>UNSF01000001.1:755058-2189211 GCA_900538255.1 Ulva mutabilis
TTGTGTTTGACTGGCTGAATGGCAGGTACGAGTCTCTTGGACTTTGTTTGCATACTGCTGTGAGTTGGCATTGATACCTAGGACATTGATTGTGCTGTGTGCGAAGTGCAGGCTGTGACGTTGCATGTTGCTGCGGGCGAACATCGTAGACTCACAGTGCACATTCTGCCACAGGTGAGATCCATACAGCTTAAGTAGTGTACAATATGTGAAGCTGTAATTGTTGTGTTTGACTGGCTGAATGGCAGGCTGTGACGTTGCATGTTGCTGCGGGCGAACATCGTAGACTCACAGTGCACATTCTGCCACAGGTTATGGCTGCATGATGATGCCCCGCTTGCTGCACCACCACTTCAGCTCACCCTTGAACTCAGTGCCGTTGTCCGAGCGAATAATTTCACCCACATTACAGGCTTCTGCGGTGTTTGCAGCTGCCTCTCCACTCTTTCAGGCGCGTCACCGCCAGAGGACAAATCTCACATGCCTTAGCATCATCGGCTGGCCACTTCACCTCGCCCATGCCGGTCACCACCTTCTCGGCGCGTCGCAGATTCTGCATGCCCACATGGCTGTAGCGTCTGTGCCACAGCTCCGCCTGCTTGGCCACGTACGCGTGGGCTGGATGACGATTGGCTGACGTTTCTGGTACCATGTGACAGTTCATATAGTACAGCCCGTCCCGCAGTGTTCCCGTCAGCATCGGAATCACGAACTGTCAGCTGACCTCGTCTGCCTTCCCATGAACCGTTGACGGAGTTCACGTAGCCACCTGACAGCAGATTCATGTCCATGCTCGGCACGCATAGCACATGCTTCAGCGTCACAGTTGACCCATTCTCCATATCCAGCAACGCCTTGCCCGCGCATGCCACCACGTGCTCTTCCTTCCGGCTAGAGTCACAATGTCAACCGGCGTGTCCTCCTTGTCGTGGACCAAGCTCAGGTCACTCACAAAGTTGTGAGTCGCGCCTGTGTCGAACACTAGCATGTCCGGCCTATCTGCACGGACCGTTACAGTCGCCGCTGCGACTCTTGCATCTGCCCTGACCGACAGTGCTTTTCCGGGCTGAGAACTCTCCTTACCACCTGCCCCTTCACGCTGCTGATCCCGGAACCACTTCATTTCCCGACCCGCAGACATGTCATCTTTCCTCTTTCTGCATGCTCGCCATCTGTGGCCATCCTTACCACAGTAGTGGCATGGCCCCTGCGTCGGAGCCCGCGCCGCGGCCGCATGCCCTGTTAACTTTCGCTCTGGCAGAAATGTTACGAGATCCTTGAAGGTATCGCAGATGACCTCCAATGACGCTCCACGCCGCACATCCGCGCCCAGTTGTGGCCAACCACACTTCCCAATGTCGGTCTTATGCCCTTGACAAACTGACTGACAAGAAGAGTTTCCTGACCCTGCATGCCCGCGTCCTCGAAGTCCTCGCGGAGCATCAAGACCTCATCAATGTACTTTTGGACACTCTTATCTCCTTGTCGCAGGTCGTTTGCTTTCTGCAACAGGGCGTGTCTGCGCATGTATTGGTTCCCTTCATGCTCATGATGCAGCGCCTGCCACGCCGCCATCGTTGTTTGCGCGCCCTGAACCGTTCTCAACAACGCTTCTTTCAGACCGAACTTAATGACGCGCCTAGCCTTCCTGTCCTCGGCTACCCCGGCGTCATCATCCTCAGCTGGCTCCTCGGTCAGCCATCTTTCCCACCCCTATCATTGGTGAGGGCTGCCTCCATGTGGCGAACCACTGACGGAAGTTACCGTCCCGCCCCAACTTGCTGGATCCGACCCACGCCACTGCCAAATCCGACATCCCCCATATTGCCACCCAGTTACGGCCGGCCACGCAAAACAGTTACGTATTGCGTCGGGATTTGTTGCCCAGTTACGGCACAACTACGGAATTTGTCTGCAGCGGTGTTCACACTCTCGTGACGGGCCCCATAACCTGTGGCAGAATGTGCACTGTGAGTCTACGATGTTCGCCCGCAGCAACATGCAACGTCACAGCCTGCCATTCAGCCAGTCAAACACAACAATTACAGCTTCACATATTGTACACTACTTAAGCTGTATGGATCTCACCTGTGGCAGAATGTGCACTGTGAGTCTACGATGTTCGCCCGCAGCAACATGCAACGTCACAGCCTGCACTTCGCACACAGCACAATCAATGTCCTAGGTATCAATGCCAACTCACAGCAGTATGCAAACAAAGTCCAAGAGACACGTACCTGCCATTCAGCCAGTCAAACACAACGACTGGTGAACTGGCAGTCAGTCCTATATGTGACAGCGAACTTGCTGATCAACATGCAAATCTATGCATCAACGTCCTACTCCCGCAGTCTCATGCATGCATTGCTGCACTGCACCTGCGGCCACACCAACGACTAGCTTGCACTCAGTTGCCTAAAGCCTAGATCTGCCACACACCCCCTCAAGCACTGTCGCTTGGTGGTGGCTTCAAATATCCAGCAATTGCATTGGTCAGCATAGGCCCGGACAATGCCTTTGTCAGCATGTCAGCCTTCTGCTCCTCAGTAGACACAAATTTCCACCGACACCTCACCACGCAAGTACCTGCTTCCTAATGAAATGGTACTGCACATCAATGTGCTTGGACCTGCCTGCTACTCCAGCCAGTCCTCTGCTTCATCAGCTGAAGCGCACTCTGGTTGTCACCAGTACAATGGCAGCACTGAACCTTACCGTAGACATCACTCAGCAGCTTCCTCACCCACAGTGCTTCCTTCACAGCCATTGCTGCTGAGATGTACTCCGCTTCACTCGTAGACGTCGCCACCACCGTCTGCAGCTTGGATGCCCACAGAATCGGCCCTCCGTTCATCGTCATCAGCATCCCTGAAGTGCTCTTCCGACCATCAAGCTCTCCTTCCAGGTCTGCATCTGAGTAGAGCGCATCACCGCCTCTCTTGGCATGCCCATCTCCTTGAAGTCCGCCTCAGTGTATGCCCGCACCCCCTGCTCTCCACGTGGAGGACTGTACTGGTACATCAGCCCCCAGTCCCAGGTCCCTCGCACGTATCTAAGCACACGTTTCATTGCCGCGAAATGCACATCTGTGGGGCTCGACATGAATCGACTCAGCACCCCCACAGGATATGCGAGATCTGGCCGTGTGTGAGTGGAGAGGTACAGCAGTGCACCCACCGATTCTGAGTAGCCCGCCTTGCGCTGGTCATCATCCGTCAGTGGCGAGCCAGACGTCTTCTGCAGTTTGTGTCTTTCCTCCATCGGCGTCGCCTTGGGCTTGCAGTCCCACATGCCTGCCTTCTCCAGCATGCGCTTGGCGTACTGCCCCTGACTCAGCATCACCCCCTGGCCCTTCACTTCTGCACTCCTGCCCCAGAAAGTAGCTCAGCTCGCCCAGGTCTTTCACTTCAAAGTGCTTGCTGAGGTCCGCAACTGCCTTGTCATCTTCCCCCTCAGCTGCCAGGATGGCAGCATCGTCGACATGGACCAGGAAATACACCCTGTCGCGTCCAGTCCCTCGAATGAACAAGCACGGGAGTAGGACGTTGATGCATAGATTTGCATGGTGATCAGCAAGTTCGCTGTCACATATAGGACTGACTGCCAGTTCACCAGTCGTTGTGTTTGACTGGCTGAATGGCAGGTACGTGTCTCTTGGACTTTGTTTGCATACTGCTGTGAGTTGGCATTGATACCATAGGACATTGATTGTGCTGTGTGCGAAGTGCAGGCTGTGACGTTGCATGTTGCTGCGGGCGAACATCGTAGACTCACAGTGCACATTCTGCCACAGGTGAGATCCATACAGCTTAAGTAGTGTACAATATGTGAAGCTGTAATTGTTGTGTTTGACTGGCTGAATGGCAGGCTGTGACGTTGCATGTTGCTGCGGGCGAACATCGTAGACTCACAGTGCACATTCTGCCACAGGTTATGGGGCCCGTCACGAGAGTGTGAACCCGCTGCAGACAAATTCCGTAGTTGTGCCGTAACTGGGCAACAAATCCCGACGCAATACGTAACTGTTTGCGTGGCCAGGCCGTAACTGGGTGGCAATATGGGGGATGTCGGATTTGGCAGTGGCGTGGGTCGGATCCAGCAGTTGGGGCGGGACGGTAACTTCCGTCAGTGGTTCGCCCACATGGAGGCAGCCCTCACCATGAAGGGGTGGGAAAGATGGCTGACCGAGGAGCCAGCTGAGGATGATGACGCCGGGGTAGCCGAGGACAGGAAGGCTAGGGCGGTCATTAAGTTCGGTCTGAAAGAAGCGTTGTTGAGAACGGTTCAGGGCGCGCAAACAACGATGGCGGCGTGGCAGGCGCTGCATCATGAGCATGAAGGGAACCAATACATGCGCAGACACGCCCTGTTGCAGAAAGCAAACGACCTGCGACAAGGAGATAAGAGTGTCCAAAAGTACATTGATGAGGTCTTGATGCTCCGCGAGGACTTCGAGGACGCGGCATGCAGGGTCAGGAAACTCTTCTTGTCAGTCAGTTTGTCAAGGGCATAAGACCGACATTGGGAAGTGTGGTTGGGCCACAACTGGGCGCGGATGTGCGGCGTGGAGCGTCATTGGAGGTCATCTGCGATACCTTCAAGGATCTCGTAACATTTCTGCCAGAGCGAAAGTTAACAGGGCATGCGGCCGCGGCGCGGGCTCCGACGCAGGGGCCATGCCACTACTGTGGTAAAGGATGGCCACAGATGGCGAGCATGCAGAAAGAGGAAAGATGACATGTCTGCGGGTCGGGAAATGAAGTGGTTCCGGATCAGCAGCGTGAAGGGGCAGGTGGTAAGGAGAGTTCTCAGCCCGGAAAAGCACTGTCGGTCAGGGCAGATGCAAGAGTCGCAGCGGCGACCTGTAACGGTCCGTGCAGATAGGCCGGACATGCTAGTGTTCGACACAGGCGCGACTCACAACTTTGTGAGTGACCTGAGCTTGGTCCACGACAAGGAGGACACGCCGGTTGACATTGTGACTCTAGCCGGGAAGGAAGAGCACGTGGTGGCATGCGCGGGCAAGGCGTTGCTGGAGATGGAAAATGGGTCAACTGTGACGCTGAAGCATGTGCTATGCGTGCCGAGCATGGACATGAATCTGCTGTCAGGTGGCTACGTGAACTCCGTCAATGGTTCATGGGAAGGCAGACGAGGTCAGCTGACAGTTCGTGATTCCAATGAAGATGTGGTGCTGACGGGAACACTGCGGGACGGGCTGTACTATATGAACTGTCAGATGGTACCAGAAACGTCAGCCAATCGTCATCCAGCCCACGCGTACGTGGCCAGGCAGGCGGAGCTGTGGCACAGACGCTACAGCCATGTGGGCATGCAGAATCTGCGACGCGCCGAGAAGGTGGTGACCGGCATGGGCGAGGTGAAGTGGCCAGCCGATGATGCCAAGGCATGTGAGATTTGTCCTCTGGCGAAGCAGCCGCGGGCACACTACCCCCGCTCAGACTCAGAGGCAGAGGCGCCGCTACAGCTTGTGCACACGGATATGATGGAGATCCGGGTGCCGGGGCTGAAAGGAGAGAGATATGCGGTGACGCTGCTGGACGACTACAGCCGCTATGCTGAAGTCATCTGTGTGCGCACAAAGGATCAGGTCGCAGAAGCATTGGTGACGCGCCTGAAAGAGTGGGAGAGGCAGCTGCAAACACCGCAGAAGCCTGTAATGTGGGTGAAAATTATTCGCTCGGACAACGGCACTGAGTTCAAGGGTGAGCTGAAGTGGTGGTGCAGCAAGCGGGGCATCATCATGCAGCACAGTGTGGCAAGAAGACCGCAGCAGAACGGCAGAGCAGAGCGGATCAACCGAACGCTGTCTGAGAGGACGCGTGCGATGCTGAAGGATGCGGGTCTGCCGAAGCGGCTTTGGCCACAAGCAATGGACACGGCAGCATATACTCGCAACCTGGTGCAGACAGAAGGCCAGAACAAGACTCCGCATGAGCTGTTCTGGGAGAAGGTGCCAGATGTGTCACACCTGAGGGTGTTCGGGAGCAAGGCGACGGAGCACATTCCGTCAGAGCTGCGCAGCAAGCTGGACGATGTCAGCAGAGACGTGATCTTCGTCGGCTACCCCAGACACATGAAGGCCTGGACAGTGATGCACAAAGCGAAGGGTGTGTGGAAGCTGTCGGACAGTGCGGATGTCTCGTTCCGTGAGGACGAGAAGCTGCAGCAGCCCAGAGAGCCAGAAGAGGCGCTGCCGGAGACAGAGTACGATGAACTCATCCTGTTTGATGCCGAAGCAGGTGATGAGGACGCAGACCACGTGACTCTGGAGGACAGTGATGAGTGGTCACTGAGTGACGATGATTCAGATGCAGCATGGGACGGCCAGGGTGAGGACCCGGGGGCCGGTGCTGATGCTGAGGGGAACCCTGATGATGGTTCCGGTGACGATGGGCAGGATGAGCCCATGCATGATGATGGAGGCGGAGGGGCCGCTGGGGCAGGTGGCCAGAGGCGCTACCCGGCGCGTGCCAGAAATCCGCCGAATCTGCCGTACCAGGCTCAGCTGTTTGTGGCTGAGGGGGTGCAGACTACAAGTGATGAAGACCTGCTGGTCGCACCGAAGTCGTATCAGGAGGCGATGAAGCGACCAGACAGGGAGGTCTGGGTGAGTGCCAAAGATGAAGAGTATGGCTCACTCAGGGGCAAGGGCGTGATCGAGGAATGTGATCTGCCGCCCGGTCAGAAGGCGCTCCCGTCGAAGGGGGTGTGCGATCTGAAGTTTGATGAGAAAGGCAACCTTGTGAGGCACAAGTACCGGCTCGTCGCAATGGGCAACCTTCAGCAGGAAGGGGAGTACGGCGATCTGTTCGCGCCTACGGCCCAGAGCGCAACCTTCAGGCTGATGCTGGCTCTGAAAGCGGCAGATCCCAAGCTGAAGCTGCGGCAGGTGGACGTGAAGACAGCGTTTCTGCATGCGGACCTGAAGGAGGTGGTGTACGTGCGCCCGCCGCCCGAGCTGCGGCAAGGCAACAAGGTGTGGAGGCTGCGGAAAGCTCTGTATGGGCTGAAGCAGGCGCCGCGAGCCTGGAATGAAGAGCTGACAAAGGCGATGATCAGCGACAAGTACACGGAGTCAGAGCATGATCCGTGCTTGTTCATTCGAGGGACTGGACGCGACAGGGTGTATTTCCTGGTCCATGTCGACGATGCTGCCATCCTGGCAGCTGAGGGGGACGATGACAAGGCAGTTGCGGACCTCAGCAAGCACTTTGAAGTGAAAGACCTGGGCGAGCTGAGCTACTTTCTGGGGCAGGAGGTGGCAGAAGTGAAGGGCCAGGGGGTGATGCTGAGTCAGGGGCAGTACGCCAAGCGCATGCTGGAGAAGGCAGGCATGTGGGACTGCAAGCCCAAGGCGACGCCGATGGAGGAAAGACACAAACTGCAGAAGACGTCTGGCTCGCCACTGAAGGATGATGACCAGCGGAAGGCGGGCTACTCAGAATCGGTGGGTGCACTGCTGTACCTCTCCACTCACACACGGCCAGATCTCGCATATCCTGTGGGGGTGCTGAGTCGATTCATGTCGAGCCCCACAGATGTGCATTTCGCGGCAATGAAACGTGTGCTTAGATACGTGCGAGGGACCTGGGACTGGGGGCTGATGTACCAGTACAGTCCTCCACGTGGAGAGCAGGGGGTGCGGGCATACACTGAGGCGGACTTCAAGGAGATGGGCATGCCAAGAGAGGCGGTGATGCGGCTCTACTCAGATGCAGACCTGGAAGGAGAGCTTGATGGTCGGAAGAGCACTTCAGGGATGCTGATGACGATGAACGGAGGGCCGATTCTGTGGGCATCCAAGCTGCAGACGGTGGTGGCGACGTCTACGAGTGAAGCGGAGTACATCTCAGCAGCAATGGCTGTGAAGGAAGCACTGTGGGTGAGGAAGCTGCTGAGTGATGTCTACGGTAAGGTTCAGTGCATGCCATTGTACTGTGACAACCAGAGTGCGCTTCAGCTGATGAAGCAGAGGACTGCTGGAGTAGCTGGCAGGTCCAAGCACATTGATGTGCAGTACCATTTCATTAGGAACAGGTACTTGCGTGGTGAGGTGTCGGTGGAATTTGTGTCTACTGAGGAGCAGAAGGCTGACATGCTGACAAAGGCATTGTCCGGGCCTATGCTGACCAATGCAATTGCTGGGTATTTGAAGCCACCACCAAGCGACAGTGCTTGAGGGGGTGTGTGGCAGATCTAGGCTTTAGGCAACTGAGTGCAAGCTAGTCGTTGGTGTGGCCGCAGGTGCAGTGCAGCAATGCATGCATGAGACTGCGGGAGTAGGACGTTGATGCATAGATTTGCATGGTGATCAGCAAGTTCGCTGTCACATATAGGACTGACTGCCAGTTCACCAGTCGTTGTGTTTGACTGGCTGAATGGCAGGTACGAGTCTCTTGGACTTTGTTTGCATACTGCTGTGAGTTGGCATTGATACCTAGGACATTGATTGTGCTGTGTGCGAAGTGCAGGCTGTGACGTTGCATGTTGCTGCGGGCGAACATCGTAGACTCACAGTGCACATTCTGCCACAGGTGAGATCCATACAGCTTAAGTAGTGTACAATATGTGAAGCTGTAATTGTTGTGTTTGACTGGCTGAATGGCAGGCTGTGACGTTGCATGTTGCTGCGGGCGAACATCGTAGACTCACAGTGCACATTCTGCCACTAGTGTTGTGGGGGGTGAGGGTCCTGGCTCCCGTGAAAAAAGCCATAACCGCATCCACTAGTGCCTTCACCCTGTCATCTTCTTCCTTGGCTGATAGTTGTGTATCGGGCTCCAGGGGGCGAGGGCGCTCCACGGACACAACTATCCGGTCGTCCTGGGTGAGATCCACAAAGGCTGCACCAATAGTCTTGCGCCCTGCAGCAGCAGTTACAGGAAGTCGGTGTCTTCACATGGCTGCCGCAGCCGGCGATACATGCAATGTTCTGGGCACGTGTCGCGTGCTGTGGCATCATGACACACGAGAGTACCTTGTTTACAGCAGTCAGCTCGTCTATGTGGGCTGCACGGACAGAGTGCCTCCAGGCAGGGTTTGTGTCTATGAAAGCGCACTCTGTGTAGCGGAAACCCCCACGGCGGCAGTTCCCCCCGCATCGCCGACCTCCCGTGAGGGAATGGTCGCCCTGCTTCTACGCCCCGGATTCCTTCGTGGTGTCATGTTTGATTTATTGGGCTTATTCATCTTCCCCGCCGGCGGTTTGCGGGGCTTCCGTGCACCACCAGCCGGCTTGCCACCCACATTGCCATCGCCGTCCACCGACGAGTCCGCCGGTGCAGGTGGCGATGCTGGCGGCGGTGCACATAGCCCATTGCGCTGCAGGTCTGCTCCCTCCACCATTGCAAGCATGGTCGGTTCCCGATCATTGAGCAGGCGTTGGATGCAAGCCGTAGCCAGCTTGTGGACATCGGCTGCCGACGCAAGGGACGCTGACTTCACCTCCAGCGTAAACCACGCGGCAGCCGAACCTCCATCTGCGCCCTTGTGTTCCATGAACCACTCTACTGCAACGAATGCCCACTGCCACCAGCGGATGTCGATGCACGAACTTGCAAACTTAATGGCCTTTAGTTTAGGCGCCGTTCCGCTGGTGAAGGGGAAGATGAGGTTCGCTGCACACGGTAGTATTGTTTAGGATGCCGTACTGCCTGTCCTTATAGCAATTTGACGTGGGATTCAGGTTCGGTTAGTACGTGGGTGTGATAGTGACTCCAGGCAAAACACGGAGGCGCACCCTGAACAACTATCAGCGTCGCAATATTCGCGGCAGCCCAGCACTCCCACACGCCGTCCCACTCGGGCGTTCCCGCGTCCACCTCCTCCACCCCTATCGTATCATCCCTGACGTAATTGGAGAACGCCATCAAGAGCCTCGCATACCCGCGGATGTCGTTATCCACCGCTGAGCCACATTTGTCAATGCATTGCCAGTGTTGGATGAGGCCCAACGTGAGGTCCTCGTAGGAGGCCAGTGCTGATGGCGCCTGCACAGTGTTGCATCGGCTCAGATGCGGTACATGTACCAAACACGCGCCAGCGATGACGGTGTTACACCGTGAAGCGGACTGGACCGCCAGATCAATGGCCCGGTTGGTGAGGCCTGCCCAACTCACAGGACTGCAATGAATGCATGGGAGTGCACCTGATCCACTCCCGGCCACTTCTTTGCAGCGTATACGCACGCCATGCCCCCAACTTGTTGTGCAGCGGCACAGTACTGTCCCATGAGACCCATATCCTGAATGCAGTATAGGTTGTCAGAGCTCTTGCTGCCACTCGTCATAGGTCGTATCACACATGCATCTGCTATTCTGACCAGTGTTGGTGGTGCCCGCACCGCTTCCCCACACAGGTCTGGTGCGTTCCGCACCATCAGTTGTACCGTCCGGGCGCACGCCATCAGCTGTGTGAAGCGGGGTGACGGATACAGCTGCGAGGCGGCGCTTGCCTTGTTCTTGGTGGAGACGGGTTTCCGAATCAGCTGCAGCGTCTTGGAGTACCCATTGGTCCCCCTCTGCACGTTCTCCATGAGCTCTGCCATCTGCTCATTTGGTGCGGTTTCACGTCGCGTCGTTGTGGGTAGGAGCAAGTAGTGTGGCAGTGATGTTCCCGTGGGTGCCCATTCGCAAGTGGCGCCCTCTCTGACAGGATGGTTGGAGTACTCGAACCTGGTCGGGCCTCCGGGCCGTTCTGGTGCTAGGACTCTGGGATGCTCGTTGTGCATGGAGTGCACCACCAGTCGCAGGAGCTCGACTTGATTCTTAGCTTCATACTCTGCACACCAATTTCGCCTCAGCTTGCCTCAGCTTCGATGGTTGCATCTCCCAGGCGTATGCAATGGCAGTGATGGTGTAAGCGAGTCCAATGGTGGGTGCGTGTACTGTATGCAGTGTCGTACCTGCGGGGATGTGCAGGTCAGGTGATCCCAATCTGCCTGTGTACTCCCGCATTGTTCTCTGTCCGCGCCACGACTCAAGGCTGCAGTCCGCCTCTGCACTTGGGCTCGAGCCACGTCTTGGGGATGATACCTCTGTTATGATGGTCTGGGGTGGCTGCTGCCGGCCTATCATGTGTTACACAGTGATAGATCTAGGACTCAGCAGCGCCGAGGCAACAGACCAGGCAACAAACAAACAGACAGACCGGCCACCGCAAGCACCAAGGCCACGCGCCGCACAAGCAAACGCCAGAACGAACTAACGCCAGCCTATCATGTGTACCTGCATTCGATACGCATTCACCACTCGCAACGTGGCCCACTCAGTGACGGACTACGCATCGTCCGCGTCCCCCTCATGAAGCTCGGGCAAACGCTGATGACTCACCTGAATAACTTTCCGATCTCCAGAGAACGAGATGAGCTTCATGAGCCCGGCCTCCTTCACCGCCGACCCGTCGTCTGTTCCGCCATTGCTATGTACGCGCTGCCACGCAGGCTCCAGCGCGTCGAAATGCTGCATCCACGCATTGAATAATACAATGGTCCAGTATATGTTGTGTCGCGCTGCGTACTCGAGGGACCTGCCCGCTGCGCAGATCTCAGCTGTGCTCCGCTTCAAGAGCGAGTTAAACGTTCCGAACCGCTGCATCCTGTCAACCGTTGCGGCAGAGAACGCGCCGTTCGTTTCTACAACAACTGCGATATTCTCAACTATGCTCTGCTCGGCGTCCTCGCGCGCGGCGGTATCGGCCAAAGGCCGTGTTTGTCCGCTGTTGCTCATGGCCCGCTGTACGTATTCACAGGAAATCAACGCTGGAAAACTCCGTCGCTTGCAGAATTGGTAGAGTCCGTCCCTATGACGTGCTGGGCCGGGCTCCAGCATCGGGTGCGTAGCAATGTCGCCGTAGCGTAAGGGACTCTTGCCGTGGTCGCAGGTGCCCTGTCTCCATAGCTTCCCCTGCGATAATGTTTGTCCGAACGGTTCGCGCCGTTGGAATCATCGGATGCCGACGCGTTTACAAGATCTTCTCCACCTCTGTTCTTACAGTCTCTCAAACGCGGCGACGACGTGCCGATCGCCCCAACCCCGCGCGTGTTCCACGTCCGTTGGAGATTCCGTCTAAAAAGACAGGGCACAACTGTAAACGCTGTCGCGTGGGGAAGTATCGTGCGCAACGTTGACCATACAGTATATAATCAGACGCATGGGATGGGATCTCAGCTATATGTACTGCGCATCTGTGCGCCTGCGAGCCTCGTTTCGCATCCAATTCCACCAAGTTAGAAATGGTGTGCAGCACAGCACCCGCAACGCTGTATCCACGCACTGCCCGATCAGCGATGCTGAAACTGCAAGATAACTACTGTACGGTACGTTGGACACTAGGAACGCCCACACTGCAGTGCAGAAGTGGGCTCAGGAGGCTCCGGAACTGGATGGTGCGTCTCGCGTTGGCAGGGCCAGCGGTCATCGCCGGTCTGCGAATCAGCGATGATATGTCAACGGCGACATGGCGTCATCGTATCCACTGCGATTGATCAGTACACATAGTGACCATTACACCTTGTGCAACATGCTCACTACTGGTTACCCCTGAACTTGCAACTATCTCCTTTTAGGCGGGGCGTGTCCCCGCCCACCCGAACGGCCACGCGAACCGGCCCTTGCGTTCGCCCCAGCCCGCCCCCGAGAGCTGCCGCTACCACGTCCTCGGTGCGGCTGCTGACTGGTTGCCTGCCGGCCACTTGCGTTGGTCCCTCTATCAGCCCGGCTGCCCCCTCGCCGTGGTGACCGTCCCCTCCTGTCGGGCCGAGTATCGCCCGAGCTTGGCCGCTGCCGAGTCTGTCCTGAAGACCGCTTGTGCATATGCTGCGCCCATATAGCCAGGGGCGGGTCCAGATGCTTCGCGTTCACCCACCTCGATTGCAGCACTAACGGCCTGCATATGACGACTTCTGTTTTGCAGACTTTACCGTAATCAGAGCAGGAATTGGAGACAGTTGCCAGTCGTGCGCGGGCAGTATGCGTGGTACCGGTAGCACAGTTGGTCATTGGGCGGCGCATCATTCGCACCTGATTTTCCACGGCTTCCCATCTTTGTCATGGGGCAGATCGTAAACTGAGTCCTTCAGTTCAGTGACTGCCTTGTCATCATCCACGTGGAAAGGTTGCCCTCCGTCTTCCGCCCACTGCATGCAGAAGTTGGCGCGATGTACGGCCCTGTACGCCTTGGCATCGCCCACGCCGTACCACGGCTCGTTATGGAAAAAGTTTATCGGTGCCCACAGTTCGTCATACCGTGGGGGCCCACGCGGCAAGCTCATCAACGAACTGGGTTGGGCTCGGGCAGGGTTGGCTGCCCCCCCAGGAACGTCTACGTTCGGCCGGCCGGCGTTCGTATCCCAGAGCAGACCCGGCGCACACCGTTCCAGGACATGCTCTAGGTTGAGCACGGTGTACATGCCGCACGAAACGGCGTCCGGCTGTTGTGGGCAAATACTCGGTGGCACCTACACAACGACCGCAGTTCAATAGTGGCGTCATTGGTCGTATAGGTGATGTTGTATGCAAAGTAGTGCCACATTCAGTCGCACCAAAGCTAGGGTTGGCGGCCGATCATGAGATACTGTACATCACTGTTGACCCAGACGTTGGTCCAGGGTATACACTGTGACCGGAAGCACACCGCCCATATCTTCACCGCCTCCTTGACCGTGTCTACTGCGGTGTTCAGCAGAAACGCCATCGTCCGGATCCACTTCCCTGCTACGACGTCCGTGTCGTGCTTTGTGTACCTCAGACTGTCCACATGCAGGATGATGGTGTGCTGTCCGGCCGACCTCATCCTGTCGCGCTCACCCTCGGTAGCGCCCAGCCATTGCCGCACTCTGTCTGCACCGACGGTCTTGGGATCACGCTCATACGTGGTTTGACAACTACAAATAAGTCCCGCATACATGCAAGCCTGCGGCTACACTGAGCAGTACAGTCAGAGGGCGTGGAGTCAGTCAGTGTGAGAGTGGTGGGCGTACTTGGGTGGAAAATGAGGACCAAGCTCCAGTGAGAAGCTAAGTACACAGGGTGGACGACGGCGTGGAGGCTCCACCCTCCGCCAGCAAACATGTTTACCCGCATGTCCCACTTGGTTATCCCTCGGCAGGATCCCTTAGCCTCGAGTTGCTCCCAGCGGCTTTGCCAGTTACACGGGTCCACCAAGATGTACCGCCTGTCGCGCCACGCTCGTCTCAGCGCTATGGCGGCCATGTACTCCATGGCCTTGGTCCCGACCCATGCACCCGGGCGCAGCACCCGGATGTCATCCGCCGCATAATCCCAGTCACAGTCCGTGACGATGCCCCGGTCTAGCTTGTGCTTTACCCGCATCTGCATTCATGGATCAGGTGTCAATTGCATACACTGGCGCAGTAGTTCATGGAGAAGTAGATACCAGGCAGCGGATGAGATGTCGTACCCCTAAGATATTTGGGCCGGCGTGACGAGCTTCGGCAACGCCATCGGGGGACCCGCCTGGCGAGATCGAACCGCCTCGTCGTGTCCGCTTCACTTGTCCTGATCGGGGGGCCGGGGGACCCGACAAGGTGGCCGGGGGGGGAGCAGGGTCTGCCCCCCCCTCCGGCGCAGCCTCAGAGAGGTGAAGCGATCTCTTGGCGCGAGGCGATGGTGTTGCCGGGCGCGATGGCAGACCTTCCCGGGCTGCTGATGTGAGCGGTGGTGGCTGCAGCGTGGTACGCAGTTCGGGCCGGGCCGCCACAAGTTGTGCCAAACCCAGTCGTCTCCGTGGCACAGCACGGGTCGATGCCCCTCGTGCGGGGGCCTGTTCCTGCTGCGCCTGTTGATGGGGTATTGGGGGCGCCGGCAGTGCCACTTGAGGATGCGAGGGGGGGCCATGATGTCCCGCTGAAGAAGCTGCCATGGAGGAGGAAGCCGCATGAGGGGAGTGGCTGGCTCCCGCGAAGAATGCGGTGGTCCCCATTGCGGCAGGAGAGAGGTGGGGGTCCGCTTGGAGATCTGCTGGTGGCTGATGCCATCGGCCGGTGTTGCCGGGCTGTGGAACCTCTGAGGGTGTGTTGGCCCTGCCTGATAGCGAGCCACATGTCAGGTTCTGGCGACACCCACGTCGGTGGGTAGGCTCGGGTGAAACTGTTACCAGAGGCAGGGATGACAAGATGCCAGGCGCAAATTCGCCGGTGCGCTCCAGCATCTCATGATAGGCTTGCAAGAGACCACCACCGGCTGTTCTTCGCTCGGGTGGATTTACGGCCCTCTGGCGAGCAGCAGCGAGGCTTCGCAGCCTGCACTCCCAGTACGCCAGCTTGACCTCTCCATTGTCAGACCGCCCCTTTGCCTTCTCAAGCAACTTCACGTGCTTTTCGAACTGCGCCGCCTCCCCTTGAGCGCGCGAATTGTCGAGGGGGTGGACAAGAGCAAGCAGGTCTGAATTAGATTCGCCCTGCGGCCCATCCAGTCCCCACTGACCCGCGTCGATCTTCTTCATCGCATACTGTATGAATCTAAAATAGTGGTTGCTACTACCCGGATCGCGACGCACACGTTCTAACTCAAAACGGAATAGATCCTGATTCGCCATGGCGACCAACTCAGCAAGGCACTCAGCAAGAAGTCCTTTACACTATTGTATTTTCTACAGAGCCGATGATATCGACTGGCGATGCGGAAATATCAGAGGTCGTCCTCTGCGATCACGAGCGTGCGTGAACTATGTCCTGCCCGTGGACTGTCCTCCACAAACTAATCAATGTCAACAAGATTATGTTCGATTTAATTCCATCTTAATACGAAGTGGCGTTTCGGTGGCATCGCGGTCATAGTCACACGCAGGCCAAACGACACACATGCGATCACGTTTGAACGGTGCAGTGCCACTGATCAAACCATTGCCGCCGGTGTATGCGCCTGTTACAGGACCTGGTGCTTCGCATCTGATATGTACCTTTTTCAGGTCTACCCCAGAACACTACCTAATTTCCCAGAAGCTTTACAAACTGTCATAAACATGTGCCCACCATTCCGTTCGCCGGTTGCCGCAAGGGTTAGTGTCACCGACCGCAGGTCGATCACCCAGCAACCGGCAAAGCAGCGGTTGCCCGATTGTGGTCGCACTGACACCACCCTATACAATTCTGGCGGGCGACCCAATTCAAGGTCGGGTGCCCTGGCCCCTGGCGACGCCACCTGTACCGCATGGTACAAGTTGCAAATCGCCGCACAAATGCAGTCCGCTGAATCACTGGCAACATCATCCCGAATATTAACGGAACTGAACTTCTCGTAGGTCACGTCTACGAAATACTTGAACTGGCCCACGTACAACAGGCGGTCAGCGCCCTGGACATACTCTATCAGGAACCAAGTGTTGTCTTTCACCTTCTGCGAGGTGTATTGTGTGCATGCAACGTTCTCACCAATTGCCAGTTCAGCTCGCAGGTACTTGCGCAAGCGGATACGGACCAGTCTGTTGTCCTCTTCATCCGCGCCAACTCCAAGCGAAGATGCGACGGCATCGCGCTGAGCCAAACCTGTCAAATTGGAATGGCTGGGCCACCCGCGATTGGCAAAGTCATCGTTCTCTGCGCAGATGAGGTAGGGGAGACCCCGGAGGTGCCTCTGAGGCCCGACCGGTGCCGGCAAGACCTCCAGCCGTTCCACGGCTGACAGATCCTTCGCGGCGCCCAGCATCACTGGGCCACAGAAGGGCCCTGCCACAGGGGGGGCAGCAGGCGCGGCGGCCTGGGCTTCAGCAGGGGCGGCGGCCTGGGCCGCAGCAGGCGCGGCGGCCTGGGGCCCCTCCGGGCCTGGCGGTGGTGCAGGGCGACGGATCCGCTTCCCCTCTCGAATGCGGCGTTTGGCATCTGCAATGGCATCTGACAGGCGAGGAATCGCTTCGGCGCCGTACTCCTGCACCAAGCGATCACACGCCCGTCGCACTAGGAGATCGTTGACAAAGATCCTCTCCGCACAAGACGTTGAGCGGTACTTGATCAGCCGCTTGAAGAACTGGACGAGTTGCTCTATCCAGTACTCAAGGCAGAAGAAGGCCGGACCGCAGGCCCGAACTTGATCCGGAACATGTACGGCCGCCAAGTGAAGCTTGAACGTGGTTAGGACTTGACCTCCGAAGATCTGCACTACCCGGATGTCGTACAGCGGTGACATTCCCGAGACAGACGTGACATAAACTGCGGCTCGGGTACAATCTGGACGAGGCAGTGGCTTCGCAACTGGGACCATACCTGTTGGGCCCTCTTCCCGTAAGCCAGCAAATGCTTTTGAGCCGTGAGTATCCTCTCCCAAGTATGCTGGCCCTTCATGAATCTCATGAAGTAAAGGCAACCCGCCCGCAAGTCCGCCCACAGGGCCTCAAATTGGGCTTGAACATAGCGTTGCTCTGCATCGGTACGGTCCCACGGCAGGTTGTGTAACAAGAAGGTGCTCCACGTCTCAGTGAATGTCGTCCAGTCCTCCATAAGATAATTGCCGCGGTGCCTGCAAGCCGAGTGTGTACACCGCATGGACTTGATGATGGACTCA
This sequence comes from Ulva mutabilis, assembly GCA_900538255.1. NCBI lineage: Eukaryota > Viridiplantae > Chlorophyta > Ulvophyceae > Ulvales > Ulvaceae > Ulva > Ulva mutabilis. The sequence continues at coordinate 772,599 of UNSF01000001.1, forward strand.
AATGTGTGCCAGCATGAAGAACGTGTAACAGGCTCTTGTACAGGTGAGCAGGTGAACGCTAAGGAGGGGGTGCTCACTGGACAACATCTCGATAGGGTGTTTTGATCAGCTCCGTCTGCCGCAAGCCCACTTCCACGCCTCTGGCCGTGATCTTCCGCCGGACCGCCACAGGGAGTACGAATCTTGCGGCAGCCCCGACACGCTTGGCACCAGGCCCGGGCAGCCACTGTTTCCAGAAGTCCTTGAGAAGTCCAAGGAGGAAGATGTGGGCGACACCGAAGCGGAGGAATGTGCAGGGACTGCACGCGGTCAGGTGTCTGGTGGCATGTGTTGCGATAGCAACAGACACGTACCATGATCAACACAGGCAAGCCAAACACCCAGTTCTGGCAAACACATGTTTTGCTATCAGATTGTACGAGAAAGGTCCAACACGAGGGGTCACAGCGTACGGAATGTGCGGAAGGTGAACGATACGGCGAGGTTGCATTACCCATATCGGGCGTTGTGACACTTGTCAAGGGGAGGAACACACTTGAAGTACGACAGCTTGTGGAACAAGGGCTTCCCCCATACCCCCAACTGAAGGCACTCCTGTCGGGCACGGTTCTGTCGGGTAGATCGAGCCGCGATGTCGGAGTAAGGAGGACGAGTTGGATTGTCTACCTGCATACTAGTCCACACAAATGGACAGGGTGCAGGGGTGTCACACCCTGGACAGATGGCGGGCACAACGGCATTGGGGGCTTCCACCACCCCGATCGCGACCTCACCAATGGGAAACCTCCTGTGCAATATGACCAGATCGGGGTCCACAGGGCGTGATAAATCACCTGGGCCATGATCTCTGCAGCGGTGTCGGCTGCCTTCTGCATCTCGCAGCCAGACCACTTCAGCACGGCGTCGCCGCACCAAGTGCCCTCCGGAGTTATGGTGCCGTCGGGTGTAAACTGGTCGCGAGTGCTGGAGGGATCTGTGTCCATGGTCACATAGCCAGGTGGCAATCGAGGTCTGGCGGGGACACCCTCATGCGGCGCATCATGATGGGGAGGAAGTTGCAGACCGGCCTCATTGCAGGGCACGCCTTGGACAATGCGACGGAAGCAGCACCAACTACACGCATACCCAGGTTGCGGGACACAATCAAATGTGGTATAAGCACAATTGCGGTGCATGTCGCACCGGATCGTATTGGCCTCCGGCACTGTTGCGCCGCGGAACGCGCATCGCATGCAGGCTGCCTTGGCTCCATGGCCTACAGTGTTTGCGATCTTCTCCAACACGGGTATGTCGCCCTCCGCCCAGCCACACACTGGCCAGAGCTTCACCGTCCGCTTCCCCATGTCGGGCCGATCTGGGTCCCTCCAGATCTCCACCAGGACCGGGGTTGTGCCGTCCCTGCCTGCAAGACGACACAGCAAGAGTCGACTGTGGCGCAAGGGATCGACCAACCGCTATTGCCATGCGGTGAGACTAGCATAGGATCCACAAAGGGAGTACTCATACAGGGTGTACCCACACAACAACGTATCACACCCGGGTCGTGGGCGAGGAAGAACTCCTCGAGCGACTGAAAGATGCCATCCAGCCGCGTGGGCTCTGTAGGTCCCTCCACAACACCGAGTGGAGCCCAGGTGTCGTTCTTGGCATGCATCCCTTCGTGCAGGTCTTGTAGCCTCATGCCCCATATAAGCGCGCCGTGCTGCTTGTTCACAAAGAGCTGGCCTCCATCGGCACCTGTACACGGCATGTCTGCCTGAGCAACATCGTCAGGAGCGGGCACACAGTTTGAATACAGGCATACCTGGCTGGATCACACGACCCACCTGGGTGGAACGCACCAAGGCTCACGAGTACCGCGAATTCGTCAGCGTTGATGTCCGTCTGGTCAAACTTGTTTCGGCACTTCATGTTCAATTCCTTGCCTGCAGGTGAGCACCAGAAGGACTCTGGATCGTTGAGAGCTTCCTTGCGGTGTTGCAACATGGCTGGCAGCATATGCGGCTTGCTCACTAGATCCACAAATGTACCCTCCTCGCCAAAGAAAAAAGCACTGCGCTTGGGACTGACATGCCCTCCAGGGCCTCTCTTGAATCTGGTATTGTTGCACCCTGGCCGGGCGCAGACCTCGTCAGCATACTCCGCGTGGCTGCTGGCAGGTATAGCGGGGAACACAGTCCAGCATTCGTCGCAAACATGACTCTCACAGTCATGACTGTCTTCCGCAGCCAGCGCACATTTGAGCATGTGATAGGAGCGGGGGAACAAGTTGCCCGGTGGCAGTAGCAGGAAATGGATCATCTGGCTTGTAACCCGCATGTTAGTATGTGACCAAGTATGAGTCCCGCAGGTACCCCACCCGGACGACCCTGATGAAAGCCCACGAACGTGTGAAGATTGGGCAATGCGCGGAGTGTACGCGGTTCCAACCGGACTCATGAAAGTGCTGGAGAAACAGCACGCCAGGTTGAAGCGCAAGGCTCAGATAGCGGCGCCTTCACAAGCACCAATCAAGAGACAGGCCGGGGATGCTGAAGATGTTGCAGACTCGCCAGCCAAGGTGGCCGACTGGTCTCTGGCGGAGGACGACAGAGAACAGGCACGTCATCCCCTTGTGCGCATCCCTGCTGCGCCTGAGCACCACGGGTGTCCGCCCAGTTACCCACGTTGGCCTACTCGGTACAGACCCACTGGCATGAGACCCAATTCATGTGACCCGAGGATAAAGCAATGTGGTGTGTAGAGGGTTGCCGCGCGTGGGAGAGTGGATGTATGCGAGGACGGTGGCAAGGATGTCCCACAGGCCACCACCCAGTCAGCAGCCGCCAGTCACGCTGGTCCTAGTACTGCAACCGAGGCCCCTGTGGCTAGGTCATCAGCCCCGCGTGCGGCAACGCATAGCGCATCCCGCCGTCCAGCACAGGTGAGAATCGACCAGGATCGGAGTTTTATAGTCGCTGCTGCAGTGGACATCACGCACTGCCACGCATGTATTGCAGCTACAGACACAGCCACAGCCACCAGTGCTCCCAACATGTACAATAGTGAAATGAGATCTCACTCTGCAGAGTAGAGTCCAGCGTGTGAAGGAACTGGAGCAGCAGGTGGCAAAGCTGAGGCCCGTGCTTGGAGACAGCGCACCGGACACCACGGGGCCCTTAGCCCCAATATGGCATCTGCTAATGGAAGCGGAGGTGCGCGCTGTCTTGCATATCAGGGGCCCAGTGCGCAAGTTTCTGTTGCCGTGGGTACAACACTTCACGAGGACAACTCACCATGGTGTCCTAAGTGTGGTGCCGGTCCACAGCATCCCGCTACGGCCATTCACTCCAAGTCACCTGGTGTTACACGGAGATGAACGCAATAGCCCGGCAGCGAGGGCAACGGAAGGAAAGTAGACGGCCAAAACCCCCGAAAGTAGACACCAGCAAAAAGCAATCACTCTCCCAGGCGAAAAAGCCACAACGAACCGACACAGCCGACACAACCACACCCACGCACCCACACGCACGCGCACTCCCGCACCCCTCCACTACGGCACCCGCGCCACAACCGCGCACAGCAACAACCACCACCGCACTACTGCCCACCCCAGCAAAACCAGCCACCACCGACCCCCCTACAGCAGCACCCCCACTCCATCCTGCCCCACTGGAGCATTCCATCACGGGCCCCCCGCACATGAGAGCCCGGGGGCGCACGCCCCCCACAGTGCAAGGCGTACCAGCCCTCCCCCTCCGGCCGCCCGACAGGGGCCTCGGGGCGGGGCGCGAAGGGCACTAGCGGCGCCGCATCACTCCCCCCACGGTGGCTCGCGGGAAGGTTCGGCGGGCCAACACGACCAGACGCGGGGCCGGCCTGCGCTGCTGCAGCCGCGGCACCCGGTCCAGCAAGGCGGCCAGCGACCGCCTATAGCACGTCCGACGGGACATCGTGGCCAGGCACCACCGCCCTGCCCGCCAGCCGCATACGCAGCGGAGCCGCAGCGAGGACCTGGCGCGTCACACCACGGCACAGAGTGGTGGAGAGTTCGCACATGGCATTCTGCAAGAACGCTCGCCTGGACACGGCCCCCGAAGCCGCAGCAAAGTCAGCGATCTTATTCAGGAAGGCGAACGCACCCGTGCCCACACGGCCAAACGTCTCATGCGACAGGGACACGAAGCGACATGCGCCTGTGCCGGAGCGGCCGTACTTGTCTCGCTTCCGGTCGTCCATCAGCTGGGCGGCAGCGCCTGGCGTGTTTGCCGCGGCGACGACCCGGGAGGGGGCCACCGGACAGGTCACGCACACATCGGCCACAACGGTGTCGCAGGGCAACATCACAAGCAGATCACCCCGTTCCGGGTCGCGCTGCGAGCGGGGGGGTAGCGGCCGGGCGCAAGCCGCGGCCGCGCGGCCCCGTCGACCCTCGGGCAGGCGTCGCGGCGGACTAGTGGCCACCGGGCCCACCTGTGGCAGGTGCTCACACCGCACCGCGCACTCGCCGGCCGGGGCGGCCGCCTTCACGGCCACTGCGGCGGCGGCGGCAGCTGCCGCGCCGAGCTCTCGCGCGCCCTTGTAACCGACAGCCGCCTCGCCGGGGACGTCTACATCCATGGCGCCTGCCGTGTCGGCCGCGGCAGCCTTGACCTCGGACGAGGCAACAACGGCTGAGATGGCAGCAGCGACGAGTGCAGCCGCGGCGGCTGGTCCCTCTGAGGTGCCGTCCGCCGTGGCGGCGTCGCCGAGCGGGGCAGCGTTGTCCGCCGGTCCGGAGGGGCGCAAGGGGGCAGGCGGGGAATGCGCCAGCGTCTGGGTGCCACATGGGGTGGAAGGCACGGCCGAGGCGCTGGGGGCCGGGGTGGGTGGAGTGAGCGCACCAGCGGCAGCACAGCTGGCAGGCTCACAGGAGGGGCCGGGCGGCTGTGCGGGCGGCCGTGCGCCCGGCACATCCGGGTACTGCGGGAGGCTCTTGATGTTGGGCTCAAGAGACGTGGAGACGCCCGCCCGCATGATGAAGCGGCGCCATGCCTGCGTGATCGCATCATGGCGGGCGACCACCGTGCGCCACACCGCATTGCACACCAGGGCATGCGAACCATCAGCAGGCGATGCCCGGCCGCACACGCAGTCGCCGTCCGCCTCTGGGCCGGTGAACAGTGACTCACCTAGGCGCAAGCGCACATTCACGCGGAACTCTGTGGCAGTCAGCTCAGTCGCACCGGGCCTGGCTTTCAGGAAAGCTGAGGCCATCGAGCCTGCGCAACTATGCAAGCGCGCCTTGCTGGTAAGGCTGTGTTCGCGTGTTGCTGACGACGGGCTGCGCGTCCCAAGTCACCTGCAGGCAGAGTTGCGTTCGATGCAAGAGGACGCCAATGCCGCGTTGGAGGGAGGTATGCCTTGAGTTGCGTCCAGCGCATCGTTGTCACCCGTAGACCGTACAAGACAGGCAATTGCGGCAATTGCCTGCCAGAGCCGGCCAGTGGGAGAGATAGACAATGCGGATTCGATGGCGAAGTGCATGATCGAGTGACTGAAGCCAGGCCATGTGGCGAGAAGAGGCGTGCGGGAGCAAGGTCAGCAAGTGGCCTTTTGGGCTCCGAGCAGGACGGCCTCGGGGACGGCCTCGGGGACGGCAAGACGTCCCCGGCGTGACGTCATAGATGACGTCCTGGTGACGTATGGCGCGGGGACCGCTCCGGTTTCAAGGGGACGTCAATCATGATCCCTACGTGACGTCCTCGCAAGGCAGGACGTCATCAAATTTATACTGAGTACTTCATCGTGACGTCATAGTGATGCTTGGGTTGTGTCATATGGACGTCCCCTTAGAGTCATTGTAAGTCTGTAGTGGAGATGACGTCCTCATCATAACTTGTACCTTTCTTCCCACAACTATGACGTCCTCATGATGTCATGCACGTGTCATCCCACTGTCCTTGCACCGTCCTTGTACTGTCCTCGCTTGCACTGAGGACACTCTGTCAGAGTGTTGATGACGACCCCTTGGGGTCATCCCACGGTCACCCATGACGTCTTCTCCGCGTCATGTGCCCGTCATTCAAGGACGTCCTCATCGGACTGGCAGCATCTTTGCAGTGTCGCAGAGCCGTGCACGATCTAGGTCTGATCACAGATCTGTGATACGTTACAGATGTATGCTCCACAAGGTGGTAGAACACAGAGGCACGATTCATGGCAATGCACAGGTCTGATCACAGATCTAGACAGGTGCGTATGACAATGGCTCGGGCATATGCGCTACCGGTTGGCCATGGCCGCAGTCACGTCCGAGCTCGAGCCAGCGGAATGTCTTCGATGATGCATTGACAGTATGACACCGCCCGCCGGTAGCACCGGTTGGCCACCACCACAGAATTTGTTTCGCACACTGAACTGCGCAGCGCAGGCCGGCCCCGCGTCTGGTCGTGTTGGCCCGCCGAACCTTCCCGCGAGCCGCCGTGGGGGGAGTGATGCGGCGCCGCTAGTGCCCTTCGCGCCCCGCCCTGAGGCCCCTGTCGGGCGGCCGGAGGGGGAGGGCTGGTACGCCTTGCACTGTGGGGGGCGTGCGCCCCCGGGCTCTCATGTGCGGGGGGCCCGTGATGGAATGCTCCAGTGGGGCAGGATGGAGTGGGGGTGTTGCTGTAGGGGGGTCGGTGGTGGCTGGTTTTGCTGGGGTGGGCAGTAGTGCGGTGGTGGTTGTTGCTGTGCGCGGTTGTGGCGCGGGTGCCATAGTGGAGGGGTGCGGGAGTGCGCGTGCGTGTGGGTGCGTGGGTGTGGTTGTGTCGGCTGTGTCGGTTCGTTGTGGCTTTTTCGCCTGGGAGAGCGATTGCTTTTTGCTGGTGTCTACTTTCGGGGGTTTTGGCCGTCTACTTTCCTTCCATTGCCCTTGCTGCCGGGCTATTGCGTTCATCTCCGTGTAACACACTGAACTGCGCACAGGGCAGACTGACTTCGCAGTCGAGAGGCGGCGTGATGTTGCCTGCACGATCAATTGGCGTGGGTGCCACGATTATGGGGTGCGGGAATGCGCGTGTGTGTTACAGAGTTATATATGTAATTTAGTTTAGTATCTGCTTTCGAGCCGGCGCTAGTTCGTTCTGGCATTTGCTCGTGCTCGTGCGTGGCCATGGTGCTTGCGGTGGCCGGTCTGTTTGCTTGTTGCCTGGTCTGTTGCCTCGGCACAGTTATAGATCTAGGACCAAGCAGCGCCGAGATAACAGACCAGGACCAGGCAACACGCAAATAGACAGACAGGCCACCGCAAGCGCCAAGGCTACTCTCCGCACGAGCAAATGCCAGAACGAATGCGTTCGAACTAGCGCCGGCACGGAAGCAAACACACACGTGTGTGCGTCGGATGTGCCGCTGGCATGACAAGCGCATATCGACTCTGTAACTACACAAACAACGCGTGTCGGACGTGTCGGACGTGCTATAAGCGGCCGCTGGCCGCCTTGCTGGACCGGGTGCCGCGGCTGCAGCAGCGCAGGCCGGCCCCGCGTCTGGTCGCGCTGGCCCGCCCTGCCTTCCCGTGAGCTGCCGCGGGAAGAGCGATGCGGCGCCGCCAGTGCCCGTCGCGCCCCACCCTCAGGCCCCTGCCGGGCGGCCGGAGCGGGAGGGCTGGTACGCCCTGCACTGTGGGGGGCGTGAGCCCCCGGGCTCTCATGTGCGGGGGGCCCCTGATGGAGTGCTCGAGTGGGGCCGGCTGGAGTGGGGGTGCTGCTGTTGGGGGTCGGTGGTGGCCGTTTTTGCTGGGGTGGGCGGTAGTGCGCAGTTTGGCAGGTGGTTGCTGTGTGCGGCTGTGGCGCGGGTGCCGTGGTGGTGGGGTGCGGGAGTGCGCATGCGTGTGGATGCGTGGGTGTGGTTGTGTCGGCTGTGTTGGTTCGTTGTAGCTTTTCCCCTGAGACAGTTGTTGCTTGTCGCTGTTGTCTGCTTTCGGGGGTATGGCCGTCTACTTTCGTGCTGTTGCCCTCGCTGCCGGGCTATTGCGTACATCTCCGTGTAACACAAACAACGCATGGACCGAGCGCAGCATCACGCAGTACCACACAGTCCACGCGCACACCAAACAGTTGTGCTGTGCCTGGGCCCACAGCGGCAAAGCACTCGCGGCATTGCAGAGTGCTGGGTGGGGCAGCGTGCAGCCGCATGTGACGTTGTGCTGTGCCTGTGCTGGACAGCGGCAAAGCACTTGCGCATGCGGCATTGCAGAGTGCTGAGTTGGGCAGCGTGCAGCCGCATGTGAACGTTGTGCTGTGCCTGTGCTGGACAGCGGCAAAGCACTCGCGGCTATGCATGAGGTGCTGGGTCGGGCAGCGTGCAGCGCATGTGACGTTGTGCTGTGCCTGTTCTGGACAGCGGCAAAGCACTCCGCGGCATTGGACAGAGTGCTGGGTGGGGCAGCGTGCAGCCGCATGTGACGTTGTGCTGTGCCTGTGCTGGACAGCGCAAAGCACTGCGCATGCGGCATTGCAGAGCTGCTGGGTGGGGCAGCGTGCAGCCGCATGTGACGTTGTGCTGTGCCTGTGCTGGACAGCGGCAAAGCACTTGCGCATGCGGCATTGCAGAGTGCTGAGTTGGGCAGCGTGCAGCCGCATGTGACGTTGTGCTGTGCCTGTGCTGGACAGCGGCAAAGCATCTCGCGGCATTGCAGAGTGCTGGGTGGGGCAGCGTGCAGCCGCATGTGATGTTGTGCTGTGCCTGTGCTGGACAGCGGCAAAGCACTTGCGCATGCGGCATTGCAGAGTGCTGAGTTGGGCAGCGTGCAGCTGCATGTGACGTTGTGCTGTGCCTGTGCTGGACAGCGGCAAAGCACTTGCGCATGCGGCATTGCAGAGTGCTGAGTTGGGCAGCGTGCAGCTGCATGTGACGTTGTGCTGTGCCTGTGCTGCGACAGCGCAAAGCACTCGCGCATTGCAGAGTGCTGGGTGGGCAGCGTGCAGCCGCATGTGACGGTGTGCTGTGCCTGTGCTGGACAGCGGCAAAGCACTTGCGCATGCGGCATTGCAGAGTGCTGAGTTGGGCAGCGTGCAGCTGCATGTGACGTTGTGCTGTGCCTGTGCTGGACAGCGGCAAAGCACTCGCGGCATTGCAGAGTGCTGGGTGGGGCAGCGTGCAGCCGCATGTGACGTTGTGCTGTGCCTGTGCTGGACAGCGGCAAAGCACTTGCGCATGCGGCATTGCAGAGTGCTGAGTTGGGCAGCGTGCAGCCGCATGTGACGTTGTGCTGTGCCTGTGCTGGACAGCGGCAAAGCACTTGCGCATGCGGCATTGCAGAGTGCTGAGTTGGGGCAGCGTGCAGCCGCATGTGACGTTGTGCTGTGCCTGTGCTGGACAGCGGCAAAGCACTCGCGGCATTGCAGAGTGCTGGGTGGGGCAGCGTGCAGCCGCATGTGACGTTGTGCTGTGCCTGTGCTGGACAGCGGCAAAGCACTTGCGCATGCGGCATTGCAGAGTGCTGAGTTGGGCAGCGTGCAGCTGCATGTGACGTTGTGCTGTGCCTGTGCTGGACAGCGGCAAAGCACTTGCGCATGCGGCATTGCAGAGTGCTGAGTTGGGCAGCGTGCAGCTGCATGTGACGTTGTGCTGTGCCTGTGCTGGACAGCGGCAAAGCACTCGCGGCATTGCAGAGTGCTGGGTGGGGCAGCGTGCAGCCGCATGTGACGGTTGTGCTGTGCCTGTGCTGGACAGCGGCAAAGCACTTGCGCATGCGGCATTGCAGAGTGCTGAGTTGGGCAGCGTGCAGCTGCATGTGACGTTGTGCTGTGCCTGTGCTGGACAGCGGCAAAGCACTCGCGGCATTGCAGAGTGCTGGGTGGGGCAGCGTGCAGCCGCATGTGACGTTGTGCTGTGCCTGTGCTGGACAGCGGCAAAGCACTTGCGCATGCGGCATTGCAGAGTGCTGAGTTGGGCAGCGTGCAGCTGCATGTGACGTTGTGCTGTGCCTGTGCTGGACAGCGGCAAAGCACTCGCGGCATTGCAGAGTGCTGGGTGGGGCAGCGTGCAGCCGCATGTGACGGTGTGCTGTGCCTGTGCTGGACAGCGGCAAAGCACTTGCGCATGCGGCATTGCAGAGTGCTGAGTTGGGCAGCGTGCAGCTGCATGTGACGTTGTGCTGTGCCTGTGCTGGACAGCGGCAAAGCACTCGCGGCATTGCAGAGTGCTGGGTGGGGCAGCGTGCAGCCGCATGTGACGTTGTGCTGTGCCTGTGCTGGACAGCGGCAAAGCATTTGCGCATGCGGCATTGCAGAGTGCTGAGTTGGGCAGCGTGCAGCTGCATGTGACGTTGTGCTGTGCCTGTGCTGGACAGCGGCAAAGCACTCGCGGCATTGCAGAGTGCTGGGTGGGGCAGCGTGCAGCCGCATGTGACGGTTGTGCTGTGCCTGTGCTGGACAGCGGCAAAGCACTCGCGGCATTGCAGAGTGCTGGGTGGGGCAGCGTGCAGCCGCATGTGACGTTGTGCTGTGCCTGTGCTGGACAGCGGCAAAGCACTCGCGCATGCGGCATTGCAGAGTGCTGGGTTGGGCAGGGTGCAGCCGCATGTGACGTTGTGCTGTGCCTGTGCTGGACAGCGGCAAAGCACTCGCGGCATTGCAGAGTGCTGGGTGGGGCAGCGTGCAGCCGCATGTGACGTTGTGCTGTGCCTGTGCTGGACAGCGGCAAAGCACTTGCGCATGCGGCATTGCAGAGTGCTGGGTGGGCAGCGTGCAGCCGCATGTGACGTTGTGCTGTGCCTGTGCTGGACAGCGGCAAAGCACTCGCGGCATTGCAGAGTGCTGGGTGGGGCAGCGTGCAGCCGCATGTGACGTTGTGCTGTGCCTGTGCTGGACAGCGGCAAAGCACTCGCGGCATTGCAGAGTGCTGGGTGGGGCAGCGTGCAGCCGCATGTGACGTTGTGCTGTGCCTGTTCTGGACAGCGGCAAAGCACTCGCGGCATTGCAGAGTGCTGGGTGGGGCAGCGTGCAGCCGCATGTGACGTTGTGCTGTGCCTGTGCTGGACAGCGGCAAAGCACTTGCGCATGCGGCATTGCAGAGTGCTGGGTTGGGCAGCGTGCAGCCGCATGTGACGTTGTGCTGTGCCTGTGCTGGACAGCGGCAAAGCACTCGCGGCATTGCAGAGTGCTGGGTGGGGCAGCGTGCAGCCGCATGTGACGTTGTGCTGTGCCTGTGCTGGACAGCGGCAAAGCACTTGCGCATGCGGCATTGCAGAGTGCTGGGTGGGCAGCGTGCAGCCGCATGTGACGTTGTGCTGTGCCTGTGCTGGACAGCGGCAAAGCACTCGCGGCATTGCAGAGTGCTGGGTGGGGCAGCGTGCAGCCGCATGTGACGTTGTGCTGTGCCTGTGCTGGACAGCGGCAAAGCACTTGCGCATGCGGCATTGCAGAGTGCTGGGTTGGGCAGCGTGCAGCCGCATGTGACGTTGTGCTGTGCCTGTGCTGGACAGCGGCAAAGCACTCGCGGCATTGCAGAGTGCTGGGTGGGGCAGCGTGCAGCCGCATGTGACGTTGTGCTGTGCCTGTGCTGGACAGCGGCAAAGCACTCGCGGCATTGCAGAGTGCTGGGTTGGGCAGCGTGCAGCCGCATGTGACGTTGTGCTGTGCCTGTGCTGGACAGCGGCAAAGCACTCGCGGCATTGCAGAGTGCTGGGTGGGGCAGCGTGCAGCCGCATGTGACGTTGTGCTGTGCCTGTGCTGGACAGCGGCAAAGCACTTGCGCATGCGGCATTGCAGAGTGCTGAGTTGGGCAGCGTGCAGCTGCATGTGACGTTGTGCTGTGCCTGTGCTGGACAGCGGCAAAGCACTCGCGGCATTGCAGAGTGCTGGGTGGGGCAGCGTGCAGCCGCATGTGACGTTGTGCTGTGCCTGTGCTGGACAGCGGCAAAGCACTTGCGCATGCGGCATTGCAGAGTGCTGGGTTGGGCAGCGTGCAGCCGCATGTGACGTTGTGCTGTGCCTGTGCTGGACAGCGGCAAAGCACTCGCGGCATTGCAGAGTGCTGGGTGGGGCAGCGTGCAGCCGCATGTGACGTTGTGCTGTGCCTGTGCTGGACAGCGGCAAAGCACTTGCGCATGCGGCATTGCAGAGTGCTGAGTTGGGCAGCGTGCAGCCGCATGTGACGTTGTGCTGTGCCTGTGCTGGACAGCGGCAAAGCACTCGCGGCATTGCAGAGTGCTGGGTGGGGCAGCGTGCAGCCGCATGTGACGTTGTGCTGTGCCTGTGCTGGACAGCGGCAAAGCACTCGCGCATGCGGCATTGCAGAGTGCTGGGTTGGGCAGGGTGCAGCCGCATGTGACGTTGTGCTGTGCCTGTGCTGGACAGCGGCAAAGCACTCGCGGCATTGCAGAGTGCTGGGTGGGGCAGCGTGCAGCCGCATGTGACGTTGTGCTGTGCCTGTGCTGGACAGCGGCAAAGCACTTGCGCATGCGGCATTGCAGAGTGCTGGGTTGGGCAGCGTGCAGCTGCATGTGACGTTGTGCTGTGCCTGTGCTGGACAGCGGCAAAGCACTTGCGCATGCGGCATTGCAGAGTGCTGAGTTGGGCAGCGTGCAGCTGCATGTGACGTTGTGCTGTGCCTGTGCTGGACAGCGGCAAAGCACTCGCGGCATTGCAGAGTGCTGGGTGGGGCAGCGTGCAGCCGCATGTGACGTTGTGCTGTGCCTGTGCTGGACAGCGGCAAAGCACTTGCGCATGCGGCATTGCAGAGTGCTGAGTTGGGCAGCGTGCAGCTGCATGTGACGTTGTGCTGTGCCTGTGCTGGACAGCGGCAAAGCACTTGCGCATGCGGCATTGCAGAGTGCTGAGTTGGGCAGCGTGCAGCTGCATGTGACGTTGTGCTGTGCCTGTGCTGGACAGCGGCAAAGCACTCGCGGCATTGCAGAGTGCTGGGTGGGGCAGCGTGCAGCCGCATGTGACGTTGTGCTGTGCCTGTGCTGGACAGCGGCAAAGCACTTGCGCATGCGGCATTGCAGAGTGCTGAGTTGGGCAGCGTGCAGCTGCATGTGACGTTGTGCTGTGCCTGTGCTGGACAGCGGCAAAGCACTCGCGGCATTGCAGAGTGCTGGGTGGGGCAGCGTGCAGCCGCATGTGACGTTGTGCTGTGCCTGTGCTGGACAGCGGCAAAGCACTTGCGCATGCGGCATTGCAGAGTGCTGAGTTGGGCAGCGTGCAGCCGCATGTGACGTTGTGCTGTGCCTGTGCTGGACAGCGGCAAAGCACTTGCGCATGCGGCATTGCAGAGTGCTGAGTTGGGCAGCGTGCAGCCGCATGTGACGTTGTGCTGTGCCTGTGCTGGACAGCGGCAAAGCACTCGCGGCATTGCAGAGTGCTGGGTGGGGCAGCGTGCAGCCGCATGTGACGTTGTGCTGTGCCTGTGCTGGACAGCGGCAAAGCACTTGCGCATGCGGCATTGCAGAGTGCTGAGTTGGGCAGCGTGCAGCCGCATGTGACGTTGTGCTGTGCCTGTGCTGGACAGCGGCAAAGCACTTGCGCATGCGGCATTGCAGAGTGCTGAGTTGGGCAGCGTGCAGCCGCATGTGACGTTGTGCTGTGCCTGTGCTGGACAGCGGCAAAGCACTCGCGGCATTGCAGAGTGCTGGGTGGGGCAGCGTGCAGCCGCATGTGACGTTGTGCTGTGCCTGTGCTGGACAGCGGCAAAGCACTTGCGCATGCGGCATTGCAGAGTGCTGAGTTGGGCAGCGTGCAGCTGCATGTGACGTTGTGCTGTGCCTGTGCTGGACAGCGGCAAAGCACTTGCGCATGCGGCATTGCAGAGTGCTGAGTTGGGCAGCGTGCAGCTGCATGTGACGTTGTGCTGTGCCTGTGCTGGACAGCGGCAAAGCACTCGCGGCATTGCAGAGTGCTGGGTGGGGCAGCGTGCAGCCGCATGTGACGGTGTGCTGTGCCTGTGCTGGACAGCGGCAAAGCACTTGCGCATGCGGCATTGCAGAGTGCTGAGTTGGGCAGCGTGCAGCTGCATGTGACGTTGTGCTGTGCCTGTGCTGGACAGCGGCAAAGCACTCGCGGCATTGCAGAGTGCTGGGTGGGGCAGCGTGCAGCCGCATGTGACGGTGTGCTGTGCCTGTGCTGGACAGCGGCAAAGCACTTGCGCATGCGGCATTGCAGAGTGCTGAGTTGGGCAGCGTGCAGCTGCATGTGACGTTGTGCTGTGCCTGTGCTGGACAGCGGCAAAGCACTCGCGGCATTGCAGAGTGCTGGGTGGGGCAGCGTGCAGCCGCATGTGACGTTGTGCTGTGCCTGTGCTGGACAGCGGCAAAGCACTTGCGCATGCGGCATTGCAGAGTGCTGAGTTGGGCAGCGTGCAGCTGCATGTGACGTTGTGCTGTGCCTGTGCTGGACAGCGGCAAAGCACTCGCGGCATTGCAGAGTGCTGGGTGGGGCAGCGTGCAGCCGCATGTGACGTTGTGCTGTGCCTGTGCTGGACAGCGGCAAAGCACTCGCGGCATTGCAGAGTGCTGGGTCGGGCAGCGTGCAGCCGCATGTGACGTTGTGCTGTGCCTGTTCTGGACAGCGGCAAAGCATTTGCGCATGCGGCATTGCAGAGTGCTGGGTGGGGCAGCGTGCAGCCGCATGTGACGTTGTGCTGTGCCTGTGCTGGACAGCGGCAAAGCACTCGCGGCATTGCAGAGTGCTGGGTGGGGCAGCGTGCAGCCGCATGTGACGTTGTGCTGTGCCTGTGCTGGACAGCGGCAAAGCATTTGCGCATGCGGCATTGCAGAGTGCTGGGTGGGGCAGCGTGCAGCCGCATGTGACGTTGTGCTGTGCCTGTGCTGGACAGCGGCAAAGCACTTGCGCATGCGGCATTGCAGAGTGCTGAGTTGGGCAGCGTGCAGCCGCATGTGACGTTGTGCTGTGCCTGTGCTGGACAGCGGCAAAGCACTCGCGGCATTGCAGAGTGCTGGGTGGGGCAGCGTGCAGCCGCATGTGACGTTGTGCTGTGCCTGTGCTGGACAGCGGCAAAGCACTTGCGCATGCGGCATTGCAGAGTGCTGAGTTGGGCAGCGTGCAGCTGCATGTGACGTTGTGCTGTGCCTGTGCTGGACAGCGGCAAAGCACTCGCGGCATTGCAGAGTGCTGGGTGGGGCAGCGTGCAGCCGCATGTGACGTTGTGCTGTGCCTGTGCTGGACAGCGGCAAAGCACTTGCGCATGCGGCATTGCAGAGTGCTGAGTGGGCAGCGTGCAGCCGCATGTGACGTTGTGCTGTGCCTGTGCTGGACAGCGGCAAAGCACTCGCGGCATTGCAGAGTGCTGGGTGGGGCAGCGTGCAGCCGCATGTGACGTTGTGCTGTGCCTGTGCTGGACAGCGGCAAAGCACTTGCGCATGCGGCATTGCAGAGTGCTGGGTGGGGCAGCGTGCAGCCGCATGTGACGTTGTGCTGTGCCTGTGCTGGACAGCGGCAAAGCACTCGCGGCATTGCAGAGTGCTGGGTGGGGCAGCGTGCAGCCGCATGTGACGTTGTGCTGTGCCTGTGCTGGACAGCGGCAAAGCACTTGCGCATGCGGCATTGCAGAGTGCTGAGTTGGGCAGCGTGCAGCTGCATGTGACGTTGTGCTGTGCCTGTGCTGGACAGCGGCAAAGCACTCGCGGCATTGCAGAGTGCTGGGTGGGGCAGCGTGCAGCCGCATGTGACGTTGTGCTGTGCCTGTGCTGGACAGCGGCAAAGCACTTGCGCATGCGGCATTGCAGAGTGCTGAGTTGGGCAGCGTGCAGCTGCATGTGACGTTGTGCTGTGCCTGTGCTGGACAGCGGCAAAGCACTCGCGGCATTGCAGAGTGCTGGGTGGGGCAGCGTGCAGCCGCATGTGACGTTGTGCTGTGCCTGTGCTGGACAGCGGCAAAGCACTTGCGCATGCGGCATTGCAGAGTGCTGAGTTGGGCAGCGTGCAGCTGCATGTGACGTTGTGCTGTGCCTGTGCTGGACAGCGGCAAAGCACTCGCGGCATTGCAGAGTGCTGGGTGGGGCAGCGTGCAGCCGCATGTGACGTTGTGCTGTGCCTGTGCTGGACAGCGGCAAAGCATTTGCGCATGCGGCATTGCAGAGTGCTGGGTGGGGCAGCGTGCAGCCGCATGTGACGTTGTGCTGTGCCTGTGCTGGACAGCGGCAAAGCACTCGCGGCATTGCAGAGTGCTGGGTGGGGCAGCGTGCAGCCGCATGTGACGTTGTGCTGTGCCTGTGCTGGACAGCGGCAAAGCATTTGCGCATGCGGCATTGCAGAGTGCTGGGTGGGGCAGCGTGCAGCCGCATGTGACGTTGTGCTGTGCCTGTGCTGGACAGCGGCAAAGCACTCGCGGCATTGCAGAGTGCTGGGTGGGGCAGCGTGCAGCCGCATGTGACGTTGTGCTGTGCCTGTGCTGGACAGCGGCAAAGCACTTGCGCATGCGGCATTGCAGAGTGCTGAGTTGGGCAGCGTGCAGCTGCATGTGACGTTGTGCTGTGCCTGTGCTGGACAGCGGCAAAGCACTCGCGGCATTGCAGAGTGCTGGGTGGGGCAGCGTGCAGCCGCATGTGACGTTGTGCTGTGCCTGTGCTGGACAGCGGCAAAGCACTTGCGCATGCGGCATTGCAGAGTGCTGAGTTGGGCAGCGTGCAGCCGCATGTGACGTTGTGCTGTGCCTGTGCTGGACAGCGGCAAAGCACTTGCGCATGCGGCATTGCAGAGTGCTGAGTTGGGCAGCGTGCAGCCGCATGTGACGTTGTGCTGTGCCTGTGCTGGACAGCGGCAAAGCACTCGCGGCATTGCAGAGTGCTGGGTGGGGCAGCGTGCAGCCGCATGTGACGTTGTGCTGTGCCTGTGCTGGACAGCGGCAAAGCACTTGCGCATGCGGCATTGCAGAGTGCTGAGTTGGGCAGCGTGCAGCCGCATGTGACGTTGTGCTGTGCCTGTGCTGGACAGCGGCAAAGCACTTGCGCATGCGGCATTGCAGAGTGCTGAGTTGGGCAGCGTGCAGCCGCATGTGACGTTGTGCTGTGCCTGTGCTGGACAGCGGCAAAGCACTCGCGGCATTGCAGAGTGCTGGGTGGGGCAGCGTGCAGCCGCATGTGACGTTGTGCTGTGCCTGTGCTGGACAGCGGCAAAGCACTTGCGCATGCGGCATTGCAGAGTGCTGGGTTGGGCAGCGTGCAGCCGCATGTGACGTTGTGCTGTGCCTGTGCTGGACAGCGGCAAAGCACTCGCGGCATTGCAGAGTGCTGGGTGGGGCAGCGTGCAGCCGCATGTGACGTTGTGCTGTGCCTGTGCTGGACAGCGGCAAAGCACTTGCGCATGCGGCATTGCAGAGTGCTGAGTTGGGCAGCGTGCAGCTGCATGTGACGTTGTGCTGTGCCTGTGCTGGACAGCGGCAAAGCACTCGCGGCATTGCAGAGTGCTGGGTGGGGCAGCGTGCAGCCGCATGTGACGTTGTGCTGTGCCTGTGCTGGACAGCGGCAAAGCACTTGCGCATGCGGCATTGCAGAGTGCTGAGTTGGGCAGCGTGCAGCTGCATGTGACGTTGTGCTGTGCCTGTGCTGGACAGCGGCAAAGCACTCGCGGCATTGCAGAGTGCTGGGTGGGGCAGCGTGCAGCCGCATGTGACGTTGTGCTGTGCCTGTGCTGGACAGCGGCAAAGCACTTGCGCATGCGGCATTGCAGAGTGCTGAGTGGGGCAGCGTGCAGCCGCATGTGACGTTGTGCTGTGCCTGTGCTGGACAGCGGCAAAGCACTCGCGGCATTGCAGAGTGCTGGGTGGGGCAGCGTGCAGCCGCATGTGACGTTGTGCTGTGCCTGTGCTGGACAGCGGCAAAGCACTCGCGGCATTGCAGAGTGCTGGGTGGGGCAGCGTGCAGCCGCATGTGACGTTGTGCTGTGCCTGTGCTGGACAGCGGCAAAGCACTTGCGCATGCGGCATTGCAGAGTGCTGGGTGGGGCAGCGTGCAGCCGCATGTGACGTTGTGCTGTGCCTGTGCTGGACAGCGGCAAAGCACTCGCGGCATTGCAGAGTGCTGGGTGGGGCAGCGTGCAGCCGCATGTGACGTTGTGCTGTGCCTGTGCTGGACAGCGGCAAAGCACTTGCGCATGCGGCATTGCAGAGTGCTGGGTGGGGCAGCGTGCAGCCGCATGTGACGTTGTGCTGTGCCTGTGCTGGACAGCGGCAAAGCACTTGCGCATGCGGCATTGCAGAGTGCTGAGTTGGGCAGCGTGCAGCCGCATGTGACGTTGTGCTGTGCCTGTGCTGGACAGCGGCAAAGCACTCGCGGCATTGCAGAGTGCTGGGTGGGGCAGCGTGCAGCCGCATGTGACGTTGTGCTGTGCCTGTGCTGGACAGCGGCAAAGCACTTGCGCATGCGGCATTGCAGAGTGCTGAGTTGGGCAGCGTGCAGCCGCATGTGACGTTGTGCTGTGCCTGTGCTGGACAGCGGCAAAGCACTCGCGGCATTGCAGAGTGCTGGGTGGGGCAGCGTGCAGCCGCATGTGACGTTGTGCTGTGCCTGTGCTGGACAGCGGCAAAGCACTTGCGCATGCGGCATTGCAGAGTGCTGGGTGGGGCAGCGTGCAGCCGCATGTGACGTTGTGCTGTGCCTGTGCTGGACAGCGGCAAAGCACTCGCGGCATTGCAGAGTGCTGGGTGGGGCAGCGTGCAGCCGCATGTGACGTTGTGCTGTGCCTGTGCTGGACAGCGGCAAAGCACTTGCGCATGCGGCATTGCAGAGTGCTGGGTTGGGCAGCGTGCAGCCGCATGTGACGTTGTGCTGTGCCTGTGCTGGACAGCGGCAAAGCACTCGCGGCATTGCAGAGTGCTGGGTGGGGCAGCGTGCAGCCGCATGTGACGTTGTGCTGTGCCTGTGCTGGACAGCGGCAAAGCACTTGCGCATGCGGCATTGCAGAGTGCTGGGTTGGGCAGCGTGCAGCTGCATGTGACGTTGTGCTGTGCCTGTGCTGGACAGCGGCAAAGCACTCGCGGCATTGCAGAGTGCTGGGTGGGGCAGCGTGCAGCCGCATGTGACGTTGTGCTGTGCCTGTGCTGGACAGCGGCAAAGCACTTGCGCATGCGGCATTGCAGAGTGCTGAGTTGGGCAGCGTGCAGCCGCATGTGACGTTGTGCTGTGCCTGTGCTGGACAGCGGCAAAGCACTCGCGGCATTGCAGAGTGCTGGGTGGGGCAGCGTGCAGCCGCATGTGACGTTGTGCTGTGCCTGTGCTGGACAGCGGCAAAGCACTTGCGCATGCGGCATTGCAGAGTGCTGGTTGGGCAGCGTGCAGCCGCATGTGACGTTGTGCTGTGCCTGTGCTGGACAGCGGCAAAGCACTCGCGGCATTGCAGAGTGCTGGGTGGGGCAGCGTGCAGCCGCATGTGACGTTGTGCTGTGCCTGTGCTGGACAGCGGCAAAGCACTTGCGCATGCGGCATTGCAGAGTGCTGGGTGGGGCAGCGTGCAGCCGCATGTGACGTTGTGCTGTGCCTGTGCTGGACAGCGGCAAAGCACTCGCGGCATTGCAGAGTGCTGGGTGGGGCAGCGTGCAGCCGCATGTGACGTTGTGCTGTGCCTGTGCTGGACAGCGGCAAAGCACTTGCGCATGCGGCATTGCAGAGTGCTGGGTGGGCAGCGTGCAGCCGCATGTGACGTTGTGCTGTGCCTGTGCTGGACAGCGGCAAAGCACTCGCGGCATTGCAGAGTGCTGGGTGGGGCAGCGTGCAGCCGCATGTGACGTTGTGCTGTGCCTGTGCTGGACAGCGGCAAAGCACTTCGCAGCGGCATTGCAGAGTGCTGGGTGGGGCAGCGTGCAGCCGCATGTGACGTTGTGCTGTGCCTGTGCTGGACAGCGGCAAAGCACTCGCGGCATTGCAGAGTGCTGGGTGGGGCAGCGTGCAGCCGCATGTGACGTTGTGCTGTGCCTGTGCTGGACAGCGGCAAAGCACTCGCGGCATTGCAGAGTGCTGAGTGGGCAGCGTGCAGCCGCATGTGACGTTGTGCTGTGCCTGTGCTGGACAGCGGCAAAGCACTCGCGGCATTGCAGAGTGCTGAGTGGGGCAGCGTGCAGCCGCATGTGACGTTGTGCTGTGCCTGTGCTGGACAGCGGCAAAGCACTCGCGGCATTGCAGAGTGCTGGGTGGGGCAGCGTGCAGCCGCATGTGACGTTGTGCTGTGCCTGTGCTGGACAGCGGCAAAGCACTCGCGGCATTGCAGAGTGCTGGGTGGGGCAGCGTGCAGCCGCATGTGACGTTGTGCTGTGCCTGTGCTGGACAGCGGCAAAGCACTTGCGCATGCGGCATTGCAGAGTGCTGGGTTGGGCAGCGTGCAGCCGCATGTGACGTTGTGCTGTGCCTGTGCTGGACAGCGGCAAAGCACTCGCGGCATTGCAGAGTGCTGGGTGGGGCAGCGTGCAGCCGCATGTGACGTTGTGCTGTGCCTGTGCTGGACAGCGGCAAAGCACTTGCGCATGCGGCATTGCAGAGTGCTGAGTTGGGGCAGCGTGCAGCCGCATGTGACGTTGTGCTGTGCCTGTGCTGGACAGCGGCAAAGCACTCGCGGCATTGCAGAGTGCTGGGTGGGGCAGCGTGCAGCCGCATGTGACGTTGTGCTGTGCCTGTGCTGGACAGCGGCAAAGCACTTGCGCATGCGGCATTGCAGAGTGCTGAGTTGGGCAGCGTGCAGCCGCATGTGACGTTGTGCTGTGCCTGTGCTGGACAGCGGCAAAGCACTTGCGCATGCGGCATTGCAGAGTGCTGAGTTGGGCAGCGTGCAGCCGCATGTGACGTTGTGCTGTGCCTGTGCTGGACAGCGGCAAAGCACTCGCGGCATTGCAGAGTGCTGGGTGGGGCAGCGTGCAGCCGCATGTGACGTTGTGCTGTGCCTGTGCTGGACAGCGGCAAAGCACTCGCGGCATTGCAGAGTGCTGAGTGGGGCAGCGTGCAGCCGCATGTGACGTTGTGCTGTGCCTGTGCTGGACAGCGGCAAAGCACTTGCGCATGCGGCATTGCAGAGTGCTGGGTGGGCAGCGTGCAGCCGCATGTGACGTTGTGCTGTGCCTGTGCTGGACAGCGGCAAAGCACTCGCGGCATTGCAGAGTGCTGGGTGGGGCAGCGTGCAGCCGCATGTGACGTTGTGCTGTGCCTGTGCTGGACAGCGGCAAAGCACTTGCGCATGCGGCATTGCAGAGTGCTGGGTGGGGCAGCGTGCAGCCGCATGTGACGTTGTGCTGTGCCTGTGCTGGACAGCGGCAAAGCACTCGCGGCATTGCAGAGTGCTGGGTGGGGCAGCGTGCAGCCGCATGTGACGTTGTGCTGTGCCTGTGCTGGACAGCGGCAAAGCACTTGCGCATGCGGCATTGCAGAGTGCTGGGTGGGGCAGCGTGCAGCCGCATGTGACGTTGTGCTGTGCCTGTGCTGGACAGCGGCAAAGCACTCGCGGCATTGCAGAGTGCTGGGTGGGGCAGCGTGCAGCCGCATGTGACGTTGTGCTGTGCCTGTGCTGGACAGCGGCAAAGCACTTGCGCATGCGGCATTGCAGAGTGCTGGGTTGGGCAGCGTGCAGCCGCATGTGACGTTGTGCTGTGCCTGTGCTGGACAGCGGCAAAGCACTCGCGGCATTGCAGAGTGCTGGGTGGGGCAGCGTGCAGCCGCATGTGACGTTGTGCTGTGCCTGTGCTGGACAGCGGCAAAGCACTGCGCAGCGGCATTGCAGAGTGCTGGGTTGGGGCAGCGTGCAGCCGCATGTGACGTTGTGCTGTGCCTGTGCTGGACAGCGGCAAAGCACTCGCGGCATTGCAGAGTGCTGGGTGGGGCAGCGTGCAGCCGCATGTGACGTTGTGCTGTGCCTGTGCTGGACAGCGGCAAAGCACTTGCGCATGCGGCATTGCAGAGTGCTGGGTTGGGGCAGCGTGCAGCCGCATGTGACGTTGTGCTGTGCCTGTGCTGGACAGCGGCAAAGCACTCGCGGCATTGCAGAGTGCTGGGTGGGGCAGCGTGCAGCCGCATGTGACGTTGTGCTGTGCCTGTGCTGGACAGCGGCAAAGCACTTGCGCATGCGGCATTGCAGAGTGCTGGGTGGGGCAGCGTGCAGCCGCATGTGACGTTGTGCTGTGCCTGTGCTGGACAGCGGCAAAGCACTCGCGGCATTGCAGAGTGCTGGGTGGGGCAGCGTGCAGCCGCATGTGACGTTGTGCTGTGCCTGTGCTGGACAGCGGCAAAGCACTCGCGGCATTGCAGAGTGCTGGGTGGGGCAGCGTGCAGCCGCATGTGACGTTGTGCTGTGCCTGTGCTGGACAGCGGCAAAGCACTCGCGGCATTGCAGAGTGCTGGGTGGGGCAGCGTGCAGCCGCATGTGACGTTGTGCTGTGCCTGTTCTGGACAGCGGCAAAGCACTCGCGGCATTGCAGAGTGCTGGGTGGGGCAGCGTGCAGCCGCATGTGACGTTGTGCTGTGCCTGTGCTGGACAGCGGCAAAGCACTCGCGGCATTGCAGAGTGCTGGGTGGGGCAGCGTGCAGCCGCATGTGACGTTGTGCTGTGCCTGTTCTGGACAGCGGCAAAGCACTCGCGGCATTGCAGAGTGCTGGGTGGGGCAGCGTGCAGCCGCATGTGACGTTGTGCTGTGCCTGTGCTGGACAGCGGCAAAGCACTCGCGGCATTGCAGAGTGCTGGGTGGGGCAGCGTGCAGCCGCATGTGACGTTGTGCTGTGCCTGTGCTGGACAGCGGCAAAGCACTCGCGGCATTGCAGAGTGCTGGGTGGGGCAGCGTGCAGCCGCATGTGACGTTGTGCTGTGCCTGTGCTGGACAGCGGCAAAGCACTCGCGGCATTGCAGAGTGCTGGGTGGGGCAGCGTGCAGCCGCATGTGACGTTGTGCTGTGCCTGTTCTGGACAGCGGCAAAGCACTCGCGGCATTGCAGAGTGCTGGGTGGGGCAGCGTGCAGCCGCATGTGACGTTGTGCTGTGCCTGTGCTGGACAGCGGCAAAGCACTCGCGGCATTGCAGAGTGCTGGGTGGGGCAGCGTGCAGCCGCATGTGACGTTGTGCTGTGCCTGTGCTGGACAGCGGCAAAGCACTCGCGGCATTGCAGAGTGCTGGGTGGGGCAGCGTGCAGCCGCATGTGACGTTGTGCTGTGCCTGTGCTGGACAGCGGCAAAGCACTCGCGGCATTGCAGAGTGCTGGGTGGGGCAGCGTGCAGCCGCATGTGACGTTGTGCTGTGCCTGTTCTGGACAGCGGCAAAGCACTCGCGGCATTGCAGAGTGCTGGGTGGGGCAGCGTGCAGCCGCATGTGACGTTGTGCTGTGCCTGTGCTGGACAGCGGCAAAGCACTCGCGGCATTGCAGAGTGCTGGGTGGGGCAGCGTGCAGCCGCATGTGACGTTGTGCTGTGCCTGTTCTGGACAGCGGCAAAGCACTCGCGGCATTGCAGAGTGCTGGGTGGGGCAGCGTGCAGCCGCATGTGACGTTGTGCTGTGCCTGTGCTGGACAGCGGCAAAGCACTCGCGGCATTGCAGAGTGCTGGGTGGGGCAGCGTGCAGCCGCATGTGACGTTGTGCTGTGCCTGTTCTGGACAGCGGCAAAGCACTCGCGGCATTGCAGAGTGCTGGGTGGGGCAGCGTGCAGCCGCATGTGACGTTGTGCTGTGCCTGTTCTGGACAGCGGCAAAGCACTCGCGGCATTGCAGAGTGCTGGGTGGGGCAGCGTGCAGCCGCATGTGACGTTGTGCTGTGCCTGTGCTGGACAGCGGCAAAGCACTCGCGGCATTGCAGAGTGCTGGGTGGGGCAGCGTGCAGCCGCATGTGACGTTGTGCTGTGCCTGTTCTGGACAGCGGCAAAGCACTCGCGGCATTGCAGAGTGCTGGGTGGGGCAGCGTGCAGCCGCATGTGACGTTGTGCTGTGCCTGTTCTGGACAGCGGCAAAGCACTCGCGGCATTGCAGAGTGCTGGGTGGGGCAGCGTGCAGCCGCATGTGACGTTGTGCTGTGCCTGTTCTGGACAGCGGCAAAGCACTCGCGGCATTGCAGAGTGCTGGGTGGGGCAGCGTGCAGCCGCATGTGACGTTGTGCTGTGCCTGTTCTGGACAGCGGCAAAGCACTCGCGGCATTGCAGAGTGCTGGGTGGGGCAGCGTGCAGCCGCATGTGACGTTGTGCTGTGCCTGTTCTGGACAGCGGCAAAGCACTTCGCGGCATTGCAGAGTGCTGGGTGGGGCAGCGTGCAGCCGCATGTGACGTTGTGCTGTGCCTGTGCTGGACAGCGGCAAAGCACTCGCGGCATTGCAGAGTGCTGGGTGGGGCAGCGTGCAGCCGCATGTGACGTTGTGCTGTGCCTGTTCTGGACAGCGGCAAAGCACTCGCGGCATTGCAGAGTGCTGGGTGGGGCAGCGTGCAGCCGCATGTGACGTTGTGCTGTGCCTGTTCTGGACAGCGGCAAAGCACTCGCGGCATTGCAGAGTGCTGGGTGGGGCAGCGTGCAGCCGCATGTGACGTTGTGCTGTGCCTGTTCTGGACAGCGGCAAAGCACTCGCGGCATTGCAGAGTGCTGGGTGGGGCAGCGTGCAGCCGCATGTGACGTTGTGCTGTGCCTGTTCTGGACAGCGGCAAAGCACTCGCGGCATTGCAGAGTGCTGGGTGGGCAGCGTGCAGCCGCATGTGACGTTGTGCTGTGCCTGTGCTGGACAGCGGCAAAGCACTCGCGGCATTGCAGAGTGCTGGGTGGGGCAGCGTGCAGCCGCATGTGACGTTGTGCTGTGCCTGTGCTGGACAGCGGCAAAGCACTCGCGGCATTGCAGAGTGCTGGGTGGGGCAGCGTGCAGCCGCATGTGACGTTGTGCTGTGCCTGTTCTGGACAGCGGCAAAGCACTCGCGGCATTGCAGAGTGCTGGTGGGGGCAGCGTGCAGCCGCATGTGACGTTGTGCTGTGCTGTGCTGGACAGCGGCAAAGCACTCGCGGCATTGCAGAGTGCTGGGTGGGGCAGCGTGCAGCCGCATGTGACGTTGTGCTGTGCCTGTTCTGGACAGCGGCAAAGCACTCGCGGCATTGCAGAGTGCTGGGTGGGGCAGCGTGCAGCCGCATGTGACGTTGTGCTGTGCCTGTTCTGGACAGCGGCAAAGCACTCGCGGCATTGCAGAGTGCTGGGTGGGGCAGCGTGCAGCCGCATGTGACGTTGTGCTGTGCCTGTGCTGGACAGCGGCAAAGCACTCGCGGCATTGCAGAGTGCTGGGTGGGGCAGCGTGCAGCCGCATGTGACGTTGTGCTGTGCCTGTTCTGGACAGCGGCAAAGCACTCGCGGCATTGCAGAGTGCTGGGTGGGGCAGCGTGCAGCCGCATGTGACGTTGTGCTGTGCCTGTTCTGGACAGCGGCAAAGCACTCGCGGCATTGCAGAGTGCTGGGTGGGGCAGCGTGCAGCCGCATGTGACGTTGTGCTGTGCCTGTTCTGGACAGCGGCAAAGCACTCGCGGCATTGCAGAGTGCTGGGTGGGGCAGCGTGCAGCCGCATGTGACGTTGTGCTGTGCCTGTTCTGGACAGCGGCAAAGCACTCGCGGCATTGCAGAGTGCTGGGTGGGGCAGCGTGCAGCCGCATGTGACGTTGTGCTGTGCCTGTTCTGGACAGCGGCAAAGCACTCGCGGCATTGCAGAGTGCTGGGTGGGGCAGCGTGCAGCCGCATGTGACGTTGTGCTGTGCCTGTGCTGGACAGCGGCAAAGCACTCGCGGCATTGCAGAGTGCTGGGTGGGGCAGCGTGCAGCCGCATGTGACGTTGTGCTGTGCCTGTTCTGGACAGCGGCAAAGCACTCGCGGCATTGCAGAGTGCTGGGTGGGGCAGCGTGCAGCCGCATGTGACGTTGTGCTGTGCCTGTGCTGGACAGCGGCAAAGCACTCGCGGCATTGCAGAGTGCTGGGTGGGGCAGCGTGCAGCCGCATGTGACGTTGTGCTGTGCCTGTGCTGGACAGCGGCAAAGCACTCGCGGCATTGCAGAGTGCTGGGTGGGGCAGCGTGCAGCCGCATGTGACGTTGTGCTGTGCCTGTTCTGGACAGCGGCAAAGCACTCGCGGCATTGCAGAGTGCTGGGTGGGGCAGCGTGCAGCCGCATGTGACGTTGTGCTGTGCCTGTTCTGGACAGCGGCAAAGCACTCGCGGCATTGCAGAGTGCTGGGTGGGGCAGCGTGCAGCCGCATGTGACGTTGTGCTGTGCCTGTGCTGGACAGCGGCAAAGCACTCGCGGCATTGCAGAGTGCTGGGTGGGGCAGCGTGCAGCCGCATGTGACGTTGTGCTGTGCCTGTTCTGGACAGCGGCAAAGCACTCGCGGCATTGCAGAGTGCTGGGTGGGGCAGCGTGCAGCCGCATGTGACGTTGTGCTGTGCCTGTTCTGGACAGCGGCAAAGCACTCGCGGCATTGCAGAGTGCTGGGTGGGGCAGCGTGCAGCCGCATGTGACGTTGTGCTGTGCCTGTGCTGGACAGCGGCAAAGCACTCGCGGCATTGCAGAGTGCTGGGTGGGGCAGCGTGCAGCCGCATGTGACGTTGTGCTGTGCCTGTTCTGGACAGCGGCAAAGCACTCGCGGCATTGCAGAGTGCTGGGTGGGGCAGCGTGCAGCCGCATGTGACGTTGTGCTGTGCCTGTGCTGGACAGCGGCAAAGCACTCGCGGCATTGCAGAGTGCTGGGTGGGGCAGCGTGCAGCCGCATGTGACGTTGTGCTGTGCCTGTGCTGGACAGCGGCAAAGCACTCGCGGCATTGCAGAGTGCTGGGTGGGGCAGCGTGCAGCCGCATGTGACGTTGTGCTGTGCCTGTTCTGGACAGCGGCAAAGCACTCGCGGCATTGCAGAGTGCTGGGTGGGGCAGCGTGCAGCCGCATGTGACGTTGTGCTGTGCCTGTTCTGGACAGCGGCAAAGCACTCGCGGCATTGCAGAGTGCTGGGTGGGGCAGCGTGCAGCCGCATGTGACGTTGTGCTGTGCCTGTTCTGGACAGCGGCAAAGCACTCGCGGCATTGCAGAGTGCTGGGTGGGGCAGCGTGCAGCCGCATGTGACGTTGTGCTGTGCCTGTGCTGGACAGCGGCAAAGCACTCGCGGCATTGCAGAGTGCTGGGTGGGGCAGCGTGCAGCCGCATGTGACGTTGTGCTGTGCCTGTGCTGGACAGCGGCAAAGCACTCGCGGCATTGCAGAGTGCTGGGTGGGGCAGCGTGCAGCCGCATGTGACGTTGTGCTGTGCCTGTTCTGGACAGCGGCAAAGCACTCGCGGCATTGCAGAGTGCTGGGTGGGGCAGCGTGCAGCCGCATGTGACGTTGTGCTGTGCCTGTGCTGGACAGCGGCAAAGCACTCGCGGCATTGCAGAGTGCTGGGTGGGGCAGCGTGCAGCCGCATGTGACGTTGTGCTGTGCCTGTTCTGGACAGCGGCAAAGCACTCGCGGCATTGCAGAGTGCTGGGTGGGGCAGCGTGCAGCCGCATGTGACGTTGTGCTGTGCCTGTGCTGGACAGCGGCAAAGCACTCGCGGCATTGCAGAGTGCTGGGTGGGGCAGCGTGCAGCCGCATGTGACGTTGTGCTGTGCCTGTTCTGGACAGCGGCAAAGCACTCGCGGCATTGCAGAGTGCTGGGTGGGGCAGCGTGCAGCCGCATGTGACGTTGTGCTGTGCCTGTGCTGGACAGCGGCAAAGCACTCGCGGCATTGCAGAGTGCTGGGTGGGGCAGCGTGCAGCCGCATGTGACGTTGTGCTGTGCCTGTTCTGGACAGCGGCAAAGCACTCGCGGCATTGCAGAGTGCTGGGTGGGGCAGCGTGCAGCCGCATGTGACGTTGTGCTGTGCCTGTGCTGGACAGCGGCAAAGCACTCGCGGCATTGCAGAGTGCTGGGTGGGGCAGCGTGCAGCCGCATGTGACGTTGTGCTGTGCCTGTTCTGGACAGCGGCAAAGCACTCGCGGCATTGCAGAGTGCTGGGTGGGGCAGCGTGCAGCCGCATGTGACGTTGTGCTGTGCCTGTTCTGGACAGCGGCAAAGCACTCGCGGCATTGCAGAGTGCTGGGTGGGGCAGCGTGCAGCCGCATGTGACGTTGTGCTGTGCCTGTGCTGGACAGCGGCAAAGCACTCGCGGCATTGCAGAGTGCTGGGTCGGGCAGCGTGCAGCCGCATGTGACGTTGTGCTGTGCCTGTGCTGGACAGCGGCAAAGCACTCGCGGCATTGCAGAGTGCTGGGTGGGGCAGCGTGCAGCCGCATGTGACGTTGTGCTGTGCCTGTTCTGGACAGCGGCAAAGCACTCGCGGCATTGCAGAGTGCTGGGTGGGGCAGCGTGCAGCCGCATGTGACGTTGTGCTGTGCCTGTGCTGGACAGCGGCAAAGCACTCGCGGCATTGCAGAGTGCTGGGTGGGGCAGCGTGCAGCCGCATGTGACGTTGTGCTGTGCCTGTGCTGGACAGCGGCAAAGCACTCGCGGCATTGCAGAGTGCTGGGTGGGCAGCGTGCAGCCGCATGTGACGTTGTGCTGTGCCTGTGCTGGACAGCGGCAAAGCACTCGCGGCATTGCAGAGTGCTGGGTGGGGCAGCGTGCAGCCGCATGTGACGTTGTGCTGTGCCTGTGCTGGACAGCGGCAAAGCACTCGCGGCATTGCAGAGTGCTGGGTGGGGCAGCGTGCAGCCGCATGTGACGTTGTGCTGTGCCTGTTCTGGACAGCGGCAAAGCACTCGCGGCATTGCAGAGTGCTGGGTGGGCAGCGTGCAGCCGCATGTGACGTTGTGCTGTGCCTGTGCTGGACAGCGGCAAAGCACTCGCGCATTGCAGAGTGCTGGGTGGGGCAGCGTGCAGCCGCATGTGACGTTGTGCTGTGCCTGTGCTGGACAGCGGCAAAGCACTCGCGGCATTGCAGAGTGCTGGGTGGGGCAGCGTGCAGCCGCATGTGACGTTGTGCTGTGCCTGTGCTGGACAGCGGCAAAGCACTCGCGGCATTGCAGAGTGCTGGTGGGCAGCGTGCAGCCGCATGTGACGTTGTGCTGTGCCTGTGCTGGACACGCGGCAAAGCACTTCGCGGCATTGCAGAGTGCTGGTGGGGCAGCGTGCAGCCGATGTGACGTGTGCTGTGCCTGTGCTGGACAGCGGCAAAGCACTTGCCATGCGGCATTGCAGAGTGCTGGTGGGCAGCGTGCAGCCGATGTACGTTGTGCTGTGCTGTCTGGACAGCGCAAAGCACTCGCGGCATTGCAGAGTGCTGGTGGGGCAGCGTGCAGCCGCATGTGACGTGTGCTGTGCCTGTGCTGGACAGCGCGAAAGCACTGCGCATGCGGCATTGCAGAGTGCTGGGGTGGCAGCGTGCAGCCGCATGTGACGTTGTGCTGTGCCTGTGCTGGACAGCGGCAAAGCACTCGCGGCATTGCCAGCAGTGCTGGGTGTCGGGGCAGCCATGCAGCCGCAATGATGACATTTGTGCGATGTGCCTGTCTGCGGCAGGCGCAGCATTTTGCACTCGCGCGCATTGCAGAGTGCTGGGTGGGGCAGCGTGCCAGCCGCATGTGACGTTGTCTGTGCCTGTGTCTGGACAGCGGCAAAGCTCTCGCGGCATTGCAGAGTGCTGGGTGGGGCAGCGTGCAGCCGCATGTGACATTGTGCTGTGCCTGTGCTGGGACAGCGGCAAAAGCACTCGCGGCATTGCAGAGTGCTGGGTCGGGCAGGTTGCAGCCGCATGTGACATTGTGCTGTGCCTGTGCTGGACAGCGGCAAAGCACTCGCGGCATTGCAGAGTGCTGGGTCGGGCAGGGTGCAGCCGCATGTGACATTGTGCTGTGCCTGTGCTGGACAGCGGCAAAGCACTCGCGCATTGCAGAGTGCTGGTCGGGCAGGGTGCAGCCGCATGTGACATTGTGCTGTGCCTGTGCTGGACAGCGGCAAAGCACTCGCGGCATTGCAGAGTGCTGGGTCGGGCAGGGTGCAGCCGCATGTGACATTGTGCTGTGCCTGTGCTGGACAGCGGCAAAGCACTCGCGCATTGCAGAGTGCTGGGTTCGGGCAGGTGCAGCCGCATGTGACGTTGTGCTGTGCCGGTGCTGGACAGCGGCAAAGCACTCGCGGCATTGCAGAGTGCTGGTGGGCAGGGTGCAGCCGCATGTGACGTTGTGCTGTGCCTGTGCTGGACAGCGGCAAAGCACTCGCGGCATTGCAGAGTGCTGGGTCGGGCAGGGTGCAGCCGCATGTGACGTTGTGCTGTGCCTGTGCTGGGACAGCGGCAAAGCACTCGCGGCATTGCAGAGTGCTGGGTCGGGCAGGGTGCAGCCGCATGTGACATTGTGCTGTGCCTGTGCTGGACAGCGGCCAAAGCACTCGCGGCATTGCAGAGTGCTGGGTCGGGCAGGGTGCAGCCGCATGTGACGTTGTGCTGTGCCTGTGCTGGACAGCGGCAAAGCACTCGCGGCATTGCAGAGTGCTGGGTCGGGCAGGGTGCAGCCGCATGTGACATTGTGCTGTGCCTGTGCTGGACAGCGGCAAAGCACTCGCGGCATTGCAGAGTGCTGGGTCGGGCAGGGTGCAGCCGCATGTGACATTGTGCTGTGCCGGTGCTGGACAGCGGCAAAGCACTCGCGGCATTGCAGAGTGCTGGGTCGGGCAGGGTGCAGCCGCATGTGACGTTGTGCTGTGCCTGTGCTGGACAGCGGCAAAGCACTCGCGGCATTGCAGAGTGCTGGGTCGGGCAGGGTTCAGCCGCATGTGACGTTGTGCTGTGCCTGTGCTGGACAGCGGCAAAGCACTCGCGGCATTGCAGAGTGCTGGGTCGGGCAGGGTGCAGCCGCATGTGACATTGTGCTGTGCCTGTGCTGGACAGCGGCAAAGCACTCGCAGCATTGCAGAGTGCTGGGTCGGGCAGGGTGCAGCCGCATGTGACATTGTGCTGTGCCTGTGCTGGACAGCGGCAAAGCACTCGCGGCATTGCAGAGTGCTGGGTCGGGCAGGGTGCAGCCGCATGTGACATTGTGCTGTGCCTGTGCTGGACAGCGGCAAAGCACTCGCGGCATTGCAGAGTGCTGGGTCGGGCAGGGTGCAGCCGCATGTGACATTGTGCTGTGCCTGTGCTGGACAGCGGCAAAGCACTCGCGGCATTGCAGAGTGCTGGGTCGGGCAGGGTGCAGCCGCATGTGACATTGTGCTGTGCCTGTGCTGGACAGCGGCAAAGCACTCGCGCATTGCAGAGTGCTGGGTCGGGCAGGGTGCAGCCGCATGTGACATTGTGCTGTGCCTGTGCTGGACAGCGGCAAAGCACTCGCGGCATTGCAGAGTGCTGGGTCGGGCAGGGTTCAGCCGCATGTGACGTTGTGCTGTGCCTGTGCTGGACAGCGGCAAAGCACTCGCAGCATTGCCAGAGTGCTGGGTCGGGCGGGTGCAGCCGCATGTGACATTGTGCTGTGCCTGTGCTGGACAGCGCAAAGCACTCGCGGCATTGCAGAGTGCTGGGTCGGGCAGGTGCAGCCGCATGTGACGTTGTGGCTGTGCCGGTGCTGGGACAGCGGCAAAGCACTCGCGGCATTGCAGAGTGCTGGTGGGCAGGGTGCAGCCGCATGTGACATTGTGCTGTGCCTGTGCTGGACAGCGGCAAAGCACTCGCGGCATTGCAGAGTGCTGGGTCGGGCGGGTTGCAGCCGCATGTGACGTTGTGCTGTGCCTGTGCTGGACAGCGGCAAAGCACTCGCGGCATTGCAGAGTGCTGGGTCGGGCAGGGTGCAGCCGCATGTGACATTGTGCTGTGCCTGTGCTGGACAGCGGCAAAGCACTCGCGGCATTGCAGAGTGCTGGGTCGGGCAGGGTGCAGCCGCATGTGACATTGTGCTGTGCCGGTGCTGGACAGCGGCAAAGCACTCGCGGCATTGCAGAGTGCTGGGTCGGGCAGGGGTGCAGCCGCATGTGACGTTGTGCTGTGCCGGTGCTGGACAGCGGCAAAGCACTCGCGGCATTGCAGAGTGCTGGGTCGGGCAGGGTGCAGCCGCATGTGACGTTGTGCTGTGCCTGTGCTGGACAGCGGCAAAGCACTCGCGGCATTGCAGAGTGCTGGGTCGGGCAGGGTGCAGCCGCATGTGACGTTGTGCTGTGCCTGTGCTGGACAGCGGCAAAGCACTCGCGGCATTGCAGAGTGCTGGGTCGGGCGGGTTGCAGCCGCATGTGACGTTGTGCTGTGCCGGTGCTGGACAGCGGCAAAGCACTCGCGGCATTGCAGAGTGCTGGGTCGGGCAGGGTGCAGCCGCATGTGACATTGTGCTGTGCCGGTGCTGGACAGCGGCAAAGCACTCGCGGCATTGCAGAGTGCTGGTTCGGGCGGGGTGCAGCCGCATGTGACGTTGTGCTGTGCCGGTGCTGGACAGCGGCAAAGCACTTGCGCATGCGGCATTGCAGAGTGATGGGTTGGGCAAGGTGCAGCCGCATGTGACGTTGTGCTGTGCCGGTGCTGGACAGCGGCAAAGCACTTGCGCATGCGGCATTGCAGAGTGCTGGGTTGGGCAGGGTTCAGCCGCATGTGACGTTGTGCTGTGCCGGTGCTGGACAGCGGCAAAGCACTCGCGGCATTGCAGAGTGCTGGGTCGGGCAGGGTGCAGCCGCATGTGACATTGTGCTGTGCCTGTGCTGGACAGCGGCAAAGCACTCGCGGCATTGCAGAGTGCTGGGTCGGGCAGGGTTCAGCCGCATGTGACGTTGTGCTGTGCCGGTGCTGGACAGCGGCAAAGCACTCGCGGCATTGCAGAGTGCTGGGTCGGGCGGGGTGCAGCCGCATGTGACATTGTGCTGTGCCTGTGCTGGACAGCGGCAAAGCACTCGCGGCATTGCAGAGTGCTGGGTCGGGCAGGGTGCAGCCGCATGTGACATTGTGCTGTGCCGGTGCTGGACAGCGGCAAAGCACTCGCGGCATTGCAGAGTGCTGGGTCGGGCAGGGTGCAGCCGCATGTGACGTTGTGCTGTGCCTGTGCTGGACAGCGGCAAAGCACTCGCAGCATTGCAGAGTGCTGGGTCGGGCAGGGTGCAGCCGCATGTGACGTTGTGCTGTGCCGGTGCTGGACAGCGGCAAAGCACTCGCGGCATTGCAGAGTGCTGGGTCGGGCAGGGTGCAGCCGCATGTGACGTTGTGCTGTGCCTGTGCTGGACAGCGGCAAAGCACTCGCAGCATTGCAGAGTGCTGGGTCGGGCAGGGTGCAGCCGCATGTGACGTTGTGCTGTGCCTGTGCTGGACAGCGGCAAAGCACTCGCGCATTGCAGAGTGCTGGGTCGGGCGGGGTGCAGCCGCATGTGACGTTGTGCTGTGCCTGTGCTGGACAGCGGCAAAGCACTCGCGGCATTGCAGAGTGCTGGGTCGGGCAGGGTGCAGCCGCATGTGACGTTGTGCTGTGCCGGTGCTGGACAGCGGCAAAGCACTCGCGGCATTGCAGAGTGCTGGGTCGGGCAGGGTGCAGCCGCATGTGACGTTGTGCTGTGCCGGTGCTGGACAGCGGCAAAGCACTCGCGGCATTGCAGAGTGCTGGGTCGGGCAGGGTGCAGCCGCATGTGACATTGTGCTGTGCCGGTGCTGGACAGCGGCAAAGCACTCGCGGCATTGCAGAGTGCTGGGTCGGGCAGGGTGCAGCCGCATGTGACATTGTGCTGTGCCTGTGCTGGACAGCGGCAAAGCACTCGCGGCATTGCAGAGTGCTGGGTCGGGCAGGGTGCAGCCGCATGTGACGTTGTGCTGTGCCGGTGCTGGACAGCGGCAAAGCACTCGCGGCATTGCAGAGTGCTGGGTCGGGCAGGGTGCAGCCGCATGTGACGTTGTGCTGTGCCGGTGCTGGACAGCGGCAAAGCACTCGCGGCATTGCAGAGTGCTGGGTCGGGCAGGGTGCAGCCGCATGTGACGTTGTGCTGTGCCGGTGCTGGACAGCGGCAAAGCACTCGCGGCATTGCAGAGTGCTGGGTCGGGCAGGGTGCAGCCGCATGTGACATTGTGCTGTGCCTGTGCTGGACAGCGGCAAAGCACTCGCGGCATTGCAGAGTGCTGGGTCGGGCAGGGTGCAGCCGCATGTGACGTTGTGCTGTGCCTGTGCTGGACAGCGGCAAAGCACTCGCGGCATTGCAGAGTGCTGGGTCGGGCAGGGTGCAGCCGCATGTGACGTTGTGCTGTGCCGGTGCTGGACAGCGGCAAAGCACTCGCGGCATTGCAGAGTGCTGGGTCGGGCAGGGTGCAGCCGCATGTGACATTGTGCTGTGCCTGTGCTGGACAGCGGCAAAGCACTCGCGGCATTGCAGAGTGCTGGGTCGGGCAGGGTGCAGCCGCATGTGACGTTGTGCTGTGCCGGTGCTGGACAGCGGCAAAGCACTCGCGGCATTGCAGAGTGCTGGGTCGGGCAGGGTGCAGCCGCATGTGACATTGTGCTGTGCCTGTGCTGGACAGCGGCAAAAGCACTCGCGGCATTGCAGAGTGCTGGGTCGGGCAGGGTGCAGCCGCATGTGACATTGTGCTGTGCCTGTGCTGGACAGCGGCAAAGCACTCGCGGCATTGCAGAGTGCTGGGTCGGGCAGGGTGCAGCCGCATGTGACGTTGTGCTGTGCCTGTGCTGGACAGCGGCAAAGCACTCGCGCATTGCAGAGTGCTGGGTCGGGCAGGGTGCAGCCGCATGTGACGTTGTGCTGTGCCGTGCTGGACAGCGGCAAAGCACTCGCGGCATTGCAGAGTGCTGGGTCGGGCGGGGTGCAGCCGCATGTGACATTGTGCTGTGCCGGTGCTGGACAGCGGCAAAGCACTTGCGCGCGGCATTGCAGAGTGCTGGGTCGGGCAGGGTGCAGCCGCATGTGACGTTGTGCTGTGCCGGTGCTGGACAGCGGCAAAGCACTTGCGCGCGGCATTGCAGAGTGCTGGGTTGGGCAGGGTGCAGCCGCATGTGACGTTGTGCTGTGCCTGTGCTGGACAGCGGCAAAGCACTCGCGGCATTGCAGAGTGCTGGGTCGGGCAGGGTGCAGCCGCATGTGACGTTGTGCTGTGCCTGTGCTGGACAGCGGCAAAGCACTCGCGGCATTGCAGAGTGCTGGGTCGGGCAGGGTGCAGCCGCATGTGACGTTGTGCTGTGCCTGTGCTGGACAGCGGCAAAGCACTCGCGGCATTGCAGAGTGCTGGGTCGGGCAGGGTGCAGCCGCATGTGACGTTGTGCTGTGCCGGTGCTGGACAGCGGCAAAGCACTCGCGGCATTGCAGAGTGCTGGGTCGGGCAGGGTGCAGCCGCATGTGACATTGTGCTGTGCCTGTGCTGGACAGCGGCAAAGCACTCGCGGCATTGCAGAGTGCTGGGTCGGGCAGGGTGCAGCCGCATGTGACGTTGTGCTGTGCCGGTGCTGGACAGCGGCAAAGCACTCGCGGCATTGCAGAGTGCTGGGTCGGGCAGGGTGCAGCCGCATGTGATGTTGTGCTGTGCCTGTGCTGGACAGCGGCAAAGCACTCGCGGCATTGCAGAGTGCTGGGTCGGGCAGGGTGCAGCCGCATGTGACGTTGTGCTGTGCCGGTGCTGGACAGCGGCAAAGCACTCGCGGCATTGCAGAGTGCTGGGTCGGGCAGGGTGCAGCCGCATGTGACGTTGTGCTGTGCCTGTGCTGGACAGCGGCAAAGCACTCGCGGCATTGCAGAGTGCTGGGTCGGGCAGGGTGCAGCCGCATGTGACGTTGTGCTGTGCCGGTGCTGGACAGCGGCAAAGCACTCGCGGCATTGCAGAGTGCTGGGTCGGGCAGGGTGCAGCCGCATGTGACGTTGTGCTGTGCCGGTGCTGGACAGCGGCAAAGCACTCGCGGCATTGCAGAGTGCTGGGTCGGGCAGGGTGCAGCCGCATGTGACATTGTGCTGTGCCTGTGCTGGACAGCGGCAAAGCACTCGCGGCATTGCAGAGTGCTGGGTCGGGCAGGGTGCAGCCGCATGTGACGTTGTGCTGTGCCGGTGCTGGACAGCGGCAAAGCACTCGCGGCATTGCAGAGTGCTGGGTCGGGCAGGGTGCAGCCGCATGTGACGTTGTGCTGTGCCGGTGCTGGACAGCGGCAAAGCACTCGCGGCATTGCAGAGTGCTGGGTCGGGCAGGGTGCAGCCGCATGTGACGTTGTGCTGTGCCTGTGCTGGACAGCGGCAAAGCACTCGCGGCATTGCAGAGTGCTGGGTCGGGCAGGGTGCAGCCGCATGTGACGTTGTGCTGTGCCGGTGCTGGACAGCGGCAAAGCACTCGCGGCATTGCAGAGTGCTGGGTCGGGCAGGGTGCAGCCGCATGTGACGTTGTGCTGTGCCTGTGCTGGACAGCGGCAAAGCACTCGCGGCATTGCAGAGTGCTGGGTCGGGCAGGGTGCAGCCGCATGTGACGTTGTGCTGTGCCGGTGCTGGACAGCGGCAAAGCACTCGCGGCATTGCAGAGTGCTGGGTCGGGCAGGGTGCAGCCGCATGTGACGTTGTGCTGTGCCGGTGCTGGACAGCGGCAAAGCACTCGCGGCATTGCAGAGTGCTGGGTCGGGCAGGGTGCAGCCGCATGTGACATTGTGCTGTGCCGGTGCTGGACAGCGGCAAAGCACTCGCGGCATTGCAGAGTGCTGGGTCGGGCAGGGTGCAGCCGCATGTGACGTTGTGCTGTGCCGGTGCTGGACAGCGGCAAAGCACTCGCGGCATTGCAGAGTGCTGGGTCGGGCAGGGTGCAGCCGCATGTGACATTGTGCTGTGCCTGTGCTGGACAGCGGCAAAGCACTCGCGGCATTGCAGAGTGCTGGGTCGGGCAGGGTGCAGCCGCATGTGACGTTGTGCTGTGCCGGTGCTGGACAGCGGCAAAGCACTCGCGGCATTGCAGAGTGCTGGGTCGGGCAGGGTGCAGCCGCATGTGACGTTGTGCTGTGCCGGTGCTGGACAGCGGCAAAGCACTCGCGGCATTGCAGAGTGCTGGGTCGGGCAGGGTGCAGCCGCATGTGACGTTGTGCTGTGCCTGTGCTGGACAGCGGCAAAGCACTCGCGGCATTGCAGAGTGCTGGGTCGGGCGGGTTGCAGCCGCATGTGACGTTGTGCTGTGCCTGTGCTGGACAGCGGCAAAGCACTCGCGGCATTGCAGAGTGCTGGGTCGGGCAGGGTGCAGCCGCATGTGACATTGTGCTGTGCCGGTGCTGGACAGCGGCAAAGCACTCGCGGCATTGCAGAGTGCTGGGTCGGGCAGGGTGCAGCCGCATGTGACGTTGTGCTGTGCCGGTGCTGGACAGCGGCAAAGCACTCGCGGCATTGCAGAGTGCTGGGTTGGGCGGGTTGCAGCCGCATGTGACGTTGTGCTGTGCCGGTGCTGGACAGCGGCAAAGCACTCGCGGCATTGCAGAGTGCTGGGTCGGGCAGGGTGCAGCCGCATGTGACATTGTGCTGTGCCTGTGCTGGACAGCGGCAAAGCACTCGCAGCATTGCAGAGTGCTGGGTCGGGCAGGGTGCAGCCGCATGTGACGTTGTGCTGTGCCGGTGCTGGACAGCGGCAAAGCACTCGCGGCATTGCAGAGTGCTGGGTCGGGCAGGGTGCAGCCGCATGTGACATTGTGCTGTGCCGGTGCTGGACAGCGGCAAAGCACTCGCGGCATTGCAGAGTGCTGGGTCGGGCAGGGTGCAGCCGCATGTGACATTGTGCTGTGCCGGTGCTGGACAGCGGCAAAGCACTCGCGGCATTGCAGAGTGCTGGGTCGGGCAGGGTGCAGCCGCATGTGACGTTGTGCTGTGCCGGTGCTGGACAGCGGCAAAGCACTCGCGGCATTGCAGAGTGCTGGGTCGGGCAGGGTGCAGCCGCATGTGACGTTGTGCTGTGCCTGTGCTGGACAGCGGCAAAGCACTCGCGGCATTGCAGAGTGCTGGGTCGGGCAGGGTGCAGCCGCATGTGACATTGTGCTGTGCCTGTGCTGGACAGCGGCAAAGCACTCGCGGCATTGCAGAGTGCTGGGTCGGGCAGGGTGCAGCCGCATGTGACGTTGTGCTGTGCCTGTGCTGGACAGCGGCAAAGCACTCGCGGCATTGCAGAGTGCTGGGTCGGGCAGGGTGCAGCCGCATGTGACATTGTGCTGTGCCTGTGCTGGACAGCGGCAAAGCACTCGCGGCATTGCAGAGTGCTGGGTCGGGCAGGGTGCAGCCGCATGTGACGTTGTGCTGTGCCTGTGCTGGACAGCGGCAAAGCACTCGCGGCATTGCAGAGTGCTGGGTCGGGCAGGGTGCAGCCGCATGTGACGTTGTGCTGTGCCGGTGCTGGACAGCGGCAAAGCACTCGCGGCATTGCAGAGTGCTGGGTCGGGCAGGGTGCAGCCGCATGTGACGTTGTGCTGTGCCTGTGCTGGACAGCGGCAAAGCACTCGCGGCATTGCAGAGTGCTGGGTCGGGCAGGGTGCAGCCGCATGTGACATTGTGCTGTGCCTGTGCTGGACAGCGGCAAAGCACTCGCGGCATTGCAGAGTGCTGGGTCGGGCAGGGTGCAGCCGCATGTGACATTGTGCTGTGCCGGTGCTGGACAGCGGCAAAGCACTCGCGGCATTGCAGAGTGCTGGGTCGGGCAGGGTGCAGCCGCATGTGACGTTGTGCTGTGCCTGTGCTGGACAGCGGCAAAGCACTTGCGCATGCGGCATTGCAGAGTGATGGGTTGGGCAAGGTGCAGCCGCATGTGACGTTGTGCTGTGCCTGTGCTGGACAGCGGCAAAGCACTCGCGGCATTGCAGAGTGCTGGGTCGGGCAGGGTGCAGCCGCATGTGACGTTGTGCTGTGCCTGTGCTGGACAGCGGCAAAGCACTCGCGGCATTGCAGAGTGCTGGGTCGGGCAGGGTGCAGCCGCATGTGACGTTGTGCTGTGCCGGTGCTGGACAGCGGCAAAGCACTCGCGGCATTGCAGAGTGCTGGGTCGGGCAGGGTGCAGCCGCATGTGACATTGTGCTGTGCCTGTGCTGGACAGCGGCAAAGCACTCGCGGCATTGCAGAGTGCTGGGTCGGGCAGGGTGCAGCCGCATGTGACGTTGTGCTGTGCCTGTGCTGGACAGCGGCAAAGCACTCGCGGCATTGCAGAGTGCTGGGTCGGGCAGGGTGCAGCCGCATGTGACGTTGTGCTGTGCCTGTGCTGGACAGCGGCAAAGCACTCGCGGCATTGCAGAGTGCTGGGTCGGGCAGGGTGCAGCCGCATGTGACATTGTGCTGTGCCTGTGCTGGACAGCGGCAAAGCACTCGCGGCATTGCAGAGTGCTGGGTCGGGCAGGGTGCAGCCGCATGTGACGTTGTGCTGTGCCTGTGCTGGACAGCGGCAAAGCACTCGCGGCATTGCAGAGTGCTGGGTCGGGCAGGGTGCAGCCGCATGTGACGTTGTGCTGTGCCTGTGCTGGACAGCGGCAAAGCACTCGCGGCATTGCAGAGTGCTGGGTCGGGCAGGGTGCAGCCGCATGTGACGTTGTGCTGTGCCTGTGCTGGACAGCGGCAAAGCACTCGCGGCATTGCAGAGTGCTGGGTCGGGCAGGGTGCAGCCGCATGTGACGTTGTGCTGTGCCGGTGCTGGACAGCGGCAAAGCACTCGCGGCATTGCAGAGTGCTGGGTCGGGCAGGGTGCAGCCGCATGTGACATTGTGCTGTGCCGGTGCTGGACAGCGGCAAAGCACTCGCGGCATTGCAGAGTGCTGGGTCGGGCAGGGTGCAGCCGCATGTGACGTTGTGCTGTGCCGGTGCTGGACAGCGGCAAAGCACTCGCGGCATTGCAGAGTGCTGGGTCGGGCAGGGTGCAGCCGCATGTGACGTTGTGCTGTGCCTGTGCTGGACAGCGGCAAAGCACTCGCGGCATTGCAGAGTGCTGGGTCGGGCAGGGTGCAGCCGCATGTGACGTTGTGCTGTGCCTGTGCTGGACAGCGGCAAAGCACTCGCGGCATTGCAGAGTGCTGGGTCGGGCAGGGTGCAGCCGCATGTGACATTGTGCTGTGCCTGTGCTGGACAGCGGCAAAGCACTCGCGGCATTGCAGAGTGCTGGGTCGGGCAGGGTGCAGCCGCATGTGACGTTGTGCTGTGCCGGTGCTGGACAGCGGCAAAGCACTCGCGGCATTGCAGAGTGCTGGGTCGGGCAGGGTGCAGCCGCATGTGACGTTGTGCTGTGCCTGTGCTGGACAGCGGCAAAGCACTCGCGGCATTGCAGAGTGCTGGGTTGGGCAGGGTGCAGCCGCATGTGACGTTGTGCTGTGCCGGTGCTGGACAGCGGCAAAGCACTCGCGGCATTGCAGAGTGCTGGGTCGGGCAGGGTGCAGCCGCATGTGACGTTGTGCTGTGCCTGTGCTGGACAGCGGCAAAGCACTCGCGGCATTGCAGAGTGCTGGGTCGGGCAGGGTGCAGCCGCATGTGACGTTGTGCTGTGCCGGTGCTGGACAGCGGCAAAGCACTCGCGGCATTGCAGAGTGCTGGGTCGGGCAGGGTGCAGCCGCATGTGACATTGTGCTGTGCCTGTGCTGGACAGCGGCAAAGCACTCGCGGCATTGCAGAGTGCTGGGTCGGGCAGGGTGCAGCCGCATGTGACGTTGTGCTGTGCCGGTGCTGGACAGCGGCAAAGCACTCGCGGCATTGCAGAGTGCTGGGTCGGGCAGGGTGCAGCCGCATGTGACATTGTGCTGTGCCTGTGCTGGACAGCGGCAAAGCACTCGCAGCATTGCAGAGTGCTGGGTCGGGCAGGGTGCAGCCGCATGTGACGTTGTGCTGTGCCGGTGCTGGACAGCGGCAAAGCACTCGCGGCATTGCAGAGTGCTGGGTCGGGCAGGGTGCAGCCGCATGTGACATTGTGCTGTGCCTGTGCTGGACAGCGGCAAAGCACTCGCGGCATTGCAGAGTGCTGGGTCGGGCAGGGTGCAGCCGCATGTGACGTTGTGCTGTGCCGGTGCTGGACAGCGGCAAAGCACTCGCGGCATTGCAGAGTGCTGGGTCGGGCAGGGTGCAGCCGCATGTGACGTTGTGCTGTGCCTGTGCTGGACAGCGGCAAAGCACTCGCGGCATTGCAGAGTGCTGGGTCGGGCAGGGTGCAGCCGCATGTGACGTTGTGCTGTGCCGGTGCTGGACAGCGGCAAAGCACTCGCGGCATTGCAGAGTGCTGGGTCGGGCAGGGTGCAGCCGCATGTGACATTGTGCTGTGCCTGTGCTGGACAGCGGCAAAGCACTCGCGGCATTGCAGAGTGCTGGGTCGGGCAGGGTGCAGCCGCATGTGACGTTGTGCTGTGCCTGTGCTGGACAGCGGCAAAGCACTCGCGGCATTGCAGAGTGCTGGGTCGGGCAGGGTGCAGCCGCATGTGACATTGTGCTGTGCCGGTGCTGGACAGCGGCAAAGCACTCGCGGCATTGCAGAGTGCTGGGTCGGGCAGGGTGCAGCCGCATGTGACATTGTGCTGTGCCTGTGCTGGACAGCGGCAAAGCACTCGCGGCATTGCAGAGTGCTGGGTCGGGCAGGGTGCAGCCGCATGTGACATTGTGCTGTGCCGGTGCTGGACAGCGGCAAAGCACTCGCGGCATTGCAGAGTGCTGGGTCGGGCAGGGTGCAGCCGCATGTGACGTTGTGCTGTGCCTGTGCTGGACAGCGGCAAAGCACTCGCGGCATTGCAGAGTGCTGGGTCGGGCAGGGTGCAGCCGCATGTGACATTGTGCTGTGCCGGTGCTGGACAGCGGCAAAGCACTCGCGGCATTGCAGAGTGCTGGGTCGGGCAGGGTGCAGCCGCATGTGACATTGTGCTGTGCCTGTGCTGGACAGCGGCAAAGCACTCGCGGCATTGCAGAGTGCTGGGTCGGGCAGGGTGCAGCCGCATGTGACGTTGTGCTGTGCCGGTGCTGGACAGCGGCAAAGCACTCGCGGCATTGCAGAGTGCTGGGTCGGGCAGGGTGCAGCCGCATGTGACATTGTGCTGTGCCTGTGCTGGACAGCCGCAAAACACACGCAGCATTGCAGAGTGCTGGGTCGGGCAGGGTTCAGCCGCATGTGACGTTGTGCTGTGCCGGTGCTGGACAGCGGCAAAGCACTCG
This sequence comes from Ulva mutabilis, assembly GCA_900538255.1. Taxonomy (NCBI): domain Eukaryota; kingdom Viridiplantae; phylum Chlorophyta; class Ulvophyceae; order Ulvales; family Ulvaceae; genus Ulva; species Ulva mutabilis. The sequence continues at coordinate 814,523 of UNSF01000001.1, forward strand.
CGGCATTGCAGAGTGCTGGGTCGGGCAGGGTGCAGCCGCATGTGACATTGTGCTGTGCCTGTGCTGGACAGCCGCAAAGCACACGCAGCATTGCAGAGTGCTGGGTCGGGCAGGGTTCAGCCGCATGTGACGTTGTGCTGTGCCGGTGCTGGACAGCGGCAAAGCACTCGCGGCATTGCAGAGTGCTGGGTCGGGCAGGGTGCAGCCGCATGTGACATTGTGCTGTGCCTGTGCTGGACAGCGGCAAAGCACTCGCGGCATTGCAGAGTGCTGGGTCGGGCAGGGTGCAGCCGCATGTGACGTTGTGCTGTGCCGGTGCTGGACAGCGGCAAAGCACTCGCGGCATTGCAGAGTGCTGGGTCGGGCAGGGTGCAGCCGCATGTGACATTGTGCTGTGCCTGTGCTGGACAGCGGCAAAGCACTCGCAGCATTGCAGAGTGCTGGGTCGGGCAGGGTGCAGCCGCATGTGACGTTGTGCTGTGCCGGTGCTGGACAGCGGCAAAGCACTCGCGGCATTGCAGAGTGCTGGGTCGGGCAGGGTGCAGCCGCATGTGACATTGTGCTGTGCCTGTGCTGGACAGCGGCAAAGCACTCGCGGCATTGCAGAGTGCTGGGTCGGGCGGGTTGCAGCCGCATGTGACGTTGTGCTGTGCCGGTGCTGGACAGCGGCAAAGCACTCGCGGCATTGCAGAGTGCTGGGTCGGGCAGGGTGCAGCCGCATGTGACATTGTGCTGTGCCTGTGCTGGACAGCCGCAAAACACACGCAGCATTGCAGAGTGCTGGGTCGGGCAGGGTTCAGCCGCATGTGACGTTGTGCTGTGCCGGTGCTGGACAGCGGCAAAGCACTCGCGGCATTGCAGAGTGCTGGGTCGGGCAGGGTGCAGCCGCATGTGACATTGTGCTGTGCCTGTGCTGGACAGCGGCAAAGCACTCGCGGCATTGCAGAGTGCTGGGTCGGGCAGGGTGCAGCCGCATGTGACGTTGTGCTGTGCCGGTGCTGGACAGCGGCAAAGCACTCGCGGCATTGCAGAGTGCTGGGTCGGGCAGGGTGCAGCCGCATGTGACATTGTGCTGTGCCTGTGCTGGACAGCGGCAAAGCACTCGCGGCATTGCAGAGTGCTGGGTCGGGCAGGGTGCAGCCGCATGTGACGTTGTGCTGTGCCGGTGCTGGACAGCGGCAAAGCACTCGCGGCATTGCAGAGTGCTGGGTCGGGCAGGGTGCAGCCGCATGTGACGTTGTGCTGTGCCTGTGCTGGACAGCGGCAAAGCACTCGCGGCATTGCAGAGTGCTGGGTCGGGCAGGGTGCAGCCGCATGTGACATTGTGCTGTGCCGGTGCTGGACAGCGGCAAAGCACTCGCGGCATTGCAGAGTGCTGGGTCGGGCGGGTTGCAGCCGCATGTGACATTGTGCTGTGCCTGTGCTGGACAGCGGCAAAGCACTCGCGGCATTGCAGAGTGCTGGGTCGGGCAGGGTGCAGCCGCATGTGACGTTGTGCTGTGCCTGTGCTGGACAGCGGCAAAGCACTCGCGGCATTGCAGAGTGCTGGGTCGGGCAGGGTGCAGCCGCATGTGACATTGTGCTGTGCCTGTGCTGGACAGCGGCAAAGCACTCGCGGCATTGCAGAGTGCTGGGTCGGGCAGGGTGCAGCCGCATGTGACGTTGTGCTGTGCCGGTGCTGGACAGCGGCAAAGCACTCGCGCATTGCAGAGTGCTGGGTCGGGCAGGGTTGCAGCCGCATGTGACGTTGTGCTGTGCCGGTGCTGGACAGCGGCAAAGCACTCGCGGCATTGCAGAGTGCTGGGTCGGGCAGGTGCAGCCGCATGTGACGTTGTGCTGTGCCGGTGCTGGACAGCGGCAAAGCACTCGCGGCATTGCAGAGTGCTGGGTCGGGCAGGGTGCAGCCGCATGTGACATTGTGCTGTGCCTGTGCTGGACAGCGGCAAAGCACTCGCGGCATTGCAGAGTGCTGGGTCGGGCAGGGTGCAGCCGCATGTGACATTGTGCTGTGCCTGTGCTGGACAGCGGCAAAGCACACGCAGCATTGCAGAGTGCTGGGTCGGGCAGGGTGCAGCCGCATGTGACGTTGTGCTGTGCCTGTGCTGGACAGCGGCAAAGCACTCGCGGCATTGCAGAGTGCTGGGTCGGGCAGGGTGCAGCCGCATGTGACGTTGTGCTGTGCCGGTGCTGGACAGCGGCAAAGCACTCGCGGCATTGCAGAGTGCTGGGTCGGGCAGGGTGCAGCCGCATGTGACATTGTGCTGTGCCTGTGCTGGACAGCGGCAAAGCACTCGCGGCATTGCAGAGTGCTGGGTCGGGCAGGGTGCAGCAGCATGTGACGTTGTTGCTGTGCCTGTGACTGGACAGCGGCAAAGCACTCGCGGCATTGCAGAGTGCTGGTCGGGCAGGGTGCAGCCGCATGTGACGTTGTGCTGTGCCTGTGCTGGGACAGCGGCAAAAGCACTCGCGGCATTACAGAGTGCTGGTCGGGCAGGTGCAGCCGCATGTGACGTTGTGCTGGCCTGTGCTGGACAGCGGCAAAGCACCGCAGCATTGCAAGAGTGCTGGGTCGGGCAGGGTTGCAGCCGCATGTGACGTTGTGCTGTGCCTGTGCCTGGACAGCGGCAAAGCACTCGCGGCATTGCAGAGTGCTGGGTCGGGGCGGGTGCAGCCGCATGTGACGTTGTGCTGTGCCTGTGCTGGACAGCGGCAAAGCACTCGCGCATTGCAGAGTGCTGGGTCGGGCAGGGTGCAGCCGCATGTGACGTTGTGCTGTGCCGGTGCTGGACAGCGGCAAAGCACTCGCGGCATTGCAGAGTGCTGGGTCGGGCAGGGTGCAGCCGCATGTGACATTGTGCTGTGCCTGTGCTGGACAGCGCCAAAGCACACGCAGCCATTGCAGAGTGCTGGGTCGGGCAGGGTGCAGCCGCATGTGACGTTGTGCTGTGCCGGTGCTGGACAGCGGCAAAGCACTCGCGGCATTGCAGAGTGCTGGGTCGGGCAGGGTGCAGCCGCATGTGACATTGTGCTGTGCCTGTGCTGGACAGCGGCAAAGCACTCGCGGCATTGCAGAGTGCTGGGTCGGGCAGGGTTGCAGCCGCATGTGACTTGTGCTGTGCCGGTGCTGGACAGCGGCAAAGCACTCGCGCATTGCAGAGTGCTGGGTCGGGCAGGGTGCAGCCGCATGTGACATTGTGCTGTGCCTGTGCTGGACAGCGGCCAAAGCAGCACGGGAGCATGCAGGAAGTGCTGGGCGGGCAGGGTGCAGCCCGCATGTGACGTTGTGCTGTGCCGGTGCTGGACAGCGGCAAAAGCACCTCGCGGCATGGTACAGAGTGCTGGGCGGGCGGGGTGCAGCCGCAGTGTGACGTTTGTCCTGTGCCGGGCCGTGGAACAGCGGCAAAAGCACACCAGCGGATTACAGAGTGCTGCGGCTCGGGCAGGGTTGCAGCCGCATGTGACGTTGTGCTGTGCCGGTGGCTGGACAGCGGGCAAAGCAGCTCGCGCATTACAGAGTGCGTGGGTCGGGGCAGGGTGCAGCCGCATGTGACATTAGTGCTGTGCCTGTGCTGGACAGCGGCAAGCACCACGCAGCCATTGCAGAGTGCTGGTCGGGCAGGGTCAGCCGCCAAGCGAATGTAACGTTGTGCTGTGCCCGGTGCTGGACGCGGCAAAGCACTCGCGGCATTGCGAGTGCTGGGTCGGCAGGGTGCAGCCGCATGTGACATTGTTGCTGTGCCTGTGCTGGACAGCGCAAAAACACGCAGCATTGCAGAGTGCTGGGTCGGCAGGGTCAGCCGCATGTGACGTTTGCTGTGCCGGTGCTGGGACAGCGGCAAAGCACTCGCGGCATTGCAGAGTGCTGGTCGGGCAGGGTGTGCAGCCGCATGTGACATTGTGCTGTGCCTGTGCTGGACAGCGGCAAAGCACTCGCGGCATTGCAGAGTGCTGGGTGGGCAGGGTGCAGCCGCATGTGACGTTGTGCTGTGCTTGCTGGACAGCGGCAAAGCACTCGCGGCATTGCAGAGTGCTGGGTGGCAGGGTGCAGCGCATGTGACGTTGTGCTGTGCCGGTGCTGGACAGCGGCAAAGCACTTCGCGGCATTGCAGAGTGCTGGGTCGGGCAGGTGCAGCCGCATGTGACGTNCATGCATTGCTCGTGCATATGGTCAGCCATCGGTGCATGGCTGCCCCATAGCCACTCCGGATCAGCACCGTGAATCCACTCCATGCATGGTCACCGTAGTCCTGTGCATGGCTGGATCACGACAGTCCTGTGCATGGCTGGATCACGACAACGCGCTGTTCTTCCCCGTAGGTCATGAACTGATCCTCCGCGGCCTGCTCGCGACGCGCTGTGGAACGTGTGTGGTGGCGAGGACGAACTTCTTCTCCATCCTCGCCGTCAGAGCCAATAGATCCCTGGCGAGATGCCATTGGAACTTCTCGGCGTGGTGGCATCCTGCAACACGACCATCGTGCGTCGCAGGACACGCAGACCCGTAGGCCTTTCTGCGAGACCAGTACCCTAACAGAATGCTGTCCAGCCGTAGCGTTATGCATTTGTGTACTCTAGTCTCTCTACGGACTCTACAGCTAAACGCTAGAGCGGTGTGAATCGCTCATCGGGACGTTCAGCCGTAGCCGTAGACCCCTGGACTCTATCGCAAGCATACACACATTGCTAGAATACCCACAATCATCACCGATACCATGTCGTAATTCAGTGGACCGTAGCCCTAAGGCACTGTGGGATCTGAGCACTGCGTAGCTGTGCGCAGGGGGTCGCGCTGTCACATACCTGGCTGGTGTACAGGTCTCCGCTGTGACAGTGCGCTCTCAGTCTTTGGAATATAGCACGTGAGACTTAGCAGAGAAGAGTGATTACACTTTGATCAGTAGAGCCTATATAAGCGTTCAATCAAACGTCTCATACGGATACGATCAGAATCATTGTCTGCGGCACGCAATCTAGCATGCATTGCTCGTGCATATGGTCAGCCATCGGTGCATGGCTGCCCCATAGCCACTCCGGATCAGCACCGTGATTCCCCGCATACATGGTCACCGTAGTCCTGTGTATGCCACCATGCATGGTCACCGTAGTCCTGTGCATGGCTGGATCACGACAGGACATGCTGAAGCGGTTTGGCATGAGTGAGTGCAGACGGGCGCCAACTCCGTTAGTACCCAAGCAGAAAATGTTTAGTCTAAAGGAAGATCCTAGCCAGGCAAAGGCTACAGTCGTAGAGCATAAGAGGTTTATGCAAGCCGTAGGAAGCATCCAGTATGTGGCAGTTGTGTCGCGTCCAGACATCGCGTTTCCGGCTAATGTCTTGGCCAGGCATATGGCTGGGAGTGCCAAATGTCATTTGAATGGTGTCCTTCACGTACTGAGATACCTGCGAGGGACCATAGACTTTGGCTTGACCTTTAGTGGCACCAATGGGGGATGTGAGGTGTTGGAAGCATTTACGGATGCTGACTTCGCCAATGGTGCTTGCTTGAAGAGCGTGTCAGGAGTGATAGTCCGGATGCATGGGAACAGTGTGTTCTGGCGTTCGAAGAGGCAGACTATTGTGGCTGGTGACACGACTGAGGCAGAGCTTATTGCGATGAGCTCAGCAGCCAATGAGGTGATGTGGGCAAAGCAGTTGTGCACTGATCTTGGGTTGTCGGCTGTGAAGCCAACTCCGTGGGGTGACAACAAGAGTGCCAACTTGCTAGCAGTGAACCCCATCTCCAGTGACCGCTCCAAGCACATCAGGGTAAGGGACTTGAGAGTCCGTGAGTTCGTAGAACTCGATGAGTTGACTATCAGCTGGGTTAGCACGGTAGACATGCTTACTGATATGTTTACGAAGGTGTTGGCAGGACCAGCACTGGCAAATTTAGAAGTAGACTACAGCTTGCGGTAGTACAAGCCTAGTCTAGGGGGAGTGTCGTGATCCAGCCGTGCACAGGACTACGGAGACCATGCATGGTGGCATACACAGGACTACGGTGACCATGTATGCATGGATGCACGGTGCTGTTCTACTAGTGCCTAGATCCCACGATGCCCAAGGGCTTCGGTCCACTGAATTATGACAGGCGGCTGGGTCGCCGCCACCGTATGTCACTGTTGCTACCGCGCCGGACGCCAAAGTTTGGTAGTTGTGCAGGATGCGCCGGTTGGGAGTCATGTGCACGTTGCATCCGGTGTCGAGCACGATCTGGCCGTCTGAGGACGTAGCGCGCGCATGTAGCGCAACGCCGAGCTGCGCGTTGAAGCCGCTGAGATCGAAGTCGGGCTCCTCGTGGGTCTCCCCCACAGCCATGTTGGCGGTAGACGTGTGGCCGCTGGCATTGTCGCCGCCGCTGGAAGGCAGCGGCGGGTGAGTGGCGTGGGGCGGCGGCTGTGGAGCCTGTACGGCAGGATGCCTCGCTGGGCAGTGGCGTGCCCAATGGCCATGCTTGCGGCATCGCGGGCAGCGCCCAAGGGGCTGCCGGGGCGAGTCGTGTCTGCCCCCGTTGCCGCCTCCGCCCGTGCGCCCCCCGGGTCGAAATGCAGTCCGGCTAGAGTCGGGGTTGCTGCGGCCGGCGGTGCTGGCAGCAATGCCGGCGAAGGGGCGGCTCGGCGCTGTCGTGATCCAGCCATGCACAGGACTACGGTGACCATGCATGGTGGCATACACAGGACTACGGTGACCATGTATGCGGGGAATCACGGTGCTGATCCGGAGTGGCTATGGGGCAGCCATGCACCGATGGCTGACCATATGCACGAGCAATGCATGCAAGATTGCGTGCCAGCAGACATTGATTCTGATCGTATCCGTATGAGACGTTGATTGAACGCTTATATAGGCTCTACAGATCGTAGTGTAATCACTCTCTCTTCAACTGTCCAAAGTCTCACGTGCATTCATCCTCCACTGAAGGTACAGGCACTGTCACGGACAGATACCTAAGACAGCAAGGTATGTGACAGTACCAACCCCTGCGCATGACGACATGCTCAGGATCCCACAGGCCTTAGGCCGCGGTCCACTGAATTACGTCAGGCGCAGCTGTCATGCGTGCGCATTGCTCCAGATCTGTCATGCTTAGACGCAGGTCCAGCAGTTTTGCGACGGGGTTGTCTCTGTGCTTGAGCTTCAGGTATACATACCGTTCGTCCAGGCCCAAGACGGCAAGGTCTGTGGCCTTCTTCTCTGGCATGATGCCGCCGGCGGCGACAAGCTGGCTGTGCAGCTGAGTGATTCTGTGCACATATGACACAGACTCCTCGCCTGGTCGTATGCATGCATTGTAGAGGTCCTTTTCGACCTGCACAAGGGATGCGCGAGCCCAGGTTCTGTGATAATTTGTGATGTTGCCCCACGCTTCATGGACGAGGAGGTCCGTCTGGGTATACACAGGAACAAGTTCTTTTAATTCAGGTTGCTGCGCAATTGCATCAGCACTGGTGGTTGGTACACTTGATCGCCGCTGAGGGACGAGTGTAGCATGTGCCCGGCGAAGCGGGTGACCAGGAACGTGGTGACCGCGTCCGTGTACTGTACCCAATTGGTGAAATTTTACACGGAGTCGATCTTTCCGTTGTCGAAACGGACGCGTGATTGTAGCATTGTCTGGACTAGCTGGTGTGGTGGCGCCGTGACGGGTGCCGTCTGTTCGCCTCCACTCCCTACTGCTGTGGAGTCGTCCATCGTGTTCTTGGCCTTGAAGAGGTAAACTCTATTGTAGTTTAATGTGTGTCGACACGGATCCTATGAGACGCAGTGGGTCTCAGCGATGTCGCGAGGCGTGCTCGGGCCCATAACCTATTCGGCGAAAACGGGAGCAGACGGAGGACTGACAGATTAGGATGTTATAACCAGTGTTGTAATTACAACACTGCGTAGTGCTGAATATATAGTGCCGCGGCACACTGTTGTGCCACGTCTGCTACTGAGAGCTGCATGGCTGACACACCAATGCATGGCGTTAGTTCGTTGTGGCATTTGCTCGTGCGGCGCGTGGCCTTGGTGCTTGCGGTGGCCGGTCTGTCTGTTTGCTTGTTGCCTGGTCTGTTGCCTCGGCGCTGCGGAGTCCTAGATCTATCACTGTGTAACACACCAATGCATGGAATCCTAACACAGAATGTGCACTGTGAGTCTGCGATGTTCGCCCGCAGCAACATGCAACGTCACAGCCTGCCATTCAGCCAGTCAAACACAACTGTCACAGCTTCACATACTGTACACTGCTTAAGCTGTATGGATCTCACCTGTGGCAGAACGTGCACTGTGAATCTACGATCTTCCCCCGCAGCAACATGCAACGTCACAGCCTGCACTTCGCACACAGCTCAATCAATGTCCCAGGTATCAATGCCAACTCACAGCAGTATGCAAACAAAATGCAAGAAACACGTACCTGCCATTCAGCCAGTCAAACACAACGACTGGTGAACTGGCAGTCAGTCCTATATGGGACAGCGAACTCGCTGATCACCATGCAAATTTATGCAACAACGTCCTACTCCCTCAGTCTCATGCATGCATTGCTGCACTGCACCTGCAGCCACACCAACGACTAACTTGCACACGGTTGCCTAAAGCCTACATCTGCCACAGACGTTGTCCTGTACCGGTGCTGGACAGCGGCAAAGGACTCGCGGCATTGCTGAGTGATGGGTTGGGCAAGGTGTAGCTGCATGCGGCCTCGTGCTGTGCCGGTGCTGGACAGCAGCAAAGCACTCGCGGCATTGCTGAGTGCTGGGTGGGGCAGGGTGCAGCCGCATGTGACGTTGTGCTGTGCCTGTGCTGGACAGCGGCAAAGCACTCGCGGCATTGCAGAGTGCTGGGTGGCGCAGCGTGCAGCCGCATGTGACGTTGTGCTGTGCGTGTGCTGGACATCGGCAAAGCACTTGCGCATGCGGCATTGCAGAGTGCTGGGTTGGGCAGGGTGCAGCCGCATGTGACGTTGTGCTGTGCCTGTGCTGGACAGCGGCAAAGCACTCGCGGCATTGCAGAGTGTTGGGTGGCGCAGCGTGCAGCCGCATGTGACGTTGTCCTTTGCCGGTGCTGCAGTGGGATTGCGCCACAATGGGGGTGGCGGACTGGTGCGCGCGAGCGTCGGCATGCATCACGCCACGCGTTGAAACTGCGCACAGCAGCAAAGAGCCGTACATTGAACTCGTTTATGATGATCACTTGCTCAAATTTAACAGAAACATTTGCATCATATTTCTGAAGTTGAAACAACAAGCCTGTGACTTGGCCGAACACAAACGCTTCAGCAACCGCGAAGCAGGTTGGTTATTGTTGACCTGAATTTGGAGGAATGGGGCATTGGAGCTGCAAACGGGCTGGATGCATTGCGAAAAAGATAACTAAGCACTATGGAGAGCGGCCACAGGCAGGGCAGAGGAACTGGCCGCCTCCAAAATTGAGAGCCTGGGGAGGTGTGCAGGTGATAATTTGACAGGTTGCGGGTGGTTTGCGTGCGTTTCCGTGGCACCAGCAGTTCACTTGGTGGCAAGTGTGAGAAATCAGGCGTTTTCAGTCGTCCGTTTGAGCAGCAGCCAACACCAACCACAGTGGAACCAGTAACAAGGACTTTCACAACAGCAAGGCATCCGTTTTTGCTGCCAATTGTGGCTGGCAGGTGAGCGACATGGCAGCCATCTCCTGGAATGTTTCTCTGCTTTTGGCACGCTCTCTAACCCTGAATGTGGCAGAAAGCCGCAGGCTGGACAGCGGCAAAGCATGTCAGATGTTGGCATGCTGTGTCTCTTGTGCTGCGTGCATTACAATTGTGAAGACTACGTGCTTACTTCCCATGCTGACGCTGACGACACGGTGCACCTCAGAACTCACCACGCTATAAATGGATCTAAAAATTATGGACATTACTCAATCTGTCATGATCGTGCACCACGAGCACCGGCAGGCTGCCACGAATTCGAACAGCCGGCTCCGGCCTGCACATGGACAACTGACAGCTCCAGTCGACAGCATGATAATCACATGGTCACAGCGGAGACGTCCACATAGAGCAGTCGCACTTGATCGTCAAGTAATACCGTACTATAGATAGTTCTGTGATGATCGTGCAGCACCATGGAACGTTCGCCAAGTGCACTGCAGTGGTTCGCCAAGCTGAAGGCTTCCGCCAGTATTTGAAGCCGTGCGCGTGGGTCAATGACGTATCAGTAGATAGAGCGACATTGTCGTCTTGATTATGTTGCTTGTCTTGGGCAGATGTGCATGACGAGTTCGAACTGTCCCGCGACGTCGACGTTGCACCTGACGACACTGCGTGCAATCCTAGAAGCTCCTGCTCAGGATGCGTTCGTCCGGCTGTCAGCACATTGACTACATCTGTGACGCCGCGACGCGGTTGATAGCCGGCCGAACATCACATCTATAGCCGATACTGTCTGCTATGATTACTGTCTCTTGATCCAAATGTAAGAAGGCAGTGCGCATGCCTCTGTGGAGTAGTTGCAGGCCAATTGCAAGGCCAGCTGCAACAGGCGATATGAAGCTGCACCAGCCCAAACTTTGACAGCGATGAATATGTAGTATACATACTATATTTGAGTCCCCGCTGTTGTTGTTGCTTGCCTGAACGGCTATTCGACGGCATCCCCAGGCAATGGCCACTGCGATCGCTGCAGTCCGAATTTGAAGAGGTTACATGCCTAGGTGTGTCGTCTCTGAGATACACACTTATCCAGTATAGCATGCTCCCCTATGCAGCGCTGTTCATGCTTTTTCAGATATGTCGTGATTAGCGCTAGCTCTGGTCAAACCGCCGGCGTCGACATGGTGCCATTCCGCATGAGATCGCAGTTCCCGGGCCCACCCCCTTTGCGAAGCCACCAAACAATCCAGTGTTGCAGGCGCTGAATTATATGGTATATTGTCACCTGTTGTGTCCTGACGCCGCCTCAAGCTCTGCAATAGGCGGTATGGCTGCTGCTCTGCGGGTTGTTACTCCATCGTTGAAGTCGGCATGTGCGTGCGCAAGAACCAGTCCGCGACAACAGCTTCAAACTGATTCTGCTTTTTGCTCCAGTGAATGAATCAAATCATCATCTGCAGGCTGCTAACTGCGGGATGGCAAATATTTAATATTGCGCCTCGTAGTCCGCTCCGAGGTGATCACGCAGTTGTTACGCGCATGTAAGGATCCATCGTTTCACCATACATTGACCATCGTGCTGTAGATGATCCGATCCCGTGCAGGGTGAGAGCTCGCGATGGTTGATACTGCCTGCACCTCAAACATTCAACTGCAGCAACAAGAGACCTACTTGTACAAGGGGTGAGCAGCAGGTGAGGATACCAGCTTTATTCACTGCCTCTGTGATACACTGTGGGCAGGGCGTGGTTGCTGGTAGCTTTGCAAATTCTGCTTGTGGACAGTTCAGGCAGTCTGCCATTCTCAGCACATCCCTTGACACCAGCCTAGGTCTTGCATACGCACCTTGCATCCAGACGCTGTTCACATGGCATGTGTACATGTACATGTATCGCGATTGGGACACCCACTGGCCGGATGCTGTGGTGTTGTGTAGTGGCATCTCGTGTCGTTGGTGAAGCACCCGGGCATGGCGGGATGCCACCAAAACATGATGCATTCTGCTCAATTTTCCATGTTATGGGTTACTATGTGGGAGAAGGCAGCCCTGATCACAGTTGTGCTATGTACCTTCAGGAAGTAGTCATGATCACCGCGAATGTGATCACCGCGAATGTTTACGTCTGCCCCATTGGCTATGTGAGTCAATAGGTAAGAACGGGTACAAGCGTGCATACGTGGGTTCGGGGGCCCAGGCACGAATGTGTCCTTGCGTGCCTACGTGGCTTCGGGGGCTCAGGTGGCACGCTTGGGCGCGAGCGTGCTGCGTGGCGTGGGGGGCTCAGGGGGCACGCTTGTGCGAGAGCGTGCTCCGTGGCGTGGGGGTCTCAGGGGGCACGCTTGGGCGCGAGCGTGCTGCGTGGCGTGGGGGGCTCAGGGGGCACGCTTGTGCGAGAGCGTGCTCCGTGGCGTGGGGGGCTCAGGGGGCACGCTTGGGCGCGAGCGTGCTGCGTGGCGTGGGGGGCTCAGGGGGCACGCTTGGGCGAGAGCGTGCTCCGTGGCGTGGGGGTCTCAGGGGGCACGCTTGGGCGCGAGCGTGCTGCGTGGCGTGGGGGGCTCAGGGGGCACGCTTGTGCGAGAGCGTGCTCCGTGGCGTGGGGGGCTCAGGGGGCACGCTTGGGCGCGAGCGTGCTGCGTGGCGTGGGGGGCTCAGGGGGCACGCTTGTGCGAGAGCGTGCTGCGTGGCGTGGGGGGCTCAGGGGGCACGCTTGTGTTACACGGAGATGAACGCAATAGCCCGGCAGCGAGGGCAACGGAAGGAAAGTAGACGGCCAAAACTTGTGCGAGAGCGTGCTGCGTGGCGTGGGGGGCTCAGGGCGCACGCTTGTGCGCGAGCGTGCTGCGTGGCGTGGGGGGCTCAGGGGGCACGCTTGGGCGAGAGCGTGCTGCGTGGCGTGGGGGGCTCAGGGGGCACGCTTGGGCGAGAGCGTGCGGCGTGGCGTGGGGGGATCATGGGGCACGCTTGGGCGCGAGCTTGCTGCGTGGCGTGGGGGGCTCATGGGGCACGCTTGGGCGCGAGCGTGCTGCGTGGCGTGGGGTGCTCAGGGGGCACGCTTGTGCGAGAGCGTGCTGCGTGGCGTGGGGGGCGCAGGGGGCACGCTTGGGCGCGAGCTTGCTGCGTGGCGTGGGGGGCTTAGGGGGCACGCTTGTACACATATGATTCCAATATCTTTGTGTGTTACACGGAGATGAACGCAATAGCCCGGCAGCGAGGGCAACAGAAGGAAAGTAGACGGCCAAAACCCCCGAAAGTAGACACCAGCAAAAAGCAATCACTCTCCCAGGCGAAAAAGCCACAACGAACCGACACAGCCGACACAACCACACCCACGCACCCACACGCATGCGAACTCCCGCACCCCTCCACTACAGCACCCGCGCCACAACCGCACACAGCAACAACCACCACCGCACTACTGCCCACCCCAGCAAAACCAGCCACCACCGACCCCCCAACAGCAGCACCCCCACTCCATCCTGCCCCACTGGAGCATTCCATCACGGGCCCCCCGCACATCTTTGTGTGCAGTCCGGCGCAAACCATTGTGCATCATGCAGGACACTACCGGGTACACGGCTGATCAGAAAGCGGCCGCAAAGCTGGCGGCCAACATAGCACAAGCATGGTTTGCCTGGAAAGAGACCATGGAGAAGAGTGGTGTTAAGTGCGACTCTTTAGGCTGCCCGGGCGCTGTGCAACGCATTGACCACGTGGTGCATCACAAAGCCGCACTACAGCGGGCGCAGAGACGTGGCTGGGCACTCTTATAGCAGGCACCTGACGGAAATAGATGATGCAGGTATGGTAGTGTGCGGGAGACAGCATCTAACCGCAACAATCTTTTAAGACCGTTTTACGAACTAGTGCACCAGCGGTCCAACCAACTGCATAGCCCTCACATGAAGCTGATTGTACGATTCAAGGAGCTGCAGGTACGGTTGCTATAAATAACAGCTGACTGTCAGGTGCATGTTGCGATCCGCTGGCACCTGGAGCCTCATGGGTACTGTGCATTGCAGGTGTGCGACCCTGCAAACCCAGACGTCTCACGCACTGCTGAGGCCTGGGTCATGGATGGGGTGTACCGTGTGTCAGATGCAGAAGCGCCAGCGGGGTCGGACGCCGCAGATATGACTGGAACAGACAACAAGAAGCGGAAGAGAGGGGATGAGCGCCCCGCAGAAGGAAGTGGCAAGTCCCCGACAGAAGTTCTACGCCATCAGGTGTGTGCACCCGACAAACACAGCATGCCTGCTAAGACGAGTACGGTTGCATTAACGGGTCCGTACGAGCCAACTCAGGAGTTCCCTGTGCAGCCCATGCCAGCGATCGCCAACCCGCCCTGTCCATTGCAGAGCGATGACTCAGATATACACCATACTGCGGGGAAGCTAGAAATGGCTTGCCTTGCTGAGGACACAGTTGCTGCCGGGGCAGGTATGCCAGCAGCGCAGCCCAGCGAAGATGTGGTGACAGCTGATGAGACGGCTGGCATGCAATCGTCCGCCTTGTACACATCCGGTATTCTGGACGATCCAGCTGCACCGTTACATTCCCAGCACCTTAAGGATCCCGGCAGAGCCTGATAGGATCCTGAAATTAAGCCCACGACGTCTTCAGGACAATCTGTAACCCAAAATTCCGTCCTGACCAGCGTCCTTGGTGCATGCATAACCCCTCTGACGAGGATCCTGTACTCTGCCATGATGACTGGGAAGGATCCCGAAATAGTCCGAGGACTGTCTCCGGACGTCCTGGCCATCGTTTGTAACGCACCGCCAGGGATCCTCACGATGTCCTTCCTGCGTCATCGACTGTCCTGCCTACGTCCTTTAGGCGTCACGAGACGGGCTGCGGGACGTCCTGTGACGCGTGTTACCATAGTTGTAGTGGTTGTATTGTGCCGGACAGGCGGGGAACAGAGGATGCGAGCAGCGGGCCTGCAGCTGCGAACTGTCAAGAACATGGTCTGCTCCGGAGTACCGAATTCGCGCACACAGTCGACGTCGGCACTACAAAAAAGCCATGAAGGTGCAATCGCCTGCAAGCGCCTGCAGCTGTGTCGCAGCGGCCTCGACATTCCGCCCGTGAGGACCCTGAACTGGACAACACAACATTCGACTTCGGGGCGTTGGTGATGACACATTTTCCAATCATCCAATCACTGCATCTTGCCCGTCCAACGCACCTACACTATGCGGCGTCGAGAACAGCCTGGCATTGTGGCTTTGTGTATCGCAGCCGTAGTGTTCCGTTTACACACGAACGGCATCCGCGATGTGCACCCGCGTGACCAGCTTCAGCCATGCATGGCCAGCGTGTTCAACTGTCATCGTGCGAGTCAAGTGGGATTGGCATCGTGTGCCACAGAGAAAATGAGACATCAACATCCCTGTATTATTTTTTGTCTTCGTTGCTAGGCTCTGGCTGCTGCTATAGCGTTAACGCTTGTCTAGACATGTCACCGTGCCGATCGCCATGCCGAGCGCTGGGCGCAGGCAAAAATGCCCGAGTGTACCACAGTGATACATGCGTACATGACTGATAAATAGCGATGATCGTGCTGGTATGGGACTTAAAGATATCGCAGCGCCGGTGTAGGCGCCTGCCTGAAGAGCGCTGCTTGCTGGTGCGCTGAATGTGCAGGTTGCAAACGGAATTGGTGCATGCCCGTGGCCATGCTGACCGCTGTAACTGATCATGATCCTGCGTCGATGTCACGCTTGCTGGGTAACGTGGCGCCTATCCGGCGTAGGATCGACCGCGGTACCCAGCTGGGCCCAGAACCTCGTGCCTGCGCGAGAATTAGCCATGCTGCGCTGGGTCGCAGTGCTATGTGTTGGAGCAGCCGGTTGTATTCCTTGCTTCATGCCGATGCGTTGAGTGACCAGTTGCTTGTGCCTGCTCGTTTTGTTCTTTGCTGTCTTCCCTCGGTGCTGCTGGGGCCTTGCTCTATCACAGTGTGGAGCAGGCGAAAGATTTACGGAGGCTGTGCTCGTTCTCATGTATGTACTCTTACATCGAGGGGCTCCGTTCTCATGTATGTATGTTTCATGGAAACCAATGATATTTTCACTGTCAGTTTACTGTTCGCCAAAATAGAAAATGCAGTGCACAAGTTGACTGATAGTGCAGGATTAAGCGTATGCACTGCCCATGCCCCTGCCTGCTAGTGGACGCAAGCTGGCCCAGGCAGGCGTAGGTCCTGGCCCGGCCATGCAGCATTCTGCCAGTGCAACCGTTGGTTCAAGGTCTCAGCCAGGCATGCATATGGCACCGGCCCCTGTGCCAGGCTTTCCAGGAGGCGGCCTTGTGCTGGCCCCGCCAAACATTACAATTGTTCGCACAGCGGCACAGCTTCGACAGGCCATACTCCAGCGAGCCCTGGACATTGAGATTCGGGCACATATGGACCTGACTCCTTGGCTGGCTACAAGGGCGTCTTTGCCTGATGCCCCTATTGACAGGCTATTTCGCACAGCTGTTATCGATCCGCTGGCGCTGCTGCATGTTGATGTAGACTCCAGGTCTATCCGGGTGCGCATGCTGAATCACCGACAGTCACTCTCTGGTGCTCACAGACCTATAGTACAAGTGGCCACCCACCCCGTCCTTCTGGGGGTATCGAACCACTTGGTGATGTGCATGCATGTGGTAGACGGCCGATGGATGTTATAGTGACAGTGCGTCGAGCTGAGTCGGGCCGTGGTGGCCGTGCCTATTTAGTACTACTAATTATAACGTCTATGCTCAATGGTCTAATGTACCATTTTCAGATGGAGGTCGGTGCCACTCGCTGTGGCTGCATGGCCTCTACGTCAAGTGCCACTGGCAGTGCGGAACCCGCTTACAAATTTTGGTTTTGAGCAGCGCATATATCTCCAGCATCTATAGTTTGTGTGCGTGTGCTCGCTTTACCTATGCGGGTGCCTTGGATATCGATGCTGTGTACAGTCGCTCCGTAGCGCCCAGGCTCACACCACCAGCTCACACCGCGTAACTTCGCGGAAGCTGCTGTCGGGCGTGACAACCGTGGCGTGAACACGCTCTATATAGCTGTTAATACAAGACTCGCCTCCCCGTTCGGGGGAAGTGTGCTGACCGCTGTGCAGTGGCACGGGCATGGCAATGCGGCCGCAATTTATGCTTGAGGGAATGTAGCGTCAGCACGCACTGCATGATGGGCATGAACGCTTGAGCCAAACAAATTCTGCCGAGGTGTCCCGCGCGCGGGCTGGATATCATGAGCTGATGTGGCGCTGACGTGTACATCGTTGAACACCAACAGTGCGCGCGCAGCGTCCTTGACACAGAGTCGACTCGGAACAACACGTGAAACACATAACATCTAGTGCGTCGTAAGCTGTGATGCCTAGCCGCTCACTAAGGGGGCGTGCGCGCGCGGCGTGCGCACGCGACGTGCGTGCACTCCTGTGTCGGACTTCTCTGTGCAACAGCGCAGATGAGACGGTAGCATGCCGTAGCACCCAAAAGCAAAAAATACGCGCACACCCAGAAAGATGTCAAGAAGGATTTGGAATGGAAGGCAAAGGTCTCGAAGGTTCGAGAGGATATGCGACAGACAGACAGATATATACACGCGCGCTATTACTATTAAGGAGATACTATACCAATGAATTACATCCAGTCAACGGTATACAGCGACGTCCCGACAACATCATGATGCGCTGCATTCATTTGCGTTGATGTGCAGTAGATATGTGAACGATTGCCATTTGATTGGCAAGCAAACGTCAATACAGAAGCTGCAGTGCTTGTGTTTGTGTACTGGCATTCGGTCATGGTGAATGTGTTTGATGCATTGCCATGAATCATACATGTGTCTTCGACCACCTTGTGGAGCAAGAGATACGGATACGGTGGGGCATACCTCTGTAACGTATCTCTAGATTTGCAAGCAAACGGGGTCAAGTTGACTCACAACGTGCGTGACAGCACGTGGGTCACATGTCTTGGGCAAGAGCAAGCCTCGCCCGCTGTTGAGTGGCGAGTTTTTGACTTGTCAAGCGCACACAGAACACTGTGGCACATGGCAAGCGCAAGACACATGGCAGCAGCCTGAGTCCAAACCCAGTCGAGGCACCAAGGTGGCTCGCAGCTGCAGCTGCAGTGAGCATATGCCACACACTGCCGAATTCATCACGCGCTCTTATCAGTGGCTGCAAGTGCAATACTAGGTGCAGCACGGCGCGCGGCGTCCACCTTCAACGTTAACTATGCATGCAGCTTCGCCAAATCTCCCTAATCAGTGTGGCGTCTTGCATGTGCGCATTATCTTAGGATGCCACAAGCTGTTCCATGTACACCAATTTACATCAAGGCTACTGGGCTTTCAAAGCACCTGCTGCGTACACGCGCGGAGGTCGACGCTGCATCTAGCACGTTCGTGAGTGGCGCATTCTAGGCAACCAAGCAACGTGGGATGCTGCAATGCAGGGTAATTGCCGTGACCCAAGCGCCTTGGCCGCTCTAGGGAAGGAGTCTGTTGTCCAGGGTACTGCGCCTGTGCTGCCGCTGAAGCCCTTCCAGTGCCTGCTGCTAATTCCTGACACCTTCCTCTCTATTGAGAGGGGCCGCTTCTGGCTTGACAATCTCTACCTGCGACTCCAACCCAGGCCGCAGCGTGTGCTGCAGACACTGCAGCGCTACCCAACGTTCGTGACTTTGGGTAGGACCGGGGCGAACTATCTGGACGCGGACTACAACCAGGTCACCGGCTGGTCGCACACAAACGACTTGCTGATGACTAACATCACATTCCAAGGGGACCCGGTGCACAGTGTTCGCGGTGTTTACTTCGCCGGCATGGCTGGCCCAACCACCGGCTTTATCAGAGGTGCGACTGCTGTGCTAGCTCATGCTACATAGGCAGGACATCCCGAATGCATTCCCGTGCTGAGCGGTGCCAAACCTCACAAATTCTTGCACCTCTTACACCTCACTCCTGGAACAGCCCCATCTTCATCTGTGAGTATTGAAACGGTGTGCAACGAAACGTATGTCTTATTCTGCCGGCTGATGGGTTCACTCCGACTTGACGCCGTTTGGCCGCCATTGTACCCAACAGATGGTCCTCGCGTGTGCATTTTGCCTTGTTGCGCCAAGTGAGACTCTGCTTACAAGCCAAAATCTGAGGACTGTATGTGTCTGCACAGTAAACAGATCGCTGTGTATGGTTTCTATGAGTAGGGGCTGTGACAACATTCCCAACAACCGGTACCGTGCTGCTTGAGTTGTTTGATGTGTTACTCTCTTCCGTTCCTCGGCGCTGGTGGGGCCTTGATCTACTTCTATGTAACACAGTGTGCCCGGTACGGGATGCGATATGCGTGCCATGGCACGCGTCCCGGCGGAAGCATGTGCCGGCGGGTGAGAGAATTGTCTTTCTCTTTGTTTCCGCCGTTCAAATTGAGTGCACAACGTTGCGTTACGTATGTTTATCCATCCTTTGTAAAGCAGAATATAAAATCCTGTGGTATGACAATCTGGTCACTGGTGACGTCTGTTTGCGCTTTGTAGACTGCATCTTTTCGGACTGGTCGGGCCGCGCCTCCCCGGTCGCTGTCACGCGCTACAGCAGCGCCGCGCTCACCAACACTGTCTTCCGCGGCATGCGGCAGACCGCCGAAATTGTGGACGTATCGTTCGGGGGCTTGGTGCGATTTGAGGATGTCCTCTTCGCCGACGCCAACCTTCCGGAAGCACCTATCGTCGGCACCTCGCTGAATGACTACCAGCACGAAGTGGGTGCTGGCGTGGATGATCATGGCGTGTATTACGCCTTGGACGACGACAATTACGACGTCACTGCCGCTCTGCTGCCTCCCGGCGACGGCGGCGTCTTTGGCGCGGACCACATCATCGAGGCGGCCATCATGAGCGACTGCATCTTCCAGGACTTTGAGGAGAATGACACGATGCCGCACCCGGGGTGCCCACCAGAGTCAGTGGCGGCGCGGGCCGCGGTCGCCGCACGCCTGGCCGACGGCAATGCAACTCTGGAGGTGGTGGAGGGTGCGTACTATGAGCCGGAGGACGAAGACGTTGGCGTCCCGGGAGGGGCAATCGTGTTTGGGAGTGGGATTGCTCTAGTGGGGACGGCAGCAGACGGGCCGGAGCCGCTGTTTGACTATGAGTATGAGACGCCGGGGGTGGAGCGGGTGTTTGTGGCAGAGGAGCAGGCGAATTGGTACTTTGATTACTCTGAATACACTATCTCGCCGGGTGCAGTCGTCGGTGTTTATGACATTGAGTATGATGCGACGGTAGCATACGGCCCGGGGCAAGCAGTTTGGCACTATGCGGGTGCCCCGCCGGCGGGCCCGGGTGGTGGGGGCCAGCCGTCTGATTATGACTACGGGGCCGCCGCAGGAGGCGGGGATCAGGGGGGAGATCAGGGAGGGTATGATGACCAGTACTACCATAAGTATGACAGCGACTACAACTACGGGCTGCTGTCACCTGCCAAGCGGCTGCCGGATGTCACGGAGCCCAACAAGTGGACGTCGGCTGTGGAAAAGGTGCGATTGTGACGATGGCGATTTGATAGACATGCAAAATGCAGTGCGGTGTGCAAAGTGTTGTTTAGGTTGCAGACTCATATGCATGTGGGCGCCGGTGGACTGTCGCTGGCACTGTGGACTGTACCTCGCAACCTCAGCTTGAAACTGGCAGTGTATCCCGTTAGATTCGCCCAAGACTTCTCCTAGCGCTGCAATGATATCACCGATGTCATAGATCGACACCATGGTGCTTCTACACTCCATGCATGCTGAATTGATTTGTGCAGTCGCTTGACTGGCATGTCTGAGTCACTAAGCATGCAAATACAATCTGCGCATATCATCTGATCCGAGTCGTTACACCTGCTGCGGCCACAGCTGCAGCATGCTGCGGCCGCCGCACCGGCATGCTCACTCTTTCGATGTGAAAGCTTCCACATCTCATCGTAGCAGCTTGCCCGCTACTCGCAGCTCCAGTGAACACACAAGCAAAGCCTTATGAGCCAGCATGCACTCCGTCCAGACCGTTCCGGCAAGCCCGGATTTCATCAAGCATGCCCTCAATGACGTTGTAATGCATCATATCTGTTTCTTTGCCACCATGAGTCACTGACTAAGATCCGGCTCAACAGTGTGCCGATGTTCACGCACAACACAGAGCATATGCTTGGGTGTCGGTTTCACTGGTGGGAGGGCTGGTCAGATGATAGCATGCGAGACTTCAATTGGACTCACACTGTGCAGGCCTTCGCGGTGTTGCCAACACGGCAAGTCCCGCCAGACTGGCCACGATTTATACTTCCACCGACCACAGGCGACAGCAGCAGCGGTGTTCCAGAACAGTTGTCTCGGTCCAATGCTGGCCAGGTGGTGCCTGTGGCTACGAGTGGCCAGCTGCCCTGTGCCGCAGTCGCAACCATATCTTCTGCCAGCACCCTGTTCATTGCGTTCGCGGTCTACTTGTTGTTCATGTGGCACCGGCGCAGGGCAGTCAGGGGGCATGAAAAGAAGCAGCAAGCACATATGAAATGGAACAGAATGGAGGTATGCTGCCAGATCCATGATGCCTGGAGTGCTTTTGAATATCTGCGCCATACAACAGTATAGATCCACTATTTTCAATCACCGGGTACTGTTGTTTGCCTGGACACTGGCAAACACATATTTCGGCTTGACGATCGTGTGAGGTTTGGCCTCCACACACATCGATATCGCCACATTCAGTGCAAGAGGTTGCTCTTAACTAGCAGCGTGGACTTAAGGGCCACGATTAAGAGCGTCGCAATTGGCTCTCAATGGGTTAAGCGCCCAACTAAGAGCGGCGATGGGTGCGCATAATTCTGAACAGTGCTAAGAGCGTGTTTAACAGCGTCGACGGACGCAAATAGAGTCAGACATGTTAACGAATGATCTCTGTTGTTACAGAAGAAACATAAGTGAATACCTCAATGATGTGCCGGCCCTTATATAGGTACAGGCACCCAGCAGAATCAATGTCCTACTGCACACATTGCACTTGTCTTGTGCTCTGCGTGTCTCCACAGAGTTCTCCGCGTCACGAATTCTCCAGACCACATGTCCTAGTCACTTCAGTGGTGACTTAACCATGCACACACATGATCCTAGATTCTCCTGGAATGTACCAGATCCCTTCCAGATCCTTCTAGATGTTGACTCGCTTCCAACAAGACAGCATTGACAGCGGCGCGATCAGCGGCGAACTGCGCCATAATTTCAGTCAGTATTATCTGCGGCCCTGAGAGCGTCGCACTGCGCGGCCATAACAATCAGGCAGAATTAAGAGCGGCCCTAAGAGCGGGCCATGAGCACAGATATGAACACAAGGCTAACTGCGTGCCGATGAGTGGCATTCACAGCCCGATGTCTGTGTCGCTGTTCGACGGGCTGGGCCATCTAAATTTCTGATGTGTTACACAGTGATAGATGTAGGACTCAGCAGCGCCGAGGCAACAGACCAGGCAACAAGCAAACAGACAAACCGACCACCGTAAGCACCAAGGCCACGCGCCGCACGAGCAAATGCCAGAACGAACTAGCGCCAGTTTGAAAGCAGACACTCGCACACCGCGCAGTACCATGCAGCCCACGCGCACACCAAACACACAGTCAGCACGCGCCGGACCCACAAGCGGTCGCCGACTCGACACTAGCAGTCTGCACGGGCGCGCCAGCGCGCGCTAC
The DNA here is from genome assembly GCA_900538255.1 of Ulva mutabilis. NCBI lineage: Eukaryota > Viridiplantae > Chlorophyta > Ulvophyceae > Ulvales > Ulvaceae > Ulva > Ulva mutabilis. The sequence goes on from UNSF01000001.1 coordinate 836,866, forward strand.
GGCCATCTGTGAGGCCGCGAGGCACCGGTCCGAGGAGCTGCAGCCGCCACCAGCCCGGCAGCACGAGCGGTGTCCGGGCAGGGGGGCAGAGGACAAACGGCGGACGTGCGCTGGGAGAAGGGAAGAGGGAGGGAGGAGGAGGGACGGGTGCGGGGCGGGGGGGGGGGGGGGGGCGCAGGGCGAGATGGGTGGAGGAGGGGGGGGGGGGGCGCAGGGCGAGGGGGGGGGGGGTCGGGCACGACGCAAGCCTATGCGCGATGGCCTGTCAGCACCGGCAGGCTGTCCGTGCGGACAGGAAGGCCCGGCAGCAGCGCCCGTCCGACCAGTCTAGCACGGAGGGGCGCGGCCACACGGGCTTGGCGCGCCAGCGCGCGGCACAATGTTGTGGACAGGTCGCGCATGGCATTGAGCAAGAAGGTACGCTTTGATACCGCGCCGTGTCCTGCGGCTACCTCCGCGACTGTCTGGAGGAAGCGGTACGCGTTCCGTCCAACCCTGCCATACGTCTCATGCACGAGCAGGATGAACAGGGCGGCACCTGTGACGGCGCCATAGTTTTCGCGCTTTTGCCGTTCGCCCTTCTCGGCGGTCGCGCCAGACTCTCGTGACGCACCGCGCACATGCGACTTGGCAAGCGGGTGCATCACCTTCACGTCCAGCAGCGCCATGCGCGTGGTCAGGAACGCCAGGAGATCGCCGCGCTGCGGAGGCCGCTGCGATCGGGGCGGCGGGGGTGCGGGAGGGGCCGCTGCCTCCCGGTCAGGGGCGGGGGGCGCGTCGCGCGTCGGGGCGTGCGCCGCGGCGGGGGGGGGCGGTAGCGGCAGTGGGTGTGGGGGAGGCCGGAGCCGGGGCTTGGGTGCCATGAGGGGTGTGGGGCACGTCCGAAGCCGGGGGGGCCTGCGAGAGATGGGGTGGGGGTTGGACCGGCGCAGCATCGGCTGGGGGGTCCGGTGGCGGCGGTGGCGGCGGTGGCGGCGGCGGCGGCGGTGTCGGCGGGCCTCGCTGACACGGCGCGGCCGGTGCACTCACAGACGGCGCAGGCGGCGGGCGTGTGAACTCCGCCGGCCGCGCGGCTGGTGGCGGCTGCCGGCTGCCGCGGAGGGGGAGCACGCGTATGCCGCCGGGAAGCTTGCCAACGTGCAGCTCAAGCGATGAAGCGAGCGACGCGCGCATGAGCACCCGCCTCCAAGCCACGGTGATGAGGTCGTGCTTTAGGACTCAAGTCGCCCATAGCTGGCCCCATATGACACTGTGCGTACCGGACGCAGCCACGCGGCCGCAGGGGCAGGCCTCATCCGAGTCCAAGACGGGTAGCAGCGGCTCACCCAGTCGCAGCAGCACAGCCACCTGGAATTCATGGTCGGTCAGGCCCGTCACCGTGCCGGGGCAGGCAGTGAGGAATGCCGAGGCCAGGGAGCCAGAGCAGCTGAGGAGGCGAGCGAGATCAGCGCACGCCGTCTCCGCCAATTGGGGACTCGGACCGTGCTTCAGGGTCTGGAAATGGCCGCGCGTAGCGATCCAGCGCGTGTCGGCCTCCGCCCGGCTGAGCGCGCTCTGGAGCTGCGTCATGCGCAGCTTCGAGCCAGCATCAGACGCCCAGGCGTCGGCTGGGGTCAGGCTGTCTGAGATTCCCTGCACGGCCGGCCATGCCTTGCGCAAGCGTGCGAGGTGGGCCTGGTGCTGGACTGCGGCGTCGCCGCGGAACGGCTTATCGCCGTCGATGCCGTCCGCGAGCACCGTGTTCGCAACCGCCGCCGATGCGAGTCGCGCTGCGTCAGCAACGTCGGCTGTGTAGTGTCGCAGACCCATGCCGCCATGTGTATGAGGGAGCAAGGCCTGCTCACGCTGCAGGTCGGTGAGCTGCTGCGTTTCGATGATGCGGCACATGGCGTGTATGGTGGCGTTCTCGACGTCCATGAGCGGCTGTTCGAGGTGGGCCCAGTCGGTAGTGCGCAGCATGTGCGCTTCGCGATGCTGCAGGCACTGGAAGAGGACAGCCCGCCGTGTCTGGGCTGCCAGCGGGAGGCCTGCCAGCTTTTGCATGAGCTCGACTGTGCGGTTGCATCTACGGCGCACATACGCCTCCACATAGGCAGGGGTGCCCAGTGGCGCGCCAATTTCTGATGTGTGAGCGCACAGAACCGCGCCGTGCACAGGATCCTCGGTCAGTATATGCCCTTATCAGCTAATGGGGGTGACTGACAACGGGTATGCACAGGATGTCGCCTTGTGCGTGCAGCGGCCCGCACGCTGTAAGAGTTCCTGAACAGGCCCCATATATTGCCTGGCCCGTCGATCAGGACGACTTCCGCAGATGCATTCACGGATTTCCCAATTGCTCAAATTCTTGAGTTATCATGTTCAGTGGGACTGTGTTACACAGTGATAGATCTAGGACTCAGCAGCGCCGAGGCAACAGACCAGGCAACATGCAGATAAACAGACCGGCCACCGCAAGCACCAAGGCCACGCGCCGCACGAGCAAATGCCAGAACGAACTAACGCCAGCGCGAAAGCCGACACGCACACACCACGCAGTACGACGCAGGCCATGCGCACACCAAACACACAGCTAGCACTCGCCGGGTCCACAAGCGGTCATCGACTCGACACTAGCAGTCTGCACGGGCGCGACAGCGTGCGCTATGGGACTGTGTGATGGTCGCGACTGCAACGTCGTGCAATCGATGACCAGCGGCCTTGCTGTGCATGATACTTACATAGCAAGCTACAGTCGCAGCGTATCCAGTATTAACTGGCGTGTACGAGTGGGGTCAGACCTCTAGAGGTGACACGAATGCGAAGCAGCGATGGTGTTCAACAGCTGGCTGCAGGTTGCGTTGTTTGTGTACACGACGCGCCGCTGCCCTGCTCACACGCTATTCAGATACGTACAACACAAGGCGCGATCTATCAGGTGCATATACATGCTGCTGATCCAAAAAACTGTGTGTTTCACCTTTGGACGACGACACTAGAGCTCTGTTGATGCGGATGACAATCGAAAGCCTCTTGAAAGCACATTTTGCCAAAAGGCATAGCGATACGAATGCCGCCCACGCTAATCAGATGTATACTTGGGCGTTGCCGTGTCTGCTTCTGGCAACAGGGATCACCCTAGCGCTCCAGGACGATATGCGCACCGGCAGTGCCGCGGGAAGTCGACGGAACTATGGAATCGGTGCATCCTTGGAGCATGCAGTCGTCCTTGCGCAAGACCGGCATGCGGCATGCAAGGCACTATACAGACGCGGTTGCAGACCGTATCAGCACGCTTTACTTGATTTACATGGCACTTAAAGTGCATTGTCTTCTTCCGAGTCTGGACCTTGCTTGCTGACCTGCAGCTGGTGACGCCTTGTTGTCGATGTGTTACACAGTGATAGATCTAGGACTCAGCAGCGCCGAGGCAACAGACCAGGCAACAAGCAAACAGACAGACCGGCCGCCGCAAGCACTAAGGCCACGCGCCGCACGAGCAAATGCCAGAACAAACAAACGCCATCGCGAAAGCAGACACGCACACACCACGCAGTACCACGCAGGCCACGCGCACACCGAACACACAGCCAGCCCTCGCCGGGCCCACAAGCGGTCGTCGACGCGACACTAGCAGTCTGCACGGGCGCGACAGCGCGCGCTACGGCCATGTCCGAGGCCGCGAGGCACCGGTCCCAGGAGCCGTAGCCTCCGCCAGCCCGGCAGCCCGAGCGGTGTCCTGGGAGGGGCGCAGAGGAGAAACGGCGGACGTTTCTCCTCTGCGCCCCAATGTTGTCGATGTGAGCGTTAACGTTGCTACTGCAGCACGAACTAGTTACTGCTGACGTCAGAACATGTACACAACAATGTCAGAAACAGGATGCCGGTACGTCGCTGCTACTTGGATATCCAGATTGCCTGCTGCTGGGTAGCAGCAGCATTAGTACCAATGCTTGCAATTGGCTGTACTTGAGTGCAGATGTGCACGTCTTAGTGCAGGGAGTATGCGCCATGGTACGGCCACCACGAAGGTGCACATACTGCATTCAGCAGTGTATTTATGGAGTTTCTGCTTTGTGTGCGTGTAGCTTCCTGACTTCACTGGCCAACTCTTTGAGCGTGTGAACAGCTGCAGGGGCTATGCAGAGCGAAAACTGTTTTCCCACAGACCATGAACCCATTGCTTTGTACACATCGAAATCTATCAGCTTCGAGCTCTCCATTGCTGTATTGCTGCTGGCGTGCGCTTTCTTTTGCTTGCTCTGCTTTCACACTTGTGCATGCTCCCGAGGGTATAGAAAAGCTCGGATGAAGTCCTGTCCGAGCTTAGTGAACAGACGACGCAGTATACAAGTATGTACAATTGTGTCCAAGTATGTTGTCGTGTGCAGATGAGAAGACTCATGTGCGCGATGTTTGACATGTTGGCTATGGCACTAGTACTGCAAACCGGCAGGTTCGATAGCGCCTGCCGCATGACCACTGGCATGGCATCAACAGACATCAGTACAACCAACTATGGCTCCCATTCTGAAACTCGCTGCGCATGAACTGCAGCGGATCGGGGCACAGGCAGCGTTTCGCTGGGCCGAGGCTGTACATCTCAGCCTCGACCCAGCCATCCTCTGCCTCGGCCACGATCTGCTTCAGCTCCTTCGCGCAACTGAAACGGATACTGTAACACACACAGCATTAGACGATAGATCAGCCTCACTTGCACAGCCCCGCACCATTCTTGAGTAGCGGTGCAGGCGCGTGCGCCTCAGCCCGCCTGTAAGATTCCCATAACTACGAGCCAATGGCTCATAGATGGCTCCTAAAGCGCTGTTAAGCACGCTCTTAATTATCTACCCGCCCCTATGGAGCGCATTAATTGGCTCTTAATTGGCGCGTAATGTCGCGCTTACTACTAGCGCATCAGCGAACAGCGATTGGCACATCATGATGAGCAAAATTTTTTTTTGCTGTCTGTTTGCTTGTTGCCTGGTCTGTTGCCTCGGCGCTGCTGAGTCCTAGATCTATCACTGTGTAACACATCATGATGAGCAAATTCCAGCTCGGTCCTGAAGCGCCACGCGAAGCGCGGCATTAAGAGGGTGGCGCACATCATTAGGAGGCAATTAAGAGCAACCTCTTGTACTGACAAGGCTGTACGTGTGACGTTTCAGCAGAAAGCGGAAACCAGATCTTGCTATTAGCTGGCTATTAGTGAATTTGCTCTCACCAGTAGCACTATCGATCATGCTGAGTTCCCTTCCTGCATGCTGTGCACACAGCATTGTGACTGGACACTACTACGGGATTGCCTCTAAGCGGACATACAGACCTCACCTGCTGCAAACAGACTGAGCGGCACTCCGTTCTCTGCACTGTGCACGTAGGTCGGGATACGTGTGGTTGGGCTGTGTATGGCCGTAGGTGTGTGCTGGTGTGTTACACAGTGATAGATCTAGGACTCAGCAGCGCCGAGGCAACAGACCAGGCAACATGCAGATAAACAGACCGGCCACCGCAAGCACCAAGGCCACGCGCCGCACGAGCAAATGCCAGAACGAACTAACGCCAGCGCGAAAGCCGACACGCACACACCACGCAGTACGACGCAGGCCATGCGCACACCAAACACACAGCTAGCACTCGCCGGGTCCACAAGCGGTCATCGACTCGACACTAGCAGTCTGCACGGGCGCGACAGCGTGCGCTACGGCCATGTCCGAGGCCGCGAGGCACCGGTTCCAGGATCCGTAGCCTCAGCCAGCTCGGCAGCCCGAGCGGTGTCCGGGGAGGGGCGCAGAGGAGAAACGGCGGACGTGCGCTGGGAGGAGGGAAGAGGGAGGGAGGGAAGAGGGAGGGATCGGGTGCGGGGGGGGGGGGGGGGGTGGGGGGGCTGCAGGGTGAAATGGGTGGAGGGGGGGGCTCTCGGGGCGGGATGGGCGGGGGGGGGGGGGGGGGGGGGGCGACGCAAGCTTATGCGCGATGGCCTGTCAGCGCCGGCAGGCCGTCTGTGGGGACAGGAAGGCCCGGCAGCAGCGCCCGTCCGACCAGTCTAGCACGGAGGGGCGCGGCCGCGCGGGCTTGGCGCGCCAGCGCGCGGCACAACGTTGTGGACAGGTCGCGCATGGCATTGAGAAGGAAAGTACGCTTTGACACCGCCCCGTGTCCCGTGGCAACCTCCGCGACCGTCTGGAGGAAGCGGTACGCGTCCCGTCCAACCCTGCCATACGTCTCATGCACGAGCGGGATGAACTGGGCGGCACCTGTGATGGCGCCATATTTGTCGCGCTTTTGCCGTGCGCCCTTCTCGGCGGTCGCGCCAGCCTCACGTGACGCACCGCGCACATGCGACCTGGCAAGCGGGTGCATCACCTTCACGTCCAGCAGCGCCATGCGCGTGGTGAGGAATGCCAAGAGGTCGCCGCGCTGCGGAGGCCGCTGCGATCGGGGCAGCGGGGGTGCGGCAGGGGGCGCTGCCTCTCGGTCAGAGGCGAGGGGCGCGTCGCGCGTCGGGGCGTGGGCCGCGGCGGGGGGGGCGGTAGCGGCAGTAAGGGTAAGGGAGGCCGGAGCCGGGGCTTGGGTGCCATGAGGGGTGTGGGGCACGTCCGAAGCCTGGAGGGCCTGCGAGAGATGGGGTGGGGGCTGGACCGGCGCGGCATCGGCTGGGGGTCCGGTGGCGGCGGCGGCGGCGGCGGTGACTGCGGCGGTGGCGGCGGCGGCGGCGGGTCTTGCTGACACGGCGCGGCCGGTGCACTCGCAGACGGCGCAGCCGGCGGGCGCGTAAAGTCCGCCGGCGGCGCGGCTGGTGGCGACTGCCGGCTGCCGCGGAGGGGGAGCACGCGTATGCCCCCGGGGAGCTTGCCAACGTGCGGCTCCAGCGATGAAGCGATCGACGCGCGCATGAGCACCCGCCTCCAAGCCACGGTGATGAGGTCGTGCTTTAGGACTGAACTTGCCCATAGCTGTCCGCATATGACACTGTGTGTACCGGACGCAGCCACGCGGCCGCAGGGGCAGGCCTCATCCGACTCCAGGACGGGTAGCAGCGGCTCACCCAGCCGCAGCAGCACGGCCACCTGGAATTCATGGTCGGTCAGGCCCGTCACCGGGCCGGGGCAGGCAGTGAGGAACGCCGAGGCCAGCGAGCCAGAGCAGCTGAGGAGGCGAGCGAGATCAGCGCACGCTGTCTCCGCCGATTGGGGATTCGGACCGTGCTTCAGGGTCTCGAGATAGTCGCGCGTGGCGGTCCAGCGCGCGTCGGCCTCCGCCCGGCTGAGCGCGCTCTGGAGCTGCGTCATGCGCAGCTTCGAGCCAGCGTCAGACGCCCAGGCGTCGGCTGGGGTCGGGCTGTCTGAGATTCCCTGCACGGCCGGCCATGCCTTCCGCAAGCGTGCGAGGCGGGCCTGGTGCTGGACCGCGGCGTCGCCGCGGAACGGCTTGCCGCCGTCGATGCCGTCCGCGAGCACCGCGTGCGCAACTGCTGCCGACGCGAGGCGCGCGGCGTCACCAACGTCGGCTGTGTAGTGTCGCAGACCCATGCCGCCATGTCTATGAGGGAGCAAGGCCTGCTCACGCTGTAGGTCGGTGAGCTGTTGCGTTTCGATGATGCGGCACATGGCGTGTACGCTGGCGTTCTCGACGCCCATGAGCGGCTGTTCGAGATGGGCCCAGTCGGTAGTGCGCAGCAGGTGTGCTTCGCGATGTTGCAGGCACTGGAAGAGGACAGCCCACCGTGTCTGGGCCGCCAGCGGGAGGCCTGCCAGCTTTTGCATGAGCTCGACGGTGCGTTTGCATCTACGGCGCACATACGCCTCCACATAGGCAGGGGTGCCCAGTGGCGCGCCACATGCGACCATGCCGTCAGTGGCGACCGTGGCGCCTAGGCAGGCGGCTGCGTGCGAGGCCTTGGCGGGATCGGTGCAGTGGACGAGCGTCTTCTGCTTGTTGCACTGGTGACGGGATTGCACAACTCGACCCATGGCGACCACTTGCTCGACCGTACCCTGCACCGTGAGGTCATCGTGGCACGCGATGGCTAACGTGTCAGGGGCCGCTTCTTGCGCCGCTAATAGCGTGGGCCGGAACGCGATGGCGAAGTAGAGGGGGCCGATGGGGTCGCCTTGCTTCACGCCAGATGCACTCCACAAAACCGCGTTCGACCCGTCTTGCTGACGTGCCAGCAGCGGCGATGGCGATCCATACGCCATGCGTGCGAATGCTGCCAGGGCGGGGAGTTGCGCGTCAATCTCCGCAATGATGGTCTCGCGGTCAATCAGGTTGAACGCGTTCTCGAGATCGAGCTGCACTGTGACCGTCTCCGCATCTGAGAAGTCCGGGGCCAGCGCGTGGCTCGGAATCTCAGGGCCGCCGCGAACACCGACCCCAATCTGGTGCGGGGCAAGCAGGCCCGGCGCTTCTGGGACGCACGCCAGCGCGCAGATACCGGCGAGGCGCATGAATGCTTCTCCGATAGCGATCGGGCGAACGCCGCCGTTCGGTTTGGCGATGGCGATCAGGCGGCTGGCGAGCAGCAGGTCGGAGTGGGGGATGGTGCCCGACAGCAGGAGGTTGACGAAGCGGCGCATGGCCTCGCCCGTGCGCTCGTTATACAGCCCGGCGCTGCGGACGTGCTCGTATGTCCACCCGCTGGGGCCGGCCGCTGAGCCCTGTGTCAGGTTCCGCAGGATAGCCTCAAACCGCGCCGCTGAGACTTCCGCTGAGCGGCTGCCGGCTGGGGTAGGCTGCGCTGCGCGCTTTGGAGGGGGCGCGGGTGGGTGCAGCGCTCGCAAGCGTGGCAGTGAGTTCTGGTCGATGGGAACGATGGGGCTGCTGTCCAAGCAGCGCGCAGCGCGGCCAACATTGCCGTTGCATGCATGTCGGTGCATGCGCCCTGCCATTGCGATGTCCGCCACAACTTCCGTGCGAGTGCGGCCGGGGTCGCTATGTTCAGCTGTGTCAAGCAACATCTGCTCCCTGGTCCGCTTCCGGATCTCGCGCACGCGGGCATTGACTCGCCTGGCGCGTCCCCTGCTTGCGCCAGTGTTGCCGAGGGCCTGGCTGGGCAGCAGGAGTAGGAGCCTGAGCTCTGTCTCTACACTGGGTCGGTGACCGCGCTCGGCCGCATCGGCGGTACGTTCCAGCGCTGCGGCCACAACGTCGGCCCAGCTGGATCTGCATTCGTTCGGCACACCCTGAGGGATCCGCACGTCCGGGTAGGGGGCCTCCAGTGATGGCGGCGCGTCTGAGGCTGGCTTTGGATCCACCTGGGTGTCGCTGACGAGGTCTGCTTCCGTCAGATCGCGCATGTGGGAGTCAACCCGTGGGCCAGCGCTAATGGCAGTGCAGGAGACGTCCGGGAGGACAGCGCGCTGGCTGGGGGGGAGGCGGGGCGCTTGGGAGGGTCGGGGGGAGTGGCATGGCGGCGAGCCGGCGCGCGGCAAATGGGGGCAGGCGCGTCGGTCGGGGACGTCCCATGGTTGGTCCCTGCGTGTGCAGCCACGACTGGCGTAGGTGCTGCGGTAGCTGTCCCGTTGTCACACGCATGGGCCACACGGCGAGGTGAATGCACGACTGCACGTGAGGTGGCAACGCCTGCGGACGGCCGGGCGCTGCGCGGCTCTGTGCGTTGATCGTGCACCTCGCTATCATGCAGTGTGGCTCCGGGGGACTGTGGTGACGGGACGTCACCTGGGGGTTGTTGGCCACCAGCCAGCCCGCCGTCAAGTCTGTGGTGCTCATCTACCGATGTCAGACAGCACGATTTGGTCAAATCGGTGCGGGCGGGTGGCTGGCTTTGCGGCCGAGGCGCAGTCGAGCCGGCGCCCGCCGCAGCCGCAGGGGTGGGCGTTCGGCACACCAAACCGGAGCCTCCCTGCGGCGGTTGCGAACTGGCTGTGTGTCGTCCCGCCAGGTCATCATTGACGTGTGAGGGCTGGGCCCGCGTCAGTGGCGCCCTCATGTGCGGCGGTGTCCGCTGTCGTGAGCGCGAGCGGCCACGGCCAGTGTTGGTGGGCGTGCACGTGCGGCCGTTGTACCAGGTGCGGGCGGGAGTGGGGGCGTGGGAGTCCGCTGGTACGCCGCGACAATTTGCTGCATGCCTGTGGCCCTCCGGATCGTTGTATCTCGAGAAGGGCAGCTTGCATGCCTCGCAGTGGTAGCAGCTGTATGCCCGTTGTTGGTCCTCAGTGAACTTGTACTTCGGGTGGCAGCCCCGGCAGTGGGCAAGCAGATCGCCGGCGGCGCGGAAGCGGCGAGGGCACGCGGGGCAAGGCACATGCAGGTCCTCGTTCATTGTAGTGCTATGCTGTGGGAGCGAGGCTGGGGCCTTCGGGCGTGATTACGCTACGCTGGCGCGAAGTGGTTGGTGCACGCGCACCCGCAGAAAGTGCGAGGCCTAGGGCCAGGCCCAGGCCCCGTGGCCGAGAGCAAAAATAAGTATGCCTAATGTACAGTGTCTACGCTGCAGCGCTGCGAGGTGAGGAGGTGTGCGGAGCAAAGCCGCTGCGACTGCCGGTACCGCTGGTACAAAGCAGGCGCAGGCGTCACAGCGCGCGCCAACTGCCGCAACTCTCGCGAAGCAGCTAATTCCAGAAATTAAAATCTACCAGTGCTGTATGTGTCCGCCTAGCGGATGCCGAGCGCAGCGTGCCGAGCATGCGTACGCTAGCGTAGCAGAGGTAGAAAGCTCTCGACCATACAGGCAAAAACACGCGACCAGCTGTGTGCTGGTGTGCGATCGTGCTTGGCGTTGCCGGGTGGCGTGGATGCCGTGATGATGTGAGATTTTTGCAGTGGATCATGCCATGTGGATCCCTGCATGTTGCTGCTTGCTGCCAGCCGCTTGCTGTGATGAGGTTGCCTACTTACTTGTGGTTGCCTGCTTGCTTGTGGTTGCCTGCTTACTTGTGGTTACCTGCGCTGCCGCCCATGGGCTCTTGCGTTGATCTCGATGTTAAAAATGCATGTCTGACGTTGGCCTAGCGAGGTCTACATCGCATCATGCAGCTGATCTGCATGCGCATTGAGTTGAATGCTCATGTACCAGCAACCAGCATGCCGGGTCATATACCTAGGCCGAAGTATGCCTGGTAAGGTTCATGAAATCCATGGGGGGCATACATGCTGAAAGGCAATTTCTCATCGGTCGCCTCAACTTGATCAACCACCTTGTGACATCTCCAGAGCCCCGCAACAAACCAATTGATCAATGCTGCTTACAGGTAGCCGTTGCAGCTGCATCCAAACCTCGACAGCGCCATGTGCCACAGCATATACAGGCGTCTGCGTCTGGCAGCCTGCTGAGAAGATTTGCCATCCCAAACTCGGCAATGAATCCCCAGTATGATTACGCATTGCCCACCCGCGTCGCTCGACTCATGGCCGCTAGCAGGACACAGGCGGCCATTGCTGGTACAGACGGCACCGCATCATGCACCCTTACCGGCGCGGCATGCACACGTGGCCCGCAGTATGCCAGCAGTTCGGGTTCGTGCAGAGCTGTGCCACTTCAGGTGCGAGCAGCAGCGTTTCTACATGGCACCCCTCCAGCTACCGCCTATCCACAGCTGCATCTGTCATCCAGAAGTGCCGCAGTCAGCGGTTCCGCCGGTGATGAGGTCCGCAGCAGAAGTGCCCCCTTGCCTGCGGCAGACGATATGTGCCAGTGGCGACAGGTTCCCCTGCAGACATGGATGGGCACTGAAAACGCTGGTGACACCATCGTGCTTGCACCGTACGCCATACCAGATATTAGCGCCATCGCGCCTGCAGCCACGCAGGATGATACCATCAGCGGGAGGCCTATGGATGACACATTGCCAGTGCCATCAGACTCGTTTAATCTCCCGCCGCCGTCACTGCAGGCCCCAGACGCGCAACCGGATGAGCCGCATCCTCGATCGGAGGTATGCAAAGCCTGTCCGCAGCGCAACTTTGAAGCACACGCATGCGCCGACACAGTCAGCTTGCGGCAGTCGTTCATGCCGCCTGTGTCCGGACCCTTAATGGTGGAGTCCTTGGTGGACGAGGGGTCCACAGTGGTACCAATCCCAGGGGAGCAGCTGATCAAACGGCTGCAGTGCCAGCTGGACGCGTTCAGAGAAGACGATCTGTTCCTGGGGCGTTTTGAGATGCTGGGTCGGCAGCGGCAGCGCGGCGGTGTGTTCCCGGTTTTGCTCGTTGACCACTGTCTTGCACCAAAACCACTTGCTCATGCCCCAGTTTGAGTGTGAGTGGGCACCCTGTATCTTGGGTCCTTAGGTGTCCCAGAGCCAGTACTCCTGTGACCATCATTAGCTAGTCACCGCTGCGTGTCGATTGCAGCTGCCGGTCCGTCGCAGCAGTTCGTCCTTGACAGACCAAATGCAACAATAGGCATTGATGTCGCAGCCGGAGCACACAGCACGGCATGTCACAGCGTGTAACTGTTGCGGTTGCTTCAGTAGACGACCGCTCTGCAGCATGCCAAATGCATGGCTGGGGCAAGGCTGTACATGCTGTCTTGCAGCTGCAACACCAGGCATGCGTGCAAGCATTGCCAAGACGCGATTGCACTAGATAATGTCAATGTGTGTTGCGCCGGACTGCAGGTCAGGCCATTGTGCAGTTTGCCATTGGGGCACAAAACTGCTGTGAGTACGCCATCAAGTTCTTTCTGGACTACGAGTCCTTCCTCACCGAGGCCGCTCTCTACGCTGCGTGCTTCCCCCACGTCCGTGCTGCGGTGTCAGATGCGGTCGCAGTGCGAGTGGACACGGGACTGGGCAGCAGCGGCGACGTGGCGTTGCCGATGGCGAACATTGTGGCGCGTTTCCTGCCGCAGGTGGAGGCCGTGTGTGACGGCGCGGCGGGGGGCTTGGAGGATCCGCATGGGGAGCCCCTGCCCCCATGCATTGTTATGGAGAAGGGGGAGTCTCTTCATGACTGGAGAGACCGGGCCGAGCCAGATCTGTTTACATGCCTCGCGGTGTGCTCCGTCTGCTGTATACGCAACAACAGCTAGCTATATTGGGTCAAGCAATACTCAACCTCCTCAACATCCCGTGCCATTGCCTATGCAGACGGCAGACCCACTCTGTGCTGGTATTGGTAACGGTGTTGCACAACATACCGCACTGGAACACTCGATGATCTCGTGGCATTGGCAACTGCGCGTCAGCCGAGTCAGCCAAACAGCAGCATCATGCATGCGCTGCCTGTGCTCAGCAGCAGCAGCAGCAGCAGCATGCATGCGCAGCCTGTACATGTCATGAGCTGGGCCTCTTCTCCAAACCGGGCCGGTGGTGCAGGTCCTCTCCAACATCTCGATGCGGCTGGCGGACATGCACAACGCCGGCTACGTGCACCGCGACCTCAAGCCCGCCAACGTCATGTGGCTGCCGCACGCCAACCGCTGGACCGTCATCGACTTTGGCTGCGTTGCGCGAGTTGGTGAGCTTGCTCCCCTGAGCTACACCCTTGCATACACTCCGCCAGAGGTCCTGGCGGCCTGTGAGGCGGGCCATCTGAGAATCAAGGCGTCTCCTGATCTGGACACATGGTCATTTGGCGTGATGGCTTTTGAGCTCCTCACAGGGGCGCCTGCCTTCAACTTCTTGTCAGATGGTCATGGACGAGTGCGCCCCCTCAGCCACCTTGCCCCTCCCTAGATGACACCACAGTGGTCGCTGGCAAAATGCTGCTACATCTGTTGCTCCCAAGTGTCTACGACTACGATGAGATACCAAAATTACTTCTGCATTGTAAAGTCAAGTTACTCATCGTGAAATCATGACATAATTACCACCCCAAATATTTTTCGTAACAAAAACTCAGTATTCTCTATTATTAGGCCTAATAGGTAGGCGTAAAGGTCGCAAAATTCGTTGTCACGTCATCGCAGATCTGCCTGTCGTAATCACCATCGTCAAGTAATCGGTGACACTGTTGATGTCTACTGCTTGTACTATTTTCTTTCCCCCAACTGCGGACAATTGCATGCGTTGGCTTCCTGAAGCGGCCACGTGGGCCGCTTCAGCGGTACTGGTAGCATATACATATGCCCCATGGACGTTCCAAACTTGTTTGGGGGCGCGCGAACTCTGGACGTGACATAGGGCTGAGTGCCCAACCCCCTCTGGTAGCCATACAGCTATGATACGCCACGCACGATGTCACTCTTGCATGACCACTTACACCATAGATGCCTTTTGCACCAGACGCAGCGTGACGGCACACATGTCACGCAGGTTATACAGCGGCTACGGGGTGACTTGCCCCTGCCGTGGGAGGGTCAGCTCAGCAAGGATGTCAAGCAGCAGCTGGGCGTTCTCAGGGGCCCAGTCCTGAAGCTGCTGCGCCGGGAGCCCGCCAAGCGCATCAGCATGCGGGACTTCCATGTTGCGTGCTCTAAACTGTTCGCGGACAGATCTACAGTTGAAGCGTAGCTATCATCAAGCGTGCTAATGCATGAGTTAGGCGGAAAATTCAAGGCACTCGGAGGCTGTTTTGCGGCCGCATAAATTGCATAAAAGAAATCCGAAAAAGTAATTTAAACAACGTTGTAAGGCGCTCTTACACAACTGTGGCATCATGAATCTGTATGACGCCTGCATCGCAATGTTAGTGCGCATCTGGGGCGGAACAGCGTGCAGGGTCATGTCTGCGGGGTCATATCGTGCAGGGTCATGTCCCCGGCCGCTGCTAGGACCCCAGCGTTCAGTGGCAATGACAATGGCAGCAGGTGGCCTGGGGTAAGCCCCTATGAGCCACAACTGCCACGCGTGGCCGCACCCGTGCGCGGCGGCATCTCATACCCGCATCCGTCGACGTCCAGCCTGCTAAGGTTGGCTTGGCGCCGGCTGGGCGCCATGGTCCCTAGCCCCTACTAGTAGTTCAAATTGCTGGGTCTAGTTTGCTGGGTCTAGTTTGCTTGCCGCACATGTACAGGTAAGGGGTTACCAGTAGGGGTCGAATGTAGGGAAAGAATGTAATTGCTGGTTAGTACCGCCTCAGGGTCGGACAATCACAGCAACTGTTTGCCAGAGAGGCCATTGCACCTTCCCTTGAAGTATTGTTCTGTACTATTGTGCATATCGCTAAAAATCATGCTGTGCAGGCGGCTCCACATTCGTATTTGCACTGCTCGCCTGCAGAATTGGCAATGGAAGACTAGGGCTGGGCAGCTGTAGCAGGGTGCATGCACGGAACTCGTCCAAATGCCATCCTTGCAATGTTGTGCGGGCAGCAAAGAGCATAGTGTAGGCAGAGGAACTGCCACACACTGATGCGCTTGGATGGCTCGCGGTGCAGTAGCGTCAGGACTGGTTCTCTGAGCGTGCCCACATTGCGCTGAACCTCCGGGCCGATCTCCGCCTCCCACGGCACAGGCGTGTCACCCCTCAATCGCTGCCTGACCTGCACCACAGGGCCCTGTTCAGTGAGAGTGACTCTGTACACTGACTGTGACACATCACACACAACACGACGTGGCCTCTGAATTGTGGGGGGATGTATATTTAGAATGTAAAACTTGCGTTGGATATGCATCAATACATCAGTTTGGCGCGTCCGGATCTGTGACACCGGCAGCATGAGACTGACCCAGTTGTTTATCAGTCATTCATGTGTGGCCAGTGGATGTCACCGCGCTACGGTGCTTGCAGGTCGCGCCCCCTGCAGTAGCTTTACAACCGTGGCTATTTCCCTGACGCTGCAAAAATCCAGTGCTAGAGATTTGTAAGCACAGAGCGTCGTTCAGCAGTGTCTGGCATGCAGGTGCATGGAGTTGCGGTGGCTTGAGGCTCACACGGGAGTCTGTTACACCTCTGTATCTCGCATGGAAACTACTTTAGTGGCGACAGATGTAAACAGCAGCCCTGCCCTTGAGTGCAACTGCCCATCCGAGGCCGTGGTGCGTGACCAGGCTGCAAACATGGGACCGAACAGTTCACAATATCGATATCACAGCCGTTGCGTCAGCGTCAGTCATTTGAGACAACACCAATGTGCCGTCGTGGTTGATGGATCCTTGCATGTTGTGATGAAACAAGGTGTATCAGCTAACAGGCCGTAGGGGCACACAGCCTGACGCCTTACCCGCTTCGCAGGCCCAGGCCAGTGCCGGGCCGTGTCAGCCCAGGGGTATTGGGCCTGCCCCGGGGTTATTTGCTATCGGCCCACAGACCGCCGCTGCCCGACGTGGCGTGACGTGGCGCCACGTCGGTCAAAACGACAGAATGGCTGCGGTCTGTCGTCCCGTTGGTATAGGCCTTACAGACTGCCTTGTCGCTGCTGCGTTCCTGCGCCGAAACTGTATCACACTGTGTCACACTGATAGACAAATTTGACTTACGTCCCCAACCCAGCACTGGCAGCCGCAGCCTGCTGATAATATAGGCGCCGAAGTTAGAAAGCACAACAACACAGAAGCAGCACCCCACACACCGGCACGAAGAATGTACACATGCACATGTGCTAGTGCAATATTTGGCGTGCAGCATGGACGCGCTGGAGCGACTTGTTGAGCTACACTGCATTGCTCGCATTTCATGCCGACCGGAAAATTCAAACTTTCACTTGCTCTGATAGCTCTACGTAGCAGTTGTGACACGGAGATGAACGCAAGAGCCCGGCAGCAAGGGCAACAGCAGGAAAGCAGACAGCCAAAACCCCCGAAAGCAGACAGCAACAAGCAAGAACTGTCTCAGGTGAAAAGCTTTCTAGACTAGCTACAACGAACCGACACAGCCGACACAACCACACCCACGCATCCACACACACACGCACTCCCGCACCCCACCACCGCGGCACCCACGCTACAGCCGCACACAGCAACCACCAGCCGAATTGCGTACTACAGCCCACCCCAGCAAACCCGGCCACCACCGACCCCTCAGGAGCAGCACCCCCACTACAGCCGGCCCCACTCGAGTACTGCACCACAGGCCCCCCGCCCATGAGAGCCCGGGGGCGCACGCCCCCCGCAGCGCAGGGCGTACCAGCCCTCTCCCTCCGGCTGCCCTCTAGGGGCCTGAGGGCGGGGCGCGAAGGGCACTGGCGGCGCCGCATCGCTCTCCCCGCGGCAGCCCACGGCCACCCACGGGAAGGCAGGGTGGGCCAGCACGACAAGACGTGGGGCCGGCCTGCGCCGCTGTAACCGCGGCCCCTGGTCCATCACGGCGGCTAGCGGCCGCCTACAGCACGTCCGACGGGACGGCGTGGCCAGGCACCACCCCCCGGCCTGCCAGTGGCATGCGCAGCGGAGCCGCAGCGGGGACCTGGCGCGTTACACCACGGCACGGAGTGGTGGAGAATTTGCACATGGCTACGTAGCGAATGTACTTGCTTTATCTGCATCAGACGCCATTGACTTGCAACAAACTGCTGCAGAGCACAGCTGCAGTGTACACAATCTCATGACCTCAGGCGTGCACGTGTAAGCCGACTGTATCTGCTACCTCATTGATAGTACATGTGTAAGCCGAGCCTCGCTCGTGTCGCACAGCCGCACTCGAGCTTGTCTGCAGCAGCATGCATCACGAATGCAAACTATGTGACACCTCCCCAATACTATCCGATCACAATTTGGTCTATCACACCCAAAATGCATGAAATGACAAATGCATTAATATTGCGATGGGTCTGCCGTACACGGTGCTTGGTCTGACCAAACCGCGCCTAGCCACTGGTACCGGAGTGGCCACTGGTACCGCAGTGGCCACTGGTACCGGAGTAGTACTGGCAGTGGTACCGGTGTGAGCCACCACTAGCAATATCGACATTTGCGTGCAGCACCATTGGGCACCTGTGCCTACCTGTTGGCAATACGAATATTCACTGCACATATGGTGCAGTTTTCATGGACCCGTGACCACTCAGATTCTGCTAGTAGTTTTCGGCTCACAGGTGTCACAGGATCAGGTCCAGCTAGCCATGGCTTGCCTTACACGGGCCTCAGGTGGACCTTACACATGCCTTACTCAGTATCACAGGCCTAGATAAAGCCTGGGTAAGGCCTAGGTAAGGCCAGCTGCCTAAGGTTCACTCGGTGCTGCTAGTGGATGCTCCGCGCAAATGTCGATCATTTCTGATACAGCTAGTGCAAAAGTGGCGCCATATACATTAATCCAGCGTCGGCGGCCCGGCAGACAGATATCGATGCAGTCACTCAGATACGTATACAGCAGAGCGAGGATACACAGGGTGCCAGCCTGTAGGGTCCACGCTCGCGGCGGCCCGCAGCCGAGGTCACAGAATCAGGGGTGCGTTACACTGTGATAGATCTAGGACCCAGCAGTCCGAGGCAACAGAGCAGTCAGCAGGCAAACAGAAGCAGGGGTGCCCAAGCCGACTGCAGCAGCCCGGATGGACATAGGAACAACACGCTGTCGCGGACAGGCAGCGGCCGTGGCCCCTGCAGGCTCCAGGCCACCTGCAGCTGATGCCGGAGTCACTGCCACCGAAGTCGAACGCAGCGGTCCGAGCGGCGGTCTGGGACGAGCCGGGGAGAGATGTGGAGTAGCTATAGGGAGGGGAGGGGGAGGGGGATGCATCCCATATGTGCAGGCTGCAATGTATGCTGGGGGATTAGCTCATCCCCTCAAGGGGAAGCAGGCCACGGATGGCGGGCGATGCACGATGGCACGCGTGGGTATGTCATCGCGTACGTCAGCGCCAGCAGGACGTCACAGGGGACAGCCAGGCCAGGCAGAAGCGACCGCCCGGCCCGCCTGGCGCACATACAAGCGAAGATAAATCCCCGCAATTGGATCCGCAATGGCTGCCACACACACTGGTCAATGCATCCACAAAGCATGACAGCGTGCTGGGCTGGCAGCATGGTGGCCCGGCAGCGTGCTCCCTGGCGGCGCTACTAGCAGCAGTGTATATGGGGCTCGCTGACAGCGTGCTGGGCTCGCTGACAGCGTGCTGGGCTAGCTGACAGCGAGCATGGCAATGGTATTTCACGGTATGCCACTTGCTTTAAATGTAATTGCAAGATGGTGTTGCACTGTGGTAGAGCAAGGCACCAGCAGCGCCAAGGGAAGAAATCAGAGAACAAAATCAATAACCACAAGCAACACGGGCACCCAACATGTACACATCGGCATGAACCGCATGTACACGGCACACAACCGGCTGCTCGAACACACAACACGCCGACCCAGCGCAGCAGGGCGCAATCGATGCGGAGGCAGCAGGAGCAGGGTACCGCGGGGCCTGGCCCGCACAAAGTCGAAGCAGAGCCAGCCACGGCAGCTGGCCCTAGCCAGCATGTCCTCTGGCACGACACGATGCAGCGCTGGTCTGCGGCAATGCGCGACGTCAACCCCCTCAGCCTCAGCTGCAGACCCCACAGTGCCGAAGCTAATGCCTGTCAACACCGAGGTCAGGGCAGTGGCCGAGGATGGGCTGGGGTGGGAGGCTTTGCTGGTGGATCTCGGGGGTACTGCTTCGAGCGCTGTGCCCGCCCACGGCTTCGGAGGGCCAAACGCCTAACGCACTGCCTCTGGACGCTCTGCCTCCGCCCCAAGCAAGTCTGTACACGACGTCGTCTGGATGCGCAGGCATGTCTGCGCAGGTCAACTGCCGCCTTACCTCCTGCATTGCAGAGCGCTGTGCCTGTCAAGAGCGCTGTGCCTGTCTAGAGCGCTGTGCCTCCAAAAGCAGCAGCGATTGTGCTGCTTCATCTCCTGCTGCGCAAAGCATTGTCAAGCGCCGTGAAGAAAGGCCATTCAGACAATCTGGCCTGCGTTTATGTTACCCGAAGGACAAGTGCCCGGAGGGCAGGAAATGGCAGGCAAGTTCACAGTTGGTGGCCGCCGCCTGACATTCTGCTTCTTGCACTACAATAAAGGGGAATTTATGGTTTGGTCTGCCGTGCGCTTTGCAAATGGTTACCCTAACTTACATTGGAAGGACTGTGTCCACGATGGATGCCTTGGCTCTAGGCTGTGTGCTGTGTGCGCCATCATGTGTCACTGGTGTGGGTCCCGGCCCCAAGCGCACTGATGGCTGACCAAACCCCTTCTTTTGTGTTACACAGTGATAGATCTAGGACTCAGCAGCGCCGAGGCAACAGACCAGGCAACAAGCAAACAGACAGACCGGCCGCCGCAAGCACCAAGACCACGCGCCGCACGAGCAAATGCCAGAACAAACTAACGCCAGCGCGAAAGCAGACACGCACACACCACGCAGTACCACGCAGGCCACGCGCACACCAAACACACAGCCAACACTCGCCGGGCCCACAAGCGGTCGTCGACGCGACACTAGCAGTCTGCACGGGCGCGACAGCGCGCGCTACGGCCATGTCCGAGGCCGCGAGGCACCGGTCCCAGGAGCCGTAGCCTCCGCCAGCCCGGCAGCCCGAGCGGTGTCCGGGGAGGGGCGCAGAGGAGAAACGGCGGACGTGCGCTGCGATGAGAAAAGAGGGAGGGAGAAAAGAGGGAGGGATCGGTTGCGGGGGGGGGGGGGCTGCAGGGCGGAATGGGTGGAGGGGGGGAACCCCTTCTTTTGTGTAGTGTTGAGACGCATTGGTCGGTCAAGAGCGAGGTGCATACTCGGACAAGAGCGAGCTGCATAGAGCAGGGCCAGCCGCATGCGCAGCGGAGCCGCAGCGAGGACGTGGCGCGTCACACCACGGCACAGAGTGGTGCAGAGTTCGCTGTGATGACTCTGGTAGATAGTCACTCTACCACGAATCCCATGTACATCACTACATGGGATTCGTGGTACAGTGACTATCGACCAGAATCATCACATTCGCACATGGCATTCTGCAAGAACGCTCGCCTGGACGCGGCCCCCGAAGCCGCAGCGAAGTCAGCGATCTTATTCAGAAAGGCAAACGCACCAGTGCCCACACGGCCAAACGTCTCATGCGACAGGGACTTCTGCCGAGGTGTCCCGAGCGCGGGCCGGATATCACGCGCTGAGGTGGCTCTGACGTGTACACCGTTGGATTTTAACAGTGCGCGCGCAGCGTCCTTGACACCTGTAGATTTAACTCGGAAACACACGTGAAGCACATCCATAACATCTAGTGCGTCATAAGCTGTGTTATGGTCATACGACGGCGGTGTTGAGTAAGCACCGGTGCCCGGAGGCACGTGGAGCCCAGAGGCTCCACCCCTCGAGAAGCTCCACTACTGCCTACAACCGCTGAGAGAGAGGCCATGGGCCCGATCCGATGGGGGGGTCACAGGAGTAACGCTCCAGCCACCCACACGCGGCGAAACCTCGCGGAGACTTGGAATCCTCTGCATCATCTACACCTACACAACAGCATGGGCCCGGGCGGGCGGGTTCTTAGCTAAAAGCTGCGAAGCACTAGCAGCGAACACCCACTCTGCGTGGCGAGCTGCTGCTCGCACCAGCCTAAAACATTTAATCTCTGCACAGCTCCCAGTCCGCGGCAGTGCTGCAGACCCCTGTAGACACCGAAGGCCACTCCTTCGGTCCACCGTCGCCACTCCCACCATAAGTGCGATTACATTCCACGTAATCCACCATGCCTAGCCGCTCATTAAGGGGGCGTGCGCGCGCGACGTGCGTGCACTCCCGTGTCAGACGTCTCTGCAGCAGCGCACATGAGACGGTAGCATGCCGTAGCACCCAAAAGGAAAACACACGAACAGAGAAAACTGTCTAGAATGACTTGGAATGGAAGGCACTGTCTCGAAGGTTCCAGAGGATATGCGACATATGCGACATATACATGCATACATAGATGCATGATTTACATACATTTCCAGATGTTACAAACCAACCATGTTGCAAACCATAGTATTGACATGGTTTCCGTTTCCGTGTCGTGGCCGACCAGCGTCAACCCGACCCGGCTCAGTAGGACCGCACAAAACCCCGTGCCAAAAGAATGCTGTGATTATGTAATGTTGTAGAGTGTCTGTGCAGTTTCTCTGGTAAAAATAGCGAGTGTGCGCGATACAACCATGTTCGTTGTTACGTCGCTGAGTTGTGTAGGAACGCGCCAAAAGAACCCGCGCGTGCAGATGCAAAAAGAAAACTACGCATCTGAGTGTAGACTGTAGATGTTCGTGTCCCCGTTTCCGCCCCCTGAGCCCAGAAGAGGAAGCGGCCATGCAACTTCTCTGGAATAGATGATTTCGCGACCGACCTGACCAACCAGGCCGGCCGTCCGCGCGCCAATCAGGCCCACGTAGATGATGATTAGTATGGTATCGACAGCTGACTGCTGTTTTGTGCGCGTTCCGACGCACGTAGTCACGCCAAGCTGTACCCCGCAGCACGGCAAGTAGAAGCTTAGGAAAGTGCCAAAAGAAAACATGCACAATGACCCACAAAAGAAAACAGAATGGTCAGTAGCTTGTATTAACTGTCCCCGCAGACAGATTTGACTGCCATTGGGCTGTCGGGTGATCTTGGTTGACATGCTGGCGGAGCGAATTGGAGTCCTGGCGAGCACATTTGCAGGTTGGATGCGGACATCGTAGTCCAGTGGCTGGTGTTGGTCGGGTCATCTGGTCATCTGGTGTTGGGTGTGGATGCTGTGAGGTGGATGTGGCGAGTTGCTGGCATGGTGGTGGTTGCTGGGAGGGACGCCGTTGGGCTTGACTAGGGTCGCATGCCATGCAGTACCTCAACACACTGGCAGTGTCGTTGGTTGGGCCGTTCGACAAGAGAGCAAAGGCTCGCTGGATTGAGAACTCCTTGCGGGAGTTCAGTGCGGCGACAGTGAAAGGAAACGGGTTTGTGATCAGAAAGACCATGTCCAGGGTAGCACGGCTCACGGGTGCGCAGTTTGTGCCAGGTGATCGCCTGGCCGGCTTGCATCTGCTGGGTAGCATGTGAGTCTAGAATCTAGTTGTACGTTCGCTTGGTGCACTGGATCGGAGCCCCTCGATGCAACAGTGCATACATAGATGCGCGTACGTTCGCTTGGTGCACTGGATCGGAGCCCCTCGATGTAACAGTACATAGATGCGCGCCTGTGTAGATGTTGTAGAGTGTAGAGTGTCTGTGTAGTTTCTACCATGTTGTAGAGTGTCTGTGCAGTTTCTCTGGTAAAAATAGCGGGTGTGCGCGATACAACCATGTTCGTTGTTACGTCGCAGAGTTGTGTAGGAACGCGCCAAAAGAACCCGCGCGTGCAGATGCAAAATGAAAACTACGCATCTGAGTGTAGACTGTATATGTTCGTGTCCCCGTTTCCGCCCCCTGAGCCCAGAAGAGGAAGCGGCCATGCAACTTCTCTGGAATAGATGATTTAGCGACCGACCTGACCAACCAGGCCGGCCGTCCGCGCGCCAATCAGGCCCACGTCGATGATGATTAGTATGGTATCGACAGCTGACTGCTGTTTCGTGCGCGTTCCGACGCACGTAGTCACGCCAAGCTGTACCCCGCAGCACGGCAAGTAGAAGCTTAGGAAAGTTCCAAAAGAAAACATGCACAATGACCCACAAAAGAAAACAGAGTGGTCAGTAGCTTGTATTAATGGTCCCCGCCGACAGATTTGACAACCCCAGCCCAACGGCGTCCCTCCCAGCAACCACCACCATGCCAGCACTGCAAAGATGCTGCCAGTCCGATGAGGACGTCCTTGAATGACGGGCACATGACGCGGAGAAGACGTCATGGGTGACCGTGGGATGACCCCAAGGGGTCGTCATCGACACTCTGACAGAGTGTCCTCAGTGCAAGCGAGGACAGTACAAGGACGGTGCAAGGACAGTGGGATGACACGTGCACGACATCATGAGGACGTCATAGTTGTGGGAAGAAAGGTACAAGGTCTGTTGAGGACGTCATATCCACTACAGACTTACAATGACTCTAAGGGGACGTCCATATGACACAACCCAAGCATCACTATGACGTCACGATGAAGTACTCAGTATAAATTTGATGACGTCCTGCCTTGCGAGGACGTCACGTAGGGATCATAGATGACGTCCCCTTGAAACCGGAGCGGTCCCCGCGCCATACGTCACCAGGACGTCATCTATGACGTCACGCCGGGGACGTCTTGCCGTCCCCGAGGCCGTCCCCGAGGCCGTCCTGCTCGGAGCCCAAAAGGCCACTTGCTGACCTTGCTCCCGCACGCCTCTTCTCGCCACATGGCCTGGCTTCAGACACTCGATCATGCACTTCGCCATCGAATCCGCATTGTCTATCTCTCCCACTGGCCGGCTCTGGCAGGCAATTGCCACAATTGCCTGTCTTGTACGGTCTACGGGTGACAACGATGCGCTGGACGTAACTCAAGGCATACCTCCCTCCAACGCGGCATTGGCGTCCTCTTGCATCGAACGCAACTCTGCCTGCAGGTGACTTGGAGTGAATGGCCGTAGCGGGATGCTGTGGACCGGCACCACACTTAGGACACCATGGTGAGTTGTCCTCGTGAAGTGTTGTACCCACGGCAACAGAAACTTGCGCACTGGGCCCCTGATATGCAAGACAGCGCGCACCTCCGCTTCCATTGGCAGATGCCATGTTGGGGCCAAGGGCCCCTTGGAGTCCGGTGCGCTGTCTCCAAGCACGGGCCTCAGGTTTGCCACCTGCTGCTCCAGTTCCTTGACACGCTGGACTCTACTCTGCACAGTGAGATCTCATTTCACTATTGTACATGTTGGGAGCACTGGTGGCTGTGGCTGTGTCTGTAGCTGCAATACATGCGTGGCAGTGCGTGATGTCCACTGCAGCAGCGACTATAAAACTCGGATCCTGGTCGATTCTCACCTGTGCTGGACGGCGGGATTCGCTATGCGTTGCCGCACTCGGCGCTGATGACCTAGCCACAGGGGCCTCGGTTGCAGTACTAGGACCAGCGTGACTGGCGGCTGCTGACTGGGTGGTGGCCTGTGGGACATCCTTGACACCGTCCTAGCATACATCCACTCTCCCACGCGCGGCAACCCTCTACACACCACATTGCTTTATCATCCGGTCAGATGAATTGGATCATGCCAGTGGGTCTGTACCGAGTAGGCCAAAGTGGGTAACTGGGCGGACACCCGTGGTGCTCAGGCGCAGCAGGGATGCGCACAAGGGGATGACGTGCATGTTCTCTGTCGTCCTCCGCCAGAGACCAGTCGGCCACCTTGGCTGGCGAGTCCGCAACATCTTCAGCATCCCCAGCCTGTCTCGCATCGTCGCATCGTACGACCCATGGTCAGCACGAGTACTGCGGTAACCATAGAGGAGCGTGAACATGGAAGTGAAAAGAACGCACTTGATTCCCTCTTTCTCTTCTGCAACCTCCAGCATATCCCTCCATACTTGGGCAAGGTTTCTGCACAAGTCAAAGCCTTTCTCCATGGCAGCCACCTCGTCGTCGTCCATCGGATTTGCTTTAAGGAACGCGTCTATTTTCTGCACCACATTCCATGGTTAATGTATGCACAAGGTCGGCATGGCGCGCTCTGACTCTGGCCGGTGCGGCCAGTCGAGACTGCAGTGTCGACTGGGGGGGGGCACGATAGCTTACTATCGTGCTCTTTGCCCCTGTGACCACTATCGGCGAAACTGCCCCTGACTGCTGCGCGACTCTTCACGAACATGGTACCTTTCATGACCCCAAAGCAGCGTACCACATCGCCACACTGCGACCAACAATTTCGATCGCACTTACATGAGTGCAGAACTTGTCCGCGGGCGCTATGGACTATGCCAACAACGTGCTTGTGCACAGCTTCGCCAGACCCGAGGATGCACATGAGACCAACGTTGTGTCAAGGTTCACTCTGCAGCTATATATGGCTAGATCTCAAGCGCAAGACCACGCGCAGCTACAATTCGAGTAGGGATATGCACGCGACCTGAATAACTAGACAAGAGTCTGTCATAAGACGCGGCTCATCCTTCGTTTGCACGTGAGCTCGAGTGCACTTCCGTCTCGGACGTGTCCGTGCAAAAGCCGTGTTGATATGCCGCGTTGACATACCGAACGCGTCGATTTGGAACAGAAGACACTCTTCTCGAAGGTTCTAGATGGTATGCGACATAACACAAAATTGAGCAGAGGTCTCCCGCGCGCGGCCATGAGATCATCATGACAAGCTGATGTGGCAATGACGTGTACATCGTTGAAAACAAACAGTGCTCGCGGAGCGTCCTTGATATCATGACACAAAGTCGATTCGGAACAATAGCCTGAGGCGAAACAATTTAAATCTAGTGCGTCTTTTTGCCGCCGCGGAGATGAGAGTACGTAAAATGCTTGTTGCGCAGAAAAAAACACAACGATGTCAACGAGGACGTGGAATGGAAGGCACTTGTCTCGAAGGTTAGAGAAGATTTGCGATGGATGGATACATAATAGACACATGTTAGGTGCACGCGCGCTATTACTTGTACTGAGATAGATAGGCGATACATCGATTCAAGCGCGCTATCACAATTGAAGAGATAGCAGCTGTAAGACAGTCACAAGCTGAAGCCGGATATGTTCTCAGATGCACTTTATCAGAATGCCTTCTGGACGGGATCAGCAAGGTTGAAGAGGTATCACACCATCGCGGCTCAAAACTCGAACGCTTCGACGGCCCCCAACATGATGAGTGAATCCGGTATCAAGCTCACGAGCTCAGCGAATCCTTCTTTCACAGCCTTGGTGTCGGAAAATTGATCCTGCTTGTCCCTATAGCCTCTGGAATGTTCAACATATTTTGCACAAAATCTGGTCGGTTGACAACAGCATGCGTCTCTGCTAAGTCACACGCGCCGGCACCCCTCGAAGAGGTCGAGGCGCGCCAGACTAGACAACACTGACATCTACTGTGTTTACGCATACCGCGATTATTATTGTGCCGGTGGTCTCGACCGGGTCATGATCATCCAAGAGCGGGCAGAGAAAGGGCAAGTGCAATTGCGGGCTTGATCAGCTATCCCAACGTGCACACCACATTCAGACTCGAACTCGGTACAAAGCCACAATAGCGAGAATTAAAGGTCCAGGACAGCATCGAGATCGGACAGCTGGGACTTTCGCCATAGCGTGGGGCTGCCAAGCACCACAGGGCGCGATAGTGGTGACTTTCATAGCCCTCCAGAGCACCATATTCGAATGCACATATCGTCTAGCTGACCATATCGATGGTGTGGCTGTGCCAGCATTTCAGCACGAACCGTGGGGAGGCGTCAAGGCACGCAGCCGTGGAGTTGTTAGTCGACGTGAAGCCAGGTCAGACGATGTAACACAGAGCTCCACTGACCACATCAGCTATGATACAATGCACGACTTACTCGATGTATGATCGTACCGCAGCGTGATCATGGCCGCATTGGTTGGATGTACCATCTTGAGCTGCGTTAATGTTGGGCACCTCCAAGCTGACTTCAGTACAGCTCTGCTATGCCTACACGTACAACAGAGTGGATCAACTGTAGTACTGGCGTATTGACTTCACTTTGTCACAATTCGTGTAGACAGGACGAAGCTGGCTTTGCGAACAGTGCGACCCGCGCCAAGTCGCGTGCGTGTCTACAAGCGGCCCTCTGGAAGCCGCTGTCGGCGGTGGAGTCCGCAAGCCCCACTATATCTTGATCGGCCCTCAGGACACGCTTGTTGATTAATTTTTCCCACAGCACTGATTACATAATGGAATGCGGGGATGCCACGAAGCGCCGTCGCACGCAAAAGGAGATCAATGCCAATGAACAGCTTGTCCCAAACAGTATGAGCCTAGGGCATCCAGGGATCCTCAGAAACCAAGTACTTGTGTAAATTTTGTTTTTGCGACGTTTACAGAGTGAAACCGTGAATCCCTAACTTGGCGCATGCGGAGATCGTGCTCTGGTTGAGCTGGCAGCTCGGGAGCTAGCACTTCGCAGATCTGCGCCGCAAAAAAATGCTATACTTAATCATTACTTAAACTTCTTCAGTGTTGCTCATGCGAATTGCAGCGTGGAACGGGTGGGGCTCTAGACGCCGCGGACACTGGAGGAGACCCTCGACAAGCACAACCACCACGTACGCCATCACCTACTAGCTACGGGCCATGTTAGCCCTGGCCGTAGTGGGTAACCTCATCAAAAATTTTGGCACATTCTTAGTTTTCATCAGCAGGCTACAAAAGCTCTCACCCTTTGCACAGCCACGCCACGCCACCCCACCGCAAGGATAATTTTGATAATCTGTACATCTTCTTGGATCGGGGCTCACACGCTAGCAGGGAGTGGAACAGATAGAGCCGAAACATGTTCAACTAGACGTTAACAGAAACCCATGGCACCCTGCTGTGCCGGTGTAGCCAATGCACACATTAGTTCACGTAGCACTCAACTGTGCCAGTGTGGCCCATGTGAACATACAGTTGAGCATGCTTCATGCACTGTCATGGCAGTCCACTATGCCGGTGTAGCTCATGCGCGCTTACAGTTGAACATGCTTCATGCACTGTCATGGCAGCCCACTGTGCCGGTGTAGCTCCTGCGTGCTTGCAGTTGAGCATGCTTCATGCAATGTCACGGCACTTTGCTGTGCCGGTATAGCTCATGCGCGCTTGCAATTGAGCATGCTGCATGCACTGTCATGGCAGCCCACTGTGCCGGTGTAGCTCCTGCGTGCTTGCAGTTGAACATGCTTCATGCAATGTCACGGCACTTTGCTGTGCCGGTGTAGCTCATGCGCGCTTGCAATTGAGCATGCTGCATGCACTGTCATGGCAGTCCACTGTGCCGGTGTAGCTCATGCGCGCTTACAGTTGAACATGCTTCATGCACTGTCATGGCAGCCCACTGTGCCGGTGTAGCTCCTGCGTGCTTGCAGTTGAGCATGCTTCATGCAATGTCACGGCACTTTGCTGTGCCGGTATAGCTCATGCGCGCTTGCAATTGAGCATGCTGCATGCACTGTCATGGCAGTCCACTGTGCCGGTGTAGCTCATGCGCGCTTACAGTTGAGCATGCTGCATGCACGGTCATAGCACTTTGCTGTGCCGGTGCGGCTCATGCGCACTTGCAATTGAGCATGCTGCATGCACTGTCATGGCAGCCCACTGTGCCGGTGTAGCTCCTGCGTGCTTGCAGTTGAGCATGCTTCATGCAATGTCACGGCACTTTGCTGTGCCGGTATAGCTCATGCGCGCTTGCAATTGAGCATGCTGCATGCACTGTCATGGCAGCCCACTGTGCCGGTGTAGCTCCTGCGTGCTTGCAGTTGAACATGCTTCATGCACTGTCATGGCAGTCCACTGTGCCGGTGTAGCTCATGCGCGCTTACAGTTGAACATGCTTCATGCACTGTCATGGCAGCCCACTGTGCCGGTGTAGCTCCTGCGTGCTTGCAGTTGAGCATGCTTCATGCAATGTCACGGCACTTTGCTGTGCCGGTATAGCTCATGCGCGCTTGCAATTGAGCATGCTGCATGCACTGTCATGGCAGTCCACTATGCCGGTGTAGCTCATGCGCGCTTACAGTTGAACATGCTTCATGCACTGTCATGGCAGCCCACTGTGCCGGTGTAGCTCCTGCGTGCTTGCAGTTGAGCATGCTTCATGCAATGTCACGGCACTTTGCTGTGCCGGTATAGCTCATGCGCACTTGCAATTGAGCATGCTGCATGCACTGTCATGGCAGCCCACTGTGCCGGTGTAGCTCCTGCGTGCTTGCAGTTGAACATGCTTCATGCACTGTCATGGCAGTCCACTGTGCCGGTGTAGCTCATGCGCGCTTACAGTTGAGCATGCTGCATGCACTGTCATAGCACTTTGCTGTGCCGGTGCGGCTCATGCGCACTTGCAATTGAGCATGCTGCATGCAATGTCACGGCACTTTGCTGTGCCGGTATAGCTCATGCGCGCTTGCAATTGAGCATGCTGCATGCACTGTCATGGCAGCCCACTGTGCCGGTGTAGCTCCTGCGTGCTTGCAGTTGAACATGCTTCATGCACTGTCACGGCAGTCCACTGTGCCGGTGTAGCTCATGCGCGCTTACAGTTGAACATGCTTCATGCACTGTCATGGCAGCCCACTGTGCCGGTGTAGCTCCTGCGTGCTTGCAGTTGAGCATGCTTCATGCAATGTCACGGCACTTTGCTGTGCCGGTATAGCTCATGCGCGCTTGCAATTGAGCATGCTGCATGCACTGTCATGGCAGTCCACTATGCCGGTGTAGCTCATGCGCGCTTACAGTTGAACATGCTTCATGCACTGTCATGGCAGCCCACTGTGCCGGTGTAGCTCCTGCGTGCTTGCAGTTGAGCATGCTTCATGCAATGTCACGGCACTTTGCTGTGCCGGTATAGCTCATGCGCGCTTGCAATTGAGCATGCTGCATGCACTGTCATGGCAGTTTACTGTGCCGGTGTAGCTCATGCGCGCTTACAGTTGAGCATGCTGCATGCAATGTCACGGCACTTTGCTGTGCCGGTATAGCTCATGCGCGCTTGCAATTGAGCATGCTGCATGCACTGTCATGGCAGCCCACTGTGCCGGTGTAGCTCCTGCGTGCTTGCAGTTGAACATGCTTCATGCACTGTCATGGCAGTCCACTGTGCCGGTGTAGCTCATGCGCGCTTACAGTTGAACATGCTTCATGCACTGTCATGGCAGCCCACTGTGCCGGTGTAGCTCCTGCGTGCTTGCAGTTGAGCATGCTTCATGCAATGTCACGGCACTTTGCTGTGCCGGTATAGCTCATGCGCGCTTGCAATTGAGCATGCTGCATGCACTGTCATGGCAGTCCACTATGCCGGTGTAGCTCATGCGCGCTTACAGTTGAACATGCTTCATGCACTGTCATGGCAGCCCACTGTGCCGGTGTAGCTCCTGCGCACTTGCAATTGAGCATGCTGCATGCAATGTCACAGCACTTTGCTGTGCCGGTATAGCTCATGCGCGCTTGCAATTGAGCATGCACTGACATGGCAGTCCACTGTGCCGGTGTAGCTCATGCGCGCTTACAGTTGAACATGCTTCATGCACAGTCATAGCACTTTGCTGTGCCGGTGCGGCTCATGCGCACTTGCAATTGAGCATGCTGCATGCACTGTAATGGCAGCCCACTGTGCCGGTGTAGCTCCTGCGTGCTTGCAGTTGAGCATGCTTCATGCAATGTCACGGCACTTTGCTGTGCCGGTATAGCTCATGCGCGCTTGCAATTGAGCATGCTGCATGCACTGTCATGGCAGCCCACTGTGCCGGTGTAGCTCCTGCGTGCTTGCAGTTGAACATGCTTCATGCACTGTCATGGCAGTCCACTGTGCCGGTGTAGCTCATGCGCGCTTACAGTTGAACATGCTTCATGCACTGTCATGGCAGCCCACTGTGCCGGTGTAGCTCCTGCGTGCTTGCAGTTGAGCATGCTTCATGCAATGTCACGGCACTTTGCTGTGCCGGTATAGCTCATGCGCGCTTGCAATTGAGCATGCTGCATGCACTGTCATGGCAGTCCACTATGCCGGTGTAGCTCATGCGCGCTTACAGTTGAACATGCTTCATGCACTGTCATGGCAGCCCACTGTGCCGGTGTAGCTCCTGCGCACTTGCAATTGAGCATGCTGCATGCAATGTCACGGCACTTTGCTGTGCCGGTATAGCTCATGCGCGCTTGCAATTGAGCATGCACTGACATGGCAGTCCACTGTGCCGGTGTAGCTCATGCGCGCTTACAGTTGAACATGCTTCATGCACAGTCATAGCACTTTGCTGTGCCGGTGCGGCTCATGCGCACTTGCAATTGAGCATGCTGCATGCAATGTCACGGCACTTTGCTGTGCCGGTATAGCTCATGCGCGCTTGCAATTGAGCATGCACTGACATGGCAGTCCACTGTGCCGGTGTAGCTCATGCGCGCTTACAGTTGAACATGCTTCATGCACTGTCATAGCACTTTGCTGTGCCGGTGCGGCTCATGCGCACTTGCAATTGAGCATGCTGCATGCACTGTAATGGCAGCCCACTGTGCCGGTGTAGCTCCTGCGTGCTTGCAGTTGAACATGCTTCATGCACTGTCATGGCAGTCCACTGTGCCGGTGTAGCTCATGCGCGCTTACAGTTGAACATGCTTCATGCACTGTCATGGCAGCCCACTGTGCCGGTGTAGCTCCTGCGTGCTTGCAGTTGAGCATGCTTCATGCAATGTCACGGCACTTTGCTGTGCCGGTATAGCTCATGCGCGCTTGCAATTGAGCATGCTGCATGCACTGTCATGGCAGTCCACTATGCCGGTGTAGCTCATGCGCGCTTACAGTTGAACATGCTTCATGCACTGTCATGGCAGCCCACTGTGCCGGTGTAGCTCCTGCGTGCTTGCAGTTGAGCATGCTTCATGCAATGTCACGGCACTTTGCTGTGCCGGTATAGCTCATGCGCGCTTGCAATTGAGCATGCTGCATGCACTGTCATGGCAGTCCACTATGCCGGTGTAGCTCATGCGCGCTTACAGTTGAACATGCTTCATGCACTGTCATGGCAGCCCACTGTGCCGGTGTAGCTCCTGCGCACTTGCAATTGAGCATGCTGCATGCAATGTCACAGCACTTTGCTGTGCCGGTATAGCTCATGCGCGCTTGCAATTGAGCATGCACTGACATGGCAGTCCACTGTGCCGGTGTAGCTCATGCGCGCTTACAGTTGAACATGCTTCATGCACAGTCATAGCACTTTGCTGTGCCGGTGCGGCTCATGCGCACTTGCAATTGAGCATGCTGCATGCACTGTAATGGCAGCCCACTGTGCCGGTGTAGCTCCTGCGTGCTTGCAGTTGAGCATGCTTCATGCAATGTCACGGCACTTTGCTGTGCCGGTATAGCTCATGCGCGCTTGCAATTGAGCATGCTGCATGCACTGTCATGGCAGCCCACTGTGCCGGTGTAGCTCCTGCGTGCTTGCAGTTGAACATGCTTCATGCACTGTCATGGCAGTCCACTGTGCCGGTGTAGCTCATGCGCGCTTACAGTTGAACATGCTTCATGCACTGTCATGGCAGCCCACTGTGCCGGTGTAGCTCCTGCGTGCTTGCAGTTGAGCATGCTTCATGCAATGTCACGGCACTTTGCTGTGCCGGTATAGCTCATGCGCGCTTGCAATTGAGCATGCTGCATGCACTGTCATGGCAGTCCACTATGCCGGTGTAGCTCATGCGCGCTTACAGTTGAACATGCTTCATGCACTGTCATGGCAGCCCACTGTGCCGGTGTAGCTCCTGCGCACTTGCAATTGAGCATGCTGCATGCAATGTCACAGCACTTTGCTGTGCCGGTATAGCTCATGCGCGCTTGCAATTGAGCATGCACTGACATGGCAGTCCACTGTGCCGGTGTAGCTCATGCGCGCTTACAGTTGAACATGCTTCATGCACAGTCATAGCACTTTGCTGTGCCGGTGCGGCTCATGCGCACTTGCAATTGAGCATGCTGCATGCACTGTAATGGCAGCCCACTGTGCCGGTGTAGCTCCTGCGTGCTTGCAGTTGAGCATGCTTCATGCAATGTCACGGCACTTTGCTGTGCCGGTATAGCTCATGCGCGCTTGCAATTGAGCATGCTGCATGCACTGTCATGGCAGCCCACTGTGCCGGTGTAGCTCATGCGCGCTTACAGTTGAACATGCTTCATGCACTGTCATGGCAGCCCACTGTGCCGGTGTAGCTCCTGCGTGCTTGCAGTTGAGCATGCTTCATGCAATGTCACGGCACTTTGCTGTGCCGGTATAGCTCATGCGCGCTTGCAATTGAGCATGCTGCATGCACTGTCATGGCAGTCCACTATGCCGGTGTAGCTCATGCGCGCTTACAGTTGAACATGCTTCATGCACTGTCATGGCAGCCCACTGTGCCGGTGTAGCTCCTGCGCACTTGCAATTGAGCATGCTGCATGCAATGTCACGGCACTTTGCTGTGCCGGTATAGCTCATGCGCGCTTGCAATTGAGCATGCACTGACATGGCAGTCCACTGTGCCGGTGTAGCTCATGCGCGCTTACAGTTGAACATGCTTCATGCACAGTCATAGCACTTTGCTGTGCCGGTGCGGCTCATGCGCACTTGCAATTGAGCATGCTGCATGCAATGTCACGGCACTTTGCTGTGCCGGTATAGCTCATGCGCGCTTGCAATTGAGCATGCACTGACATGGCAGTCCACTGTGCCGGTGTAGCTCATGCGCGCTTACAGTTGAACATGCTTCATGCACTGTCATAGCACTTTGCTGTGCCGGTGCGGCTCATGCGCACTTGCAATTGAGCATGCTGCATGCACTGTAATGGCAGCCCACTGTGCCGGTGTAGCTCCTGCGTGCTTGCAGTTGAACATGCTTCATGCACTGTCATGGCAGTCCACTGTGCCGGTGTAGCTCATGCGCGCTTACAGTTGAACATGCTTCATGCACTGTCATGGCAGCCCACTGTGCCGGTGTAGCTCCTGCGTGCTTGCAGTTGAGCATGCTTCATGCAATGTCACGGCACTTTGCTGTGCCGGTATAGCTCATGCGCGCTTGCAATTGAGCATGCTGCATGCACTGTCATGGCAGTCCACTATGCCGGTGTAGCTCATGCGCGCTTACAGTTGAACATGCTTCATGCACTGTCATGGCAGCCCACTGTGCCGGTGTAGCTCCTGCGTGCTTGCAGTTGAGCATGCTTCATGCAATGTCACGGCACTTTGCTGTGCCGGTATAGCTCATGCGCGCTTGCAATTGAGCATGCTGCATGCACTGTCATGGCAGTCCACTATGCCGGTGTAGCTCATGCGCGCTTACAGTTGAACATGCTTCATGCACTGTCATGGCAGCCCACTGTGCCGGTGTAGCTCCTGCGTGCTTGCAGTTGAGCATGCTTCATGCAATGTCACGGCACTTTGCTGTGCCGGTATAGCTCATGCGCGCTTGCAATTGAGCATGCTGCATGCACTGTCATGGCAGTCCACTGTGCCGGTGTAGCTCATGCGCGCTTACAGTTGAGCATGCTGCATGCACGGTCATAGCACTTTGCTGTGCCGGTGCGGCTCATGCGCACTTGCAATTGAGCATGCTGCATGCACTGTCATGGCAGCCCACTGTGCCGGTGTAGCTCCTGCGTGCTTGCAGTTGAGCATGCTTCATGCAATGTCACGGCACTTTGCTGTGCCGGTATAGCTCATGCGCGCTTGCAATTGAGCATGCTGCATGCACTGTCATGGCAGCCCACTGTGCCGGTGTAGCTCCTGCGTGCTTGCAGTTGAACATGCTTCATGCACTGTCATGGCAGTCCACTGTGCCGGTGTAGCTCATGCGCGCTTACAGTTGAACATGCTTCATGCACTGTCATGGCAGCCCACTGTGCCGGTGTAGCTCCTGCGTGCTTGCAGTTGAGCATGCTTCATGCAATGTCACGGCACTTTGCTGTGCCGGTATAGCTCATGCGCGCTTGCAATTGAGCATGCTGCATGCACTGTCATGGCAGTCCACTATGCCGGTGTAGCTCATGCGCGCTTACAGTTGAACATGCTTCATGCACTGTCACGGCAGCCCACTGTGCCGGTGTAGCTCCTGCGTGCTTGCAGTTGAGCATGCTTCATGCAATGTCACGGCACTTTGCTGTGCCGGTATAGCTCATGCGCACTTGCAATTGAGCATGCTGCATGCACTGTCATGGCAGCCCACTGTGCCGGTGTAGCTCCTGCGTGCTTGCAGTTGAACATGCTTCATGCACTGTCATGGCAGTCCACTGTGCCGGTGTAGCTCATGCGCGCTTACAGTTGAGCATGCTGCATGCACTGTCATAGCACTTTGCTGTGCCGGTGCGGCTCATGCGCACTTGCAATTGAGCATGCTGCATGCAATGTCACGGCACTTTGCTGTGCCGGTATAGCTCATGCGCGCTTGCAATTGAGCATGCTGCATGCACTGTCATGGCAGCCCACTGTGCCGGTGTAGCTCCTGCGTGCTTGCAGTTGAACATGCTTCATGCACTGTCACGGCAGTCCACTGTGCCGGTGTAGCTCATGCGCGCTTACAGTTGAACATGCTTCATGCACTGTCATGGCAGCCCACTGTGCCGGTGTAGCTCCTGCGTGCTTGCAGTTGAGCATGCTTCATGCAATGTCACGGCACTTTGCTGTGCCGGTATAGCTCATGCGCGCTTGCAATTGAGCATGCTGCATGCACTGTCATGGCAGTCCACTATGCCGGTGTAGCTCATGCGCGCTTACAGTTGAACATGCTTCATGCACTGTCATGGCAGCCCACTGTGCCGGTGTAGCTCCTGCGTGCTTGCAGTTGAGCATGCTTCATGCAATGTCACGGCACTTTGCTGTGCCGGTATAGCTCATGCGCGCTTGCAATTGAGCATGCTGCATGCACTGTCATGGCAGTCTACTGTGCCGGTGTAGCTCATGCGCGCTTACAGTTGAGCATGCTGCATGCAATGTCATGGCACTTTGCTGTGCCGGTAGGCTCATGCGCACTTGCAATTGAGCATGCTGCATGCACTGTCATGGCAGCCCACTGTGCCGGTGTAGCTCCTGCGTGCTTGCAGTTGAACATGCTTCATGCACTGTCATGGCAGTCCACTGTGCCGGTGTAGCTCATGCGCGCTTACAGTTGAACATGCTTCATGCACTGTCATGGCAGCCCACTGTGCCGGTGTAGCTCCTGCGTGCTTGCAGTTGAGCATGCTTCATGCAATGTCACGGCACTTTGCTGTGCCGGTATAGCTCATGCGCGCTTGCAATTGAGCATGCTGCATGCACTGTCATGGCAGTCCACTATGCCGGTGTAGCTCATGCGCGCTTACAGTTGAACATGCTTCATGCACTGTCATGGCAGCCCACTGTGCCGGTGTAGCTCCTGCGTGCTTGCAGTTGAGCATGCTTCATGCAATGTCACGGCACTTTGCTGTGCCGGTATAGCTCATGCGCGCTTGCAATTGAGCATGCTGCATGCACTGTCATGGCAGTTCACTGTGCCGGTGTAGCTCATGCGCGCTTACAGTTGAGCATGCTGCATGCAATGTCACAGCACTTTGCTGTGCCGGTGCAGCTCATGCGCGCTTGCAATTGAGCATGCTGCATGCACTGTCATGGCAGCCCACTGTGCCGGTGTAGCTCCTGCGTGCTTGCAGTTGAACATGCTTCATGCACTGTCATGGCAGTCCACTGTGCCGGTGTAGCTCATGCGCGCTTACAGTTGAACATGCTTCATGCACTGTCATGGCAGCCCACTGTGCCGGTGTAGCTCCTGCGTGCTTGCAGTTGAGCATGCTTCATGCAATGTCACGGCACTTTGCTGTGCCGGTATAGCTCATGCGCGCTTGCAATTGAGCATGCTGCATGCACTGTCATGGCAGTCCACTATGCCGGTGTAGCTCATGCGCGCTTACAGTTGAACATGCTTCATGCACTGTCATGGCAGCCCACTGTGCCGGTGTAGCTCCTGCGCACTTGCAATTGAGCATGCTGCATGCAATGTCACAGCACTTTGCTGTGCCGGTATAGCTCATGCGCGCTTGCAATTGAGCATGCATGCACTGACATGGCAGTCCACTGTGCCGGTGTAGCTCATGCGCGCTTACAGTTGAACATGCTTCATGCACAGTCATAGCACTTTGCTGTGCCGGTGCGGCTCATGCGCACTTGCAATTGAGCATGCTGCATGCACTGTAATGGCAGCCCACTGTGCCGGTGTAGCTCCTGCGTGCTTGCAGTTGAGCATGCTTCATGCAATGTCACGGCACTTTGCTGTGCCGGTATAGCTCATGCGCGCTTGCAATTGAGCATGCTGCATGCACTGTCATGGCAGCCCACTGTGCCGGTGTAGCTCCTGCGTGCTTGCAGTTGAACATGCTTCATGCACTGTCATGGCAGTCCACTGTGCCGGTGTAGCTCATGCGCGCTTACAGTTGAACATGCTTCATGCACTGTCATGGCAGCCCACTGTGCCGGTGTAGCTCCTGCGTGCTTGCAGTTGAGCATGCTTCATGCAATGTCACGGCACTTTGCTGTGCCGGTATAGCTCATGCGCGCTTGCAATTGAGCATGCTGCATGCACTGTCATGGCAGTCCACTATGCCGGTGTAGCTCATGCGCGCTTACAGTTGAACATGCTTCATGCACTGTCATGGCAGCCCACTGTGCCGGTGTAGCTCCTGCGCACTTGCAATTGAGCATGCTGCATGCAATGTCACGGCACTTTGCTGTGCCGGTATAGCTCATGCGCGCTTGCAATTGAGCATGCACTGACATGGCAGTCCACTGTGCCGGTGTAGCTCATGCGCGCTTACAGTTGAACATGCTTCATGCACAGTCATAGCACTTTGCTGTGCCGGTGCGGCTCATGCGCACTTGCAATTGAGCATGCTGCATGCAATGTCACGGCACTTTGCTGTGCCGGTATAGCTCATGCGCGCTTGCAATTGAGCATGCACTGACATGGCAGTCCACTGTGCCGGTGTAGCTCATGCGCGCTTACAGTTGAACATGCTTCATGCACTGTCATAGCACTTTGCTGTGCCGGTGCGGCTCATGCGCACTTGCAATTGAGCATGCTGCATGCACTGTAATGGCAGCCCACTGTGCCGGTGTAGCTCCTGCGTGCTTGCAGTTGAACATGCTTCATGCACTGTCATGGCAGTCCACTGTGCCGGTGTAGCTCATGCGCGCTTACAGTTGAACATGCTTCATGCACTGTCATGGCAGCCCACTGTGCCGGTGTAGCTCCTGCGTGCTTGCAGTTGAGCATGCTTCATGCAATGTCACGGCACTTTGCTGTGCCGGTATAGCTCATGCGCGCTTGCAATTGAGCATGCTGCATGCACTGTCATGGCAGTCCACTATGCCGGTGTAGCTCATGCGCGCTTACAGTTGAACATGCTTCATGCACTGTCATGGCAGCCCACTGTGCCGGTGTAGCTCCTGCGTGCTTGCAGTTGAGCATGCTTCATGCAATGTCACGGCACTTTGCTGTGCCGGTATAGCTCATGCGCGCTTGCAATTGAGCATGCTGCATGCACTGTCATGGCAGTCCACTATGCCGGTGTAGCTCATGCGCGCTTACAGTTGAACATGCTTCATGCACTGTCATGGCAGCCCACTGTGCCGGTGTAGCTCCTGCGTGCTTGCAGTTGAGCATGCTTCATGCAATGTCACGGCACTTTGCTGTGCCGGTATAGCTCATGCGCGCTTGCAATTGAGCATGCTGCATGCACTGTCATGGCAGTCCACTGTGCCGGTGTAGCTCATGCGCGCTTACAGTTGAGCATGCTGCATGCACGGTCATAGCACTTTGCTGTGCCGGTGCGGCTCATGCGCACTTGCAATTGAGCATGCTGCATGCACTGTCATGGCAGCCCACTGTGCCGGTGTAGCTCCTGCGTGCTTGCAGTTGAACATGCTTCATGCACTGTCATGGCAGTCCACTGTGCCGGTGTAGCTCATGCGCGCTTACAGTTGAACATGCTTCATGCACTGTCATGGCAGCCCACTGTGCCGGTGTAGCTCCTGCGTGCTTGCAGTTGAGCATGCTTCATGCAATGTCACGGCACTTTGCTGTGCCGGTATAGCTCATGCGCGCTTGCAATTGAGCATGCTGCATGCACTGTCATGGCAGTCCACTATGCCGGTGTAGCTCATGCGCGCTTACAGTTGAACATGCTTCATGCACTGTCATGGCAGCCCACTGTGCCGGTGTAGCTCCTGCGTGCTTGCAGTTGAGCATGCTTCATGCAATGTCACGGCACTTTGCTGTGCCGGTATAGCTCATGCGCGCTTGCAATTGAGCATGCTGCATGCACTGTCATGGCAGTCCACTGTGCCGGTGTAGCTCATGCGCGCTTACAGTTGAGCATGCTGCATGCACGGTCATAGCACTTTGCTGTGCCGGTGCGGCTCATGCGCACTTGCAATTGAGCATGCTGCATGCACTGTCATGGCAGCCCACTGTGCCGGTGTAGCTCTTGCGTGCTTGCAGTTGAACATGCTTCATGCACTGTCATGGCAGTCCACTGTGCCGGTGTAGCTCATGCGCGCTTACAGTTGAACATGCTTCATGCACTGTCATGGCAGCCCACTGTGCCGGTGTAGCTCCTGCGTGCTTGCAGTTGAGCATGCTTCATGCAATGTCACGGCACTTTGCTGTGCCGGTATAGCTCATGCGCGCTTGCAATTGAGCATGCTGCATGCACTGTCATGGCAGTCCACTATGCCGGTGTAGCTCATGCGCGCTTACAGTTGAGCATGCTTCATGCACTGTCATGGCAGCCCACTGTGCCGGTGTAGCTCCTGCGCACTTGCAATTGAGCATGCTGCATGCAATGTCACGGCACTTTGCTGTGCCGGTATAGCTCATGCGCGCTTGCAATTGAGCATGCACTGACATGGCAGTCCACTGTGCCGGTGTAGCTCATGCGCGCTTACAGTTGAACATGCTTCATGCACAGTCATAGCACTTTGCTGTGCCGGTGCGGCTCATGCGCACTTGCAATTGAGCATGCTGCATGCAATGTCACGGCACTTTGCTGTGCCGGTATAGCTCATGCGCGCTTGCAATTGAGCATGCACTGACATGGCAGTCCACTGTGCCGGTGTAGCTCATGCGCGCTTACAGTTGAACATGCTTCATGCACTGTCATAGCACTTTGCTGTGCCGGTGCGGCTCATGCGCACTTGCAATTGAGCATGCTGCATGCAATGTCACGGCACTTTGCTGTGCCGGTATAGCTCATGCGCGCTTGCAATTGAGCATGCACTGACATGGCAGTCCACTGTGCCGGTGTAGCTCATGCGCGCTTACAGTTGAACATGCTTCATGCACTGTCATAGCACTTTGCTGTGCCGGTGCGGCTCATGCGCACTTGCAGTTGAGCATGCTTCATCCCTGTCATGGCACTTTGCTGTGCCGTTGTGGCTCATCCGCACTTGCAGTTGAGCATGCCTCCTAGATAGCTAAGCGCTCCTGGCGCTCTGCCCTGCTTGTGTGGACCATGCAAGTATGTACATGAGCATGCTGCATGCACTCTCTTGCCACTCTGCTGCACTGCTGATTCGGTGCTATGATCATAGCGGTATCACAACCTGCCGCGAATGTTACATATACTTACACTACAACGCCTGCGGTACATGCAAATGAAATCGCCTAGTGCAATACACTGCACAATGTGCAACAACGCAATGTCTGCTCAGCTCTGCTCTGCGTTGGTCTGCATTATGTCATATGCTTGCTTGTCATATCAAAAGTGCGGCATAAAGTATGCCACAAAAT
This sequence comes from Ulva mutabilis, assembly GCA_900538255.1. Classification (NCBI taxonomy): domain Eukaryota; kingdom Viridiplantae; phylum Chlorophyta; class Ulvophyceae; order Ulvales; family Ulvaceae; genus Ulva; species Ulva mutabilis. The sequence goes on from UNSF01000001.1 coordinate 877,980, forward strand.
GCATGTGGCCTTGGTGATTGCGGTGGCGGGTCTGTCTGTTTGCTTGTTTCCTGGTCTGTTGCCTCAGCGCTGCTGAGTCCTAGATCTATCACTGTGTAACACATAACGCATATTTTACACGGTGACAGATTGACCCGCCCTGCCTTCCCGTGGACTGCCGCGCGGAGAGCGATGTGGCGCCGCCAGTGCCCTTCGTGCCCCGCCCTCAGGCCCCTACCGGGCAGCCGGAGGGAGGGCTGGTACGCCTTGCGCTGTGGGGGGCGTGCGCCCCCAGGCTCTCATGGGCGGGGGGCCGTGGTGGAGTGCTCGCGTGGGGCCGGCTGAAGTGGGGGTGCTGCTGTTCGGGGGTTGGTGGTGGCCGGGTTTGCTGGGGTGGGCGGTGGTGCGCAGTGTGGCTAATGATTGCTTTGTACACGTGCGACTGTGGCGTGGGTGCCGCGGTGGTTGGGTGCGGGAGTGCGCTTGTGTGTGGATGCGTGGGTGTGTTCGGGTTCGGCTGTGTCGGTTTGTTGTGGCTTTTCACCTGAGACGGTTGCTGCTTGTTGCTGTTATCTGCTTTTGGGGGTTTTGGCCGTCTGCTTTTATGCTGTTGCCCTCGCTGCCGGGCTCTTGCGTTCATCTCCGCGTAGCACGGTGACAGGTCAAGGACCCAGCAGGACCGAGGCAACAGACCGGACAATACGCAGACACAATGCATTCCCCGCCTGCCCCCTTGCGCCCCTGTAGACGTCCCCGGCAAGGCGGCCGTCGGCCACAGTGGCGCGCGGGAGCTCAGCGCGGCAGCTGCCGCCGCCGCCGCCGTGGTAGTCAAGGCGGCTGCCCCGGCCGGCCAGTGCACGGTGTGGTGTGAGCACCTGCCGCAGGTGGGCCCGGTGGCCACTGGTCCGCCGCGACGCCTGCCCGAGGGTCGCCGGGGCCGCGCGGCCGGGCTTGCGCCCGGCCGCTAACCCCCCGCTCGCAGTGCGACCCGGAACGGGGTGAATGCTTGTGATGTCCGCCTACGATACCATTGTGGCCGATGTGTGCGTGACCTGTCCGGTGGCCCCCTCCCGGGTCGTCGCCGCGGCAAACACGCCAGGCGCTGCCGCCCAGCTGATGGACGACCGGAAGCGAGACAAGTACGGCCGCTCCGGCACTGGCGCGTGTCGTTTTGTGTCCCTGTCGCATGAGACGTTTGGCCGTGTGGGCACGGGTGCGTTCGCCTTCCTAAATAAGATCGCTGACTTCGCTGCAGCTTTGGGGGCCGTGTCCAGGCGAGCGTTCTTGCAAGATGCCATGTGCGAACTCTCCACCACTCTGTGCCGTGGTGTGACGCGCCAGGTCCTCGCTGCGGCTCCGCTGTGCATGCGGCTGGCGGCACGGGCGGTGGTGCGTGGCCACGCTGTCCCGTCGGACGTGCTGTAGGCGGCCGCTGGCCGCCTTGATGGACCGGGTGCCGCGGTCGCAGCTACGCAGGCCGGCCCCGCGTCTGGTCGTGCTGGCCCGCCCTGCCTTCCCGAGAGGCGCCGTGGGGGGAGTGAGGCGGCGCCGCCAGTGCCCTCCGCGCCCCACCCTCAGGCCCCTGCTGGGCGGCCAGAGGGGGAGGGCTGGTACGCCTTGCACTGTGCGGGGCGTGAGCCCCCGGGCTCTCATGTGCGGGGGGCCCGTGATGGAATGCTCCAGTGGGGCCGGATGGAGTGGCGGTGCTGCTGTTGGGGGGTCGGTGGTGGCTAGTTTTGCTGGGGTTGGCAGCAGTGCGGTGGTGGTGGTTGCTGTGTGCGGTTGTGGCGCGCGTGCCGTGGTGGAGGGGTGCGGGAGTGCGCATGCGTACGCGTGTGGGTGCGTGGTGTGGTTGTGTCGGCTGTGTTGGTTCGTTGTGGCTTTTCACCTGGGACAGTGATTGCTTTATGCTGGTGTCTGCTTTCGGGGGGTTTTGGCCGTCTACTTTCCTTCTGTTGCCCTCGCTGCCGGGCTATTGCGTTCATCTCCGTGTAACACAATGCATGTGTAGCACCATGTGGCCCAATGAAACATGGGAGTTCACCTCAAACATGGTCGCCACCGGATTGTCGCGGTAGTGGCGTGCACGCGTACACGTCGTTCAAATCGCTACAACGCCCCCTGATGAATGTGCAGGTGCCAGCATGACGAACATAGACAGTGCTGCAAATCCAAAATATGTCTTGTTTACAGTGACCTGTCCCGCCGGCGCAGCCTCGCTCGCCAACGAATGCACGAATGCGCTGCGCATCAACGACGCTGCTGACCCCATCGCTGATATCTTACGTGGATACTATCTTATCATCTCTTATATTCGATACTGACAATTTAGACCACGTTGCGCTACTGCTTGTTCGGCACTAGCACGCGCATTTGCCCGATGGTGGCTACCATGATGCCACCGGTGATGCGAGCGACTGGCCGGCTCCACAGCCAGCCTATCTTTTGAGCTTTGACTCTCCTGTATGACCTTAAGCAGGTCCAGTGAGTCAAGCCGGACGTTTGCGGACTGGGAGCTTCGGTTGTTGCCACTCCTTCGAGATCGTCCGCTGCGTTGTAACCCCGCCATCCAGCTATCGGGCAGGTAAATCCCAGCTAAGTACATCTGTAGTATTTGTATAGCAGTGCTATGCTATTGCTGCCTTCTAGCACGCTCGATGTGTGTCCGGCACGCGTGTGTGCGCGTTAGTAGGTACCATGATGCCGCCTGTCCTACGAGCGACGGGCCGGCTCCATAGTTGGCCTATCTTTAAGCTTTGATTCTCTTGTTCGACGTTATGCTAGTCCAATGAGTCCCGCAGGACGTGTGCGGGCAGAGAGCTCATGTTGTTGCCACTCCTTCGAGATCGTCCGCCACGTTGCAACCCCGCCCTCCAAGTAGCGGGCAAGTGACTCACTTTACCATCTAAAACATCGTCTGTGTTTGTGTAGCAGCGTTGTGCTCCTGATGCCTTGTAGCATGCTAGGTGAGTGTGGACCGAATGCCCACGTTGCCGACGACTGCACAATCAAGTGTCCTCTGCTGCCATAGGTATCCTTGATAGATGCCTCGACATCGGATTTTAGGTATGTCTACCCAATGGGGGAGACACTCGCGCCTGGTGCGGTGACCGGAGAGCTGGGTGTCCGAAAGTGCCTTTTTGGACACCCACCGCTTCGGTGTTATGTGTTACACGGAGATGAACGCAATAGCCCGGCAGCGAGGGCAACGGAAGGAAAGTAGACGGCCAAAACCCCCGAAAGTAGACACCAGCAAAAAGCAATCACTCTCCCAGGCGAAAAAGCCACAACGAACCGACACAGCCGACACAACCACACCCACGCACCCACACGCACGCGCACTCCCGCACCCCTCCACTACGGCACCCGCGCCACAACCGCGCACAGCAACAACCACCACCGCACTACCGCCCACCCCAGCAAAACCAGCCACCACCGACCCCCTACAGCAGCACCCCCACTCCATCCTGCCCCACTGGAGCATTCCATCACGGGCCCCCCGCACATGAGAGCCCGGGGGCGCACGCCCCCCACAGTGCAAGGCGTACCAGCCCTCCCCCTCCGGCCGCCCGACAGGGGCCTCAGGGCGGGGCGCGAAGGGCACTAGCGGCGCCGCATCACTCCCCCCACGGTGGCTCGCGGGAAGGTTCGGCGGGCCAACACGACCAGACGCGGGGCCGGCCCGCGCTGCTGCAGCCGCGGCACCCGGTCCAGCAAGGCGGCCAGCGGCCGCCTATAGCACGTCCGACGGGACATCGTGGCCAGGCACCACCGCCCTGCCCGCCAGCCGCATACGCAGCGGAGCCGCAGCGAGGACCTGGCGCGTCACACCACGGCACAGAGTGGTGGAGAGTTCGCACATGGCATTCTGCAAGAACGCTCGCCTAGACACGGCCCCCGAAGCCGCAGCAAAGTCAGCGATCTTATTCAGGAAGGCGAACGCACCCGTGCCCACACGGCCAAACGTCTCATGCGACAGGGACACGAAGCGACATGCGCCTGTGCCGGAGCGGCCGTACTTGTCTCGCTTCCGGTCGTCCATCAGCTGGGCGGCAGCGCCTGGCGTGTTTGCCGCGGCGACGACCCGGGAGGGGGCCACCGGACAGGTCACGCACACATCGGCCACAACGGTGTCGCAGGGCAACATCACAAGCAGATCACCCCGTTCCGGGTCGCGCTGCGAGCGGGGGGGTAGCGGCCGGGCGCAAGCCGCGGCCGCGCGGCCCCGTCGACCCTCGGGCAGGCGTCGCGGCGGACTAGTGGCCACCGGGCCCACCTGTGGCAGGTGCTCACACCGCACCGCACACTCGCCGGCCGGGGCGGCCGCCTTCACGGCCACTGCGGCGGCGGCGGCAGCTGCCGCGCCGAGCTCTCGCGCGCCCTTGTAACCGACAGCCGCCTCGCCGGGGACGTCTACGTCCATGGCGCCTGCCGTGTCGGCCGCGGCAGCCTTGACCTCGGACGAGGCAACAACGGCTGAGATGGCAGCAGCGACGAGTGCAGCCGCGGCGGCTGGTCCCTCTGAGGTGCCGTCCGCCGTGGCGGCGTCGCCGAGCGGGGCAGCGTTGTCCGCCGGTCCGGAGGGGCGCAAGGGGGCAGGCGGGGAATTCACCGCTTCGGTGAAGGTGGCATGGGCACCTGCCTTTTCGCTCCAAGTGCTTTCAGTGCTTAATGTCGCCCTCGCGTACACATGCAGTGCATAATAGACATACAGGAGTGGCGCGCATGTATGCCCCGCGGGCTTGTCCCGATCGTCAGGGGGCACGATAGCTTACTTTCGTGCCCCCGGCCCAGCGCTTGTCAAGCGTTACCTGTCGACGGTGCCTCTTACGCGTACAAGCACATGCTATCTAACATGCAGTCTTCCCTTGATTGGAGACTAGCCCGGGCGTCAGGCGGGCGGCATACTGATCAACATTGGTGAGGCGCTGCGTAGGCTTGTCGGTCCGAACATACCGTCCCCTTTGATCGCGCAGCATGAACAGGTCCTAACGTGACGTCCTGCATGACGGCCCCGTCGTCCGCACCAGCGGACGGACCGATGACGTCCCGGTTACGTAACCCACGATACGCCATGCACGTGACGTCCTCATGACGGCCCCGCCGTCCGCACCAGCGGATGGTCTCATGACGTATCGGTTACGTCACCATCGGAACACCATGCGCATGACGTCATCGTCTTGCGAGCCGCCTTGTCGGCGGCTGAGAGGACGTAACCCAGACGTCCCCATTTCGCGTCACCGGCTCAATGCGTGACGGCGCAATGCCGTCATGCCAGGACCATCGTCATCCTGTGACGTCCTTAGGCCCCCTCGCGACCACGGGGACTTGTCAATGACGGTGCCTTGACGGCACCTCAGCGTCCTCGTGACATCATCAGTACATATTTTTGCGATGACCCCGTGATGACGTCCTCGCAGGACTGGCAGCATCGTTGCAGTGCAGCAACTCGCCACATCCACCTCACACCATCCACACCCAACACCAGATGACCAGATGACCCGACCAACACCAGCCACTGGACTACAATGTCCGCATCCAACCTGCAAATGTGCTCGCCAGGACCCCAACTCGCTCCGCCAGCATATCAACCAAGATCACCCGACAGCCCAATGGCAGCCCGCCCAACTAGCAGCAATCGACTCTGTACAATGCCCGCAGTGTCCTCAGCTACCGCATCCGCTCACACAAAATAGCAGGCGCAGGCAGCGCAACGTGCACCCACAAGACCTCCACCGCAGAATCAAGCAGACGCCGGCAGGCAGTGAATGCCAGAGCCAAGCCCATCCAAACACCACTCCACCAGCACGCCCAACAGCCCCAAGCAAAGCACATCCCATGCGCCTCCACTCCAGCAACCCCCACCCCCCCCAGCAGACCAGCGACCCCACCCACCAAACACCCCCAACATTGACAACGATGACCGACCCAGACCAAGACAGACCATCCCAAAAGGCTCCGCACACGCCTTCGGGGACGGCCTGGCCAAGCTCGTCACAGCCATGACCAATGCCCCAGACCACGCCGCAGCCACAGCTGCAACCACAGCCATGTTGTGGTACCCAGCCCACATCCTGACCGACGACAGCCACAACGGACTCGAACGCCGCATAGCAGCACGGATCCTTGCCCACAGCGAAGGCAGGGATCCCATCCAATACGAAGAACGCCGCAAGAAACCCCGCTCCAACCCAGCCAAGCAGACATCCGACCAGCGCACAGCAGCCCGCATACACACAAAGCTGACCATGCACAGCCTCTCCCGGGCAGCCGGATGCCTCGCCCCCGGCTCCATCGTCCAGCAGCCCACACCAGAAGACCTCGCCAATCTCCAAGACCTCCACCCCCCAGGAGAACCAGCCCAGCCACCTCCCATCGACACAGCCGCACCACACATCACTGGGGACGACCTAGAACGTGTCCTCGGCAACCTTCCCAACTCCTCTGCACCCGGCCTGAGCGGCTGGACGTACGAACACGTCAGATCCGCCGCATCCGCCAGCACCGAGGCCAGAGACACCATCCTCCACCTCATCAACCAGGTCATCAGCGGCCAGTTCCCGCAGGTGACAGCCCTCCTCAGCACCAGACTTGTCCCCATCCGCAAGCCAGACGGCGGCATCCGCCCCATCGCCGTCCAAGAAGTCTGGGTCCGCATCGCCAGCCTCTGTGCACTCAGAGCATGCAGCGAAGTGGGCCCCAGCCTTTTCCCGCTGCAGGTTGGTGTCGGTATCTCCGGCGGCGCTCAGACCATGGGCCATGCGCTCTCGTCTGCCGCCGTTGGGAATCTCGGCACCGTCATCCTGTCGGTGGACTTCAAGAACGCATACAACTCCATCCACACCCAGTCCATCCTCGACGCAGTCCACCAGCGCGCCCCACAGCTCCTCCCATACGCCATATGGGCCAACACAGCACCAACCCAGCACCACGTCGTAGGCGCCCCACCAGGCACAGCCCCGATCACATCGACCAGAGGTGTGAAACAGGGCGACCCCCTTGCCAGCCTCCTCTTCTCACTGACTCTGCAGCCGGCTCTCGAAGCCGCCCAAGCCACCGCAGATCCCACCGACGCAGCCCCCCTTGCCTATGCCGATGACTGCAGCATCCGCGGCACCGGCACACCCATCATCAAGGCCTTCACCACCCTGGAGGAACACGCCCACCCGATCGGCCTCCGCATCGGCCGCGTGAAGAGTGCAGCCACATCCATCATTGATCGCGACGCGGCCCAGGCTGTGGCCGACGCCACAGGCGTGCCGCTGCGCCCACACGGCGTCACCTGCGCAGGCACGCCCATCGGCCACACCCCTACGTCAAGGACTACTGCAACCGCCGCGCGACAACCGCATGTGCGAAGATTGATCGCCTCCACTCTCTCCCCCTGCCTGCCCAGGACAAGTTCCTGCTGCTCCGCGGCTCTGTGCAGCTTGCCCTCACCCACCTAGTCCGTGTCGTCGCGTGGGACTCGGTCAAAGACGCGGTGCAGCGGCTGCAAGACAGGGTAATGGCGGCGGCGCGGGAGATCATGCACCACCCGAAGATGCCCACCGTCGCCGAGGAGCAACTCCGCCTACCGCTACGCCACGGCGGATTCGGCCTCATGGACGTCACGGAGCACGAGGCAGATGCAGCCTATCTGTCCAGCGCCGCGCTGGCGCATGACGCCATGCGCGATGGCCCCCCCGACTTCCGCCCATTCGCCGAAGGCGACATTGCCACAGCCCTACAAGAAAAATGGACAGCGCTGCGTGCAGCAATGCCGCCGGAGGCAGACTGGGGGCCAGAGGAGCTCGACAACGTCTTCATCGCCACTGGCCTTCCCGGTGTGAGCAGAAAAGTGACCAGGGCAGTAGCGCAGACACGGCACGACGCGCTGCTGCAACAGCTGGGCAGCACCCCTGGTGGTGCAAAGGACCTTGCACGCATGCGCAGCTGCGCCTGTCGTGTTGCCTCACTGTTCCTGGATTCCCTCCCAACCAACCGCATGCTGACTCTGAATGATGGGGATTTTGTGCATGGGATGCGGTTCATGGGCGGACTTTCCCCCCTGCCGCCGTTAGATGGGGAAGTGATATGTGATTGCAATGCTCGGGTGAAGCCCGGCGACGTAGATCATGCCATGACATGTCGACACAATGCCGACTTCTGGACGTTGCGCCACAACATTGCCGTTACGGCTTGGCGCCGTCGAGTAAGAGCGGCAGGGGTGTCCACATCAATTGAGCCTGTGATGCGCAGCCTGGACAGCCGCTACAGGGACGACAGTAGGGGGGACATCCTAGCAAATGGTCCGGACGTGGACGTGTATGTACTAGATGTCAGCTTCATCCACCCATCTGGGGTGGCTGTGGTGGGGAAAGCATCGGGGGCACAGGGGCACGCGGCCGCCGTACGCGAACATTTCAAACTCAGCAAGTACAAAGAGAGTGTGCAGGGATCGTACAAGGTGGTGCCGGTTGTGCACGAGACATATGGCAGTCTAGGATCGCATGCCATGCAGTACCTCAACACGCTGGCAGTGTCGTTGGTTGGACCGTTCAACAAGAGAGCAAAGGCTCGCTGGATTGAGAACTCCTTGCGGGAGTTCAGTGCGGCGACAGTGAAAGGAAACGGGTTTGTGATCAGAAAGACCATCTCCAGGGTAGCACGGCTCACGGGTGCGCAGTTTGTGCCAGGTGATTGCCTGGCCGGCTCACATCTGCTGGGTAGTATGTGAGTCTAGAATCTAGTTGTACATTCGCTTGGTGCACTGGATCGGAGCCCCTCGATGTAACTGTACATAGATGCGCGAGGACTCTAGTTGTACGTTCGCTTGGTGCACTGGATCGGAACCCCTCAAAAACAGTACATAGATGCGCGAGAATGCAGATCAATTCAACAATAATATATGCTACTTCCCTAAGTGTTTTACAACGTAACGTGCTTGCTGCGCCCTTGTGACTTTCGGTCGAATATGCCTAGCTTCTGGCTATAAGGGGGCCCATGCGGGCAGAAGTCTTTCTTGTAGTGTATATATATATGTACCAGAATCATCACAAAAGCTACGTCCCCTGCGCTTGGAGGTGATTAACCCCAAGCTTCCCCGGCTGGTGAGCGGACCAATCCAACCAAATGCGTCTCCGCGTCTTACATATGTCCCTGAGGCTGCTCTCGAACCTCCAGGCGAGTAATTCAATGTACATGACCAGGACTTCACCTCGTGACACCTCAGCTTTTGTGATGATTGTGGTAGAGTGTCACTCTCCCACGAATTATCATAAGTATTATACTGTCAGTGCTCCCACTACTAAAGTAATGCAGCTCCCACAAGCAGCCTTCGAACTGTCGCGCATGTGTGCTGTGCTGTGTGTACTGGCAACTCCCGATACGTGATACTGCAATACCCGTCGTGCTTGAGATGGCTCGTACAGCAGTTTGCATGTACAAAGCTTGCAATTATAATCTGTCGCATTGCATTGCAAATCTTTGAAAACCAGGGTCATCATCCGCCATATACACAAAAGTGATATACACAGGAGGACCTAGCTGCCGGGTTCTCTTGCGTCGATGTCAGGCTCCGTGTGACACAAGAGGACCGGCTGGTCTCGGACAAGTTTGGAGCGTGAGGATGTTTTGTTCCGTTGCATTTTGTTACAGACTCCCTAGTAGCACACTATCATCATCCGCCACGGCTGCTGCCCCGGCCACATGTCGCTTAGGACACTAGCCATATAGGTGCTAGTGCTCATAAGCCAGTGTGGGCAACGGTGTGCAAAGTTCTGCTCAGAGCTGGGGCCGCTGCTAATGGATCTAGATGTGTACAAGCTTATACGGGCGCAACCAATTCGTCAGCGGTCGCAACCAAATCTTTGTCAGCGGTCTTGCACGATGCATCACATTCTGAAACAGTACCAATAACGCCTCAAAAACGCTGAGTGGTGTGCAGGGCACACCAACTTTTAAACAGAAGCTACATGGCGCCATGTAGCGCCATGTGGCACTGCATGCCGCTATTTGTAAGGCCGGATAAGGCAGCCTCACGCTATGGGGATGCGGGCGGGCTGGGGCAGGGCCTTCTTGGGGATGGACACCCGCAGCACACCCCCCTCACACTCCGCCTTTGCCGCCTCCAGGTCCGCAGTCTCTGGGAACTTCAGGGATCGCTCCGCAAAGCACTGCATCCTCTCTCGCCGCAGAACCTTGGGCTGTAGATCTGCTGCCTTCTCTCCTGCCTTATTGGACTGTGCCGGTGCCTTTGCGTCTGTAGCCTCTTCTGCTGTAGTGGTCGGAGCAGCAGCAGGCTGAGCTTCACCCTTTGCAGGGGTGGCTGAGGTGTTATCGGGGTGGGAGACCGAGATGGTGAGAGTGTGGTCATCAATGGCGAGGTTGATGGCACCCTTCTGGACACCTGGCACATCTGCTAGGACCTCAAACTCCCCGTCCTTCTGCACATGTGGTAGAATTTCTCATCAACTCCTGCTTGAGGGTAGTGCTTGAAGGCAGCAGCAGAGCTGATGCTGTCAATGGGATGTGGCACACTTGCAAAAAACATTGTTGCAGGTCTAGTGCTCTGGGCATGCATGTGCGCTTGCTATACTTAATATAGCATACATAGTGCGTATGACTTCCGCTGGGTAGTGCACTGGGTCAACCGAAGCCGACACACCGCTAACTGCGAACAGAAATTGCATTGCAATCAGTACAGACCGTTTAAACATGTTCATACGGAGGGTGAGACGGCCTGCAGGCTGCCTAGTGCTTCGTGATCTCCTTCAAATATTAATAGTGCAATGACCAACCCGCGAAAGTCCGGTAGACAGTGCTCCCGTAGAGCTTTCAAGAAAAATATTCAATGCAGTCGAGGTATCAAGATGAGCGGACCTCAACGATGTCGACGGGTATGTGGCGCCGTGGCTGTGCACGCGCGCCCCGTGCCTTGGGGCCGCACGCTAAAGCTGGATGGGCGAACAGCATGTCAAACATCATGGGAGAGGCTTCGTAGCGGGCGCAGACCATATTGATTGGTTTGATGATTTATCAAGGGGGAGCTGAAGGTTCGACAGAGTTCGCTCAAGTTGAAGCGTTGTAACGAGCTCGCGAAAACGTTGGATTAATACTTGAGACGATGTGGAATCGCGCGATATCGATCGAGTGGAAAGCTGATTTGGAAGAAGAATGTAGCTCTGAGGATGAGTATGCTGGCTTATATACCTTGAGGCCGCAACTTGCCTCTGCTGCATTGCAGCTTGCCATGCTCGTCGTGGCGAGAGCGTTGCCCCCGCGGACCCCGGATCGATCTGTCTGGAAGTGTCTAGAAGTGTGTGGACACAACATGAACAGTCCAGAGACGTCTGCTCGTGGCATCCTCCGTATGCTCACGTAACACATCAGACGATGCCGTCAGTACTTCTGTACGACAGGACATGGTTCTAGAATACCCTCAACCAGCTGGAAGGTTCGAGCCCTGGTCAGCTGCAGCTGATGACCGCAGACGCACCGTGGATACAAATAAACGACGTACGTACGTGCGTCGACGCTGCGCTTCTTGCATACATGACTATATCAGATGTGCTACCTAATTGAGCTAAGGCGCGTTGTAAGTATAGGGTATTAGAGGAGACCTGTAGGTTCTCCGTTCGGACGGCATCGGTGAACATGCCCAGAATTACGCGTCGCACGATGCATTTTCCTGCTCCGCTTTGAGAGTGAAGATTGGATTTTCACTGTGACACCGGTGCCCTTGTATGCGGAGTCTGGCTTCCAACGCCGCTGGCTTGGCGCTCTGCGCCTTGGGGATCGGGACTAGTGCACAAGGCATTGGTCAGCGCTCAGCCCGAACGGCCGAATCGTTCTTCAAATGATGTTTTCAGAACAGCCTCTTTGACTTGCTGCATCCAATTTTTGTAGACCGCCTGTCCAGGCATTTTCTGGACAAGCAGTCTCACAATGTGGACGCCCATGGCTGCAGCAGCTGGCATACCAAATTTAAAGCCCTTTGAGGCCATGGGGCCCGCAATGGCAGGAGGCAAAACCCCCGATCGGGCATCACGGCAAATCTGGACGGGCATCGGCCGATAGCACCCCTGTGGACAGGGGCAGAAGAACATGATCAACACGGAGGAACAGCAGCGCTGCTCCTTCCAAGTCCGGCAACACGAGACGGCACCGGCAGCGCACGGCAGCACACGGCAGCACACAGCAGCACGCGGCAGCACGCGGCAGCACGTGGCAGCACGCGGCAGCGCAGGTCTCTTACAAGCGGAGAATTTCACCTGCCAGGCAGGGGCGCCCAACATCGGAGGCACAAATCTGCAGCACAGTCCTAGCTATAGGCCTGTGACGACTTGCTCATTCACAATCGCAAGCATCCCTCCAAGCGCGCGCATTTATTCGCATTCACGAGCATCGCTCTAACCGCGCCCCCGGTCCTCTCCCCAGCTGCAGCCATTCACCCAGCCGCAGTTGGCATGTATCCGCAGCGCAAACGCACACAGATCCCAGAGCTCTGCGGGTGCGCACCCGCAGGCCGCGTGCATGCACGCGGTCACTGCACGCTTCCGAGCTCGGCCGCCTTGCATCACTAGTCTGTTACATCACTCCCCGGCTGTTGCATCACTAGTAGTCGTGGTACTGCTGCCTTGCCCGTGCCTTGCATTCTTCTGTCGCCTGGAAGAAATGGTTCCGGAATCGAGTCGCGCTTCTCATTCCACCTGTGCGCAGCAATTGTCCACGCAGCTGCTTTAAATCCGGACACAGATATCTCGGTACCTCCGGCCCCACCGTTCCACTACCGGCATCTGCAGCTGTTCTCCCGGCACTTAGTATGTGGGCTATTGTAGTATATATAAGTGTGCTGTCGCCTCTGCTCGCTCGTGACTCCGTTCGTCGCTGGGGCCTCCTAGTATCTGACCGTCTGCAACATCGGCGCCACCCCATTCAGTCAGCGTCTTGATGATAGGACAGTTCTATTAGAACTGCACAAGAGGCTCTGGCGCCATGCCAGCTCTTGGCGGGTTGCTGCTGCCCATGCAAGGCCACATGCGGTTGATTTGTGCAAATATGTACCCGCTAGTTCGGCAGGCAATTGAAGGTTCCGGCCTGTGGAATACCTTTGAACAAGAGTTTAAAGCCTCCGGCAAGCACGCTTTATTCAATAAACCTGCCGTTCAAGTCTGTGTATATAGTAGCTTCTTCTTAGGTGGTCCGAGGGCAATGATAAATGGTACGTGTCGTGGGCAGCGTTCACACTTCCCACTTGTGCGCAGCGGCCAACTGATAGCATTCAAGTAGTGGAATGTATTCGAGGAGCTTCACGCTCAAGATGGCGGCCAAAAGCTTGAGTCAAACAAGGAGCACAGGGGGCTGTGTGACCGTCCGCAGTGGTCGTGTTTGGGCCCGGTCGAAGCCACATGCATGCAAGGTGGCTGGACATCATGATACTGGTCAGTGGTGCGCGTGACAGCTGGGGACGTCGATGGCCCAAACTATGACCAGAACAGGGCAAGTCAAGCATACAGGCCGGAGCAGGCCAGGCGCGCACCCCAATGTCGGAGCCCTGGCTCTTGGCAAAGGCGTCGCCGATGGAAAAGGTGTCACGGTTGCAGCCGGTCAGAATCGCAAAGTCGCCTGATGTCTCTGCGAGGATATCGATCGCAACTTCCGTCGAGAAGCAGGTGCCCTCCGCAAACACCTCAGCGACGGCCTGCAGGTAGCGCGCCAGTCTGCACGGCCATGGCGTGCTGTGCTGTGATGTGATGTGCTGTGTCATGCTGTGTGGTGCTGTGCTGTGCCAGCCACCGCCATGCTCGCGTGGCGTTGGGCTCCGGGCTGTGGAGGCTGGCAGCTGTGGTCAGCGATCGTGAACAGAATCGATGTGATCACGCTGATGCATCACACTGTACTACTAGCAGTACGCAAGGCACATGCTGAAGGTGCTGCACTATCTTACTCAGCAGGCCAGAGATCGATGATCGCCAGGCACTGGCGCGGGCGCCCGGCACGCGGAAGCGCATGAGTGCGGCAGGCAGGCTGCGGCACGGTGTCTCGAGCTGCGGTGGCACAATGCATGCGGCTGGTGCATGTGCCTGGTTGCTATATTGGCAGCACTGTAGCACTAGACTGCAGCTCTTGCACTGCTGCGCTTGGCAGGGTCGCACCTTGGTCCACACGACGGCGGTCGAGGCGGCCGTGCAGGACATGTATGCCGCGGCGTAAGACTCGGAGTCGCCGGAGGAGCATGCGAGCGCCTCCGCTGAGGCAAACGCCTCCGCAGACAGCGCGAGAAAGGTCGAGGCGGCGGCGACGGCCTGCATAGAGACGCTGGACACGCAGTCGCAGTCGTCCGCGGCGGCGGCGACAGCCGTTGCGTGTGCTGCGGCGCTCGCCGAAGCCCACGCCTCGGCGCTGGCAGTCGCCGAGGCGCAGCCAAAGGCGTTGCCGGTGGACATGCAGAAGGCCTGCGACGCGGCGCTGGCCTCTGCAAAGGCAACAGCCTCGTCGAAGGCTTCAACGACAACCGTCGCGGCGGTCAGGCCGGGATCCGTGCTGTGGCAGAAACCGGCAAAGATGGCGGCGATGACGGAGGCGTGGGCGTCGGTCATTGCGGCTGTCGAGGTGGAGGTCGCTTGGCTGATGCAGGATACGGAGGACTGGCCAGAGACGGAACGGACGGACGTCGGATTTGCAGTGTGATAGCTCGGCGGGGGCGGGGGGCCGCTGCTGTCACTTTCAATTTCAAATTTATCGCCGAGAGAGGCCGCGTCCGGGGAGAGCTGGAAGCGCAGGCCACGGGAGGGCTTCGCGGCGGCTGCGGTGGCAGGCGCGATCGCGAGGGCCGCGCCCGCCACGAGGAGGCTGAGAGACATGGCTCCGCTGATCCTGCAGACACTGGTCAGTGTGGCTGTTGCTCAGTGGTGCTGGTGGGGAGTGTGCATGGGGTGCATGTTAGGGGGGAGTGTGCATGGGGTGACTGCACACGTGGCTCTGTGTTTGTGTTCGCTGTGGTGAGTTAATTATGTTATCCAGAGCTGCTTTTTAACTCTGTTTCACTGGTTTCACATGCAGCTCTCGGTTGGCCACTTCTGCCATGCTCTGCTCCCTGCTGTCAGGTCTGCCTATCTCCAGTCTGATGCCATAGCCATTTCTGAGCAGCACTGGCTACTTGTGTGCTATCGAGTCATGGTTGCTTTAAACAAAAATGTTAAGCAAAAACCAGTCCGGCATCACTGTAACGATGTCTCACCGATTCCTCGGTGTGGCTGATCACACCACGGTACCTGGAGACGCAACAGCCAGCAGGCAGCAGGCAGAAGGGCAGGATCGCACATGTTTGCATGGACGAGGGGTCGTGCTGACAAGGCTGCCGTCTGAATGCGGTCAGGATGGCTCTCTGACAAATCGCGCAGTCATTGCTTTTATTCAGGGGATAGCGCGTGCGTGTGCCATGTGCAGCCTGCGCACGATCATCCTCATCGATATCCCAACGGCAGCAGACAATCGAACCGCGATATGTCTCCATCGTTGGCACAACTTTAGACGCTAGCCGAGTCGGACATGGGACGGATCTACGGAGCATTTGTCCGGCATATGCATTGGTGAACCCAGGGCGGGCTTGGAGACAGAGAAGGTGCCGACATGCGAATTCTCTTCGAAGCGATCGGCGACGGGCACGCGTACGCGCACGTGCACAGCAGCGCGCACAGCTGCGCTAGCTCATTGGCAAGCACTGGCTGCTGGACTGGCAGCGCAGCTGCACGTGGCGGGTATAAAATGAAAGTGGGGCTTGTGTGTATTCTACGGCGGCATCCGTTGCGAGGCGTACGCGGCGTGTGCAGGGCTTCACAAATGGCATGCACCTGTGACCGATCGCAACAGTGATTAGTGCCACGAGATGCGATTTCAGTTCGCAACAGTGAAAATGTCATGTATTACAACATCGATATCTCATGTCAGATCGCTCCGGTGTATTGCATTACCAAACGTCATCACGTAGAATTTTGCGTGCTAACGTACATCAGCAATACATATATGGCAGAATGTACGTGTGCGTTCCGTGCTGCATTAATATTCCACGCAGTGCACCTGCGCGCATGCTGTCGCGGCCTCGTCCCTTTGCGCAAAGCTCTATAGCCATGCCCGCCTCATCCCATTTTGCAAGTAGTAAGCCCGTCGCGATTTCGTGCAGCAGCTCGACATCGTTCCGGTTCCGCGGGCCATTTAACGCATGGTGGGTGGCAGCCCGTAGCTAGCGACCACCTGCTGCCCGCATGCATACGTAGCGACCGGTCGCGCTCCTGCTGTTCCTGAATCTCAAAAGTTGCATTCCTGTCCAGCATCACGATCGATCAGCTGCCCATGCAGCATGCGCTTGTTCAGCGGGACTTGGCTTCGATCGGTTGACGCAGCAGACAGGGCTCCTGATCATGACCTGCCGGGCCTTGCCACGACGCGGGGCGCATGCGAACTCCGGAGCGTTCTTGTAGTGCGGATTCGTTGAGCCCGATCGTGAGAAACGTCACGGTGACGATTTCGCATCCGCACTGTTAGTGTGCGTCAATTCATTGCCGATGCGCCATGGCCATGCATGGCCATGGCTGTCTGCCCGTGTCTATTTCGAGTTGAAGGCTGGGCCCATTGCAAACTTGTTTGGTATTTGAAGGATGCGAGGCACTACATTGTACCAGGCAGTGCACTGTAGTGCAATTCTACTCGCTTGAATTATTGACACATCCACATATTGTTTATAGCGAAGGTGATGAACGAGCTGCACGTGTATGCGTAATTTCTAGTCCTGATTGGTGCCATGCATATGGGTGCTGCAAGGGCTCCCAGTCATTCAGTTCAAGTTGATGCTGTCTCACAATTGCTCTGAGATAGGTAAAGACCCCAGCAGCACTGTGGGAAGGACGTAGGCAGCCAAAAAAAACCCCCAAAGCAACACGGCCGCTCTGTAGTACTGTTACATCGAGGGGCTCCGATCCAGTGCACCAAGCGAACGTACAACTAGAGCTCGAGTCCAGACTCACATGCTACCCAGCAGATGCGAGCCGGCCAGGCGATCACCTGGCACGAACTGCGCACCCGTGAGCCGCACTGTAGTACTAGTATACATGCTGTCGTGGCCGCACCAACAACACCAACAATACGGTGGGAATCGCCCCCACCCCCCCCTCCGCAACAATACGGTGGGGCTCGCCCCCCCCCGCCCCCCCCCCCCCCCGGCCCCCCACCGATATGGTGTGAATCTGCAGGTGCTACGTGACAGGTGCTACACGACAGGTGCTACGCGACAAGTGGACAGCACTGCATGCGGTGATGCCAGCGGTACCGGTGCACGTGGCGGACTGGGGCCCAGAGGTGCTCAACGACGTCGACACCTGTATCACGGACGACCTTCCCGGTGTGAGCAGAACAATGACCAGGGCAGCGGGGCAGACACATCACGCCGCGCTGCTCCTACGCAAGGGGGCTGGTCAGCGCTGGTAGGCTGTCAGTGGGGACCGCCAGGAGTGCCCTCCCGGCCAGCCTGGCGCAGAGGGGAACGGCTGTGCGTGCCTTGCGCGCCAGAGCGCAGCATATGCATAGTTGCAGCGTCGCGGGCAGATCATGCGGGGTGTGATCATGAACGCGTTTGGAGGCTGCGGCATTTCCTGCTGTCTCTTGCACAATCGTATGTAGCAGCCAGTCCGTATACGGCACCGGTCTGACTCAGCCGCACGGCTCATTTACGAGGGGAGTGGACACTTGGCGGGGCCAGTAACGGCGCGGTACCCATCGTATACGTACTGCCTGTGCTTCTCTTTCTCATCCTGCTCTGCGTTCGCGCCTGCTTTCAGCCACGCAGCGCGGACATGGGATTGGCAGAGCGGCTGCGCAGCGCCCATGAATGCTGTGAGGCACGCCAGCACGCTGCCCCGCAGCGGCGGTCGCTGCACCCGCGAGGGGAGGGGCGCACGCTGCCCCGCAGTACTGCGGCCGCGGGCCAGGGGTGCGCGCTGCGAGAGAGTCCGCACGGAGGCCTGGCGGCGGGTTGAGCGGGGGCTGTGGCAGGGCGGCGCTGGCGGAGAGGGAGGGGGGGAAGCCCGGGATTGGGTGCCACTAAGGGTGTGGGGCACGTCTGAAGCCGGGGGAGACTGAAGCAGGTGCGGGACGGGCGCGGCGGTGGTGCCGTGCAGATGAAGGAGGAAGGCCCTGCTAGGGCCAGTACTGCCAGAGCTCGAGGCCACCCGTCATTGTCGGTGTAGCGATAGATCGGCAGCCTTACGCCTACTATAGCAATTGGCCCGGGGCGCGCGGCTGCAGCTGCTCGGAGGCGGCGGGTGCATGGCGCCAGGCGGCGGGTGCATGCATGCACGCCATGGCGCCAGGTGGTGTTTAGAAAAAAAAGCATTCTCCTTGCAATTGGCCACACACCGAGCTCGGTTGCCACAGCGGGAAGCCGCGGCGCGCTCTGCGATCGGCGGCCGTGCCGCCTTGCTGGCCGGCCAGCGGTCCTCGGGCCCAGGAGATCACGGAAGAAGGTCAGCCTGGTACTGCGGCTGCTGGCGCGTGGGTGCGGGCGTCCGGAGGCTGTGGGAGTTACTCCGTGTGAAATATGAGCCGCGTCCTGCCTGCTGACACAGTCCAGCTGACTGTCGTCGTGATTGCCCGGTAACACTACAATTGCCTTGAGATATTGTGCAATTGATGTTATGCAACTAATTTGCAGACCAAGTTGACATGTCATGGGCGTATTTGAAGAACACCGATATACACGATATGACCGATGCAGTGCCACTCGCATGTGCATGATCGATGCAGTGCCATTGATGATCATGCATGTGTTACACAGTGATAGATCTAGGACTCAGCAGCGCCGAGGCAACAGACCAGGCAACAAGCAAACAGACAAACTGGCCACCGTAAGTACCAATTGCAAGGCCACGCGCCGCACGAGCAAAGCCTGATTGACCTCGTGCAACACGCACCATAGCTTGTTGCGTGTTGTTACCCACCACCACAGTCCAGGCAATTATTTGATAGTCACTGGCATACATATCATAGGCACCAGGTTGTACATTATAAAAGGGTTGGTGCCCGAAGGGTTTATAATGTATGCAACCAGCCCCAGGGGACGCCCAGAGGTGTCCGTGGACACTTGTGGTAGCATGCCAGAGGCAGCGAGTGTCTGCCTGCAGGCCCGCCAGCGGTACCCGAGGACACATGGTCAGGATCAGCTGTTGACGGACTTGGTCCACGTGAGTCACTCGCGGGCGTATCCGATGACGTTGCAAATTCGACGACTGCCACGATGTTGCCAGTGGCCACCGGATGGCTCCAGCTCGTGTTTGTCTGCCACGATCGTGCACGAGCACTCTGCACCAGCCGAGCGTCTGTAGAACAGGCTTTTGCAGCTATTTGCATGATTTGCTACGCTAGCCTGAACTATGAAGCACTGTCCAGACACTGCGCTTGCCGGACTTGGCATCGAAGGATGATTCCGTGCTCACCAGTCTCCTTCTACTCGTGAATGCTGTTGTGGCATCACAATGCCTACATTGCAGATATATATTGCGCATAGCTACTTGTTCTATGCGTGCGGCTGCACTCGGCGCACTCGGAGTCGAGCATGCTGCAGCTGTTCTGGCGAAAGCCGTGTCTGTAAGTGCCATCCAAATTGTCAATCCACAAAAAGCGTTTAAATGGTATCAGTGGCGTATGCGTACGATCCACAGTGCGATAGACGGGGTGGAGTCCTGTTGCTCAAGCAGCTTGAGTCAAGCTGCACCAGTTTGAGGCAGTGCCCGTAGGTATCAATCATCCATGAGCAACCCTGTGTCATTGCATGACATATTCTTTCAAGGAAACTGAATGCGCAGCTATCTGTGTACAAGACAGCTGAAGCTAGCATATCTCATCGATCTCCTCGGTCATGGTTTGTGCCTGACACACCCAAGGAGGCAACATGCACAGTTTGTTGCAGTTGGCTCTATGGTGGCATGGAAGGCATAGCGCTGAGGCATGCTTACCAAGATGTGAACGGAACGCTAGTGTCAACTGAACGCCAGTGCCAACACTAGTTTCATCTTAACACCAGTCTGTCAAGGTAAGGCGCTATGCTTACTCTGATGGTCCTGTCTGAGTACCATCAGTGAGATCATTAACACTGCTCCGCTGAGAAGCATGCCCCATTCTGGCACAGAGTTGCAATGCGAGCAACCTCAACAAAACACAGCACATCAGTATTCGTGGCTGACTACAAGCAATCAGCAATGCAAGTCACCTGAGCAGTTCCAGTATGGGTAGCTGAACCCCTCCTTCAAGTTGGGCTTCAAGCGCACATGCTAAGCATTGAAAACGAAGTTCACATAACATTCATCTTTAATTCTCCACTGCGTGAGGCCTTCCACCGCCGGTGCCACTTGTTGTTCAAGATCAAACTGGAGCCGCTTCAGAATTGTTTGAGGTCGCACCACTGGTAGTGCAGCTCGTCAAAGGCAAGGCAGTGATTTCGCAGCTTGCAAAATGATACACAAGCATCCAGTGCAACTTTTCAGTGTCAAATTTGATCAATAGCACATGCAGGCATGCACATGGCAGGGATTACATTGGCTTGGTCCATTCATTCCGTACTCACAAACCATTCTACGAATCAGCAATCCACTGCCAGTTGTGCCCAGCACACAGTTGCATGGCACTCTCAGAATCGAGCACTGGGCGTCATCGCCGCAGCTGGGCTCAGGGTGGCTGCAATAAATGGCTGTGCTCATGCAGCGACACCCATCCCCTCGGCCAGACACAGTTGCACTTTCACTATGGACATGCAGCAGGCACACAAACTTATGTATTCTCCTCAAGACAAACACGGGACAAACGACTGGACACACGTGTTGGTGCTCCTCAAGATTCCTCAAGACACTGGTCCAAGCCCAACTTGGAACTAGCCTGAATTGGGGAACTCATCACCCCATTGCTGCGCCGCAGACATTCGTAATACCAGAGGTCATAGACCCCATGCACACTCTCGCACAGCCATAGAAAACACCAAGAAAGCACGCAACTGACAACCCCTGCCACCACCACAAGACGTACCGGCCGCCTGCGGCCTCCTCAACTCAACACACCCTCACTTGCAGGCCTCGCCTGCTTGAACCAGCCCGCCCGCGCCACCGGCGACCGGGCTCTCAAACGCCCACGCCACGCGGGTCGGTGAAAAGGCCCTGGACGCGCCGCCGCTGCCACCGGGCGAGAGCGCAAGCGCGCTGGCAACGCGCCACGCATCGTCCACACACTCCGTTCCCCCCGTACCTGGGGGGGTCCTGGTGGCAGCCCCACCGCCTGATGCGGAAGCGGCGCCCTGCTGACTGATCCGCACATGCGGCAGCCCAAGCGGCCGCACGTCCGCCGCCGCGGACAGGATGAGCGCCTCGAGGTGCTCAATCTCATAGTCCAAGGCGAGCCGCTTCTGCTCTCGCGCCCGGCGCCGCCGCTGCCGCAGCTTTTTGCCGCCGCGCACCGCCGCTTTGAGACTCAGCAATTCCCGCGCGGCGCGGAGCTCCGTCAGCCGCGCGTGAGCCTCTTCGACTTCAGAAGCAGCCGCAGCTGGCTGTGAAAGCTGCTGTGCTTGAACATCGCGGCGCGGCAGCTCTTCGTCTTCAGGCGCAGATGCGGGCGCAGCTGGTTGGATGCTTCCTTGCAGCCCGAACACTGTGTCTTGCGTCGGGAAGGGGTCGCGCTCGGCTGGCGCCTCTGCTCCCACAGAGCAAAGTGAACCCGAGCCGGACACGTCTGGGGACAGGTCCGCACCGAGGGAGTACTCTGCCAGCTGCAGCGCCGGGCCGCTCGGTACCCCCAGCAGGGACACAGCACGCAGTGTGGCATGCATGCCTGCAAATTCACGGTGAGGCGCGAAGAAGGCGTCATCTGGGCACGTCACCAGCACCCCGCAGTCGGCCGGGATGCGCGCCAGGCGCTCTTGCTGTTCTTCTGCTGTGAGGCTGCACAGCGAGGAGGCGTGGGAGACGACCGGGGAGAGGCAGGGGCCAAGCGAACAGTCCGCGAGTTGCAGAGCTGTGCCGAAAGGCGGCTCGATGGGGTCCGCCGCAGATCTTACAACGCAACCGTGCTCAGCTGCCGACGCTGCGGGTGTCAGAGCGGGAGTGCCTCCGGACACGGTCAAGGGTTTGTCAGAGTCATCAGCGGTCCCATCCAGACGGTCTGGGGTTGCCGGGCCTGCCAGCTGAGTTGATGCAATCCCTGCAGAGCAGCAGGTGACATCAGCACCGGTCAGGCGCGCAGGAGATGTGCTTGTGGTGCGCACCGCCATATTGTTGCGGGCTGGGTGAGAGCATCACAAGCGATGGCATGGGCTGTAGCAAGAGCTGCAACAGCACTTGACTGCTAGTGGACTGATTTGCAGCGGAGGTCAGGTCAAGGTGCGGTGGTGAGGCACGCCTGTGTTCCGTTCGCTGATGGAGTGTTGAGAAGTCGGCAGTGCTGCTGATGTGGCGACACCGCCAAAGATGTCTGCTGTTTGCACAGCTGCGACACCAGAGTTGCCTTCAGTGTGCGTGCTGCAGTCGGCAAATGGCTGAGTGACGGTCTCCGAGGCTTCACGCGGGGTGCCATCAGCCCCCGCAGTCACTTGGACAGACGCAGCGCCGTAGGTCAAAGAAGCGCCGATGGTGAGCGCAGGAGCAGAAGCCTCAGCCTGCTTGCGGCTGTCTGCCAGCGGAGCGCTCGGCAGCGACGGCCAGGTGGGCTGCGTGATGAGCTCGCCAAGAACGGGCTCATGGATGGGCGCAGATCCGTCCGCAACCTCATCGGCAATGTCTGGGGCCCCGGACAGCGCGCTACTGCGGGAAGACAAAGAGCGCTCACTCCGTGACATCGCTGTTGTCCTGAACATGAACGCCGTGCCGACGACGCTGCCTGTAAGCGCGTCTGCCCCCTCTGGCCAGCGCGACTCGTCTGACCCCGTGGCGTCCTCTGTAGCCGACTCTTCCAGTGCCCGCAGCAGGTCATCTTGCGATGGTGGCAGCAGGTGCGCCACCGCGGCAGGCGCAGCCGCCTGCCGCAGCGCCCGCTCACTCGGAAGCTCGCCAGGCGCGCTACTCCGATGCTCCACCCCTGCCGCCCGCACGTCTTGCATTGCCGCGCATAGACCCCGGCGCGGCAGCGGCGCTGCCGGCTGCAGCCCCGCATGGATCCTCTCCACGACGGCGAGCATCGCGTCGATGGTCGGCCGCTGCTGCGGGTCGCGGTGCAGCGCGCCGCACAGCATGACGGCGACGTCGAGGCCACAGGCGCGGGTCACCCACGGCGCCAGGTTGCCGCGGTCGGCCATGCCGCGGAGGTCGTCAGGCTTGCACTCCGTCAGGAGCCTTGCGGCCAGCATGCCGAGGCTGTACACGTCATGCTCCGGCCCCGCCGGGATGTACTGCCCGTCCACCGGGACTTCAGGCAGGGCATCGAACTCGGGCGCCCAGAACCCGGGCGTCCCCTGCCCCGTGTAAAGCTTGTACCCCCGGCCCACCGCGACGCCCCAGTCGATGACTACAACCGACTCAGGGTCGTCTTTGACGCGCAGCATGACATTAGCAGGCTTGAGGTCCAGGTGGACGACGCCCCGGGCGTGGGCATGCTGCAGTGCGCGCAGGATGCCGCGCATGATCGGCACAAACAGGCGCGCGGGTAGGACCGGTTCGTCGAGGGCGTCCCGGCCATTGGCCGCCGCGGACGCCTCCCGTCGGGGCAGCTCCGCACGCATCATGTCCTCCAGGTCGCGGCCGTCGCACACCGGGAATGCGATCTCGGAGGCCGTTCCTGCAGCGTCGGCGGCGACGCAGTCTGACTGCATGGCCAGGAGCGGCAGGATGTGGGCACAGCCGGCGAGCTTGCGGGCCACGTTGGCCTCACGCCACAGGGAGCGTCGCTGCCATAGCGTCTGGCCACGTTTGACAGCCACGATGTGGTGTGTTTGCACCAAAGCCTTTTTGACCTGCAGGCAAGCTGCATGTCTGTGATGCTCTTTCATGGAGATTGATCAACGTCGTGCATACGCAGGTCCAGAAGTATGTATCCCCTCGTGTACGTCCTTTGTACGTGCGTGCGCGTGAGCTCGACAAAGAGAACCAAAATGACAGCTGTGTACATAATAGCGCAGTAGCACGGCCCACACAAACAAACCAAGAGATGGGACATCACGCCAAACCCGGACGGGTATCGGCCGCGGCGACTTCGAGAGAAGGGGCGGGAGAGGGGTCAACACGTGCAACACATGGCAGTCTGTGCGAATCCAATGCAGCTAGAAGTATCTGTGCGCATTTGTACGTGGAAGTACTGGCCGATGCCCGTCTGCGTTTGGCGTGATGCCCGATTGTTTTAATTATTGTCTTTTTCTATCATTTTTATTACTGAGCACGTCTTGCCGATGTGGCAGCCGTGACCACCACTAGTTAGCAGTGAGTCGGTGTTTGTCACGAACACGTACAAGAAGTTGTCTTGTGCGTTGCAGAGGGGGAATGCCAACATGTATGCTCAGTCGCTGTCGGCCATTGCGCGTGTGACCGGCAAGCACTTCATGCCGGGCCTGGACGTGCCGGTGGAGCAGTTCTGAGTGTGTTGTGAGCCGTGCTGTGAGCAGCACTAGTGAATAGCGTGTGAGAATGTGTTGAGGGAGCTTTAGCGCTATACAGAAGCTGCTCTGTTTCTGTCTGTGTACGGCGCTCGGCCATGGTGAATCGTTTTTGGTGCATTGCCAAGAATCGTGCCTTTGTGTTCTACCACCTTGTGGAGCATACATCTGTGACGTATCTCTAGTTAGCAGTGAGTGTGGTGGAACGCATCAGATATGAAGATCCACGGCTGTTATGAAACCGGTGGAATGCATACGCAAACAACGATGTGAATTCAATGGCCCGGCGTGTTGCTCAGTGCGCACTGTAGTTGACAGCGCTCGCTTGCCGGACCCTTCATCTGTGGGGTCTCTCATCGGCAGCGTCGAAGTAAGCTAGACGTGACGCTTCATAGAATACTTGCAACGGAGTCGAAACCCATAAGAACGGACGTAAATGGTCGTTCAGTAGCATACAGTCCACAGCATTAAAAAGTGTGCTGACTTGGACACTTGTCCAGGTCAGCAAATTGACGGCAAATTTGTCCAAGTCAGCAGCAGAAGCCGGTCGTTACGCTCTAGATTGACTACAATCAACCGCCGCTCACAAAATATGGACAGCATAATAGCACAGACATAGTAACAGCAACGCCAACGTACATGCAAGTCACTGCTGTCCACAGCTGGACTTTCGCGCGTGGACATCCCGGGGCCGGGAATATGTTGGTCACGATAGAGAGTATCAAACTGACGCTTGTGTACATGAACCAGCTGCAGGGCTCCCAGTAGCGAGGGCAACGTGCGAATCCCGTGCAGAAGCACCTGCGAGAGTACGTACCAGCGAGTACTGAGCAAGATGTCTTGCAACTTGCAAGACAATTGTCAACGTGGCAGCTGTGAGCACCACTAGCCGTGAATAGAGCTTTGCTGGCACGCATCAGATACGAATATTCGCGCCTCATGTGAACCATTGCGATGCATATGCAAGTAGCGACGAGAATATCAGCGCATCGCAGGTGGGCAGGCGTGCTAGCGCTGCTCGGTGACAGTTCAGTGAACAATGTAGCGCCCGCCGGACAGCCGGATAAAGGCGTCTCTCACCGGCACCGTCGGACTAGGCCAGGCCACATCATCCTAGATACGCAGCAATCTGAAGATCTACTTCAAAGTCGTGTGAGAACGGCCGAAAGTGGCAGCTTATATGCGCCTTGATGCAAGCTGTTCCAGAGCGCGAACGAGATAGGGCAGGACTTAGTTGCGCTAGAGATACAGCTGGCACGCAAGCGCTTTCAAAGTAATTGATTTGGCTGTTTGCATATGGCATGAAGTGCTCGATCAATGTGAAAACGCAAACTGCACGCGTGCAAGCGCTGCGCATGGAGAGCACTGTCAGTGAAGACCAAGTTTATACCATAAGCACCGCTACTAGCTATAGAGAGTTTCCATGTAAGTTTCGATGGCATGTACTAGCACATGAGCTGTGGCCCCGCACCGAGCCGAATGTGCCCTGTCCGAGGTCCTCCGTGTACTTTGCGAGATTGCGGATGAGAAGTCCTGGAACGTCCATGCTGCTTTTGAAAGACACAAAATTTACTTTGTAGAGGCTTGTCGATGCTGTTGCGCAAGCGGTCCGCGAGCTCGAGTCCCTGGAAGAAGCTCAAAGCGGATGCAGAGCTGGGCGCCGCGGGCGTCTCCGGTCACGTCCAGTCCTGCAATCGCTTCAATACTTTGTATTTTGCGGTAGTCTGATGCCTGCAGACGCAGTGAGATTTTGCAACGGGCAGGAGGGTAATCTGAGATAGCGGAACATTGCTGTCCCGAACGAGCCGACAGACATCGCAATAGCACTGACGATATCAAATAAACCTGTACATGCAATGGTAAGATGCAAAACTTGTGTAGGCTATCGTGGATTATCCGCGACGATGGCCAACTCTAACGAAACATGAACTACCTAGGATGCCACAGCCCCGCATACCGGCCGTACAGCTTTGTCGAACGCACGTCACGTGAAGTCGAATTCCACAACATGTTGTACACAGTGAACAGGCACGTGCCGGTCGTGATTCACGAGGGCTCGCACCTAAGCTTGAGAGTTGCTGACGTCTGATGAGTTGTTGGGCAGGCAGATTGCAAGTATGTCAGTTGTTTGCGAACAGTCTATTACTATAACCTCAATCGGCATGGTCGTTGATTGAGCCGGGTGTATATCTGCTGCGTCCACTAGGTGCCAGGCATGACCCGGCGTTGCATCTTCGCACTCGCAGGTAAGCCGTCATGGTACTCCTGTAGCCACGTTTACCGAGTACATGCAAGCGTCAAGCCCCGTTGATGTCATGACGTACGATAAATCCACGCCAACGGCATACGCATGCACGTGAGTAAATGTGATCAACGCATATATGTGGCAATCACGGCCAGTTTCGTTTGAGTTCTCTATTCCTGACATCGATATCAGCTTCGATCGAAGCTCGACAACGTTGAAGGCTGCAGCCGGCTGCAGCATTGCTAGCGCGCCATGCATGCACCGCCGTGTCAGTACCACGTGATGACAGCTGGACATGCGATGGCCACCTGCACCGTCATGACGCGGCACTGCAGTGCTCTACGCATGCGCCGCCGCAGCCTCGCCGCAGACGCCTACGCTTGCGGACGCAGCGTCAGAGGACAACGTTCCAACAGGACGACTGTTCCAACCGCCAAGATTCCCCAAAGCACGGCACGGCGACCGCCGTTGCCCCCAGCGCAAGTCCTTCGAGCTCGCACTGAGACTCCCCGAGGCCTCTGGTCCAGTGCCCCTTGCAGGCGCCGCGTGTGGCCCTGGCTCTTTGAACTCTGCTACTTGTACTACTAGTAGTGCCCGCCTGCTGCCCCACTGCTCGCAGCGCGATCCGGACCGGGGCGACCTCCTTGTGATGAAGCCCTGCGATCACATCGTGGCAGGAGTGTGCATTATAATGGTAATTACCTGTCCGGTCGCCCCCTTCCGCATCGTTGCCGCAGCGCGCTCACCGGGCGCTGCTGCCCACCATATGGATGGCGCAATTGCTTAAGGCGCAGCAAGCGCGGCCATGCAATGACGGTCTTCATGAAGGCTTGGTCACTGTTAACACGTTCCTTGCAGTGGACAGCTGTAGTGCGGCACTCGACACCGGACGGCGGCCCAAGGCACAATCGACTCTATCGGATGCAGGTATATATAGCCGATCGCGATATGCACTGAGACCATGCGTGACTCTGCAGGCGCCATGCTGCCGGCGTCCTGGCATGATGCTGTTCATTCGCCCCATGGCTGATTCATACTGGACTTGATATCAATCCAGCTGGCACCCCGCCAGATGCTCAATCTTAAAATGGCCTGACTAGACAGAAACATGCTGATGCGCCAGACATGTCTTTGAGATAACCAAGCAGACTGTACGTGATGATCCCGGTATCTAGACACTATACCACGACTCTCTTGTACATCGCGATGTACATGAGATTCGTGTTATAGTGTCTAAATACCAGATTCATCACACAGGCTTACTATATTTGTGTATGTGGCTGATGCACACTGTGTCGCATCTGCTCCCGTATCAAAACTGTCCTACTCATGCTATGCTGCTGTCCGGTATGCATGGATTTGCCTTCACGTCATGAACTCAACTTTGGCTCAGTGAGATTTCTTTAATGTGGTTGTTTGATTGAGCCCAATGTCCATGTTGTCTTTGCCTTCATCTGTAGTTGTGATGCGGCCTGCCATCAGACAAAAGCCAAGTAGACATGCATACATACCGTTGATTGATAATTCCTTTATATTTACATACATTCCCAGATGTTACAAACCAACCATGTTACAAACCATAGTATTGACACGGTTTCCGTTTCCGTGTCGTGGCCGACCAGCGTCAACCCGACCCGGCTCAGTAGGACCGCACAAAACCCCGTGCCAAAAGAATGCTGTGATTATGTAATGTTGTAGAGTGTCTGTGCAGTTTCTCTGGTAAAAATAGCGAGTGTGCGCGATACAACCATGTTCGTTGTTACGTCGCTGAGTTGTGTAGGAACGCGCCAAAAGAACCCGCGCGTGCAGATGCAAAAAGAAAAGTACGCATCTGAGTGTAGACTGTAGATGTTCGTGTTCCCGTTTCCGCCCCCTGAGCCCAGAAGAGGAAGCGGCCATGCAACTTCTCTGGAATAGATGATTTCGCGACCGACCTGACCAACCAGACCGGCCGTCCGCGCGCCAATCAGGCCCACGTAGATGATGATTAGTATGGTATCGACAGCTAATTGCTGTTTCGTGCGCGTTCCGACGCACGTAGTCGCGCCAAGCTGTACCCCGCAGCACGGCAAGTAGAAGCTTAGGAAAGTGCCAAAAGAAAACATGCACAATGACCCACAAAAGAAAACAGAGTGGTCAGTAGCTTGTATCAACTGTCCCCGCAGACAGATTTGACAACCCCAGCCCAACGGCGTCCCTCCCAGCAACCACCACCATGCCAGCAACTCGCCACATCCACCTCACAGCATCCACACCCAACACCAGATGACCAGATGACCCGACCAACACCAGCCACTGGACTACGATGTCCGCATCCAACCTGCAAATGTGCTCGCCAGGACTCCAATTCGCTCCGCCAGCATGTCAACCAAGATCACCCGACAGCCCAATGGCAGCCCGACCAACTAGCAGCAATCGACTCTGTACAATGCCCGCAGTGCCAGAAAGTCCTCAGCTACCCCATCCGCTCACACAAAATAGCAGGCGCAGGCAGCGCAGCGTGCACCCACAAGACCTCCACCGAAGAATCAAGCAGACACCGGCAGGCAGTGAATGCCAGAGCCAAGCCCATCCAAACACCACCCCACCAGCGAGCCCAACAGCCCCACGCAAGCACATCCCATGCGCCTCCGCCGCAGCAACCCCCACCCCCCCCAGCAGACCAGCGACCCCACCCACCAAACACCCCCAACATTGACAACGATGACCGACCCAGACCAAGACAGACCATCCCAAAAGGCTCCGCGCACGCCTTCGGGGACGGCCTGGCCAAGCTCGTCACAGCCATGACCGATGCCCCGGACCACGCCGCAGCCACAGCTGCAACCACAGCCATGTTGTGGTACCCAGCCCAGATCCTGACCGACGACAGCCACAACGGACTCGAACGCCGCATAGCAGCACGGATCTTTGCCCACAGCGAAGGCAGGGATCCCATCCAGTACGAAGAGCGCCGCAAGAAACCCCGCTCCAACCCGGCCAAGCAGACAACCGACGAGCGCACAGCAGCCCGCATACACACAAAGCTGACCATGCACAGCCTCTCCCGAGCAGCCGGATGCCTCGCCCCCGGCTCCATCGTCCAGTAGCCCACACCAGAAGACCTCGCCAATCTCCAAGACCTCCACCCCCCAGGAGAACCAGCCCAGCCACCTCCCATCGACACAGCCGCACCACACATCACTGTGGACGACCTAGAACGTGTCCTCGGCAACCTTCCCAACTCCGCTGCACCCGGCCTGAGCGGCTGGACGTACGAACACGTCAGATCCGCCGCATCCGCCAGCACCGGGGCCAGAGACGCCATCCTCCACCTCATCAACCAGGTCATCAGCGGCCAGTTCCCGCAGGTGACAGCCCTCCTCAGCACCAGACTCGTCCCCATCCGCAAGCCAGACGGCGGCATCCGCCCCATCGCCGTCCAAGAAGTCTGGGTCCGCATCGCCAGCCTCTGTGCACTCAGAGCATGCAGCGAAGTGGGCCCCAGCCTTGCCCCGCTGCAGGTTGGTGTCGGTATCTCCGGCGGCGCTCAGACCATGGGCCATGCGCTCTCGTCTGCCGCCGTTGGGAATCTCGACACCGTCATCCTGTCGGTGGACTTCAAGAACGCATACAACTCCATCCACACCCAGTCCATGCTCGACGCAGTCCACCAGCGCGCCCCACAGCTCCTCCCATACGCCATATGGGCCAACACAGCACCAACCCAGCACCACGTCATAGGCGCCCCACCAGGCACAGCCCCGATCACATCGACCAGAGGTGTGAAACAGGGCGACCCCCTTGCCAGCCTCCTCTTCTCACTGACTCTGCAGCCGGCTCTCGAAGCCGCCCAAGCCACCGCAGATCCCGCCGACGCAGCCCTCCTTGCCTATGCCGATGACTGCAGCATCCGCGGCACCGGCGCACCCATCATCAAGGCCTTCACCACCCTGGAGGAACACGCCCACCCGATCGGCCTCCGCATCGGCCGTGCGAAGAGTGCAGCCACATCCATCATTGATCGCGACACGGCCCAGAATGTGGCCGACGCCACAGGCGTGCCGCTGCGCCCACACGGCGTCACCTGCGCAGGCACGCCCATCGGCCACACCCCCTACGTCAAGGACTACTGCAACCGCCGTGCGACAACCGCATGTGCGAAGATTGATCGCCTCCTCTCTCTCCCCCTGCCTGCCCAGGACAAGTTCCTGCTGCTCCGCGGCTCTGTGCAGCTTGCCCTCACCCACCTAGTCCGTGTCGTTGCGTGGGACTCGGTCAAAGACGCGGTGCAGCGGCTGCAAGACAGGGTAATGGCGGCGGCGCGGGAGATCATGCACCACGCGCAGATGCCCACCGTCGCCGAGGAGGAACTCCGCCTACCGCTACGCCACGGCGGATTCGGCCTCATGGACGTCACGGAGCACGAGGCAGATGCAGCCTATCTGTCCAGCGCCGCGCTGGCGCATGACGCCATGCGCGATGGCCCCCCCGACTTCCGCCCATTCGCCGAAGGCGACTGTGCCACAGGCCTACAAGAAAAACGGACAGCGCTGCGTGCAGCAATGCCGCCGGAGGCAGACTGGGGGCCAGAGGAGCTCGACGACGTCTTCATCGCCACTGGCCTTCCCGGTGTGAGCAGAAAAGTGACCAGTGCAGTAGCGCAGACACGGCACGACGCGCTGCTGCAACAGCTGGGCAGCACCCCTGGTGGTGCAAAGGACCTTGCACGCATGCGCAGCTGCGCCTGTCGTGTTGCCTCACTGTTCCTGGATTCCCTCCCAACCAACCGCATGCTGACTCTGAATGATGGGGATTTTGTGCATGGGATGCGGTTCAGGGGCGGACTTTCCCCCCTGCCGCCGTTAGATGGGGAAGTGATATGTGATTGCAATGCTCGGGTGAAGCCCGGCGACGTAGATCATGCCATGACGTGTCGACACAATGCCGACTGCTGGACGTTGCGCCACAACATTGCCGTTACAGCTTGGCGCCGTCGAGTAAGAGCGGCAGGGGTGTCCACATCGATTGAGCCTGTGATGCGCAGCCTGGACAGACGCTACAGGGACGACAGTAGGGGGGACATCCTAGCAAATGGTCCGGACGTGGACGTGTATGTACTAGATGTCAGCTTCATCCACCCATCTGGGGTGGCTGTGGTGGGGAAAGCATCGGGGGCACAGGGGCACGCGGCCGCCGTACGCGAACAGTTCAAACTCAACAAGTACAAAGAGAGTGTGCAGGGATCGTACAAGGTAGTGCCGGTTGTGCACGAGACATATGGCAGACTAGGGTCGCATGCCATGCAGTACCTCAACACGCTGGCAGTGTCGTTGGTTGGGCCGTTCGACAAGAGAGCAAAGGCTCCCTGGATTGAGAACTCCTTGCGGGAGTTCAGTGCGGCGACAGTGAAAGGAAACGGGTTTGTGATCAGAAAGACCATGTCCAGGGTAGCACGGCTCACGGGTGCGCAGTTTGTGCCAGGTGATCGCCTGGCCGGCTTGCATCTGCTGGGTAGCATGTGAGTCTAGAATCTAGTTGTACGTTCGCTTGGTGCACTGGATCGGAGCCCTTCGATGTAACAGTACATACCGTTGATTGATAATTCCTTGCAGGAGGTCAGTGCGGCGACAGTGAAAGGAAACGGGTTTGTGATCAGAAAGACCATGTCCAGGGTAGCACAGCTCACGGGTGCGCAGTTTGTGCCAGGTGATCGCCTGGCCGGCTCGCATCTGCTGGGTAGCATGCATATGTGAGTCTAGAATCTAGTTGTACATTCGCTTCGTGCACTGGATCGGAGCCCCTCAATGTAAGAGTACATACCATGGTGCCACACAGCCTGAGGCCGTCGATCATCGAGAAGCACTGTTCAGTGCTGTCAACCATGACTCTGAGAATGACATCATCTGCGATTACACAGCCCAACAAGCTCACCAAGGAATACCTGTGCAGGATGCGGACAGCAACATGAGCGTGCACATGCATGCACAGCCGATCATGATCGATCACAGCATGCCAAGCTTTATGATGGATAAATTTCAAGTTCAATGGCTTGGCCCTGGCACGCCCTGAGCAACACGCAATTTAAGATGTCAGCGAGCCTCGTGTATGGCGAGGCGACTGAGTTTGGGTGCATGGCTGCCACGACTCAGCCCACAACTTGGAAGCATTAACACTCTATGCAGCCCGTGGCAGGAACTGTGTGCATAAAACGTGGGTGCCAAGTGGTGACCAAAACAACCAATACAAAGGCATGCTCACTCCCACATCATGCGAGCACACCACAGTCATGCTAGTAATGGACCTAGACAGCATCGGAGACAGTCTGACATGCCTCGTTCGAACCTTTTCCTTGTGATTTTGCTTTGGATTTTGCAGTGTGGTTCTGCAAGCAACTGGGATGCATCCAGATGTGGCCGCTGCCGGCAGTGGTGTGCAGTGGCCTCTATGCTCATGGATTACTGGTGAACACAGGCTACTCATTTAAGCAGTATAATAACAATATACTGCTTATGTGCTTTCCTGGGCGCAGCTGAGGCTGTGCTCTGTCTCTGTGTCGACGTGTGTACATACAGGCCGCTGGTGGGTACTGCACCGAATCACCAGATATCACAGCATAAATCTGGAACCATCTCTCTCGCAGCTTCCTCGTGGTCTGCAATCGCGTGTACATGTTGGATATCTGCAAGATATACGCAATGGCCAAGTCCTGTCTTGAAACTTGACAACTGCTGCCTATGGAACTCTGGTCACAAGTGGAATTGTCTGGCCAATACATATTAGGCAGGACATTTTAGACAAGTGACGTCAAAGTTCGGCCATTGTCAAGTGGTATTCCGCAGGTGACAGGCGCTGCGGGACATTTACAGTTCACGGTATGCAGAGGATTGTCGCGTGGCATCTTTGTTCGAGCGGCTGGGCTTGCGTCATGTTTTACATTTTTCTTGCGCGACAGTTTGTTACCAGGATGTTTCGCCTTGTTCGTGCGGGTCCTTGGAACACAGTGCATACGATAAGCAATATGCGGGGAGCCGTGGCGAAGGTGCACCAACCTGCGCATGCGATCGACGTACACGTTCCACGGCAGCTTCCAAAAACAACCGCTAGTTCCCAATGAGAGCGGCGAAGACAGAGTGGGGTTTTACCTGATGCCAGATTGCCCGACGTAAGCGTGACTTTCCCCGATACATCCGACATATTTGCAGTCTGAGCTCTGTATCGGAAGGTAGCGCTACCTTCTCGCCAGAATGCACTTCGAGAATGATCTGCTGCATCTGCCTGATGTTGCAGTTGATCTAGATCACCTCATCACTTTCGGCGACGTCTACACAGTGCTGGACCCTTCTCGCCGATGCTCACGACCGCATTTGTTTCGCTGGATCATGGAATTGTCCCTGGCTCGTACCGCCGAGGGTCCCAATATAAGAGTCCTCACTGTGCTCAAGGACAGTATAACGCCTTCTTCAACCTCAATCGATTGATTTCAGTCACCTGCACCCCGGCTACCAACTACTTCTAACGGACGATCTTTATTCTATTCATTCACTCTCTTCAGCAAACGCCGCTATGACTCACTGCCATCCCGGATTTCATCCTTTCTTTGGTGACGCGATGACCTTCGACCCCATGTTCCGCTTCGGACCGGGTGGACGATGCCGGAAGTTCAAGGGGCAACACGGCCATGGATGCCAGAATTTCGCACGAAACATACCTTTAGATATGACAGAGGTACGGCATTCTTGTCTATCGCAAGTTGACATCGCGATTCTGCGGGCAGGCACCTCCACCTGCACTGCATGTCTGTTGTGACACCTGACACCAGCCCTGTCTGGTCTCAAGACCGTTGGTGCTCTTCGCGCGCCTTCGCTGGTTGCTGAACTTGGTCTTCACCTCTGCCATGATGATGTTATTTTGATGTTATTGTGCTACTCCTGCCTTGTTCCCATGATGCTTTGCCCCTGTATCACCCATAACCTCATGTTCTTCCCGTCGTGTGTGGTATCGCGTCTCCAGGGGTACTGCCAGCCATGCCTGCCTAGTCGCTTAGCGGCACGCTGCGCGGTCTTCAGACAATTCCCGTGCACCCCATCCATCCTTCACGATGTGTGACCTCACATGCTCCTGTGCAGACAGACGAGCAACTCGTCATCCTCGCAGACGTGCCCGGCGTCAGCAAAGAAGCCATCAACATCGAGGTCGACAAGAACGTGCTCACCATCAACGTCGCCTCCCCGACAGAGCCAGCGCCCACTGGCCCGACCGCTGAAACCACTCCACCAGCCGACCCCGCCGGCGACACTGCCCCGCTCGCACAAGGCAGCCCAGATGCCACACCTGCAGAGGACACACCAAAGAATGCCGATGCCACGCCTGAGAAGCAGGCATCCGAGCCCCGAGTCATCCTGCAGCAGCGCCCGAAGAGGTTTGCCAAGCGGTCGGTGATGCTGCCCGAAGGCGCTGACCTGGCCCGGGCTGAGGCCAAGTGCACAGACGGCGTCCTCAGCATCACCATCCCCAAGGAGGAGCTGCCAGAGACCAAGAAGCGTGTGCCCATTGTGTGAGCACTCGCCGGCTGAGCCACACAGAGTGCCCGAGTGTCCTGTGCGTGAGGTAGCATAGAGCTAGCACGCTTCCGTAGAGCTGTAGCGGGTGCTTG
Source organism: Ulva mutabilis (assembly GCA_900538255.1). NCBI lineage: Eukaryota > Viridiplantae > Chlorophyta > Ulvophyceae > Ulvales > Ulvaceae > Ulva > Ulva mutabilis. The sequence goes on from UNSF01000001.1 coordinate 913,434, forward strand.
TATGTGTGGTGGGAGTGGGCCATGGCGGTGTCCGTGGCACTGTGGAACGCGGGGATGTACCGCTGTGTCGCAGCTGTGCTGTGACGCGCGATGTGTGCTGTGACGCGCTATGTGTGCTGTGACGCGCTATGTGTGCTGTGACGCGCCATGTGTGCTGTGTTAGCGGAGGGGGAACTGCGGGATGGGCGTGTTACCGCTCGTTCCGAGTGTGGTGTTGACAATAATATGGTGACACTCAGTAGTGAGGTTATGAGGTTGGGATAGCCTGGCCTGCCACAGTCGAAGGCTGTGGCGCAGGTCTTCTAACGATCAAGGCTCTTTCTCATTGTAACTGTACACTGACCTTCTTCTCTGCTGACGTGTCTTATATCGTATAAGTTGTATGTTGATCACGTCATCACAGTGGCACCTGCACTGTTTCATGCTTCGCTCTCCATGTGTGTGTGCGAGGATGTTGCTGTGCGTTAGTTCTGCCAGTAGCCCATCCGATGCACTACCTCACAAATCCGCGACCGGGCGGACTCTGCCCGCCACGGCTGCCATTCCAGACCAACCAGCCATGATCTGCAAGCCCATCTTGAACAACAGCGCGTTGCCTCTACACAAACCTACACTCAGTTTTCTTTTCACATTGGTGATGTACTACGTCACAAAGCTCGGCAGCACGCGCTTTGATGTGTGTGTGGTTGCGGAGTGACGTTATGCGCTAGTCATGCCAGTGGCACATGTCTATCACAACCTCACGACCGAATCTCACTGAAATACCGCACTCGAGATCACAACGAGGGTGTTTCGAGAACACGCCGGCCCATGCTGCTGTTTTATTTCTCCCTCTGCTGACGCTACACATAGTGTGGCAAACCACAGCTGCGAAGCAGCGGTGCACCTCGCAGCTCCTGCACGCAGTGCCATGGACACCACCATGTTCTCCTCCGACCACACATACTTAGGCTTGCGCAAGGCATGGCCGGCCGTGCAAGGAATTTCGGACAGCCCGACCCCAGCCGATGCCTGGGCGTCTGACACTGCCTCGAAGCTGCGCATGACGCAGCTCCAGAGCGCGCTCAGCCGGGCGGAGGCCGACGCGCGCCGGACCGCCACGCGCGGCCGTCTCGAGACCCTGAAGCGCGGTCCGAATCCCTAATCGGCGGAGACGGCGTGCGCTGATCTCGCTCGCCTCCTCAGCTGCTCTGGCTCGCTGGCCTCGGCATTCGTCAATGCCTGCCCCGGCCCGGTGACGGGCCTGACCGCCCATGAATTCCAGGTGGCTGTGCTGCTGCGGCTGGGTGAGCCGCTGCTACCCGTCCTGGACTCGGGAGGCCTGCCCCTGCGGCCGCGTGGCTGCGTCCGGTACGCACAGTGTCATATGCGGCCAGCTATGGGCGACTTCAGTCCTAAAGCACGACCTCATCACCGTGGCTTGGAGGCGGGTGCTCATGCGTGCGTCGCTCGCTTCATTGCTTGAGCCGCACGTTGGCAAGCTCCCCGGGGGCATACGCGTGCTCCCCCTCCGCGGCAGCCGGCAGACGCCACCAGCCGCGCCGCCGGCGGACTTCACACGCCCGCCGGCTGCGCCGTATGTGAGTGCACCGGCCGCGCCGTGTCAGCGAGGCCCGCCGCCACAGCCGCCGCCACCGGACCCCCCAGCCGATGCTGCGCCGGTCCAACCCCCACCCCATCTCTCGCAGGCCCCCCAGGCTTTGGACGTGCCCCACACCCCTCATGGCACCCAAGCCCCGGCTCCGGCCTCCCCCAAACCCACAGCCGCTGCCGCCCCCCACGCCGCGGCCCACGCCCCGACGCGCGACGAGCCCCCCGCCCCTGACCGGGAGGCAGCGGCCCCTCCGCACCCCCGCCGCCCCGATCGCAGCGACCTCCACAGTGCGGCGACCTCCTGGCGTTCCTGACCACGCGCATGGCGCTGCTGGACGTGAAGGTGATGCACCCGCTTGCCAAGTCGCATGTGCGCGGTGCGTCACAAGAGTCTGGCGCGACCGCCGAGAAGGGCGAACGGCAAAAGCGCGACAAATGTGGCGCCGTCACAGATGCCGCCCAGTTCATCCCGCTCGTGCATGAGACGTATGGCAGGGTTGGACGGGACGCGTACCGCTTCCTCCAGACGGTCGCAGAGGTAGCCGCGGGACACGGCACGGGGTCCAAGCGTACCTTCTTCCTCAATGCCATGCGCGACCTGTCCACAACATTGTGCCGCGCGCTGGCGTGCCAAGCCCACGCAGCCGGGCCCCTCCATGCTAGACTGGTCGGACGGGGGCTGCTGCCGGGCCTTCCTGTCCCCACGGACGGCCTGCCGGCGCTGACAGGCTATCGAGCATAGGCTTGCGTCGTGCCCCCCCCGCCCCCCCCCTCCACCCATCTCGCCCTGCGCCCCCACGCCCCCCCCCCCCCCCGCTCCTGTCCCTCCTCCTCCCTCCCTCTTCCCTCTTCCCCGCGCACGTCCCTCCTCCTCCCTCCCTCTTCCCTTCTCCCAGCGCACGTCCGCCGTTTCTCCTCTGCCCCCCTTCCCGGACACCGCTCGTGCTGCCGGGCTGGCTGTGGCTGCAGCTCCTCGGAACGGTGCCTCGCAGCCTCACAGATGACCGTAGCGCGCGCCGGCGCGCCCGTGCAGACTGCTAGTGTCAAGTCGGCGACCGCTTGTGGGTCGGCGCGTGCTGACTGCGTGTTTGGTGTGCGCGTGGGCTGCATGGTTCTGCGCGGTGTGCGAGTGTCTGCTTTCAAGCTGGCGCTAGTTCGTTCTGGCATTTGCTCGTGCGGCGCGTGGCCTTGGTGCTTACGGTGGCCGGTTTGTCTGTTTGCTTGTTGCCTGGTCTGTTGCCTCGGCGCTGCTGAGTCCTACATCTATCACTGTGTTACACAGTGATAGATCTAGGACTCAGCAGCGCCGAGGCAACAGACCAGGCAACAAACAAACAGACAGACCGGCCACCGCAAGCACCAAGGCCACGCGCCGCACAAGCAAACGCCGATCTATCACTGTGTAACACATACTTAGCAACCGCAGCAGCTCTATGGTATGGGCAGCGTGCTAGCGCAAGCCGTGCTAGCAAGGGCGCTCGGGCTCTCTGTGCAGCTCACTCAACGGGCACACGCTTCTTGGTCTCTGGCAGCTCCTCCCTCTGGGACTGGCCTCCTGGGCTTGAGCTCGCCCGTGACCCCGCCCTGGCGCAGCTGCGCAAGCAGGCCGCCGCCCGCTCACCAGCGTCTGTGGTGAGGTCAGCAGCAGTGAGCAGCGCGTCATACAGTTGCTGGGCGATAGCGTGGGTGAGTGGCGACTGGATGTTGGGCAGCACACACGATCGTGCCACTGGTGGGGTCGAGCGATCTTTCCGGCTCGGGCCAGAGCTGGAGGCTGTCGTGCAGCTGCTGCCATAGCTTTGAGAGCCTCGCACCGCTTGGGCCACTCAACGGCTGGAAACATGGGGGAGCCTACTCCTGGAATGTCAGCTCACACAGCGCCGCCGCGACGTAGGCGGCGGTGCCAACCTCTGCCGCTATCCTGATCATTCTCGAGCAGGCCAAGGCCCCCCAGCCTGCTCGGTGGCACCATCTGAGCGGCCCCCTCCCCGGGGTCCGGCTGCAGTCGCATGAGCCGCCGCACTGCGGCCACGGCAGCCGCCTCTGTCCTCTTCATGTGCTCGGAGACGAGCTCCCACTCCAGCACCCGTGCGAAGTGCATGCTGCGCCGCTGCAACGACACCGTGAGCACAAGAATCTGGTCCTGTGCTGGTCCGTGTGTGGTTACGGAGTGCCGCGTGCGCTGCAGCCATGCTCATGCCAGTAACGCATCCAAAGCACTACCTCACAGCTCAGCAACCGGGCTGCATACTGCCGGGTGCTGCGTGTTGCCGGGTGCTGCGTGCTGCCGGGTGCTGCATGCTGCCGGGTGATGCGTGCTGCCGAGTGCTGCGTTTTGCCGGGTGCTGTGTGCTGCCGGGTGCTGCCGGGTGCTGTGTGCTGCCGAGTGCTGCGTGTTGCCGGGTGCTGCATGCTGCCGGGTGCTGCATGCTGCCGAGTGCTGCGTGTTGCCGGGTGCTGTGTGTTGCCGGGTGCTGTGTGCTGCCGAGTGCTGTGTGCTGCCGAGTGCTGCGTGTTGCCGGGTGCTGCGTGCTGCCGGGTGCTGCATGCTGCCGGGTGATGCGTGCTGCCGAGTGCTGCGTTTTGCCGGGTGCTGTGTGCTGCCGGGTGCTGCCGGGTGCTGCGTGCTGCCGAGTGCTGCGTTTTGCCGGGTGCTGTGTGTTGCCGGGTGCTGTGTGCTGCCGAGTGCTGCGTGTTGCCGGGTGCTGCGTGCTGCCGAGTGCTGCGTGTTGCCGGGTGCTGCGTGCTGCCGTGTGCTGCGTGATGCCGGGTGCTGCGTGCTGCCGGGTGCTGCATGCTGCCGAGTGATGCATGCTGCCGAGTGCTGCGTTTTGCCGGGTGCTGCCGAGTGCTGCGTGTTGCCGGGTGCTGCGTGCTGCCGAGTGCTGCGTTTTGCCGGGTGCTGTGTGTTGCCGGGTGCTGTGTGCTGCCGAGTGCTGCGTGTTGCCGGGTGCTGCGTGCTGCCGAGTGCTGCGTGTTGCCGGGTGCTGCGTGCTGCCGAGTGCTGCGTGATGCCGGGTGCTGCGTGCTGCCGGGTGCTGCATGCTGCCGAGTGATGCATGCTGCCGAGTGCTGCGTTTTGCCGGGTGCTGTGTGCTGCCGGGTGCTGTGTGCTGCCGAGTGCTGCGTGTTGCCGAGTGCTGCGTTTTGCCGGGTGCTGTGTGCTGCCGGGTGCTGTGTGCTGCCGAGTGCTGCGTGTTGCCGGGTGCTGTGTGCTGCCGGGTGCTGCATGCTGCCGGGTGCTGCGTGCTGCCGAGTGCTGCGTGTTGCCGGGTGCTGCGTGCTGCCGAGTGCTGCGTGTTGCCGGGTGCTGCGTGTTGCCGGGTGCTGTGTGCTGCCGAGTGCTGCGTGTTGCCGAGTGCTGCGTTTTGCCGGGTGCTGTGTGCTGCCGGGTGCTGTGTGCTGCCGAGTGCTGCGTGTTGCCGGGTGCTGTGTGCTGCCGAGTGCTGCGTGTTGCCGGGTGATGCATGCTGCCGAGTGCTGCGTTTTGCCGGGTGCTGTGTGCTGCCGGGTGCTGCGTGCTGCCGAGTGCTGCGTGTTGCCGGGTGCTGTGTGCTGCCGAGTGCTGCGTGTTGCCGGGTGATGCATGCTGCCGAGTGCTGCATGCTGCCGGGTGCTGCGTGCTGCCGAGTGCTGCGTGCTGCCGAGTGCTGCGTGTTGCCGGGTGCTGCGTGCTGTCGGGTGCTGCATGCTGCCGGGTGATGCGTGCTGCCGAGTGCTGCGTTTTGCCGGGTGCTGTGTGCTGCAGAGTGCTGCGTGTTGCCGGGTGCTGCGTGCTGCCGAGTGCTGCATGCTGCCGGGTGCTGCGTGCTGCCGAGTGCTGCGTGTTGCCGGGTGCTGCGTGCTGCCGAGTGCTGCGTGTTGCCGGGTGCTGCGTGCTGCCGGGTGCTGCATGCTGCCGGGTGCTGCGTGCTGCCGAGTGCTGCGTTTTGCCGGGTGCTGTGTGTTGCCGGGTGCTGTGTGCTGCCGAGTGCTGCGTGTTGCCGGGTGCTGCATGCTGCCGGGTGCTGCGTGCTGCCGGGTGCTGCATGCTGCCGGGTGCTGTGTGCTGCCGAGTGCTGCATGCTGCCGGGTGCTGCGTGCTGCCGGGTGCTGCATGCTGCCGGGTGCTGTGTGCTGCCAGGTGCTTCGCTGGCGTTGCTGTGCGCCAGTCTGTGCGCGTGTGCCCCTGTCAGGATTTCAATTCTATACCATGAGACAGAGCAATACAGGTGCTCTGCTGAGAATTCAGGGACGCGCGGCCCCCAGCGTGCGGCACAGCGGCCCCGCGACAGCGGCCCAGCAGGCGCAACAGAGCGAGGACATGCAGGGTGCCCGGGACTCCACATCGCCACCCTCGCAGCAGCACGCGGCCAAGCGCGGTGAGGCAAGGGCAGGCGAGCCCGCGAAGACGCGGTGCGGACGACTGCCGCATGAGCCGCAGCGCCCAGCGCGGCACAGTGGCCAGCGGCTGCTTACAGACTGTCCAACGGGACTGTGTGGCCACGTGGAAACACAGCCCGCCCTGCAAGCCGGCTGCGCAGCAGCGCCGTTGCGAGGGCCTGTCTTGTGACACCTGGGCAGAGGGTGGTGGACAGGTCGCACATGGCATCCTGGCCTGATGGTGGCCTGTTTGACCGCCCCTATCCGCAGGGGTGCTGTGGCCGATGCCTGATTGGGTCTGGCGCAATATTCGAGTTTTTTTTTCCTGCAGGAACACGCGCCGTATCCAGGCGACCCCATGGCCATGGCCATGACCCCATAGGCCTAGGCGGCTGCGCAAGTGAGATACGTTACAGATATATGCTCCACAAGGTGAGCAAGTAAAGGCAGCTTGAACGTTGTGCACATATGTGGCCAGCCTGAACGCATCGATATCTGGGACCCCACGAAGTCGCAGCGGTCGCAACCCACGTGCACGAATATTATCGCGTCGCACGAAGCCGCGACCGACGAGTATATTGCAGCTGTGCCCGGCATCAGCAGTCAGGGCTGGCCCACAAGATAAATGCGTCGGCATTTTTGAGTTTCGTGGCCTCTTGCTGTGAAACCATGTGTTACTACGTCAAAACGCTATTCATACGTGTGATCTCGAGTGCATCGGGAAATATGCACGTGCACAAGCCATGCATATGGCCGCGCTATGGTGCCATGGTGCACGTGCCTATTCGCGCTTTCAGGCGCAGCCACGTCACCGTCTTTCGGCAGTGCACCAGCGCGACTCCTCCACGCCACGTGAACAAGCACCGCTTGAACGACTGCCCAAGCAACGCAGCCCCGACTCTTTGGCTCTAGATGTCCATCCATTCGTCAGATCTTGAAGTCGTGTTACACATGCTGCAATTTTTCCAGGTTGCATTTTCATTAGCATGTTGTTACAACTGTGCGCGCATTCCGTAGAAGTAACATTCTGGCCGTCTCCCACGACCTTGCACAACCTGCAGTCAACACCAGGCGGCATGGAATCTCAAGCGACACGACAGGCAGCTTTCACGGACATTTTTACAGATGCTCGCTGGTCAGATCCCATGTTCCTGGCGCAAGGAGCATCAGTCGCACAGCGTCCCCCGCAGTCGCGGACGCCGGCTGCAGAGGAGTCTTTGACCACAACCATCCCAGTAGACATGATAGAGGTAAGGTTGCCCTCATTCTGCTGTTTGCGCCTGAAGTTGCTCGCGGGGCTGTTCGTCCGGCTGCGCACGTCCGGTTGCGCAAGCCCTGCGACCCAACCTCACAGTGTCGAGAGTACATCGCATGCGACCACTGGTATCGCTTTAAAAGCATGGTATCCATGACAGCCATAATGTCTACGAATTCGGCGATCAAAGTACGTAAATGGGGGCCCGCGCTGATGCAGGTTGGCTGAAATCAGGGGGACTGGGTCTAGTCAACTGTCGTTTCTGCTGTGCAGACGAATGAGCATGTCGAGATCCTGGCAAACTTGCCAGGCATTCCTAAGGATCGGATACAAGTAAGCGTTGAACGTATGAGCCTGACGATCAGTGTTTCCGCTGCGCCAAAAGATTCTGTCGGGATTCAGTACTGTGCGGATAATTGCGGGGCCGCTGCGAGCAACTCGCTGTCGGACGTTGCCCCAAGCTCATGGGACAGCCCACGGCGGGCCAAACAGGCTCGCACGGCGTGCACTGGGCTGATGGGCAGCAGCGGCACAGACTCCGAAGGGTCCACGCGCGGAGGCGACGTCCCCACGCGCGGCGGCGCGGCGGTGGTTCAGCCCACACGCAACATCATATACAACGAGCGCTCAAGTGCACACCAGATCAGCAGACGCGTGCTTCAGTTGCCGGATCAAACGGATTCAAGCACTTCCCAAGCTGCCTTCACGGATGGGGTGCTTCGGATAGTCATGCGGAAAGTCGCTCCCACGCCGCGCTTCCTCAACATTGCCTAGTCTCCACATCATCATGGAGATCCAAAGTGGCTTTATCTGGGAGAATGCAGCTGCAGCTGGCTCCCAAGGTTTTCCAGGCGATGCTCGCTGCATGGCTGAACGATATGCATGATACATGGCAGAAATGGATGAAGCTGTAGTCGATCAAGGGGATTCTGTTGAAGCCCCCAGCCTCGAGCGTATTCACCCCGGTAGTGCATGCCACTTTGCATTGTTGTCTGCGTGTGGGCACGCCTGTGGTCCTGCACCTGGCGGGCATGCTCTCACACGTGTGAGTGCCTGGTTGCAGTTGGTATCCTGAGTAGACTCTCTGAGTTCATGTCGGGGGCACATGGTCAAGCACTGTAGTGGCTTCTGCATAAACTGGACTCTGGCAGAGAGGTAGACTGATCCAGTTGCCTGCCTGCACTGACTGATGCACTCCGAGTCTGGTTCACCTTGCAATTGAAGCACCAGCCAGTGTTCGCAGCCACCACACCTGCCTCCTGCAGACGACCAGGGAATGGGGAAGAGTAGCAGTGGGCCATACCTCAGCGGGTCATCTTTCGATGGCTTGAGCATCTGTGTCCCACACAGGTTGGCAATAGTATCTGGTCGTCGATGCTGGTTCGAGCACGACGCATGCCCAGACATTCAAAACCGCTCCTTCTGTTAGTGTGTAGGGTCGGTTTTCGTTTGGAACTCTGAGGGATCTGCTCAGGGCTAGAGTCGCTTGGCGACCGCAGTCACAACGGCGTGTGTTCACCATTGTAGCGTGTTCCTGGCTCAGTATCCGTTGGCGCTGAGGGGGTGTTGAATTGATAGTCTGAAGGACCACAACTCCGTGTGTCTGTAGCTACAGACGTGATGCGGAAATTGGCAGGGAGGAGCACTTGAGATGGTTTGGCTCCGTTCAGTTGTGCCCCGCAGAGTTTACTATCTACTAGCAGGCTAATATCACGGCAACCTGGTTGACAGGTGATGATCATTTTGAGCATGTTTCAAGGGTTCCTGGCCATGCTGGATTCTGGCATTTTTGTAAAATGGTACAGAGGCGGCGGGACGTTGTTGTGTGCCATGTCCTCTGCCATGTCAATGTTGATCACTGTCAACATTTGTTGCCAGTGCCAATGCTATGTGTTTGAAATTGTCAAAATCGTGGCAGATTGAATCTATCAATCACTTGCGTGCCTGCAAGTGCCTCCAGAGTGGACATCATTTGCTGTCATCTGCTGTCTCTGAAACACACTGTGTCTCGAGTGTGTTACACTAGTACTGTGGTAGCACAAGGACTCAGCAGCGCCGAGGCAACAGCGCAGCTCACAGGCAAACAAACAAGCAATCACAAGCCGGAAGGCCACTGTCCGCACGAGCAATGCTAACATGCAGGCCACAGGGCAAGCCGCAGAGCAGCATGAAGCCGCCCTTCACAGGCTAGGAATAATAGCCAGATGGCAATGATGCGGCCCTGTGCTGCTCTGCCCCCATGGCGCCCTTCCTGCTGGGCATCGGCAGCTATAACGAGCTCTGTGAACCTAGCGCCTATGATTGCGTGCGCAGGAGTGGACTGCGGCGTGAGTGCCGCTAGCTGTGGCACTGGTGGCCTCCTGAGCCACCGGCTGAGGCTGATGGCGCTGCTGTGCCCGCCGAGTGTCAACTGGGCCATACAGCCGCGCATGTGTGTACCAGCCTTGCCTAAACGCCTCTGCAGACAGCATGTGCATGACGCTGCGGCTTGTGGGGCAGCCCGGAGTCAAGGCCAGCCAGTATACACACACCATCAGTCAGTATACACATGTCTTGCACCATCGGGCGATCACTGAGCACGACTGACAGTTGTCAGCGTGCAGAGTAAGCGCCACCACTGGGATAGATGTCAGCAGGGCATGCCGCATGACAGCTGCAATCGTTGGGCGCGAGCGGAAGAGCCAAAGCTCCGAACCCGGTGCATGTCATGCCGGCACTGCACATTCAGGGCAAGCTGCATGAGGCGTAGTCCAGTGTGTGCACAAGGAAGGGTCGGTCAGCTGGTATCATATGGTGCAACACTCCAGGTCTGTCCCAACATCCTGTGCATTGGTCGATATGCAAACAGGCATTTCAACGACTGAATGCATTACTGTGAGGCCGTTCAGGGAGTAACGCGCTACAGCGGTGGCACAAGACACATGAGCTGAAAACATCAGTCGACGGTATCAGACGTGACCACTGCTCTGCCCTCCTGCCCGGACGCAGCCCGCGCACCAGCAGACACGACGGATTGCTGCAAGCTTAAGAAGGCCCTACTTGCAGCTCACTGAACCCAGCATATCTGCCTGCGGTATGTGATGCGGCATTGTCCAGCTTCATATGCTCTGGCTACCATCACAGCCGTGTGGTGATCGCGCAGATGGTTCTCCTGGTGCCAAACATCAGTTCGAAACAACACTGTGTCCAACAGAAGGCTTGGCGTTGTGTTACGAATGAATAACGGCAAATGCGTAGTGAGCGGCACGAGTGTTGGTCTCGATCAGCCTGCTCATTCACTGTGGCAGAACAGTCCAGTTACTGAATCCAGAAGAAATGCATGCGGGGGATACAGATGGGACACGCTGTGCACTTGTGTCGCATCTCTAGAAACGTCCTTTGGCATCGCAATGCATCGGCTAGTGATTCCAGATGTATCTGAGGCCTTCTCGACACTTCGACAACGCGCGCATAAGATGTCACAGTTAAGTTGACAACGGGCAGCCACATATCAGATCAATAAGTGCATAAAGCTGCATTCGTGTGCCTGCTCTGCGGATGTCAGTTGACCCTTTACCAGACACTCAAGACTTCACGCACCTTTCGAGGCAGGTCTTGTGCTGTCTTCGAGTGCTCCGCTCCGCGCCACGTCGCGTGATTACATCCTGTACAAGCTCATACCATTGTTTATATCGTCGATATGGCTTGCTGTGAGCCACGCTGTGGTTCTTGGCTTGCGCACCTGGGCATGGCCGAGCAGCTAGGTGAGCGAGCATGTGCGCTGCCTGCAAGTCCATCCGTACAAAGGAGATCTGTAAGGACGGCAGCAAGAGCAATTTTGGTAGATATTGTTGAGGTGAGCACTCTGCCTGTGTTGTACTGCATCCGCGGCCGATTTCTGCATCACTGTGATGCTTGTCATCGATCACGCTGCAGCATGACGTCGTTGCCCTGCTGTCGAAGATCACTCATGCCACTCCACCGTTGCCAATTTTGTTCTATACGCCGTCTTCTCATATCTTCGGATGCTTTCTGGAGCTGTACCCGCCGAGCCCCAGCCCGTTGCAGATCTTGAGTAAACATTGCGGAGCCCGCTCTCGTGATGGTTCGTGCGCCTCTCCGCGCAGAGCACGAGCGTTGAACGCATTGAACATGTGTAATTTTAATAATTGAGCCATGTCCGACATCGCCACACGTGCTTGGCAGGACAGCGTTGCTGTGCTTTTTCACTCCTCACCCCCTGGTCCTGTCTGCCATAATGCGAGCCAAGATGTGCTGGTGATCAGCTGCACCACCCGATCAGCTACACCATCAGCAGCACCAGCAGTAGGCAGGTCATCAGCTTCACAACCGCGTTCGAATTGGCTGGGCTTCCCTGCCACCATGCAATGATCCAGCCACTGGCAGCTGCAGCAGGATCATAACGTTGACGCCTGCCCACACATGCAGACAGATGACGAGGTAGAGATCCTGGCCGACATCCCAGGCCTGTGCAAAGACGACATCCTTGTGGACATCGAGCGCAACGCTGTCACCCTCCACGTCCGCCCACCATCCACCTCCGCAGCTGAGGCAAACACCGCCAGCCCGGCCTCGCCCAGCTCCGGTCACCCGGCGCGATACGGCTGCTCGATCGCGACCGACGACGACTGCTCTACCGGCAATGAAGCCCCGCTGCCGGCACCACATGCATGGGCAGGCGGCGCGGCCACGATGGCAGAGACACGGTATGGGTTGGGGGGGCCAGGGGACGGCGGGGGGAGGGTGGGGCGGCGCATGCTGTGCTGCGAGCGAGCGCGGCCCTTCGCGCGGCGGTCGCTGCTGCTGCCGGCCAACGCTGACTTCAGGCGCGCGGCCGCATCGTACCGCGACGGTGTGTTGCAGCTGACAATCCCCAAGCTGGAGCAGTCAGCAGCAAAGCGCATCCGTGTGGCCTGATGTCCCTCGCACGCTGCAGTAGCAGCAGCAGCAGCGTGAAGCAGCAGGCTCTGCTTCAGCATTGTCGTTGCTGATGAGTCAGCGTTCCTGCTGATGAGGTAAGGAGTCGCCGAGGTGTCCCCAGAGGCTGGGACATGCTCGCATCGTGTGAGTGCTCACAACGTGTGCTAACACGTCACACATTCCAAATCATGCTGCCTTGCCATCACCCCCACACCTCTTGCGGAGGTCAGGGACAGCTGACTGTCCAGAGCCGGGTAGACAATATTGGTCGTGGGTGGAGGAGTATGTGCGTGGGCGAGGTCAGCGGCGTGGGCCGCACGGCTGCAGTCACAGCAATCTGCTGCTCAAGTGTAGGTGTAGATGGAACTGCGACTGTCATTACTTGCCCTGTGGTCAGCCTGGCCAGTGTCAGACACGGCCATGGTGTGACCCAAGCCACCACGAGTCTTCTCTGCTGCTGGACGAGTTGGGTGCGTACGTGGTGGCTGCACGTGTGACAGGCAGCAGATGCGTGTTGCACCGTGCTGGTGGCATGGTCACTGTGGGGTGGCTGGCTGTGGAGCAGGTCAACAGTTGTTGAAGCAGTGTGACAGGCCACACTGGCTGCTGGTCAGCGGGAGTGGTAGCCACAGCGCGCAGAGGTGGAGTTGCTCTGGGGGGCTGCTGCATGTGTGCGAAGTCAACTAATGCAGCATGGCGGCAAGGATGAATTCTGTTACAATCAAGTCCACAGTGCTAGTATTACTTGAAGCACAAGTGCAGATTGTGTCTGGGACGACCCGCTCAGATGCTGGGAGTAAGTGTTACACTGTGATAGATCCAGTTCCCAGCAGATGCTAGGAGTAAGTGTTACACTGTGATAGATCCAGATCCCAGCAGATGCTGGGAGTGTGTGCAGATATGGATATGAGAGCTGCAGCTGAGTCAACCAATTGCATGGGACTTGGAACGGGTTCCAGAATGATGGGTGTACTTGCAAGAGCCTGTGTGTGATGGACAGAGAAACCTGCACCCTGACGGCTTCCCATGGGGTAGGCTCTCAAGGGGAACAGTACGGATGCATTGTTACTGACACTGCAAACCTGCTAGAGGGGCATGCATTCTAGCGAGGGGTCCGCCCCCTGACACACAGCACACGTGTAGTATCATCAGGCAGTGCCCCAACTCTCACACTCACACGCTTGCATGCGCGTTGGGGTGTGTCCCATGATGAATTTGTATTACAAGGCAGGGCTTGAAGGCAGCATCGCCACGGTGTGTGTGCCTCAACATCACCAATTCTCTTCCGCTGATGGTTGGACTGTTGATCAGTAACTCAACCACATCACCTCCAAACTCCGCAACCAGGCAGTCACCACCAGCCACGCCCATCGCCTGTGAGGTCCGGCCTCCGGACACCATGCTGCTGTACGGGTTGTGTCCCCGTTGCTCAGTTGAGCTCAGTACACCTTGCCGAGGGGCTGCTGTGGCACAAACTGGCATAAGCCTAAGGGTCTTGGACCAAGCCCGTCAACAGCTGATCCTCGCCATGTGTCCACGGGTACTGCTGGCGGGCCTACAGGCAGACACTCGCTGCCTCTGGCATGCTACCCCAAGTGTCCACGGGCACCTCTACGCGTCCCCTGGGGGAGGTTGCATACATTATAAACCGCTATGTGTCCTCGGGCACCGCTGGTGTAGCCTATGGGCACTGCCTTCGGGCACCAACCCTTTTCTAATGTACAACCTGGTGCCTATTATGTATGCCAGTGTCTATCGAGTAATTTCATGGACTGTGGTTGTGGGGTATAGCACGCAACAAGCTATGATATGTGTTGCACAAGGTCAATCAGACTGACGCCTCAAGCTTTTGTGTTACACAGTTATAGAACTAGGACTCAGCAGCGCCGAGGCAACAGACCAGGCAACAAGCAAACAAACAGACCGGCCACCGCAAGCACCAAGGCTACTCTCCGCACGAGCAAATGCCAGAACGAACTAGCGCCGGCTCGAAAGCAGACACTCACACACCACGCAGTACCACGCAGCCCACGCGCACACCAAACACAGTAAGCATGCGCCGGGCCCACCGGCGGGCGCCGACTTGACACTAGCAGTCTGCACGGGCTCCCCGGCGTGCGCTACGGCCATCTCCGAGGCCGTGAGGCACCGGTCCCAGGGGCTGCAGCCACAGCCAACCCGGCAGCACGAGCGGAGTCCAGGAATGGGGGCAGAGGAGGAACGGCGGCGGGGAGTGGGGAGGAGGGAAGAGGGCGGGAGGAGGAGGAACGGGTGTGGGGGGGGGGGGGGGTGCAGGGCGAAATGGGTGGAGGTGGAGGGGCGGGGGAAGGCCAGCGTGGCCAAATGGGTGGAGGTGGAGGGGGGGGGGGGGGGGGGGGGGGGGGGCACGACGCAAGCTTATGCGCGATGGCCTCAAGCTTTTGTGCAAGATTGGTCCAAAAGCTGGTGCCACTTCCCAGTACCACTTGCCACTACCTCCGCCACTGCACTGCAGCTGCATCTTGGGTACCACCGGCGGTATGACTCACGTTGTCAATCAACAGTTTATATCAATCTTCTGGCGCCAGGCGGTCTCTTTCAAAGTTCCCGCTAAACAGCAAGGCATGTTGTGTCTGGTTGGAACAGCTTTTCAAGTGGGTTTTCAAGTAGGTAGTGAAGTTATCACAGGCGAAAACCTGTGAACCAAGCCTGGAGTGCATCACACCACAGCAGCCTGCATGCTGACCTGACCGCAGGACCTGCAGAGCTCCAGCATCTTCCCTCTGCCAAGATCATTGATGCTCAGCTCCGACGTGCAGCCTACCATCGTGCTGTATCCTCTCTCTCACACACACACACACACACACACACACACACACACACACACACACACACACACACACACACACACACACACACACACGCACGCACGCACGCACGCACGCACGCACGCACGCACGCACGCACGCACGCACGCACGCACGCACGCACGCACGCACGCACGCACGCACGCACGCACGCACACACACACGCGAGTTGCAGATCATGGCTGATTTGTCTGGAAACGTAGCCGTGGAGGGCAGAGTCTGCCCGGTTTCTGAGTCGTGATGCAGTGCGTCGGATGGGCTGCTGGCAGAATCAACGCACAGCAACATCCTCGCACACACACGGAGAGCGAAGCACGGAACAGTGCAGGTGCCACTATGATAACGCGACCAACATGTACGACAGGTCAGAAGGGGAACAGGTCACTTTGCAATGAGAGAGCGCCTCGATTGCTAGAGGACCTGCGCCACAGCCTTCGACTGGGATTGCCCAGGCTATCACAACCTCACAGCCCACTGCGTCTCACTAATAGAGTCACTATAACACCGCACTCAGAACGAGCGGCAACACGCCCGTTCCGCGGTTCTAGTGCTCCCTCTCCTACAGATACACATAGTGCTGCAAAAAACAGGTGCGCCGCAGCTGTGCACATCAAAGCTCATACTAGCGTACACGCACGCTGAGCACCCGCTACAGTTCCATGCTAGCTCGTGCACAGGACACTCGGGCACTCTGTGCGGCTCAGCCGGCGGGTGCTCACACAATGGGCACACGCTTCTTGATCTCTGGCAGGTCCTCCTTGGGGATGGTGATGCTGAGGACGCCGTCTGTGCACTTGGCCTCAGCCCGGGCCAGGTCGGCGCCTTCGGGCAGCATCACCGACCGCTTGGCAAACTGCTGCGGGCGCTGCTGCAGGATGACTCGTGGCTCCGAGGCCTGCTTCTCAGCCGTGGCATCGTCCATGGCAGTGGGATAATCTGTGGGGCCGGTGGGCGCTGGCTCTGTCGGGGGGGCGACGTTGATGGTGAGGACGTTTTTGTCGACCTCGATGTTGATGGCTTCTTTGCTGACGCCGGGCACGTCTGCGAGGATGACGAGTTGCTCGTCTGTCTGCACGGGAGCATACCATGTGAGGCACACACACCGCCAACGGTGGATGGATACACAAGAAGTGCCACTAGCTGGATAATAGGATAGCAAGCAGACGGGAAGAATAGACACGCGGCTGCGTAGCAGGTTGTGTGTTACACTGTGATAGACCAAGGCAGCAGCAGCTCCGAGGGAAGAAAGCAGGGAACAACACAAACAAATCCCAGGTTGTGTGTGATGCAGGGGTAAGGCATCATGGGGACAGGGCAGAGATAGCACAACAACGTCATGGCAGAGTTAAACACCATGATCAGCAACCAGCGCAGGTACGCGAAAAGCATCCACGGGGGCTGGTGTCATGCGCCACAACAGACATGGAGTGCAGGTGGACGCGTATGACCGCAAAACCTCGGTGTCAACTTGCGATACAGAAGAAAGGCGTACCTCTGTCATATCTAATGGCATGTTTCGTGCGAAATTCGGGCATCCATGGCCGTATTGCCCCCTGAACCTCCGGCATCGTCCACCCGGTCCGAAGCGGAACATGGGGTCGAAGGTCATCGCGTCGCCAGAGCAAGGATGGAATCCGTGATGGCAGTGAGTCATAGTTGTGTGTGCTCAAGAGAAAATGATGCTATGTGTGAAAAATATCGTCCGTTGGAAGGAGTTGGTAGCGGGGGCATAGTTGAGTGGAATCACTCGGTTGGCGTTGAAGAAGGCGTTATACTGTTATTGAGCACAGTACGGGTGCTTATAGTGGGACATTCGGCGGTACGGGCCAGGGACAACTCCATGATCCAGCGTAACAAATGCTGTCGTGAGCGACGGAGAGAAGGGACCAGCAAGTGTGTAGAGACGTCTCGCGACGTCGAAAGTGATGAGGCGATCAAGATCATCTGCGACATCAGACAGATATAGAAGATCATTCTCGAAGTGCATTCTGGCGACAAGATAGCGCTATCTTCCGGTGCGGAGATCAGACTGCCAGGTAGGCAGGGCAGAGCCCTGCACAATGTGATCCTGTGATCCAATGTGATCCAATGTGTTGCTGTTGTCTGCTTTCGGGCCAGAACCAATAAGTATAATATATAATATAAGAATTTAAGCCGGCGTAAATGTGCCGACTTTCTGCGGCCAGAAAGCAGTTCTGGCCGTCTGCTTTCCTGCTGTTACCCTCGCTGCCGGGCTGTTGCGTTCATCTCCGTGTGTAACACCACAATGTGATCGCCCCCGCCGGTCGATGCGCCGTGCGCAGTGCATGGATGTACACGTGTCATGTAGCGCGTGCATGCACTGTTACATCGAGGGGCTCCGATCCAGTGCACCAAGCGAACGTACAACTAGATTCTAGACTCACATGCTACCCAGCAGATGCAAGCCGGCCAGGCGATCACCTGGCACAAACTGCGCACCCGTGAGCCGTGCTACCCTGCGCGTGCATGCATATACACGTGTTACACGGAGATGAACGCAATAGCCCGGCAGCGAGGGCAACAGAAGGAAAGTGGACGGCAAAAACCCCCGAAAGTAGACACCAGCAAAAAGCAATCACTCTCCCAGGCGAAAAAGCCACATCGAACCGACACAGCCGACACAACCACACCCACGCACCCACACGCACGCGCACTCCCGCACCCCTCCACATATACACGTGTTGGAACGCCGATTCCGGCTGAGGCGCCATGGCATGTTGAGGCCATTGTAGAGATGAAGGGATGCAATAATAAAGTGGAGGCCTGAAGAGATCATGGGTTCAGTTTCAACACAGTAGCTGGGGTATACGGTCTGCCCCACCTGGCCAGGTGCCCATGGGCAACCACGGAAGATCTGTGCATGCTACGCGCATAATAGAGGCTCGCGCGCGCATACGATCGGAATATGCGACGCGAAGCGGAACTCGGCACGCAGCAACCAGGGCGCCTTGCATGTCAGCGCTCGATGGGGTTTTCGGCAAAGCAGTGACATGTGCAGGCCCATTCGCGCAACAAGTGCTGTGACATGTACAGCGCACTGCATGCTCCTCGCCCGCCGACTTATCTGTTGTGATAGGGTATTGTCTGACACTGACGCCACCTCTTCTGCGATACCACCTACGCCACGATTATACTCGACGCATGGTCGCGTGCAGAAAAAGCAGCGCAATGGCAATGTCAGACCTATCGCGGCAAGTCGCGCTACGTCTGGCAGTCTCGCATCAGCTACAAACCAACTATATCTGTGCCGCTTTGATTGTGAAGGAGCGGTTGGTGTTTGACGCTGCCGTGGAACGTACATCGTCAATGCGACCGCGCGCATGCGATGCGGAGGTTGGTGCACCTTCGCCACGGCCCGTGTACGTGCACGCATATTGCCAGCCATTGCACTGTGTTCCAAGGAGCCCGCCCGAACAGCTGTCGCGGGACAAGAAGGTAAAACATCACGCAAGCCCAGAAGCTCGAACAGATATGCCACGCGAGGATCCTCTGCAAACCGTGAACCGTAAACGTTCCAAAACACTTGCTACCTGCGGAATACCACTTGACAATCGTTGAACTTTGACGTTTCTTGTCTAACTTATCCTTTCTAACATATGCTGGCCAGACAAGTCCACTTGGGGCTATGCAGGAATTGCCAAGTTTCAAGACAGCAATTGCGTATTTCTTGCAGATGCACAACACGTACACGCGACTACAGACCAGGAGGAAGCTACGAGAGAGGCGGTTCCAGATTCATGCTGACATGGTGATTCGGTGCAGTACCCACCAGCAGTCTGTTAGTGTTGACACAGAGATAGAGCACAGCCTCAGCTGCGCCGAGGAAAGTCAATAAGCAGTACAATGAGTAGCCTGTGTTCACCAGTATTAAACCCGTGAGCATAGAGGCCACTGCACACCACTGCTGGTAGAGGCCACACCCGGGTCCATCCCAGTTGGCTGGCACACATCTGAAGAACCACACTGCACCATCTTAACCAAAAAGAAAGGAACAGTTCCAAATGAGTTGCCAGGATGGCTGCGATGCCGTCTAGGTGCAGCATGCCTTCCAGTCGTGCTAGCTATCAGCAATCAGCCCATATGCTGCAGTGCGCAAAACGGGCATTCTCTGTGGCTGTCCTCTGCAGTTGCCCTCACATCTTGACTCGTGTGTGGCACATCCCACCCGAGATCCGCCGTGTTGGTGTGGCATGGCAACTGTTGAAGCAAATGGCACAGCCGTGCTCACACCCCCAGCGCTTACATGTCACGCCATTGCCTGAGCAAGCTCTCACCCCGTGCATGCTGCACGTGAGTCGACACCACAGAGGCAGAAGGCACAGGCTGCTTCACCTCTTTGCATATGCAAGCCAGACACCAAGCGAGGCAAGGCTGTGGCTGCAGGGTGCACACTTGCACCGTTCACAGGCAACCCTGATCTATCTCACACACAGCTATCTATCTCAGACATGCGTCTGTGTGTGAGATAGACGCAGCCGCCATGGTTGCCGCCGGCAAGTGCCGAGTGCTGGCAAGTGCCGACACCACGGTCTTGGTATGAAGGCACCACTGCCGCCGGCAAGCGCCTCGCACGCACGCCAGCTCTGATCACCTCAGGCTGCTTGGAGGCAGTGGTGCCTTCGTACCCAGACTGTGGTGTGACTGGCATCATGTGCGAGGGAGCATGCCGTTGTTCCGGTCGTTTTGGCCACCAATTGTCGCCCGTGGGGGGTCACAATGTAGTGCAGGTGGACATCGGCTCGGCCGCGGTCTTCCATGTGTCTCAGCGCTGAGACTGCGACTGCCGCAGCACACCCGCCAGCTGAGGACCTTCGAACGCACCATGACGCTCACCGTATGTCACACATGATCGCCGTCGCTCCATGTGCCTTGCTCATCTGAGTGCAGTTCGTGAAAACATGTCGAGAGGGGTTTGTCTGTGCTTGTGATGCTGGCCATGTTGCGCTTGCGTCATTCCCTTGGCGCTGTAACACGGGCACCCAGCACATCGGCATGAACGTTACCGCACGTACAACGCACACAACCAGCGGCTCAAGCACTGTGGCAGATCTAGGCTTTAGGCAACTGTGTGCAAGCTAGTCGTTGGTGTGGCCGCAGGTGCAGCGCAGCAATGCATGCATGAGACTGCGGGAGTGGGACGTTGATGCATAGATTTATATGGTGATCAGCGAGTTCGCTGTCACATATAGGACTGGCTGCCAGTTCGCCAGTCGTTGTATTTGACTGGCTGAATGGCAGGTACGTGTTTCTTGGACTTTGTTTGCATACTGCTGTGAGTTGGCATTAATACCTAGGACATTGATTGAGCTGTGTGCGAAGTGCAGGCTGAGACGTTGTCGAGCACGACCACCGACCGCGCTAGCAATGCTGCAGCCGGCTGCAGCCTTCAACGTTGTCGAGCTTCGATCGAAGCTGATACCGATGTCAGGAATAGAGAACTCACACGAAACTGGCCGTGATTGCCACATATATGCGTTGATCACATTTACACACGTGCATGCGTATGCCGTTGGCGTGGATTTATCGTACGTCATGACATCAACGGGGCTTGACGCTTGCATGTACTCGGTAAACGTGGCTACAGGAGTACCATGACGGCTTGCCTGTGAGTGCGAAGATGCAACGCCGGGTCATGCCCGGCACCTAGTGGACGCAGCAGATATACACCCGGCTCAATCAACGACCATGCTAATTGAGGTTATAGTAATAGACTGTTCGCAAACAACTGACATACTTGCAATCTGCCTGCCCAACAACTCATCAGACGTCAGCAACTCTCAAGCTTAGGTGCGAGCCCTCGTGAATCACGACAGGCACGTGCCTGTTCACTGTGTACAACATGTTGTGGAATTCGACTTCACGTGACGTGCGTTCGACAAAGCTGTACGGCCGGTATGCGGGGCTGTGGCATCCTAGGTAGTTCATGTTTCGTAAGAGTTGGCCATCGTCGCGGATAATCCACGATAGCCTACACAAGTTTTGCATCTTACCATTGCAGGTACAGGTTTATTTGATATCGTCAGTGCTATTGCGATGTCTGTCGGCTCGTTCGGGACAGCAATGTTCCACTATCTCAGATTACCCTCCTGCCCGTTGCAAAATCTCACTGCGTCTGCAGGCATCAGACTACCGCAAAATACAAAGTATTGAAGCGATTGCAGGACTGGACGTGACCGGAGACGCCCGCGGCGCCCAGCTCTGCATCCGCTTTGAGCTTCTTCCAGGGACTCGAGCTCGCGGACCGCTTGCGCAACAGCATCGACAAGCCTCTACACAGTAAATTCGTGTCTTCCAAAAGCAGCATGGACGTTCCAGGACTTCTCATCCCCAATCTCGCAAAGTACACGGAGGACCTCGGACAGGGCACATTCGGCTCGGTGCGGGGCCACAGCTCGTGTGCTAGTACATGCCATCGAAACTTACATGGGAACTCTCTATAGCTAGTAGCGGTGCTTATGGTATAAACTTGGTCTTCACTGACAGTGCTCTCCATGCGCAGCGCTTGCACGCGTGCAGTTTGCGTTTTCACATTGATCGAGCACTTCATGCCATATGCAAACAGCCAAATCAAATACTTTGAAAGCGCTTGCGTGCCAGCTGTATCTCTAGCGCAACTAAGTCCTGCCCTATCTCGTTCGCGCTCTGGAACAGCTTGCATCAAGGCGCATATAAGCTGCCACTTTCGGCCGTTCTCACACGACTTTGAAGTAGATCTTCAGATTGCTGCGTATCTAGGATGATGTGGCCTGGCCTAGTCCGACGGTGCCGGTGAGAGACGCCTTTATCCGGCTGTCCGGCGGGCGCTACATTGTTCACTGAACTGTCACCGAGCAGCGCTAGCACGCCTGCCCACCTGCGATGCGCTGATATTCTCGTCGCTACTTGCATATGCATCGCAATGGTTCACATGAGGCGCGAATATTCGTATCTGATGCGTGCCAGCAAAGCTCTATTCACGGCTAGTGGTGCTCACAGCTGCCACGTTGACAATTGTCTTGCAAGTTGCAAGACATCTTGCTCAGTACTCGCCGGTACGTACACGCGCAGGTGCTTCTGCACGGGATTCGCACGTCGCCCTCGCTACTGGGACCCCTGCAGCTGGTTCATGTACACAAGCGTCAGTTTGATACTCTCTATCGTGGCCAACATATTCCCGGCCCCGGGATGTCCACGCGCGAAAGTCCAGCTGTTGACAGCAGTGACTTGCATGTACGTTGGCGTTGCTGTTACTATGTCTGTGCTATTATGCTGTCCATATTTTGTGAGCGGCGGTTGATTGTAGTCAATCTAGAGCGTAACGACCGGCTTCTGCTGCTGACTTGGACAAATTTGCCGTCAATTTGCTGACCTGGACAAGTGTCCAAGTCAGCACAGTTTTTAATGCTGTGGACTGTATGCTACTGAACGACCATTTACGTCCGTTCTTATGGGTTTCGACTCCGTTGCAAGTATTCAATGAAGCGTCACGTCTAGCTTACTTCGACGCTGCCGATGAGAGACCCCACAGTTGAAGGGTCCGGCAAGCGAGCGCTGTCAACTACAGTGCGCACTGAGCAGCACGCCGGGCCATTGAATTCACATCGTTGTTTGCGTATGCATTCCACCGGTTTCATGACAGCCGTGGATCTTCATATCTGATGCGTTCCACCACACTCACTGCTAACTAGAGATACGTCACAGATGTATGCTCCACAAAGTGGTAGAACACAGAGGCACGATTCATGGCAATGCACCAAAAACGATTCACCATGGCCGAGCGCCGTACACAGACAGAAACAGAGCAGCTTCTGTATAGCGCTAAAGCTCCCTCAACACATTCTCACACGCTATTCACTAGTGCTGCTCACAGCACGGCTCACAACACACTCAGAACTGCTCCACCGGCACGTCCAGGCCCGGCATGAAGTGCTTGCCGGTCACACGCGCAATGGCCGACAGCGACTGAGCATACATGTTGGCATTCCCCCTCTGCAACGCACAAGACAACTTCTTGTGCGTGTTCGTGACAAACACCGACTCACTGCTAACTAGTGGTGGTCACGGCTGCCACATCGGCAAGACGTGCTCAGTAATAAAAATGATAGAAAAAGACAATAATTAAAACAATCGGGCATCACGCCAAACGCAGACGGGCAGCGGCCAGTACTTACACGTACAAATGCGCACAGATACTTCTAGCTGCATTGGATTCGCACAGACTGCCATGTGTTGCACGTGTTGACCCCTCTCCCGCCCCTGCTCTCGAAGTCGCCGCGGCCGATACCCGTCCGGGTTTGGCGTGATGTCCCATTTCTTGGTTTGTTTGTGTGGGCCGTGCTACTGCGCTATTATGTACACAGCTGTCATTTTGGTTCTCTTTGTCGAGTTCACGCGCACGCACGTACAAAGGACGTACACGAGGGGATACATACTTCTGGACCTGCGTATGCACGACGTTGATCAATCTCCATGAAAGGAGCATCACAGACATGCAGCTTGCCTGCAGGTCAAAAAGGCTTTGGTGCAAACACACCACATCGTGGCTGTCAAACGTGGCCAGACGCTGTGGCAGCGACGCTCCCTGTGGCGTGAGGCCAACGTGGCCCGCAAGCTCGCCGGCTGTGCCCACATCCTGCCGCTCCTGGCCATGCAGTCAGACTGCGTCGCCGCCGACGCTGCAGGAACGGCCTCCGAGATCGCATTCCCGGTGTGCGACGGCCGCGACCTGGAGGACATGATGCGTGCGGAGCTGCCCCGACGGGAGGCGTCCGCGGCGGCCAATGGCCGGGACGCCCTCGACGAACCGGTCCTACCCGCGCGCCTGTTTGTGCCGATCATGCGCGGCATCCTGCGCGCGCTGCAGCATGCCCACGCCCGGGGCGTCGTCCACCTGGACCTGAAGCCCGCTAATGTCATGCTGCGCGTCAAAGACGACCCTGAGTCGGTTGTAGTCATCGACTGGGGCGTCGCGGTGGGCCGGGGGTACAAGCTTTACACGGGGCAGGGGACGCCCGGGTTCTGGGCGCCCGAGTTTGATGCCCTGCCTGAAGTCCCGGTGGACGGGCAGTACATCCCGGCGGGGCCGGAGCATGACGTGTACAGCCTCGGCATGCTGGCCGCAAGGCTCCTGACGGAGTGCAAGCCTGACGACCTCCGCGGCATGGCCGACCGCGGCAACCTGGGGCCGTGGGTGACCCGCGCCTGTGGCCTCGACGTCGCCGTCATGCTGTGCGGCGCGCTGCACCGCGACCCGCAGCAGCGGCCGACCATCGACGCGATGCTCGCCGTCGTGGAGAGGATCCATGCGGGGCTGCAGCCGGCAGCGCCGCTGCCGCGCCGGGGGCTATGCGCGGCAATGCAAGACGTGCGGGCGGCAGGGGTGGAGCATCGGAGTAGCGCGCCTGGCGAGCTTCCGAGTGAGCGGGCGCTGCGGCAGTCGACTGCGCCTGCCGCGGTGGCGCACCTGCTGCCACCATCGCAAGATGACCTGCTGCGGGCACTGGAAGGGTCGGCTACAGAGGACGCCACGGGGTCAGACAAGTCGCGCTGGCCAGAGGGGGCAGACGCGCTTACAGGAAGCGTCGTCGGCACGGCGTTCATGTTCAGGACAACAGCGATGTCACGGAGTGAGCGCTCCTTGTCTTCCCGCAGTAGCGCGCTGTCGGGGGCCCCAGACATTGCCGATGAGGTTGCGGACAGATCTGCGCCCACCCATGAGCCCGTTCTTGGCGAGCTCATCACGCAGCCCACCTGGCCGTCGCTGCCGAGCGCTCCGCTGGCAGACAGCCGCAAGCAGGCTGAGGCTTCTGCTCCTGCGCTCACCATCGGCGCTTCTTTGACCTACGGCGCTGCGTCTGTCCAAGTGACTGCGGGGGCTGATGGCACCCCGCGTGAAGCCTCGGAGACCGTCACTCAGCCATTTGCCGACTGCAGCACGCACACTGAAGGCAACTCTGGTGTCGCAGCTGTGCAGACAGAAGACATCTTTGGCGGTGTCGCCACATCAGCAGCGCTGCCGACTTCTCAACACTCCATCAGCGAACGGAACACAGGCGTGCCCCACCACCGCACCTTGACCTGACCTCCGCTGCAAATCAGTCCACTAGCAGTCAAGTGCTGTTGCAGCTCTTGCTACAGCCCATGCCATCGCTTGTGATGCTCTCGCCCAGCCCGCAACAATATGGCGGTGCGCACCACAAGCACATCTCCTGCGCGCCTGACCGGTGCTGATGTCACCTGCTGCTCTGCAGGGATTGCATCAACTCAGCTGGCAGGCCCGGCAACCCCAGACCGTCTGGACGGGACCGCTGATGACTCTGACAAACCCTTGACCGCGTCCGGAGGCACTCCCGCTCTGACACCCGCAGCGTCGGCAGCTGAGCACGGTTGCGTTGTAAGATCTGCGGCGGACCCCATCGAGGCGCCTTTCGGCACAGCACTGCAACTCGCGGACTGTTCGCTTGGCCCCTGCCTCTCCCCGGTCGTCTCCCACGCCTCCTCGCTGTGCAGCCTCACAGCAGAAGAACAGCAAGAGCGCCTGGCGCGCATCCCGGCCGACTGCGGGGTGCTGGTGACGTGCCCAGATGACGCCTTCTTCGCGCCTCACCGTGAAATTGCAGGCATGCATGCCACACTGCGTGCTGTGTCCCTGCTGGGGGTACCGAGCGGCCCGGCGCTGCAGCTGGCAGAGTACTCCCTCGATGCGGACCTGTCCCCGGACGTGTCCGGCTCGGGTTCACTTTGCTCTGTGGGAGCAGAGGCGCCAGCCGAGCGCGACCTCTTCCCGACGCAAGACACAGTGTTCGGGCTGCAAGGAAGCATCCAACCAGCTGCGCCCGCATCTGCGCCTGAAGACGAAGAGCTGCCGCGCCGCGATGTTCAAGCACAGCAGCTTTCACAGCCAGCTGCGGCTGCTTCTGCAGTCGAAGAGGCTCACGCGCGGCTGACGGAGCTCCGCGCCGCGCGGGAATTGCTGAGTCTCAAAGCGGCGGTGCGCGGCGGCAAAAAGCTGCGGCAGCGGCGGCGCCGGGCGCGAGAGCAGAAGCGGCTCGTCTTGGACTATGAGATTGAGCACCTCGAGGCGCTCATCCTGTCCGCGGCGGCGGACGTGCGGCCGCTTGGGCTGCCGCATGTGCGGATCAGTCAGCAGGGCGCCGCTTCCGCATCAGGCGGTGGGGCTGCCACCAGGACCCCCCCAGGTACGGGGGGAACGGAGTGTGTGGACGATGCGTGGCGCGTTGCCAGCGCGCTTGCGCTCTCGCCCGGTGGCAGCGGCGGCGCGTCCAGGGCCTTTTCACCGACCCGCGTGGCGTGGGCGTGTGAGAGCCCGGTCGCCGGTGGCGCGGGCGGGCTGGTTCAAGCAGGCGAGGCCTGCAAGTGAGGGTGTGTTGAGTTGAGGAGGCCGCAGGCGGCCGGTACGTCTTGTGGTGGTGGCAGGGGTTGTCAGTTGCGTGCTTTCATGGTGTTTTCTATGGCTGTGCGAGAGTGTGCATGGGGTCTATGACCTCTTGTATTACGAATGTCTGCGGCGCAGCAATGGGGTGATGAGTTCCCCAATTCAGGCTAGTTCCAAGTTGGGCTTGGACCAGTGTCTTGACGAATCTTGAGGAGCACCAACACGTGTGTCCAGTCGTTTGTCCCGTGTTTGTCTTGAGGAGAATACATAAGTTTGTGTGCCTGCTGCATGTCCATAGTGAAAGTGCAACTGTGTCTGGCCGAGGGGATGGGTGTCGCTGCATGAGCACAGCCATTCATTGCAGCCACCCTGAGCCCAGCTGCGGCGATGACGCCCAGTGCTCGATTGGGCACAACTGGCAGTGGATTGCTGATTCGTAGAATGGTTTGTGAGTAAGGAATGAATGGACCAAGCCAATGTAATCCTTGCCATGTGCATGCCTCCACTTCACTGCCAGATCTGTCTGGAAACGTGCTCCTGCGTCTGACCCGTATGTTGGATGTGCATGCTGCACTGGCAATGGCTGTGTTGCAACATGTTGGTACCAGCCAGGTCATGTGTGATGCAACCTTGGACTGCAGCAGTGCTGGCGGCGCCACAGTGTGAGACCTGGGCAGGGGAGGTCCAGTTGTACATCATTGATTGCAAGCGCTGCGCGTGTGCGTGACACCAAGGTGTTGGTCACCTTCATGCAACCACTCATCTGCAACGAACACAGACGCAGGTTTTGCCCAGACGCTCGCAGCCTCCGACTGCAAGCTTCTCCTACCTGCTACATACATAACCACACCATTCGTTCATGGCAAGCGCTCCAGCTGCCATGCTTGGTCCCTTCTCCAAGAGGTGTCTACTGCCAGTGGGGAGTGCATATAGAGCGTAGTGCAGCAGGGAAGAGCTTCATGCACGGTGTATTCTGTGGACAGGTGTGTTAGAACAAGAACAGGAAGTCCAGGTCTGAAATCGAGAGGAAAACATATCATAAGTTGCCGAATTACGCGTTTTCAAGCTGAGACCGAACTGCACTTCTGCGTGCTGATGATAGGAAGAATATTCCGACTGAAAATTATGTGTCGGTAGGAAACGGCTTACAGCAGGTGCTGCAGGGGAGCGATGGCCCATCCCGTGGCAGGCTGCTCTGTCGTCAGTCCATAATCTCGAAAGTCACACACCATCTCCACTTCCGCGTTGTCAGTTTTGGACCCAGATGTATCTGTAGCATCTCCATCATGTTGTTGTTGACCACCAGTGTCTGCACAGCAAAACTCTCACATTTGAGCAGTATGCATAGCCACAGGTCAGCTAAAGCACATGTATGTCGCCTACAGCTTCACAAAGGCATGATCCTGCACGGTGCCAATACAGTGGCAGAGCGCAGAAATCCAGCTGGAAAAACCTTGGAATCCCAATGGAGCTCGGCCGATGGAACCGCAACTGCTAGGACTGAACTGAATGACAGTAGTACAGATGGCACAGTGATGCTTGAGCTCAGATCACAGAACCGTATCGACCGCAAGTCATTCACCTTCTGACTGAACATTCCGAGCAATCCAGATTTCTGACGCAACCGCATCTCACAACGTGCAGCACAAGCGCAATCAGACCAGCCACACCTTTCGCTGCAGCAGTAACCTTTTCCGCCTTTCTTTTCTGCTTTTTCTGCGGTAGTTGTGGCGCTGCCTCATCGGCACTGGGTCCATCAGCCTTCCCAGCAGTCTCATCGTCAGAGCTAGCACCAGCGCTGGACGAAGCCGCTCTGCCTTCTTCCGACCCCGCAGCTGCCCTGTCATCATCTTTGGTGCCAGCTGCTGATGAGTCTTCTGGCAGGCGGACAGTGCAGACCCTCACACGTCGCCAGACAGTGAGGAAGTCATTGCAGTGGGGCCAACTGGGCAGGGGTACTTTGAGCACACACCTGCACAGTACTTGCTTTTGCTATTTGTGTCTGGTGGTAACAGCAGCTCACTTGTCTCTGGTAGATCCCAATCACCAAACAAAGATGCACACATTGCAGGGAACAAGCCGGTCACGCAACGTGCATGTTGTGATATCATGCTGCTTGTGATGTCTTGTGATGTGTCACTTGTTCCCTTGCCTCGGCGCTGCTGAGGCCCTGATCCATCTCAACAACATGTCTTCTCAGCCAGTGTTACACATTCCAACATCAACCGCCACCGGTGCCACTGTTGTAACATCGCCACTGATGCCACTCATGTGAAATTGACTGGTGTCACTGCTCTGGGACGAGCGTGTGTGTGTGCCAACGGTGCCAAGCTCACTTGTGAGTCACAAGTTGTGACAGCTACTCCAGCGACAGCTACTCGTCACATTTACCTCTGCAGACCGTGTTACTCAGGCTCGTGACCAGGAGTCAGGCGCACACCGGAACATGCTGAACAGGTGCTGTTGGAACTCTGGTGCAGAGGTTCGGCCCCAGGGCGCCTTGTCGAGCATCGGGCAGTCGCCAAACAGCTCGCCGCAGTGGATGAGAGTGTCTGATTGCAGGGCCTCCAGGCACTGGGCAGCCATAGACTCTCCACTCTCCTCGAATTCATCGGGATAGCACAGCAGCAGCGTATCCTGCAGGACGTAGACCCTTGCTGTGATCCCCGAGGCTTGGGGCCTTCACTTATCACAGTGTAACGCAACCAGGAGCTGCCGCGGAAACCCTCCAAAACCTCGCTAACGCTGCTGCAAAAGACACAGGGGATGGTGTAGGCTCTGCTTTGACTGGTTGAGCATGGCAATGGCTTAAGGCAGCGGATCGCGGCACAGGATCAGATTCAAGAATGAATGCAGGAACCGTCTTGGGGCGTGTGGCCTCTTGGCTACACTACACATGCAGGGCAAGCCAGACGGATTGTCGTCAGTGTCGAGCAAGGCATGCGGATGCTTGCCAGCATGCACATGTGCAGCAGGTATGCAGCACTGCAGAGTGCAGCAGGTATGCAGCACTGCAGAGTGCAGCAGGTATGCAGCACTGCAGAGTGCAGCAGGTATGCAGCACTGCAGAGTGCAGCAGGTATGCAGCACTGCAGAGTACAGCAGGTATGCAGCACTGCAGACTGCAGCAGGTATGCAGCACTGCAGAGTGAAGCAGTGCCAGTCAGGCACGATACATGGCAGGATAATGCGTTGCTCTGTGGACGGATGGACGCACATTAGCATGCAGAGGCTTCTTCAGGACTTCTGGTCCGCCTAGTTCAACTGCTGTCCACGGCTCTCGCACTTCACCAGCTGATGTGACTGGTGAAAACTTGTCGTATGCATGAACGTTTATGCCTTGCTGAAGCATGCAGTGGGCCCAGTATCCTGCATGGCAACATGGGTGTCAGCAGGCTCTCCATGCTAGTTTCATGCCAAGTTGTGGGATTTCAGGCGAATTTGTCATGCACTCGGTCTGCATCTGGTTGTGTCAACCTGGTGGCGTTGTGCGGTCACGTCGGAACGTGCAATGTGGGCAAGTGAACACGCAATGTGCACAGCTGATTCGACCTAGGGCATTTGCCAGCAGCATGCCTGCGAATGGGGCTGTCAGGCACCGTCCTGCTGCAGGCTACTGGCACACCGCAAGCCTCCAGTTGTTAGGGAATCTCATAATGCAGAGCAGCTGATGAAGAGAGGAAGGTCAGCGCCGCAATCTGTCGCTCTGTTGAAGAGCAAACTGATGGAACTTTCAGTGGTCCTGAATGCAGACACCTTCGAGGCTTGACCTGAGGTGCGTCAGGCCTGTGGACCAAATGTGAGAGTGGTTTGACGGACCTGCGCCGGCACCAACTTCGACAATCGGCCCAAAGTGGGACAGTATGCGAAGAGCCCGCTCGTCTGGTGTTGCCCATGCGTATTTGTCGCAGACAGCAGCCGCTGAGTTTACCACCAGCTCCCACAGCTCCTGCCGACGAGGCTGCAGTGGCCAGCAGGATCATTGTCAGCAGCCTGGACCCAGCAACAAGGCAGTAATGTGATATATCGTTCTGATTTCACTTTCAAATTGCAGTCAGCAATATACCTGCGCCATTTCTTCGCTGAACACGCTTCTGACGTCTGCTGGCCAGCTCTGTTTCAGCTGGTTCATTGCGACCAGTCCTTCAATCGAGGTCGTAGACTGTGAGTCTGATCTACTACCTCCATTTTCTTTGGTCTCAGCTGTTTTCCTTTTCTTCTTTGCCATCGTAAACCGAGCTAGTCGTGCAAGCGGGAGGACTGATTCCCAAGAAGAAACGAAAAGACAATTTGCATTCTAGACATATGGACATTACGATATTAAGACCTTTGACATGTGCGTAAACAGCGATTCTGGCATCATCTGCCGAACAAGTTCATGAACGTTATGCAGCACGAACGCCGCTGCCCTGGTCGACACTCCAAACACATGCCCGCATGTGCACGTGTTCGCGTATTCAGCGATCAGTAGTCTCAACACCTCAAAGTGATCTCGGAATGTTTGCTGTTTCGTAGTGCCGTTCAGTACATCGGCGCCTTTGCAAGCTTTGTTCACCTAGCGAAAGAGCTATGTCACTCCCCAATGAAGTAATTGGAATTAACAAGCGCCACGCCACTGCGGCGATCGTCTCGCTCACTGTTGATTTCATCCTATTCTGAACACGTTTTTGACGTTTGCAATAGCGTGCGGTCGGCATGGCGTCGGGGAGAGCAGCGCTCCAATATCGCAAAGCGATGATGGTACGCATACTGGAGGTGTCCGTGCGGCTCAGTTCGATGAGCATGGCTTTGTGTTGGTATGTATTCATCAGCTGCACTGTTCGGAAACAAAGAATTGCGAGTGGGTGCAGGAGCGCAAGGCACAGATGGGGCAGGAGCTCACAGAGGAGATCCACGGAAAGATGAGAGAAGCGTTGGCTGAGTTTAAACGCAAGCTGGAAGAGTTTGCATTGAATCACAGAGAAGAGATCCGCATGGACCCAGAGTTCAGAGCCCATTTCCATGCTATGTGTGCACACGTGGGAGTGGACCCACTGGCGTCGAACAAGGCATCAGTAAACAAATATCTGTCCTTCAGAGGGTGGTCGTTCGCGACATTCTACTATGAGCTCGGAGTTGCAGTGGTGGAGGTATGCATGAAGACCAGGCCACAAAATGGTGGCCTCATTGAGCTGAACAAGCTCACCCGCCTCGTGCAGCAGCGAAGAGGAAACGCGGTTGAGAAGATATCTGCAGACGACGTCCTTCAAGTACGTGTCATGGCTCCCTTGCTTGTCTAGGAGCTGTCCGCAGCCTCGATCAATGCCAGTGTGGTTGCAGTGGCACCAGGATCATCTACCACCACAGTGTAGACAGCTGTCAATAACCATGCACCTGTGATCTGATCTCGAGGGTGGAGACATCGTGAGGTGTGCAGTTTGTGAGATGGCTTCCCAACATGCAGGCGGTGAACAAGCTGCAGGCTCTTGACAACTCCTTCACCATCATTCCGGATCCGAAGAAAGTACAGTCCAAGAAAGGGACTGTCTTCTACGTCAATTCCATCCCAAGAGAGCTGGAGATGAATGTGCATGACATCCTTGACACAGCGGGGGATGCAGGGCACCTGACACTGGAGCAGCTAGCATCGAGGCCAACATGGACGAAGCGGAGGGCGGAACTGGCCCTGCAATCGATGATCAAAGATGGCACCTGCCTGATCGATGATGGCGATCCACGGGGCATCCGTTTGTTCTGGTTTCCAAGTGCAGAGTCACTGGATATCTGATCGGCCCTGATTGGCAGGAAGCCATGACACACATTACATTTCAAGGAATGTATTCCAGAAACATCCCTGTGCATGATCATCATCTATGGCCGGGGTTACAACCTTCTTTCGCAATGTACATGCATTTTCAAATGGATGTCTGCACAATAGTACCCGCTCCCAGTTTATTCATGCAATGTAGCTGACTGTGCATTGTGGTGTAACTGATGTGATGCATACACTCTGAGCCCTTGACTACTATGTGTATGAAGCTGGGGTCGGAATTGCAGCCCCATGGAACTGTTGGTCGTGGATCACAGCAGTATGCTGAGAATGAATACGAATTCAAGATCACGCGCAGCGACAAGAATTGAACATGAAACAGTCAGGCCCAACATAGGATGAGACGTTTGATCATGTGTGTTGCCATCACATGTGAAAAAGAGAGGTTCGAGCAGCACAGCACAGGCATGTGCTGCCTTTCAGGCCTGCCAGGGTTGCATCTCAACAGCTGCACACAGCCAATATCACAGCTGGGAGTGTCACGGAAATGGAGAGACATGAAAGCTGATTTACTTAGACCCTGCTCTTGAGACGCATGTATACGGCATGCGCTGTACGATCCTCTTGTCACATCGCATTCACATCTCCTTATCATAGCTGCCTGTGGACCACACGTCTCAGCCACCACGATCACTTTCACTTCTGACACATCACGACCACAGCGCCCCACACTGACAGGTGGCATCCTGCCGCTGCGGCTCTGACACCATCCGCAGCTGCGCCCCGCCATGCTGCGCCTGAGACTGCTCTGTGACAGGGTCACCTAAGCAAGCGACACCTTTGCCTTTGAGCCAGCACGACACGCTGACTCAGTGGCCGCTGTTGCGCTGCGCCGGTCTCATCCCGCGGCACCGGCTACCACTGCAGTGGCCGCTTTTGCGCTGCGGTGGTAGCCGCTGAAGATATGTTGAAACACTTCTGAGGGGGAGTGCTCATGCATATGCCCGCAGGCAACCTCGCTCCTCCACATCATGCGGCGCGGCAGCCGCGCCACTGCCGTAGCCAATGGTCCGGCCGCCGCCGCGCCGCCGGGTCACGTGTTGTGGCAATGGCTGATCACCACTGGACCGAGGCCACGTGCCCCCCACAAGCCTGCACCGCCCGCCGCAGCACGCTCGCCCGGCCACAGCACCGCGTGCGGAGCGTGCATGCATGGAGACGCGGCCGCTGCTGCATTGACCTCTGCGGATGCACCTCCCGCCGCGGCATGCTGCGCTGCTGGGCAGGCGCGGGGATGTGCATCAGCGGGCGCCGCAAGCGCGTGCAGGCCCCGCGCTGCGCTGGCCCGCACTGTGGTTTTGCCGTGCGTGGCCCGGCCCCGCGGAGACCCGGCCCGGCGCATCGCCCGCGACCCGCAGCCACCTGCCGACCGCCTCCGGATCGGCCGTGCCCACGCACCCCCCTCACCGCCATCCCCTCCAGCACAACCCTCCACATTCCGCACAGCAGCATCACCCGGTCGCGCCTCTGCCGGCCTTGCAGCAGCGACCACCGGCTCCGCGGCAGCCTCGCTCGCACTGCTGCAGGCCGCCGGCAGCACCGCTGGTCGCACCGGCGTCTCCGCCACAGCCATGCTGTGCGCTGTGTGCTCCGGCACCACCGCCAGCGCAGGCACCCCCCGCCCCACCGGCACGCCAATGCCGGTGTATGGCCACGCTCCCACGGCTCCTTCATCCTCGACCCACGCAGCCGCCTCCCCCCGCCGCCTTGCCTCTACAGCCGCCTCCTGCCGCCGCAGCGGGTCAAGCGCCGGCGCGTCCGCAGCGGCCGCCTCCGCGGCAGCCGCCGCCTCGATGTCCGCAGCGCACCTCTCCACCTCCCCCCAGCAGCGGCTCTCCTCGAACTTGGCCAGCATGCGGTCGGTGACGCGCATGTCCTGGTGCAGGCTCACCGCAGCGCCCGCATGCATGCTGTCCTGCGGCCGCGTCTGCGGCACACGCCCCGTCGCGCGCACGCGCTCGGACACATACCGCATCTGCGAAGTCGCCACTGCTTCTTGCCAGCACTCAAGATACGACGGTGCCGGCGGCACGGCAGGCTTCACCGCCCGCACGGCCGGCGCATCACCGAATGCAGACGCTGCCGCGGGCGGCGTCCCACCCGCTGTCCCACACTGCCGCGCTGCGGACGACCCCTGCAGCCCCAGCGTGGAGCGCATGCTGGCCACGGCCGCCCGCAGATCCCCCATGCTCAGCAGTCCCGCGGCTGCAGAGTTGAACAGGTTCCATGTCTGGTGCTCACAAACCGGATTCACTGTCGCGTAGGGGTGTTGCTGCTTGGACCCCGATACCCCAAAGTGGCTACAGGGGGACACCAGTGCCGCCAGGTCCTGCATGGCGTCCTCCTCGCTGGCAGCTTCGGCGTCCGTGCTGTGCAGCAGCGCGCTGAGCGCGACCCGCCGGCTTCCTGGGGTCGCCGCAGCAGGGGGATGCTGATACGCGGTCGTCGGCAGCAGCGGCCGCACCCGCCGCGGCGCATGGCCGTAATCCGCCAGCTCCAGGTCAGCGGCATCCTCGTGCTGCAGATCATCTACGCTGCGTGCTGCGTGCTGCCGTGCTGCGTCGCGCATTGCCTGGCGAGCATCGACCGTGGGTGTTGCTGCCGCACCAATAGCCACCGGCGATCGCCACGCCTGCGCCCGAGCCGCGGCAAAGTCGAGACGGGGCCCGTCGTCCTCCCCTCGAGCGCTAGCGGAGTCGGAGAGCACAGCCCCGTCTTGCTCCGTGCCTGCCGGTGTGGCGTGCGCTTGCGCCAGTGCATCAGCAAAGGTGGATGGCACGGCTGTAGCTGAGGCTTGCTGCAGCACATCTGCCTGTGGCCCCTGGCTGGACCCAACGCCTGGTGGAAGATCCGCTGCTGGTGCCTGCGCCAGGCTGAAGGCTTCGTCTGTCTCGGAGTGCCAGCCGGGAGGCGGGGGTTGGTCTTCGACGCCACTGGGCATGTAAGCTGCCTGCTCACTCTCATCGGCATACAGCTCTGCATCATCGCTGTCTAGGCCGCCCTCGTCACTACTGAGATACCCGCGGGAGAGCTGCCTCAAATCGTCCTCTTCGTCGGTGTCGTAGCCGTTGAGAGCACCGAAGAAGCTGCGGGCGTTTGGGAGGTGACTGGAGTGGTGGAAGGGGCTATCTGCATCCATCGCTTCGATGTCGTCCTGCAGCAGCTGCACGTCTCGAAGTGGCAGCTGCTTGAAGACGCCGGCGCCTGGCTCGAAAGAGCTCCGGGTGTTTGTGTGGTACTGGCTGCAGATGGAGGCTCTGCTGGATGAAATGGGGGACTGCTGCATGCTTGCCAGTGTGTTGCTGGGCGGACGCAGCCCAGATGCGCTGCTTTGCACGGCAGATGCGCTCCTTTGGCGCATTCGGATACCATCCGTTGGTCTGGTCGCGCTACTCTGGTTCTCGGAGCTTGTCAAGGCCGGCCGGTTGGCTGTGAGACCTACGTGATCTGACAATGTGTGACGGGCGACTCGCGGACATACGTCTTCCAGCTTCCGGCGCAGCCTGTGAGACGCACCATGGGATAGGCTGCAATTGGATGTCCGAGTTCTGAGCGCGACGTGCAGTGGTGCTCGACCACTCGTAACACCTGCGTGGTCCGTGGTGAGCGCAGATGCAGCCGATCGGGCTGAGCATGACCTGCAGGCATCCAAATTTGACTACGATGACGTTCATGTAGTACTTTGAGGAACGGTATAATATGCGGCAGAGGCCGGTCGCGTCGGGCGCCACAATGGCAAGCTGGCGGATGCAATACTTGCGACGTGCCAAACTGAATACACAGGTACAACGTTTGTATTTTGTTCACATACTGTTCGGCTTGCCAATGAATTCAAATTGTTCAGCACAGTGCATGGTTTACGACGAAATTTTGCCGGCGTACCTAAGTTGAGAGGCCTGTGATGAGACAGCGGCGGTGTCATTCCGCGGTACCCGTGCCAAAGCTGAAAGAATGCGTAGCGTCTGCATGTCTGGTCGTTTGAAATACGCATCTGTACTGATGTTCGTCTGCAGCAGAGACAGAGTGCGCACGCCGGCGTCACGGACGTGACTGGACATTCGTGCTAGAAGAGCACAGTAAACGCCAGCATGTGTAGGACGTAACACGTTTACGTGACTCTACAGGCGGCCGTGCTTGCCAAGCTGGCTAACGGGACGCTCGACTCAGCAGCCACGAATGAGCACTGTCGTCGGGACACGTTTGGGGCTGCCTCTGAGCAGCCAGTCTAGAAGAGCAGAAAAAGCTCAGCGACTGTATTGCACGTAGGGAGAGTACGGTGCTCCTACTGTTGACAGGCTCAATTCTCTAGAGATCGCGTACGTGTCGATCTAACGCCGTAATGTCGACACTAATCTCGACCCGTTTCAGAATCCGAGCACAGCTGCAAGATTTTAATGGGTATGACGTCTCATGCTGGACATGTGGGGCACAGTCGGCGAGTCAAGCACGGCCAGGCGCTATAGCCTCCTTCTAGCTGCGCGGCGGTGTGTCTACCAGGACCCGCCAGCTGATCTGCCTTAGCTCGCATGCTCTGGAACGGGTCGCGTGGACTGCTTGGTTGAGTCGACAAACCATGTGCTCCCATAGCGGTTGCCCTGCCGTGCTTCGCGGTAATGTACGTAAGTGATCCAGCTCCGCAGCTGTGTTGTGTCCGACCCATAGTCGCCATACATCATGGCGCTAGAGGAAAGCTTTATTAAATTGATAATAGACCACGCTCGCATTGAACAGCTGTCAGCTCATGCTTTGGACAACAGACATCCTGGCAGGTGAGTTCCTTGCTGGTATGCTCTTCTGTGCACAAAGATTCCTGTTGATCCTGGGCTTGGCAGCTGCGGCGATGAAGTGACTCAGTTCTCACAGACAGGTGCAAGCTCTCAAGGATATCCAGGCCTTGGTGCAGCAGGACTCGGCGGCCCTGGAAGAGGCAAGGAAAGCACGCCTCGCCCCAGCCCTGAACAAAGTGCTGGCCCAAGCGACAGACGAAGCTGTGCTAGATGCCACCAGCTCGCTCATATCCGTTCTAACCGGAGCGACTGTCCACGTCGAGCGCACGCTGATTGTTTCATACCCCATCGTTGGGGATGTTGCTGTGCATGAGTGCTCCCTTGGCGAGGGTGTCGGTGCCCGTTTGTGGGGGATTTCTCATGCCTTCAACAAGCACCTGATAGCCAATCAACACCTCCTCCGAGGCGCTTCGGTGCTGGAGATCGGATCTGGTGTCGGGAGCACAGGTGAGCTCTGCAGTGCGGTTCGCACTACATGCAATTCTTCGACTCGCGTACTCACATTGTCACATCGTCCGTGCCTTCCGTATGCCTGCATCCCGACACCACCAGCAACCACCCGCAGCCGCCACCTTGTCCATTGCTTCGGTGACCAATTCTTGTGGCATGAATCATTTCCGCTGAAACAGTGTCTCGCTGCCCAGACACTGTCTCTGCTTGGCATCCCACAGGCAGCACCAGGCCCAGATGCCACGCAATTCCTCAACAGTGTACCCAATTCCTCAACACGGAGCTGCTGCACCGCTTGCAACCCACCACACCAGTCCTCCCGACCTGCGTCTGCGCACCGGTGCCACGCCAAGCCCGCAGCAACCGCAAGTCCATGCTCCCTCACAACATCTGTGTGAAGCCACTGCCCTCCAGAACTTCATAATGTCAGTTGTGCGACGGCACCACCTTAGGTACCATCTTGTGGAGCATACATTTGTAACGTATCTCACATGTCAGTTGTGCGACGGCACTGCCCTCCGGAACTAACCACACGACTGTTCCGGCCTGTCCCCTCCACACGATGCAGCGCAGTGCAGCAGCGCTCAGCACAGTCGACTCTGAGCACACCCTTGACTGTGAGTTTTCGGCACCGTCGACTCTGAGGAGGAGAGTGTGCAGGCGTTGTGGCATCCATGCTCGGCCCCTCGAGCGTGACCGTCACAGACCTGACCACCCCCCTGCTGCAAAACCTGCTACAGACCGTCCGGCTGAATTCCAAACCCGCACCTGCTCTCCAGTCAGACGCCACAGAGCCACGCCAGGCACCTGCTGCACACACTGCACCACCGGCCTGTGGAGCTCCACCGGCGGAGCTCCCAGAGCTGGAGTTCTCGGATGCTGAGTCGGTGTCCGATGAGGCGGAGCTGTTCGCGGCGGACAGCGAGGAAGACAGCGGCGATGCGGAGTTCTACAGAGGTGGGGCAGGTGTTGCTGTGGGTGGGGCTGCTGGTGATGGTGGGGCTGCGCAGGGCGATAGGGAGTGGGACGTGGGCGTGGTGCGGGTCCGGGTGATGGACTGGAAGAGGGAGTGGGACATGTTGCGGGCGGATGGTGGCAGTGCCGGTGCAGCTGGCGGACTCGCGGTGTCCAGGTGTGCTTTTGTATGTGGTATTCTGTTAGACCTCTAGCCGCCCTTGGGCTAGCTGCTTGGGCTACCCTGATTCAACCGCAGATAGTGCACAGCAGTGACAGCATTCTCCCGGGTCGCAACGGCCGCGCACTTTCTACGTGCTGTGCCTGTTGTTCTCAGACTGTGCCTATTGTTCTCAGACTGTGATCCCACAGCCATAAATGGCAGACGCATGAGCGAGGGTTGTGTGTCTGCCAACACACGCGAGGGGACGGGGGTTGCGCTCCGTGTCATGGCTGAGTGTCATGGCATTCCGGGTGATGCATGGTCCCGACGGGCCCCGTTGTCCCACACCGTGGATCCGGCGTGTCCCCCGCGTTGTCCCCCTGTGGTTCAGCTGGTATTTAATTATTGTTGAACACGGAGCACTTCTCTGTGTTGTAATACACTGTGATAGATCTAAGACCCAGCAGCGCCGAGGCAACAGAGCAGACAACAGTCAGCTGGTTGTGCGGCTTGCACCTGTGCGTGTCTGTTGATCCGTGCCTCTTTGGTCTGCCGCGATGTGAAGCTTGACCCTGCATCTACCCCATGTTTGTGGCATTACTAGGGCGTTTGAGGGTGTGCGCATGCACGCAGCCGGGAGGAGAGAAAAGTTACAACGCGTTACAGAGATATGCTCCACACAGTGGTAGAACACATGTCCGTGTGCATGCATGCAGCCGCATGGACCAAGCCAGCTGCATGCATGCAGCCTAACAGGGACAGTGCAAGCATGCAGTCGGGAGGATGACACCACCAGCGCCCTCGACGCTCTGCAGCCAGACCCACAGCCAGCCCCAATCGGCGGCAGCCGTGCCAATGGCAGTGCTGCGGGTCATTCTGCCCCGCAGCCTCCAGCGCGGGATCGCGGAACCGATGGTGCAACTTCGGAGCCAGACTCGCCGCGGGACACGTTCGACGTGCCGGGGGACGCGGCGGGCCTGCCGCCGCCGGTGCCGCGGGATGAGACGTTTGCGGTGGTCGTGGGGTGTGAGGTGCTGTACGAGCTGCCGCACGCGGCGTGGATTGCGGCGACGATCGCCCGGCGGCTGCGGCGATGCGGTACGGCCTGGATCGCCGGCGCCGTTCGGGACCTCGCGGTGTGTCACCTCACACCGTCTGCCCTTGTTTGTCCCCGCTGACGCACGCTGCACGCACTGCTGTCACCTGTCGCCATTGGTGTACCGTGGTTTCTTTTTGGCGGCGGCTACTGGCACCCGCTGACAGCGGTGCGTGCGGCTCTTCGAAGGTCGACCTGGTTGTGGATCTTTCTCAGTGGATCTGTGTCAGAATTGTTTTTGGGGGTTGAATTCCCATAAGCCGTTTGCCGTACTGTCGTAGCCGTACAGTTTGCCGTACGAGCGTAGCCGTACAGTTTGCCGTACTAGCGCTGCGAGCTGGTGCTGCGTTGGGGTGCTCTGAGTGCTACAGCAGCTGGGGTGGGCGGGGCGTGAGGAACGTTACAAACGTTGCAGGGGTTTGCTGCACAAGGTAGCAGAGCAAGCAGGCCGCTGCAGCTGAGGTGGCGCTGAGGTGGCGCTGAGGTGGCGCTGATGCACCGAGGTGTATGACCTTCAAAAGGCCTTCTGCTTAGCGCATCTTGTCGGTCTCCTGCGCACGCTCTGTGCTGTGCTGCGGCACAGCGTTCAGCTTCCATTGAGTGACAGGCGCACATGTGTGCACACATCTGGGTTTGCTTCCCACAGCACCTCACTGCGGCGGGCGAGTGTTTGTATGGAGTGTTCGTGGCTGAGCAACAGGTCTGACGCAGGGCATGGACGGAGGCCTTTCATGTGTGTTGGTGTCTGCAATGATCTGTGTGTATTGATCGGTGCACGAGAACGACATAACGTGTGAGATAGCCATGCCGGCCGCACCCCGACCGGCGTGACGCCTGAGTCCCTGCTGTATTTCTCCCAATATCTCGAAAACGTGCAGCCTTCGAGTTGCCCATATTGCCCAACACTTGATCCTGACTCATTGAGTTGACTCCTTGGCCGCCATGTTGTCTCACCCCCACACGTGATCACGAGGAGTTGACTGGATTAGTCATGAGGCGTCCCAGAAGTGCTCGAACTGACGGCTCCGAACTCTGAGGCGCTCACCTCGTGTGCAGGTGTATGATTCGTTCGATGAGCATCTCCGCCTGTACGGGCTCGGATACAGCTGCACGCCGATTGCACCTGTGGAGGGCGGCAGCGGGCTGGGCAACAAGGAGGACATCTATGAGGATGGGTACCGGCTGTACCACATCACACACTCGCAGTAGCGTGGGTGGGGTGCAGAGGAGAGCACGTGTGAGGCTGCGCGGGTGTGGTTGTGTCAGTTGTGCCGCTTCGTTGTGGCTTTTCACTTGGGACTGTTGCTGCTTGTTGCTGCCTTCTTGCGGGGTTTTGGTCGTCTGCTGTCCTGCTGTTGCCCTCCCTGCCGGGCTCTTGCGTTCATCTCCGTGTAACACTCGCAGTAGCGGCATGCAGGGGCACGGACGTACGCTGGCCTCGTCTCTGTGCACTCTGCAGCACTGGCATAAACGGCCGTGCAGCCTGCCAGCAGTGATCACTGATTTGAATGTGTGCGCGATCTCAGCAGCGCAGGAGGCCGCCACTGCCAGCGGCAGCGGCAGAGCAGGAGCCGGCAGCGGCTGGCAGAGCCGGGCTCCTGCAGGCTGGCAGCGCCGGAGCCCGGCAGCGGCTGCGCCAGGATGCATGCGCAGCGGAAGGCCGCGTGGCAGCCCGCACAGTGTGGTTCAGGGCATAGTCCAATGCCATACATTCTGACAGTGACATGCTCTCTTGTCAACTGCTGGCAGATGTGTGATGCTATCGTCTGTATGCATTGGCACGCCATGCCAGCAGTACATCTGCCGCGTGTTCCCCAAGCACGGACGCTCCAGTATGGCGCTCGGCCATAGGTGCTGCAGCGTTCAAAGCGGCAGCGCGTTTTGGGCGCTCAATGGCGGTGCAGGCCTGTTCAGGGGTGGGGCCTGTTCGGAGGTCGGGGCGACTGTGGAGGCTGGGCCTGGCCTCGTATCTCGTATCTCATATCTCGTACCTCATATGTCGTATCTCGTATCTCGAGATAGGTGCGGTAACGTCCCCACGTGCACAGCCCGCGGTGCCTGGCCCGCTGTGCTGGCCGTGGTGCAGAGCGAGTGGCAGAGTCTCGTGTTGGCAGCTGGCAGGTACAGTGGCAGGTGCAGTGGCAGAAGCTCGATGTTGTGATTGCGGCCTTTCACAGTTGGCGCACACAATGGTGTGCGCTTTGCAGCACCGGCACATGTGGCACCGGCAGCCATGCACAGCCTTGCCAGACGCTCGGTTGACATGAACGTTTGGCATGCAATGACATCACTGTACGAGCATGGCCGCGGCTGGGGCTAGGAACCAACACAGGCGGCCAGTTGAAAGTCAGGCGAGTAGCAGAGTGAAGTGCTGCAGTGCAGTGTATCTCATGTGTGGAATGAGTAGTTTCGAATCACAGATGGCCGACAGGTAGGGTCTTGGTACACACTGTCTTAACTGCAGGCAATGGTGATGGTAATGCACAAGCTGCAATCTCAGTGTAAGTACGTTTTCTTGCGTCTCTGTGTGCTGCTGCAGTGCTCTGACGTGGTGTGTATACTGGTCTGTGCTTTGCCATGCCAACGTTGCAAGCCCAAAGTGGTTGCTGGTCCACCGCCGGCTGTGTCTTGCGTAGTGTATGTCCGAAGTACATACTGTGACCACATTGACCGAGTAGTGATCGCCGATGCAGTATGGCCAGTGTTCAGAAAAGCGGAACGGGATTGGATGGATTTGTGATTGGCCTCAGCGCATTGCAGGAGAATGTCGTGATGTACAATGCGGGAAGGAATGGCACCGCGGTGTTTTGACATGTCATGAAGTGTTACAACAAGTGCTCAGAAGCCAATACATCTGACGTCAAGTGCTCAGAAGTCAATACATCTGACGTCCGTTTCCGAGTTACATTTGCTTGACAAGTGCTCAGAAGCCAATACATCTGACGTCCATTTCCGAGTTACATTTGCTTGCCCATTCAGTGACGGAGGCAAACCATACTCACTGGACCAGCACTCTTGTACGCAGCCTGACGCTGGCACTCTTAAGCAATTCGAATGCGCTTGGGGCTAGGCAACTCCTTCTTGGCCACAACGATGCGCAGGACACCATCAACAAACGAAGCATCTGCATGGCTCAGGTCTGCTGTCTCTGGAAGCTTCAGCGCGCGGTTCACAAATCGCAAAGATCGCTCCTGACGATGGACCTTGCGCTCAGTCTTGCCCTTGGCGTCAGCAGCTGACTCAGGTGCTGGCACCGCAGCGTCAGTTTCAGCTGCACCGTTCTGCTTGGGGGCATCCGGAGCCGCTGCAGGCTTGTCGTGCGGGGCAGAAACATCAGGTACAGGCTGAGCAGGTGCTTCGGGCTCTCTTACTGCAGGCTTGACTCCCAGTGTAACAGTATCTTTGTCAATGTCGATCTGAATGTCGCCCTTGGCTACGCCTGGCAGGTCGGCCAAGATCTCGAACTCTGAGTGTGTCTGCACAGGAAACACTTGTGTTCGTATTTGAGCTCGTAGGGGTTGAGTGGTTGGCAGTAGCCACATCTAGCGCTGTCGACTGACTCGCCCAATCGACGACCATAGACAGTGTAGCAGAGATTCGCGTCGAAGGCAAGCCATGTTGATACACCGCAGCCTGATGCATAGTATGCTACACATTACTGCTGTCAGCATCTGCTTCGCCTGGCGCAGGCATGGGCCGGGCAGCGGCTCATGATCGGTATCGCGTCAGCACTCGTTGGTGCTCAGTATTTACAAGGTACTCCGAATACAGCGAACATGTAGCGTGAGACACACAATATGAGCTATAAACTCACCTCTTTGATATCAACCAGAATTGGACGGGTGGCGATCGCGGCCTTCGGCGTGCGTCGCGACTTGTGGTGCTTCACGCCACGCGAGGCCGGTGCGCATTGAACTGGCTCGCTGAACAGGAGGTCAGCGGCGAACGGGAAGATGAAATCAGCGGACACCATAGCACTCCTCGAAAGGTAAAGATTCAACGAGAGAAGTGGATTGGTGATGAGGAGATATTCCGGATCTGGACGGCAATATTAATACGGATGAGTTTGAAATCTGACTTGTGTTGGTATTGGAACGCTAGCGCTTTGGTTTTCATAGAGCAACTGATACTTCGCCTGTATCACATGATGTATTTATAATGTATCATAGTGCGTCGGCCGGCCAGTCTACATTGTCAACGCATGGCAGGAGACCTCTTCAGAGCGGAAGTGTCCGAAGAATTCGAACACCCTGGACTTCGAAGTGTCCAGAAGGGTGTGGAGAGTTCTCGGCATACGG
Organism: Ulva mutabilis; assembly: GCA_900538255.1. Lineage (NCBI taxonomy): Eukaryota > Viridiplantae > Chlorophyta > Ulvophyceae > Ulvales > Ulvaceae > Ulva > Ulva mutabilis. The sequence goes on from UNSF01000001.1 coordinate 957,362, forward strand.
GCGGGCCCAGAAGAACCTAGACTTCTCACAGCAGTAGCTTCTAGATTCCACACTGCCGTTCACTATAATGCGCTTGGCGTATGCATACCATTTGTTGAGCTTTCTTTCATTGCGCACTGCGGAGCGACCAGGCTATAGCGCTAGATGGTTGCCGGAACTGAAGACGTGCCCCCGTAGTCCGAGTCGGGGCGAGCTGAACTTGTTGTCGATGCGCGATTAAACTGGGCCACGACAAGGACCTGCGTGACAAGCTTCCGAGTCTGTGTGCTCTCCGGCACGTCCAAGCAATCAGAAGCTGTTCACACGTCACGATCTCTTCCTCGATCGAGAGTAGTGATCGCCTAGTCGACCAACCGGGCATCTCTCTCTGACTTACGACCGCAAATATGGCCAATTGGCATGACCTGACAAAACCACGAAGCCTGAGATACGTTACAGATGTATGCTTCACAACCACGAACTGTGACCACGAACTGGCAAGCCGCATAATCAGAAGCGGCTACACCATGGCCATCTTTTGTACCCAGCCATTCTGTGACCTGGGCAACACGGATCTCATCACACACACTGCTCGAGACTCTTGGCAAGTGTCTTCAGCTGGCCGTGTGCCTCAGTTGACCTTTTGCAGGTGCACATCCTTTTGCTACAGAGTGTGTGCAAACAAACGGTGATTGATCGATCGTGAGCAGTGCGTCGGTGCCACGTCTGCCTGCAACAGTTCGCAGGTGGATGAATTGTTCCAGGCTTCCAGGAACAGCTCTTCCACCTGTGAACTGTTGCAGGCCTTCGTGCATGCATGACCTGCACGTTTCAGACAGTGCATGGTCGTGCTCACAACAACCCAATCCAGTCACCGCAGAGTGTCGGCAAGCATCTGTGCACTCGTGTATGCATATCAATAGTCCACACTGCAGATGACAATAACCCTTACACATGTGGTCCTGAGTCCTAGATCTATCACTGTGTAACACATGTGGTCCGGATAACATCCGCGGTACCACGAATGCAAACTACAGTCACTAAGGACACGGAAACTACCTAATAAAGACACGAAACAATCGAAAGAATATCACCAACTTGAATTGAGTAATACTCTGCAAACTGCCTGCTCTCCACAGCACCTGCAAGCTGCAGCACTCGGATCCGGAGCCATTCAGTGATCAGTCGCACAGCGCCCGCATGCATGCCATGGCACGAGGCAGCAGATGCATGCTAGATGGCTATAGCTATTGCGCAAGCCACCGAATCTTTGAAAGTGTGGCCACCATGACATCCAGGCCAACATCGCCATCGCCAATCCATGACCGTCCTCCTCCGATGTACCTTGAGCACGCAGCGCGCAGCACGCAGCACGCAGCAAACGCGTTGGCGCCTAGCATATGTGTCGCCCGATGCCTCTGGCTGCGGACTAGGGCAGAATTTTCGTGCCCTGCACCCTGATCTGACCCACCACTCGAAACGATACTGCGGCCTTGAAGATTCGACTGAGGCCACATGGCCACAACCCTCGAGCACTCTCTACTAGTCCGAGGTGCCGCTACGCGCCAGCCGAACCGTGGGCCTGCCACTTTTAGATGCTGCTGTCCATCCCATGATTTTTATCATCGATTGCTAACTTCGATTCTGCAGGGCAGCTGCGGCTGGATTACAGCCTGCTGGGCATGCTGGGCCATGCTGTGCCTCCGGCATCATAGATCCCGGCTCAGCCTGCCCCCACCCGCCTGCCTTATTCCTCTCTCTGAAAACTTGCATCCGTACTCTGCATCCATACTCTAACTCCCGACTCGACCCTGCCTTCCTCACGCTGCCTCTTGCACCGTTCCCACTTCGCGGCGGCAGTCCACCACAGCCCAGCCTGCTGTCGCCTACGCCCCGACCGCCACCATGAGCGATGCGACACATAGCTGCTCCTTCATGCTGCGTGCTGTGCCCAACATGACCAGCACACGCAGAACGCTCAGCCGCCGTGCACGAGGATCAGGCGCTTGCAGGCAGCGGAGGCCGCTCTCATGCTGCGGACTGTATGCAGCACGTACAGCACATGCAGCACGCGCAGCGCGCCTAGCAGCTGTGGACCTGGATGAGGGCGGTGCAGGCGGCGGAGGCCTTACCGATGTTCTCCACGCGCTTGCCGCCGTCGGCGATGCCCTCGTCCTGGGGGTGGTCGAGGTCGACCGGGCGCGCACGGTCGCGCACCTCCTGCAGGAACTCGTTCACAAACCGGTTGCGCGGGTTGTTGCGGCCGGCGGATTCACCGACGAGCGCGCCCTTGTCACCCAGCATCTGCACAGCACGCTCGCGCATGAGTGAGCGCGGGTGCGGCCCGGAGCGGGGGAGTGGGGGGCGGGGGGACGATCTACCAACGTCAGGGTTGCGTATGTGTGGTGTTGATGCAGACAGGTGTCATCTAAGCGTTCGCACAACGGTCCGATTAATTATAAAATTAATTAAAATGTTTTGGAACAACTTGATGTGCAGATCTCTACTCAATCATGTACGTGGCAGATGTACACGGCAGATGTCAGTCAGGGGGGATGCATTTCACATCACGTTGAGTTTCACTGCGTGAACCGATGCTCGCAGAAGAAGTTCGCACCCGCTTGGCCGCGAGGGCGAGGCCGTCTTCGTGGCCGTCCCCGGCGTCTGTCGACCAGAAGCCATCAAAGCCGCCTGCGTACTCGGAGAAGATGCACTCCCCGGTCGCGGTGACGGTGATGCCGTCCGGCTTGCGCACGCCGCCCACCACGCCAAAGCCCTGGCGGCTGCCGCGCACGCACACCTGGTACTTGCCGTTGCGCTTGCTCGGCAGCATCGGCGGGCTGCATGCATGCGCACGGACTCTCTCAATGTGACCACTTGTGGGCACAAGCTCAGGGGCGGCCCCGCTTGCGTAGCGACGTAGATGGGCAAGTGCGCTCGGGCGTTCGAGTGTCAAGAGTGACAGTGAAAGATGGGCATGCAGGGCTCATGACCGTAGCATGCGCAGCACAGCCGTGCACTACCTGGGGTGACTGAGTTGCGCCGGATGTGCCGACGTGCGAGGATGTGAACTCCTGGGGCCGTGTAAGGTCCAACGCAGTCGGGACAGTCGGAACCATGCCAGCGCCCAGACCTAGGGAGTGGGGATCCTGCCAGCGCGCAAGACTGGGAAGCAAGGGAGCAACGGTGTCCCAAATTGACTGGTGTACAGTACTCTTGGCAAGGGGCACTTGGCACGGGGCAGGTTCAGGATGTGAGATATCAGCGTGTGGGCCACATCCGTATGTCAGCCAGCCTTTGTCAGCCACATTTGCGTTTGAGGCTCACCTGTTTCCCTCACCGCCCTCGTCGCCCTCGTTGCCCTCGTTCCCCTCGTTGCCCTCGTTGCCTTCGTTGCCCTCATTACCCTCATTGCCTTCATTGCCCTCGTTCCCTTCGTTGCCCTCGTTGCCCTCATTGCCCTCGTTGCCTTCGTTCCCCTCGTTGCCTTCGTTGCCCTCATTGCCCTCATTGCCCTCATTGCCCTCATTGCCCTCATTGCCCTCATTGCCCTCATTGCCACCGGCACGCCCACCTGCATGTCCACATGGCATCAAGATCTGTACTGTCTGGAAAGAGTTGGTCTTGTGGCTCATGCAGGCCAGCCCCAGGTAGCATGTGCCAGTTACACCATCTGTGATCATGAGCACATCCGATCTAGAGTCTATGTGTGGGAACCTGTATGAAAAACCCAATATACCTGACTCAATCACTTGCGATCTTTATGGTTCAAGTTCAACTTTAGTGAGTTTAAGTGTTCATTTCGTGAACTGTTCTGTGGTCTGATCTTCTACCTCATTGACAGTACACAAGTGTAAAAACCTGTGCGAACTGCAATCTTATGCAATGCGTCCAGATCATATGAGATCTCAGTCAGCATTGCCACAACTTGTCACTGGCTTCGTAGTCGCAACACACAGGAAGTCCCACATGTACTCACAAGCACTGGTGCAATGCTGTGCATGCTATGCATTAATTATCATACGATATCAGCATATGCTGCCTGCCAGAAAGATACACGGTGTTACATGACATCATTGGCAAACCATCTGCCAACTAGAGCTCTGCCACTTGCACGACGTGGTGGCAGTGGCAGGCACCATCTGAGTGCCTAGCTGCTGCTCATGCTATGTATGTGTTACACAGTGATAGATCTAGGACTCAGCATGCTATGTATGTGTTACACAGTGATAGATCTAGGACTCAGCAGCGCCGAGGCAACATGCTATGTATGTGTGCTATGCATGTGCTATGCAGGGTGCCCCCTCTAGATGCCTCTGCATATCTGCTAGGGCACCTCTGCCACTGGCAGAGGCCAGCACCGTCTGAGTGCCTGTGAACTAGGTGCTAACATATTGCAATTATCATGTGCTGCAGCAGCCTGTCTCTGTCATGCATGATGTTGTGTTGACGAAAACTCACCCCTTTGAGGAACAAGGCCGTGAATCTATATTGCCAACATAGTTGTACCCTCTGTGCAAGCAATTTAAATGCAGGCAGAGGAGCTGTTGAGAGATGCTGCCAGAGCAGACTCTTCTTCCAGATCCAGTGCGAAAAACGTTTCAATGGAACACGATGTGCTAATTAATGAATTAGCTCTCATTAATTAGCCCCCTTGTTAAGAAGAATAAAATGGTTTTGACAACAGCATGTCATTAATAGGGGGTTTTGTGGCTCTGTTTAGAGGTGCGCTGCAATTGGCAAATGGTGGTGGGATCATCGGACAATGCAAAAACCAACGACAAAACAAACTTTGCACGAGAAGACATAGCGGCACTGCTGTTTTGTGACCAACTAGCCATCCGTGCCACGTGGTGCCTGTGCCTGACAGACAGGTGGTGGCATATTTGGTGGCATATTTGGTGGCATGGTGAGTCAAGTCAGGCTGAGGGCGGGGACACGAGCAGCAGAGCAGCAGCAGCATGAGAAGGAGCAGGAGCAGGAGCGCACGCATGAGCAGGTGGCGTGTCGTGCCAGCATGCTGCGTGCTGAGCTCCCCATCAGCTGCAGCAAGCGGTAGAGCTCGTGCGTCAATGGTGGCAGGGGCGGTTGCGCATGCCAGGGCAATTGCAAGGGCGAGCGCTGCGAGGATGCTCATGTTGGTATTGACGGTGTGTTGTTGTGGCCACGGGTACGATCAGCTGTTCTCTGATGCGAAGGCCTGTACACACGCACCTCCAGAGTCAGATCTAGATGGCGAACTGTTGCGGAGCGCAGTTCAGAGCTGTATCGGACACGAGGCATATTAAAGACAGTCGACATGACTGCAGTCTGGCGCAGATCTAGACTCGGTCTGGCACCACAGATGTGCGGCTTCCCAGCAACCGCTTGTGTTACAACATACATGTATACGCCTACATGTATACGGGGAGAGAGCCAGCGCGCAGTAGGCCTAGGGGCAGGTGGTGTAGGGGCGCACAGCGGCTGTCGAAATGATATTGCGCAGAGCAAAGATTCGTACAGGGCCGGGGGATTCTTGAGCGACAGAGAGATGTGACGGTGGTAGTGATTGATCAGCAACGGAGGTATATATGTGTTCGCGGATGGCTTGCCGTGCTCTGGACTGCAATTGCATTCGAGAGGTCGTCGGGATCTCGAGCGTTCGTCCTCGACATGGCGGTGGAGCTTTCCTTAAGCTTGAGGTGCCTATGTATACCGCGGTATACCGGTGGTGTGCGAACTCGCCCACGGGCAAGCTGCGGCTCCTGACCAACTCGTAAAGCATAGGTTATGCAGAGTCTCGCCCTGTCAGTTACGTATCTTTGTGGCCTGCGCCTGAAGTTTTCACCAAGCGCAGCAACGTTCGCACTCACGTCCACGTGGGCCAGCTGCAGGGCATGCATGTGCGAGCTCTAGCTATAGAACGGCACTCCCGTAAGTATGGGGTCCTCCTCGGGCAGACGTAGTGCGTCAGACAGCAGAGATTCTCAGTCATTGAGTTGGGTAATGCTCTGTTTAGGGCTTGGCCGGGTAGCTATGAGATGCGTCAACGTTGCTGTACATGTTCAATTGAACATGTTGCAACGTGCGCGCGATGCAGTCCGCGTGAACCACGTGCACATCATTGAACGACAGACAGCCGCTTCATGAAGAACTCAAACGATCTCCTAAGCTAACACGTGGCGTCTGAGTTCAAGGCGCATTATTCTTACTGCTGTCAGTTTGTATCAAACGGTGCATGCGCACGGTGTGTTACACGGAGATGAACGTGTTACACGGTGTACGCGCGCATATGCATGTCGCTCAAGTTTGTACATCCTACCCGTATCTATGTCCCAAATTTTGTTTTGCTCCGTTCTCCCCATGCTGTACTTCGCCGAAGCCTTGCCTAGGAAGGCGTGCGCCACGGCCATCCGTCTCGGTCATCAGGCCAGTCTAGCTATATATATATATAGCCAGCAATGTCGAAAACGTGGCCCATGGGCGATGCCTAAAATACGCGTTTCCGATACGTATTCCAAGTCTGCGTGTCATAACACGTAAAATACGTGGCTCACAAAATTCTCGCTCCCTTCGCTCGCTCCGGTATACCTACGTAGTGGACTTCCACGGTCCCGCAAACAGACCTCCTCTAGCCACACATCCACCCGATGCATGATGGCAGAACCGATTTCCTAGCGTCCAAATAGCTCTCAGACACACACAGCATGCCACAATACATATTTGTACCATCATTTACTAGATGACATGGAGATTTCTTAGATTTATTCATGTACCTTGTGGAATGAAATGCTCACCTAGGTCCGACCCTAGGCCTATGATCACACGGCCCGGGCTCACCCGTGGACACATGACATCAGCAGAAAAATGGGATCACGTTTTTTGCTTCTCCGCCATCTCCAACCACGTTTCGAATACGCATTTTTGCCTCACGTGCTGTCGTTACGTAACGGACAGCCCTAATTGCGACGGTGCCAAGCTGAAGAGTTCTAAGTACTTCTACTTAGTCATGACCGTGCATGCATGCGGCCTGGGCCCCAGCGCGCGAGGTATACGCTACCGCGCGCGGAGCCAATGCTTCAAAAGGCCTACCAGGGGTGAATTCGTGCCGGCAACTCCTAGGGACTAGCCACCCAGCCAGCGCGCCCGCTGTTTGCATGCAGCAGCATCACGTTCCACGAAACCACAGCGGAACATCCATCCGCGACTGCATTGCTGCAGACGCTGTCTCACTGCGACCACATTTGCTGTGCATCTGTAGCCCTGGTTGCGTCAACGAATCTGCTCCGGCACCGGCAAATGTTCCTAGTTGCCTGCGATTACATCGTATCGTGCACGACGGACCAACAAGCACAACTAATTCGTAGCACGCTGTCAGCATGTCAAAGAGCTATGTTACTGCCTGTTGTCGCGTGCGCAAGCTGCAAAGAGCGTAGCTTGTCCCAACACACGATCTGAAACTCACGCGGTGCAACCTCGATATAGGAAACCAGCCAGATTATAATCTTTCTTGACGCAGCTGTGTTGCTCGCGCATCGTCATGGCGATCCGTCCGACGCGCGTGGGGCAACTGAAACGTTGCGTTCGATCACCTCCGTGCATGCTCCAGGATTCATGAGCTGTGCGTCAGTATTTTCTAAGCAGAGCGAATGCCTGACATATCTTTGATCAGTACAAGTTGCGTGCTTGGGCCGTTTTCTCGATGCTTCAGGTTGTTCTGTGGTGACCAAGTTGCAAACACGCCCGTACATCCGTTCGGCTGCGGTGATTCAGCTCACGCGAAAGCTGACATGGATTTATGATGTTCCATTGTTATCAAGTCTGCCCCATTTCATTGTGGGGCTCCGGCTGCATAGGTAACGCTGGCTGGAACGAAGAAGGTTGCCAGTGAAGCATTGCATGTTACATACACTGGTCTCGAAGTCTGTAGAGCTGCGATATGGCACCTATAAGATCAGCGTTATTGCTAGCTCATGTTGCGGACGACTCTGCCAAGCTGTACTGCAAGCAATTGCAGTTCGGCTGGTCTGAAGACCTGGACAGTGATCAAGTGCGATGCGTGTCCAGCAAATGAAACCTTTAAGCTTGCCTTCATACAGCCCACGCATTGCACAGGTGGCTCAAAGCTCGGAGATTATCGGTGATGTAAATGTCTCAGGGACTGTTTCGAGCCATTGATATTGAGTCTTATCCAACCGTACACCGGTTGAACAAATGATGATCGTGGCACTGCAGTACCTGTCAGCAAAGTACATGACAGTAAATTCTCTTAAATTCTCAAGAGGTTGGGGGCAGAGTTTGAGGCAGGCAGGGGAGAGGCAGAGAGCTGGTGTAGGTGGGTGAGGCGGGTGATGGAGCGTGGGGTGGTGTGAATGATGATGGTAGGCCTGAATGCTTTCACGACTTCTGGCATGCGCGATCGAAGAACATGGTTAAGTTTATGTCTTTCCCGCTGACACAAGGGACGCGGAGGAGGATATCAGGGAGGTCCCCGTGCACGGCGTCGATCCAGAATGGCTACACCATGATGTCCAGCTTGCCAGTGCTCAGATCAGGCCATGTGTGTTACACTGTGATAGATCAAGGACTCAGCAGCGCCAAGGACAGAAGGAGGAAACAAAAGAATCAAAACAAACAAACCGTCACAAGCTGCACAGCCTCCATCTGTACCGGCATGATCCACACCCATCGCCAACAGAAACAGCAGCGCAGACACACGCACAAACACACACACACACAAACACACACACCGCACGACGCGAGCGCTACACCACGCAGTCTATGCACACGCTGGTCACGGGCCATGTGTGCGCATACTGGGGCTCTCAAGCTTACATAGCCAGACTTCTCATAACGTGTAACATCAGTGATCACATTCTTGCAATTGGTGCGCATGCACTGGCTTTCATTAATTGAGATGAGCTAGACCATGCACATGGGCTGCCTCACAGCATACGCGCTCGTATGTCTAAACACTTGCACACATGTTACCGGAGCCCCTCGATGTAACTGTGCACACATGTTACCGTATGTTACAAGCTACAATGCTGTACAGTTCGCACACGTGTGACGAAGCAAAGAACTGCACACTGTGTTACCGTTCGTTCTGGCATTTGCTCGTGCGGCGCATGACCTTGGTGCTTGCGGTGGCCGGTCTGTCTGTTTGCTGTCTGTTTGCTTGTTGCCTGGTCTGTTGCCTCGGCGCTGCTGAGTCCTAGATCTATCACTGTGTAACACACTGTGTTACACAAGCACATTTGCACAGGAGCATCATGCCACAGCTCCTGCCTGCCTGCCCGCAGTTTCCACATGGCATCCCAAGCATGACCGCATTGCTAGGATTGCGTGCAATTGGGCAAGGACTTGCCGTTGCCTTGTGTGGTATGCACAGCCGCGTTGTGCGGCGCCTGGCTGGTCATAAGCTCCGGGATGTAACAGCCTTCCCTTGAGACTTTTGATTCAAAGATTTTGATGTTGATGCGACGGCATCAATCAACAGAGGCAGTCGCAGGCAAAGATCTTGAATAGCTCAGCCCCCTTGGACATGCAAGCGATCCTGTAACTGCCAAGGATGATCATGGATAATCACGGCTGCATGCAGAGCGTATGGCATGACAGCAGGCGGGAGAAGCTGATGCAGAATCCTGCAAGCGCAAGAGGACATGGGATCCCCATGGGCGCTGCCGTTGCTCAGAGAACTGTCGCACCCACGGCCAGTCCGACAGCTGCCTTACGTATCTGCCCGCGGCTGTGAGCCATGGCGACAAGACAGCGTCAATGATACTACATGCAGACACAAGGCATTGATATTCACTTGCAAAGGTGTCTATTCCTCACCATAACGCTGCACGTACTGCTTCATGTGCACCTGCAGAACCATATATAATCGATATGTACTCTTACATCGAGGGGCTCCGATCCAGTGCACCAAGCGAATGTACAACTAGATTCTAGACTCACATGCTACCCAGCAGATGCGAGCCGGCCAGGCAATCACCTGGCACGAACTGCGCACCCGTGAGCCGTGCTACCCACATGGTCTTTCTGATCACAAACCCGATTCCTTTCACTGTCGCCGCACTGCACTCCCGCAAGGAGTTCTCAATCCAGCGAGCCTTTGCTCGCTTGTTGAATGGCCCAACCAACGACACTGCCAGCGTGTTGAGGTACTGCATGGCATGCGACCCTAGTCTGCCATATGTCTCGTGCACAACCGGCACCACCTTGTACGATCCCTGCACACTCTCTTTATACTTGTTGAGTTTGAACTTTTCGCGAATCGATATGTATGTACGCGCCCGCGACACGCACAGCGTCAAGCACGCCACCAGTGGCACGTGCACCTACACCACGTGCACGCACGCCATCGGCTGAAATTCCACACTACCCATCCAGACTCTGAGCAGCATCCAGCAGTGCCCACCAGGTCGCCTCACGTTGGCCCTTCACACCTGCGAACCTGCAGCACATGCATATGTCGCGATCAGACCTGGGTTTACACTGGATACACAGAGCAGCTCAGTGTGGATTCTGCTGTCGGCGCTGTGACACTTATGACAGAGCAGCACTGCGACACGACCTATGCAATATCTCCATCGGAGTTTGGAGAATTTCTCCTAACTAGCCATAGCATAGCTCCAGTGTAGAGCAGCTCTGTACCTGGCATGGCGTGGCAGACTGACACGAGCTCAAGCAATTGCTGGTCCAGTCCAGGCGTCAAAGTCCCTGCAATGTAAAGCATCAGCAGCATACAGCCATTCAGACTCGTGGCAAATTGGAGGCGTGTTCGGCCAGCCGTGGGCCTGAGGTGACCTTTTGCAGGTGCACATCCTTCTGTTGCAGAGTGCGCACATGGTGTCCGATCGTGACTCGCGATCCGTGAGCAGCATATATGTGGCACATATATATGTGCCACGTCTGCCTGCAACACTTCACAGGTGAATGAAGTATTCGGGCCTCCAGGAGGAGCCCATCCACCTGTGAACTGTTGGCCTTGAGCATTCGTGCATGCGCAGCTGACCTAAATGTTAAGACGCTGCAGGATCGTGCTAGTAACAACCCAATCCACTCACAGCACAGTGCAGTCGACCATCTGTGTGCACTCAGTTGCCCACACTCCAGGTGAAAACACCCCTTACACTTACACTTAGTGGGCAGGAACCAGGATCATGCGTGCAACCACAACTGCGTCGAACCACGAATGCAAACCAAGGCAACTAACTAAAGACACGGAAAAAAAGAAACAATATGGCCAATTTCAATTGAAATACTCTGCAAACTGCTTGCTGTCCACAGCACCTGCCCACTGCAGCACTCGTGGCCACGCCATGATAAGACGCACGGCGCCCGCATGCATGCCATGGCAAGAGATGGCGCTGCTAGTAGCAGATGCATCTAGATGGCTATAGCTACTGTGCGAGCTACCTACCGAAACATTGAAAGTGTGAACACCATGACATCCAGGCCAACATCGCCATCGCCGATCCATGTCTGTCCTCCCCCGATGTGGCTTGAGCGCAGCACGCAGCAAGGATCGCACGCCTTGGCACCCAGCAGCTGTGTCGCCGGACGCCTCGGGTCGCAGACTCGGGCAGAAGTGTTCTTGCTCCGCATCCCGATCTATCACTAAGTCGACGACTCTGGCCTGGAAAAGTCGACTGACGCGTCCACAACCCTCGAGCGCTCTCTTCTGGTAAGAGGTGCCGCTATGCGGCAGCCGAGGTGTGGGCCTGCCGCTGGTAGACGCTGCTGTCCATCCCATGACTGCTACCGTTGATCCTGCCGTGACTGGAATACGGCCTGCTGGGCATGCTGAGCCCTGCTGTGCATTCGGCATCATAGATCCCGGCTCAGCCTGCCCCCGCCTGCCTGCCTTATGCCTCCTGTCTGAAAACTTGCATCCGCATTCTTGACTCCCGACTCGACCGCGCCTACCTGACACTGCCTCGTGCAGCGTGCTGTGGCCAACATGCCCAGCACGCTCAGCACGCGCAGCTCGCCTAGCAGCTGTGGACTTGGATGAGGGACGTGCAGGCGGCGGAGGCCTTGCCGATGTTCTCCACGCGCTTGCCGCCGTCGGCGATGCCCTCGTCCTGGGGGTGGTCGAGGTCGACCGGGCGTGCGAGGTCGCGCACCTCCTGCAGAAACTCGTTCACAAACCGGTTGCGCGGGTTGTTGCGGCCGGCGGCCTCGCCGATGCGCGCGTCCTTGTCGCCCAGCATCTGCACAGCATGCGCACGCGTGAGTACGAGCAGGTGCGGCACGGCGGGGCGGGGGGGGCTGCCTGCTGCGCGTGCTGTGAGGACCGCGCCGTGCGCAGCACGAGGCAGGGACGCGGGGCGTGTTGCGTGCGACAAAACGAGAGAACCAAGGCTTGGTGCGTTTTTGATCTAACTGTTGAGATTGCAGTACTATACCACTACACTGCAATCACTTAGCACGTCGCGACGGGCTAAGTGATTGCAGTGTAGTGGTATAGTACTGCAATCTCAACACTAACACCTCAAGTCAACACGCCTCAAGTCAACACGCCTCAAGTCAACACGACGATCCGGTTTGAAACAACTGGATCCTGGATTGATCTGCAGATCTCGACAGCACACAACACAGATCAGTCAGGGGGCGGCATGCTGCGTTTTGACCTAGCACACGCCAGATGCTCGTCAGGGGGGGCTGCATTTCAAATCAATTTGAGGTTAGCAGAAGAAGTTCGCACCCGCTTGGCGGCGAGGGCGAGGCCGTCTTCGTGGCCGTCCCCGGCGTCTGTCGACCAGAAGCCGTCAAAGCCGCCTGCGTACTCGGAGAAGATGCACTCCCCGGTCGCGGTGACGGTGATGCCGTCCGGCTTGCGCACGCCGCCCACCACGCCAAAGCCCTGGCGGCTGCCGCGCACGCACACCTGGTACTTGCCGTTGCGCTTGCTCGGCAGCATCGGCGGGCTGCATGCATGCGCACGGACTCTCCCAATGTGGCCATATGCTCAGGCGTGGCCCTGGGTCTGTCGCATGCGTAGTGCCGTAAATGGGCAAGTGCGCTCGGGCATGGAAGTGTCTAGCGTGACAGTTAGTGAAAGATGGGCATGCTGGGCTCATGACCGTAGCATGCGCAGCACAGCCGGGTACTGCCCGGGGTGACTGAGTTGCGATGTGCCCACCTGCGGGGTGTGAACTCCTGGAGCCGTGCAAGGTCCAACACAGCGGGATTTCGCCAGCTTCCAAGCTTAGGGAGCGACAGTGTACCTAGTTGACTGGTGCGCAGGCTCTCGGCAACGGACAGGTTCAGTATGTGAAAGATATCAGTATGTGAGCTACATCTGTGTGCGAGCCACAGTTGCATTCGAGCCTCACCTGTTTCCCTCATTGCCCTCGTTCCCTTCGTTTCCCTCGTTCCCCTCGTTGCCTTCGTTCCCCTCGTTCCCCTCGTTGCCTTCGTTCCCCTCGTTACCCTCATTGCCCTCATTCCCGTCGTTGCCACGGTTGCGCCCACGTCCACCTGCATGTCCACATGGCATCAAATTCTGTACTGTCTGGAAAGAGTTGATCTTGTGGCACATGCAGGCCAGCCCCACTGCCAGTACCATTGACTGTATGCATGGCAACCTGTAACAAAAACCCAATACACCTGACGCAAATCACTTGCAATTTGTATGGTGCAAGCTTGACTTCATGCATTCAATTCTTCATTTGATGAATTTTTTTGTGGTGCACAAGCGTAAACACTTGCCAGATTTGCAATCTTGTGCAATGCATGCAGATCATATGGCATCTCAGTCAGTGTTGCCACTGGCTCCGGTGGTAGAAACCAACAGGAAGTCCCACATGTACTCACAAGCACTGCGAGCTCTCGCAGGTGGCTCAGGTGCACTACTGTGGCAGGCACCATCTAGATGCATCTGAGTGCCTAACTGGTGCACACGATATGCATGTGTACTATGCATGTGCTATGCGGAGTGCCCCCTCTAGAGGCCTCTGCAGATCTAGAGCTCTGCTACTTCGAGTGGCCAGCACCCTCTGAGTGCCTGTGAACTAGGTGCTAACATATTGCAATCATGATATGCTGCAGCAGCCTGTCCGAGCCATGCTGTACACCTAGCCTTTGATGAACAACAGCAGTTGGAAGGTGACGTCAGGATCTGCGCAAGTGATTTCTTCATCATGCAGGCGAGCTGTTGAGAGGTGCTGCCAGAGCAGACTGCTCTAATAAATTAGCCCATCGAGCTGTTTAGCTCATCGAGCACTTTTAAGATGAGTGGAATGGTTGTGACAACAGCATGTCATTAACAGGGGGTTATCGTTGCTCTGTTCAGAGGTGCGCTGCAATTGGCAAATGTTGATGAGATCATCGGACAATACAAAACAAGTGACAAAACAAACTCTGTACAAGAAGACGTAGAGGCATGCATATGGGTGGCAAAACAGCCACAGCTGCTGTCGCCACGTGGTACCTGTGCCTGACGGACAGTTGGCCAACGTTGGTTGCATAGCTGGTGGCAGTCTGAGGGCGTGGAAGCAGCAGCACGAGCTCGAGCAGGGGCGCACGCATGAGCAGGTGGCGTGTCGTGCCAACATGCTGCGTGCTGAGCTTAACAGCATGCTCCCCATCAGCTGCAGCGAGCGCCAGAGCTCGTGCGTCAACGGTGGCAGGGCCGGTTGCCACGGCGAGGGCGAGGGCGAGTGCTGCGAGGATGCTCATGTTAGTACTGCCGGTGTGGGGTGGTGGCTACGGGTGCGACTGGTGGTTCGCAGATGCGAAGGCCTGTACACAAGCACCCCGCGAGTCAGATCTAGATGGCAAACTGTTGCTGAGCGCAGTTCAGAGCTGTATCGGACACTAGGCAGATGAAACAGTTTATTCGATTGCAGTCTGGCACAGAACCGGTCTGGCACCACAGATATGCGGCTTCAAGCAACCGCTTGTACAGAGCTCGAGAGCGCGGTAGGTCCGGGTGGCGTAGGGGCGCACAGAAGCTGTTGAAGTGCTGTGGCGGCGAGCAGAGAGTCGTGCTGAGCCGGGGAATCTTGAGCGAGAGAGAAAGAGAGAGATGTGATTGCAGTATTTTTCATCAACGGATGTATATATGTGTTTGTGGACGTCTTGCCGTGTTCCTGCAATTGCATTCGAGAGGTCGTCGGAAGAGCGTTCGTCCTCGACATGGCGGTGGAGCTTTCCTTGAGGTGCCTACCGGTGGTGTGCGAACTCGCTTGCGAACTCGCCCACGGGCAAGGGACGGCTCCCGACCAGCTCGTAAAGTGTAGGCTGCGCAGCGTATCGCCCTGTCGTTTACGCATCTTTCTTGCCTGCGCCTGAAGTTTTCATGAAGCGCGGCAACGTTCGCACTCTTGTGAGCATGCATGTGCGAGCTCTAGCACGGTCTGCCGGCACCCCGTACGCATGGGGTTAACTACAAGAACGCTTTCCTCAGGCAGATGTAGTGCAGCAGACAGCAGAGAATTTCATTTACTGAGCTGGGTATTGCTATTTTGAAGGCAATAGCCGGGTGGTTGTGGGATGCGTGGCTGTGAAACTCGCGCGCGCGAGGCTGTCCGCGTGAACCGCATCATTGAACGACCGACAGCTGCTTCATGAATAACTCGGATGATTTCATACTCTATTACTTGGCGTTTGCGATCAGGTGTATTATTCTCACTGCTGTCAGTGTGCATCAAACGGTGCGTGCGCACGCGAACGGTGTACGCGCATGTCACTCGAGTTTGTACATCCTGCCCGTGTCTGTGTGTCCCACATGTGAGCTAATCCGAATGTTGCTACGCTCAATTTTTTCCTTGTTGATTTTCGCCGAGGCCGTGCCAAGGAAGACGCCCGCCAGGGCTATCCGTCGCGGTCTTCAGGACAGCCCAGCCAGCACTTGCGATCTTGAAAGCCTAGGTGCGGCAACAATCACCGCACTGTGTAAAAGCTCTCACATCGACCGTTTGCCGCGCACGCACAGTCCAGTGTTCCTCACTGTGCGTGGCACTAGTGCCAGCACCTGTGCACACTGCCATTTCTGCGCTGCTCCACCTCGACGGTTGACTGATCTATTTCTTGCGCGTCAAGAATTGACCAATTTAAGGTTCTCTCTTACGCAAATGGGCGTGGCAACAAGTATGCCATGTAGTCATGTTTCCTGGCAAGTCTGCAACCAAGTGCCTGGGGCTGCAGCCATGGCATTGCCCCCCCCCTTGCCCGCATGCCACCAGCCCCTGAGGGTCACTGTTTGTGCCGATAACTCAGCTGATCTACCTCAGTGGATCTATCTTGTGTAGCTATCCAAAAGGAAACGTTTGCCCTCCAGGTGTGGAATAGCTCATGCCATAGTATTGTCATGCCTCACAGTGGATGCGTGGTCAGCTTCATGCATATTCCAGTCCAAAACGCTTGTACATTACACTTATCCCTCACTATCTGTGCACACTGACGCACTTCAGCCATTCTACACGCACAGTCAAGCTCACAGCACCTTATCTGCATCAGGCCGCAGCCTCCTAGGGAGGCCTCCCGCATCCCATAGGTAGCAGCTGCAAGCGGCCGTGTCCCACTTGCCAATTGGGACATAGGTACAGCCTCCCGGTCAATTGGGAGGCAGATGGTCAATTGGGAGGCAGTTGGTCAATTGGGAGGCAGTCGCCAATTTGAACAAGCATGGGTGGCTTTCACAGATGATTTCAGCTCTGTACATCATCAGATATGTACATCATCAGATATTTTCATAATCAGATATGTACATCCTCAGATATGTACATCATCAGATAGAGCATCCCTTATCCAACGGCCACAGGACCACAAGGGCCATAAGGGCACCAGGCCAATGCAGTGCAGCAGCCTGATCCAAGACTGATCCGAGACTATCCAGATCCCGGCCTATGCAGTGCAGCAGCGAGCTGATCCGAAACTATCCAGAGCACCACCTGTAATCCAAACCACAGTTTTACATTTACCATGCGGGAGGATGGGGTAATCTGCGGGGATCTGGGGGGAATCCAGGCGTCACACCAGGAAGTATTCAACTGCAGGAGTGCCAGCCATATACCCAATCATGACCACTTCAGATCCAGCTGGTGCCTTGGTTTTAATCAGACACACGTGATTCTGTTCTCGGTGGTTCTTTCGCCCCTGTCCGCAGGGGTGCGGTGGCCGTTGCCTGTGGGTATGCAGTTGCCGTGATGCCAGCTCGAGGTTCCCCTTTTGTTCATCAAGACAGTGTTGAGCTCATAAGCCACATGCAGGGATCAAAGAGCATGCACTGTCACTCAGACAGACCGGAAGAGGCACTCGCCTGACACTGCAACACAAGCCGTAACCCCTCTGTCGCTCAATCAACACAGCCTCCACTAGCACATATGCATAGCACTGCTCCTCAACATGACCTGGTGCTCACCAGCCTGGAGCTGCAGCAGCTGCTGAGAGCTCTCAGGCACCTGCAGCTGCACTCCTGGACACCAAACCAGGCCCACTGCTATTGTGTGCCCTCCCCCTGATGCTCAGCAGATCCAGATGAGCTTCACAGCAGAAGCAGAGCGGAATCCGCGAGGGTCTCAGCATGAAGCGGCCCGCGGGTGCCATGGCCACAGCACTCTCGGTGCCAGCTGCAGTCACCACGTTTTTTGGCGTGATGTTTTTGCGTTGGGACACGAGCTCCAACACACCTGGAGCGGTCTGTGGCCGACTGGGGCCATTTCCTTGAGGCCTGGTGGCAGCTGCAGCAGTTGGCCTTTGCTCTGTGTACAGCAGCAGGTGCGGGCGTGTAGCAGCAATTGTTTAAATTGGTGTGTAGCAGCAATTGTTTGAATTGGCGCAAGTGCAGTGCAGGGCCGCGGCGGTGGACGGTGGCATGTGCACTACAGTGTTACACAGTGATAGATCTAGGACTTAGCAGCGCCGAGGCAGCAGACCAGGCAACACGCAAACAGACAGACCGGCCACCGCAAGCACCAAGGCCACGCGCCGCACGAGCAAATGCCAGAACGAACGCCAGCGCGAAAGCAGACACGCACACACCACGCATTACCACGCAGGCCACGCGCACACCAAACACACTGTGCACTACAGTGTAGTATAGCATGCATGGCTCCAGGGCCCACAGGATGCACTTCGATGTGTGTGACACTGTGATAGATCCAGGCCTCAGCAGCGCCGCGGGAACTGAACGAAAAATCACAAGCAGCACGGTCACCCTACGTATCGGCATGAGCCGCACTCACAAGGAATACAACCGGCAGCGCAACAACACAGCACATCAATCTCCGCATCATTGCGCAGTCTATGAACAGGCTGGCCATGCAAAGGCGCCAGCCGCAGGTGTTGTGGACCGCGACGCCGGCAAAGGCCCAGCCGGTGCAAAGTGCACATCGTGCACATGTATAGAGTACTGGCGGGGGAAGGCATGTGGCCGCCCAGAGCGCACAGTGGCTTGAGAGGTGCCGCACCGCAGCCTGGAACCCCCGCCCCGCCCTGTGTGAGTGCTGCACACCTCCGCCCTCGTCTGCAACTGATGCATTGTTGCAACTGATGCATTGTTGCGGTTGGTTCTATGATACTAGGTGCAGCTATCAGTCATTTCCTGGAAGCAAATCCGGCGCCTGGGCGCGCACATTTGACCACACACTTTGTCCAAGAAGGGTTCTTCCCCCGGGGCCATTCAAATGCTGTGCCGTCTCTCACACTCTCACACAGGCCCCGCCTGTCGCACTCTGCGGCATCTAGGGTTGTTGAATTCAACCTTCATTGGGTGTTCTGTGATGATTCAGAAGTGACTACTGCTAGTGGAAGTGCGGGATGTTGCATGTGCTGTGCTAATGGCCAGACTGGCCAGTGGCGGTACCTCATGAAACGAACATGAGAGCAGGAAAGCACTGGCTTGCTTGAAACACTTCCGCCTTGATAGCACGATGACTGACCATAACAATTCTGACCATAACAATTCTGACCATAATAATTCTGACTGCTCAGACAGATGTGGGTGACTGCCCCGTCACTCCTTCACGGACAACGCCGCGGTGTTGAAATATAAACATTGTCGCATGATATAATCAGAAGCATCATTCGGCACGCACCGCTCTTGGCCTTCGATTGCCGTTGCCAGCGTGAGACCCCCACAGCCACCAGCCGCACGTTCACAACTGCCAAGTACACCGGACCCCGGGCCGGTACGGATTGCATGTTCAAGCTTGTCTAGCAAAAACAACAAATTGTATGTCCAAGCACATCTAATAAGCAAAGCAAGCACCATATTCTACTGCGCGGCGTCTCCCACAGGCCTGCACCGCGGCGCCAGGTCCACCTGTGTGTGTTCCTGCTGTGCATTCGTGATGGCCAACGCGGTTGCAGCCCTAAAGTTGGCCAGCTCATGCATGTGCAGCTGCATGTCGCACACACGCCATGTGCATACCATTACAGCAGACATAGCATGTCACAGCACACCCGCAGCACGGGCTCACGTCGGCCTGCGAGGCTGTAGCTCCGCCCATCTCCCCAAAGCAACTGTTGCCTGAGCTGGGTGCAGTATGGCCGGCTGCCATCGCATCTCAAGAGGCACTCATCGTTTTTTGTGTGGCCTGCTGCCATGTGCGCATGCATGCAGCTGTGCCCTCGATGTAACAGTGCATGCAGCTGTGCCACACATGCTCTCATGATGAGTCAGATCTCACCCGCATAAACAGCCTCCCGCAACTCAATCAATTAAACACTCCTATCGGCAGCACTGCTGACATCAGGCTGCGCTGGCCTCGCACGCGGCTGGCTGGGCAGGGCATGCCGCCGACCGATGTGCATGTTCCCAAGAATTCATTAGCTGTGCTCCTGCTACGTGTAGCTCAACCAGTTGCTGCATGCATGCGGCAGTTGCTGCACCCACGCCACACGGTTTTGAATGCCCGCGCCCCTCTCTCTCGTCTTCCCGACTGCTCCGCACAGCATGAGCACAGCATGATGCCTGCTCTCGGCCGCACACAGCTGCTGCACAAGCGGCATGCATGCCACAGCGGCTGCATGTCCTGTGGTGGTGCGAGCGTGGTGATCACATGACGCGCTCGGAGCCGCAGCAGCCTGCTGGGGCCCGAAGATGAGCAGTCGCGAGCCCAGCACGAGCCCGGGATCACGAATCCGCCTTTGCGGCAGGTTCTGCAGCGGCGGCCGCCTCGTCGGCGGCGCCAAAGTTGCCGGTGAGGGCACGCTGCGCACGCTCTGCGGTCATAGCAGCGATGACGGCCTGGAGGCGGTGCTCGCCATGCACAGCGTTGTCGCGCGTGCGCACGTTGACGGTGCCTGCTGCGCGCTCTGCCTCGCCAACGACGAGGATGTAGTTGAACTGCGCCAGCTGTGCCTCGCGGATCTGCATGCATGCATGCATGCATGCATGAGAGTGCTCTTGACATGCCATGACATGCATGCATGTGCGTGCACATGCACACATGGTTGTGAATGTTTGAACTCCGCCAGGCTGTGCCGGTGTGCGGCGCTATCGTGGATGTCCTACAGTACAATTCATAGTTGATCGGCTCATGCATGGGGACCTGAGAGGGATTGCCGGTGACATGTCTTTGCGAGACTCAAAGCCCGGCACTGCTGCATGCATGCATGCACACGTGGCGCTGCAGTGCTCATGCATTGCTGTGGAAGACGCTGAACATGGTCTTTGCTGTGGAAGACGCATGACAAGCCATGCATCGGACACGGCGTGCCTCGAGGCCATGCCGCAGCACCTCTCTCCAGCCGATACAGGCATGTGCTGGGCAACACTGGGCTCACTATCCCAGCATGCACAGCACGCATTGCGCGGAACATACCACACAGCGCAGACGACACGACCAGCACACACATTGCAAAGCATGCACAGCACATGTGTCATATACAGCACACATAGCACGCACAGCGTGCACAGCGCACCTTTTTCTGCATCTTCTGGTCGCGCATGTCGACCTCGACGTGGAAGCGGGCGTTGCGGAGCTCGGTGCGCACGGTAGAAGCGTAGTCGTATGCAGCCGCGGAGATGGGCACGACCATGACCTGCCTCGGCGACAGCCACAGCGGCCACTTTTGCGCGTAGTGCTCGGTCAGGATCGCGTACATGCGCTCCACGCTGCCGAGGATCGCGCGGTGCACGATCACCGGCCGCTGCGGCTGCTGCTCCTCGTCCCAATACTGCAGAGCACGCAGCACAGCACGTCAAACCACGCAGCACAGCGTGTCACATCACATCAACAGGGTTGCGCCGACCAGTTGCACCGGCTCTCGGGTCCAGCACGCCCAGCACGGCTAGCATGCCCAGAGTTGAGCCGGCTCCCGTGTGGGCATTGTCTGATCAGGCGGGTCCTTGCCCATGTCCAGAGCGCGCCGTGCCCAGCGTGCCGCAGCATGCCGCTGTCCGGTCGTGCCCGACATGCATGGTACAAAGCCGCGGCCCGACTCGCGTACAAGTCACCAAGAGGCAAGTGCGTGCACGCATGGGAGGCAAGTGCGTGCACGCATGGGAGGCAAGTGCGTGCACGCATGGGAGGCAAGTGCGTGCACGCATGGGAGGCATGTGCGTGCACGCATGGGAGGGCCATTCCGGTGGAGAACAGCACGCGGCCATGCCCATGTGGCTCACGCTGCCTGCCCAGCTGGGCACCACTCATCGCTGACACAACCGTCCCTACGCCACACCCCGCGCCAGCGCCGCCCGTGGGCCTCTGTGTTTGCTGTCCCAAATCCCACAGGAGAACGGGTGTTGGTCAGCACGCACGGCCGTACTGAGGCAGGGCTGGGCGCGGCTCGCGCATAGCCGTGCAAGGCCGGGAGAACACGTACACTGCAGGACGCTCCCGCTTGATGGGAGGCAGGCGGGGGATGAAGGCGGAGCAGGGGGACAGGGGGGGCGACTGGAGTCGAGAGAGTACGGTTGGGGAGGCCGCACCTGCAGGCCAAAGCGGATGGGCAGCTGGAAGTCGAGCTGCACGGTCGCGCACTGGAACTTGCGCTTGAGGGCGTCGTACACCGTGATGTCGATCTTGGGGCCGTAAAAGGCACCCTCGCCAGGGTCCAGCTTCCAGTCCAGGCCTGCACGCCCCACACATATGTACACGCTCCGTTGCCACATGAACCATGCATGTGGACTGCCGCCACGGCCGCAGGACACACCGACTCCTTCGGCATGCTGAGACTGCTGGGCATGCTAGCCGTGCTGGGATTGCTGGACCGTTGTGCCATGCTGGGACAGAGGTGCTGCCTGCAGCCACGGCACGCACGGCCAACAGCTGCGACACAACCCTCAGTCGGCCTGACTGACTCAGCCACGACAAGCCCGTCCCTCCAACCTCACAATCACTACACGCGACCACATGCATGGCCGACAGCGGCGCACCTGTGTGCTCTGCAGCATGCTGCACCACACAGCATGCGCAGAACGCTGTTACACACTGTTGCGCGCTCACTCCTCTGCAGCCACACACCATTCTGCTATACAACACAGCATGCACAGCACACAGCGCGCGCAGAGCGGCAGCGAACCGCATTCGTTGAGGGACTCCTCCAGAGCCTTCTCGGCCTTGTCCCAGAGTTCGAGCTCCCCAAGGTAGCCCTCGGGGCGCGTGGAGAGGGCAAGCGAGTACTCGAGGCCGAAGACTTCGTACACCTCCCCCAGCATCTTGAGGAAGCTGCTCACCTCCCCCTTGACCTGCACATGCATGCCGCGCACGTCGGATCGCAGCCGCTTGCCACGTGAGTTGGAACGCACATGCATGCCACGCGCGTTGGAAAGCTGGCGACCAGATGGCGCCGCTGATCAGACACGGATGCTGCGGTACCAGATTGTGCAACAGGTCCATGGAGGCGCATGATGCATGGTGGCTAAGCACTCTTAGCCATGCCAGCTCTCCAAGCGATGAGCAGGCCGTGGGGGCAGCAACAGCAGCGGGGGGGGGGGGTGGGGGGGGTGTGGGAGTGGTGCAGGGAGTTGGGAGTGGTGCAGGGAGAGAGAACTGGGGGGCTAGAAGAGCGGGGGGCACACATGTTCCGGCATGCAGAAGATGTGCGCGTCATCCTGCTGGAAGCGGCGGACGCGCGTGAGGCCGTGCAGCGCCCCGGAGAACTCATTCCGGTGCAGCACGCCAAAGTCGGCGAGGCGCATGGGCAGCTCGCGGTAGGAGCGCTTGCGCGCGCCGAACATGAGGCAGTGCGCCGGGCAGTTCATCGGCTTGAGGCCAAACTCGGCCTTCTCGATGTCGATGAAGAACATGTTCTCCTTGTAGTGGTCCGCGTGGCCAGAGGTGCGCCAGAGGTCGACGTTGAAGATGTTGGGTGTGACAACCTCCTCGTACTCGTACTCCCAGTACTTGTCCTGCATGACTGCCGTGACTGCCGTGGTGCTTAGTGAGTCAAGAGTCATGCAGCACCTCTGACTGCCGTGGTGCTTATAACACAGAGATCCAGGCAGGAGCGCCGATGTGGTAACCAACGTGGTTACAAACGAGTGCGCGGGATGCCACGGGAGCAGGAGCGGGCCGTGCAGTGCTGCGTGCTGCATGCTGCGTGCGGGCGCGTGATGGGCAGGTAGACGATTTACACTGCAGAAACCATCGGCATCCGTTCATTCCATCAGTACGCCAACAAGCGCGCCGTTTTCAGCAGACGGGTTGTGATTCACGCGCATTTGGACAGGCAATTCACTTGGTCCGTCTCAGCAGCAGGGCTGCCACCGTTGCCACTTTCACAGATTGGACGAGGCTGGATCGAACCCGCATGAAGGCGACGAGCTCGTGGTAGATGCGCGCGCCGTGCGGCATGAAGAAGCAGCTGCCCGGCGAGAGCTGGTGGAAGAAGAAGAGGTCCTGCTGCGTGCCGACGACGCGGTGGTCGCGCTTCTTCGCCTCCTCGATGCGCCGCTGGTACACCGCGAGCTGCTTCTTGTCAGGGTAGGTGATGCCGTAGACCCGCTGCAGGCCTTCCTTGGCCGTGTCGCCGCGCCAGAAGGCGCGCGACGCGTTGGTGACGGCCTGCGCTTTGAGCGCTGAGGTGTTGGGCAGGTGCGGCCCGCGGCAGAGGTCGACCATGGGGCCGCAGCGGTAGAGGGAGATGACGGCTCCAGGCGCGACGTTCTCGTCCAGGATCTCGAGCTGCAGGCATGTGCACGCTGGCTGAGGCGGTGATGAGGTGTGCGGAAGCGGAGTGTCATATACTCATATCATATGACTATATCATGCATCTCATGACATGTGTGGACTCGGAGGAAGCATGAGAAGTGTTACAGAGGTATGCTCCATCTCGTGACGTGTGCGGACTCGGAAAAAGCCGGCAAGATGGGGCCGCAATGGCAGGTGTCGGGTGCGGCGTGGATGAGGTTGCAGCAGTGGCTGCTGCTCGCCGTAGTGTTTGCCACATCATCGGGTGGCTGCTTGGTGCTCGGATGAGGCTTGCAGGACGGGTGCAGAAATAGCAGGCGGCGGCCGGGGTGTGGATGGCGCTGTGGGGAATGCACTGGCGATTGCCGCTCGCTCTGGTGTTTACCATACAGTGGGGTTGCTACATGGCGGAAGGCGGGGTGGTGTGTGGTAAGTGGCGCGTGGCGGTGGCGGTGGGTGGGCATTGTGGATACCCACACCCGTGGGTGGGAGATGGACACTGCCAATGCCAGCAGGAAGGTCGGCAAGCTGAACACTACTGCACGGATTGCAGCCGCTGCAGGTCCTAGATCAGACGATTGCGGAAGTGGGGGTTGGCTGGGTTATGACGTGTGTGCATCACCGGTGGTGGAAGGTGGACATTGCTTCTGCCAGCAGAGGAGCAGGCAAGATCGGAACTGAGCTGTGCGGGCGCTGCAGGTGCTAGAGTAGACTATGCCGGAGGTCGGCCTTGGCTGATTCGTGAGGCATGGCATGCTCATGTGCCAAGGACCAGAGGCGGAAACAGCGAGAGGGAATGGGGCACACAGGCTGACGAGAGAGTGTGCACGGAAGCAGCATGTCATACTGTCCAGTTGACAAAGAGCAGGTTTTACTGCAGGGCTGGCAGGCATGATCGGCACAGCATGTGAACGAAAAATCTGTGAACGAAAACGCTGGCGCAACAGCAGCAACAGAACAACGCCTGTGAGGTGGCAAGGGTGCACGCTGACGCACGGGCACAAGCCAGATGCAGCCAACTAAGATAGCCTACCTTGAAGCGGTTTTCCTGGAACATGTTCTTGGCCTCCTCCTGCGTGACCTCTACTCGCTGGAAGGGCTGGGCCTCCTTCGCGATGGCCTCCATCTTGGCAACGATTTTGGGCCACTCGTCCTGAGACAGCGTGCCCCTACCTTCGCCCATGAAGCAGTCGTAGTAGAAGCCCTCCTCGATGACCGGGCCGATGGTGAGGTCCACGCCGTACAGCTGTTCAAGTGCCTGGCCAAGGACGTGCGCTGAAGAATGCCAGAAGGTCTGCATTATCCACACAGGCGTCAGTCGTGCACATCAGGACGATGCCATGCTTCATAGCTGGTCAGATGGAGCATGGTTGTTTGCGTACGAGTGTGCGCACAAGTGGCCGGTGGAGCGCACGTCCATCCCCTCCTCGTCGTTGGCGCTGAACAGCTTCAGAGCGCAGTCCCCGATCAAGGGTCGGTTGATGTCCCACTCCTTGCCATCGACGTGAGCTGATACGACCTTCTTACCTAGACTGTTGGAAATGCCCTTGGCAATGTCCATCGGGGTGGTTGCGCCCTTGATGGCCTCCTTCTCTGAACCGTCCGGCAGCACCACTTTGATCGGCACTGCCGCAGCCTTCGCTGCCTCGAGTCGCTCCTGCTCACGTTGCAGGTACTTCTCAAACAGCTCTATCCGTTTTGCATAGAAGGGCTGCTTCTCCGCAACGAACGCATCGTCGCTCTTGGTGGTCGTTCCCTTGGTCACACCATTGACGTCCTCCACCGTCATAGCGGCGACGCCCTTATCAACACCACAGCAGTCCCCACCCATGGCTGCCTGATGCGTGTGAAACTGGTTTACGACGTTGCTCAAGACAGTGACAGCGCCGCTCAAGCCGGACACGATCTCAACTGGGCCAATTCCGAAGGCCAGCCGACGAAGCATGTTCCATTGAAGTTGCAAATAGCGCCGTCTTTTAAAATTATTGATGCTGCGTGGCTCGCGGAACGCGTCCAAATCGCGCTAGTGCCGGCAGTTCGCACAGCTTCCATGCATGCGGCAAGGAACATGCGATGAGTGTGCATTCAGCAGGCACGATCACTGCTTGCACATTGAGGAGAACATACACTGCGAACTGTTCCTTGATATGCCGTATGTGGTGGCCAGGCTATGTGCTTGCAGGGCAGTGCTCGGGCCGTTCACGGAATATTGTATTCTGTCATCACGGCGTCAGACGACCAGTCTTCATTTCAGACCGTTCCGTCAGCCAAAAGAGATCGCCATGATAAAATTTACTAGTTTACAAAAGCTGCGGTTTATTGGCAGATGCGGAGCAGAGCGGGTCTTTGCAAAGGCGATATCAGCAACCTCGTGCACGGCAAAGCGTCAGCGGGACGTTACTGCCCTGGTTGTCGCTATGGAAGCTCGGGGACGCAGCATTCCGTCTAGTAGCCAGAACTCCGGGCGTAATCGGCGATACTGCCTGATCTATCCCACACAGGTGAACTCGTCTCATTTGCGACGGCACCGCAAGCGTTATTGAGGTGTGAGAGCAGCAGGGCCGCCGCATTTATGATGACGTGCCCAACTCATGGAAAGTATCTCGGTCCATTGCAGCGGCTCGCAGGCGTTACACGGAAACGTGGACGCAGCAGCCCAGCTGGCAGGTGCTCAGTGGGTTGGGACCGCTCCATCCGACCTGGTGCAGCCTCTGTCTCGGTGATGCCACCTGCATTCCCAGCCAATAGCACATCACGCGATGACATCCATGCCTTGATGCAGCAGTGTCAGCGTTCCGGCTGATCCACCACCTTGGACTTATGCTCCATCCCATGCCAGCAGTGGCTGTTCTATCGATCTTGGAGGTCACATTGAGGCGAAACCTGAGCCTGTGGATCCAACAACGCTCACCAAGGGCATCACGGTTGCCTGTCCATGTGAACCACAGTCAACCAGACGGTCAACTGCAACAGCTGCCACTGCTGCACGCCACCTGCAGCTACCAGGTGCACCGCTACGTCACACACTGCGCCAGTCGGTCGGACTTCCTTCTTTCCTTTGCTTTTTCAGCAGGACTCCGGAGCTACGGTGCCAATGGATAGCCATACAGCGGTGCATCCCCGAGCGCCCGCAGGCTGTTGGAGGGCGTTGCCGGCCGCGCCTGCGCAGGCTCGGCAGCGCGGCTCCGCACCGCGTCCTCGCGCTGCCGCGCCCACGCGTGCGCCCAGCGGTTGAGCATGTAGTTGACGTCCGACAGGGAGGGGTGCGCCATCTTGCCATGCATGCGGGGCGCCGTCGTGTCCAGGTCCAGCGGCAGCTGCACCTCGCTGTGCTTCGCACCTGCAGCCACACGTGTACTCCCCTATAGGGCCCGACTCCCCGCTCACACAGATGCATGATGGCGGTGATGGCAACTATGATATGGCAAGTACTAAATGGCAAGTACTAAATGGCAAGTACTAAATGGCAAGTATGTACGGTGTCCACCACACAGCCATCAACGCCTGACCATCACAACGAGCAGCGGCTGCGCGAAGCCAGCAGAGGGTGGTGCTGCATCACGTGCCACAGCACAGCACAGCACAGGGAACCGATGGCCGGAGCTGGTGTGGGGTCAATCATGATCACATGCATCAATTGGGTGAGGAGCAG
Organism: Ulva mutabilis; assembly: GCA_900538255.1. Classification (NCBI taxonomy): domain Eukaryota; kingdom Viridiplantae; phylum Chlorophyta; class Ulvophyceae; order Ulvales; family Ulvaceae; genus Ulva; species Ulva mutabilis. Next base: position 985,067 of record UNSF01000001.1, read on the forward strand.
CCCAGTGGTGGACGCAGGGGCCTGTGGGTTGCTACGGAAGGTCACGATGGCCATGCATGGCCACACATCACGCATGATCATGCTTGATGGCAAGAGGAGCTGCTTTAGGGGGGGGCAGGCGCACAGGCGAGCTGCATGCGGGTGAGCATGGTGGCCCTCTGGAAGAGGAGCTTGCCGTGCGGCTGGTCGTCTCTGTGCAGGTGCTGCTGCACCGCCTCCACGAGCCGCACCTGGCCACGCGCGGCCGCCTTCTTGATGTATAGCGCCTGCGGACACACGCACGCATGCATGTCAAACCAGGTGTCGCTGCAGCGCGGTCAGAGCGCGACGTGCGAACCCGGATAGACGTCGCTGCGATAACAGGTATCGCTGCAGCGCGCTGGGGCGTTGCACCTGTCACAGTGTACAAACCTTGTGTTGTGTTACACAGTGATAGATCTGGGACCCAGCAGCGCCAACGCAACAGACCAGGCAACACGCAAACCATGATTTGTGGATGCGATGCTTGTGTTACACAGTGATAGATCTAGGACTCAGCAGCGCCGAGGCAACAGACCAGGCAACAAACAAACAGACAGACCGGCCACCGCAAGCACCAAGGCCACGCGCCGCACGAGCAAATGCCAGAACGAACTAACGCCAGCGCGAAAGCAGACACGCACACACCACGATGCGATGCTTGTGCTGTTTGTTGTGTTGCATGCCTGCTTGCCCCGGTGCCGCTGAGGCTGTTCTGCATCTCCGTGTAATGCATCATATGCATGCGAGTTCGATCATACGCATGGCATCGCATGCATGACCGTGGATCGGACGCGCTCGTTGCGTCCGCAGCCGGGTTCCCGAGATTCCACACGCCTACGCTGTTGCTGTGAATGCAGTCAATGAAAAAATCACAGGCAGACGCATTGAACGAAGGAATGATAGGCGTTGTGGGTGTGCCGGATCAGGCGTGCGTCTGCTTGGCGGATGACGTGTGCGTCTGCTTGCAATTGGCCCACCCAGAAATGATGTCTTTAAAGCACAGGCCACGAGCAGTCAACACACTAGATCTGGATGCACATACAGTTGCGAGTCTCTGTACCAAATCCGATCCGCAAGAGATTGCAGACATCTGCCTACGACCGTTGTCATGCCAGCAGGCGGACAGCAATAACTGTGAGCCGCCATAATGATGTTTTTTTGGCCAGACCAGCCTCCACAATCCTCATCGATGCATAGGCATGTGGCATGACATATAGCCGGACACGTTAACAAACCAACCAAAACCAGCAAGCCAAAAGAAACAACAGCGAACACAAATACACCAGCACACCATCGAACGACTTTTCAAGACAGGTCGCCCTAGGGCAAAGGGAGAGTGACGGGAGTGGCACACACCCGCTCCGACTCGCTGAGCTCTGCAGCACGCGACACCCGCAGCTCCAGCTCAGCGCGGTCGTACTTGTCCGGGTCCGTCCAGCCAAACCGCCGCGGTACCACGCACGGCGGCACGCGGTCCTGCAGCAGGTGCGCCCTCGACGCACGCACGCGCGCACACACCTCCGCCGCGCTGCGCTGGAACATCTGGTCCAGCGTCAAGCCCCCAGACACCGGCAGGATGGCGACGCGGTCCGCGCGCACGCAGTCAAAGTCGATATTGCGGCTCGGTGCCCCTGCGGAGGTGCACCCCCGCGCAACCGCCGGCGGCTGCGCCGCGGCGAGAGCGGGCGCTGCCGAGGTGTCTGCGGCGGCAGCTGCATCAGCCGCGGCACTTGGGCCGATGTCTGCGCGGGTGGTGCAGCTACGGTGGGAGGCGGCGGCGGTGTCAGGCTGCCGGTAGGGTGGCGGGGTGGCCGGGGGGGCGCCAGGGGTTGCGGGCTGGCAGCAGGAGAGGAGCAGGGCGCGGCGGCGGGAGGTACGGTCCTCGATGCGTGAGGCCGGGCGGCGGACTTCCGCCTTTTCCAGCACCTCGGGGCTGCACGGCACGGCCGTGGGGTCTGACAAGGGCATATCCTCGCACGTCGGTAAGGGCTGCACGTGTGACAAGGGCATTGGCGAGGACTGCACAGCACGGTCATGAGGGTACATGTCATATGTGCACGTGGTGCACCGCGACCCATCAGGCCACTGCCGCTGCGGCCACTGGAGCGTCGGTTTCGGCCGCAAACGAGTGCAACAGCCGACCAGAGTGCAGGCGCTCCCGCCTCTCAGGGGCTGGGGGTCCAGGCGGTTAGAGGTTAGGGGTCACGGCGCAGGTGTAGGGATGCGGACGGCGCCGGCTCAGGGGTTCGGACGGTGCTGCCGAGTCACGGACTCAGTTGTACAACATGTGTGTAGCCCTTGATGAATACGGCTACATGTGTGCATGGTGCCCTGGCCTCTGAAAACGGCACATGTGGTATCCACATCGAAATAGGTAACACATCGAAATAGGTAACAGCTATGCACAAATGCAGCACACGATCGCTTGCACCCGGGCGCAGTACGGGTACGAAGCTGCGGCAGAGGGTGCATACGGCAGAGATCATGCCACAGATCATGGCACAGATCATGCAGCTTCAGCTGTGGTGCACACTTGAGCATCCGAGGGAGCGTCCGAGCGCTCTTCAACGGCGGCAGCAGCTCGCCGGCACCGGCCTCACCGCCACACATATATGTGGACTCCTGGCTGCCTGCCTCGGCTGCAACGTCGGCTGAGTGCGGTCCGCTCACGCTGCTGCAGCGATCCCCTGCAGACCATACCACCGGTCGCTGGAGCGCTGATGCATCGGCGTGTAGGGTAACAATCACGGTGTACTGGTTGAGTGTTGCACGACAGACAAATGCTTAAATTTCATGTATTATCTTGGGGTTGTCGGGTAACACTTGTGCCGCTTACAAGGCATTGCGATACTTTAAAGTCGCACCTAGAGCTGGACAGGTGTCGCGCTGTTCAGCACCATGCGCAGCACAGCCCTGTGAATGTTCGTCTGCCCGCTGGCTTGCGGGGGCACCCTTGGCTTGGCATGCAGGCGACTCCGGCGCGCGGGTGCAGGCCTGCTGCGCGTGCTCTGCATGTGAACCTCCATGCAAGGAGCCCCGTAGCGCACGCAACGCGGCTGCGGCAACCTCCCGCGTGGCCGGGGGTATGGGCGGCTTGTTCCGGCGAGCTGCGGCAGTGGCCGGGTAGCTGCCATCGGCGTCCGCAGCTGCTGTGCGGCCTGACGCATGCCGTTGGGTGCGGTCCGCACCAGCGTCTAGCAGCTGATGAACGCTTGGATCCAACACTGACTCTGCATGTTTGCATCTGCGGTTGCATCAGCCCCCTGGGTATGCGTTGACAGTGTTGATTGCAAGAGATTGCGGCGTAGGCACAGCGCAGAGCACACAGGGTGAACAGTTTGGACCCAATCCCGCAGCGCAAACTTGTGATCATGATCTGCCCAACAGGAGGTGCAGATGAGCATATGCAGGCAGGGGCATGTAGTGCATGCATGGAGACAGGGGCATGATCACCGAGACTGGACCGGATGCGAACTCGTTTGGTTTATGATGGAAAGCCGTACATGGCAGTGGCGAATTCGGTGCGTTCTGCTTGCAAATTCCCAATGCATGAGCGCTGCAGCGTCTACCTGATACAAGATAGAGCAGAGCAGATAGCAGCGAGAGACCTGGGGAGAGTAACACGAGTGTTGGCCTGACGGAAGCGCACCGGCGCGGCCGGAGCGGGAGGACCGGGGGTGTGCGGAATCGTCCGCTGAGGGCGGCAGGCCTTCCGGGTCGAGCAAAACCTGCATCAGGCCGGCAGTGACGGCGCCCGCGCCGCGCGGCGTTATGTGCCCGCCGCGGCGGATGGCGCGCATCTGTGACGCAAACACCCCCAGCGTGTGGTGGCACGGGTCAGGCTCCCCCTGGAACAAACCCCCTCGAGCGTCGGCCAGTAGCACAAACAGAAGCGCAGTGAATGTGTGGAGCCAGTGCGCAGTGACCGTGCTGCCCCTGCGCAGCGGACGTCGAGCATACATGGCCGGGCTCGCCGTTGCCCACGCGCAGGGTCTAGGGCGCTGTGCAGTGGCAAGGTGAGATACGTGCAGTGGCATGCTGCGGAGGTGCCGCAGCATGCAGGTCACGCACCACTCCCAGCAGGGTGGCGAGGGGGGCGCCGATCACACACGGCATCTCCCCGCGCCGCAGCGTCGGCACGTCGTCGTGCGCGTCCTCAAATGCCGCGCGCTTCGCCTCGCTCAGCGTCGCCTGCGCCGCATGCATGAGCTCCCGCACGCGCGCCGCCTGCGCCTCGCAGTGCGCCCGCATCTCCGCCGTCGCCTGCACAGACGCCCATCCCTCCCCCACCTCTCTCACTTTCAAATGTGATATGTAGAATAGAGCTCCACCACGGCACTCCACCCCTGGGCCTGTTCCTGTCCAGTGAAGGAACACTCTCATGCTCCCAAAGCGCAGAGCGCGTGCGCCAGTTAACTGCCAACTGTCGACAGCCGACAGGCCAACGTTGCTGGCATACCATGCATGCGCAAGAGGTACTTCGTCGGTTTGCAGTGCAGTGAGCCACAGCACGCACAGCACACAAAGCATGCAGTACGCACAGATTGCACAGCGAGGCAGGGGAGCGCACTGCGGCGCCAAGGAACTCGGTGTAGGCGGTGGCTGCGATGGTGAGCATCTTGGCGGGGGTCTTGGCGATGGCGGAGCAGGGCTCGGGGGTGCGGCGGAGGGCGCCGGCAGAGAGGACCTCGAAGGGCTGCAGCTCGAGGATATCGAGCGCGCGGCGGCCGCCGGCGGCTGCTCCGGCCGTCAACATGACGACACCCTCCATCACCACCCACACCTGCAGGCACTTGTCACTGCTCTGGAACTACTGCCAGATGAACGATCTGGCTTGGGGTGAGCACACGAGCGACACGTGGGTGTGGGTGAGATGAGAGATGAGAGATGCCTGGGTAAACATGTGTGTGACCTGGATATCCGTGCGGGGGGTGGCATGCGCATCTGTGTTGACAATTGTCACAGTTGTGGGCAAATATGTGTTGCACTGTGATCGAGCAAGGCCCCAGCAGCGCCGATGGAAGAAAGCAAAGAACACAAGGAACACAACCGGTCGCTCAGACTCGCAGCGCGCCGACCCAGCGCAGCATGGCAAATATGTGGCCCTGCAGGTCGGCAGGCCAGTTGTGCAGTGCCGCAGCACCTGGTCAACGGTGTCCCCGGCGCGGAAGGCACCCTCCCGCGGCGCGAGCGTGACGACGTTCACAGCGTGGTCGACAAACATGCGCAGCAGGTCGCGCTCTGACCGCTCCGCGAAGCCGGGCAGCCGCAGCAGCGCCTCCACCTTGGCGCGTGTCGCGTCGCGGCCCGCCTCTGCCCGCGTCCGCTCCATGGCCGACTGCACACACATCCCTCCTCCAAATCATCAAGTGGATGCCTCGACCGTTGAGTCTGTGCGCCACTTGTGTGGGCAACCATGCATGGACTGCCGGGCACGCGCATGTTGGAGGGCTGCAACACAGAGGCAGAAGCGTGCAGGTCACACGTGTATGCATGCATGCAACACAATGCTCATTCCGCGATCACGCAGCGTGCAGCACAGGCACACAGCACAGAGCCCGGCACAGGCACAGAGCCCTACAAATGCTTCGCGAACCCAATCAACGCGGTCGGGGCATGTCACCCAAACCAGCACTCATTACGCGCCACTCGGCCTCGCGGCACACACGACGGGCACTTCCACATGTGTCGCTTACCCCATGCTTGGACATTCATCGACCACCAGATCAGACAATCGCTCTCAAAACCATCCATCAAAGCTGCGATTTGTGGGACTGCTCAGCCAACAAATTAGAGATGAGTGGTTTAATATTTGACACGGTACGGTACAGCTCCCGGGCGATACTAGCAGCTGTCACACAGGCAAGCGTCAGATCAGTCGGTCGTCTGGAAGGACGGCAGAGGGGGGGGGGGGGGGGAAGGGCCGCACGCGGGGGATGTAGAGGATGAGGCAGTTGGAGGCGCAGACGGCGTAGTGGCCGGTGGGCGCGGTGGCTTTGCTGGCAAAGGGCAGCGAGGTCGCCATGGACACGGCGTCCCCGGGGCGCTTCTCCTCAACGGCCGCGTTGTCCTGCCAGTCGTCAACAAGCGCCTCCCCCACCTTGACCATGCCCTCGAGCACGATCAGCTCAAGCCGCACGACCTGCATCGCTGTGTACAGCAGCGTGCCCCTGCAGATGATGTGTCATGCACATATACCAACGCGAGCTGTGCAACTCTGCTGCGCCAAGCAGTGCGCCCCTGCAGCTGATGTGATTTGTGTTGCACAGACTCCGGCTGTCCAATTCAGTTGCGCCGTGTACAGCAGCTGCCCCTGTAGATCATGTGTGTCGCACAACCGCTAGCTGTACAACTCTGTGGCGCGGTGAGGTGCAGATAGTGGCACTGTGACGGCCTGGTCTCTCATCTGATTGGCAGCATGTGCGTGCCACGCAGCATGTCGCATATGCGCCGGAAGTGCCCCAGGTATGTATGAACGATGTGCTGGGCAATGGTATCACGTTCCAGCCAACAGCACCGTCCGTAAGTGTCAGCAGCATGCTCCGTGGACGACCAGAAAAAGCAGAAGAACAAAGTCGACCATCACGACAAACTGACCCGGGCAGCAGCCACGGCGCCCGCGCCAGCAGAGGCGGGAGCAACGATCATGGGTTGCTGGCACAGCCAAGCCCTGCTGCCAGCCTGCTACCCGGTGTATGAAGCCAGTACGCCAACGCCAGCGCAGGCTTTGAACAGACCATTTGCACAGAATCGCCAGCGAGGCGGTGCTGCGTGTGAGTGCTTTCATTAAACACACCTGGGGCATGGGCAGATGCCGGCAGCAGCAGCGAGCTGCACCACATGCGCAGGCTCCATAGAGCTGAAGTACTTGAAGCCACGCAGCCGCCTGGCCGCCTCTGCCACGGCAGCGGGGTTCCGGGTGGTGGGAGGCGTGAAGAGAAGCTCCTGCAGCCTTGCGGCCTCAAAGCTCTCGAGAGCTGCTGCCTGCACTGCCCGCTGGAAGGCCGCTTTGGTGATTGTGGCCAGCTGAGTGGTGTCCGTGGTGGTGCATGACTGCCTGTATCCACATTGGTGTGTAGCCAGTAGCAACTTGCCAGTTGCAACTTGCTACAGCTACAGTAGACGACGATGCCAGCTGTGAGTGCTTTGTAGGCAAGCAGCAGATGACATGCCAGTCACCAAACAGCTTGTCGGAGATGCAGTGGTCATGATATCCTGAGTGATGCAGGTCCTGCTGGGGTCACGGTGTCAGAATCGGCCGCATGTGCGGGTCTGTTCCGGCATGTTGGATGCAAGTGCGATGCAGCCGTCAGTCTTGCTGTTCCACCTTCTTGCATCAGTCCAGGACATCTGCAGATGCTCCTGCCAAGGACGTGTTGTGCGAGAGCCTCAAGGGATCCGCACCAGTAGTGGTCGCTCACCAGAGCCTCTGTGCCGATGGGAGTCCATGGTTCCTGTGTTGGTTCCTCACCATTTGCAATGGAGCCCTGGAGAAGGAAATGCGCCTTGTCACCTTGCTCTCCTGCCTCACACAGCAGCGAGTGAGCCGGTAGCTCCGTCAGGCTGAGGCCGAACAACGCTTTGCCCCAGATGACGGCTCGTCGGCTGCTGGGAATAGCGGTGGTCTCAGACAGGTGGTTGGGCAGCTGCATGTGGACAGCCACCAGAGTAATGTTCCTGAGTGTCTCGAAATCCGCCATTGATACGGGGCTGGACAGCAGACGAGCAAGTTCTTTTGCTGCCTCCGTCTTGGACATGAAGGACGACTTCTGCGCCTGGATCTCCTCCACAAAATTTGCCATTGGCAGCACTGGAGTGGAACGCAGTTGACGCCTGTAACACCAGAGAGGGGCAAATTAAATGCATAAAATAACTGGCAAAGAGCTATGCACTGCTATCTATACTACAGTCCTGTTAGCGCGCTCCGCTGGCCAAGTGAGTGCACAGCTCTTGCACCGGGAAGACGCACCCAAGCGTACGCAGTTTTGCTCGGACACGAAGCCATTTCTCTCTGAGAACTTCCTTTTTGTCTGGCGACAACGAGCCACAGGACCCCATGGACTGGTGCCGAGGGGTGGCACAAGGACTGGAGCTCGAGCTCATGTGCGCAGAACGATTGGGATTCGCGAACAAACTACCACCATCCATCGCTACAGACAGACAGCGGCGGTAGCGGATAACAACTGCTGGACGTAGAAAGCGCCCGCCTGGGCAACCGAACCGAGCCACTGCTGACCTGAACCTGGACAGGCACCTACCGATCACGCAACTTTGCAGCCGCGACGCCAGACGATCACTAGTTCAGCAGAGCTTCCGCGTCACCACCACGAGAGCTTCGTGGGCAAGCTGTCTGGCGAAGTGGTGATGGCTCGTTTCTGAGAAACCAGTGCACTGCATGCAGTGCTCGCCGTTGATTACAAGCTTCATCAACGTTGACTCAGCGTGTCGGCCCTGCATGCATGCAATTCACCTTCCGATACCGCATGCAGCTGCTTAGTGCTCACACCCAACCTAGAATCAGGTTAGATAGAGCATGATAATCACCTGGACTCACTCCAGACCTGAGCTATACTGGGAGTCCCTGTCTTTGGCACCAAGCGACGATTCTTGCAATGTGTGCCAGCCCCCATGCAGGGCAATTATTCAGACATACCCACCACCTCATCGGCCCAACATGCGAGTAGATGCTGTGTTCCGGCTAAACCCCCGTCTCCTATCACCTCCTCATTCTTGTCCGCCCCTATTCGTAGGGGCACTGTGGCCGACGGCCAATTGGGTCTGGCGGGATACACGATTTTCTTTGTATATTTTTGCTGAGGCCGGATAGCTGATCGCGTCAGCATGGGATAGGGCAGGAAAGCTCCCCTGCAATGATAAGAACAATGATGAGAACACGGCTGAAAAGGATCCCACAAGGAGAACACGGCTGAGGATAACAAGCATAACAACCACAGCCTTGTACCATGTCTTTTTGTTACATGCAAGTCCAGCAATCCCAGAGAGTCAGAGATGATCACCCGCCCTCATGCCGCTGACAGCACCTCCTGCCACTGACAGCACCTCCCGATGAAGCTCACAGATACACGCACTGGTGTGTTACACAGTGATAGATCTGGTTTGAGGGGGACTGAAGCATGCCATTCCATGCGCTTCATCAACAGCAATCATTGCGAGAGGCACCGTGGCGTGGCGTGGCGGATCTAGGCCTTAGCTAACTGTGAGGCAACTCTGTACATCTGAAGCTGCAACATTGAGATTGACTGGCTGAATGGCAGGCTGTGCTGTTCCCCATGTTGCTGCGGGGGGACTGCATAAGACTCACAGTGCTCATTCTGTCACAGGCACTGGTGATTCCCAGTCTTTACACCCAGAAATCATCCACCACCACGCTGTGCACACAGCTGCCAGCCTCCCTCAACAGCAAACACCGAAGCAGCAGATGGATAGACATGGCTATCACGTCGCGGCTCATGCATGATGTGCCTCACATAAACGTTTTTCACACACTGCAGCATTCATTCAACGCCACTCTCAATGACGCGCCCTCATGCTGTACCCCTCATGCCCTTCGCCATTTTCCCCTTCTTGCCCCTCGCTTTGGGTTTGTGCCCGCCTACAGAGTCCGCCCCTGCATGGTGCGATCGCGGTCCTGGGTTCTCGGCACCTGCCGCCGGCGGTGCCGCGCCAAGCCCCCCAGCTCCATTCGCCACTTGCCCACCATCGCCACGCTGCCCCTTGTTCCCCCCCACATTCTTGCCACTTGGAACCGCCTCCTCTGCAGCGGCCACACTGCTACGAGTAGCCAACCGGCCCCCGCTGCCGCCCCTGGCCTGGCCGCTTGGACCAGCGCCCCGCAGCTGCAGGCCCCCATCATCCAGGCCCCCGCCCCCACCGCGCGCAATCGCACGCTGCGCGGCCGCAGCGGCCTGCGCCGCAGCATGCACATGATCCAAGCTTGCCATGTCCACACCTGGCGGCCCTGGCGCAGCGGCTGGTGCGATGCGGCCACCACCATGGGCCCCACCACGACCGCCACCGTGGCCGCGGCCGCTGCCAGCAGGCTCGGCGCGCTGGATCACCTCCCCGACTTCCGCAGCAGCAAACAATTGTTGAGGGTGGATGTGCTGGGGGGGCCGCGGTGACGCAGCCCCGGCCCTGCCACCCTGTGGCCGCTGCCACTGATGTCCTTGGGGCCTGCCGCCGAATGCATGGTTTGACACAGGCACATGCTCCCATGCCTGGGCCCCCCCACCCTGCTGGCCGTGCGGGTACCTCCTCTCCTGGTGCAGTCCATCGCCTGCATCCTGCCCGTTCCCACGAGGCGTGGCATGCGCATGTTGCCTCCCACTTGACCGCGCGCTGCCTGTGCTCAGATGTTGGTCGATCGCCGCCGTAAACACCCTGCCCCCGTTCCGGCCACCGCTTGCACCACCAGGACCATGCCGGCCACCACCCGGCCCTGGCATCCTCCCTCTGCCTCGGCCCATTCCCGGCGGGTCCCGCATCAGCCCTGGCACCACGTGCAGCGCATGATGTGGTGGTGGCGGCGGCACCCGCCGCTCCGCTTCCGCCCGCGCTGCGGCTGCATGTGTCCCCCCAGCTGTCAAGTACAGCCGCATGAGCTTCTTCTCAGTCGCCTCGTCCCGCGGCAGCCCCCCGAACGGCGGCACGTCCCGCATCCACCCAGCCACCAGCCGCTGCAGATGCCCCGCTAGCGGCGAGTCTGCCGTGATCGGGTAGTCGTGTCCCGCTGCCGCCGCCGCCGACTCGCGAACGCTGAGCTCCAGCTCGCGCGCAGCGTGCACGTCGCGCTCCGCCGCCGTGGCGCGGCCGGGCCGCCGCAGCAGCGGCCGCAGCGCGTCCTCGCCCCACAGCACGGGCAGCAGGGCCTCCGTCAGCAGGCCGTCCAGCTGCTGCATCGACCGTGCCGCATTGTCTGCCTCATTGAACGGGTCTTCCACAGCCAGCTGGTACCGCCACATGTTCAGGCGCTGGCTCCGCGCCGCAAGCAGCTGATCCCGAACTCCCTCCGCGGTTCGCTGCGCATTGGCTCCACCCGATTCCGCCCCCGCAGCCCCCCGCCTGCCCTCGCCCTTTGGAGTCCCCGCTGCAGCCAGCGCTGCAGCTGCTGCGTCGCGTGCAACAGCCCCCACATCTGCCACACCAGCCTTCGCACCACGAACCCCAGCAATGGTGAGTTCCGCCACCATAGCTGTCAGATCATCCTGCTGACCGTCCTGCTCACATATATTCAGGATCAAATTGTCTTCTACCGACACCCCCTCCCTGGCCACCGCCACAACTGCCGACTGGTCTGCGCCCCCCACACCCTCCTCTCCATGCTGTGTGCTGCGAACGCCCCTCACACCCTGCTCTGCTCCACCCACAGCAGGAGCACGCGCTGCCACCCCCCTGACCCCGCCATGCCCATGGCTCGCCGTATCAGCAACTCCCTCCTCTACATCATCATCATCATCATCATCATCATCATCATCATCATCTACATCATCTACATCATCATCAAGACCCAGAATCAGCATGTCCTCTGCCGCAGCGACCGTGCTGGCCGTGGCCCGCGCTTCCGGCCGCGCGGCTGCACCCCCGCCTCCACCAGCCATCTCAACACACTCTGCAGCTGCTGCCGTGGGCTGCTCCTGCACCTCCTGCGCCTCCGGGTCACCACCACTGCTCGCCACATCATCTGCATGCGCGACTCGCAGCGCCGCTTCCTCCCCATCCACCGCGCCGCCCTTGGGCGCAACTGAGCACGCGCCCGCGTCCGTTTGCAGCGGCGCGGCCAGGATGATCTGCTCCACCACATCCCGCATCACCTCTGCATCCACCCCCTCCAGCCCGCTTCGTGGCTTCTTACGCCCCCCCTTCCCCGCTGTCCCAGCCGTGTTAGCGTCCGCGTCCGCAGCCGCCTCACCACGCTGCGCCTCTGCATGCAGCTCCTTCAGGAACGCCTCAAACGCGCGCATCTCGTCATCGTACAGAATCGCCTGCGCACACTGCCGCACGCGGCGGAACGCGCCCACCAGCGCCGCCTGCCGCCCTGGCCGGCCCAGCGGCCAGCAGCGCACTAGCACGGTGAGCAGGTCACGCAGCATGGCGGGCCAGTCGGCATCGCCGTGCACGGCCCCTTCACCGCAGCACTGCACCACACCACCCTGAACGTTCCCCCGGCCGAGGTCCAGCTTCTGGCACATGCAGCGCCCGGTGACGCCGTTCCATACCGAGACCGACCGCCAGCATGAGTCACCGAGGTCGGTCCAGCGCGCGAGGGAGAGCGCGGCGAGCCGCACAAAGAACGCCATCAGCAGCTCGTCCAGCGCCGGTGCCGCCTGCGGCGCCGGCTGGTGCTCGCGCAGCCACTGCGCTGCGTGCTGTGCCAGCCGCTCAGCAGTGTTAGGCGGGGGCGGCACGCCGTTGTGCATCGGGCGGACGTGCGCAGTCGGCGGGGGGGGCGTGTCGTCGGCGGCTGCAGCTGGCTGATCGGGCGGCAGTAGTTGCCATAGGGGGGGCAGGAGGGGATTTGCGAGCTGCTGTAGGTGCGCGATGGCGAGGAGCGTGAGGCAGTACGAATTGAGGCCCCCTCCGCTGGGGTCGTTCATGTGAGACTTGCGAGCCCAGGACTTGATCAGCCGGATCAACGGGCGCAGAGTCGGGTGCAGAGTGAGCAGTGTTCGGACAAAGGCTGCCTTGAATCTGCCACTGGTAACTGTGTTGATGTCAACAGCAACATCTGCAGCCAAGGGCACAGGTGTGAGCGTGACGAGAGGAGGAAAGTTTGTGTGTACCAAAACTACGGCATGTGGTGATTTGTGGGCGACACAGGCATGGCACAGCTAGCTGGAGGACGTACTTGAGGCGTCGTGTGTAAATATAATGACTGGGATGCGGGCCCGGGTCCTGAACTCATATGTGCCACGTGCGATCGTTCCCTTGTTGCGAAAGATGATGCTTGATACTGATCTGAGCACATTCAACCTCCACTTACGATCGTCGGGCTCAGCCTGCAGCTTGGTGGAGGAGTCGGGAGCAAGCAATACACGGACTTCTGAAAATGGGAGCCAGGAGGCATCGCCAGTGGAACGCATGGCTGCTTGTCATGGTTGTGGACATTTTCGCACGCAAATGGACATCGAGAGTCAGCACTACCGGGCCTCACTCACCTCCACGCCTTCGAATACAACGCAGAGGTCGACGTCGCTGTCGGGCAGATGACAGTTTGATGCAGAACTGCCATATGCCTCGATGCTTCCGACGGCAAGAAACGCGTTGATCTGCACGTTTATGAACTCCCGCATGGCATGAAATTTCAGAATTTGGTCTTCTGCAGGAATTGCCTCCTGCAAGTGCACCAGGTGTAAGATCTTGGATGTAACTGCCGTGCACACGGACTCTCTCCCGCCTCTTGCACTGTGATACAATGCAGGGGAAGGAACACCTTGAGAAGCAAGAGAACGACAGGGCTTTTGCAATGCCATTGCTCTGTCTTGTCCACGTTCATTCTACGGGCACACGTGGAGATGCTTGTTGACAAGGTCGCTTGCCCCGCTGGCGATCACCTTCCCCGCCACCCGCGCCGAAATATAATCTTCACACTTGTTCAAGTAATCTCTATTGAATTCGGATCAGCGCTGCTTCCTGTTTGTGAAAGATACGTAAGCCGTGTTTTGCGGGGGTAGGTGACAGCAGACGCGCTTCAACATCATTAGCGACTAAATTTCAGGTGAACACTCTGGGGGAGTATTCTAGATTTTTACTCGTCGGGTCAGTTATTCTGGCACTGCACGGCCAGGTTCTGGGTCCGGACCAGCTGGCTGAAGCTATGGCTGTGTCAGTGTGGCTACAGGCGGTACAAGTATGCTGCTGTCACATGGGCAATGATTGCCATCAGAATACTCAAGCACATGAACGTACTCGGTTGATACGATCGAATTCCGCTGTATGTGATGTCCGCCAGGGCATAGTCTCTCGGGACAAATGCGCATCTACCGACGGAGACAATGCGGGCATTTCTCCACCCGCTTTAAAGCATATATTACAATCTGCAGCGAATACGATGACAACTTTCACATTGGTCTGTGAAGGCCTGTGTGCTAGCTACCATCTCCCGTAATCTATAGACAAGCTAAGACGTGCTTGCGCTCCAGTGGCCTATAGCCAAAGGTGGGCATGTGAACCACCACAGATCGCTCGTGGAAAACGAGATGGTGGCTTGATGATAAACTCCTCCACATGCACTTAGCACGAGTCCTGTGACGCCGGACTGTCAAAACAGGCCACTCCTGAGCGTGACAAACTGCTGAATGAAGCTCACATAAGCATGCGCCTCAAGCATGCTGCATGCTACAGCATCGATGCCGGAAGCAGCTTGCGTCATGTCCTTGACGCCAGATCATGCATGTGCTCACTGCAACCACAACCATCGTATACCAATAAGATGGCTCACTGTGACCACAAGCCGCACGACCTTCCTTGATACAATGCATTGTCATTGCACCAGGTCGACAGACACCTTTGAACATGCAAAGCTCATCACAGTCACGGGTACTTCAATTGACAATTTAGGAATGGGGAACAGTCGGGAGTTCGCCATGCAAGCACTTACAAGTCAGGACATTATAGCTATTCCTGAATCACTCGACAGAGAGCACACGGCAAGAAGGGATCGCTGCTGCGATGCTCACTATCCTCATGCTTGAACATTGCGGGAATTCTCCGGCCACCATCCCGCCATGATGTTCCGCACACTGCTTGCGGACAAGGATGACATATTTGGTATCCCCCCAGCATACACAAAATCGCACACAACCCACCACAAAGCAGTTCTCATCCCCAAGCCGCATTGTCCCCAGCCAATATCACAGTCGCCAGCACTCAAGCATAGTGACACGGCCATGCGGGGGGCCGAGCGATGAATCAGCCAGGCTCGCTAGCTCCAGCACGGCCGAAACTGCCCGATTCCCGCCACAAATAATATGCAGTGTAATTCACATTCTGCAGTGCATACTGTACATGCACACCTGCAAGCATGCACCACATGTGGCTTCCAGCGCACAACTGCCTGCCCGCCAGACCTTGCGCAGCCAGGCAGGGCAGCAATTTGTGCCTTCAACATAGTTACCATTTCTTCTCACCACACCTTATCAAGCGACGCGGCCACGCATCACCAGCATGTTTGCTTATGGACAGCAACATATCCGTGTACCCTGATGCAGCCGGGACACACGCAGCGCCATCTGGCAGGAATGACGACATCCGGAGGACAAGGGAGGCCCTCCCCATGCATCCATGCCGTGCAATCCCGCCATCTCAGGTGGTGGTACGTTCCAAACGGGCGCCTTGCGCCTTCAGAGGCCCCGAGCAAACCCGCCATCTCGGGCGGGTGCCATGTTCCACACGAACACTAGACCCGCTTGGCCGACGCAAAGAATCGGCCAATTGGGCCGGCGCTGTCAAAGAGTACGCTCTTCCACCGCTCCTGCATGGAGCGGCGGCCGGTGGCGCCGCCGCTGTTGGCCTTTGGCGGCGCGGGCGCCTCCGGAGCCACGGCCTCGTTGATATGCCGGCCTAAGCTCGCCGGATCCACGGCCAGGCACGCAGCCACCGCTGCACACAATGCGACCAATGCTTAGTGTGCGGTTGATGCTTAGTGCGCACCTTGCGGCTGGGAGCACGGGCGTGCTGGGGCTTGGAAGCAAGGCGGAGTGTGACTGCCGAGGGACGTGCATGAGGTGAATGCCAGGGGCATGCAACTGGGTATTAGTCCTTGGGGCGGTAAATGATGAAATCGCATGCAATGCATGAGAGGCCTGTACATGAAGAAAGAGACCTGCCATGCGGTCATGGAATCGTGGCTGCAGGGCACTGAGAAATGTTAGAGGTATGCTCCACAAAGTGGTCAAACACAGAGGCAAACAAGCACGTCGATGCTATAAAGAGACACGAGAACGATGCACGAATGCCGACCACAAGCTGGACAAAACAGCTTCAGTAATGCGCCTTAGTTGCCTCGGAACGTTCTCACACTCTAACCGCTGGTGCTGAACACTGGCTGCTGGGCAGGTCAGGGGTGGGGAGAGGGCGTACCCGCATGTGGCTGGGGGCCGCCGAAGTGAGCGAGGAGCCGTCGCATGGAGGCCTTGTGTGCCATGACTGACCGCAGCTTGGTGAGGGTCGGGCCAAGGTGGGCCGCGCCGTGGTCCTCTTCGGTGCCGCACTCGAGGCCGCACGCCTCAGGCGCTGCGCCGTGGCCGCGGTCCTGTGTCGTGCGGCCGTCGATGACGCGGCAGATGCGACGGGAGAGCAGCTTGTCCTTCACGATGGCATTGCACACGACCGCTGCGTCGCAGCGCAGGCGGGGTTGGTCGCCCCTGAGCCAGTCCGTGATCTGCTCCCGGGCGCATGCGGTGCCGGCGTCCGTGCTGTCGGGAGGGCCCTGTGCGCCACATGGGTCACGTTTGGAAGTTGAAGCCGCAACTCATAGCATACAGCAGCGACTGCCATGGCATGGGTTCAGCGTGTGGATGCGGTGGGGGTGTTGCTGCTTGCACACTGGATGTCAGACGTGGTGTAATACAGAAACAACGCACACAGAAGTGTGCACCAGTGCCACGACACACGTGCGCTGGAGTGCATCAAACAACGGCAATAAGGCCTACTGCAGCCTCAGTGTGCACTGTACACCACCACAGCTGTGTTGGTTGCTTGCATCAGGCCGGCATGAGGTCAGACATACTGATTGGACGGGTTGGATTGGATTGTAGAAACGATGCAGAGGTCTGCTCCACAAGGTGGTGGAACACGAAGGCAAGTGAGCATGGAAATGCATCAATCACATGAACCATGGCCGAATGCCATCCACAAGCTGATCGAGTGGGGCTGGATGGGGAGGCTACCTGTGGTTTGAGCACCTCAGCCACGGTGCAGCCCCGGAGAGCTGCTACATCTCTGGCCTTGACGAGCTTCTGGATGCGTACGCGGATGTGCAAGTCTCCGTCAGGCGTGAAGCTCTGCTGCATTGTTCGTAGCCTGGAGAGGTCCAGGAATGCTGGCATGCCCCATGTGGAATTCGTGTGCTGCCCGTACTGGTTCTCAAATACTGCATAGGAGCACACGAGATGACCACACGTCGTTTAAATGATCCATGATGCGGGCGTGGCCCACAGGCTTGGTGCGGAACGTTGCTCAGTGGGGAGTGTGCCTGTAGACGTTCTTCTCAGTGCACGCCTGCGTGCCAGGGTGGCACAACCAGGCAGCGGGTTTATGTGTCATGATGACGTGAACATACGATGACACAAATTCAGGCCTGTAGTTCTGCGGGGTGCCGGTGCATGCTAGGTTCCTGTTGTGGACGCATGGCGTTGATCGAGTGCGGCTGCGACGGCAACCTGACCGACCACGCGTGCCCTGGCATCGACGCAGCAGTCTGCACGACCACGACCAGTACGTTGAAGCAGTAAAGTATCGGCGTGGGTGTTAGAGCAAGAATTCGCAGACAATGCAGTCGGCAGGGCGTCATGCACAACACTCACTGGACAACACTCTTCCTGCTCAGTACAGGCGTCATGTCGACCAACGAAAGGCGAGGTGCAGTGGTGTGACGTTGTACCTCTTGTGAAGCTTTTCCCGGAATCGGTTCGATTGACAAGGGTGATCTCGAACCGAACATATGGCAGTTCGTCAGCAGGCAGAAGTTTGACGTCGAGGAGCTTCAGGTAACACGACATGAAACGGCCTTTTTCTGACGCATCAACTACGTGGCCCTGAGGAAACACCTCCAAATTCCTGCAGAAACAGGCGCTTGAGATGTCATGTCGGGCCAAGTTTGGCAAGTGTAATCAAGCTGAGTGAGGCTCGGCGTGCCAAACCATCGAGAGACCCAACGTGAGAGCTCGGCGCACCACGGCAATCCAAACAGCTCAAACTCATCCGAGAGCAGCCTGAGCGTCCCCATTGCATCCTCCGTTAGTTTTTCGAACCCTTGCAGTGTAATCTGTAGGCTGCGTTGGTCCGCTGACTAGTTTGGTCCAGTAAAGCTCTCAATTGACCAGCGCACGCTTTTGTGATGTGCGTCGGCAGTGACCACAAGATATGTACAGTATCGTACCGTGTGGCTGTCATCCATCTTCCCAGGGCATCTGCGATCTGCATCGTCACCACCGCAGTGAAGCAGTAACACCGGGACAAGCGGGAGCATCGCGGCGACAAGCCAAGATCGCGTCCACATCTGACCAGCTGATATACGCACCATGATTATAACAAGGCTTGACAGCCTTCTTGACCCCGGTGGCCCCCATGGTGTTGCAGTACAGCTCCTAGGCCTTTGGTCTGTCTACCAATACAACACACTGAGCAGCTAACTCTTCAAGCACAGAAAACTAATATGATTAGCACCTCGACGGTTTTGAAATGTACAAGTAACATGTCCACTTCCCGCTGCTTTCGACCCTTTTGCGTTTTTAACACTTGGTCGCTCAGCATAGCGCGTGGACAGCGCGTTTAGCGTACCGAACTGCCGCGCGTGTTCGCGCATGCCGTGCACGTGTCTTCAGGGGATATCTCAGCTTCTCGGGGTGATGTGGACGAGAGCCACACAAACAGTTGTGCACAGAGTCGGGGACCCCGAGACTAACACGGGGTACATGCTAAGTAGTACTAGTCTGGCGCAGTTGTACTAGTCTGCACTAGTCTAGTATAGTCCAGTCTGTACTTGTGACGGTACATAGTGGAGCTATGCATCCGTCCGAACATGAGACCTTTTCGTGGACTACGTCACAGTGCTCCCCCCCCATAGGTGTGTACTGTGACGCAGTACTGTGACGTAGTCCACGAAAAGGGCTCATGTTCGGACGGATGCATAGCTTCACTATGTACCGTCACAGTACTAGTCTGTACTGTTACATCGAGGGGCTCCGATCCAGTGCACCAAGCGAACGTACAACTAGATTCTAGACTCACATGCTACCCAGCAGATGCAAGCCGGCCAGGCGATCACCTGGCACGAACTGCGCACCCGTGAGCCGTGCTACCCTGGACATGGTCTTTCTGATCACAAACCCGTTTCCTTTCACTGTCGCCGCACTCAACTCGCGCAAGGAGTTCTCAATCCAGCGAGCCTTTGCTCTCTTGTTGAACGGCCCATATATATAACGATGTTTCCGTGTCGTGGCCGACCAGCGTCAACCCGACCCGGCTCAGTAGGACCGCACAAAACCCCGTGCAAAAAGAATGCTGTGATTATGTAATGTTGTAGAGTGTCTGTGCAGTTTCTCTGGTAAAAATAGCGAGTGTGCGCGATACAACCATGTTCGTTGTTACGTCGCAGAGTTGTGTAGGAACGCGCCAAAAGAACCCGCGCGTGCAGATGCAAAAAGAAAACTACGCATCTGAGTGTAGACTGTAGATGTTCGTGTCCCCGTTTCCGCCCCCTGAGCCCAGAAGAGGAAGCGGCCATGCAACTTCTCTGGAATAGATGATTTCGCGACCGACCTGACCAACCAGGCCGGCCGTCCGCGCGCCAATCAGGCCCACGTAGATGATGATTAGTATGGTATCGACAGCTGACTGCTGTTTCGTGCGCGTTCCGACGCAAGTAGTCACGCCAAGCTGTACCCCGCAGCACGGCAAGTAGAAGCTTAGGAAAGTGCCAAAAGAAAACATGCACAATGACCCACAAAAGAAAACAGAGTGGTCAGTAGCTTGTATTAACTGTCCCCGCAGACAGATTTGACAACCCCAGCCCAACGGCGTCCCTCCCAGCAACCACCACCATGCCAGCAACTCGCCACATCCACCTCACAGCATCCACACCCAACACCAGATGACCAGATGACCCGACCAACACCAGCCACTGGACTACGATGTCCGCATCCAACCTGCAAATGTGCTCGCCAGGACTCCAATTCGCTCCGCCAGCATGTCAACCAAGATCACCCGACAGCCCAATGGCAGCCCGACCAACTAGCAGCAATCGACTCTGTACAATGCCCGCAGTGCCAGAAAGTCCTCAGCTACCCCATCCGCTCACACAAAATAGCAGGCGCAGGCAGCGCAGCGTGCACCCACAAGACCTCCACCGAAGAATAAGGCAGACACCGGCAGGCAGTGAATGCCAGAGCAAAGCCCACCCAAACACCACCCCACCAGCGAGCCCAACAGCCCCACGCAAGCACATCCCATGCGCCTCCGCCGCAGCAACCCCCACCCCCCCCAGCAGACCAGCGACCCCGCCCACCAAACACCCCCAACATTGACAACGATGACCGACCCAGACCAAGACAGACCATCCCAAAAGGCTCCGCGCACGCCTTCGGGGACGGCCTGGCCAAGCTCGTCACAGCCATGACCAATGCCCCAGACCACGCCGCAGCCACAGCTGCAACCACAGCCATGTTGTGGTACTCAGCCCAGATCCTGACCGACGACAGCCACAACGGACTCGAACGCCGCATAGCAGCACGGATCCTTGCCCACAGCGAAGGCAGGGATCCCATCCAATACGAAGAACGCCGCAAGAAACCCCGCTCCAACCCAGCCAAGCAGACAACCGACCAGCGCACAGCAGCCCGCATACACACAAAGCTGACCATGCACAGCCTCTCCCGAGCAGCCGGATGCCTCGCCCCCGGCTCCATCGTCCAGCAGCCCACACCAGAAGACCTCGCCAATCTCCAAGACCTCCACCCCCCAGGAGAACCAGCCCAGCCACCTCCCATCGACACAGCCGCACCACACATCACTGTGGACGACCTAGAACGTGTCCTCGGCAACCTTCCCAACTCCTCTGCACCCGGCCTGAGCGGCTGGACGTACGAACACGTCAGATCCGCCGCATCCGCCAGCACCGAGGCCAGAGACGCCATCCTCCACCTCATCAACCAGGTCATCAGCGGCCAGTTCCCGCAGGTGACAGCCCTCCTCAGCACCAGACTCGTCCCCATCCGCAAGCCAGACGGCGGCATCCGCCCCATCGCCGTCCAAGAAGTCTGGGTCCGCATCGCCAGCCTCTGTGCACTCAGAGCATGCAGCGAAGTGGGCCCCAGCCTTGCCCCGCTGCAGGTTGGTGTCGGTATCTCCGGCGGCGCTCAGACCATGGGCCATGCGCTCTCGTCTGCCGCCGTTGGGAATCTCGACACCGTCATCCTGTCGGTGGACTTCAAGAACGCATACAACTCCATCCACAACCAGTCCATGCTCGACGCAGTCCACCAGCGCGCCCCACAGCTCCTCCCATACGCCATATGGGCCAACACAGCACCAACCCAGCACCACGTCATAGGCGCCCCACCAGGCACAGCCCCGATCACATCGACCAGAGGTGTGAAACAGGGCGACCCCCTTGCCAGCCTCCTCTTCTCACTGACTCTGCAGCCGGCTCTCGAAGCCGCCCAAGCCACCGCAGATCCCGCCGACGCAGCCCTCCTTGCCTATGCCGATGACTGCAGCATCCGCGGCACCGGCGCACCCATCATCAAGGCCTTCACCACCCTGGAGGAACACGCCCACCCGATCGGCCTCCGCATCGGCCGTGCGAAGAGTGCAGCCACATCCATCATTGATCGCGACGCGGCCCAGAATGTGGCCGACGCCACAGGCGTGCCGCTGCGCCCACACGGCGTCACCTGCGCAGGCACGCCCATCGGCCACACCCCCTACGTCAAGGACTACTGCAACCGCCGCGCGACAACCGCATGTGCGAACATTGATCGCCTCCTCTCTCTCCCCCTGCCTGCCCAGGACAAGTTCCTGCTGCTCCGCGGCTCTGTGCAGCTTGCCCTCACCCACCTAGTCCGTGTCGTCGCGTGGGACTCGGTCAAAGACGCGGTGCAGCGGCTGCAAGACAGGGTAATGGCGGCGGCGCGGGAGATCATGCACCACCCGCAGATGCCCACCGTCGCCGAGGAGCAACTCCGCCTACCGCTGCGCCACGGCGGATTTGGCCTCATGGACGTCACGGAGCACGAGGCAGATGCAGCCTATCTGTCCAGCGCCGCGCTGGCGCATGACGCCATGCGCGATGGCCCCCCCGACTTCCGCCCATTCGCCGAAGGCGACGTTGCCACAGGCCTACAAGAAAAATGGACAGCGCTGCGTGCAGCAATGCCGCCGGAGGCAGACTGGGGGCCAGAGGAGCTCGACAACGTCTTCATCGCCACTGGCCTTCCCGGTGTGAGCAGAAAAGTGACCAGGGCAGTAGCGCAGACACGGCACGACGCGCTGCTGCAACAGCTAGGCAGCACCCCTGGTGGTGCAAAGGACCTTGCACGCATGCGCAGCTGCGCCTGTCGTGTTGCCTCACTGTTCCTGGATTCCCTCCCAACCAACCGCATGCTGACTCTGAATGATGGGGATTTTGTGCATGGGATGCGGTTCAGGGGCGGACTTTCCCCCCTGCCGCCGTTAGATGGGGAAGTGATATGTGATTGCAATGCTCGGGTGAAGTCCGGCGACGTAGATCATGCCATGACATGTCGACACAATGCCGACTGCTGGACGTTGCGCCACAACATTGCCGTTACGGCTTGGCGCCGTCGAGTAAGAGCGGCAGGGGTGTCCACATCAATTGAGCCTGTGATGCGCAGCCTGGACAGACGCTACAGGGACGACAGTAGGGGGGACATCCTAGCAAATGGTCCGGACGTGGACGTGTATGTACTAGATGTCAGCTTCATCCACCCATCTGGGGTGGCTGTGGTGGGGAAAGCATCGGGGGCACAGGGGCACGCGGCCGCCGTACGCGAACAGTTCAAACTCAACAAGTACAAAGAGAGTGTGCAGGGATCGTACAAGGTGGTGCCGGTTGTGCACGAGACATATGGCAGACTAGGGTCGCATGCCATGCAGTACCTCAACACGCTGGCAGTGTCGTTGGTTGGGCCGTTCGACAAGAGAGCAGAGGCTCGCTGGATTGAGAACTCCTTGCGGGAGTTCAGTGCGGCGACAGTGAAAGGAAACGGGTTTGTGATCAGAAAGACCATGTCCAGGGTAGCACGGCTCACAGGTGCGCAGTTTGTGCCAGGTGATCGCCTGGCCGGCTTGCATCTGCTGGGTAGCATGTGAGTCTAGAATCTAGTTGTACGTTCGCTTGGTGCATTGGATCGGAGCTTCTCGATGTAACAGTATATATATGTCGATATTGAAGCGCCATGGCAAATTGATAACCAATCCATCGTGCTGCTCATGTTGGCCACATTTGTCCAGAGTAGCGTGAATCCACTGACAGCCCCCGCGCCCGCTACGTCGCTGCGGCCTGGTCCACTGTGTTGTCACCAGGTTCTTAATTGGGGCGCCGGCTGCAGCCCACGTGTGTGGCGAATGCAGGCATGTCAGGGCCAGGGTGCTGCCACCACTGTCCACACCTTGGGAGCAAGTAGATACATACTAGCCAGGCCATCCATGGCATCACCACGATGGATTGCACGCCATGCAAATCCATCACAATGGTGCAAATCTGGCACCACAATGCTGAGTACACGTTACACAATGGTGCGGCCGCCTTCTGATTTTGCACGATGGCACACATATGCATGTACACACTCGGGAGCGTGGAAGTCCAACTACAAGTCCAAGTACAATCTAAACCACGGTGGTTGCAGCCTTCCCATAGCGATGAATGTAGCAGCTGCCACAATGTACACAATTGCGCTTAATTTGCAAGGGTGATGAAGGTGCCAGAACAGTGTGGTTTTGAGGCTCGGGCCCCGTCCACGCTGACGGCACGCGCACGACTCCAATCGTGGCTTGTCACCGCTTCATGGTACACTGTGCAACATTCGAACACCATGATGGCGCCTCGCTTGCACCGGAATCTACCATGGCAGGCCGCCAGTCCCACATCAACTGGTGAGTCAATCCATCGTGCTGTTCGTTTAAGCCACAGTTGTACCACAAATCCACTGTGACAGCCCTTGTGTTCGCTGTGTCGCCAAGGCCCGGTTCACTGTGGCGTCGCTAGCATTCCAAACAGTCAATGTGGCCGACAGTATACCACACTGGTGCAGGCGAAAGCAGCGTGGTGTCAAGTATGCCATGGTGGTGTTGAGTATGCCATGGTGGTGTTGAGTATGCCATGGTGTATACCGCTCTTGCCAACCCCCCTTTTTCACTAGTGATCGGGCAAGCAGACAAACCATCACAAGCTCCAAGGCCACTCTCCGCACGAGTTATAGCGAGAACGGACCAGCGCCGGCAAGAAGCAAACACACACAAACAATGCAGGAAGCGAGCGCAGCGTCGCGCAGTATCTCACAGTCCACGCACACGTCAAGCACAGTCAGCATGCAACGGGCCCACCGGCGGGTGCCGATCCGACCCCCGCAGCCCAGACGGGCGCGCAGCCACGCGCCACGGCCCCCCGTTATCCGTCACAGGGGCCGCAGCCGCAGCCACCAGCGCGGACGCCGCGGTACGAGCCTTGTCCGTGAGGGGGCAATATTTCCCCGATGCAGATAAAATGACCCTTATTTGCATAAACTTCCCATGGGGACTGGGGAGTTTTTCACCTTTATATTAAAAAGGGTCAATATGCACACATTTGGGGGACTGCGTGCAGCTCGACCGTGACGCCAGTTCCGGCGCGTTCCAAGCTCATTCAACGTGCACACGCTCTCGTTGGGGGACATAAAAACATTTACAAAGCTGCACATGCTCAGAGTACAAGATTAGGTTCCGATTTAGTGTGTTTAGCTGATGTTGCAAAGATGCCCCACCACGTACAAATAAGGGCCTCTTCACTACATCATGTTAGAACGTCCGTTTCTCGCGATAGAAGTAGCCAACACGAACCACAATGATAACATCTATCCAATGATGTATTCAGTACTGTTCTGCGCGTCCATATGCCGGAGTTCCAGCCCATAAGGTAAATCACCTTTCTCCAACATCTGCCCATTGGCTCCACAAGACTGCCCTTTCCTGTTCACCTATTTAATTTAAAGGGGAAAAATATTTTGACCTTCCAGCCAAAAGGGGCGAAGCAAATTTCCTGTAGTGTCCGGGCTGGTGGCTGAGGAGAAGGGCGGGGGTGCGCGGGGAGGAGGGTAGAGGGGGAGGGAGGAGGAGAAGCGGGGGGGGGGCGCGGGAGCGGTGGTGGAGGGGGAAGGCAGGCAGGTTGCGATGGGCGGCGGGGGGGAGGAGCGGGGGAGAAAGCGGCACGAGTTGAGGTGCCGATTTGATCTGGCATGACCCTCGATCCTCTATCATTCTATAGGCATGCATTGCAGTATGTAAGCTCCCGCATGTGCTGTGTTGATGCGGCTGTCTCCATGCCGCAAGCCGGTGGTGCGTGGGGCTGAGCGTGGGGTCGCCCTCGGCACTGCCGCCATCTTCATACCTTGCTCTACCACTACAGCATCTTCGTGTAACCCTGTACCGCATGCGGCATGCACCGGGGGAGAGTTTCTGAGAGACGATGCGGCCGCAGCACCCCCGAGTGTGTTACACAGTGATAGATCTAGGACCCCCAAGTGTGCAAGACATAAGTCATTGTGTGTCAACTTTAAAGGCCATCAGCAGCAGTCTGCAGCAAATGGCCTGGCAAATGGCCGTCATGATGCAGAGTGCTGACGGGGCTCCGCCATCTGACAGCGCAGCGCGCCTGGGTGGGCCCAGCCGTACACATGCACATCTGTATGAGCCCCGGCCGCTGCTGTGGCCGGGGGCAGCTAAGAAACACCTCCCTGTGCCGTCTGCAGCATGCATGCTGCGGCATTACACTGTGATCATGATAGATCAAGGCCCCAGCAGCGGCGAGCTCGCCTCGAGGGAAGCGAGCACAGAACAAAACCAACAACCACAGGCAGCACGGTCACCCTACACATCGGCATGAGCCGCACTCACAAGACATTTAAAGGCAGCCGGCAGCACAAAGGTGCTTCTTTCCCACGTCCTGTCATGATGACATGATCTCAATTCTGCATGCTAGCACTCAGCTGACCCAGGCTGGGCCTCGCGGGTGTATACGTGCTGCCAATTGATTAATCTTGATGGCATGTGCACAGGCAGGTAGGGACATGTACAGGCACGTCGCGAGAGGTGCACCTGCAAAGGTTGCACCTGCAAAGATTATGTGTTACACAGTGATAGATCTAGGACTCAGCAGCGCCGAGGCAACAGACCAGGCAACAAACAAACAGACAGACCGGCCACCGCAAGCACCAAGGCCACGCGCCGCACAAGCAAACGCCAGAACGAACTAACGCCAGCGCGAAAGCAGACACGCGCACACCACGCAGTACGCAAAGATTATGTGTGGGATTGCACAACAGAACATGTGGAACCTTGTGTCAGCAGACAGCAGCATCGTCGGTGGCACTGTGCATGTGCTCCGTGCGTGACCAGCCTGTAGAGGCCTCTTCCACTGGTGTGCTGCCGGGATCCAAGGCACTGTTCTGCTGTGGCTGATCGTGACGAGTCTGCGTGACGAGTCTGCTGTGACTGCTCGGACTGGGACAGTTTGGCTGGAGCAGCTGCCATGGCGTGCCGCGTGCGAGTAAACACGTGCGAGCAAGCACGTGTGAGCAACATAGTTTGAAGTGTGAACTGGGCCATACGTTGAACGGCTGGCGGGCTTGAAGATTTCTGCACTGGTGCCTCGACAAGGTTGATCGCAAATTGAGTAGTGACAAGTCCCGAAGATAAGCCACGGCGTGGGCACGCGACCGGATCCCAGCAGAAATACAGGGTGGTCTTGAGGCAGCAGGCGTGGGCCTGCAGCACTGCAGCCACTTACGAGTCCTGAGAGTCAATGCCCCCAAGCAAGCAACGCCCCGGCCGGGCCCGGGCGACTGCCATCAAAGGAGGGCTCTGTCGATAGCACCGAGGAGATCGTTGTAGTTTAGAGACCGGCATGCACCCTCTGCCTGGCCCTCTGCCATGGGTGCTCTGAACAGCACTGGTGCATGCGCACATGTCTGAATAGCTGGCCGGTTTGACCACCTCAAGTGGCAATCCCGTCAGTGCCACCAGCTGACGTCTAAAATGCGAACTGGCAAGCCTCATCGCTGTTCATATCTACTGACGGACGTGACCATGATGTTATCATGCACCGCGAAGTGGATCGATCATTTCTTCGCCGTGGCGAGCAGTGCGATGAGCACAAGCTGACACGAAGCAGGGGGAGTATGCACCCCGATGCGCTCTGGCTCGACTCTGCGCACCGCCAGACTCCCGCGATAGGCCAATAACATGTGTCGTAGTTGAGAAGGATAGCTACTTGCTTGCTCTAAGCATGAAGTAGAGCTGGCGTTCGCACGGAACGCAGATTCTGATGCTTGGATCCGCATGGCAGGGCTGACGTCCGCTTGGGTACAAGGCCGCTGTCGGTCATACTAAAAGGTGATCAAAATCACCTGGCTATTGTTGATGTGTTCAAACGTAGAAGTGTGGCTCGCGACCACGGCATGCGATCTTCGTTTCGGTTTCTAGCTTCGTCAGCTTTTGGCCGAGCCCAGTCCAGTGCACCGCTACCTGCGGCTGCTCCATGCAGTGTCACCAACCGGCCATTCGCGGCTGCATCGCGGCTGTCCGTGGAGCAGGTGTGCCCGTGATCGTGGATCGGTGCGCTTGCGCCTGCATCGCGAGTTGCCGTTTGCAAGGGCAGACGCTGCCAGGGGCACCAACAATCGGCTGTTGTCCAAACGCACACATGGGTATCTGCAAACATCCTGACAGCAATTTGTTGGCATCCGACATCGTTTTGTTGTACCCTGTTGCTCGCAGTGGCGAGCCAGGTCAGCCATTGCCGAGCAGCAAGCATCCATGCCAAAGCATACGTTGAACCTGCCAGCAGTGCGGCCCACAGCAGGCCCTACTGATCGGAAAAAACTCGTAGTTTCGTACAGGAGGATGACTTCTCCGCATGGAGGCATTTCAATAAGCGCATGAAGCGGTCCAGGCGCCAGTTTGTGCGGGCAGTGGAATGGTCAGACTCAGACGATGAAGACCACACGCCTTATCCTGCAGCCACCAACCGGCTACACTACCCCAAATTCAAGCCGCACAAAACTTTCAACGCCAGACCTGCTGCTCACAGGCACCCATTGCGCCATGACGCCACAGAACAGCACCAACCAAGCCCCTGTGCTGGTGAATCACCGCCACTAAACGGCACAAGCTGCCACAGCAATGAAGAGAAAATCTATAGCATCTCTTACCGCGCCAGACCCGCGTCGTCAGCCCCGGGGCAGCAGAGTGCAGCTGCCATGAGCACAGTGGCGTATGGTGCAAAGCTGACACCTACCAGCTCCTGGACGCCCCTCTCCTCAGAAGACCTGTCAGAAATTCTACCTACCAGAACTTCTGCGAGGTGCGTCAGGGCCGCGGGCCATCAGGGCCATCGGGACGCCCGCAGGAGCTCGAGCCAGCCTAGGAGGTCGTCCGACAACTGGCAAGCATCCGGGCGGCCTTGCAGGCACGGGCCAAGGGTAGCAGCACAGAGTATAGAGACTGAGGAGTACTACAAGGTGGAGTACCCCTTGCCGAGGCACATCTCGAAGGCCATGGCTGGTGAGTCGAGCCATCCGAGAGGTGGTGTGAAGGTGCACCCGGGGCAGCAGTGCGAGAACCGAGGGCATCCCAGCGATCACAGGCGGAAAGAGCGGAAGCAAAAGTGCAGCAGTGCAGGCCACAAGCATGCGTTCAAGGCCCGTGGGGGGCGGGGGGGTGGCGCCGGCCGGCGGCGGGCACCTCAGCAGCGTGCAGCGGCATGGGAAGGCATGGCGTTTGTGCCACGGTTCAAGAGCGGCTCGCCCGCGTGGGCGGCGATGCACCCTGCTGAGGGACTGCACATGCATGGCTTTGCCGATTCGGGCGGAGCCGGGCCACATGCCGCGGTGCGCTTTTGTGTCACCTTGGCGTCCTTGCAAGGACCCAGGGTCCGTGTTGATGTTCACCAGAACAGTGCCGCCGTTGACACAGAAATCTGCTTCAGCTGCCAAAGCTGTGTGGACGTTGAGACATCAGCGATTGATCATTTTCGCACATGACAGACAGTATGATATCCACAAGGGTCAGTATCTAAATGTTGCAAGGGAGCAGGTACGTTACTGGCAGTGTCACTGTACATGTGCCGTTGGCAGGTATGATCGCACTTGACCTGTGGGTTCCATGATGAAATTCCATCCCGCGCATGTAATGCGGTACCATGTACAGTGGTACCACTCACTGGTATCGGCAGAATCCTGTTTATCGGCAGAGCGTGGCCCTAGCCTGCTGGGAGGACAGCCGCTGCTGAGTTTCGACGGCAGCAGAACCTTCAGTGTGCACCGTTACATCGAGGGGCTCCGATCCAGTGCACCAAGCAAACGTACAAATAGATTCTAGGCTCACATGCCACCCAGCAGATGCGAGCCGGCCAGGCGATCACCTGGCACGAACTGCGCACCCGTGAGCCGTGCTACCCTGGACATGGTCTTTCTGATCACAAACCCGTTTCCTTTCACTGTCGCCGCACTGAACTCCCGCAAGGAACCGTCAGCGTGCAATGGTGCATGTATGATTACATTGCCGTATTCATGAGGACATTGACACCTGTGTGTGCAGAGCATGGGATCGGCCGGAGCGTATCGCAGCCGCGATCACCAGCACTTTGCCTCAAGCGGGGGAGTCCACGAGGCCGCGAGCTCGACAGCTCAGCAGTGCTGGTTCACGTTTGACGATCACAGCGACTTTGAGTACGCCTTCCGGCCGCCCCGGCACGGCAGTGCTAGTGCCGGTGGTGGCAGAAGCGGAAGCGGAAGCGGCTGGTCTGCCCAGGGTGGGCATGAGCAGGCGTCGCAGGGGGGGGCTGCTGGGCGGCGGCAGGGGGGTTCGGACTACGCGGCCGTGCTGTGCGGCGAGGCGTGGCAGCACCTGCAGACACTGGAGCTGACGGCGCTGCCGCGGACGGCGGCTGGGCTTCGGTCGGCGTATCTGCGGGCCGCAAAGAAGCACCATCCGGACGTCGGGGGCCCAACAGGGGCCGCAGGGGGCGGCCGGGCGCATCAATTTCATGCAGTGCAGACGGCGTATGAGCACCTGAAGGCCACCCTGGCCAGTTCGTAGGCTGTGCAGATGCAGCGCACTGTTCAGTTTTGCCGCAGTTACGAGCGTGAGTGGCATTAAAAAGGGGGGGCGGGGGTGGAACGAGGCGTTTTTGTAAGTATTGCATTGCTGAAGGTGTGAGCTGGTTTTGAGTAATTGTGGCATGAGCATCTTGTCAATCCGATCCTGTTCTCTGTGAAACTGCAGACGAATACATTCAGAGCGCTGTGATAGGACCTCATGTCACTGTTAGTCAAAGCGTACCGGTCTTGCAGGCGATTGTGAACATAAACCACAGACGTCACAGCAACAGAGCAATCTAACTGACCAGATGCAATGGTGCTCCCTTGAGCTGCAAAAGTCCGGAGGCAACTTACATCGGAAAATTGTCACCCAGCGGTATGCGCAGGCACCAGGAATGGCACGTCCAGGAATCTGTACAACCAACCATGCTCTAACACGCAAACATCCGGTCGGCCTTGGTACACGTGGTATTCTTAAGCACGCAGCTATCATGCATCGCACGTGACCCAAAGCACGCGGTGACCGCAAGATGACCTCAGGCCAGGCCATGCAGGAAACCTCGTGGCACGCACTACGCATCATCACATGATCACATCGTCTGGGCTCTCTCTTGATGTACACTTGCAAACTGTGAACGCAGCCTTGCCGATGCAGGCTGGTATACCATGGTATGACCTCACCATGGCTGGCGGTTGTGTTCTTCCCCTTTGAACTCCTAGCCCACACCCAGATGCCGACCCTTTGACACATGGATGCCAAATCTGACTCCCGTCACCGGCTCCACCCGATCCGACCCAATGTTGATCACAACGTGCCCGAGGTGGCCGTCACCGCCACCTGCTGCGGGAGCGGCCTGCCCAGCCCACTCCTAGAAACATGCCTACCATGATTGAAACGGCACTGGACACAATCCGAATCTGTCTCTCCTGACTGCCTGCGTGCAGGCAAGGTTGGCGCACTGCCAGATGCACGGAGACGTTTTTCGCGGCAGCACCGCGCCGTGCTACACTTTTTGGCCGCTGTGGCACCACCCACCGTGCTCACAAGGGACACCCTGCGCTCGGCCGACGGCTGGGCGCAGATACTGTGCGTGACAGCCGGGCGGACGGTGCCCGCACGCCATCGCTGCGCCGCCTCAGGCGACGCCGCTTCAGCCGTGCGCGCGAGCGACCCCCAGCAGCGCGACTGACTGCGTCAGCGTCGCGCTCACGCTCTCCGCGCGGTACAGCGTGTCAAACAGCGCGCTGATCTCCGGGGTGCACTTCACAAAGTCATGGCTCCAGAAGTTGTACTGCGAGTTGCGCAGCAACTCGCAGAAAGTGACCATGGTGCCCCAGGGGTGGGGCTTGAGCGCGACCACGCGCTCGAGCAGCACCCGCGTGATGACCTCGCGTGCTGGGCCCTCCTTGCCAACCTCCTGGAATAGAGACAGCAGCATGGACGAGAAGTAGTATGTGTGGGAGCTCGGGTAGCGCAGCTGGTTGGCCATCACGTCGTAGAGCACGCGCTGGCCCTCTGCCGGCAGCTCCTTCGCAAGGTACAGGAACAGGTGGAACGCGGGGGACTTTTTCGGGACAGGCGTGCCGCGGCAACCGCTGGAGATGTGGGAGAGGCCAACGCAGAGGACGAGGGCGGTGATCGCGCCGGTGCTGTACGCGCCGCCGCCGTTCGGCACGGCAAGCCGCTTCGGCAGGCCGAGGACGAACGTGCGGGCGCCGTCTGAGTTTGGCGCCTTGAGGTAGCCGTCGGCGTCGGTCAGGAGCTGCCGATCGGCGAGGACGTCCCAGGGGGGCGTGCTGACGGTGGGGTCCTCTGCGAGCTCCGGGATCTTGTCAAACTTGCTGCTCGCGATGTTAGGGTCGATGAGGCGCATAGACTTGGGGAAGGCGGAGAGGACGATGTTGCGAAGCTGCACGCAGCGGGCTGGGAGGTGCAGGCAGAGCTTGACGTGGTTTGCGCAGAGGACGTCGGGGAAGTCATGCATGAGGACGATGAGCATGCGGAAGATGCCGTTGTAGTAGGTGGAGGAGGCTTCGGCGGTGCGGGACTCGCGCAGCATCATTGCGAGCATGTGGAACGCCATGCATAGCAGCTGCACAAAGATGTCCTGCATCTGGTGCTTCAGCGGCCCCTGCAGGTATCAGGCTCCAATCAGTCCTGAGCCGGTGCCATGCTCGTGCCTCAAGATCAGCAGGCATGCAATACAGGTACTGTGTGCCAGTGTAATCAAGCCTGGTCATATGTCTGACACACACCACTATATCTGCTAGTAGACGAGTAGCGCGCTTGCCTGCACTGACCTTGGCACCATGAGCAGATGTGCACGGGTCAAGGTGGAGGCACGAAGATTGATCATGCACCACACCAACGCTGTCCTGAGGCACAACATGCCTTTTTAAATGCTGAAAAGGCACGCTGAAAACTCCCGACGTAGGATTTAAATGAGTGCCTGGAGGGAGCAGGAGACGCACGCTGACCATGGGCACCATGACCTTGCGGTGTGCGAGGACCTCGAGCCAGGAGAAGCTGAAGGCGGGGTAGGCCCGTGGCTCAAGGTGGCGCAGGCCGTGCGCCAGGGCGTCCAGGCCGATGTACAGAGGCACGCGGTCGAGCACGAGGAGCTCGTTGACGATGCCGATGAAGATGCGGTGCAGGGGCCGTGTAAGCAGGGCGCCCTTGCGGCGGCGGCAGGCGTCGCGGCACGCCTCGACAGCGGCAAAGATCATGCTCTTGGCAAAGTGGGTCGCCTTCTCGATGCTCTCGTGCGCGATGAGCATGCCGATGAGCTGCAGGAAGTTGTCGAGAGCGACGATCTGGGTGGGTGGCGTGCGGAGGCACGCGAGCTGCGTGCCGTGCACCATGAGGATGTCAAAGGCGACACGGAGGAAGATCTGGGCTCCGGAGCCGTCGCTCAGAGTGGGCGTGCCGGCTAGGTGCTGTACGGCGTGCATCTGCAGCCAAAACAGTCCTTGTGAGCATGTGATGGCTAGCCATCGCTCAGCTCCACACATTTTCATGTACACTACCGCGACACGACAGCCCAAGAACACAGCCTGGCTGTGTGCTGCATGATGAAACACAACACAGGTAGATGGTGTAGTCGGCACTGTGGTAGATACTGCAGCTGTGAGAGAGAGAGAGAGAGAGAGAGAGAGAGAGAGAGAGAGAGAGAGAGAGAGAGAGAGAGAGAGAGAGAGAGAGAGAGAGAGAGAGAGAGAGAGAGAGAGAGAGAGAGAGAGAGAGAGAGAGAGAGAGAGAGAGAGAGAGAGAGAGAGAGAGAGAGAGAGAGAGAGAGAGAGAGAGAGAGAGAGAGAGAGAGAGAGAGAGAGAGAGAGAGAGAGAGAGAGAGAGAGAGAGAGAGAGAGAGAGAGAGAGAGCGAGAGAGAGAGAGAGAGAGAGCGAGCGAGATAGAGTGCAGGAGCTGCAAGGGTTACCTACCAGCACACTGGCAGCGGATGGTATGTGGAGTGGGCTAGGACGAGCAACGAGGAACATGGCTGTTTTTAGCGAGCCTAGCAAGCCCTGAATGGACAGCCGTACTGGCCCAGGACTGGCACGCACCTTCTGTTCCTCTGGTGGGCCCCCTGGAGACTTCTCACACTCGGCGTTCCACCGCTCGATGATGTTCCACACCTGCTGGCGGTGCTGCATCGAGGTGCTGTAGTTGACCGATGTCATTGGTGGCACAATCGCTCCATCCTCGCAGTACGACATGCGTGGCTCTGCTGCAAGGGATACGCCACTGCTGCCGTTCGCGAGGTGGCGCTCCAGCTCAGCCGTAGCCTGCTGGCAGAGCACAAACAGGCGCCGTATGGCTGAACCGCGTGCCGTCTCTGTGTCAAGTGTATTCCGCGCCTCAAGGGCGTATAGTGCGGAGATGGAGCACTGCACACGACACACACTGACGCATGGCAACAACTGATCGTACTGTCTGTTGGAATTGGCACAGGCGCGAGCGATGCCACAGTGCGGAACAGCACAGCTTTGCTGTTCCTTGCCATCCGATGCGAAATGCAAGTGGTTCTGCTGTGCTTTATGCGGAAGTTTATCTGCCCACAGAGGTTTATGGTGATGATCAACAACAAGCAAGGGTCATCTGTCACATGGGCACAGTAGAACATGCCTGCAGGTCTTGCACAAAGACATTGGTCTTGTCGCGCGCCAGGATGTACTTCTTGAGAATGCTCTCAAACAGGTCCACATGGGGCCCAGTGGCATCGGGTGCCGCATTGGCCTCGGCTGTGCCAGCTCCGAGCGATTTGAGGGACATGGAGAGCTGCAGGTCGAGGTCGCCGAGGTGGATCATGCCAAGTGTCACAAGCATCTCGACGAAGCCAGTGTCCCAGCGCTCACTCTCGGGCAGACGCTGCCACTGCTGCGTGATGAATGCAGCTGTGATGCTGCGCTGGTTGCCCAGGAGCTGGTCAATGATGACCACAGAGAGGGTGACACGGTACCGGGATGGCTGTGAGCTCCACATGTGCCTACACATAGCGCCCCTGTTTAGCAGCTGCCAAAAGCTGTTGCACATATGCACTGCTCGCCACCAGCCTGAGCAACAAGGCAGAGTGTTCAGACAAAGTGTTGACAGCATGCTGGTGGATGCCCAGTACATCAGGGTGCCTAGATTGACGCAACACGATCCTGCCAGATCACCTCCATACTACGTGCACGAGAGATGCCAGGACTGGATCAGGTGTTGAAGCAAGCAACCAGGGGTGAACGAAGGAGGCGGGAAGCGACATACTTGAAGAGTGCTGCTGCCATCTTCTCTACATGGCCAAGGTCATTGACCTGCTCGCTCAGCGCAGAGATGTCTTCCATGATCGACTTCTGTGTCGGGTTATCCTTCATGGTGTGGTACGCGAGCGTCGGGTTGGCATCAATCAGGAGGTCCATCTCCTCCAGCCAGTTGCGGAAGCGCTGGTCGAGGGAGGCCGGGCTGACGTTGCGGCGGGTGGCGGCCTGGAACGTGTCGTACACTGCGGCCTGCTGAGGAGTCGGAGCACCGGGCTGCAGCTGCAGCACTGCTGGAACGCCCTGGAGCTGGTGAGAGTGGGCGTTCGGATCATGGAACTGCTGCCCAGGGTGATGGTGTCGCCTGACCTCGAAGGACTGCAATAGACTTTGCATCGGCTACATTCTGAACAGACTCTCGCTGTGTCAGTCCAGATGTGTGCCTCGATCAGATTGCAGATGCTGTTGTCAGCATGTAGCAGCATGGTCGCCCGTGTCGCAGCATGCATGATCCCAGAACACGGTGCACAATCGATGTCAACGGGAATCGATGCAATCAATATTAGGGCGCAATCCAGAGAAACTAACACAGCGCACATGTGGCATTTTCGGCAGCGATGATTTCTACTTGCACCCGAACGCAAGCCACTGTGATCAAGCGACACATCACTCATGCGCAACTGTCACTTCTGACTGCTGCATCTGAGCAACCAATACAAGCAATGCCCAATAGGCCACATTTCAATTGTGAAGGGTCAGGTGCAGCAGCATGAAGCGTACGCTCTTCAGGTGCTCTTCAATGTCCTTCAGAGCCTTCTCGACGGCGATGCGCTCGACGTACTCGCAGCCAATGGCATGGTTGGCGCGAGCAATCGCCGCGGTCACATCGTCAAGCAGATTAGGCACAAACACCCCCTTCAGCGAGTGTTGCAGCTGCTGCAGGAGCCCCGTCTGCAGCGGCTCGCGGCACGTGACGGCTGCAAGGCTGCCTGTCAGAGCGGCCACCATCTTGCGCATAGACGTGCGCAGCCGCGTCTCGCTCGGGTCCTGCACAAAGTCCTTCAGCACGATGCTCGCCGTCGCCTTGCACGAGATGTTGACGGAGCGCTCCACAGCCGACGCCATGACGTCGCTGATCGCGCGGTCCATGCACTGCGCAGTGATCGCCACCAGGTGCAGCTGCTCTGCGTGCGGCATCAGCTCCTGCGGGATCTTGATGTGCTGGTGCAAGCCGGCC
The DNA here is from genome assembly GCA_900538255.1 of Ulva mutabilis. Classification (NCBI taxonomy): domain Eukaryota; kingdom Viridiplantae; phylum Chlorophyta; class Ulvophyceae; order Ulvales; family Ulvaceae; genus Ulva; species Ulva mutabilis. Next base: position 1,021,116 of record UNSF01000001.1, read on the forward strand.
GACGGCGGCGGCGGGGGCGGCACGGGCACCGTAGGCCGGCTGCCTTCGATGCTGTCTGGCAGAGGCCCTGCGAGTGTCTGTGCCTTAGTCTGCACAGGCGTGGCGGCCGGAGGCTGCATGGGCCCCTGCTGCGCGTCACCCATCCCGCCGCGCGGCTCAGCCGCTTTGAAATCCGCCGCCATTTCGACCAGCCGCGTCAGCTGACCGAGCAGCGCTGTCGGCTGAACTGCATCAGTCTTGATGTCGTACGTCTTGCACAGCGTCTCGAACGAAAACGCGAGCATCATCTTCAGATTCGGCAGCTGGTAAATCTCATACAGCAGCCCGAACACCAGCTTCACCCAGGGATTGCTGAGTGACCGGAAAACCGGTGACTCATGCGCCTGCTGCATGATGTTCGTCACGATGGGCATCACTGCGACAAGGCGGCCGTACTGGTATCCATCAATCAGCAGCTTCCGGAGGTCCAGGTCGCGGCGCAGAATTGGCACGGATCGCGCGAGCGTGAGCCGCCCGAGGAACTCGCCTAGCGCCTTGAGCATGTTGCGCATGTTGGAGTTCTCTTTGAGATTCTGGCCCTCAACGCAGACAACCGACATGAACATGATGCCCTCGCACACGATGTCCACGACCGTGCGCAGCAGCATGTTGTTGCCGATGTGCAGCAGCATCTGGATGTAGGCGCTGTGGAACTGCACTTCATTTGCGGCGCGGTCGCGCACTAGGTGGAATGCAAACCACAGGTGGTCCTTCGGGCCGACAAGCTCCCGGATTTCGTTGCCAACACTCACCACCTTCTCCGCGGTGAAGTTGTTGATCAGGAAGAGGACCTTGTCAGACATCCTGACGTCCGGCGCAGGGATGCCACGTGTGCCACCCTGCATGCCGATGCCAAGTCCACACTCCGTTCAACACCCAGGCAGGCACGACATGGGGGGACCATGTACTCTGTGTTTCAAAGCAAGGCAAAGCAATATCACATTCACAAACACGCAGCAGCTTCTCATTTCCGCATAATCACAAATCCGGTGCACGCTGGTCTAATGTTGTCCAGCACTGGAAGATGGCGTATGCATGTGACAAGCGGCAAGGCGGCAAGACCACCAGACAGTGGCATGCACCACAAAGGAAATGCACTTCTCACTGCTCAGTGATCACGTCATATTCGGTGATCAGCTCGGCGGGGGGGGGGGGGGGGGGGGGGGGGGGGGGCGCACGCTTTCCCACAGCAGCCGCGCAGATGCCTTGCGCTCCAGTGACTGCTGGTACAGCTCGGCAGAGCCCGTGATCTTTGGCGGCGAGGCGTCTGCAGCTTTGGGCGTGCCAGGCTCGCCGGACCGGCAGGGCTGCAGGCCCGGCGTACCGGCACCGGCACCACTGAGGCCGGCCATGCCACCAGAAATGCCATCGCCCCCCAACGTCACGAACGGCGAGGAGCCTGCTGCCGACAGCGCTTGCCTCAGCGAGCTGTAGATTTCTGGGTCATCCTTGAGAGCGTCAGCGGACTGCAGGACGCGCTCGCAGAACTGGGGATGATCTTGGAATGCGGGGGCCATAGCCCGAAGCGCATTGATCGCGAATGCACGGAGGTGCGCTGCTTGGTCTGGCGTCTGACCGCCCACTGACCCTGACTCACCGGCAGGAGCAATCTGCATGCACACAGTTCGTGTGCCTTGATGCACTCAGCTCAGGTTCGGCTTCAGAATGATGACCACTGCACCTCAAGCCACGCTGTCAAGCGCAAGTGCTTGTCGGAGAGCTTCATGGTGATGCGGATGCTATATATTTGTATATACATGGCATGCGCCATGATATCGACCGGTGTGTGTGTGTGTGTGTGTGTGTGTGTGTGTGTGTGTGTGTGTGTGTGTGTGTGTGCGTGTGCGTGTGCGTGTGCGTGTGCGTGGGCGTGGGCGTGGGCGTGGGCGTGGGCGTGGGCGTGGGCGTGGGCGTGTGCGTGTGCGTGTGCGTGTGCGTGTGCGTGTGCGTGTGCGTGTGCGTGTGCGTGTGCGTGTGCGTGTGCGTGCGTGCGTGTGTGTGTGTGTGTGTGTGTGTGTGTGTGTGTGTGTGTGTGTGTGTGTGTGGGTGGGCATCAGCAGCATGTGAAACGATAGCGCCAGTACATGAGCAACATGGACAGACAGTGTTCACGAAGCGATCTTAGCTGGCCTGCCAAAGGTACGTGGCATCGTGGCATGACATGCCAGTGATATGCCAGGCTGCGGCCGCACCGCTGTATACACACAAAGCGCCCACACCTCAGCAAGAGGACAGACCTGTAAGCACTCCAAGATCATCTTGAGTGCAACAAAGAGGGAGCGGCCAATAAGGACGCCCTGGGCAACCATGGTGCCGATGAGGGCTGCAGTCGTACGGAGCTTGTCGACTGGATACTGAGCAAAGAAGGGATACTCCTCGAAGATGTCCTGCACCATATATTCAGCAGTCTCCACATCAGCTCCGGAAGCCATCTCTCTAAGCTGCTGCACGAGATCTCCGACCCCAGCTTCGCCATGCCTGCAAAGAAACCGCGAGTGAGTGCCCAAACTAACACACCTGGCTGTGTCTGCAGCAGGCATGCTTGGCTGCATCAAAGCAAGTGAATATATGGACAGTAAGCTTCATATTATTGCCTGTCCCGAAGTGCACGAACTGCGTTCCTGCTTGAGACAATCTCTATACATACATTTTGGGACCTGGCCAGACATGGTAATATGGCAATGCTATGTAGAGGTATACAATGTAGATGTTGATATATGCATTTGTGAGGACTATGGTGCATGGCCATGTCAATATGTACGTATGCTCACAGTTGCAGCAGGCAAGGCAGTGGGACGCACTCATACAGCTGATTGAAGAGACGATCGGCCTTGTCTTCTGTTCCATCGGGCCAGTTCACCTCAACCTGTTCTACCAGGGCCTGCAGAGGCGATGTCGGATCCTGCTGCACAGCGAGTGCCAACACCGGCTGCAGCTGCAGCTTATCGCCATTTGAAAGAGCAGGCATGATGTGCATCAACGCCTGCAGGCACACCAGCACGTCACTGCTTCGCTGTTAACATGATCCGGATTGAAGGCAGTCACATCTCTGGATTTTTGCCTGTAAGCAGCGTCCCCAAAAACTGCCATAAACGGTGCAATACAAAACGACTGCACGCAAGGAACTAACTGCACGCAAGGAACTAACCTTTGTCAGAAGGTCTGCACTCTGCCGGCCGAGAGGTGCAGCCGTTGCAGCATCATACTTGCGGTGCAAAAATGATGCAAGGCAAGTCACAAATGAATCACTGTTCTTCGAAAATAGTGCAGGAAGCCACTGCTCCAGGTCAAGTGCGCCGTTTGCAGCAGCAGTCACCGCAAGCTCCATAGCAAAAGCATAATTGTCGGTCTCCAGCACAGGTGTGAGAACACCAAGTTCCTGCACACGCGAATCAACCTTGGTATCATACTGTCGCAGTGGGACACAGCATTATCATTGTCCAGACTAGACTTGGCCACAATATTCCAATTCGGATACTCTAGACACTGCGAATGTACACCTACACCTACATGTCTCATGAGTACAATGGGTCCAGCCAGCAACAAACGCAAAGGCAAAGACAAGATGATGCTGAAAGTTGAGGTATCTGTTCATGCAGACGGCTCAGCGGCCCTGATCACCACGCAACGGAGAAAGAGCCAAACCTGTGCTATCTTGAAGATTGTTGACACAAGCTTCGAGTCGCTCGCATAACCTGCCTGAAGGACCAGCTGAAACGAGGTAAACCCACGCTGGCAAAGCCGCTGCAGCACCTGCCAAGATGCCGGTGTTTGGCCAGACACAACTTTTGGAGCAAGAACAGACAGGATGTGCCGGGGCAGGCGTTGTGACAGCCGCCTAGCATGTGCACTTGCGAGCATGCCAAACCCAAGGAGAACTGCATCAGGGGCAGCCACGACCGCGGGCTCGACAATCCGCAGTGCAAGCCGTGGCAGCTCCTCCGAACGCTCACTTGCAGCTACAAGGATGCTCAGAAAGTCCAGACACGTCCAGGCCCCATTAGCCACAGACGCTGCAACATGTGGTTCAGCACATGGAGGTACTGGGTCAAGTGGGTGGACAGAGCTCTCATTCTTGGAGAAGTCGATCACGTCTGGAGTCTACAAACACAGTACGCCTGTAAGGCGAGTCGCTTGAAAGGCTCTGCAGGAGCAACTGGCTGTGCTCATGGGGCAGTAGCAAGAGCCACATCAATGCTGATTGTGCACTGCGAGTCAGAGCAGTGGTGCTAAGCCAGAGCAGTGGTGCTAAGCCAGAGCAGTGGTGCTAAGCCAGAGCAGTGGTGCTAAGCCAGAGCAGTGGTGCTAAGCCAGAGCAGTGATTCTTATCAATGCATACATCAATTGCATATCTGCTGTGATGCAGGTGTGAGGGAACGAACTTGAGCAATTGCATGCTGGAGGAACGCAAGCTGTCCTTTTAGATTATGCCATGGCTCTTGAATGAACATGTCAATTGGCATTGGTGTGCCTTCACTGACTCCTGCCCATAATTGCAGCAGAGCTTTGAAGCCTTCCTCGTCTGGAACATAAAATGCAGCAGTGTCACAGCTGGCAATCACTTGCACCCACGGCGTACTGCTGTAAGTGCTGCGGATAGCCTTCGCCAAAGCCGCAACATCCCAGGCCTTCTTTGGATCGTTCTCAGCATCGGCAGCGCGCCCTGCGGCTCCTGCTGTGCAGGCTATAAGAGAAAATACTCCCCCTAGCTCTGAGGGTGTCGCGGATGGGAACGCTTTGAAAATATTGGCAAGGGTTGATGGGTTGTGGCTGCATGCAGGCTGTGCTTCACGCAGTGCGTCCGCTAAGCCTCCCATGTCAAGTGTTGACAATTCCTTCAGGATGGCTTTCACGTTGAAGACTGGCACCGGTGTCTTCGCTATGGCCTTCAATTGTTCTGTTGGAAGCTGTTGAGAAGAAGTGGTATTGGTGCTGCTTGACCCGTCAGCGGGCACTTGCTGAGGGGCAAGTGCTGCAGGATTGACTGGGGTACAGGGCAGCTTCCGAGCTTCCACTACAGCTGAGAGGCTGGCTGAAGAGTTTGAGAAGGGTAGTAGAGTTGAATTTGGTGTTCGATGTGATGAGCTGGCAGCTGCAAGAAGGTGGCGGAGCTGCTGATCAGAAAGCTGTACAGGGAGATCCTGTGCTTTGATATGGCTATAAGCTGTGTGAAGTTTCTCTGGCGAAAATGACACCTCTCCGGCGACAGCAGATATGAGAAGCTGCGAAAGAAGCTCGACTCCTGCAATGGCTCAATGCCACATCAGCAAGGAAACTTGCGCACTGTGCTGGTGGAGAACCTCCAAGAGCTTCAGCAAAAGCAGCAACCGAGGACAATGAAGATGATGGGTCATACCTGCCTGAATCCAGCAATCTTGATCACACGTGCAGACAGTCAAGGCTAGTGTCAGTTGCTGATCTGCTTTCAGAGCACTGGCAGAAACAAGCTGTGGCAACTGTACCACGTATAAAGAGGACTGCTTCAAGCCTTCTACTACTGCTAGCTTCAGATTGTCCTGCGACAAAGTTGTCGACAAGACCTGGTTTACAACCTTGTTGAGGGGCTCTGGATATTGCGCCCCGTCTGACCAAGCGGCCAAGAGCTTCCCTAGCAAGTAGGCGTACCCGTCCGGGCCGCTCACTTCTGCGACCTGTACAAGCAATTGTGCATGGCAATGCAAGCCAATTGCAGAGGGGCCGGCTGTCGACACTTCGGTACGGCTTTTGTAGATGCACGCCCACCTGTTCAAGGGTCGAGCCCCAGACTTCAGCTTCAGGATTTTTGTTCAAGTCTGCAAGACAAATGTCCAGCTCTCGACGTACTGCCCACGCAAGAGCTTGGACGTCAGCATCCTGCATTGTGCACGCTCATAGCGCCGGTTTACCAATGGCAATTCTCAACCATCACATCTACCTGGCCCTGTTGACATGTTTACGCATTATGCGAGCTTGGTTTAAGTCTGCTTATCGACTGCGCTTCGCGACCGTCACTATCATCTGGGCGTGACAGGCTTTCGGAGACAATGTGAAGCGCAGGGATACAGAAGAAAGGTGGAAATTGCAACTCAGTGCATACATCACCTAAGTGTTGTCATTATGGACTGTGTTGACTGCGCTGTCAGCGAACGTGTATTGTTGTTGTGTGGCTACCCGGGCCCGGCCGGGTGGTGCAACCAGCAGCGAACACAGATCGAAGGTGGCGTGAACTGCAGCCTGAGATGACCTGTACAGGCTTGCGTCATACAATACTGTATCAATACGCCTGACAGCAAGCCCTTCTGCTTTGTCGTCAGCCCATCCGTGCGTGTGCACGCACGGCGACGATGCAGAAGCCCCAGACAGGTTGTCTGCCAGGAAAGTACCGAACCGAGACACGTGCTTGATGAACAGCAACAAGGTTCAAGCTCTGCACCGCAGCCAGTGTTGTTCATAGCAGCGCAAAAGAGCAGGATTGGTTCGCCACCGACTGCGTGGTATATGTTACGTCGCGCGTATGCGGCCATAACGGCAATCTTCTCGTACTGTGGTTCAAAGTAGTGCTCATCGCGCCTCTGCCGCAGAGTCTCTATTAGTCACCTAGCTGTAAAGGCAGGTATCTGGTATATGCCACGCATATCAATTGACGTACCACCCGCAGCGATCAGCCAATATCATATGTTCCACTGACATCCGCACTTCATATGCATACAAGGCAGAACACGTCAGATCCGCCGCATCCGCCAGCACCGAGGCCAGAGACGCCATCCTCCACCTCATCAACCAGGTCATCAGCGGCCAGTTCCCGCAGGTGACAGCCCTCCTCAGCACCAGACTCGTCCCCATCCGCAAGCCAGACGGCGGCATCCGCCCCATCGCCGTCCAAGAAGTCTGGGTCCGCATCGCCAGCCTCTGTGCACTCAGAGCATGCAGCGAAGTGGGCCCCAGCCTTGCCCCGCTGCAGGTTGGTGTCGGTATCTCCGGCGGCGCTCAGACCATGGGCCATGCGCTCCCGTCTGCCGCCGTTGGGAATCTCGACACCGTCATCCTGTCGGTGGACTTCAAGAACGCATACAACTCCATCCACACCCAGTCCATGCTCGACGCAGTCCACCAGCGCGCCCCACAGCTCCTCCCATACGCCATATGGGCCAACACAGCACCAACCCAGCACCACGTCATAGGCGCCCCACCAGGCACAGCCCCGATCACATCGACCAGAGGTGTGAAACAGGGCGACCCCCTTGCCAGCCTCCTCTTCTCACTGACTCTGCAGCCGGCTCTCGAAGCCGCCCAAGCCACCGCAGATCCCGCCGACGCAGCCCTCCTTGCCTATGCCGATGACTGCAGCATCCGCGGCACCGGCGCACCCATCATCAAGGCCTTCACCACCCTGGAGGAACACGCCCACCCGATCGGCCTCCGCATCGGCCGTGCGAAGAGTGCAGCCACATCCATCATTGATCGCGACGCGGCCCAGAATGTGGCCGACGCCACAGGCGTGCCGCTGCGCCCACACGGCGTCACCTGCGCAGGCACGCCCATCGGCCACACCCCCTACGTCAAGGACTACTGCAACCGCCGCGCGACAACCGCATGTGCGAAGATTGATCGCCTCCTCTCTCTCCCCCTGCCTGCCCAGGACAAGTTCCTGCTGCTCCGCGGCTCTGTGCAGCTTGCCCTCACCCACCTAGTCCGTGTCGTCGCGTGGGACTCGGTCAAAGACGCGGTGCAGCGGCTGCAAGACAGGGTAATGGCGGCGGCGCGGGAGATCATGCACCACCCGCAGATGCCCACCGTCGCCGAGGAGCAACTCCGCCTACCGCTGCGCCACGGCGGATTTGGCCTCATGGACGTCACGGAGCACGAGGCAGATGCAGCCTATCTGTCCAGCACCGCGCTGGCGCATGACGCCATGCGCGATGGCCCCCCCGACTTCCGCCCATTCGCCGAAGGCGACGTTGCCACAGGCCTACAAGAAAAATGGACAGCGCTGCGTGCAGCAATGCCGCCGGAGGCAGACTGGGGGCCAGAGGAGCTCGACAACGTCTTCATCGCCACTGGCCTTCCCGGTGTGAGCAGAAAAGTGACCAGGGCAGTAGCGCAGACACGGCACGACGCGCTGCTGCAACAGCTGGGCAGCACCCCTGGTGGTGCAAAGGACCTTGCACGCATGCGCAGCTGCGCCTGTCGTGTTGCCTCACTGTTCCTGGATTCCCTCCCAACCAACCGCATGCTGACTCTGAATGATGGGGATTTTGTGCATGGGATGCGGTTCAGGGGCGGACTTTCCCCCCTGCCGCCGTTAGATGGGGAAGTGATATGTGATTGCAATGCTCGGGTGAAGTCCGGCGACGTAGATCATGCCATGACATGTCGACACAATGCCGACTGCTGGACGTTGCGCCACAACATTGCCGTTACGGCTTGGCGCCGTCGAGTAAGAGCGGCAGGGGTGTCCACATCAATTGAGCCTGTGATGCGCAGCCTGGACAGACGCTACAGGGACGACAGTATGGGGGACATCCTAGCAAATGGTCCGGACGTGGACGTGTATGTACTAGATGTCAGCTTCATCCACCCATCTGGGGTGGCTGTGGTGGGGAAAGCATCGGGGGCACAGGGGCACGCGGCCGCCATACGCGAACAGTTCAAACTCAACAAGTACAAAGAGAGTGTGCAGGGATCGTACAAGGTGGTGCTGGTTGTGCACGAGACATATGGCAGACTAGGGTCGCATGCCATGCAGTACCTCAACACGCTGGCAGTGTCGTTGGTTGGGCCGTTCGACAAGAGAGCAAAGGCTCGCTGGATTGAGGACTTCTTGCGGGAGTTCAGTGCGGCGACAGTGAAAGGAAACGGGTTTGTGATCAGAAAGACCATGTCCAGGGTAGCACGGCTCACGGGTGCGCAGTTTGTGCCAGGTGATCGCCTGGCCGGCTTGCATCTGCTGGGTAGCATGTGAGTCTAGAATCTAGTTGTACGTTCGCTTGGTGCACTGGATCGGAGCCCCTCGATGTAACAGTGCATACGAGGCAGAGTGCGCGCATGATTGCGGAGTGCGCATAATTTGGGTCATCTGAAGGCCAACAACTCGAAAGGGTTGTCTGCACTTACCATGCGCTTCACAGAATGGATAGCATTATTTTTCGCACTTTGTTGCTCAGTTTGCTCATATTACATCTATGTCCCTGTTATGCCCAGCAGGTTGCACGTTCAAGTTGGCATACAGAGTGAGAAACGTTGAAGAGGTATGCTGCACACAGTAATAGAACACATTGTTGTCTTTGCTCTTGCGGATGATGGCCTTGCGGCTTGTGATTGCTTGTTAGGTTTCTTTGTTTGATTGATTGATTGATTCTTTGCCTGTTGCCTGCTCTGCTGCCTCGGCGCTGCTGAGTGCTTGATCTATCACAGTGTCACACAAAGTGGTAGAACACAGAGGTAGACGAAAATCGCGATGCATCACATTGGCGTACAGAGTTGAAGTAGGCCTGTCGTGTGGAACACAGGCAACTGTGCTAGCTCTCCTTGGTGTTCCCGAGGCCCTCTGAGTTGAGCCAACAGCACAGGCTCTGCTCATGTGCAAGCATGGAATGCAGGCGTGTGCGAGTGTTGCAGCTGCGTACACCGTTCCTTTCCTCCTTGATCTCTCGGCCGCCCTTCTGCTTGCGTCGCCTAACCTGCTTGCGGCCTCTGCGTTCGCCTGTTAGCATCTTTTGTGAAAAGCACAGCTTACCATATCCTTGCCTTGTGCGCATCTGCGTCCGTGGCTGTGTCCGCTGTGTGGCTGCCCGGTTGGATCCGCCTTTATGTATGGTCGTCTGAGTTGTGCACGTTGATCGTGTCTGAAAATGCTCCCTCTGACCCCCTAACTGGCGGGGTTGTGCGTGTTGACCAGTCTTCCACTCCTGCCCTCAGCGGTTCTGTGGCCGATGCAGTTCCCGGTCTGGCGCACCGCCCATTTGTAGTTGTGTTGTCTGTTTTTGGTTGCCGTGGCGCCGTCATCGTGTCATGAGGTAGTGGCGTACATGAAGCTCCTCCCACACTGTTGAACTGTCTGCCAGTGTGACTGTTCGCCATGTTTGGATCACATCCTCGCCTGCGAGACATGCTCCATGAGCACTTGATGAGAAGAGGAGTATTGGGCATCACGCCTGACCCAGGCATCAGCCACAGTACCCCTTTGCATCGCCGGGCGAATGAGGAAGAGGGCAGACAGCAAGCAGAAAGCAGGGCACTGCAGCAGGCATCAAGGGTATTCCAGAACAGCTGTGTTACACGGAGAGCGACGCAGGAGCCCAACAGCGAGGGCAACAACGAACAAGCAAGCACCTGGATCCCAGCAAGTGGCCGGCAGCAGCAGCAACTGTCAAAATCCATCAACCACAATGCACTGCCACAACCGCACACCACAGCCATTTTTTCATCGGCGCTGCTGAGGCCTCGATCTATCACAGTGTCATACACCACCATCATCAACTCCACGCCAATGCCATGCACAACCACCCACTAGCACACAACCACGGCCACACCCATCCAAGCCACACCCAGCCCTGCCCACGGACAATGGTGGCGTCTCCACCGTGCACAGGCCCACCCGAGAATTCGCATGCCAGTCCCAGCATCTCCCAAGCGAACCCGGGGGCAAGCGTGTCATTTGTCACATGTCACTTTGCGTGCATGGCTGTGTTGCAAGCGCTATGGTATATACTATAAGTGATTCAGGTGGCCACTTGTGTGCCTATGTTTCCCAACACTGCCATATCGGCACATTCACGACCAGCTGGTCTAGCTATAGGCCAAGCTCGCCGCCGCATGGAGGCCCTAGCTTGGCATGATCTGCAGCGAAGCCGCTGGCGCAGGGAGCACCGGTGCCTGGACGGCGGCGGCAGTTCAGCAGATGCAGGAGGATGAGGACAAGCCGGGTGCCCAGACCTCCGAACAGCCGCGGACGCAGTCCACGACCGTGCACGGAGGCGGGGGCGCATGCTCAGACTCGGCTCCGACCATCGCCGTTGCATCTACAGACCACAGCGCGGCGCAGCGGCCAGCGACCGCTTGCAGACCGTCCGACAGGACTGTGTGGCCAGGCAGCACCGCCCGCCCTGCAAGCTCGCTGCGCAGCGGAGGCGCTGCGAGGACCTGTCTTGTGACATCCCGGCAGAGGGTGGTGGACAGGTCGCAGATGGCATTCTGCAAGAACACACGCTTGGAATTTAAAACATTTGTAGCTGCTTCGAAAGAGCCTCAACTGCAGAGCATGCATGTTGTGGTTTCTTTGCAGTGTTGCTCTGTGTGCATGCTTTAGATACAACAGCTGACTCCAAATGCGACTGCAGCTGCATGTGTGTGTGACCTTGATTGACTGCAAGCATTGCAAGTGTCACAAATGAGCATCCGGTTTAGGCAGTCGACACAACCAATGCTGACGTTGGGGGCTCCAAACTCTGCAGATGCTAACTCTGCATGCCTGCTTCTGAGCTGCACACTAACGCAGGAGAGGCAAATATGCATTCCTGAAGGACTGCGTGGATGATGGCCAGCCACAGCTGCTGCAGTCAATACAGCAGGATGTCTTGATGCCAGGGCATGGTAATCCATGTCACTTGCACAAGCTCGCCAATCTCAGCTGCATGGTGACATCCTGCATTCAAGCTTTCCCGGTGGTCACGGTGTGTACCACTGCTGTGGATATTCATGATGCTGGATAGTCATGAGTCCATGCACTGCGCACGTGATGACAGAAACTGGGGGGATAGACAACACTCTTAAAAGGTCAGTACTATTTTTTCTGATTGACACTGAGTCGAACATTTATTGAAAATTCACATGGTGACAACCCGAGCACAGGTCTGGCTGTGGTGCACCACGTGGAGCAGCTGTTTCAGTTCAGAGCACACAGAGAACTCAGGTGAGAGCTGGGTGACAGGCGGATTTTGCTCTGCTGATCACTGTCAGTGCAGAGACGAAGATTATCTACTTCATTTTGGGCCTTGGTGTTGGAGGCAGTCATCGGGTGACCTGTGCTGGCAAGTATGAGGGAGTTTACAGCGGTGGTAAGGGATGCATCCACACGTCCAGCACATAGATGATTTCGGGCCAGCGAAGCTGCGTGTTCATCAGCACCATCTGCGCATCATAGATATCTCTAGAGCCCAGTCTACTCTTTCAGTGTGCCGTGGAATCCTTCACCATGTGGAGAGCCTGTGTCTCATGAGTGACCACACAAAAGGCACGCAAAGCTGGAAACAATTCAGTATGTTGAGATTCTTGAGCTTTTTTGTGTTTTTGTTTTTTGGTGTGTGTGCATGCCCCACACATTGAAGGGTCTCCTGATCGGTGTTGTGTCCGCCATCATGGGCTCTGCCAGGGCTCTGTTCTGATTGGAATCCATGCCGGGATAGAATTGACTGGGAGCGGCAATGTGTCAGTTTGCCATTGCCTGGTGGATTTGCCATCGTCAGCAGGAATTCATTGTTGGATGGCCAAAGGTGAGTGATTGAAGACATGGAGGTCTTCTCTGCATGGCTTAACGAGCCATCACTATTCCACTTCAACAGGTGGCCATCGACCTCAAACAAGCGTCCAGCAAAGTTGTGCCCAGGAGAGCTTGCACCACAAGGCCGTCATGCGCTCGAAGGAGACTGGCATGTTGTAGCGGTCTGCTTGTGGTGAGATGATACTCTTGGTCATGGGCACCAAAGAGGCAGGACCATGTAGTGATCTTGGCACATAGACGACAGGAATTCCCGGTTGATGCGGCTATAGGAACAGCCACTGCAAGCCCAGCCACAAGGACAAGTCCTGCCACAAGGAGTGGATGCTTTTTCCCAACCCTGCAGATCACTCCCTGGTCTCAATGGCCCCGGTCGCCAGCAACAAAATGCCATAATGGTGCCAGAGACTGCATGGATAGTCCAGTCACATGAGCTTGATGCTGCCACTCGACTGTGCGGGTCAACATCAAGCCATGATGGGGCCAGCGGCTGGATGGCAATGGCTGGCCACGTGATGCTGGTTGCTGCGCCCGTCCTCGGCAGAAAATCAGTAGAGGACGTACGTCGAGAAGCAGCTCTGCTGAAGTTGATGAATCTCCAGCTTGGAATTCGTGGCAGCTTCATGCACCCCACAAGAGAACGAATTCGTGCAGAGTATGTGGCTTCAGGTGTGATGGGGGGTTCAGCGCAAGAGTGTGTAGGATACATACGGTGAAGATCAGACAGCTGGCCATGTCAGTGGAATCTCGTAACTATGTGGGAACACATGCTACAGGCCTTCGCTGACGGTCACCCTCTACCGCAGCTGGGTGGAAGGCCGCGCGAGTGGCCAGTGAGCACTGCCAACTGGATTGAACCTCGCAGACGTGGATGATCGTGTCCGCAGAGATTGGCGTCTCTCCTATCAGCCGCACCTTCGCTCCGCATGACTCGTATGTTTGCTTCAAGCCTCATCGGGGGACCCTTTCTACCGAGCGACGTTTAACCTGATCAACCTTTAACCTGATCATGGCTCGAGAGCGATCAGCGGCGACCTCGTGCCACGCATACGCTGACACTTACCCAAGGAATTCCAAGGAACACCTGTTTCACGCAGTCATACTTTGTGCGTGGTCCTGTGTGCACCAATGGATCAGGCAAAGACCTACATGTACATGACCTCGTAACACGGAGCGCATCTGACGGTTGACATAGATTGATTCGAAGTATGCGTGCTCAAGTTGGCAGAGCACCTCATCGTCCTCGCTGGCGCTTGCAATTCTAATCGCAGGCGACCTGCCGTGTTCACGTCGACCGTTCAGATGCCATGCATGTGCGGCCATGCCCGGGCGCAGCTGCGCAGCCTGCGCATGCGGCGCCGTCTAGCTGCCTCAGCGCGGCCCGAGAGATGCCGCCGCTAGATCATGCCGCGCACACGTGAGGCGCGTCGACTCGCACCGCGCTGATGTATACACGGGATATTCATGTGAAGCTACTGCGCATGTTTCCTCAGCGCTAGCTATATGATACGTGCCGGGGACTGCCAGTGACATGTACATGTACACATCGGGAGTGTGCGTCGGAGAGTCAAAGGATGGCATGACGGGGTGGCGTCTGCATTAGCGCGCCGTCCCGTACGTTCTCCAAACCTTCACTGTGCGGAACGCACGGCCAGACAGAATTTCGACGTAATTCATAACATGGCGGAGGCTGAGGTACCGGGGCGTCTTCAATCGTGCGAAGATTCCGCGAACGGTACTGGCGCAGCAACGTCGTGCATCAGCCGGATATGACATCGATACCGAGAGGCGGAAGAGGCTATAAATACCAGGTGCCGGCGCCTAGAGTTGTATGCAATCAGTTTAGCTGCTTTACCTTGGACAGTGCTGGTATACTACTCCTTCATCCGCTCAAGTCATCGACATCGCCCGTGAAGCATGTGCGCCCCATCTGCCTCGCCGGACCCGTACCCGGGTGTACAGGTACCCGTACCTGCGCATGCCGTCCGCCCTGCCCTGCGGCACATGTCGTGCATGCATGCGTACAATCGTCACCACAGCTGGAGCGCGCTCTAGCTATAGGCAGCCCCGGCATCTCGAGCTTGGTCACCTGGTCACCGGCACAGTGAATATAAATGTGAATGTATGGCACAATGTTAACACTGATTAACACTGATTGCTGAACACGTCTTGATCTCCACGCTGCTGGATATATATGTTGGATTTATACGTGCTACCGTTGGCTGGTGCCACAGTGGCAACGGCCATAGCCAAGCTGTACCAGTAGGCCTCTATAGCCACAGTACCTGTCCTCTGCAATACTAGGCAGGCCTATCTGTGGAATGCCTGGAACTCGCGAACTCGATTGGTCACGCGAATCATGCATGTGTGCTACCACCGGCCTTTGCACCCATAGTATGTGAGCTAGTACTATGTATGCTACCAGATTGCTAATCAGCACCAGCATCCTTCGAGCATAGCTTGTGCAACACATGCATTCAGTACCACAGTGTGCCGAATCAGCACATGGCGAGATTCGACATCACAGACGCTGCAGCGCTCTGCACAGCCCCGCATGCACACAGGCTTGTTGTGATCAGTTGCTTGCTTGTGGTTACCACGCCGCCGGGCTCTTGCGTTGATCTCTGTGAAACACACAGCCTGTCTAGAGTGCTTGAGCTCTACATGCACACAGAGCGCTCTGCACACAGGATCTACTCCACCTCTGTCGCCCTGCTTGCGGCCTCCGCCGCCGTGCTGCCAGAGCTGAGTAGCGCCGCGCTCGTCACCGTCCAGCGTGGCGCGGCCCGCGGCCTGCTCGAGGCAGCAAGCGAGAAGGGCAAGGCCGGCGTCGACGGCGACGAGGGCAATGAGGGCGACGAAGGCGACGAGGGGGACGAGGGCGACGAGGGTAACGAGGGGGGCATGACGCTGGACGACTTTGGAGTTGGTGGAGATGAGGGTGATGAGGGCGATGAGGGTGATGAGGGCAATGAAGGTGACGAGGGGGACGAGGGGGACGCGCCTTCGCCGGGTCCTATGTCGGATGACTTGACTGATGGGGATGAGGGCGATGAGGGCGATGAGGGCGATGAAGGAGATGAGGGGAGTGAATACGACGTGATGAGTGGCATGACCGGTTCGAGGGTCGAATGCACAAGTAATGCGAATGCTTCGATTTTCCGGGCTATGCGTAGTGCACACACAAACGCAGTTGCAAACCTGGTGACGGAATTCTGCAAGGATGACTTCAACGCAAGCAGCGTAACCACGGTCCTCAACACGACGGCGGACTTTGGCGTGGCAATCGCGGCCGCGCTGGCAAGCGCACAGGCCGAGTGCGTCTCGATGGGCAACGCATTTGGATGCGCGAGCGCGAGCGCGACGGCCGAGGCGTGGGCGTCCGCGACGGCAGAGGCGCATGCGATGGCATCGGCACAGGCGATCGAGAACTGCACATGTTTCCTGGACGTCGTTTCAGTGAGTTTCGGGCAGGCGTCGACCTTCATCGACCTGATTGCCGACGCGTTTGCGCGGGCCGAGGCAACTGCATGCGCAACTGGTGACCAGGCATCGTTTGCCGCTGCCTACTCCAGATGCTCTGCCGTCACATACGCCGTTGTGTGGGCGCAGGTGCGGCACCCGCTGCTCCGCATGCATCAGCCTGACCTGATTGTGTCACAGTGGACGAGCAACACAGTCGATCGAACTTGTTGGCACGTTTTGACTGCTTGCATGCTCAGCAGTCTGCCCGTGTGCGCTAGCATCCTGCTATCCTGCTTCACGCCATTGTGTTGGCGCGGTGCTCGTAGATCAAAGGTACTGATTGACATGTACTCTGATATCGAGGGGCTGCGAGCCAGTGCACTGAGCAAAGGCACTGATTTGACATGTACAGTTACATCGAGGGGCTCCGATCCAGTGCACCAAGCGAACGTACAACTAGATTCTAGACTAACATGCTACCCAGCAGATGCAAGCCGGCCAGGCGATCACCTGGCACAAACTGCGCACCTGGAGCCGTGCTACCCTGGACATGGTCTTTCTGATCACAAACCCGTTTCCTTTCACTGTCGCCGCACTGAACTCCCGCAAGGAGTTCTGTTTTGACATTTGACATGTATGTATGTATGTATGTGCACTGACACATGCCATGGACCGGGAGGCTGGTGCACATGTAAACGTCAATGTGAATGTATGGTGCGGCAGTGTTGCTTTGGTGCAGGCCGTGGCGCAGTCATTCGTGGATGGAAACTGCTACAGCGCCGAAGTCGGCACACGCATCATTGCTGAGACCGATGCCGCGTTCACTGTCATCGAGGGCTGCAACACGACCGACTTCTCGGTGGGCAACGCCTTTGCCACCACCAATGGCTCCACCGCCGAGGGCGTACGCTCCTGCTCCCCCAAGTAGAAATGCCACTGACTGAAAGCTCGAGCAAAACGCTCGAGGAATTGAACAAGGCACGAGTCATGCTGCATGACACATGCTGCTCTGCAACAGCGGTCACACGCCATTTCATGAATCAGGTCGGACAGGTGCCAGGCCCTCGCTCTGGCGGTGTATGCTGGCGTGTTGTGGCTTGAGTGGCCGTGCGGGCCAGTTTGCTGTTGAACGCATGGCTGCTGGCTGCGTGTGTGGCCCTGGGGGCCTGCACAAAGTGAGTCACAGAGACGCAGCAGCCCAGCATAGAGGGCACAAGCAGGCAAGGATGCTCACCGTAGCCGCATGATAACAGGCCATTATTGATGGCATGTGCGGCCAGGCTGACTGCCAGGAATGGGGTGCAGGTGGTCGTAGAGCCCTAGGAAGGAAGGCTGTCATGGCATGCCATGGTGATGGGTGCAAGGCATGCATGCGATCTGCATCTGCCTTGGGCTGCGGCGCCGCACTCAACAGCCATGCCTCTTGTGAAGCTCTTGATGAGGCTCTCATGAGCAATGGATGTGATTGAGGTGCCGCAGGCTGGGCAGATTGCAGATGAGCACGGCTGACCGCTGCACTCAAGGCAAATCAAGCGTGGCTCACACTAGGAGGCGTGTGCCATTAGAGAGGGGGCTCAGCTTGTATAGACAGGACTGGGAGTCAGGTCGTCATCATGTACACGTACTGTAGGGCAGGCAGCACTGTGGCTGTTCGCAGAGTTTCCGCTTTGTGCTCTGGTCAACGTGTGTGTGTGCAGTTGTTTTGACAGATCAGGATTTCCGAGTTGGTGCTAGGTTGGAAGCACGACAGAGAATGTATAGAACTTGTGTGTGTTTGAGATGGGTGAGGCTGCGGGCGTGTTGATCACTGCTCGCATCCTGCTGAATGGGCTGAATTGCTCAATTCTGGGTTCCGTGAGCAGAGTTCATTGTACACTGCCATAGGTCCTTTGCGGTGTGGCCCATAAGGTCTGTAACTGTATTATTGACTGACCACATGCAATTTAAGCTTTGATGGCAAGAGCGCCATATTGAGCCGCATGCTGTGGACCTTGCCTTGAATTGATAGCTGATACTGTGCCTTGCATTGAGCGGTGGAACAGTGTCCAGGCCACTGTCATTATCAGCACACCTCTAGTAGGACTGATGAGCAACAGCAGGGATGGCTCTCAGACATGGCTCAGGCCGACGAACACAACTGAACTGCACCTGAGCATGTGGAAGGGATTTCAAAACTTCCCATACACGTGGCGACAGCGCTGTGCTCTCACACACCAAGTGAAACGAACGAACCCGCAAATGTGGCTGTGGAGCAGTCTGTTGCCTCGGCGCTGCTAGGTCCTAAATCTATCACTGTGTAACACATGTGGCTGTGGAGCAGTCCATGACACTCTGAACCTTTGATTGCGCTTTGCAAGCATGCCGCGCAGCAGAGACACACCACGCGAGCAGATGTCACAAGTGCATGAAAAGTTGTAAGACAAAAGGCTGAAGTCCCCAACTCCAGGCCAGTTTGCTGGCATCACTGCTTGGACTGGTGTGCATGAGGTGCAGGTTTGGAACGTGCCTTGTTCCCCGTTGTACCTGAGCCTGAGCACATTGCGATGTGAGCCACGGCTTACAGGCTGTCAGTGGCACACCACACGGACGAGTAGCGACAAATTAGGTCTTGAGACGTTCATTCATGCAATGCACATACCTCGATAGGATGCAACTCGCGCTTGTGATGGCCTGCATACTCTCGGACAGGTTCCCCCATGAGTCAGTGATAGCCCAACCGTACGTGAATATTCACGACTGGATTAGAGAAACGTGAATGGCGTCTCAAACGCAGGCCATCGCAAGCAGCTGCCCCACAAGTGCTCCCAATCAGTGCACTCTGCCACACCAATTGTATGACCTTCGCAGCTCTACCGACGTGCTATAGTAGCTGATGTGGTAGTAATTGACTTCACAGCTGTGCAGATTCGAATACCTCCACTCCGATCTTTCATGTTTGCCAGCCTTTGACATGGCTGTGACTG
Source organism: Ulva mutabilis (assembly GCA_900538255.1). Lineage (NCBI taxonomy): Eukaryota > Viridiplantae > Chlorophyta > Ulvophyceae > Ulvales > Ulvaceae > Ulva > Ulva mutabilis. The sequence goes on from UNSF01000001.1 coordinate 1,040,058, forward strand.
TGCAACACAACCACACAACCTTCCAGGCGCACACTAAATTCAAATGAATATGTTTTATCCAGGCACGAAAAGAAATGCAATAGCGGGCCCTCATCAAGAACGCAGTGCGCGCTGATTCCATGTCTATCCGGCCCTCGCCCGCCCCGATGTTGAAGATTGTGGGAGCACATGTGAACGACGATGGACACATGCTTGACCAGCAGTAATTCGGCTTGCAAGAGATCGGCGAACGTTTTGAAGTGCCTGCGTCCAATTGGGCGCCTGCCACAGTTGCGTGCACAGCCCCTACCTGCGCACAGCTGCGCGCGCGCGAAACGAGGATGGCGACAGGAGCAAAGTTTGTACAGCCGTGGGTGACCGTACTGCTTCTGGTTGTATGTTTTGGTCTTTGCATTCCTCCCTTGGCGCTGCTGGAGCCTTGATCTATCACAGTGCAACACACAAATGTACTACAGCAAGGTACAGACTTGCACGTGGCAAGGCCATGCCTTCTCAACCTACGCAGGCACTTCGTGGGGCATTTGTATCCTTGGACCTATGCTAAGTACGTAAGCACTCGAGATCAACGGCCGATCATGAAGAAGAGATACGTTACAGATGTATGCTCCACAAGGTGGAAGAACACAGAGGCTCGATTCATGAAGTACATCAATGTCGACCATCTGCCTACAGTTGCGTGTACCGGCGTGTATGGGGCGCAGATCACTCGATCTATGGCAAGCCGCACCACTTCTGTGATGCATGGCAGCTTGTCCTGAAAGGGATATAAAGTTTATCATATCATGGTAGAGTTTAGCATTGACCACGTGCACCCTGCCACAAGATTCCTGCACTGCGGCGTAAGCTGACATGCGTCAATGAACAAACTGACCAGCTGGGCACGGGAGGAGGGGGGGGGGGGGGGGCAGGGAGATATGGCGGTGTCTGCGTTCCGGCATCTCTAGGGGGCCTTCAAGTTGTGCTGTACTGGGATAGATCAAGGCCCCAGCAGCGCTGAGGGAAGACACCACGGAACAAAACACACAACCACAAGCAGTACGGTCTCGGGCGAGGCAAAGCTAGATGGAAGGGGGAGGAGTGGGGTTGGCTGCGTTGCGTGCCAGAGTGCAAGGGGGAAAGGCCGTTGTTGGCGGCCCATGTGCGACAGCACTAGTACTTACGTCCTCTGGCAGGCCGTCAGTGGGAACCGTCAGGCCCGGCAGAATTGCGCTCCCGGCCAGCCTGGCGCGGAGGGAAGCGGCCGTGCGTACCTGGGGTGCTAGCACGCGGCCCAGAGTCGCAGACAGGTCGCGCGTGGTATTAACCATGAATGCGCGCTTTGAGACCGCGCCATGCCCCGCTGCCACTTTTGCCATTGTGTAGAGGAACCGATATGCCTCCTGCCCAATTCTGCCATATGTCTCAAGCGCGAGTGGACTGAACTTGGTGGCGCTAATGATGGTGTTGTATTTGATGGCTTCTCCCGTTCGCCCTTCGCCGCAGTCGCCGGGGCTGTGTGCAGGGGCTGCGGGAGTGCATGCATGTGTGCCACTATTGCGGGGGCACATGGAGGCGAACGCACACCGGCCGCGCGGGCCGTGGCTGGCATGGCTATTGCCGGGTGAGGCGGGGGCGCAGTGAGCACGCAATGGCATACGTGCATGGGAGTGGCTTTGCGGGGGAAGCGTCGGTGTGCTCACGTGCGTGTGCCGGCCAGTGCGTGGTGGCTGTTGGGGTGTGCAATCGCAAGGGTGTGTTGGTGGGGTTGGCGGTGCTGGGGGAGTAGGAACAGCACGCGCAACACACAAAACAGGAGCAGGGGCGGGAGCATCAAGACTGCAGGCATCCGGGCCAGCAAACCAAGCCCGCGACCGCGACCACAAGGGCAGGCACACCACGTGCCACTACAATAAATAAAGGGGGGTTATGGTGTGGTCTGCCGTGCACTGTGGTTGTCAAAAATTACCTTGGAATGGCTTTGTCCACGATGGCTGCATCGGGTCTAGAGTGTGTGCTGTGTGCGCCATCGTGTGCGACTGGTTTGGGGTCTGGACAGAAGCGCACTCATGGCTGACCTTACCCCCCTTTTGTGCAGGGTTTGTACTGGGCGTCAGGCGTTTCTGGGCGTTTCAGGCTGATCTGGGCTTTCTGGGCGGCGCCCAAAAGAGTTATGGGCGTTCGAGAAAAGGGGGTAAGGCAAGGAGCCAGCGGGCTGAGAGACCGGAGCCGCCCCGAGCGCAGCGAGGGGCGGCAAGGGGCGCTGAGGAGCTGATGAGGGGGTGATTTGGCAACATTGAACGCAATGCTGTTTTGAAAGAAGAAGTCGGCAATGGCTGCGTCTGCAAGCTTTGAGTTGGCCTTCTTGACACACGCTTCGAGCGTGCGCGTCAGACCAGCGCCAGCACTGACAAAGGACGAGTTATGATTACCGCTTTTGCTGTTCAAAGCTGCAGCAGCAGCGGCCTTGACCTGGGGACTAACTTGCGTACACTTGTCGACGCCGTGGCCCGCAACGCACGCGAGGTGTGCTCTGGCACGCACTGTCTTGCATTTCGATAACACTTTCGAACAAAAGTTACACTTCAAGTCCCTAATGCTCTTGCCGTAATCTGCAACGACTGTGAAGTGCTCTAGAATCGGGTCTGCAGGGCGACCGCGCTTTGCAGGCTGAGACGGCCCTGCCCCCTCGTCGTCCGACATGCTGCCACAACACAAGGGTCACAAACATGCTCAGCTGCTTGTATCTGGGAGTCTGAGCGCGACCGCAGGCCCGCTAGCCGGGAGCGAGGCCGTAGCGCTTTGAGTTCAAACGGAACGCGTGCCGCTTGCAGGGCCCCGTTGCCTCGAGCAAGAGGACCCGCCCACGGGCGGATTCTGGGCGGCTGAGCTCGATCAGGCGCCCATTGGGCATTGGGCGGCAATTTTTGCCGCCCAGTATAAACCCTGCTTTTGTGTAGTGTGGACCCCCACCCCCACCGCCGCCGTCGCAGACGACCAGATGTCAGACACTCGCACAGCCGCACGAGCAGCAAAAGCTGCCACCAAGCGTATACACAGGGAGCGGAAAGGGGCGCTAGAACAACTCGACAACGCAGCCAAATGGTCCAACAGAAAGGGGACATCACAGGTCGTCAATGTCACAGCAGCACTACAAAGGCCGCCGTCACAGAATGAGCGATATCGATGCATCCCACACGTGCAGCCCGGTGCGTCTCCGTCGGACGCAGCTGGTCAGCGCACAGTCAGTCCGGCCCAAAACCAAAGTGCTGCATTGATTGATAGATCTCCGTACAACGCCGGCGCCTGCTGTGATTCCGACGCGGCCATCGCATCCACGCATCAGTGCCGCTGCCAACATGCCAGTTTCTGCGAGGCCCGCGCCAGTCACGGCGTAAACTTGGGGAAAGCCTCTGCAGGATCTGCATGCAGATCCAAACATCCCAACACCAGCATGCTACTGCGCTGCACTGCTCTGGCAGTTCTGTGTATGCACTGGAGTCTTACAAGTTGTACGGTACGTACAATGCTGCAGCCCCTGTGTCCAGAAGCGCCGCGCTACCCCAGTCACATGATGCAAATTGACAATAGTCCTGCTGCTGCTAGCATTCCATTGCTATACGGCCATGGCTGCCATGCCCATCCCAAGAACGACCACTTTGCCAGAGCGCCTTGAATTAATTCGGGCCCCTGCATTTGCTGGTGGCACACAGCCCACATGCCGCATAACGGCCCGGTGCCTGCTGCCTGTCTTTGGCGTGTACGTAGGCTGCGCGATGCTGCGCTCGCTTCATTGGATGTGTTTCTGTACTTTTGTTTTGGCACTGGTCTATTTTAGCGCATGATCGTGCGAATGGTGGCCTTGGACCTTGTGATGCATGGTTTGTCTGTTTGCCCGTTGACTGCTCTGTTGCCTCACTGGCAGCGCTGCTGAATCCTAGATCTATCACAATGTAATACACCGGCCCTGCTGCTGAAGCACTCGCCGTGAATGTCAAAGGCTGCTGGCCAGCTACCTATGTGCTATATGTGTGAGTTGAAGGGGCCCCCACTGCATGTGCGCTGCTGACTTCAATTGCAAGGCGGATATGGGATCGGCTTGTCGAGCTTGCGCGACAAGCTTTGAACAAGCTTTGAACAGGGGCCTAGGTGCCAAACTTAAATGAGGTAGTATATACGTTACCTAGGGCTCAATTGATCCACGTGGCCACAAGGTGGCCGCCCAAGCAGGCTAGCACGGTGCCAGCTGCAAATGGGTTAACGTTGGTTAACGTTGAGCCGCTGCCAGCTTCAAACTGGTTGGGCTGCTGAGGAACGCAAGCTTAAGTTCAACAAGTTGTACAACGCCATGTCCACGTGGTCACACGATTGTCGACGGCGGCAGCGTTAAGTGAACATCGGTGCCCGGGGGCTCGCAAGCCCGGAGGCTCCACCCCTGGAAAGCTCCACTATAGCTACTGCCTATAACCGCTGAGAGTCTCGAGAGGCCATAGGCCCAATCCGATGGGGGGTCACGCATACGCTGACACTTACCCAGGGAATTCTAAGGAAGACCTGTTTCACGCAGTCATACTTTGTGCGTGGTCCTGTGTGCACCAATGGATCAGGCAAAGACCCACATGTACATGGCCTCGTAACACCCACATGGCCTCGTAACACGGAGCGCATCTGACGGTTGACATGAATTCATTCGAAGTATGCGTGCTCAAGTTGGCAGAGCACCTCATCGTCCTCGCTGGCGCTTGCAATTGTAATCGCAGGCGACCTGCCGTGTTCACGTCGACCGTTAACGTTCAGATGCCATGCATGTGCGGCCATGCCCGGGCGCAGCTGCGCAGCCTGCGCATGCGGCGCCGTCTAGCTGCCTCAGCGCGGCCCGAGAGATGCCGCCGCTAGACCATGCTTCGCACACGTGAGGCGCGTCGACTCGCACCGCGCTGATGTATACACGGGATATTCATGTGAAGCTACTGCGCATGTTTCCTCAGCGCTAGCTATATGATACGTGCCGGGGACTGCCAGTGACATGTACATGTACACATCGGGAGTGTGCGTCGGAGAGTCAAAGGATGGCATGACGGGGTGGCGTCTGCATTAGCGCGCCGTCCCGTACGTTCTCCAAACCTTCACTGTGCGGAACGCACGGCCAGACGGAAGTTCGACGTAATACATAACATGGCGGAGGCTGAGGTACCGGGGCATCTTCAATCGTGCGAAGATTCCACGAACGGTACTGGCGCAGCGACGTCGTGCATCAGCCGGATATGATATCGATACCGACAGGCGGAAGAGGCTATAAATACCAGGTGCCGGCGCCTAGAGTTGTATGCAATCAGTTTAGCTGCTTTACCTTGGACAGTGCCGGTATACTACTCCTTCATCCGCTCAAGTCATCGACATCGCCCGTGAAGCATGTGCGCCCCACCCCATCTGCCTCGCCGGACCCGTGCCCGGGTGTACAGGTACCCGTACCTGCGCATGCCGTCCGCCCTGCCCTGTGGCACATGTCGTGCATGCATGCGTACAATCGTCACCACAGCTGGAGCGCGCTCTAGCTATAGGCAGCCCCGGCATCTCGAGCTTGGTCACCTGGTCACCGGCACAGTGAATATGAATGTGCATGTATGGCACAATGTTAACACTGATTAACACAGATTGCTGAACACGTCCTGATCTCCACGCTGCTGGATTTGTATGTTGGATTTATACGTGCTACCGTTGGCTATCGCCACGGTAACAACAGCCATGGCTAAGCTGTACCAGTAGGCCTCTAAAGATCTATAGCTACAGTACCTTTCCTTTGCAATACTAGGCAGGCCTATCTGTGGAATGCCTGGAACTCGCGAACTCGATTGGTCACGCGAATCATGCATGTGTGCTGCCAACGGCCTTTGCACCCATAGTATGTGGGCTAGTACTATGTATGCTGCCAGATTGCTAATCAGCACCAGCATCCTTCGAGCATAGCTTGTGCAACACATGCATTCAGTACCACAGTGTGCCGAATCAGCACATGGGGAGATTCGACATCACAGACGCTGCAGCGCTCTGCACAGCCCCGCATGCACACAGGCTTGTTGTGATCAGTTGCTTGCTTGTGGTTACCACGCCGCCGGGCTCTTGCGTTGATCTCTGTGAAACACACAGCCTGTCTAGAGTGCTTGAGCTCTACATGCACACAGAGCGCTCTGCACACAGGATCTACTCCACCTCTGTCGCCCTGCTTGCGGCCTCCGCCGCCGTGCTGCCAGAGCTGAGTAGCGCCGCGCTCGTCACCGTCCAGCGTGGCGCGGCCCGCGGCCTGCTCGAGGCAGCAAGCGAGAAGGGCAAGGCCGGCGTCGACGGCGACGAGGGCAATGAGGGCGACGAAGGCGACGAGGGGGACGAGGGCGACGAGGGTAACGAGGGGGGCATGACGCTGGACGATTTTGGAGTTGGTGGAGATGAGGGTGATGAGGGCGATGAGGGTGATGAGGGCAATGAAGGTGACGAGGGGGACGAGGGGGACGCGCCTACGCCGGGTCCTGTTTCGGATGACTTGACTGATGGGGATGAGGGCGATGAGGGCGATGAGGGCGATGAAGGAGATGAGGGGAGTGAATACGACGTGGTGGGTGGCATAACCGGTGCGATTGTCGAGTGCGCAAGTACTGCGAATGCTTCGATTTTCCAGGCTATGCGTAGTGCACACACAAACGCAGTCGCAAACCTGGTGACGGAATTCTGCAAGGATGACTTCAACGCAAGCAGCGTAACCACGGTCCTCAATACGACGGCGGACTTTGGCGTGGCAATCGCAGCCGCGCTGGCAAGCGCACAGGCCGCGTGCGTCTCGATGGGAGACGCATTTGGATGCGCGAGCGCGAGCGCGACGGCCGAGGCGTGGGCGTCCGCGACGGCAGAGGCGCATGCGATGGCATCGGCACAGGCGATCGAGAACTGCACATGTTTCCTGGACGTCGTTTCAGTGAGTTTCGGGCAGGCGTCGACCTTCATCGACCTGATTGCCGACGCGTTTGCGCGGGCCGAGGCAACTGCATGCGCAACTGGTGACCAGGCATCGTTTGCCGCTGCCTACTCCAGATGCTCTGCCGTCACATACGCCGTTGTGTGGGCGCAGGTGCGGCACCCGCTGCTCCGCATGCATCAGCCTGACCTGATTGTGTCACAGTGGGCGAGCAACACAGTCGATCGAACTTGTTGGCACGTTTTGACTGCTTGCATGCTCAGCAGTCTGCCCGTGTGCGCTAGCATCCTGCTATCCTGCTTCACGCCATTGTGTTGGCGCGGTGCTCGTAGATCAAAGGTACTGATTGACATGTACTCTGATATCGAGGGGCTGCGAGCCAGTGCACTGAGCAAAGGCACTGATTTGACATGTACAGTTACATCGAGGGGCTCCGATCCAGTGCACCAAGCGAACGTACAACTAGATTCTAGACTAACATGCTACCCAGCAGATGCAAGCCGGCCAGGCGATCACCTGGCACAAACTGCGCACCTGGAGCCGTGCTACCCTGGACATGGTCTTTCTGATCACAAACCCGTTTCCTTTCACTGTCGCCGCACTGAACTCCCGCAAGGAGTTCTGTTTTGACATTTGACATGTATGTATGTATGTATGTGCACTGACACATGCCATGGACCGGGAGGCTGGTGCACATGTAAACGTCAATGTGAATGTATGGTGCGGCAGTGTTGCTTTGGTGCAGGCCGTGGCGCAGTCATTCGTGGATGGAAACTGCTACAGCGCCGAAGTCGGCACACGCATCATTGCTGAGACCGATGCCGCGTTCACTGTCATCGAGGGCTGCAACACGACCGACTTCTCGGTGGGCAACGCCTTTGCCACCACCAATGGCTCCACCGCCGAGGGCGTACGCTCCTGCTCCCCCAAGTAGAAATGCCACTGACTGAAAGCTCGAGCAAAACGCTCGAGGAATTGAACAAGGCACGAGTCATGCTGCATGACACATGCTGCTCTGCAACAGCGGTCACACGCCATTTCATGAATCAGGTCGGACAGGTGCCAGGCCCTCGCTCTGGCGGTGTATGCTGGCGTGTTGTGGCTTGAGTGGCCGTGCGGGCCAGTTTGCTGTTGAACGCATGGCTGCTGGCTGCGTGTGTGGCCCTGGGGGCCTGCACAAAGTGAGTCACAGAGACGCAGCAGCCCAGCATAGAGGGCACAAGCAGGCAAGGATGCTCACCGTAGCCGCATGATAACAGGCCATTATTGATGGCATGTGCGGCCAGGCTGACTGCCAGGAATGGGGTGCAGGTGGTCGTAGAGCCCTAGGAAGGAAGGCTGTCATGGCATGCCATGGTGATGGGTGCAAGGCATGCATGCGATCTGCATCTGCCTTGGGCTGCGGCGCCGCACTCAACAGCCATGCCTCTTGTGAAGCTCTTGATGAGGCTCTCATGAGCAATGGATGTGATTGAGGTGCCGCAGGCTGGGCAGATTGCAGATGAGCACGGCTGACCGCTGCACTCAAGGCAAATCAAGCGTGGCTCACACTAGGAGGCGTGTGCCATTAGAGAGGGGGCTCAGCTTGTATAGACAGGACTGGGAGTCAGGTCGTCATCATGTACACGTACTGTAGGGCAGGCAGCACTGTGGCTGTTCGCAGAGTTTCCGCTTTGTGCTCTGGTCAACGTGTGTGTGTGCAGTTGTTTTGACAGATCAGGATTTCCGAGTTGGTGCTAGGTTGGAAGCACGACAGAGAATGTATAGAACTTGTGTGTGTTTGAGATGGGTGAGGCTGCGGGCGTGTTGATCACTGCTCGCATCCTGCTGAATGGGCTGAATTGCTCAATTCTGGGTTCCGTGAGCAGAGTTCATTGTACACTGCCATAGGTCCTTTGCGGTGTGGCCCATAAGGTCTGTAACTGTATTATTGACTGACCACATGCAATTTAAGCTTTGATGGCAAGAGCGCCATATTGAGCCGCATGCTGTGGACCTTGCCTTGAATTGATAGCTGATACTGTGCCTTGCATTGAGCGGTGGAACAGTGTCCAGGCCACTGTCATTATCAGCACACCTCTAGTAGGACTGATGAGCAACAGCAGGGATGGCTCTCAGACATGGCTCAGGCCGACGAACACAACTGAACTGCACCTGAGCATGTGGAAGGGATTTCAAAACTTCCCATACACGTGGCGACAGCGCTGTGCTCTCACACACCAAGTGAAACGAACGAACCCGCAAATGTGGCTGTGGAGCAGTCTGTTGCCTCGGCGCTGCTAGGTCCTAAATCTATCACTGTGTAACACATGTGGCTGTGGAGCAGTCCATGACACTCTGAACCTTTGATTGCGCTTTGCAAGCATGCCGCGCAGCAGAGACACACCACGCGAGCAGATGTCACAAGTGCATGAAAAGTTGTAAGACAAAAGGCTGAAGTCCCCAACTCCAGGCCAGTTTGCTGGCATCACTGCTTGGACTGGTGTGCATGAGGTGCAGGTTTGGAACGTGCCTTGTTCCCCGTTGTACCTGAGCCTGAGCACATTGCGATGTGAGCCACGGCTTACAGGCTGTCAGTGGCACACCACACGGACGAGTAGCGACAAATTAGGTCTTGAGACGTTCATTCATGCAATGCACATACCTCGATAGGATGCAACTCGCGCTTGTGATGGCCTGCATACTCTCGGACAGGTTCCCCCATGAGTCAGTGATAGCCCAACCGTACGTGAATATTCACGACTGGATTAGAGAAACGTGAATGGCGTCTCAAACGCAGGCCATCGCAAGCAGCTGCCCCACAAGTGCTCCCAATCAGTGCACTCTGCCACACCAATTGTATGACCTTCGCAGCTCTACCGACGTGCTATAGTAGCTGATGTGGTAGTAATTGACTTCACAGCTGTGCAGATTCGAATACCTCCACTCCGATCTTTCATGTTTGCCAGCCTTTGACATGGCTGTGACTGTGCAACACAACCACACAACCTTCCAGGCGCACACTAAATTCAAATGAATATGTTTTATCCAGGCACGAAAAGAAATGCAATAGCGGGCCCTCATCAAGAACGCAGTGCGCGCTGATTCCATGTCTATCCGGCCCTCGCCCGCCCCGATGTTGAAGATTGTGGGAGCACATGTGAACGACGATGGACACATGCTTGACCAGCAGTAATTCGGCTTGCAAGAGATCGGCGAACGTTTTGAAGTGCCTGCGTCCAATTGGGCGCCTGCCACAGTTGCGTGCACAGCCCCTACCTGCGCACAGCTGCGCGCGCGCGAAACGAGGATGGCGACAGGAGCAAAGTTTGTACAGCCGTGGGTGACCGTACTGCTTCTGGTTGTATGTTTTGGTCTTTGCATTCCTCCCTTGGCGCTGCTGGAGCCTTGATCTATCACAGTGCAACACACAAATGTACTACAGCAAGGTACAGACTTGCACGTGGCAAGGCCATGCCTTCTCAACCTACGCAGGCACTTCGTGGGGCATTTGTATCCTTGGACCTATGCTAAGTACGTAAGCACTCGAGATCAACGGCCGATCATGAAGAAGAGATACGTTACAGATGTATGCTCCACAAGGTGGAAGAACACAGAGGCTCGATTCATGAAGTACATCAATGTCGACCATCTGCCTACAGTTGCGTGTACCGGCGTGTATGGGGCGCAGATCACTCGATCTATGGCAAGCCGCACCACTTCTGTGATGCATGGCAGCTTGTCCTGAAAGGGATATAAAGTTTATCATATCATGGTAGAGTTTAGCATTGACCACGTGCACCCTGCCACAAGATTCCTGCACTGCGGCGTAAGCTGACATGCGTCAATGAACAAACTGACCAGCTGGGCACGGGAGGAGGGGGGGGGGGGGGGCAGGGAGATATGGCGGTGTCTGCGTTCCGGCATCTCTAGGGGGCCTTCAAGTTGTGCTGTACTGGGATAGATCAAGGCCCCAGCAGCGCTGAGGGAAGACACCACGGAACAAAACACACAACCACAAGCAGTACGGTCTCGGGCGAGGCAAAGCTAGATGGAAGGGGGAGGAGTGGGGTTGGCTGCGTTGCGTGCCAGAGTGCAAGGGGGAAAGGCCGTTGTTGGCGGCCCATGTGCGACAGCACTAGTACTTACGTCCTCTGGCAGGCCGTCAGTGGGAACCGTCAGGCCCGGCAGAATTGCGCTCCCGGCCAGCCTGGCGCGGAGGGAAGCGGCCGTGCGTACCTGGGGTGCTAGCACGCGGCCCAGAGTCGCAGACAGGTCGCGCGTGGTATTAACCATGAATGCGCGCTTTGAGACCGCGCCATGCCCCGCTGCCACTTTTGCCATTGTGTAGAGGAACCGATATGCCTCCTGCCCAATTCTGCCATATGTCTCAAGCGCGAGTGGACTGAACTTGGTGGCGCTAATGATGGTGTTGTATTTGATGGCTTCTCCCGTTCGCCCTTCGCCGCAGTCGCCGGGGCTGTGTGCAGGGGCTGCGGGAGTGCATGCATGTGTGCCACTATTGCGGGGGCACATGGAGGCGAACGCACACCGGCCGCGCGGGCCGTGGCTGGCATGGCTATTGCCGGGTGAGGCGGGGGCGCAGTGAGCACGCAATGGCATACGTGCATGGGAGTGGCTTTGCGGGGGAAGCGTCGGTGTGCTCACGTGCGTGTGCCGGCCAGTGCGTGGTGGCTGTTGGGGTGTGCAATCGCAAGGGTGTGTTGGTGGGGTTGGCGGTGCTGGGGGAGTAGGAACAGCACGCGCAACACACAAAACAGGAGCAGGGGCGGGAGCATCAAGACTGCAGGCATCCGGGCCAGCAAACCAAGCCCGCGACCGCGACCACAAGGGCAGGCACACCACGTGCCACTACAATAAATAAAGGGGGGTTATGGTGTGGTCTGCCGTGCACTGTGGTTGTCAAAAATTACCTTGGAATGGCTTTGTCCACGATGGCTGCATCGGGTCTAGAGTGTGTGCTGTGTGCGCCATCGTGTGCGACTGGTTTGGGGTCTGGACAGAAGCGCACTCATGGCTGACCTTACCCCCCTTTTGTGCAGGGTTTGTACTGGGCGTCAGGCGTTTCTGGGCGTTTCAGGCTGATCTGGGCTTTCTGGGCGGCGCCCAAAAGAGTTATGGGCGTTCGAGAAAAGGGGGTAAGGCAAGGAGCCAGCGGGCTGAGAGACCGGAGCCGCCCCGAGCGCAGCGAGGGGCGGCAAGGGGCGCTGAGGAGCTGATGAGGGGGTGATTTGGCAACATTGAACGCAATGCTGTTTTGAAAGAAGAAGTCGGCAATGGCTGCGTCTGCAAGCTTTGAGTTGGCCTTCTTGACACACGCTTCGAGCGTGCGCGTCAGACCAGCGCCAGCACTGACAAAGGACGAGTTATGATTACCGCTTTTGCTGTTCAAAGCTGCAGCAGCAGCGGCCTTGACCTGGGGACTAACTTGCGTACACTTGTCGACGCCGTGGCCCGCAACGCACGCGAGGTGTGCTCTGGCACGCACTGTCTTGCATTTCGATAACACTTTCGAACAAAAGTTACACTTCAAGTCCCTAATGCTCTTGCCGTAATCTGCAACGACTGTGAAGTGCTCTAGAATCGGGTCTGCAGGGCGACCGCGCTTTGCAGGCTGAGACGGCCCTGCCCCCTCGTCGTCCGACATGCTGCCACAACACAAGGGTCACAAACATGCTCAGCTGCTTGTATCTGGGAGTCTGAGCGCGACCGCAGGCCCGCTAGCCGGGAGCGAGGCCGTAGCGCTTTGAGTTCAAACGGAACGCGTGCCGCTTGCAGGGCCCCGTTGCCTCGAGCAAGAGGACCCGCCCACGGGCGGATTCTGGGCGGCTGAGCTCGATCAGGCGCCCATTGGGCATTGGGCGGCAATTTTTGCCGCCCAGTATAAACCCTGCTTTTGTGTAGTGTGGACCCCCACCCCCACCGCCGCCGTCGCAGACGACCAGATGTCAGACACTCGCACAGCCGCACGAGCAGCAAAAGCTGCCACCAAGCGTATACACAGGGAGCGGAAAGGGGCGCTAGAACAACTCGACAACGCAGCCAAATGGTCCAACAGAAAGGGGACATCACAGGTCGTCAATGTCACAGCAGCACTACAAAGGCCGCCGTCACAGAATGAGCGATATCGATGCATCCCACACGTGCAGCCCGGTGCGTCTCCGTCGGACGCAGCTGGTCAGCGCACAGTCAGTCCGGCCCAAAACCAAAGTGCTGCATTGATTGATAGATCACCGTACAACGCCGGCGCCTGCTGTGATTCCGACGCGGCCATCGCATCCACGCATCAGTGCCGCTGCCAACATGCCAGTTTCTGCGAGGCCCGCGCCAGTCACGGCGTAAACTTGGGGAAAGCCTCTGCAGGATCTGCATGCAGATCCAAACATCCCAACACCAGCATGCTACTGCGCTGCACTGCTCTGGCAGTTCTGTGTATGCACTGGAGTCTTACAAGTTGTACGGTACGTACAATGCTGCAGCCCCTGTGTCCAGAAGCGCCGCGCTACCCCAGTCACATGATGCAAATTGACAATAGTCCTGCTGCTGCTAGCATTCCATTGCTATACGGCCATGGCTGCCATGCCCATCCCAAGAACGACCACTTTGCCAGAGCGCCTTGAATTAATTCGGGCCCCTGCATTTGCTGGTGGCACACAGCCCACATGCCGCATAACGGCCCGGTGCCTGCTGCCTGTCTTTGGCGTGTACGTAGGCTGCGCGATGCTGCGCTCGCTTCATTGGATGTGTTTCTGTACTTTTGTTTTGGCACTGGTCTATTTTAGCGCATGATCGTGCGAATGGTGGCCTTGGACCTTGTGATGCATGGTTTGTCTGTTTGCCCGTTGACTGCTCTGTTGCCTCACTGGCAGCGCTGCTGAATCCTAGATCTATCACAGTGTAATACACCGGCCCTGCTGCTGAAGCACTCGCCGTGAATGTCAAAGGCTGCTGGCCAGCTACCTATGTGCTATATGTGTGAGTTGAAGGGGCCCCCACCGCATGTGCGCTGCTGACTTCAATTGCAAGGCGGATATGGGATCGGCTTGTCGAGCTTGCGCGACAAGCTTTGAACAAGCTTTGAACAGGTGTCTAGGTGCCAAACTTAAATGAGGTAGTATATACGTTACCTAGGGCTCAATTGATCCACGTGGCCACAAGGTGGCCGACCAAGCAGGCTAGCACGGTGCCAGCTGCAAGTTGGTTAACGTTGGTTAACGTTGAGCCGCTGCCAGCTTCAAACTGGTTGGGCTGCTGAGAAACGCAAGCTTAAGTTCAACAAGTTGTACAACGCCATGTCCACGTGGTCACACGATTGTCGACGGCGACGGTGTTGAGTAAATATCGGTGCCCGGGGGCTTGCAAGCCCGGAGGCTCCACCCCTGGAAAGCTCCACTACTGCCTAGAACCGCTGAGAGAGTCTCGAGAGGCCATAGGCCCGATCCGATGGGGGGTCACAGGAAGAACGCTCCAGCAGCCCGCACCTGGAGGAGCCACCTGGAATCGTCTGGATAATCTACAGACCTGTATCACCATGGGCCCGGGCGGGCGGGATCTTAGCTGAAAGCTATTAAGCACTAGCAACAAACGCCCACTAGTAGAGTACTCTGCGTGGCGAGCTGCAGCTCGCTCCAGCCTGTAAAAGACCATGCTCCGCGCAGCCTCGAGTCTGCAGCAGTACTAGTACTACTAGTAGTGCTGCAGACCCCTGCAGATACCGCAGGTTGGAGGCCTTTAGTCCGCTGTGACCACTCCCACCATGAGTGAGATTGCATATGCAACATTTCACGTAATGTTCCTGGCCATGGGCGCACGGCCATCTGCACCCGCGCTCAAGAACCCCGGGTCATGTCAGCGCAGTGGGTGCCTGCAGCTGGAGGTTCAAGATCTGCGTCTGCACAAGACGTGCACTGGCTTTCAATTGGCTCCAAATGAGACGCGCCGCGCCCTTAACGCCGCGCTTATACTCATGCATGGGGGCAGGAGAGTCCTAGGGTGGAATTAAGGCAAAATTGTGCGCCAATCGGGTAACAGCCGACGGACGTGCTTAGTCGCATTTCAAGTGCGGTCATAGCTAGCTGCCAGGGGTCCGTCCTTAAATTGATAATGAAGTGCTTTACAGGCCTACCAGTAGTTAACATTGGATCCGGTGCTGTATCCGGTAGACGTCTGAAACGGACTGGGCTGTGCAGGCGCCGGTTGGTCGAATCCGGGGTACCTTGCAATTGATCGGTCAGCAAGCTTGCCCCGCATTTATGTAACGTTCTGTAACGTTTCCCTCATATCCATGTTGGAGCCAGAAGCGCTGCGGCGCCTTCCCTGCTAGCAGATGATGTGTCATCGGGTCGATTTCATGACCTACTCAAGACTTATGACCTGCTCAGCTTGAGTGAGTCACTTGCGATTTGTGACAGCCAGCTGTAGGGTGTACTATAGTAGCACACTCAGGGAGAT
Source organism: Ulva mutabilis (assembly GCA_900538255.1). Taxonomy (NCBI): domain Eukaryota; kingdom Viridiplantae; phylum Chlorophyta; class Ulvophyceae; order Ulvales; family Ulvaceae; genus Ulva; species Ulva mutabilis. The sequence continues at coordinate 1,055,452 of UNSF01000001.1, forward strand.
GTTGATAAATACAAATTGTAATTATAACTACCTCAACAGCCATAGCTAGTTTACCTAAACAGCTAGAGGGCACTGAGGTGCTGCAGCATGAGTGGAGCGAGCAAGCACATGTACGCACGTGAGGCGCTGCACACAGCACACAGCAGTACAGGCAGCCAGCACGGCGGCCGGGCGGCTCGCATGCACAACGCAAACGAGCGACTGCGGCTCTAGATCTGCGATCTGATCGAGTCGTCAACTGCGGTTCAACGCATAGCTGCGGGTGCTCCTGCACCGATGCGAGGGCATCGATCATCATGCTGCCGGGCAACACTGCCATGCACACGCACGCATGAGCGTCATGAGCACATGCTTTCCTTGCAAATTAATCGACACCTTATCGGACAATTGCTCTCAAAAATGTCCATCAATTGCAAAGCTGCTATATCTGGGAGTATAGCCAATAAATCACAGATGAGTGGTTCAGTATTCGGTGTGAGTACGGGTTGGGCGTGACGCCACAGCCAGGGTGTGGCAACAGGTCGCTTGCGGGCACCTGTAGCCACCTACAAGATGACTTGGTGTCGCCTTCTATTGCTCCCTCCAGATGTGACACGCAATGAACGTACTTGCAGCTAGCTGATCACTCTCACATGGGAGGGAACAACGAGTGCAGAGTCATGACAGCATGTATAGCATCAGCTGTATTCACGGCAATGTAATCATGCATGTACACTAGATATAGTACTGCGCAGTGCATAATCTGTGGCAGCATGCGAGGGGACAATGAGTGACGATGAGTGACAGCATAGCGTCAGCAGGACTCATTGCGCAGCACATAACATGTGGCAGCACATGATGCTGGCAGCCACAGGCATTGGCCATGGCGCTGCTCACACATGCGAGGCTACTGCTAGTAGATTGTAGTACAATCTGAGTCCCCACCTCCAATGTGTTTCACCGTTGCACCCCACTGACCTCGCCCAGCGTCAACAGGGGTCACCAGGGGATTCACTGCGCAGCACGCAGCACATAATATGTGGCAGCGCATGCTATCGCACATGATGCCGGCAGGCACAGGCCCTGCGGGTACTGGCACTGCTAGCGCTCACGTATGCATGGCTAAAATCTGAGCCCCCACCTCCCGTGCATTTCACCAATCTGCGCCCAGACCCACTGACCTCGCCCAGCCAGGCAGAGACCCAGCGCTCCATATAGTTATTGGTTGTTTTGTCTAGATTGGGCTGGACGCAGATGAGATGAGACGCGACGCGTGCACAGGCAACCCAATCGAAATGCTGGGATCCCCCTCCAGGCCTAGGGTCCTCGAGCCCCAGGCTGTCAACTCAGATTGGATTGTGCCGAGGTTCAACCTGATCATGCAGAATGCCCGTATGCAGCGCTCCATGTGGAGGCAGAACACAGCATGCAGCAGGCAGGAACGGCTGTCACATGCATGCTGCCATGGGCATGCTCAAGATCTGTGTGTACCCAATACTGGCAACTCACTGTTCACTCTGACAGGACGGCTCCCAAGCTTGCAATATTCTGTGCAAGATGATCAATCTTTGCAGCCCATCGCATCTAGATCTGTGCAGGATGGTCAATCCCAAAAAGAATCAGGCCTGCCAGTGGACATGGGTTTATTATAAGCGGAAGCTACCAGCTGCAGACGAGGGGTGCACCCATGCCAGAGAGGGGTGCCAGGTGCCATGTGTTACACAGTGATAGATCTAGGACTCAGCAGCGCCGAGGCAACAGGTGCCATGTGCCAGAGAGAGTGCCAGGTGTCATTGACACTGCCATTTGCAGTGCTGCAGCTTGATTAAATCATTACGTAACACTGGGCGTGCTGAGCACAAGTATATTTTCGTCCTGCTCTGTCCTTACAGCTGGTGGGTCTAGGACTGCAGCTGGGAATTGCAAATTGGCACTCTACTACGTAGTAACGTACTGTTCATCACGGATGGACATACTGCCATATCTACAGAAGATGGCGAACTGTCATTCCAGAGGTCTTGACAAAACCTGCATTCTTGTGCAAGAAGATCTATAGCGGTAGATCAGGAACTCGACAATTCTAATCCCGACGAGTTCGGCGCCGCTGACGAATTCGGAACCACATGCGAACACTCGGTTCGAGCTTCACCGATTGTAATTTTAGGGATAGAGGCAGTACAGCCTTGTCAGCACATTCGCGCACGTCGGAGCAACCGCGCGCTGGTGCCCGCACCGTGTCCGCGTCCGCTCCGTGTCCGCACCGGTCGTGACTTCTTCCGCTCCTGTGCGCAGGTTGGTGCGGCCGATGCGCCGATGCGCCGATGCCCGGTTGAGTTGGGCGTAATGCTCGATCTGTTCTGTCCGTGCAACACGCCGTGTCCATACTTGCTGCCGCGGCATGCTGGCCGTTGACCCGACCTATATCTGATCTTGTTCTTGGTGCGAACATGTGGCTGGCATCCGCCGCCTGCGGCGCCGCCAGTCAGGGTTGGCGACGCCGCAGGCATGGGATAGATTTGCACTGCCGAGGCTCCGAGGATGCGCCAGTCGAATTCGACGGTGGTCAGACGGGTCAGCACTCACCGTACAGTACGACACGGAGCGATCTGATAAGGACAGCTTGGTTAACCACGTCATAATTACATCCGCCCGTGGTCATGATCATGCCTGCGGTCATGCGTCGATGATTCAGCGCTGCGATTGTCTCCAACTTGGTCAGTTGAATTGACCAGCGTGCTGCTGCAGCGTGTACTACGTAGCACTAGCAGAGGCCGGGGGCAGGAGCGCGAGGATGCTCTGTGTGTTTAGAAAAAGTCAAGCCATCGGGAGCCAACCAAGGACCAAGCTTGAATCGCAAGTGATTAATGGGCTGGTCAATGTGACGGTGAGCACTGGCCATGATAACAACTGCTGCACCGATTTCCTGCTCCTGTTCGATTTCCTGCTCCTGCTCCGTGCGAATGTTGGCTGCTGTATGCCACGGTCAGCTATGATGCTAGCTTCAAGGCATCTGAAGCCCGAGTGCATATATACGGGCAGCCGTAACACCTAGCTACACACAGACTATCGCAGTGTAACACGTATATATAGACCATCTGCTGCAGCAAGTACTAGTCACGCCATCTAGCTGGATCCCTGCAGTGCTCTCACTAGTACTTGATCAGGATCCACTGCACCTGGCTGCAAACAACTGCTCCAAGGATTCTTGTTAACAGCTGCAACTGTTAACGTTGCAGCAGTCCCCTGCAGCATTCTCGTGCACTAGCTACGTGGCGTAGACAGCTGCTCACCAGACCACAAACGGGATACATGTGGGGATATATGTGCGTTTCATTTCATCTGGCTTTGCTGTTCTGCATTTTGAACAGCACTGAGGGGGGCTGGCGCAGGGAAGCTGGCGCTGGGGGGCTAATGCTTGCCTGTGACTGCAATACTAGTGCAGTCGTGGTAGTACTATAGTACTAGCTAGCAGTACTGCACCTTGGCCACGTCCACAGAACCTGTTGCGTGTAAAAGATTCGTGGTTTAGTTGAGACTTCAGCTGGAGACACATACATGCGCAGTTCTAGATACACTTCAGATCTTGCATTTATTCAACACAAGTTTTCACAGTCTGATGGTATACCATATATCACCACTAGGTATTGGTGGGGACACACCACATGGACTTGTATGCCAAGCCTGAACACTCTGGACCCAGTGTACAGTATACTATACAGTATACTATAGACTCAGTATACTACAGACTCAGTCTATTGCAATGCTGCAGTGGTGCACGTGGTGTTGTAAGTAGTACTACTTGTGCTACCAGTAGTAGCACCCATGCGCATGGAGCGACGCTGTGCCGATTGCTGCACTGTCCTCACGCTGCCAGTGCGAACAAGGGAGTCAATCACCATCACAGCGCTCCTGCCATGCCATCAGTCTGCTGGCATGCCATCAGTCTGCAGCATATGCATGCATGCAGGATGCCGGCCCGCTGTGCTGTGGCCGTTGGCCTCTCAGCGTGTCTCCTTTTCCTCTTCACCGCCATTGCCATTCCGCCAACACCAGCCGATGCCAGGCTGCGCGCGCACCACATGCATGATCACACAGTTGACCACGGTGCTGCGGAGCGCGGACCCGGCCGCCGCCGCATCCTGGAAGTGCCGCTGAGCGAAGACGGCGACATCCTTCAAGCGGTCAGCGATGGTGAGGACCTGCTCGAGGTGGTCTCGACAGACCTGGAAGGCCCGGTTGAGTTTGATTACGATGATGCGGAAGATGATCCGAAGACCGACCTCCCGCCCGGCACGAACACCACCACAGGGTCCGCTGTGACTTGCTCAAGCAGAGCGTCTGCTGACGTGTACATCGCCATGACGGACGTGCATGTGGACGCGCTGGAGGACATCGTTGCCGGATTGTGCGCGGAAGACTTTGACGGTGACGCGGTGCAGCTGTTCCGGGGGGCGCGCAGCCAGGGCCAGAGGATTGCTGCGGCGCTTGCAGAGGCACAGGCGCAGTGTGTGTCTACAGGTGGCGCATTTGGCTGTGCCTTTGCGGCGGCAGCAGCGGAGGCGTGGGGGAGCGTGGTGGCCGCGCAGGAGGCGCATGCGGAGGCGGCGCCGGCGGCTCTGGAAAAGTGTGACTGTTTGGGGCAGAAGGAGCTTGATGAGGTGCTGTTTGCCACCGCAGAAGGGTTTGCGAACGTGACGGCGGTGGCGTTTGCGGTGGTGGAGGCGAGGGCCTGTGTGGAGGGGGACGACGAGTCAGCCGCCGCGGCGTTTGCGAACTGCACTGCGGCTGCATATGCCAAGGAGTGGATCGAGGTGCGCGCTCCTGCGGCTGACACCTCCTGCCGCTGATGTGCCTGGCGGCTTATGCATAGGCAAGCCTGCGTTTTCTTGAATATATCATGCATGCGCCATGTGCTGACCGGTACTGGCCAGCAGTCAGTCAAACCCACATGTCAGCAAATGCCCCCATCACTGCCTGAACACAGCCAGGCTGAGTCTCTGATACCATTGTATACTATCTAATCTTACACTATAGTAAACATATTTGTGCCGTTGTAGGTGGTGGCGGAGGAGCTGATGGGGGCTGACTGCTTCAGCCCCAACGTGATCAGCAAGCTCGAGGCCACGCTGCGCCTCGACGAGGTGCTGGCCCGCGACTGCCGCACCGCTACAAGCACCTCCGGCAATGCGAACGCCACAACCGACGGCTCCCGCCTTGGCGTGAGCATGTCACCGGTGTGCATGCATGCTCCTCAAGCCTGCCAGTGCCACTCCTTGTACAAAGAGTCCTTGTACGTGGGCAGCGTCGAGGCAGTTCTAAGAGATCTATGCCGCGTTGCAAACGCGTTGCGTGGCTGGATGCATGCATGTGATGAATACTGCAATCAGTGCTTCTGAGGCCATGCGAGACCTCCGCAGATATCCAGACTCACTTGACGTGGCATGCGTGATGTGGCGGCTGCGACTGCACTTGTGTGCCCAGGGCCGTGCATGCATCACGATAACGGGTCAACGCGTGCTACTGGTAGGCGACTAGCTGTGGTGCATGCATGTGGTGCATGCGCTGTGTTCTGCGCTGCATGCTTCCGTTTGTTGGCGCCAGTGACGCTGCAAACAAAGTCGGTGCAACACATGTGCACAGCTGCCCATGCATGTGTAGGTCTGGGATACGTACCTGTGTTCGGGGCTGGAAAACAGGATGTTGAGATGAAACGGCCGCCATGCAGGCTCCTCCCAAGGATGAGGCAGACTCAGGAACTGGGTCAGACGGGACGCCGACGCCGGCGCCAACGCCGACGCAGGCGCCGGAGCCGACGCCGGCGCCGACGCCGGCGCCGGAGCCGGAGCCGATGCCGACGCCGGCGCCGATGCCGACGCCGGCGCCGGAGCCGACGCCAGTGCCAACGCCAGTGCCGGAGCCGACGCCGATGCCGACACCGACACCGACGCCGGTGCCGACGCCGGTGCCGGAGCCGAAGCCCGAGCCCGAGTCGAAGCCTGAGCCGGAGCCGAAGCCCGCGCCGGAGCCAACACCAACACCGGAGCCAACGCCCCAGCCGCAGCCGAAGCCAAGCCCAACGCCAAAGCATTAATCGGACCAGGAGCAGGCTGCAGAGGAGGTGGAAGAGTCTGAGAAGGAGGAGGAGCGTGCTAGAGCTTGCTGGAGGGAGGTGTGTGTTGGAGGTGTGTGTTAAACGTTGAGACCTCCAGAACAGAGTGCGTGTACTGGGGTCCTAGTTCAGCCAAAGGGCGGTGGGGAGGATTTCATGCGGTTGTCATTGGCAAGAGCACAGTGGAATGCGAGGCTCAGCTACCTGATCCGGGATGCCTTGGCTGCGGTACCTGCAGAGGTAGGGGGCGGGCACGGCTGTGGACACAGGTGCGGGCATGCTGTGCACTTGGAGCCGCAGTGGCTTCTCGAAAGCCTTGAGCTGCGTCGGAGCCTTGCTGGTGGTGGCTTGCAAGCCACGCTGCGACCCACCAGCCATGCCCCGGGTGGGTAGCAGCAGTTACTGTATAGCCTGCTTGTTGCGTTCACAGGTAGGACAAGCGGCCCCGTTGGGGCCAGTAACAATTTCTCTACGGAGGCTGTCAGCGATGCTAGTGTAACAGGTAGGACGAGCGGCCTCGTTGGGGCCAGTAACAGTGTTTGAACTGAGGCTGTCAGAGATGCTAGTGTGTAGCTGCTGGATTGAGGGGTCTGTTTTGTAAATCGTTCGTGTGTTGCTTTTGTGAGGCGTCTCGGATGCCGATGCCAGTCAGGGGCCCTAGGGGTTACGCGTTTACCGCCGGCTGCACATCCGGTCGCCTGCAATGCTGCATGAGAGCCACCGCAGATCACAGCGACACATTTGGAAACCTTGGCATGTTGATCTGTGGCGGGAGGGGGAACGCAGCACCCTGCTTGAACTCGCATTTCATGATTTACCTGCTTAACTTCCGAACCGGCCAGACAATTTTCAACAAAAAAGAAGAATAAGAGGTATTGAAGCAGCAGGCACTAAACTATGCCTCACCTAGCAACTCCCATGGATCCCATGCATGCATGCATGCATGCATGCATGCATGCGACCATGCACGTCCCATGCCGATTCGCACCCCAGCAAGGACGAAACCGCCGAGGCCACATGCCACAGAGGAGCGCCGCCCCCATGCGGGGCAGCATCAACGCTGCACATGCATGCGCCCTAGCACCGCTGATGCGCAAAGGTCGCACTGATTTGCCATTGCCCCCCCTCCCCGCCCCCTCGGGCCCCCCACCGGCCCCTCGCATCCCTCCCCCGACTCTACCATTTCTACTCAAACCGCTCATGCCCAGAGGCGTCTAGAAACATCTCTAGAGAGCGTCTGCCGCCTTTTGTGCACCCCTGCTCAGCAAGTCCTGTGCGCTGCCCACGCTGGGCGCACAAACGGTGGGCGAGCCATGCCGGCTGGCCAAGACTCACCCTGCCTTGGCAGACTTGGCAGCCCGCTGCGCCTCTTCAATGAACAGCATGACGCGCGCCAAGTCGTCCAGCATCGCCTCGCGCTGCGCGCTGTCCTCCGCGTCAGCCTTCACCCCCGCCCGACCCTGGCCCTTCACAGACGCGTCTCGGCTCAGCAGCGCCACCATGTGACCGGCGTGCAGCTGGCCCGGCAGGCACTTCGCGCCCAGCACCGCGTGCCGCAGCGCGTTGTGTGGCCGGTCCAGGCTGGAGAGCGCCATCGCCAGAACCAGATGCACCCTGCACAGGCATCACATTCAGGTCATGCACACCATCACGCAGCACGCACAGCACAGCATGGCAGCTCTCTGCCGCACCTTCCACGCTGCGCGATCGCGGTGAGCGGCGTCCAGGCCAGCGCAGCCTCGGCCGCTGCCCGCGCCCGGTCTACGTAGCCGTGTGCGCGCTGCGCTGCGTGCTGGCCGGCCTTTCTGGCCATATCGTACGCGGCATGGTACAGCATTGCGCGGTGAAACTCCAGCGGGCCGATGTCCACGGCGGACTGCTTGAGGAAGTCCAGCAGGGCATCCGCCGCAACCACCAACTCCGCGATCGCCTCCAGCGCCGCCGCCGTGTCTCCCACGCTCGGCACATCCGCAGCGCCACCGCCGAAGCTATCGAGGCTCTCTGTAGCCGCGTGCACTGTCAGTAGCCTGGGGTCGAGGTCGTGGCTACCTCGCGGCTCATCGGCCGCAAGCAGCGTCGACGCCGACACGCGGCCCCGCTCCGCTGTGGCCGTAATCGCAAGCGACAGCACCGCAAGCGCACGCTCCGTGTGCAGCCGCACATGCGCCGGGGTCACAGCGTGCCGCAGCGGCCGCGGCCCCTGGCGCGACACCGGCGGTGCGTGCTGCGCGGGCGACCCCGCCTTCGCCAGCACGGCCATAAACTCCGCGTCATCTGCCGCCCACGGCTGTGCCTCGTTCCGTCGAGACGCTCCACCGGCAGCAGACACGCTGCCGTCGACGTCGACGTCGACGTCAATCGAGCGCGACCGCGCGGCGCTGTCGCTGTCTGGCCATGGCAGCCCCGCATTGACCTGCTCCGCAAGCCGCAGCGCGGCCTTCAGCCGGGCCTCGAGCCGCTTCCGCACGGCCGCCGACTGCAGGTCGGGGGCGGGCACTGGATGGCTGCAGAGGTGGACGCTCTTGGGGTCGTCCCCCTCCGCCGCGCTCAAGGGTATCGCGAGGGCCGTCAGGAGCGAGAACAACATCAAGGCCATCGCCGGCCCGGGGTTGCTGTGCACGGCGGGGACGGCGGCGACGGCCAGCAGCGCGAGGAGGTCGGCGGCGGCGCCGCCGACGATGCACGCCTCCGGCACCCACGCTCCCTGCATGCATGACGCAACCCACTCATGGCTACGCACACTCACAGGCGCCCCTCGGCCCCTCGGCGCTGGTGCAACACAGCAGCTGCCCGAGATGTCTGTCCTCCCTCGACAGAGTGTTCAGGACGTGACGCACCCGTGTGCGTACACATCAGGGAACGATGCATCGCGATGTGTGTGCACGGACCGTTGGGCCGCCTGGGCCCACAGCCGGGCCGGACTGCACGGCCTTATGCATGGCCTTCATGCATGGCCTTCATGCATGGCCTTCATGCCGCTGCATCGCTTGTGCCTGCACATCGGTGTACCAATGCGCAGCACGCAGCAGGCACAGCGCATAGAGCTGTACATACAGGCGCCAGGAGCAGATGTGAGGAACTGGCGCGCCTTGGAGAGGGCTTGGTCATGACGGACGACCGACTGATGCATGACGCGCTCCCAGGCCGCGTTGGGGATGTGGATAGCTCGGTGGCAGTACATCTTGAAGACGAAAAAGACCATGGCGGCAGTGGCCAGAGGTGCGCTGTAGGCTGAGGCTGGGGAGATGGCTGTGAGGGCTTCGATGGGCAGGAGGTCCACGACGGCGTTCGGGGAGAGGAGGTAGGTGGACGGGGTAGGGATGGGTGTTGCTGCCGCGGTGTTGGCGATGGCGACGAGAGGGGCGCAGCATTCAGGGCTGATGTTGGTGTACCGCGAGCGGATGCACAGCCACATGAACGATGCCCAGGCGAGGTGGTACTTGACAGTCGCCTGCATTGCAGCTGCAGCGGATCGGGATGGGCAATGGTGTGCATCCGCAGCTGGTCGGTCTGATCAACGTGCTGGGTGTGGGCAACTGAATGCTCCGGGTGCAGGAACTGTCGTGAAGGCCGGTTCTGCCACACGGTCAGATGCTGCTCTTCAAGAGATACGTGACAGATGTATGCTCCACAGATGCTGCTCTTCTAGTACTGCAGAAAGTGTACACTGGTGGCGTGTCGTGGTCAGCAGTGTTGTGGTCAGACCTCTGGCCAGTGCGCCGGGTACCGTCTGGGGCACTGAATGCTTGACTTGACAACATCATGGCATAATGCCGAGGATTGTGTCGCATGATGGCGATTGAGAAGCAGATGTCAGGAGGGGTGCTTGTTCATGAATCCCGTTGATCGAGCCCGTCCACTGGTAAGATGACATCTCGACTTTGAAGCGTACATGAAATGAGCTCGCACGGGTCGCAGGGGTGCATCATTTGCAGTAAGGGAGCGTACGCGAGCGTCACGTTGTTGCTGCATGCTCGTCAAGACTGAGGTGTCGTTGGTCTGTGCCATTCGCTCCACGATCATGGCGTGCACCACCCGGGCTCTTTCGGTGATCATGCATGCCTGCGGAACCATGTTCAAAACTTTATCTTCGCCCTTGCCGTCGGCCGCGCCTGTCGGGCTTTTGCCAGTCGCCTGGGAGAACGCGGCCTTGAAAGACAGCGCAGACGCATACATGAGTCCGTCGTAGGTAAGCTTTGACAAGGACAGCTCCTTTCCGTCATGTCTTGCTTCTTGAAGACTCTCCTGGGACAAGGGCGCCAGCACAGACGTCGGAGCTCCGCGGAACCGGCGGACGTAATTCTGTGCTGCGTTGGCATGGCTTGCGAAATGTCGTGGCCGAACAGGCGTCTGAGGCACGAATAGCGGGCTCAAGGTAAGTCCGCATCCAAGGACGGCCACAATAGCGCCGTAGTACGAGCTACCTGTTGCCCAGTCATGCCATGCGCTCATGGGCTGTTAGGCCTGTGCATCCGCTCTGATGAGATCAAATGCCCACAGTAATTGCTCGCATGTCAACTATGTCCGATCAAATTCATACAGCAATGCCCTACAGCCTGAAAGCCGGAGCTGTAACAACATCTGCGTGACCTTGCACCGCCACAGCGCTTCATGCTTTCAACTCGCGCGGACTCTTGTGAATCACGCAGTGTTCGTGCCTGTGAAGGTATGGGCTCCTTTGATGCGCTCATCCGCGGCAATGAAACGAAGTGCTTCGCCCGCGGTACAGCGCGCTGCAGCGCCTGTCGCCATGGCGACCGGTCATCACAACCATCGCGATCACACCTTCACAAGAAACACCTATCCCTGTTTCGACAGCATGCTTGCATCATCGAGCGCCATCAAACTGGATGTGGAAAAATTCGTATGCATTCATTGGTGAACCCACCTAGTCTCAATGGAGCACATTCTTGATTGGGATGTGAGATACGTTACAGATGTATGCTCCACAAGGTGATAGAACAGAGGTACGATTCATGACAATGCATAAAAAACATTCACCATGGCCGAGTGCCGTACACAGACAGAAACACAGCAGCTTCTGTATTGCGCTGAAGTTCCCTCGAAACATTTTCACACGCTATTCTCCAGTGCTGCTCACAGCACGGCTCACAACACACACAGAACTGCTCCACCGGCACGTCCAGGCCCGGCATGAAGTGCTTGCCGGTCACACGCGCAATGGCCGACAGCGACTGAGCATACACGTTGGCATTCCCCCTCTGCAACGCACAAGACAGCTTCTTGTATGTGTTCATGACAAACACGGACTTGGAGATCCGCCCCGACAAGGCAGCAGTGTCCCCAAACCTTTTCACATACTCAATCGCTTTCTGGCCCAGCCGCCCATACGGCTCTACCGCAAAAGGAAAGAACTCATACTGCGGCGGCTCTACAAACGCCAGCCAATCACGCTCCTTGCCCTGCTCAGCAAGCTTGGCCGTATAGCCACGCGTGTCAGCTGCCTTGGGATACACATGCTTCACACCCGTGTGTATGATGGTCACGTCAACCATGACATGCTCGCCCTTCACATGGATGGATTGGGATGTTGTGAATGTTATGAATGGAGAGGCTCATCCATACAGAGAGCTGCAGAATCTTCTAACACATCACTCCGTACACCCGTTCTCTCCTCAGACCCCTAAATCGGGACTTGCAGACTTCGTGAGTGGGTGTGGAACTATCTAGCCATCATGCCCGTGCCATATGCTTGTGACAGGTCCAATCCCTGCCCTTAGGCAATCATAGCGAACCTTATGACCGCTGCCTCGTGCCACGGCTACGGCCCGTGTCAGCTTTGCCATGCATGCACACACGCTCTCTGCCTGACTGTTCTGCAGTCGGCCATTCGCCATGTGTACACAGGTTGCCATTGCCATGTGACACACCTGTGGTTGAACCAGTAAGCGCTAGTCTGCTCCACTTGGCAGGCACAGGATGGCACAGTTACAGACAAACATGGTTCCTTTGTACAGCAGCAAGGGTGCCTCGTTTATCGCACATATGCTTCGGCCTACTTCACTGAAATTAGCAATCGCTAGCCAGAAAACCGGACACCAGGGCCGCCCAGCACAACAACAAGCCAAGCCACAATTCGCAAATTTTACCCCTTGGCGACGCGGCCCTCGATGTGAGATGCACACCGGACTGTGCTAATCGATGCCGGCGCACAGGCACATGCGTCTGCACGCTGGCTGAGCTGCACCGCCAGATCCACCGAGCTAGGCCTACCTGCATCTCAGAACATGAATGCATGCAGCGCAACGTACGCCTGCAGCTTGTGGCCACACCCTCAGTCTCGATACGGTGGCAGTCGACCACAATGCATGTGTTTGGTACATTGCCAAGCTTTTGCCTGCCTCTGTGGAGCTGTGTTCCACCACTCTGTGAGGCACACCTCTGGAACGTATCGCACTCCCGTGGCCACCCGTGGCCGACCGTGGCCTCGCATTCATGCAGCCACTGCGCTGGAACGTGCAGGCCCCACGTGGACTGAGCTGGACTTGTGCATGGATCGATGCGCGCCCATAAATGGCAGCGTCAAATGCATGCAGCGGCCTGACCTTGCCCATGCAATCCACATCACATGGCAGCGCCGGCGCTGCTCGCACATGCCCACGCCGAGCAGCGGTGACAAACCTGCGGCGATGACACAGAGATGCCCACAATCCCATCCCTCATGACCCCGCCGTCCCCGATAACCCTCCCCCGTAACCCCTGCCCTCCCACTTCCCGCCGATAGCCGCATCCGGCGATGCTTTGCAGCATCACGCCTCTGCCGCTCAGCTGGCGGAGCAGCCTCTCAGCCGGCTGACGATCCGCTTCCTTTGTCTGGACTTCGGCAGCTGCGGCCTCGAACGAAAGGGTTCACCCGCGCAAGCTTACCTGCACGGCTGACGTGTCATCGCCGCTACAGCACGCGGCCAGCAGCGCACCGCCACTGACCACTCACTGCTATCTCGCACTCATTCCCACTGACCACTCACTGCTACCCAGAGTGCCTGCGCAATGGGCTAGGACAGGGTTGCACTGGCTCACAACCCCCCACTACCGGCTGGAGTGCATGCTGCTGACCCGTCCACAGCAGGCCCCTGCACGTGTGCGCCTATGCTGCCGTACAGCGGCCCACGCACCCGCCGCACCGCACGCAGCACGCCGGTGCAGGGTCGCAGCACACAGCGCGCCGCGTGCCGCGGCGTGCGGGTCGCGGATCGGAGCGTGTCAGTGCATGCGGGTGTATGCCGCGCTGTGGCCACGCAGCACGCAGCACGGCCACAGCGCGCCCGCCTATAGGGGTGGGGCAGAGTCAGACCTGCGAGATGGTGATGTCGGAGGTGACGGCGCCCGGGAGGTCGCTCACAGGGACCGGTCGGAACGAGGGCTGCCCGATGCTGGCACGAAGCCGGTTCCACGTCTTGCCGTTGGGGTCGACGGTGCGCGGCTGCGCGATGACCATCGGGATGGGCATGTACGCGTAGTGCGTGTTGACGAGGCCAACCGTCATGCCTGCACCACGAAACGCGGGGCGGTCATGCATGATCGGGCGGCTGCTTCCAGCGGGAGCCCCGCCAGCGGCCACACCTCGCTCTGCAGAACCGCTCTGTGTGGCAAGGGCTGCTGTCGACGCGACGTGCCGTGTCGCAAACAGTGTCATATCAGCAGCCGATGGCAGTCTAGTGCAAAGCGTGACATCTGCTGCATCAGAATCCGCATCGGCGACAGCATCCGAACGAAAGGGCGTGCGACACGCATGAGCTGCGCCGCTGTGGCAGAGGCGCATCCGGGCATGCATCTGAGCGAGCGCTACCTATAGCCAGACATGCACAGCGCAGGCTGACGCCGCGGGTCAAGAGCGGTCATGAGCGAGGGCCGTCCCCCAGGCAGATGACATAAAAGATGAGATGCAATGTGCATCTCGGGTCATGAGCACGCCCCGGCCACCCGGCAGGTGGGCGCGCACACAGCATAGACCAGTGACACGCAGCACACAGCGCGCACCGGTGTAGCCGGCAAAGGCGCCGTGGACGGCATTGTGGGCGAGGATTCGGCAGTAGATGCGATCCTGGCTCGTCGTCTCGATGGCGCGGATCATGTATGTCGGGTCAATGTACTTGACGTCCACAAGGTCAAAGTGGCTCTTGAGGAGCTTGCGGATGTGGAGCCCGATGTCCGCGAGCTTCGGGTTGCCCGACGCATCAAACTCGTCCGTGCGCGCCAGCAGGTCCTGCACCACCGCGGGCTACGATTACAAAGATTCGGCAAGTGGCAGCAGTCCGTGTGTATTGGCAGCAGCAGTCCGTGTGTAGTGGCAGCAGTCCGTGTATAGTGGCAGCAGCAGTCAGTGTGTAGTGGCAGCAGCAGTCCGCGTGCACTGGCAGCAGTCCGTGTGTAGTGGCAGCAGCCCGTGTGTGGCAGCCTGAGACAGCGGCACCGGCCGGCGTGGTGTGCGGCCGTTGCGAAGCTGTCAGGCTGCGGAGTCGTGCTGCGGAGTCGTGGTGCATCGCGACTCATCAGGCGAGTAACCGCATGGCATCGGGCGCCACCACACGCCCGAGCGGGCAAAGCGGGTGTGTGCTCAGCCGTCGTCCTGACACGGCGTTGGTTTGAGGTGCGGTGTTGAGTTGCGGTGCACAGCGAGGCCGGCGTGGGTTGCTGTCGAAGCCCAGTCTTGCATGCGAGCTGACCAGCGCAGCTAACGACATGTCTGATTGCCTAGCTGAGCTAGCAGTCGCCCCGAGGGGAGGCACATACAAAAGAGGAGGGAGGGGGGGGGGGGACGCGCCTGGCCCGCGCCCTCCGCGACGCAGATCACGCAGTGGCCCTTCTTGCGCAGCAGCCGGCCGACGTACGCGAGCACGCCGTGCGAGCCGTGCAGGTCGAACTTGACCTCCGGGATGAGGCACACGTCCACGATGCCTGACGCCATGCTCGCCTGCACGCGCCCCACGCCAGTCAGCTGAAGCGAGCTGCATCTGTGGGGATATGCAACACAGCAGGGTGCACCTGCAACACAGCATTGCCATGAATCGTGCCTCTGTGTTCTACCACCTTGTGGAGCATGCATCTGTGACGTATCTTGACACAGCAGGGGCGCGAGGGGGTTGCTGGGTACCATGGGGTTTGCAGCCATTGGAGGCTGCGGAAGATGGCGGGGGGGATCAGATGATGTGCAGCCTGTGCATTGCGATGCAGGGAGACGTGGAGATTGCATGCAACGCACCCCCTCGTCGGAGGAGGGGGCAGGAGACGGGTGGAGGGCGCGCCTGCATGGCGATGAAGCCGGAGGAGCGGCCCATGAGCTTCACGAGGCCGATGCCGTTGTCCGCCGACGACGCCTCGATCTTGGCGGCCATGAGCGCGCGCTGTGCCTCTTGCACTGCCGTGTCAAACCCGAAGCACCGGTCCACCTGCATGCTGGGCTCCGCTGTGCAGCACGCTGCGCCAAGCTGTGCCCCGCTGGCCGCCGATGCAGTGGGGTGAGGACCGCACGCATGCCCCCGGCAGTGGCCGTGCGGGGGTGAGCCTGGAACGGACCGGCCCGCGTGCAACTTGTCATTGCATGTGAGCTTATCAAACTTTATATTTCATGCGAGCCCGAAGGAGCACTTTGTCGCCAAGCGAGCAATTCAGGTGGCAGCGAGTGGCCCAAGTGACAGCCTGCGGTGTGAACGTGCAGTGGACTTGGCGCTCACGGCAGGATCAGCGACCTAACCACGCTTCCAACACGGCAGTCGGACGTCGCAATGGAGGTTGTAAAACACCGCCAAGGCACAAGGCACCACCGTTTCACACCAGTGGTTGCTGGTGGTTCTCACTGTACGTTCTCACTGTACGTTCTCACTGTATGCACCAATATAGTAGCGTACTCTCGCGAGATATTCACCCCCTCGTCTCTGATTTTGGGCTGTGCATTCCCAAATTCAGCAGCTTTGACGGACAAGTTTGAGAGCAATGGCCCGATATGGCGGTCCACTTTGCAAATACCGGGTAGTGCATTCGCCAATTCAGAGTCGAGGAGCAGGGCCAACGCAAAGCGGAGGGGCACACGAGGAGGATGTCGTTGTCGATGGACTTGGGGATGCCGACAATGGCGCACACGACATTCTCGCGGGTGCACATCTGATGGATCGCGTCGGCGCCGGCGTGGCCGCCGTTGCCGCCGACGACGAAGAGCATGCTGACGCCCCACATGTCGAGGCGCTTCACGATCTCGCGGATGTTGGCGCCGCCGCGGCTCGTGCCGAGGATGGTGCCGCCCTGCAGCTGGATGCCCTCCACTGCCGCGGGGGTGAGCACGAGCGGCTTGCAGTCCGGGTTGTAGAAGCCCTGGAAGCCGTACCTGCACGGCCGAGCAAAGATGGCGACCGGTGCGCACGTCAGGGCACGGCCGGCGCTTGCGCGGGTCGGTTGCGGCCTGGTGTGATATACCTAATGGTGTATACAGGTATACCATGTACCATGCATGTTGACCATGTCCAGGGTAGCACGGCTCACGGGTGCGCAGTTCGTGCCGGGCGACCGCCTGGTCGGCTCGCATCTGCCGAGTACCACATGAGACTAGCATCTAGTTGTACATTCGCTTGGTGCACTGGATCGGAGCGCCTCGATGTAAGAGTACATACAGGTGAGATACACCAGGCCGCACCTGGTGTGAGCAAGTGCAAAGGCACAGGCATGGCCACAGGCACACGCATGAGGCAGGCAGTTGAGGCTGTGATACCTCGGTGCTGCATGGTGTGATACAGCAGCGCCGGAACGAACACTGAGATGAGGCAGTTTAGTTGAGGGGTGCAAACGTGCTGCAACGCTGGCTAGCCTGGTGGAGGGATGCAAAGTGGTGCACAGGGCAGATGGTGCCTGTGCAGTGAGCCAATTTGTGTGATGGGCTCAGGCTTCGGATGGTTCCATGTGGGAAGCAGTGTGTGTTCTGGTCGCGCATTGATTGCGGGTAGCACGGTGTTGCCAAGGACAGGGCTGTGTACGCCATCAGTGCACTGGCAGACATGCTGCGGCGCAACCATGGACAGAGCGTGCAAGGATTGGGTGACATGAGTACCTGATCCCAAGTATGCCGCCTTCTGGAACTCCATAGTCTGTGAGCTTTTGAACCAGGCCTTGGACGACGTCATTCAGGCCAGGACACAGGCCGCCACAGGTGACAATTGCAGCAGTCACAGCGGAAGGCTCAAAGTATATCCTCCTTCTCGCGCCCGCCCTCAAAGCCCACGTTGGCATGAGCTCGCACTCCTCCTGCATGCCAACGGTGGTGGTCATACCAGTGATCCAAGCTAGGAGGGCATTGATCAGCCCCCAGCCGCAGCAAAAGACATCAGCAACGAGCTACATGGATACAACATCTGTTGAGGCGCTTTCTTTGGATCTTGCTTTATCATAAGGGGACGTACATCGTCGTCCATGGTCTCTGCCACTGATGTGCGTGGGCGACACCTGTCCGTGGCTCCCGTGGACTCAGGAGATGCGAAATGAATACTTGATAGCGATACTCGGTCTTCATCATCGACGAATCCCCCGCCGTAATAGTTGGTGGCAACGAACGGGCTATCTCGTTGCCGGAGCTTGTGATGCAGCGTAGCAACGTCCATGACATCGTCGAGATCAGGGGCTACACCGCACGTAGAGTCAAGTCAGCTCAAATACAACCATATGGTATTCATGATGGGGCATCCGTGGCCCACAGAGTCATACACGCGGTTAGCGGCCGAGATGAACGTCTTGCAGACAAGCGTAAATAGCGCACCCGGCCATTGGTAATCTGGCAATCCAGGCGACGGCCCGTCTCCGTTAGAGGCTTCTCCATTTTCAGATCCGGAATAGACGCGGGTGTGTCGTCCGTGACGCGACTCGCCGGTGAAACGTACGCCTTGCTGCCGAATCTTGGCTTTCGGACGGCCTTGTGCTGCACAGTGGGTTGCCGCAAGTCGGGCCCGCATCTTCAACAATATGAAATGAGACACAGGAGGGCTGCTGACAGACAAACGCTGGCCTGTGGCCGAGTTCAAGTTTAAACTTGACCAACGCCGAAGCGGGATGTTACTCAGGCAATCGGCTTCTGGACGAACAGATCATGTGACACAAAACTCGGGATTCCAGCGGCATGGTTCACTGTCCGCCTCGCGGGGCTTTGCTGCAAGATCGCGACCACCGCTTTCAAGAGCTCTGCTGGCCGCGCGCCATGCATGGACCACGGTGCTTCACTGATGCCCTGATGAGCCATACAGTAGAGAAACTGCACGGATCCACGTGAATATAGTCGTACTACAAGTGAAGTAGCTCAGATTAAGATTCTGAATCTGTCCTGGCGGTGTCGTATATTAACCGCTCGGCGAGCATAGCTTCTCCGGGACAAGTTCTACCGGGTTGCAGGACCTCGGGAGCACCATGGCAGCGGTCCTAGAGAAACCTCTGAACCCATCGGGCTTGCCTCAGAGTGTTTTAGATGAGCAGGTCGCCGCAGTCGGCTCCGCGATCGAAGCTCGATCAGCTGGGCCCGGGAAATCGCCCCCAGAGTTCCAGAAAGGCGTGGCAATTAGCGTCTGGCAGAACTGCGGTGGAAGTAACAGCAACTGGGGCCGCTTCGCAGATATGCCCGGCAAATGCTTTAACCTGGTGCCGAACATCATGGACAGGAGCAGCCCGAACGACGGAGGCACGGGCTTCTGGGAACGGTACGACCATCACGCATGAGCGTATTCTCGTCTATGACGTATGCTAACGCTGGAATGTAAAGGCCGTGCCCTTTCCGAATGTGAGACAATTATCATGACAACCCGCCGGATCCGACCAGGCCCGCTGATTGCCAGCAGGTCCACGCCAGCCCACGTTGACGCACCGTCTGAACGCATTTGGCTTCAAGCGTGGTTCATGTTGTTGATGTTCTTCTCCAGTTCCGACACTTTCCCAGCTGGTCTTCCGGCCTGTTGCCCGTTTGTGGTCCGCCCCGTCACGACCACGTCGTAGCCACGACTGCATATGACGCGAGCGCGCGAGCTCCATGCGCACGCATGCATCCGTACTCCAGATGCATTTCCCCGAAATACCTCTGCAATCGCTGCAAAATGGGCCACTCACAGCAACTGCTCCGTCTGGCAGGTCCGATGGATAGATGCCAGGCAGCATAGCTTCACAGCGGGCAGCGTGGACCTCTAAAGTGGTCCCCAAGCTTTGTCTGCGTGCATGTGTTTGACTGCAATATAGCACATGTGCGCACAGTCTCGGCTGCGTCAAAAATGGCAAGCACCACGAAAAGCACACGCCGCACCACAACCAGTATTGATATACGATTTATTTCTGTATTTATTTATTTATATATTGCAACCCGCAAAAGCCATGAACTGCATGCATGTGTTGATCGCTGCATGACGCTCATCCCATCCTAGGGATGCGGGCGCAGTTGCAATGGTGCTCCATGGAGTGCAGGTACAAAGAGGACATACAGCTTGCAAAGCAGCTGGGAGTGAACGCCTTCCGTTTCTCGTTCGAGTGGCACCGCATAGAGCCAGTGCCTGGCCAGATCGACACCGCAGCCGTCGCCAGGTACTTCCCCCCCCCCCCTCCCCCCGCCCCCCTCTCGCGGGTGCACATCTTCCCCCCCTCTCGCGGGTGCACATCTGGTGGATCGCGTCGGCGCCGGTGGGCTGCCGTTGCCGCCGACGACGAAGAGCATGCTGACACCCCACATGTCATCCTCACTCCTTTGCCCTACATGTCACCGTCTCGAATGCCAGCAAAGGTTGCTTTTGTTCCGCCACGAGGGTTGCAAAGGGCGCCTGCAGCGCCGTGTGCAGGGTGTTGATACCAGAATTCATGATTACTGCCGCCACCCCGCGCGGCTGCTGCTTGCTTTGTTATACTGTGTTTAATACACTGTGTTTAATACACAGATCAAGGCCCCAGCAGCGCTGCTTGCAGTGGCACGGTGCAATGGCCCTGCGGTCCAGCGGGAGTTGTGCACAGCTGTTTTCATGAGTGTTGCCGGACAACAGGTAGCCGGGACACTGAATACGGATCATCACCCGCACTTGAGACTCGCATCAGCCACTGTGTCACATCAGCCGCACATCAGCCATCTGCAGCCGTGTTGGCAGAGATATAGGGGCGGCGCACACACGCATGCTCGGCGCCGCACACACGCATGCTCGGCGCCGCACACACGCATGCTCGGCGCCGCACACACGCATGCTCGGCGCCGCACACACGCATGCCCGCCGGCGCAGGTTCACCGAGATCATCGACGCGATCGAGGCCGCCGGCATGGTGCCCAACGCCACGCTGCACCACTTCGTGCACCCCGACTGGTGGGAAGCGCGGGGGGGCTTCGAGAAGGAGGCCAACCTGCCCGCCTTCCTCGAGTACTGCCGCTTCTGCGCCGCCACGTGGGGCCCGCGCGTCAAGATGTGGTCCACCTTCAACGAGCCCACCTGCGCGCTCGTCTGCGGCTGGCTCATCGGCGCGCACCCCCCCGGCAAGATCCTCCAGATCGGCCTCATGGGCCACGTGCTGTGCAACATGATGAAGGCGCACGCGGCCGCGTACACTCAGATGAAGGAGCAGCCCGATTGCTCTGACCTCCAGATCGGCCTGGTGCACCACCACGTGGAGTTTATGCCGAGCTCGCCGTGGTGGGTGTGGCTGCGGCCGCTGTGCTGGTGGGGAACGTTCTGGTGGGGCCGGGACACGGTGCTGCACTTTCTGCAGACTGGGGAATTCACATGGCACGTGCCCCTCTGGGGCAAGAGTGCGCACCTCCCCCGCTCATCCCCCCGCCACCCCCCCTGGCGCGTGCTTCTGCAGGCCGCGCTGTGGCCGCGCTGTGGTGCTGACAGAAGCCGCGCTGCGGGCACTGCGTGTGCATGCAGATGTGCTCGTACTCGTTTGCTAGTATGGTTGACTCGTTCAACTGCAGCACTGCAGCGCGTATACGCGCACATCCACGCTGGTGATGGCCGTAGGCGAGTCACATGCAGCATTTTGGCTCGGTTGCATACAGAACGGCGACGCTCCGCTCCCAGAGCCAGTTCACGGATGCCCGCGGATGCCTCATGAATGTGCCTCATGCATGTGCCCAGTATACTGCAATTCACACCCGGTTGCTGCTAGCTCGACAGCACCACGTACCATTGGAGTCTTGCTGTGTTGAAAGATATTCAGTACAGAGTTGTCATGTCCAAGTCATGTCCATGTGCCAAGCTGGTGGCCTGCGCTTGAACTAATAATATTGCTGAGTTCAAAACGAACTAAACACATCCAGCAACGACACGCCGGTGGTGCAGCGATCGACTATAAGGGCGCCAAGCCGGGGCTGGACTGGTGGGGCATCAACTACTACGCGCGCGGCGTCATCTCCCCCTATCTCACGCCCGTCTCCTGCCCGGGGGAGCTCATGACGGACATGCAGTATACTCTCTACCCAACCGGCCTGTACGAAAATATCGTGCGCGGCAGCGCACTGCGCGTCCCGATGTACATCTCCGAGATCGGCGCCGCCGACCGCTCCGAAGACGACCACATCCGCATCGCCCACATCGAGTCCTTCTCCCGCCAGGTGCTGCCACGCCCACCGCACAGCACGCAGCACGCAGCAGGCAGCTACCTGGGAGTTCCGATTGATGTTGGTTTGCAGTCTGGTTAGCGCAACCGCGTTTGTGGAACGGCCGCCACACACGTTGCACTGCATGTTTCGCTTTTGCTTTGCCTTGTATTGACTGTTTATGCTGTTGTGCATGCCGTAGCGTGCTGAGAGGGCACGGCTTCTGTGAATCCTGGTGATGCATGGTGATGTCATGGTGACTTGCATGCATCATGGTGATGCATGGTGTCATCATGGTGACTGACATGCATCCTGGTGACCCGTGACGCAACACACAGGCAACCAGGCGCGCGGCGTGGCTGGGCTGGGGCGATCCCCATCCCACGGTAGCGTTGTTTTGGGGATGACTTGAGCTCTGATAAGAAATTTGTTTCTCTGGCAGATTGCGACGATTACAACAGCTTCTCAGCGCCCGTTGCGGCGGGACTGACCAAACAGTGCCCGGCATGGCCATGCCTGCTGCAGTAACATATTGCCGATAGGCTGCTTGTCATCGGTAATCCGATCAAGGATGTGTAGTGTGTGGTCGAGCGCCGCGTGCTGTGTGCTGTGTGCGCTGCACGCGTGCTGAGGATCGCGTGGCGTGGTGGTGCAGGTGCTCAAGGCGATCCGCGACGGCTACGACGTGCGGGGGCTGTACTACTGGACGCTGCTAGACAACTTTGAGTGGAACGCAGGCTACCTCATGAAGTTCGGGCTGTACTACTGGGACCCCCCGGAGGAGGGCAAGGCGCGCAGCCACAAGATCAAGCCCGGCGGCCGCGTCCTCGCGCAGGTCTACGCCGACATGCCCACCGACATGAAGGAGCTGCGCAATCGCTGCATCGTGCGCCCGCCCCCCCCCCCCGCCTCCCCCGGCATCACATGCAAGGTCGTGCCTGCGCATGCGCGTGCTTTAATACACGCCAGCTTGGTTACATGCCAGCTTGATATGCCGCGGAGCGGACCCGCTGGTCTGCTCTGCCGCAGTGTTCAGCTTGGAACTGTGGTGTGCGTTCTTGTGTGCGCGCGCTTGTCGACAGGGGCAGCAGGTTTGCCAATGCAGAGCGCACAGCATGCACAGCACGCAAAGCACGCAGCATGCGGGTGCGTGCAGGCCAACACCGGCGAGGCGAGCGACTACGAGACGCGGGTGCGTGAGGCGCAGCGCAAGTGGCGGCTGTGGCCGGTGATTTGGAACAAGGGCCGCTTCCACGCTGTCGAGCCGCTGTCGCCGCTGCACCTGCGCATCGGCCTCCACGACGTCGACCTGCCGGCTGGCACCGACCCAAAGCGCGCCCCTGTGGAGGTGGAGCTCGACTCGCGGCCCCCGGCAGACGCCCCCGCCCCCGCGTACACATGATCAAGCGCTCATCAACTGGTGAGTGATCAAGCGCTCATCAACTGGTGAGTGATCAAGATCGCGTGCGGTGCGCGTGCGGTGCAACGCCATGCCCGCGCTGCCGTGGCGGGTGCACCCGTGCGACCGCGCACCGGTGGCAACGCGCGTGGCAACGCGCGTCGCTGTATTTTCTAGCGCAGGGTACATGTACGTACATAGCCCCGCAGACTTGATCGTGACGCCTGCACATAGCCCCGCAGACTTGATCGTGACGCCTGCACATAGCCCCGCAGACTTGATCGTGACGCCTGCACATAGCCCCGCAGACTTGATCGTGACGCCTGCACATAGCCCCGCAGACTTGATCGCGACGCCTGCACGCAAGTTGCGTTTCGAGGTGCGGCCGTTGCGTGTGGCCGAGGGTCCGCCGACGTCTTGAGCTAGCCAGGGCTGGTAGCACGCTGTGACGATGCACCTGGCAGGGCACAGCACGAGGGTGACTGTTCACTCGGCGGGGCGAACCCGGGGCCGCCCGACGCATTGCATACACATGTGGCATTCTTCTGCTGTTACTCCTTGTGCTCTGGCTCGTCCTTGAGCCGATACGCTAGCATTGCTAGTTCTACTGTGCGTGATGTGAGCAGACGTTGCACATGCTCCTTGAGCGCAACAGCTTTGTAAGCTCTGGATCTCATTGCGTGCCTGTTGTGATCATTACGCCTGTTGTGATCATTACGCCTGTTGTGATCATTACGTGCCTGTTGTGATCCGAGGCGGGGGTCAAGCGGAATGAGCACCCTGTGACATCAATTTGCGCTGGTCCATCAAAGCCCTGCACCGTGCTCAATGACGCTCCATATCGATCAACGCATTCTGTCTGGTTCCACGGCTGCATTGTGTCCCAGCGTCAGTTGCAAGACGTTGAATTGCATTGGTCAGGATTCCTTACGCTCGCTGGACGCCTGCATCACTGTATTGGACCAAGCTTGATGAACCTCAGCACGCAAAGCACAGTGCAGCTGCGGGGATGACAGACTGAAGTGGGCCACGGCCGACATTAGCACATCAACGGTCAACTTGGCTATGCAGAACACGCGTTGCGTTCACGGATTGCAGCAGGAACTCGCTTACGATCACACATCTTTCACGTGGTGTGGCACATGCTTCTAGAACAGGAGGGGGTACAACACGTACTTGCAGCACCGTATGCAGCATGCAATACACCCGCGCTGAATGTTTTAATGTTTCAAAGCGAAACCCACGGAAGTGGCACGAGGACGCTTGTCATCTACAAATCGACTGGTATGGGCCCAGCCGATCCCACTGGATCATTCATTGTTCCAAGTACTGATCTACGAACAGCACAGCCGCCTGAGCTGCAGTCAAATGGAATAATGCCATACACATGATACAAACACACACACCCGGCGGCACCCGCCCCTGCCCATACAGCCTCAATGCCGTGCCTCCAACTTCTCCAGGCGCGCTCCCTCGCAATGCGCCCGATACATCTGCCTCCAGCATCCCCAGGGTGCCCTCCATGCACACACAGCATGCACCTCGAGGCTCTTGCCGCAGCCCCATGCGTCTCTTCAACGCACATCCAGACACCCGTCGGGAACCTGGAGCAGCGTTTCCCACAAGTTCCCACCCGCGAGCCCCGCAGCTCCCCCAGCACACAGCACAGCGCCGCCCCCAATGCAGAGCTCTCCCCCCGGTCTCGGGTAGCGGAAGCACCCCCCCACGCATGCCCGCCCTTGCGGGCGCTGCGGCATGCGGCAAGCTCGGGCACAGCGCTGCTGTGTGCTGTGTGGGAGCGGCGTCTACACGCCGCGGAGGGCGTCTCGGTAGGGCGCACGGCCACCGTCGGCGCTCGGGTGTGGCGGCGGCCGTGCAGGCTCGCTCGCTTTTTCCGATAGCGTCATTTCCATCTGTAGCCGTAGCAGCGCCTTGCGCACGTCGGTCTGAAGAGGGTTGTTGTTGTCCATGGTATACCTCCGGCAGTGGTCCTACAGCACTCCACGAGCATGAGTTTCACTGTCAGAGAATTAAAAGGTACACTGCATGCTGCTGGTTGCAGAACTAACACAGGCTACCGTGACGAGTTTCAGCCGGTGCCAACGGCCTCATCAGACGGAACATGTGTAGCTCAGCAGTCAACGGCGATCACAAGCGCAGGGCTCCTAACATATTCGATAGCCCTCGAGGGTGCGGCTGTCTCAATCTGCTTTTCCCATCACTACATTGAGAACAAGGCGAGTCAGGACAACGGCACTGGCAGTGTCCATGTGGCTCGCAGGTGTAAGCAATGCATGCAGTACACATGAGGTGGGCATGGGGTTGGCGCGACACTGGCACAAGATCGGACATGCCCCGTTTCGGCCCGGCTGGTGCGTGGCAGTACGGCCTTAGACTGGGTAAATCCGTCCACCCAGTTGACAGAGATCATGTGGTAGACACGCAAGCTTCGTGTGATGTGTGAGGAGTGTACTTGTGCTTCTGTAAGCACCACCGTATCAGGTGTATCTCCACCCCCAGGGGGCACGGTGTGCTGCATGCTGCCACGTTGTGATGTCTGCTTGAGTGTGGTGCTTGTTCTGCACAAGTCAGAAACGGTGCAGGAGTTCTGCAGGCGCTGATGTCGAAACAAGCCGTGCTCGTAGCCGCAAGCATGCCGGAATTCCGCACTTGGGTGCACGGTGGACCTGCCATGCATGCAGACGTGGTAACACTGACACAACCATCACTGCCACTGGCGTGACCAGCACAGGAAAAGCAAGCCAGCCGACACTTGTCTTGTGCACGACCAACTTTCCAGTATCCCCACAGGCTGGCATGCACTCCTGTTCCCAGGGCGCTGGGATGCAAGCTCCAGATGTGGTGCAGAGGAGTCGCATACAGAGGAGCCTAATGCAAGACAGCAAAACGAAGGAGAACAGGAAGGAGTGGAGGTCAGCCGAGAGCAGCAGCGGAGCGAGGGCACACCTCTATACCCCAGATGCCTCCCATGTCTCGCATCACCTCAAAGTGGGCATGATATGCGCCTGCCTGCACACATGGCCCGACCATTTAGACGCCTGGTGACATCTGCAGACAGGGGGGTGGGCAGAGGCTCGCTTGCCCACATGGAGCTCGTGCGCACAGCTTACAGGATCGCCCACAGAGCGCAACCTGAGCAATCCTCATGAGGCTGCGTTTGCAAAAAGCACGTAGAATTTCTTTCGGTGCACAGATGTCAAGTGGGAGTGGGGCAGGCATGCTTGCACCTGTGCAATCGCATTCTGCCAACAGTTGTATGCTCACGAGCTCTGTGCACAGGAGCTTATGGACAGTTTGTTGATCGTGAAAGAAAAGCCATGAGCACAGTCACAGACCCATGGCTCTCAAGTCCATGTGTGGTATTGTGCACGTACACAAGCTTGTTCAGTGACGGCAACGCCCAGGCTGGCAGGCTTGTTGTACACTGCGAGCAGCTTTGTGGCATGAACAGAGTTGGCCCATGTCTGAAGACATTGCAGATAGCACGCTTCTTGCCAAGGCAGGGCTGTACATGTGCAGCATGGTCTGGGCCGTGTGACTCTGGACAGCATGGCGGACAGCAGCAGAGAGGAGTTGAGCATTACCTGGTCTCGGTACAATTGGCTGAGCATGTTTAAAGTATCTACCAGAGCCACCTGTTCCTCTACATCGGAGCGCCGATGGCGATGGGAGACATCTGCTACCATCGGGCTGTCTTCCGACACTTTCGACGACAAAGAGTCAGCTTGTCTGGCTGGTTCTACCTCTTTAACAGAGCTTTTATCCTGCTTCTGCAAACAAGCGGCATCACTTGGTTAGACTGGGTCTGGAGTGGTCAAATCCAAACCAGGCACTGGGCCATGACTCGAGCGTAAAACAGGCCTCTCAAGAATCTCAGGCAGCTCCACCGATAAAGGATGTCTCGATTATACACGCTGTGGATACGATGCATCCTGAAGCCTACTGGCAGCCTCTGTGGAGTCACACCTGTCCCCTCCCTTGCAAGGCGACCTGAGTCAACCTTGGCGTTCTACGTGGCCGTAGCTTGTACTTTGTCGGCGGCTGTGCTTTATGTGTCTTTGGCTGTGCAGCTCGAGCGCACATGGCTGCTGCTGCTAGGTCTTGAGCCAATAGGCTGTGCAAATAGGCCCTGCCATGGCAGGGAGTTGTATTCGACGAGGCCGTGTCTGACTGCTCCACAGCTTTGTCTGCATAGAAAATCCGGTTTCGAAGAGCTGGCCACATGATGTGAGCCATGACGTACTGTGCTGCCCGGTGGGCTCAAGGAAGTGGTCAAGAGCTGCAGGCAAACGGCACATCCGGCCACGAATGCAGCATTTGCACCCTGCTGAACAATTCAGCGCGATGACACGCTTCAATGCACATGGGCGGGCGTAGGTCATGTGAGTTCCTCGGCTGCAACGGCTTCCAGGGCACGGAGCCGCGCAGAACCTACCGGATACACGACACAAGAAGCCTCATGTCATCGGCGATGGCACAGCACCTTAGCTCCACACAAATATGCCAGCATTCGCAAGTTCTCTAGCTGACATAGTTATCTGGGTTGGCAAGGGCATGACGAGGCGGCACGCTGCTGGAGAGTAAGAACGCAGGCCCGCGCGGATCGGATAACAGCGACATGTTTCACGCAAATATGCATCACAAGCGCTTCAAAACATTGAGATGATGGCATATCCAGCCGCAGCGGCTTCCTTATCGCGAAAATCTGGTAGGTCGACCATTCGGCAACGAGCACACACAACGTGCAGCATCCAAGGAGAGGTGCAGAATAGCGCTGAGGAACTCGGCGTAGTGGCTGTTGCTCCGAAGAGCACGCCAACGCCATCGCGCCCGTGGCGATGGCGTAGGGCGTCGTGACGATAGAAATGCCCGCGACAGCGTCCGCATTGCTATCACAGGCGTCGAGGGACATACTTGGCATAGTTATGTGAGCGAAACTCGTTACGGCCGCCGCGCAACGAAGGTTGGCTGTTCGCCCGGCCCGGCCTGGCAATGACGAATACAGTCGCGACCGCGACAGCGGCTCTTCTGAAGCCTACGAAACAGACAACTAGAGTCGAGAGACTACGGAAAACCAGGGGTAACAAGGGCACGGTGCAACTTCAACTGGGGCCGTTGGAAAGCGATGGGATAGACTGTGTGGAAAAGGGTGGGACGGAAAGATGAGGTGCTACAATCTGCGGTGGAAAGATTGCAGGGAAAGGTGGCCTGGCAATGGGCTGGGGCACCTTTGTAGGCGCATGGTAGCGTTGACGAGCCATGCTGCACACAGGCCGATCCGTGCGCCGTGGTTCGTGGCTGTCGTGCAGAAAACGCACCAAGCCAGTTCGCAAGGCCGCATACCACCTCAACCGCCGCCGCAAATTTCACACAATCTAATTTCACACACATCTGCAAGTGAACAGCCGCGACATCAGGTCGAAAGCGGCGAAAGCGAGCAAGGTCTGCCGATGGCTCGCTGAAAAGCGCACTGACGTCATCGTACATGCGCTCACCATCAATGCTTGCGCGCTGACGTTTCACAACCGCGATGCCACGCCCAGCATGCACTGGCTCTGCCCGGACAACATCATACAAATCTGCTCCGTCTCAAGCATTGCCAGGCGTTGTGCCTTGCAAGCAACTGCGCGTTCCCGCGTGCAAGATCTATGGCGTGCACGACCACGATCTCCTGACATGGCACAATAGGGGGTCCAACACACTGCTACGACACACCAGTCGACGCAGCCAAGGCGTGATCGCGGCCGATTGCTGCGGCCTTGCTGCCCGACGGCTGACGTGATCGAACAAGACGCAAGCCTTCGCCAGTCTACCACTGAATCACACACCACCTCACACACGAATCCACACAATCCTGGCCCGAAAAAACGATGAAAAGTCATGCCGTCTGCATGCCGTGCGACGGCACATCCAGCTCCATCGCTCTTGTGGCGAAGCAGTGGTGCCGGGCCGCGTCTGCTGCCCCACACCCGCACCTCCGCGCGCCACCATGCCCTCTCACCCATGTCTATTGCGCAACACCACACCTCCTCAGCCGAGCACCCAGCCAGCAGAAGGTGACAGAGGCAGCCGGCTGCGGGGCCCGCCGGATGCAGAGATGCGCGGCGCATGTAAAGAGCTGTATGATACGTACAGAGCGCATCATCCTCCAGCCCAATGACACCAGAGTGGCGCAGTGGCCCCTGAGCAAAGCGGGGTGCTTGCCTCCCAGGGCCGCGGCGTGCACCAGCGGAGCTCTCTGGCGCGCTCCGCCGCCTGGCGCTCTGCAGGCCGCCGCTGCTGGAGCAGGCCGCTGTGCTGTGCTGCCCTCCGACGGCAGAGCGCTGACAGCTGCTTCTGAGCAAGCAGCTTCCATGGGTGCCTGCGTGCGCCACAGCGCAGAAGTGTCGCTGCCGGTGGCAGCGTGCGTTGGTCTTGCGGCGGTGAGCTGGCCACGCGGCAGGTGAACGGACTCGCGTCAATGCATGTTGTGCATGCACAGGATGCCTGGCTTGGGCATGGCGGCGCAGGTGCCAATGCAGGCTTTGAGGGAGGCGAACCGCGTGCTGCGCGCTGCGCTGTGGCGGACGCCCACTTCCCTGCGTCGTGTGGAATCGCTTTCGCACGAGCCACCTGCGGTGGCGTGCTGTTTCAGCATGCTGGGCGTTTGATCCACTGCATGCAGCGGTGCCATGAACTTTGGGGGAAGGGTGAAGGGGCATGACGCTGCCTCTGTTCAAAACCCCGACAATGTTATTCACAACCCCAACAGGTCACAAGTTCCTAACATGACACCGAACCCCACTGACTGTTTGTGTGTCATAACCAAGCAAACGTAAGAATGATCCTACTCAAGGCATCTGAGAACACCTATTACGTGCTACGCCTTTGTACGCCTTGATGCCAACATCGTCGCATGAACCGAGCAACAGCAGCATGTGGCCACTTATGCAGTTCCCATCACATGAAGGAGATGCAGATCAATCGATGGTCACAGTACAATGGTCACAGCCCGATGGTCACAGAATGATGGTCACAGCCACAAGGTATACCAGCATGCCAGTGCAACACATGGCATGCCTTGATTCCATCATCGCAACACAGGGCACATTGCAACACAGGGCACAGCGCCACATGCATTAGAACGCGGTTTGGACAAGTTTGGACAACTCATGTCAACTAGACTGTGCGCCCCTCAAACAGGAGACCTGCTCAGTTGACATACCAGATGCAATGAAAGCAAATGCGAACCCCAGGTAGACAGCGCAATGCTGTAAGGTGACACCGTGCGGTTTCACGTCACTCACCTGATTCTTTAACACTTAACGCTCAAGATACATGTGGACTTGTGTACAGGTGGACTCGCCCAGCATACGGCACTTTGGTTCTCACGCAGCGCAGACTTTTGTTCGCAGTGGACGCATCGCCTGATGTGCCCATATGGCAGTGATGCCCCGGAGGCCTGAGGAGGTGGCTCGTAACGAGTGCGCTCTGGATCTGTCTTCGAACCAGGCAAGCTTAAGGACAGCCCCGGTGTGGATACCGGCCGCAAACACGCCCTGCTCACGCATGGATCCGCCACACAACCATTGAACGCGTGTACAGCTCTGCTGGTCACATTTGATACACAGCGAGCACCCAAGGGGGGGGGGGGGGAGAAAGGGGGGGGGGGGGGGGGGGCACCATAGTGCGCCGCACAGTTGTGCTGCGCTGTGCTCCGTGCGGGTGGCTACAGGGAGGAGAGGGAGTCATCGAGGGCGTCGATGAGGAAGTCGGCATCGGAGCGCGTGAAGCACATGGGGGGCTTGATGCGGAAGACGTTGCCGTGGAGGCCCCCCTTGCCGATGAGGATGCTGTGGCGGTCCTTTAGGTCCTCCATCACGTGCGACAGCTCCGCCCCCGCTGGCTCCTGCACAGCACACCGCATGCGCCGTCAGCAGCCGTCACCGCGCGGCGCATCACAACTCGCTGACGCCTGATATGTGTTTGCTGCTGCGCCGCCATGGCGCCACGGCAGTCAGACGCGAGGAAGAAGTGTGTGCAGTATGAAGTGCGCAGTCCAGCACAGCCCACTGCTTGCGCCGTCACCGGCTGTACCGTGGCGTGGCTCGCCGAGTGGAAACCGGCCGTCAGAGAGCTGCCGCCTTGCCGCGCGATACGCTGGGGGAGACTGCAGGTTGTGCGGCCTGCGAGAGGCGAATGAGTGGATTTTGTACACGCAGTGTTGTTTCAGGAGCAACAGGGGTTGAGACCGCCCGGGTGGCCACTGCATTAGCTGAGACAAGTGACAGCTGAGCGTTTGGCACGCCGCTGTCTGTTTGGCATGCCGCGGTGAGATGATTCTCTCAAATACCGAAGCAAGTGCCAAGTCAATGACATGCATCACCACTGTCAATGACATGCATCACCACTGTCAATGACATGCACCACCACTTTGAATGACATGCAACAACACTGTGCAGGCCTAGCGTGGCAGCATGAGCGTGGCAGCATCAGCCGCAGGGAGTGGTGCAAGTCGCAGCAGGCCGGTTTGCAATACAACAGGGAGGGGGGGGGGGGGGGGACCGCGTGCCTTGGTGGCGCGATCCTTGACGAGCTCCATGCCGAGCATCAGGCCGGCGCCGCGCACGTGGCCGATGATGTCATGCTTCTCCGCGAGCGCATGCATGCGCGCGAGCAGGTGGTCGCCCACAGCCGCACTGTTGGCCTGCAGGCCCTCCTCCTCGATCACCTGCGCGCAGGCCATGCTGTGCTCATGGGCCATGCTGTACATGCCGTGCCCTGCAGCAGCCAGCATGCAGTGCAGGAGGGGGCTCGGCGGTGATGTACATGCATTGGGAGATCTCTTACCACTGACGTGCCGCAACGGGGTTGCACAGGCGTGGCGGCGGCACGCAGCGCAGCAGGCGGCGCATACCGCCACCGTGCTGGGCGTGCTGCGGCGCGCTGATGCATGGCTGGCGGGCTGTGTTGGGACTGGAATCAAATTACAGCAGTCGTCTGCCGCCCGGGTAGTTCGGCAGCACATCAGTGGTAAGAGCAGCGCGAAGGGTTGCAAATTGTAGCGGGGTCGGCCGTCCATCGTGCTGCGCGTGCTGTGGCGCACCTGGAGCACGGCGCGGCCGGCTGCGCAGCTGACGGGGTTGCCGCCAAAGGTGTTGAGGTGGATGCGCTGCGTCATGACGGCGGCGACTTCGGGCGTGGTGACGACGGCGGCGAGGGGCGCGCCGTTGCCGATGCCCTTGGCCATGGTCACGATGTCCGGCAGCACGCCCTGTCGCTCGAAGCCCCAGAAGTGGCCACCGGTGCGGCCAAAGCCGGTCTGCACCTCATCCGCGATGCAGAGGCCACCGGCCTCCCGGATCGTCTGCAGCAGCGCGCCGATGTGAATGTGTTTCTTGTCAATATTTAACATCACAGCGCGTTTTTGGGGCACGAAAATGGGGTCAAATACCATCTACAGCGGCATGTACTGCATGTGCAGCATGTTGCGCTGGGCAGGCATCGCCGAGAGGGCAACCCTGGCTGTGCTGCGACAGTGGTACCAGTGGTACCACTGTGTGCGCGATGCGCTGCAGCAGCACAGCAGCGCCCATGCTGCCGGCAGAGGCGCACAGCAGCAGCAGCAGAGCAGCAGCAGAGCAGCAGCAAATAGCGAGCAGACCAGACGACAAAGGGGAATGCAAATAGCGAGCAGACCAGACGACAAAGGTGAACAACAAAGGTGAACAACAAAGGTGGGTGGCACCTGGTAGACTTTGGGGAGGTAGCCTGGCGACAGCTCCATGGCCCCCCCCACGCCTTGGATCGTTTCTGCCAGGAAGCCGGCAACTCTGCCGGATGATGCAGACCTGCACGTCGGGTGTTGGCTTCCCGCTTGTTTACATAGCACCTCCGCATCAATCAAGTGTGGCTACATGTGAGCCTGAGAGTGCACGCAGCACCACTGCCTCATGCGTGTGCTTTTCAGCAGCTAAGCGAGGCGACTCAAAGCCAAGTGAAAGGCAGAAGAAACACAAAGTCCAAGAGGCAGAGATTGTTTGTGTCAGAGATGTGTGTCAGTGTGACTGTTGGGGCGCACTGGATGAGGTCTTTCACATCGTGTGCATACGCATTGGTGTCAGCCCCGAACGCCCCGCGGTAGGGGTCGGGATTCAAGGCATGCAGGACGCCGGAAGTGCCGACGTCATGACGCCAGCTAGAGTGACCACAGGTGGCCATGGTGCCCAGGCTGACACCGTGGTAGGCATTGCGCAGGCAGACGATGTCCTTGTGGCCACTGTAGGTGCGGGCCATGAGCAGGGCCAGGTCGTTGGCCTCGCTGCCTGAGTTGACGAAGTACGCGACCTGCACGGGCAAATGCATGGGGAGATGCGGGAAAACCGATTTGAATTGGGCACTAATATGGCTGTACACAAGGTCCCTGGCGACCTCGAGCAACACGTGCAGAGTACACAATGGATACATGGAGGCGCCATCGCTTGATACCTACAATGTGCAGACCATTATGTGCTCTGGTGATGCCTCATTCGTAAGAGTCACGATGCCCTATGCCGTGGACTTATTATCGCGTTAGGACTGTGTATACCAGTCAGTTCAGGTGCTAAACACATCGACAAGCCAGTGGCGAGCCAATCGCACCTTGAGATTCCCAGGCATACGATCTGTCAGCTCCTTGGCGAATTGAGGGAGATGGTGGTGGAGGTAGATGGTCGTGACATGCTGTAGCCTGCTGACTTGGTCGTTGATGGCCTTGTTGACCACGGGATGGCAATGGCCCACAGACACTGTCACAATTCCGGCAAACGCCTGCAGGTGCAAAGTCGATCAGGTGATGGGTGGAGGCGTGACATCAGGAACAAATTTGTCCCATGGGCTGAGGAGCACCAGCTGTTGCCTGACTGTCTGACGACAACATGCCTTTGGGGAGTATATCGTAATGCGCGCATCCGCATCATCGGCCGCGCGAATTGCACGAATCTCGTATCTACGATGTACATGGATGAATGATGAGTTCAGACGCGAAGGTAATTTCTGTTGGGAGGGACATTGGTGTACGTGTTTGGAGACCGGGACAGACGAATCGCACATCAAGAAACCTGCGACCAGTCTCATCGAATAAATACTGCATCTTCCCATCTACGATCATGACTGGCTTCTTGAAATGGTGGAAGATCCCTGCACACGCGAGTCTACCAATCTGTTTGTCGAGAATCGTTCAAACGATCAACTCAAACGCTTACCATATGGGGCCGAAAAGCCCAACAGGTGTTGTACACGCCGCACCAGGATTTACATGTTGTTTTCGCATGCTGATCACCTCCTCGCGTGAAGGTCCAGTGTATGCGGGAGGCTTGAAGTCGAAATCTGGCATTGTGATAGAGCTGGCAAACCTGGCCTGGCCGCACACCACACCAGATTGGGAGCTACGAGCCGATCCCACATAGCTATCCAAGCACTGTAAGGCTGCTTGACGCCACGCTCGATTCATGGTGTACTGCAACAGCAAGGATTGTCAGCCACGACGCCTCGAACGCCTGACGTATGCGCTGCGGCCCCAGTCAACAGTCCGCCACATACACAACAGCAGAAGTGTCGTTCACATTGGTTGCAATGTACGTCGCGTGTAACTATTCATGCCCGACCCCACCGTGCGAGTGCACAACGCGTGTTGACACTGAGCTCTGCTGAGGTGGCGCAGACAGTTCTTCTCGATATGTCGACGACATTGCATCTGTTAAGGCAAGCGTTCGCGCTGCCACTGTCTGGTCAGCCATCACACAATCACCCCTTTCTCGACCTAACGCAGGCATACTGTGGTGAAGATGCATTCTTACACGCCCGCAGTGCTCAAGCCAAGCAGAAGGCTGAATTAAGCTCTTCTGGGCAACCCCTGTATACACCACACAACTACTCCCCCATTCCGTTACGGACCATATCCCCAGAGCAAATGGCTATGCCTCGAGCCAGCGAGAATTCCGAAGCAAGGCCGGTAAACGCATGGGCCATCCCCAGTGCAGCCCGACAGAGGGGCGTTCCACTCTACACACTACACCCCGCACGCAACACCAGCTAGGCAGCCCTGGGGTACACACAGCGACAGCCGATGAAGAAAAGTCTGCCGCTCCGAGCACGCGCGGTCACGTGGTCGTGAGCTCGGAGCCGCCTCAGCTGATGTTGATCTGCGCCTCCTGTCCCCACCGGCTCTCGTGCCGCGGCGCCCTCCCGGCATACCCCTTCTGTTCGTGCACCATGTTAAAGTATGGCAGGTGCTCGAACTTGGACTGGTGGCTCGCCGCGCTGCTCAGCGTCTCTGCGACCTTTGCCTCCATGTCTGTCAGCGGCACGGGCCGTGCCAGGTGCACCGCCCACTGCCATTCCCCGATATCCTCCACCTTCAGCCGCTGCCGTATCCTGAAACAAACCCCAGCATCAGCCAGCCTGCACTGTGAGAGCCACGTGCAGGTGCAACGGGCACAACGTTGCATGCACGTGCGACATGCACGTACGACCGCGCGTGTGAGCAAATGACACCTACAAGTGAACAAATGACCAACCACCAAACCCAAAAAATGGTTCAGACGCATCACCAACGCGACACGGCAGAGCTAGTCGAGCGGCAGCCACCGGCTGTTGCCAGAAGCAGTATCACAAGCAAGCGCATGCTATGAACAGGAGCACGTTCTACCATCCAGGTCACCACCAGTGAAGCAGCAGCCGGCACATGGTCCACCATTGAGGCAGTCTCCGACAGAGGAGCAGCAGGCGGCTGGGGTAGATATCGATCACGGGTAAATATCGATCGATATCGATCGATATCTGCAGACATGATTTCTACCTCTGTGGCAGCGGGCACGCGTTTGTTTGTGACCAGTGCGGATCCCGCCAATGCAGCAGCAGCGGGCACAATGGCAGCGGGCATGATGGCAGACGGCGCAATGGCAGACGGCGGGATGGCAGCGGGCAACATACCGGTCCACCGCCTGTGCTAGCGTGTCGTCCGGGTGCACTACGAGCGCCACCGGGTCGCCGTAGTCGTCGAGCTGCCCGTCCGCTGCACCCTCCACCGGCTTGGCGTGCGAGAACAGCGCCTCCACGGGCTCGACGCCGGCCGCGGTGCAACGCGCCGCCGCGTCCACGTCGTCCGGCGGCACCGGCTCGACGCGCAGCTGCCAGTAGTCGGTGTCGATGTCGGCGATGGGCGCGTCGGGCTTGCAGACCTCGAAGATGCGTGCGTTGTAGACCTTGACGGCACGCGCCTGCTTCGTCTCCGAGTAGTTCTGTGCCGCCTGCTGCATCACCTGCACACCGGCCCTTCGCGTCATCGCATGCCACCGGGTTTTCATACAATGTCAGCCGATGCGGTTTGTTTGGCTGACGACCAACAAATGAAGAGCTGATCGCTCTAGCTGTGTCGATGTGCCCGCACGTTGTTCAGAAGCTGGCGGAAATCCGCTATGAATCACACATTGTGCCACTTCATTGCAGTCCTGCATCAGCGGATGGATCCAGTATTTGACATGCCATCAAAGCGGCTTGCAAGCAAGACGAGGAGAAGTTGTGACGGCGACGAGGCAGGGAAGGGGAGATGCGACACTTTGTGCCATCACAGGCATCCCCGACCATCCCCCACATCAAGTCCTCTGTGACGTATCTCCCCAACCATCCCCCACATCAAGTCCCACATCATCCCCCAAACTGCCACAGGAGAGGAAACTGCCACAGAAGAGGCATCACAGGCAGAACATCACACGAGAGGCACCAAAGGAGAGGCACACCTGGTCGAGCAGGTCTGAGATGGTGGCTGTGGGGGGCAGGCGGATGGTGAGGTTCCGGACGAGCTCGGTGTTGGCCTTGACCTGGCGCACGCGCAGCGCCTTGAGCTTCTCCACCTCCTCGAGGGGCATGTCGAGGACCTCGTAGTAGAGCTGGAAGGGGTGCGCGTACGACTGGCACTTGAGCCGCACAAAGTCGCGGCCGCTCGTCAGCGGGAAGCGCGTCGGCATGTTGGTGAAGGGGTTGTGGAATGTCAGCCGCAGGACTCCGGGGTCCCTGCAGCGCCCAGGGCTCTTGCGACAGAGTGTTGATGGCAGCAGGAGCAGGTAGCAGTGGCACGGGAGCCCGCTGTGCATGTGTGTGCGTGTGCGTGCGTGCGTGCGTGCGTGCGTGCGTGTGTGTGTGTGTGTGTGTGTGTGTGTGTGTGTGTGTGTGTGTGTGTGTGCGTGCGTGCGTGCGTGCGTGCGTGCGTGCGTGCGTGCGTGCGTGCGTGCGTGCGTGCGTGCGTGCGTGCGTGCGTGCGTGCGTGCGTGTGTGTGTGTGTGTGTGTGTGTGTGTGTGTGTGTGTGTGTGTGTGTGTGTGTGTGTGTGTGTGCGCGTGTGTGCGTGCGGTCGGAATTGCTACTCGTGCGGTGGGCGGCATGTGCGGCAGATTGGGTCCGGGGCATCCCACTAGGCTGGGCACACAGCATGGTCGAGTCTGAGGCATCGCACTAGGGCGGGCGCCCAGCATCATGGATGCTAAAACTCAGGAGAATGTGTGCATACGGCATTGGGCCTGCGCGACGATCATCAGCAAGATGACACCGGGGTGTCGACATGACAAGAGTTTGCATGACGGCCACATACTGAACAAAAACTCATGAGTGACACGACTGCAAGTGCAAGCAAGAGACAGTCAAGCAGAAACACTGTGGCAAGGCTGGGAGCGCACGCAGAGACACTGCTCTCCTGCAGCTTGTCCGACAGCGCAACCACCACGTCCACATACGACGCCTCCTTGTGCACCTCAATCTCCACCTTTGGCAACGACTGTGGTGGCGCTGGCGCTGGCGCAGCCGGCACAGCCGCGGCCGCTGCCGAGGCCGCCCCGTCGCCGCTATCTGCGGGCGCGCTTGCCGCGGGCGACGTGCGCACTTGCGACCCCGGCAGCGGCATGCATGAGATTCGCCGTAGCGCATGCATCTGGTGCAGGAAGTCATACGCCGTGTCAAACGCGCTGCCGGCCTCCGCTGACTCGTCTGACGCGCCGTCATCGGCGACCCCCGCCTCTGCCGTGGTGTCACACATCTCGACATCGTTCGGCTCTGCCGGAGGCGACACAAGCATGTGGTCCAGTACAGGCGCTGCGGCAAGCGCGTCGCGTGCAGCGGCCTTGCCGCCCTCGGCAGCACGCTGTGCGATTTTACGGTTCAGGTACGGGTCCATGTCCGGGCCCATCCGGTCCGGATCTGGCCGCAGTGAAGCGTGCGAAATCGACGCGCGTCGCGACTGCGGTGCCGGTCCGGTGTATGCCTGCGCGATGATGACGTCGCCATGCAGGAGCGGTAGTGCTTTGTCTACGGGCTGGTTGGTGTCAATCTCCTCCAGCTCTAACTCTATGTCCGTACGGACCTGCACCACGACACTTTCCTGATGTCTCTTCGTCACTATCCTCCTGTTGCTGTGCGTCTTCCTCTACTATGGTGCACACCAGGGCTTTGTCAACAGCTCTGCAGAGCTCTGCGAGCAATTGCTGTCTTCTGTGAGAGCTACATGCATGCCTCAACTCGCAAATGTCCACACGGGGTGAAACATGGCAAGGTGTGAGGATGCGTGTGCGATGCATGCTGTAACTGCGCGATGGCGTGCAGGCGCACAGCAGACTGCTGCATGTTGCTATGTGCCCGGGGGATCTATACTTGTCTGGCGCACACCTCGTGCCAAGCCAGGTACTTCTTCATCTGCCCATCCTCCCCTGTCTCGCCAAGCGCCGTTGCCAGCAGGTCATCCAGGTGCGTGGTGGGATCAGCAAGCACGGCGTCATGCAAGCGCAGCTGCCGCGTCTCCCGCACATACTCCTTGAGGAAGATCAGGCGGGGGCCCTGCGTCGCGGGGGCGCGCGATATGGCGTCCCTCATCGCGGTGTCGCACTCAAGCACAAACACGACCACGGGGTCGGTCATCGTCGCGCCGGACACGCGGTGGCGGGCACGCGGCTGGATGAGCTCGCGGTGCTTGTGCTTGATCGCATCTGACGCCAGCTCCTGCATGCATGCCATGCGTGAGTGCACAGTAGCTGATATATGTCGGCAGGGCTTCAGTGCCACTCTGTGATTGGCATACATCCGAGTGAGCGCACGGCATGATGGGGTCGACAGGTGTCGTGGACTGCATGGCGCGAGCAGAGGCGTGCGATAGTCGCCAGATAGATTAAGCGCAGGCGACTGCAGCTCAGAAGAGCAGGGCGAGCACTCACAGACACAGTGACAGCTGAACGACAGTCGCACACACACAGTCAAACAGACAGCGATTGTTGAGTTGCAGCCGCCTGGGCTTACTGTTGCATGACATCACTTGATGTGGAAGCCATCCTGATGTGCATATGTGCATCACAGCAATGCTTGTTGGACCAGTTGTTGACACTGTCTGTAAATGTGCCACAGCACCCCAGCGTGGCCCCTGGCTGGTGGTCTGTGCAGCAACAAGCATTGCTGTGATGCACACACACACACACACACACACACACACACACACACACACACACACACGCACATCAGGATGGCTCTCACATCAAGTGCTGTCATGCAACAGCAACCCCCTCACAAAATGGCACAGCATCACAAAATTGACCCACACAGGCAGGCGCATGCGGCAGGGTGGCGCACATGCGGGTCGATGATGTTGCACGGGCGGAAGCTTCCGTTCTCTCGCTCGGTGCACTGCCAGTAGAGCTGCAGCGCCGGCGGCACGCCCGACACCTTGCCGATGCGATCCATCGCCTCTCCCCACGTGCACGTCTTCTCCAGCTTTAGCGTGTTCTCCTCTGGCAGCTCCTTCAGGTCCACCAGATTGAAGGCCTGCTTCTCCACCTGCACCACTGACCTGCCTCTAAGTCGACATCAGCACACGGCTTGGCCCAGCCGACTTCACAGTACACCTGGCCCAGTCGGCGTCATCATGATGAACGCCAACACACGACCGGCCCAGTCACACACGACCTCGCCCCTCAGTGGCACAGTGCTGTGGAGCCAGGATGCTCGTGCTTGAGCACGCGATCTGCCGTGGCGGCTGCTTCATCGGGCTGCCACATCAGCAAAGCATCATGCGCATGTTGCGGGCACTCATGCTGGACAGATGCGCGCTCATGCTGAAGCTCATGTAGGGTCCTCATGCTGGCCATGCCTGGCGCAGCCCCCTGTGTTCAGACGGAACCGGAGGACACGCTGAGTCAGACGACCCAACGGCTCGGGAATAGCGACAGCATGCACAGCCCAATGTCACCTCTGCGCCCCTACAGCGCACGCCCCGCCGCTGGCGCCCATGACAAGAGTATGCAAATGCGCAGCACCACAACTCGGAGGTTGTGGCAGTGTGTGCAGGTCTGCAAGGTATCCGTGCAACCCAGCAGTCCGCGCTGCAGATGTGGACCAGCGGTTGACCACCATGGCCAGAACTGTACTGCAGGCTACGTGCAGCCGCACAACTGCCACACGGCGGTGCCCTGAACGGACTTCTGGACTGGCCTTCCCGCCGACCATGTGCGTGTCTGTACGCGTGCAGTGTGGCCTCGTGTGCAGTGTGGCCATGCATGGCCACACTGCGCAGTCTGGCAAGCACAAGGACCTACCTACAACTGCCCCAGTGCGTCGCACGTAAACAGTCTACTCTGACTTTACTGTAGCCAGCACTCCACAGGCG
This sequence comes from Ulva mutabilis, assembly GCA_900538255.1. Lineage (NCBI taxonomy): Eukaryota > Viridiplantae > Chlorophyta > Ulvophyceae > Ulvales > Ulvaceae > Ulva > Ulva mutabilis. The sequence continues at coordinate 1,096,165 of UNSF01000001.1, forward strand.
CTGCTGGTGCCTTTCCTGTGTACACAGATGACACACGTCAGCACATCAGCACACACACCATCCCGCCACAAATTCAACACATTAGCAGCAACCCTTCAGGTACTTGTATGTACACATGGTCGCTGCTAATGTACAAATCGCTGCATATGTACAAGTACCTGAAGAGTCGCTGAGTGACATGAGTGATCTCACTTCTAGTGACTAGCACATATGCGCGATGCGATGGATCCGCACGCGGCGTCGCTCTGTGCCAAGGCACATGCACATGCACGTCATGACCATCACATTTCAAACACATGTGATGGTCATGAACTTGGCATACAGCCAGGGGCACAGAGTCCAGGGGCGGGTGGGCGTGGCGCACATGCTCCTGCACGATGGCCTTTGTGAGGACCTTGAAGGTGACGTAGCGGTGCGCCTGCATGCGCTCGCGCCGCTTGTGCTCCTTCGCGGCGAGCTCCGCCTTGAGCTGCTCGCGCACGGCCGCCTCCACCTCCTCCCCCGTCGTCGGCGCCATGACCGAGTCCCAGTCCCGCTCGCGGATGTACACGAGCATGTACGCGTTGTTCATCGCGCGCCGCCGCTGGTACTGGCCCTGCCCTGCAGTGTGATCACCCCACTGTGCGACTGCCGTGATTATGACACACCTGAGCAATGGCTGTCGCAACGCCCAGTGGCCCCCGCTGTGTGACTGCCATGCGTGCCGGCTGATGACCAGGAAGCTGCTGGCGCAAGGATACGCCGTGGCCGTGTGGTTATGTGGCAGAGGCAGACTGCTGTGCGTCACATGTAGAATAATGTGCGTCAGACACAGGCTCCTGGTCGGACACTGATGAAGCCATGGCTGGATAGAGTTTTTGTGTGATCCAGGCACATGGAAATAAGGGAAATGCGATTTTCGAAGGAAAGCTGGCTATGATGAGTGTTGTTATTCGAATAAAGGGCAGGTCGATGCGGGTGCCGACGTCAGAACATGTCATTGCGGACGCGGACATGATTTGTGCCAAAGCTGGCGGATGTGATGGAGGCTCCATGCCATATAGACAGCAACTCCGTTGGTTCCCCACCAACACACAGGAAAGCCTGTTTGCCAAATTGGCATACAGACATTGCTCTGGCGGTGTGGGCTGTTCAGGCAGCAAGCTGGGTTGAGCACGGCGATGGGCATGACAGCATAGCAGCAGCACCTTGCATGGGCGCATCGTCCCCAAACTGCTGGTCGATCGCCTCAGCTTGCTCCACCTGGGTGACAGTCTCGTCATCGAATTTGTACCACTTGCCGTCGCTGGCGCGGATGTAGGCATAGTAGTGGCCGCCTCCGGACGCCCCAGAATGCACCAGCACAGAGAAGAGCTTGTAGACCTGCTTGACTGACAGATCTGCATCTGGAGCCATCAGCTCCTCCTTGAACTCCAGTGTCTCAGTGAACTCATACCGCTTGTTCACCTGGGACAAACCTGGTTTTTATGAAACCCTACTTGTATCCCTCCACGAGCGATTACACAGGGCATGCTGCACAGACAGCTGGCTACCTACCAGCAGATTTGCACGCATGACCAGGGCTGTTGCGTGAGTAGTTGTCAACGGATAATGTGCCAAACTGCTGCCGCGATTATGATGAACCCATACGCATGGCAGGGCTGATCCGAATGCAGTCTGCACTGTGTGCACAGTAAGGCCCGGGGAGCACCTTGTATGGTGTCCAGGACTGATAATCAAAGTTGAAGCGCTTGAGATGGAGCTGGAGAACTGGCGGGAGCTCCTGGAAGACGGAGCCCATGCGTGTGTCCTGCAGCCCGTGGCCCTCCGCCTGCCACTTGTTCTCCCCGACCAGGTCCTCAGTCTGCACCCAAGCGCACCCATGCAGCCCCGCTAAGCAGCCGCATCAGATCTGACTGTGCATGAGCAGAAACACTGTGCAATTTTGCTGCATCAATCAATGACGAGTTGCACCAGCAGCTACGATGCCCAATGAGCACGAACTCTGACAGCACCACACTGGGCACTTCTGATACTGCAGTATCTAACAGTATAGGCTGCTGGAAATGCTTGATAGAGTGGATGACCATGACCAGCCTGCTTTGGTTGAGAGGATGCACGGCAAGTGTTTGCCAGAGCCAAAATCCTGCCTCATGGCAAGCGTGCTGACACTGCTGGCTGAGGGCCCACCTTGCAGAATGCCTCCAGAGATTCGTACACACTTTTACAACCAATGACATCTAGCTGCAGGTCAATAAACTCCTCCTGCTTGGTTGACCTGAAGTCGACGTGCATGCACTGCAGAATGGTGCACGTCTTCCCCTTCAGCAATCGATCTACTGACTTGTCAACAATGGTGCCTGCAAGCAAGGGTAAAGCTGTAGTCATGGATTAAAGAGTGTGCTAGGTACCCAGCAGCTGCGCTTATTGAGGCACGCAGTTTCACAGGGCACAGCTGGCCTGATGTGGTCTTGTGGCAGCCACAGGTTCAATGACGACACCTCATCACACACAAACCACAATCCACGATCCACACACAGCTTGTCACCATCGCCAACAATGTATGTTGCTGCACATATAAAACATGTTGGGCATGTACGAAGTTTGACTTCCTAGCAGGCAGCACTCTAGCTGACGTCAATCCGCCAAGAGGGTTTGTGCAGCCGTGGTTTCTGAGCCACATTTACCAAGCGGCATTCCGGCCGTGGCTATATGCTCACCACATACCGCTCAGATATTGATAAGCACGTACTGCCAGGCGAGATCACATGGTAGGAATGATGGCTCCCTTTGCAGCGTCCCCTACTACTGTGGCATGCCAAACGCGCAAAGCATCGAGCCAGACCAGTGAGCTTTCAAGATGCAATTGCACAGACGAAGCCAGTGTGGCCACACATCAACGATATGTATTTCCCTGGGTGCCATGTTCGATGACCCACATCAGCGCAGTAGAGCTCATACCTTTCATCTTCTCTTCCAGCTTGTCACAAAGCTTCAGCTCAAGCTCCTCCACATCTTGTTGCACAAACGCGTCACCTGTCGTCCATCCAAAGGACCGGACAAGCTGTTTGGTGGAAACAGGAGTCTGGCTGTACTCTAGTTTGTAGAAGAGGCGCTTCAGTGCCAGCGGAATCGACACCTCCGGGTCCTCCCCCTCTGCAGTGGGCATGTGATATACCGCCCGGCGGAACTGCGGAACATGGTACAGCGTCTGCAGCAGCGAGTTCATGTAGCACGTTGCCCCCTGCAAGTGAGCAGAGCTGCAGTCAGCTACGTTACATGGCAACTGCACCGCAAACGTTGTACTTCAGAGTCTGAGGAGCACACGATTGAGTGAACAAAGCTGCTTGATCCAACATGGCATCGTATTGTCCACTACTCCAATAGCACTGTGCTTGTTTGACTCAACAGGGCATGCAAACAAGATCAGTGGCATCGTGCCTGACATAGAGAACAGCAGATGCACGGACGAGTGGCAGGAGCCAGACAGCCTGCTGCAATCGCATGAGCAATGCACAGTGCTATGGTGGATGCAGGCTGCAGATGTGCAAAGCTATGGGTGAATGAGGGAAGTGTGGTCATGGGTAGATCAGTGGTGTACCTGGTTCTTGAGTCCCACATATCCCGTGAGCTGGCGGGTGAGGCCCGTGTACTTCTCCTCCAGCTTGACTTTGAGATTCACCCGGATGTGAAGGTTTCCATCTGGCATGTACTGCTCGCGAGAGTTGGTGAGATGAGTGAGCTTGATGAAATCAGCAAAACCCCAGTCATCCTCCGAGGGAGTGAATCGATGTGAGCTGTCTGCACGAAAGGGAACGCTGCTGGTGGCGGCAGAGTCAATGGACACACACCAGGACGTGGCATGTGGCTACACTCAAATTTGTCCAACGATGTAACATGCCAGTTGACCATTGTGTGCTTGATCACAACAGATCACACTGACCCAGCACACAATCACTGGAAACATTTGCAGCACCAAGAGAGGCCAGCCACCTTTGGAGATGCTCTGTGTGGTGTCAGCTCGATTGACCACAGTGAGTGTAAAGGCTGCTTCCGGCAGATCAGCATGGGGAAGAAACTTCGAGTCAGCCAGCTGCAGAAAAATTGACATGCACGGATCATCCTTGGGCCTCCCACTGCTCCCCTGCGGAAACAGCAGCAGGTTCCTGCACGGCGGCATGATGTCAATTCTATCATACGCCCTGTCTGTTCAGCTGATCGTTGCGACAGAGCCGCACCAGGAGAACGCAGCGATATCGAACTCGTCAGACTTGATTTTCTTCGCGGGACTGTCTACTGGCTCACTGATATACTGGTCTATGCCTTCAAGGATGTACTGCAGCAACGGTAGCATGTTAATGCCACATATAGAGGCAGGCTGATCGCTGCCACATCCTACATGCGAGAACGCTTCGATAGCTTGCACAGCCGCACCAGGTACTCGCCTTCCGCGCAGCCAGTCTTTAGGAACTCTATATGAGCACGTTACCTGTTAGAAGTGCTGAGTTGGTCTGCGTAAGCACCGTGACGGGGAGCAGGCGCCGGAGCATACCGTCCCAGCTCGTAGTCTGCGCAGCGGCTTCATCAGCGACAAACGCGCTTTCTCCACGCATTTCTACATCACTGCCTTCGACATTTGCCGTTTCCTCTACCATGTGCCTTGATCGCTGCTCACGTAACGAGAATCGCAAGAAATCTGACAGCCGCGGTCATTGGGGACAATCAAGGTAGCATCACGGTACCCGTTGCCAGCGGAATCATTGTATAATTCTTGACTTGTTTTTCGCCTGTCACGAGGCATGTCGGGTCTGGCGTGCCTCTGTGCACCTCTGACCATACCGGCATAGCGCGGGACACCAAAACGTGACCACCTGCTTCGTCCTCATTGTCTCTCGCAGAAATGGGACCAACGCCAGGTGACTGGAGCATGGTGCGGAAAGTAGTGTCGCTCATTGCCGATATCTACATGGGTTTGAATCAAATGCATGCAGATCCTTTCTGTACGCGCAGGCACCCCTCGGCCGCGGAGCGCTCTCCGCCCAAGCTGACGCTCGTGTACTATCAATGAGGTAGAAGATACACTGGATGCTGCTGGTTACAGAACTGACACAGGCTACCGTGACTAGTTTCGGCCAGTGCCAATGGCCTCATCAGACGGACGGTGTGCAGTCCAGCAGTCAACGGCGATCACGAGCGTAGGGCTCCTAATGTAGTCCTCGAGGGTGTAGCTGTCTCAACCTGCTTTTTCCATCACTAGATTGAGAAACAACATGAGTACGCTCGTGAGCGCTCATGGCAAGTACGGTGCATGGGTGTCGTGTCACCAGATCGTCCACATTCTGTGGCACCGTTCTGGTGGTACCGTCGTGTTTGCGGGCGATCATCCACGTAAACTTCGCATGGCTTTAGTCTACGGTAGTGTTGTGGCAGATACTGCATGTTAGTCGCACTGGCCTATATACTCGCACTGGCCAATTCGCTGCGGCCGAAGGCGTCGAAGGTCTGCTGTGTTCGTGAGCTTTTGTGATGCGGTGCGATTCGCACACACGCTAAACGCCCGTAAGTAGTACCTCCGCATTGTGCTGATTGACAGTCACCGCCACGGTCTTGAAAGTGCTTGCCGCCCGATTGGGCGCGCTGACCGCTGCCGACCACATTGTCGTGCGTAGGCGCAGCAAGAAAACACCGATGCGTTGACACTTCTTCATGTGCATACTGCGCGAGCTGCCCTGATTGAGCGTAGGCATCGCTTAAATGCTGGCCATTCGCTTCTTACCAGCGGTTTCCATCCACTATCCGGACAAGCGCGCAACACGTTCCATGTGCATCGCGCGTCACCACAAGGTTCCGCGCAACCATGTTGTCAACCCAATTCATTTTTCCGTGCTTACGCAACAGGCGCTTTCTCGTCGGTACATGCTGTTGAACCTTGATTGTGAGCACACAGCAGTTTCTGGGACAGGAATGGTCAACCAGGCGCAAGATGGGGTATCGATCTGGCCTCAAAATTCAATTTGAAAGCCTTAGGTCGCGATGAAGGCTCTGCAGGCCATGATAAATGAACGGTTTATGTATAGTGCTGGGCGAGTGCTCTTGGGTAAGGGGAGCAAGGGGAGCACGTTGGGATTTGGGGTTTAGGGACAGGTTACACAGGATGCAGAACATGAGCTGAGACATATACGGGTCATATGAGCACTAGACCTGACGTCCAATGCTGACAATCACATAGGTACTGAGATGTGACAGACCGGAGGCCCAGGGCACCATGAATTCACCAGATTGCCATCGAATTGACCTGACAGACTTACACATGCTTGAGACAGCCGATTTGGCTGCGGCCTGAGGGGGTTGGCAAAGCCAGCTGCTCAGCATGACGTATGATGTGCTCCCAACAAACTTTGAACAGGTTGAACAGGCTATCTTGTCCCGATTGTGGGTGGTAAGCACCATTATGACGCTGCTGCAACATGGACTTGCCTGTCCTAGTCGAGTTGTGCCCGGCGTGCAGCCTTCTGTGCTGCCGTTTGTGTCGGTAACTGGCTACATACTAGACAATGGCTACATACTAGACGACGGCGCGCCAGGCTCGCGCCCCTCCGGGCTAGACTGGTCGGGCGTGCGCTACTGCCGGGCCTTCCCTGTCCCCACGGACGGCCTACTGGCGCAGACGGGCCATCGCGCATAGGCTTCTTGAGCCCCCCCCCCCCCCCCTACCCGCCCCCCCAGCAGATTTGCAGGCCTGGGCTAAACTGAGACAAAATTGAGCACTGCACAGTGAATGGTTGCATCTCTTCAGCGCCGTACTGCAGCATGGCCTGCGCCTGAAGTGACATGCGCGTGTGCACTTTGGAAGAATGCATGGTAAGAGCACCCGCAGGTGCGCACCCACACAATTCCACTGCCCTCACTGCCGGGCGCTTGTGTTGACCTCCGTCACAGTTTCACTGTCAATTCCAACCAGAGCGCATACCCATGCGTTGGTGAATGTCACACTGGCGCCACATTGCTTTTTACTCTTCAGTGGGGTTTGAGCTGAAAAGGCGAGCGCCCAAATTCAGATCCGTGTGCCAGGAATCTGTGAAATGTTGGCTGCACATGTACCGAGCACACGCATGTCATCAGCAGTTTTGACAACCCATGGAAGCTGCCGCGCAGCTCGAGGAATTCCATGTGCTGTAGAAGCTGCTACACGGTGTCGTGGAATGATTGAATTGCCTGTTTCGAGCTGCTGCAGTAGTGCGTGCCCCCAGAGCGTGTTGCAATGTGCACCATCCATGTAGCAGACTGGCCGATCTGATCTAATTACGAGGCAACGCTTGCTGCTAGTGCCCCCGACAGCTGCATTTGTGTACCAACACTGGAAGTAGAAGTAGGACAGGATAGTTGGCGGGCACCACGTTGCTGCCATGAGAAGCCCCACAGCAGTGACCTGAACTGAGCAGGTCACACGATTGAGATGAGAACCGTCACACGGTTGAGATGACCAGTCACGCGATTGAGATGGTACAAGGCTGAGGCAGGGCCTTCTTGGGGATGGAAACCCGCAGCACTCCCCCCTTGCACTCTGCCTTTGCCTCTGCCAGACTGGCTGTCTCTGGGAACTTCAGCACCCGCTGTTTGAACTGCTGCGCCCTCTCACGTTGCAGCACCTTGACACTACACGCTTCCTCAGCTGTCCCCATTGCCGTCGCATTCTTGGCGCTGGTTACATTATCTGGGATTTCTGGTTTGTCCACCACATTCCGACCAGACACTGCGAGCGCATCCAGAGCAGCGATATTTGGAGCGGACCCTGGGACAGATATGGTCACGGTTGTGCGCTCGACATTCAGGTTGATGGCACTCTTCTGAACGCCGGGCACATCAGCAAAGACCACGAAATCCTCATCGTTCTGCACACATAGCCCTGCATGAGAGATGCCAAGTTTGCACATCGGGTCGAGTGGTCCCAATGCGCCGAGCTTGCAAGTGCCCTGTCGATATGGCCACAGCAACCCATAAGGCAGCTTATCAGGCTACTCAGACTACTGCCGAATGCAGTAGACATGTCTGTGTCTCAAGAACTGCAATGCAGTTACTGCATGTGAACACAACTGACAGTCCCACTCTGCTTTTCATGCGACGGTATTCGTATGGCTGGAGCTACCAGTGCGAAGACACAGCATGACTACATCCAGAAGGAAGCGATTTCTGATACAGTGGCATTGGCCATGCTGCCAGTGCGCTGTCGCATCCGGTGTATAGCTGTATGCGGATGAACAGCACTTGACTCGAAGAATCACTGTGCCAGACACGACCCTTGCTGCAGATCCATGCCGTACATGTGAGCATGTGCAGGTATACAGGTGTTGCTGACACAGTCAGCCTTGTGCCCTATGCTACTGACATATGGGCGTTCAGTCCAGGCAGCAGGGAGGCCAACAGATTCAAGAGCATGCCTTAAACACATCCACGGGAATGTTGCGCTTCATTGGATTCTTCACATCGTGCTGCAGGGAGTTCTTATCTGCGTTCCTGCACAGGCACTCCAATGTACACTTGTATAGCTGGGCACGGACCACATGTACCCTGCATGCCACAACTGCACCGATGCAGACTGCAATAGCATAATGCTGCAATTGGCGATGGTGATTCCAAAGATTTTCCGTTGCAACCTCACGCACTGACCCCACAGAACATGTGCAGCCATATCAAGAGCAGGACAGCCACCAACGTGCTGCAACGCGGTGCACCGTCATACATGACAAAATAAGCAAAATGCTTGCCACAACAGGCTGTTCCACCAGATCTGGCTCTGTAGCAGCCATGCAGCAACGCGATACATATCCAACAAAACGGCACCTTGGACGGTGGCCATCTCGACTTTGCCACACTGATGAAGCTCAAGATCCTCAACATCTTGCTGCAAAGCAGCTCAGACTGTCAACTGTTAGGAAGCCCAAGCTATTTGCTGTTGATAATTGGTGTTGTTCATGGTGCTGTATGCGTTTTTTGCTCTCAGCTCTTCCCGTCCTCGTAATCTCACCTCAGCTTACTATAAGGCCAGGCCTTAATGCATTACCATTGAAATCACAGCACAAGCCACTTCAAGAGAGTTGGGGATGGACAGTGTTGTGCAAATGCTCTTTCGAAGACTACTGTGGGACGACGTGAATGTGGCGACTAACATGTGATGTTAGGCGTGATCTGACTTGTGTATAGCGTGCATGTGGATGTTCACACGAGGGACTTGCATATGGGCGGGTGCAATACTTGTGCTTTTCGCTTCCGGATAGGTGCAGTGCTGAGCTATTTGGTCGACCCGGGAATCTGGGTGTGCTCCAGCTTGTAGAAGAGGTGCTTCAGCGCCAGAGGAATTGACACCTCGGGGTCCTCCCCCTCTGCAGTGGGCATGTCATACACCGCCCGGCGGAACTGTGGAATGTGGTAAAGCGTCTGCAGCAGTAAGTCCATGCAGCATGTTGACCCCTGCAAGTGAGCAGCGCTGCGGTCAGCTGTGCTCTACCACAACTGCACCACAAAAATTGTACTTGAGACTCTGATGAGCACATGAGAGACTAAAGAAAGCTAGTTGATACGACATGGCATCATATTGTCCACTACTCGAACAGGACTGTGCTTGTTTGACTCAACAGGGCATACAAACAAGATCAGTGATATCATGCCTGACATAGAGCACGGCAGATGCACGGACTGGTGGCAGGGAGCCAGACCGCCTGCTGCGACCGCATGACAAACGCACAGTGCCATAGTGGATCGAGGTTGAAAATGCACTGAAACATGGGTGAATGAGGGAGGTGTGGGCATTACGGAAGTGTGGTCAATGGGTGGATCAGTGGTGTACCTGGTTCTTGAGTCCCACGGTCCCGTGAGCTGGCGTGTGACGCCCGTGTACTTCTTGATGAGCTTGACTTGCAGTTTTACCCGGATGTGAAGGTTCCCATCTGGCATGTACTGCTCGCGAGCGTTGGTGAGATGAGTGTGCTTGATGAACTCAGTAAACCCCCAGTCATCCTCCGAGGGAGTGAATCGATGTGAGCTGTCTGCATAAAAGGGAATGCTGATGGTGTTGGCAGACCCAAATGAACACACAGCAGCAAGTGGCAAGTGGTCACACTCGATCTCGTTCAACGATTTAACATGACATTTCATCAATGCATGCTTGATTGCACGAGATCACACAGACCCAACACACAATCACTGGACGCATTGCCAGGACGACGAGAGGCCAGACACCTTTGGAGAGGCTCTGTGTGGTGTCAGCTCGATTGATCACAGTGACTGTAAAGTCTGCTTCGGGGGTAGAAGTTTACAGTCAGCCAGCTGCAGAAAAATTGACATGCACCGATCGTCCTCGGGCCTCGCACTGCTGCTCCGCGGGAAGAGCGACAGGTTCCTGCACGGCGGAATCATATCAAATCTCTTATAAGCCCTGTCTGTTCAGCTCATCGTTGCACACAGCCGCACCAGGCGAACGCAGCAATATGAAACTCGTCCGACTTGATGTTCTTCACGGCCTCGTCGGCTGGCTCACTAAGGTACTGGTCTATGCCTTCGAGAACTTACTGCAGCAGCGAAAGCATGTTAGTGCTACACAGAGACTGAGGCTGCTCCTTGCCACATCCTACATGCGCGACCGCTTCGATAGCGTGCAAAGCCGCACCAGGTACTCGCCTTCCGCGCAGCCAGTCCTTATGAACTCTATATGATCACGTTAGCTGTTTAGATGCTGATTTTATCTGCGTAAGCACAGTGACGGGGAGCAGGATGGAGCATACCGTCCCAGCTCGTAGTCTGCGCAGCGGCTTCATCAGCGACAAACGCACTTTCACCACGCATTTCTACATCAATGCCTTCTATGATTCCGTTTCCTCTACCATAGTCCCTGCTCGCTGCTCACGTAACGAGAGTAGCAAGACACTGGACAGCTGCGATCATCGGGGAGCATCAAGATAACATCATGTCACTCGTTCCGAGCGGTATCAATCTTTGCTGTTTGATTTGTTGCTTCGGCTGACACGAGGCATGTCGGGTCTGGACACGAGGCATGTCGGGTCTGGTCACCAGGCCTCTACAGGCACCTCTCCACAAAACGGGATTCCAGGCCTATTTTTTAAATTCAGAACGGGATGTCCCTTTATTGATCATGATATAAAACGGGATTCCCTGTTTGATGTTGTGAAAAAACCAGAGTGCCAAAAAAATGCACAGTGCACTATGAATCCCGTTTTCTGAACGCTCCGCGGGCGCGAAACAGGAATCCCGTTTCCTCCCCTGTCGTACGCAGGGCAAGCCCGGCAAGCACCCAGCCCTCTCACCGGGAACTTCGCCTTTTTCAGCTTTTTTTACAGGGATTCCCGTCGGGGTGTAGATGCCTGGAGTGACTAACTCTGGTATGAAGACTCTGGTATATATATGCCTCTGCGCACATCTGACCATTCCGGCATGGCGGGAGACCAGAACGCGACTAACCTCTTGTGCTTCGTCCTCATTGTCTCGCGCAAAAAAAAAATTTTATACATAGCGTGAATAGTAGTGTTCTGAAGAAGGTTCTTATCATGGTTGTGCACATCCCAGAAGGCTACGGTGTTTTCCGATCGAGTACAACGGGGGGGGGGGGACGGGCAGGCTGCAGAGTGTGCCGGGGGATGAGAGGGGAAAGCCATGGGTAGCATCCTATATATCCGCAATGGCATGATCAGCGCCGGCAGACTATCAGTGGGGACAACCAGGCCGGGCAGGAGCGCCTGCCCGACATCGCGTACCAACCTGGCCGCCGCGGAGGGGCGCGACTTCCCGTGACAGCACGCGCCACAGCATTGTGGACAGATCACGCATGGCTTGACCATGAGAGTACGTTTGGAGACCGCGCCACGCCCTGCTGCCACTTCCGCAATTGCATGGAGGAACCTGTATGCCTCCGGCCCCGGCCTGCCGTATGTCTCATGCACGAGCGGGATGAACTGGGCGCCACCAGCGATGGCGCGATAGTAGGCGCGCTTCTGCGCTTCACCCTTCTCAACGGTTGCCAGCCGCATCCGTCGCAGCATGCACATAGGATCGCACATGGGAGCGGGCAAATGGGTGCATTACCTTCACATGCCGCAGTGCCATGCGCATGGTTGCTTGGAGGAACGCCAGAACTTCTTGCCCAGAGGGTTGCCCTGCTGTGGGGGTCGCTGCGACCGAGGGGGGAGGGTTGCAAGCGGCTGCAACTTGAAGGGCGCCCAGTCAAAGGCTTTCGAATCACAATGGCAGGACTGGTTCCCAAGAACGGTGTTCGAATTCACTAGCGCACACCGACGTGAAAACTGTCGTATCAACAGCCTGGCAGCCCCCCGGGTGAAACAGGCCTAGATCGCCGGATTAAATCACTCTTACCTCACATGTTCTACATCACTGGCTAAATGCTCGACGATCCGCTTCTCCGTGGTACCCTGCATCGCTCCTCCTCCGCTCCTGACCAACTGCTCGAGCAGGATCCAGAGCTCCAGATCGCAGCATGCATGTGACGTCTAGATCTCAAAGCACAGCATGCGCACAGCATCACAATGACCACTCTTGCTTAAAACGTGTGGCGGCGTTCAACAAGATGTCGAATGAGATAGCGATTGAGACAGTCAGCCAGCCGCCCGCCGGGGAATCGGGGAAAGTTGTCATCTAAACTGAAAAAGGGAGGAACTTCGCATGTGCAAGGCTGAGCTTGTTAGACAAGTGTACGTACGCGTGCTTGGCATATCTGTATTGATCCGAGACGATTGCATTCAAAGCTGCTGGAATCGGTGTAAACGTGGTTCAGTTGTCGCCATCGATCTGTGCTGCTTGCGGCGCGAATTTTGCTCGGGGTGGTAATTATATCGTATTCTCTCAATGGGCAACTTGGTGTTACCATGCCGACGCAATTCCTGTTTTTCATCGTACTCGGTTGCAATACTCCGTGAGGAAGGTCAGGCGGGGGCCATGCTGTTCGGGGGCGCGCGCGATCGCATCACGTGTTGCGGTGTCACACTCTTGAACAAATAGAACCACCGGGTCGGTCAACATCACGCAAGGCTTGCGGGAGCGGACGTTCCGCTGCATGAGATGGCGGTGCTTGTGCTTGATCGCATCTGACGCCAGATCCTGCATGCATGCCATGCGTGAGATGCTGATGCGTAGTACACATGTGTGTCCCCACAGACGGCCTGCCGGCGCTGACAGGCTATCACGCATAGGCTTGCATCGTGCCCCACCCCCCACCCCTCCACCTCCGCCCATTTCGCACTCCGCCCATTTCGCACTGCGCCCCCCCCCCCCTCCACCCATTTTGCCCTGCAGCCCCCCGCACCCGTTCCTCCTCCTTCCTCCCTCTTCCCTCCCCCCCGCGCACCTCCGCCGTCTCTCCTCTGCCCCCCCTTCGCGGACACCGCTCGTGCTGCCGGGCTGGCTGTGGCTGCAGCCCCTGGGATCGGTGCCTCGCAGCCTCGGAGATGGCCATAGCGCGCGCCGGCGCGCCCGTGCAGACTGCTAGTGTCGAGTCGGCGCCCGCTGGTGGGCCCGGCCAGTGCTGACTGTGTTTGGCATGCTCGTGGGCTGCGTGGTACTGCGCGGTGTGTGAGTGTCTGCTTTCGAGCCGGCGCTAGTTCGTTCTTGCATTTGCTCGTGCGGCGAGTGGCCTTGGTGCTTATGGTGGCCGGTCTGTCTTTTTGCCTGTTGCCTGGTCTGTTGCCTCGGCGCTGCTGAGTCCTAGATCTATCACTGCGTAACACATGTGTGTCGACAGGGCTTCAGTGCTACTCTGCGAGTGAGCGTCCATTGGCATGGATCAGAGTGAGCGGACGGCATGAGGTGGTCGAGAGATCTCGCACATGCAGCGAGCAGTCGTGAGACAGAACAAGTGCAAGCGACTGCAACTCTGCTGTCTGGACTGCAACTCTGCTGGAGCCCTTCCCAGAGTACCTAGTTATGCCCTATAGTGCTCCCAAAGTCAGTCTGGGGTGTTTCTGGTGTCCGCGACAGGACTGGGAGTGCCATACAACTGAGTGATAGGCCCCCTCTGTCGAGTGTGGTATACAGGCCTATGGCACACGCCGGATCGGGCGCAGTACACCACCAATGTGAAAAGAGAAGTGAGTGTAGGTTTGTGTGGAGGCAACGAGCTGTTGTTCAGGATGGGCTTGCAGATCATGACTGGTGTGTCTGGAAAGGCAGCCGTGGCGGGCAGAGTCCGCCCGGTGGCTGAGTTGTGAGGTAGTGCGTCGGATGTGCCACTGGCATGACTAGCGCATAACGGCTCTGTAACCACACACAGTGCTAGCTGAGTTGAGGTCGCCTGGGCTGGACATCACTATTGCCATCAACGTATGTGGAAGCCATCCTCATGTGTGTCTGTGAATCACTACAATGCTTGTTGACCCAGTTGCTGGCACTGTCTGGCCAGGCGCATGCGGGAGGGTGGCGCACATGCGGGTTGATGATTTGGCACGGGTGGAAAGTTCCATTCTCTCGCTCGGCGCACTGCCAGTAGAGCTGCAGCGCCGGCGGCACGCCCGACACTTTGCCGATGCGCTCCATTGCCTCGCCCCACGTGCACGTCTTCTCCAGCTTGAGCGTGTTCTTCTCTGGCAGCTGCTTCAGGTCCACCAGATTGAAGGCCTGCTTCTTCACCTGCACCACTTATTCCTATCATAGCATCCGTGGGACACGACTGCAGCTGGGAGCTGGAGTGCGCGAGTAGGGGTGGCCGAGATTCAGGCTGCTTGCTGGCGGTGGTGCGTGGTGCGGACGGTTGGCGTGCACGGGCAATGCTATGGTGTGGTTGTCGTGGTTGTGGTGTACGACGCCGCAAAAAAATTTTCAAGTAAAGCTACCTCCACTCCATGCGTACTCCTTAAGGATCGCAGCGCTTGTGCCTTTTGTGTGCAGTGCACAGTGTGCTGCGTGCTGGCGGTGCATGCGAGCTGCGTAGTGCGTGCTGCGTGCTGGCGGTGCGTGCGTGCTGCGGACGGTTGGCGCGTGTGGCTATTGTGTGGTTGTCGTGGTTGTGGTGTGCGACGCTGCGTAAAAATATTCGAATAAAGCTACCTCCACTCCACACGTACTTCCTAAGGATCGCAGCGTCTAAGCCTTAAGTCCCCCAGTTGTGCCTTTCGTATGCACACTGTGCGCTGCACACGACAGCGCACAAGTACAGTCAAGTCGTGTGCAGTTCACAGCGTGCACACAAGTAGCATACGCGTCCGCACATACACCACCGCGCAGCGCATACAACACGCTATAGCGCTAGCATCATCAGTACACACAAGCATCTGCTGATTACCTGAGTGACGTGCAAACGGAAGTGTATAGACAAGCTGCACATATGCGTGACGTCATGCAACCGATGGTCGGCCACGCATCGGTATGACAGTCCCTCTATTCAAATGTCCATACATGCATCAATTCGCAATGGTAGCTCAGGTTGATCAAAGAATTTTGTGGATGCTGACCATGACACACGGCCACGGGCATGGAGTCGAGTGGCAGGCGGGTGGGGTGGGCGGGGCGCACATGCTCCTGCACGATGGCCTTTGTGAGGACCTTGAAGGTGACGTAGCGGTGCGCCTGCATGCGCTCGCGCCGCTTGTGCTCCTTCGCGGCGAGCTCCGCCTTGAGCTGCTCGCGCACGGCCGCCTCCACCTCCTCCCCCGTCGTCGGCGCCATGACCGAGTCCCAGTCACACTCGCGGATGTACACAAGCATGTACGCGCTGTTCATCGCGCGCCGCCGCGGGAAGTGGCCCAGCCTTGGGCCTGCAGTGCCCCCGCTGTGTGACTGCTGTGCGTTAGAGGCAGACTTCTGGACAGGCACGGCCGAAGCTGTGGCTGGATAGCTGTGGCTGGTTTATGGAGGACCGCTCCACATGATGGTGTTGTTTTCCAAGTCAACCGGAGTTTGATGCCGGGGCTGACCTCAGACCGGGTCATACTCGGAGATGGACATGATTCATTCCAATGCTAGCGGATGTGATGGAGGCTGGCAAATCTGAAATATCTCACAGACAGGTCTATGCCATACACATAGCAAGCCCATTGTTTCACCGCCAACACCTAGGCAATCCTGCGTCAAGCTGCCTTGCTACACAAGCACTGCTATGGAGATGCGAGGTGTCCAGGCAGCAGGATCATCCATGATTATCCATATGATATATTGAGCACGGTGATTGGCATGTGACAGGTGGGAGGCAGCACCTGGTTGCATGGGAGCGATAGCATCGTCCCCAAACTGCTGGTCGATCGCCTCAGCTTGCTCCACCTGGATGACAGTCTCGTCATCGAATTTGTACCACTTGCCGTCGCTGGCGCGGATGTAGGCATAGTAGTAGCCACCTTCGTATTTCCCAGAGTGCACCAGCACAGAGAAGAGCTTATAGACCTGCTTGACTGACAGGTCTGCGTCCGGGGCCATCAGCTCCTCCTTGAACTCCAGTGTCTCGGTGAATTCATACCGCTTGTTTACCTGCGAAACACCAAATTTCATGCCTCCATGTTCACCTGGGAAACACCTACTTATATGCCTCCATGAGCACGTACACAGGGCATCCTGCGCAGGCAGCTGGCTACCTACCAGCACGTTTGCACTCCCGGCCATGCACTCATGCAATCATGGCCAACGGATGCTCTACCATGGTAGCGCGCTGCTGTTTCAATTGCAGTGTAACCATAACTGTTGTAGAGCTGATCAGAGTTCAATCTGCAGCACCATGTACACATGCAGCAGGACCTCAGGGTGGGCAGACCTTGTATGGTGTCCAGGACTGGTAGTCAAAGTTGAAGCGCTTGAGGTGGAGCTGGAGCACCGGCGGGAGCTCCTGGAAGGCGGAGCGCATGCGTGTGTCCTGCAGCCCGTAGCCCTCCGCCTTCCACTTGTTCTCGCCGACCAGGTCCTCAGTCTGCACCCAAGAGCACCCATGTAGCCGCAGCAGGTCTGACTGTGAATGAGCAGCAAGAGTGTGCATCTGTGCTGTCATCGGTCAATCACAAGGTACACCTGATGTCGATGATACAGACAGGGATAAATACTTACTCCAATGATACCGTGACAGACATTGTCAGACACGGTTGGCAATGCTAGGCTGCAATGCTCCATATGCATAAGCAGACCCTTTGACAGCATCGCACTAGGGACTTGCGACATTGCAGTATCTGACAGTGCAGGCCACATGTGCGGTTGTGACGGTGCCTTGTGGCTCGGGAACCTTTTCCTTAATTCATGTTGATACTTGCTGCTAGCTGCTTGCTGGGGCTCAGATGCTTGCTTGCTCGTTGCTGCGCTCGCTGCCGGGCTCTTGCGTTGATCTCTGTGTAACGCTGCCGCTGGCAATGATTGAGGCACATTGGATGAACACCGGCATGACCAGCCTGTGGATGCCTTTGACAGGATGCACAGCAGCTGCATGCACACATCATGAGCAGGGCCACTGGCACATTCTACTGCAGGTGCCTCATGGCAGTGTGTTGCCACTGATGGCTGAGTGCCCACCTTGCAAAATGCCTCCAGAGACTCGGACACACTTTTGCAGCCGATGACATCCAGTTGCAGATTGAGGAACTCCTCCTCCTTGGTCGACTTGAAGTCGATGTGCATGCACTGCAGGATGGTGCATGTCTTCCCCTTTAGCAATCGATCCACTGACCTGTCCACGATGGTGCCTGCAAGAAGGATATCACACCTGTAGACAAGGGTCACGCAGTGTGCTACATCCTCACCAGCTGCGCTGACTGAGGCAAGCAGCTTCAGCGATCACAGCTGGCCTGATCAAAGATGTGGGCGGCCAGGCGTCCTGGCGGACGTGGGCGCGTGATGCGGACGTACAGTTGGAGTGCGTGGCTTTGACGTGGTTGGCGTGGTGGTGGAGTGCGCTGGTGTGTTACACAGTGATAGATCTAGGACTCAGCAGCGCCGAGGCAACAGACCAGGCAACAAGCAAACAGACAGACCGGCCACCGCAAGCACCAAGGTCACGCGCCGCACGAGCAAATGCCAGAACGAACTATCGCCAGCGCAAAAGCAGACACGCACACACCACGCAGTACCACGCAGGCCACGCGCACACCAAACACACAGCCAGCACTTGCCGGGCCCACAAGCGGTCGTCGGCGCGACACTAGCAGTCTGCACGGGCGCGACAGCGCGCGCTACGGCAATGTCCGAGGCCGCGAGGCACCGGTCCCAGGAGCCATAGCCTCAGCCAGCCCGGCAGCCCGAGCGGTGTCTGGGGAGGGGCGCAGAGGAGAAACGGCGGACGTGCGCTGGGAGGAGGGAAGAGGGAGGGAGGGAAGAGGGAGGGATCGGGTGCGGGGGGGGGGGGGGGGGCTGCAGGGTGAAATGGGTGGAGGGGGGGGGCTCTCGGGGCGAGATGGGCGGAGGGGGGGGGGGGGGGGGGGGGCGACGCAAGCCTATGCGCGATGGCCTGTCTGCGCCGGCAGGCCGTCTGTGGGGACAGGAAGGCCCGGCAGCAGCGCCCGTCCGACCAGTCTAGCACGGAGGGGCGCGGCCGCGCGGGCTTGGCGCGCCAGCGCGCGGCACAATGTTGTGGACAGGTCGCGCATGGCATTGAGAAGGAAAGTACGCTTTGACACCGCCCCGTGTCCCGCGGCAACCTCCGCGACCGTCTGGAGGAAGCGGTACGCGTCCCGTCCAACCCTGCCGTACGTCTCATGTACGAGCGGGATGAACTGGGCGGCACCTGTGATGGCGCCATATTTGTCGCGCTTTTGCCGTGCGCCCTTCTCGGCGGTCGCGCGTGGAGTGCGCTGGTGTGCGGTCATATCGGTACATTGCCAACGCGACAGTGTGACTTGGCGCCTGTGCATTTTGCGGCTTGTCGATGCATGCTGGCAGGAGTTTCGTCGCGTGCTTGCTTGCTTTCGCCCTCGCTGCCGGGCTCTTGCATTGGTATAAGTGGAACACCTCATCAGCCACCACAAAACACGATCCACAAAGAGCCTAGTCAAGATCGCCATGATGTATTCAGCTGTACATGCAGACTATGCTATATCACGTATCACACGTAAGCACATTGCACATCCGTGCAAGCAGCACTCTACTTGGCGTCAGTCTGTAGCTATAGACAGGGCTTGTGCGGCCGTGGATCTGTGGTACACAGTGATGGATCTAGGACCCAGCAGCGTCGAGGCAACACAGCAGTCATATATCTGTGTACACGTGCCGTATGAGCACATTGACCAGCCGGCATTCCGGTCGACCATGATCACGGCTCGTGGCACACCAAACACCGTACGTTCCGTTTTTGTCAAGTACGTACCGCCAGGCGAGCACATGGCAGGTAGGATGGCTCTATGTGCAGCCTCTCCTACTTGGTGTCACCGAGTACGTGGCGACTGTAAGGTACGAGGGGGTAAATGACGCTGACGTGCACGTGACGAGCTTTTGTAAGATATATAATGAGCATTTTTAGGAGGAACGACCTAGGAAACCAGCTTCATGCGCGCAGAAGCCTCGTCATGCAAGTTGAAAAGCAGCAATGCATGCAAAAAGTTTTGTCTATAAACGACAGTGTTATCGTACCAACCGGGCACCATGCCAAATCCACAAGAGCATCGTTCACAGCACCACAGCACCCCAGCGGAAAGGGGTGGAAGAACGATCTATGATCAAAATTTTTGAATCGTGCAGAAAAGATCGTGGAAAGGTCTGACGATTAGCAATCCTTTTGATGACGGCGTCCATGAAGATTTTGCTCGTCAGCGGTGACACTCCCCCACTACTGCGGCATGCAACACAAGCAAAGCATCGAGTCGGCGCCCAATCAGTGAGTATTCGAAATGCAATTGCACAGCCAAAGCCAATACGGCCACAGACAGATATTCTTTGCCTGAGAGCCATGTTCAATGACACGTTAGCGCAGTACAGCCCATACCCCGCATCTTCTCTGCCAGCGTAGCATACAGCTTCAGCTTGTGTTCGAACTCAAGATGAAGCTGTATGCTACGCAATTCCTCAACATCATGCCGCACAACTGCTTCACCTGTCGTCCACCCAAGGGACTGGACAAGCTGTTTCGTTGAAACAGGAGTCTGGCTGTACTCTAGTTTGTAGAAGAGGCGCTTCAGCGCCAGCGGAATCGACACCTCCGGGTCCTCCCCCTCTGCAGTGGGCATGTGATATACCGCCCGGCGGAACTGCGGAACATGGTACAGCGTCTGCAGCAGCGAGTTCATGTAGCACGTTGCCCCCTGCAAGTGAGCAGAGCTGCAGTCAGCTACGTTACATGGCAACTGCACCGCAGACTTGTACTTCAGAGTCTGAGGAGCACACGATTGAGTGAACAAAGCTGCTTGATCCAACATGGCATCGTCTTGTCCACAACTCCAATAGCAATGTGCTTGTTTGGCTCAACAGGGCATGCAAACAAGATCAGTGGCATCGTGCCTGACATAGAGCACAGCAGATGCACGGACGAGTGGCAGGAGCCAGACAGCCTACTGCAATCGCATGAGCAATGCACAGTGCTATGGTGGACACAGGCTGCAGATGTGCAAAGCTATGGGTTAATGAGGGAAGTGTGGTCAATGTGTAGATCAGTGGTGTACCTGGTTCTTGAGTCCCACATATCCCGCGAGCTGGCGGGTGACGCCCGTGTACTTCTCCTCGAGCTTGACTTTGAGATTCACCCGGATGTGGAGGTTTCCATCTGGCATGAACTGCTCGCGAGAGTTGGTGAGATGAGTGAGCTTGATGAACTCAGCAAAACCCCAGTCATCCTCCGAGGGAGTGAATCGATGTGAGCTGTCTGCACGAAAGGGAACGCTGCTGGTGGCGGCAGAGTCAATGGACACACACCAGGACGTGGCATGTGGCTACACTCAAATTTGTCCAACGATGTAACATGCCAGTTGACCATTGTGTGCTTGATCACAACAGATCACACTGACCCAGCACACAATCACTGGAAGCATTTGCAGCACCGAGAGAGGCCAGCCACCTTTGGAGATGCTCTGTGTGGTGTCAGCTCGATTGACCACAGTGAGCGTAAAGGCTGCTTCCGGCAGACCTGTATGGGGAAGAAACTTCGAGTCAGCCACCTGCAGAAAAATTGACATGCACAGATCATCCTTGGGCCTCCCACTGATCCCCTTCGGGAACAGCAGCAGGTTCCTGCACGGCGGCATGATGTCAATTCTATCATAAGCCCTGTCTGTCCAGCTGATCGTTGCGACAGAGCTGCACCAGGAGAACGCAGCGATATCGAACTCGTCAGACTTGATTTTTTTCGCGGGACTGTCTACACTGATGTACTGGTCTATGCCTTCAAGGGTATACTGCAGCAACGGTAGCATGTCAGTACCATATATAGAGGCAGGCTGATCGCTGCCTGCTGATAGCTGCCGATTTTCTTCGCGGGAACGGCTGCTGGCTCACTTATTTGCTGGTCTATGCCTTCACGGATATACTGCAGCAAAAAAACAATATTACTTAATGCCACACACTGGCAGAGGGTGATCATTGCCTCATCCACCGTGCTATAATAAGCTATAGCCGGTGTGGTGCTTTCACATGTATGATTTTGAATTGGGATCAGAATTGTACATCTGGAGAATTTGTATATCTTTTCAGACAAAACCCTGGTGCCTGTACCGATGTGCATGCCATATAATCAGGGGGAGGGGCCGGGCGACAGCGCGCAACCAAGTCCAGGGCTCACACGAGCGGGCTCGCGGCCAGGGCCTATGCCTGCAAAGCTGCGCCAGTTAACTTCCAAGTCAAGCAGGTGTCAGCATCCAAGTCGAGCTGATACCTGGCTTTCCTGCATCATCTTCTGCTGCTTTCAAATAGACTCAATAGATAATGACGACGAAGCAGTACTGCTAGTAGCAGCACTATCTCCATAATAGTAATAGCACGTGCGTGTGTATCTATCTATCTATCTATCTGTCACATGTCCTCTCGAATCTTCGAGACCGGCACCTTACGCTCCAATTCCTTCTTGACATCTTTGAGTGTGCTCCTTTTTTTTGGTGCTACGGCATGCTACCGTCTCATCTCCGATGCTGCACAGAGACATCCGACACGGGAGTGCGCCCACGCGTACGTGCCTCTGCAGACGCGTCGCGCGCTTGCGCCCCCTTGATGAGTAGCTAGGCATCACAGCTTTTGATGCACTAGAGTTTCTGTGTTTCACGTGTTGTTCCAAGTCGGCTATATATGCCGCGTTAAATCGAGGGGCTCCGATCCAGTGCACCAAGCGAACGTACAACTACAGTCTAGACTCACATGCTACCCAGCAGATGCGAGCCGGCCAGGCGATCACCTGGCACAAACTGCGCACCCGTGAGCCGTGCTACCCTGGATATATATGTGTCAAGGACGCTGCGCTCGCACTGCTTGTGATACGCAAAGATCAACGCAAAGCCTGGCAGCGAGGGCAGAAGTAGGCAAGCAGACAACCAAAAGCCCACAAGCACACAGCAACAAGCAGCAGCGGTCTCAGGCACCAAGCTACAGCGAACCAGCATAACTGACACAACCACACCCACACACGTGCACTCCTGCGCACCCCACCACCGCGTCAACCATACCAAGGCCGCACACTAGATTATAGCTGCGACCGTCCGCACCCCGCACCGCCGTCCACCTGCAGCAGGCCTGGCCGCTACTATTCTCACACCAGCACCGCCACCACCGCAACAAGCGGGGGGGGGGGGGGGGTGAGCACGGCCGGACAGCGTGGAGCAGGAGCCCGCCACACCAACCGCGGCCCCCGGCCTGTCCCAGCAGCCCGGGCACTGTTTGTGTTCAACGATGTGCGCGGCATGTCATCGGCATGCCGCTGTGCGCAGCCCCACCTCAGCTCATGAGATCCGGAACACCACAGCGGGATTTGTTTCCAGGCTTTCATGCCCATCATATGCATTGCGTGCTGCAGCTGACGCTACGTTCCCTCAAACAGCGAACGCATGCCCATGCCCGTGCCACGGCACAATTGGCGCAATTGTAAGTTTTGCACCAGACCTGCTAGTAAAAGTTCGAGTGGTCATGGGTGCAGCACTAGTGCACTATCAATGAGGTAGAAGATACTGTGGATGCTGCTAGTAACAGAACTGATACAGGCTACGTAGCACATATATATACCATGACTAGTTTCGGCCAGTGCCAATGGCCTCATCGGACGGATGGTGTGCAGTCCAGCAGTCAACGGCGATCACGAGCATAGGGATCCTAATGTAGTCCTCGAGGGTGTAGCTGTCTCAACCTGCTTTTTTTCCCATCACTAGATTGAGAAACAACATGACTATGGTACTCCGGATGAGCACTAGTGCACAGCATGCTTGTCTGCCAGCTTGCAAACGGCAACGACCGGGAAGTTAACGCCTTGAGCATGACCAACATACTGCTTTGCAGATAATCTGTTGAACTATCAATGAGTCTATCATGCTGGTGCATCGCTTTTTTTAAAGCACGCCAATACCAACAAAATATAACAATCCCCACCACGCACATAAACTGAACGATTTTTGGCGTTAGGTAACGCGTGTACGCACTGCAGCCGACCGCATCCTACGCAGTACATGCGCGAAAGCTTCGATATATAGCGTGCACGTATATATACGTGTAAAGCCGCACCAGGTACTCGCCTTCCGCGTAGCCAGTCCTCAGGATTTCTACATGAGCACACAAACTGTTGAAAGTGCTGATTTGGCCTGCGCATCAGCGCGCGCACAGTGCACACGAAATCAACTCAATAGCCCGACAGCGAGGGCAATAGCAAGCAATGCAACAGCACGCGATCAAACCACTGCCAACACATGCACACTGACGGGGAGCAGGCCTACGTGCTGCGCAGCTGCGCCGGAGCATACCGTCCCAGCTCGTAGTCTGCGCATGCTGCGCAGCGGCTTCATCCTTGACAGACGCACTTTCTCGACCCAGCTTTACACCACCGCCTTCCACAAGTTCCTTTTCATCTGCCATGGGCCCTAATCGCTGCTCACGTCACGAGAATCACAAGAAAACCTGACAGCAACGCGGTCATTGCAGTTCGGGAGCACAACCCATGCTGTATCATATGCTACTCATTAGCAGTGGCATCGATGTTCGTATCTTGAATCACTCGCGTGTTCAGAC
Organism: Ulva mutabilis; assembly: GCA_900538255.1. Classification (NCBI taxonomy): domain Eukaryota; kingdom Viridiplantae; phylum Chlorophyta; class Ulvophyceae; order Ulvales; family Ulvaceae; genus Ulva; species Ulva mutabilis. The sequence goes on from UNSF01000001.1 coordinate 1,120,249, forward strand.
GCATGTTCAGTCATGATGTGCATCTGCGCACCTGTGCAGCCGACCACACCCGCACCGCGTGACATGTACAGGGCGACAAGTGCCGATACGTACCGGTCACATTCAGGTCTCACGCGCTAGCGCGCGAGACCGGAACGTGACTAACACCTGCGTCCTCATGATGCCTCACATATGCATGGGACTTGTGATAGTTTGTGTGTTTGCCAACGCGCTGCTGGGTACTAGATCTATCACTGTGTAACACACTTACGTATGATGTCGCATGGTGAAGGAAACCTCGATATCGAGTTCGCGTTACATAACGTTATATAACGCTCACGTCGCAAACGTCTGAGCGTGAAATTTTCTGTTGAAAGGCTGACGACACATTGGGTACAGTCGCAACTGACTAATTAGTTATAAATTCATGTCCATTGCATTGAAACCTCGAAATTCTTGTGATCTGAAGGCCTCGCCGACGTGGGCATACGTGCGTTGAGTGTGAGTTCAAGGCAGGTCCACATGATGCACTGGGATCCGGACGCAGCCGCTGCTATATATAACATAAGGGCTGGCAGAGGGCCGGCTATGGTAAACTCGGTAGGCTTAGTGATAGCGGTGCTATAGCACTGATGCACGCGCTAGTATAGCGGTGATACATAGGGCTGATATGTGCGCTGTACATGTGTATCTGCTGCTGCGCATGCATGTTCAGTGGCAGAGCTCTGTCCATGCATGGCACAGGGGATGCCGTCGCAACTTGGACTACTTCAGTGGGGTTGAGGTACCCAACACGCTATGAGTTCACAGTTGCGCACACTTTAGCCACATGCGCGCTTCAAAATACACATGCAGCGGCTCTACTCACGGCCTTTCGGCACAGGTCCTTCCATCCCACCTCCCCCCTCCCCCGCCTCCACCTCTCTCCCCGGCCTAGCCCGGCCACCACTCGGAACATGACATTCGGCGGCAGTGACTCCGGCACCAGCTGCAGGTGGCCTCGGGTCACGGCGGCAGCTCGTGGCTGCGGATGCACATGCAAGCTCGAAGTGCACATTCCATCAACCCCACTGGCACGCCCTACAAATGCTACTGAGCCGTGCGCCAATGAAGCGATCGCAATTGCAGCCAACTTCAAGCGAAAGCCACGTGCACCAGAGTTGCTCAGGCTCTTGAGACTCGTAGAGTTCACCTCTGAGTCACACACATTAGGTGTGCATCCTGTGACAAACTGCAACTGTTGCTTGCGGAGCAGACTCAGCAGGAGAATTCCACATGTGTATGTAAATGCAGTATATATATAAAAATGGACGTCGACAGCGCTGCGTGCAGCAATGCCGCCGGAGGCAGACTGGGGGCCAGAGGAGCTCGACAACGTCTTCATCGCCACTGGCCTTCCCGGTGTGAGCAGAAAAGTGACCAGGGCAGTAGCGCAGACACGGCACGACGTGCTGCTGCAACAGCTGGGCAGCACCCCTGGTGGTGCAAAGGACCTTGCACGCATGCGCAGCTGCGCCTGTCGTGTTGCCTCACTGTTCCTGGATTCCCTCCCAACCAATCGCATGCTGACTCTGACTGATGGGGATTTTGTGCATGGGATGCGTTTCAGGGGCGGACTTTAAATTTCCCCCCTGCAGCCGTTAGATGGGGAAGTGATATGTGATTGCAATGCTTGGGTGAAGCCCGGCGACGTAGATCATGCCATGACATGTCGACACAATGCCGACTGCTCGACGTTGCGCCACAACATTGCCGTTACGGCTTGGCGCCGTCGAGTAAGAGCGGCAGGGGTGTCCACATCAATTGAGCCTGTGATGCGCAGCCGTGACAGACGCTACAGGGACGACAGTAGGGGGGACATCCTAGCAAATGGTCCGGACGTGGACGTGTATGTACTAGATGTCAGCTTCATCCACCCATCTGGGGTGGCTGTGGTGGGGAAAGCATCGGGGGCACAGGGGCACGCGGCCACCGTACGCGAACAGTTCAAACTCAACAAGTACACAGAAAGTGTGCAGGGATCGTACAAGGTGGTGCCGGTTGTGCACGAGACATATGGCAGACTAGGGTCGCATGCCATGCAGTACCTCAACACGCTGGCAGTGTCGTTGGTTGGGCCGTTCAACAAGAGAGCAAAGGCTCGCTGGATTGAGAACTCCTTGCGGGAGTTCAGTGCGGCGACAGTGAAAGGAAACGGGTTTGTGATCAGAAAGACCATGTCCAGGGTAGCACGGCTCACGGGTGCGCAGTTTGTGCCAGGTGATCGCCTGGCCGGCTCGCATCTGCTGCAACGATGCTGCCAGTCCTGCGAGGACGTCATCACGGGGTCATCGCAAAAATATGTACTGATGATGTCACGAGGACGCTGAGGTGCCGTCAAGGCACCGTCATTGACAAGTCCTCGTGGTCGCGAGGGGGCCTAAGGACGTCACAGGATGACGATGGTCCTGGCATGACGGCATTGCGCCGTCACGCATTGAGCCGGTGACACGAAATGGGGACGTCTGGGTTACGTCCTCTCAGCCGCCGACAAGGCGGCTCGCAAGACGATGACGTCACGCGCATGGTGTTCCGATGGTGACGTAACCGATACGTCATGAGACCGTCCGCTGGTGCGGACGGCGGGGCCGTCATGAGGACGTCACGTGCATGGCGTACCGTGGGTTACGTAACCGGGACGTCATCGGTCCGTCCGCTGGTGCGGACGACGGGGCCGTCATGCAGGACGTCACGTTAGGACCTGTTCATGCTGCGCGATCAAAGGGGACGGTATGTTCGGACCGACAAGCGTACGCAGCGCCTCGCCAATGTTGATCAGTATGCCGCCCGCCTGACGCCCGGACTAGTCTCCAATCAAGGGGAGACTGCATGTTAGATAGCATGTGCTTGTACGCGTAAGAGGCACCGTCGATAGGTAACGCTTGACAAGCGCTGGGCCGGGGGCACGAAAGTAAGCTATCGTGCCCCCTGACGATCGGGACAAGCCCACGGGGCAGACATGCTCCGATCGCATCGTCATGTTATAATGGATGAATTATATATAATGTGCTTGTACCTTTAATCAGGCACTGTAGGCAGATAACTCTGGACAAGCGCTGGGCCGAAGGCTCGACAGCGCACTAGCGAGTCGGATAACACATCCCAAGCTTGACTGGCTTGGCGCTTTGGCGCAGCCCCGACTATCCCATTTCGAACCAAGAGGGTTCCAGATATGAGGAGTCTCGTCAAGTCCGTCGGGCCCGCAAGGGACTGGTCGCGTGCCGCTGAACTACGGTTAACACGAGTGGTGGTACCGGATCGACAAATGACATCAGGAGTAGCACCTTACTAGAAAGGAACACACTTATCAGATATATGGGATGTGAATCACCTGACCGCTTGCATAGAGGATGCAAAGCAGCTGACAGTCTCCGCGTCCACGCAACAACGCTGGCCGTCGTAATTCAGTGGACCGCAGCCCTAAAGGCACTGTGGGATCTAAGCACTGTGTAGCTGTGCGCAGGGGGTCGCGCTGTCACATACCTGGCTGGCGTACAGGCCTCCGCTGTGACAGTGCGCTCTCAGTCTTTGGATTTATAGCACGTGAGACTTAGCAGAGAAGAGTGATTACACTTTGATCAGTAGAGCCTATATAAGCGTTCAACCAAACGTCTCATACGGATACGATCAGAATCATTGTCTGCGGCACGCAATCTAGCATGCATTGCTCGTGCATATGGTAAGCCATCGGTGCATGGCGTCCCATAGCCACTCCGGATCAGCACCGTGCATCCACTCCATGCATGGTCACCGTAGTCCTGTGCATGGCTGGATCACGACACTCCCCCTAGACTAGGCTTGTACTACCGCAAGCTGTAGTCTATCTCTAAATTTTGCTAGTGCTGGTCCTGCCAACACTTTCGTAAACATATCAACTAGCATGTCTACCGTGCTAACCCAGCTGATAGTCAATTCATCGAGTTCTACGAACTCTCGGACCCTCAGGTCCCTGACCCTGATGTGCTTGGAACGGTCACTAGAGATGGGGTTCACTGCTAGCAAGTTGGCACTCTTGTTGTCACCCCACAGAGTTGGCTTCACAGCCGACAAACCAAGATCAGTGCACAACTGCTTTGCCCACATCACCTCATTGGCTGCTGAGCTCATCGCAATAAGCTCTGCCTCAGTCGTATCACCAGCCACAATAGTCTGCCTCTTCGAACGCCAGAACACACAGTTCCCATGCATCCGGACTATCACTCCTGACACGCTCTTCAAGCAAGCACCATTGGCGAAGTCAGCATCCGTAAATGCTTCCAACACCTCACTTCCCTCATTGGAGCCACTAAAAGTCAAGCCAAGATCTATGGTCCCCCGCAGGTATCTCAGTACATGCTGGACAGCAGCCCAATGACACTTCGCACTCCCAGCCATATGCCTGGCCAAGACATTAGCCGGAAAGGAAATATCAGGACGCGACACAGCAGCCACATACTGGATGCTTCCTACGGCTTGCATAAACCTCTTATGCTCTGCGACAGTAGCCTTCTCCTGGCTAGGATCATCCTTCAGACTAAACACTTTCTGCTTTGGTACCAACGGCGTTGGTGCCATTCTGCACTCACTCATACTGAACCTTTCCAGCATGTCCCTGATGTTCTTTCTGTGTGTGATGGTGATAGTGCGAGCAGACCAATCACGTATGACCTCCATACCCAGCACATATCCCAGCTCCCCCAGGTCACGACCCTCAAATGCCTCAAGGATCTTGCTGATGGCATCATCCATCTGCTCCTTACGACCGAAGATCAACAGATCATCGACCCATAAGAAAATAAGACATCGTCCTACTTTGCAAATAAACAGTGCGGGGTCACTGGCTGATCTCACAAAGCCCATTCTCGACAAGAGCTCTGCAAGCGCTTTATGCCACTCCCTGGCAGCTTGCTTCAGACCATACAACGCCTTTTTCAGACGCCACACCATACCAGACCCATCGTCCCGTACCGGAGGTTGTGCCACATACACTTCCTCCTCCAGAACACCATTCAGGAAAGCACATTTAATGTCTATGTGTCTTGTCTCCAGATCCTCTACAGCACAGACAGACAACAGAGCCCTGAAAGTAGCATAGCTACCCACAGGCGCCCATGTCTCAAAGAAATCTACGCCTTCTACTTGCGTAAATCCCTGGCTACATATCTAGCCTTGAATCGCTCAATCTCACCCTGTGCTCCTCGCTTAATCTTAAGCACCCACTTGCCTGTCACAGGCTTCACTCCTGCTGGGCACCTGACTAACTCGAACACATCATGTTCCCTTAAGGAGGTCAACTCATCAAGCATTGCTATGATCCACTGCTCACGATGGCAGCCTCTCATGGCTTGCTGCACCGTTGGATCGTCCAGCACAGCTTTGACCTTCTTCCTCGCAGCAGCTGCACGCCGGGACTCACTACGGCTAGCAGTCTTGCCACTGCTCGGAATCACCTCCTGCCCCGTCGTCTTTTCTGCATCAGGAGTCACACTGTCAGCCGTAGCAAACACTCCATCCGCCCAGTCACCGACGTCACTCTCCATATGGACTACTGTGGAGCTCCCAGCATCATCATGCTCACGTGCATCATCCGGGGAAATGCGCTCAACAGCAGCATTCTCACTTTCATTCACTCCCACAGCATGGACAGCAGGTCTTAAGGTTTTGCGAATCAATTTGAAAGGTTTTGGAACCCATCGAACCCTCACCTCTGGTGCCGGATCATCCGACCCATAAGAAAATAAGACATCGTCCTACTTTGCAAATAAACAGTGCGGGGTCACTGGCTGATCTCACAAAGCCCATTCTCGACAAGAGGCTCTGCAAGCGCTTTATGCCACTCCCTTGGCAGCTTGCTTCAGAACCATACAACGCCTTTTTCAGACGCCACACCATACCAGACCCATCGTCCAGTACCGGAGGTTGTGCCACATACACTTCCTCCTCCAGAACACCATTCAGGAAAGCACATTTAATGTCTATGTGTCTTGTCTCCAGATCCTCTACAGCACAGACAGACAACAGAGCCCTGAAAGTAGCATAGCTACCCACAGGCGCCATGTCTCAAAGAAATCTACGCCTTCTACTTGCGTAAATCCCCTGGCTACATATCTAGCCTTGAATCGCTCAATCTCACCCTGTGCTCCTCGCTTAATCTTAAGCACCTACTTGCCTGTCACAGGCTTCACTCCTGCTGGGCACCTGACTAACTCGAACACATCATGTTCCCTTAAGGAGGTCAACTCATCAAGCATTGCTATGATCCACTGCTCACGATGGCAGCCTCTCATGGCTTGCTGCACCGTTGGATCGTCCAGCACAGCTTTGACCTTCTTCCTCGCAGCAGCTGCACGCCGGGACTCACTGCGGCTAGCAGTCTTGCCGCTGCTCGGAATCACCTCCTGCCCCGTCGTCTCTTCTGCATCAGGAGTCACACTGTCAGCCGTAGCAAACACTCCATCCGCCCAGTCACCGACGTCACTCTCCATATGGACTACTGTGGAGCTCCCAGCATCATCATGCTCACGTGCATCATCCGGGGAAATGCGCTCAACAGCAGCATTCTCACTTTCATTCACTCCCACAGCATGGACAGCAGGTCTTAAGGTTTTGCGAATCAATTTTGAAAGGTTTTGGAACCCATCGAACCCTCACCTCTTGTGGTGGATCCAGAATGTTCTCCGCTGCCTCCTGCGGCACTTGGTGCTAACTTCTCCCCCTGAGCCAGCTCCGGCCTACCTCTCCTCCACTAGGCACATGCCGTAGCTTGCCTTGCCCCTGACTATCAACACGCTGTGGCATATGCCGTGGCTCATCATGCTCCAAGCGTACTGCACGTCCTGACACCGCTGACCCTTGCCTTCGGTCGTACCTCCCGTGGCTATCAGGTTTTCGCAGGTGGGGGTGGCTCACTCGGCGCCTTGCCCCATCGACCGTTGGACTTCGCTGCGGTGAACGCAACGCGCGATCGAGACCGAGATTCTGAGGGCTCAGATGCCTCTTGGGAATTGACTCAGCCGAGTCACTGGCAGCCTCCGGCTGTTCCTCTCCCTCAGACACATCATTCTCACTACCTGTGGCTCAATGCGGCAGCCCACTCAATCCAGCGCTGCTCTTATCCCGCGTAGGGATCACATCTCTCGGTCTTGTTTCAGCATTGTGCGGACCGGATGGTTGCTGAGCCGCATCATACTCCCAGTGTGGTACCCTGTTCACACAATCCTCGGCCGTGTAAGCGCAACGCGCTGTCACCACTGCCTCACTGATCTCAGGCGTGTGCCACCGCTCATGCCTGGCTATCAGCTCAGAGCCTAAAACACGCGGTGAAAACGGCGGCTCACCCTCAGGCAACTCATCATCCGGCACATAGCGCCGATGCAACTGCCTGCCTGGTTCCCAGTGTGTGTGCCCCAGCGCTGGATGCTCCCCCTCAGCCCAATCTACATTTCTGCCCCTCTCTGGCGTCATGTGATCACGACTGGCTGGTGGTCGCACTGCCCTAACACTAGTTGATCTCAACCATTTCTGCATGTTGGGCAAGAAACCAACGTCAGGTACTACACGAGTATGCTCATCGGGCATGATCTCGAATTCTCCCAGCTCGTAGTTCTCCAACATGACCGGATCCACCGTAGCTTGCTCCGACATGTGGAAACGTTTCGCGAACTCTCTCAGCAGAGCTGGTGGAGAAGCCGTATGCCTATACATACGCACTGCTCCCCCATTCCCTCGCTTCACGTAAGCTCTGTCCATGTGAGGACCAGCACCCGGTCCCATGTAGAAACCGAGCACTCCTCTCTCATCCAGGTGTCTGAAGTCCTCTCTCCGGGCATATACATACATCGGACACCCGAAAGGCTTCACCTGGGCCACCACCAGATGGAACGTATCCTCACTCACATTCCTGAACCATAACAGATATGGCACAATCTGTCTGACATCAACATTCTTCACACACTGGGCGACAAACTTCCCATCGCCCCTGGCCATACCCTCATCAGCCAGAGCCTGCAGACTCATCTGCTGAGCCTGAGCTCTCCTCGTCTGCAACTGTGCAGCTCTCACAGCCTCATTGTCGTGAAACCGGGAAGTCAGTGAGCACTCGATGAAATTACACAGAGGTGCGACATTGACATGCAGTGAGCCAGCAAACACACCTGTCGTGAAACCGGGAAGTCATTGAGCACTCGATGATGCTCACCAACCACAGCTAGACTATATACATTCAACGTCCCGGAATCACAACTCTGATCATCAACTAGCATGGACTGGTACGTCATGCATTAGCCACTCGCACTATCCACTCAGCACTAGACTAGACAGCTTCTCTCAACACTCCCACGTAGTCTAGGGCACAACACCAAGCGTCTGGCGATGCCGTTCAAACAACAGTTGGGGCAATGGCTTTGTAAACACATCTGCTGGGTTCTCGGCCGTTGGCACCGGAACAAATCTCATCTGATGTCGCTGGACCTTCTCTCTCACATGATGATACACAATCTCTATGTGCTTCGTACGTGCAGCTGACAAAGGGTCCTCAATTAAGCACTTCGCTGCTCGATTGTCAATACCCACTGGTATACATGTAGACCCCAATCCCACTTGTGGAGCCAAATCAAAGAAGTATTGGACTTCCTTAGCAACTTCTCCCGCTGCTATATACTCTGCCTCAGATGACGAGCGGCTCAATGTTGGCTGCTTTGAGGACTTCCATGACACACTTCCTAGACCGCATTTAATCACAAAACCTGTGGTCGATTTGCGAGTCTGAACACAACCAGCCCAGTCAGAGTCACAATAAGCATGCAAGGCACATTCAGAACCACCTAAGCACAAGCTGTAGGAGACAGTGCCATGCAGATAAAGCAGAACATCTCTCAGCCGAGCGAAGTTGCTGCATGTTGGCTGAGCGGTGGACCTGGCCAGAAATGACACAGCAAAGGCAATATCTGGCCTGGTGTAGTTGGCAATGTGCAACAGTGCTCCCACAATGGACTTGTACTGTGAGACTGCTGCAACATCTGTGACATCTGACCCTGGTGGATCCTTGTAGACATTGGAGATCATGGGAATGGAAACAGGCCAGGCGTCTTTGAGCTCATGCTTATCAATCAACTTCTCAATGTGACGCTGCTGCTTCAAACAAATGGTCCTCTGGAGGCGGTTCCGTTGGATTGACATTTGGAGGAAGTACTTCGACTCTCCTAAATCCTTGCCGGGGAATTTGGACAGAATTGCCTTCTTGACGGACTGAACGCTGGACAACTTCTTGGCTGCGATCTGAATGTCGTCAACGTAGCACAAGATGAGCATGAAGCCAAGCTGCTCTGAGAACAACATGAACAATGCGCCGTCACTCTTGTTCTGGACGAACCCGAGGAAGACAATGTGGGCTGAGAGTGTCTTATTCCAGACACGAGGAGCCTGCTTGAGCCCGTAGAGGCTCTTGTTGAGGAGACAGGCACGGCCGGTGCTGTCAGCAAAGCCAGCTGGCTGTTGCATGAAGATCTGCTCCTCAAGGTCTCCTTGGATGAACGCATTCTTAATGTCAATCGCATGACAAACAAGATCGTAGCTGGCCACGATAGAGAAGAACAGGCGCACTGTGCTTGCGCGCACCACGGGCGCAAACACTGCATTGTAATCAATCCCTTCTTTCTGGTAGAAGCCTTTGATCACAAGCCGAGCTTTGTATCGCTCGATGGAGCCATCTGCGTTGAGCTTTCGCTTGAAAACCCACTTGCATGGAATGACTTTGTAGCCTAGGGGAGCCATCATGAGCTCCCACGCATTCATGGACACCAGAGAGTTGAACTCTTCTTCAGCTGCTGTGCGCCAAAATGGCGCTTCTGGACCAGCAAGTGCTTCTTGCATTGTCTTGGGCTCCGGAGGGAGCCCTACAGCTGAAAATGTACCTGTGCATTGTGCGGCAGGCCATGAAGGTACCTCTGGTACAGCTCCTGAGGTGGTTGTCTGTTGCGCGCTGGGTTGCGCCGAGGCGTGGTTGGCTGGGAGCTGGGCTGCGGCGCTGCTGGCGCGGGCGCCTGATCCGCTGCTTCATCAACATCGAACAGTGGATTGCTCGCCATGAGCTGCTGCATCTGCTGTGGCTGCAGTGCATGCTGCTGTGGAGCCGGCTGCAGTACGGGCTGCTGAGTCGGCTGTGTAGGCTGTGGTGACTGCTGCTGTTGCGCGACATGGTCCATCAGATCTGAAAGCTCTTCAAGGCGTGCATCACTCGCTGAGAGCTGCTGACTCATCAAATCTGACATCTCTGGAGATCTCAACTTTGCCGCTGGGCAAGAGGACTCTATAGGCTTTGAAATTGGGCTGATCGTACCCAAGAAACTTGCCTGCTGTCGCTTTGGCCGGGAGCTGGCCTTTCTTGCGCTTCTCTGTTGGAATGCGCATGTGGCAGGTGCAACCCCAGACGTGCAGGTTGCTGATGTCCGGCTTCTTGCCCTTCATGAGCTCCCACGGGGACGCACTACCGTCACTGCTCATGATGTTGGACAGGTAAGCTGCATGCCTCACAGCTTCTACCCAATACATTCTGTTCAACCCTGCATCAGCAAGCAGGGCGCCACGAAGGTCTGACAATGTGCCGATGGCACGCTCAGCATGCCCATTCTCCTGTGGGCTGTACCCTGACGTCGGCTGGGAATCAATTCCTCGCTCCTCAAGATATTTCTGCACCTTCTGGGAGAGAAAAACTGTGTCGCGGTCATACCGGACAGCACCGACGTCTGCTTTGTACTTCTTCTCAAGATGCGGAATGGCCTTCAGCAGCACATCAGCCGCATCAGACTTGTTGGTCAGTGGAAGCACAATCTTGTAACCGCTGAAATCATCAACGATCACCAGGTAGTAGTGAGACCCGCTGGGCGATCTCACGAATGGACCTGCCATGTCGACATGCAAGCGCTCCAACTTGGAGGTCGCTCGCTCATGCGTGCTGGGAAAGGGAGCTCTCTTCATCTTCCCTTCCGCACATGGCGTGCAAACAGCTGTGGACTTCAGCTGCTTCTCAAATTCGTGCGCAGGAGGCAGTCCTTGCACGGTTTCGCCTCGAGACATCTTGGCAAGGGTGCTGAAGCCGGCATGACCATACCGGCGGTGCCACAGCACAGCATCTTGGACTTGTGACGCAAGTGCCGTCTCGGGCATCTGATCTGAGACCTGTGGCTCACAGTCGACTTCGTAGAGGCCATTGACATTGGTGGCAATCAACAGCTGTTTGGATTTCTTACGAAGGATGATTCTGCCTCCTCTGCCGGTGTAGGACATGCCCGCATCATCAGCGCGGCTGAGGGAGATCAGATTGTGCTGCAACTTCGGAACGAGCAATACATTCTTGAGCGTGACACGATCACCATAATGGTTGATGACCTTGACGGTGCCGATGGCAGTGACTTCTTCCGTCTGCTCATTTGCCACAGTGCATGTGGTCTTCAGCGGCTGCGCATCATGGAGATACTCAGGCCGGTTCACCATGTGGTCAGTGGTGGCGGAGTCAAACAGCCATTTGTCTCTGGCTGTAGACACTTTGCTGGTGGAAATGCAAACGAATGCACTAGCTGAGCTGGAGGTCTGGTTGGCGTTGGATCCTCGGCCACGACCTCTGCCGCCACGGCCACGGCCACGGCCTCTGCCACGGCCTCTGCCACGGCTGGAGTCATTGCTGTATGACTTCTGATCGTTTTGCAGCTTGAAACACTGCAAGATCTGATGGCCTGACTTGTGGCAATATTCACATTTTATCCGTTGCTGACTGGAATCAACTTGATATGCTCCAGAATGTGACGTGGCACCTGAGCTGTCATGCAGCTTCTGATAGAAGGTGCCACGTAGATTCTCAGTGATGTCGGCAAATGAAGGCAGCGATTTTTGGGCCGAAATCGCCTGCGCCCAGGCCATGTAGTCTGTTTCATCTAGAGCGGCAAGGAACATTAGACTGAATTCTGCTTCCTTGAACAGCTGTGCTGAAATGAGCTCAGCGCGGAGCTGCTCTGCTCTGGTCAGAAACTGATCAAGCGACTCATCCGGTATCTTGCGAAAGCAAGCTTGGCTGCGTGAGATAGCCATCTTTCTCGCATTGCTTACCCCACTGAACTGTTTCTTCAGCGCTTCCCACGAGTCTTTGGGAGGCTTTAAGGGTCTATGACATGTATTAAATCATCGCCGACATTGCATGAAATTGCAAGTCGGGTGTCATTCAACTTTTGGTCATCCCCAGCACCAGTCGTAACAGCGTCCCAGCACTCGACACTGCGAAGCAGTATCTCCATGCGCTGAAACCACTGAACGGCATTGGCCTGGGTCAGCTCAAGGCCTAATTTAATATCCTTGGGGTGCATGATAACGCAGTGGAGTCGTTAAAAGCCCATAACCTGTCGTGAAACCGGGAAGTCAGTGAGCACTCGATGAAATTACACAGAGGTGCGACATTGACATGCAGTGAGCCAGCAAACACACCTGTCGTGAAACCGGGAAGTCAGTGAGCACTCGATGATGCTCACCAACCACAGCTAGACTATATACATTCAACGTCCCGGAATCACAACTCTGATCATCAACTAGCATGGACTGGTACGTCATGCATTAGCCACTCGCACTATCCACTCAGCACTAGACTAGACAGCTTCTCTCAACAACTCATTCGATTGACCACGGGTCACGACTGGTCTGCACATGTCTCTCCTCCAGTTCTGCTTGGCTCCTTCGCCTAACACCCTCTAGAGCTGTGCTAGGCGTCAGGTTATGCGCATGGTTCAACACATTATACCCTCTGGCCACTGAAATGCAGGCACAGCCTTGTAGCAGGCTGCCTCACACTCCTGTTCAGCACACCGATCTTTCTCTCCACCATTCCATTGGACTCATGCTGGCCCCCGTGGCAGTGTACGTGTGCTCAATGCACGCCCATGCGGGTACTAAGCCAGCTGGTTAGAGTGCAGCAACGGTAGCATGTCAGTACCATATATAGAGGCAGGCTGATCGCTGCCTGCTGATAGCTGCCGATTTTCTTCGCGGGAACGGCTGCTGGCTCACTTATTTGCTGGTCTATGCCTTCACGGATATACTGCAGCAAAAAAACAATATTACTTAATGCCACACACTGGCAGAGGGTGATCATTGCCTCATCCACCGTGCTATAATAAGCTATAGCCGGTGTGGTGCTTTCACATGTATGATTTTGAATTGGGATCAGAATTGTACATCTGGAGAATTTGTATATCTTTTCAGACAAAACCCTGGTGCCTGTACCGATGTGCATGCCATATAATCAGGGGGAGGGGCCGGGCGACAGCGCGCAACCAAGTCCAGGGCTCACACGAGCGGGCTCGCGGCCAGGGCCTATGCCTGCAAAGCTGCGCCAGTTAACTTCCAAGTCAAGCAGGTGTCAGCATCCAAGTCGAGCTGATACCTGGCTTTCCTGCATCATCTTCTGCTGCTTTCAAATAGACTCAATAGATAATGACGACGAAGCAGTACTGCTAGTAGCAGCACTATCTCCATAATAGTAATAGCACGTGCGTGTGTATCTATCTATCTATCTATCTGTCACATGTCCTCTCGAATCTTCGAGACCGGCACCTTACGCTCCAATTCCTTCTTGACATCTTTGAGTGTGCTCCTTTTTTTTGGTGCTACGGCATGCTACCGTCTCATCTCCGATGCTGCACAGAGACATCCGACACGGGAGTGCGCCCACGCGTACGTGCCTCTGCAGACGCGTCGCGCGCTTGCGCCCCCTTGATGAGTAGCTAGGCATCACAGCTTTTGATGCACTAGAGTTTCTGTGTTTCACGTGTTGTTCCAAGTCGGCTATATATGCCGCGTTAAATCGAGGGGCTCCGATCCAGTGCACCAAGCGAACGTACAACTACAGTCTAGACTCACATGCTACCCAGCAGATGCGAGCCGGCCAGGCGATCACCTGGCACAAACTGCGCACCCGTGAGCCGTGCTACCCTGGATATATATGTGTCAAGGACGCTGCGCTCGCACTGCTTGTGATACGCAAAGATCAACGCAAAGCCTGGCAGCGAGGGCAGAAGTAGGCAAGCAGACAACCAAAAGCCCACAAGCACACAGCAACAAGCAGCAGCGGTCTCAGGCACCAAGCTACAGCGAACCAGCATAACTGACACAACCACACCCACACACGTGCACTCCTGCGCACCCCACCACCGCGTCAACCATACCAAGGCCGCACACTAGATTATAGCTGCGACCGTCCGCACCCCGCACCGCCGTCCACCTGCAGCAGGCCTGGCCGCTACTATTCTCACACCAGCACCGCCACCACCGCAACAAGCGGGGGGGGGGGGGGTGAGCACGGCCGGACAGCGTGGAGCAGGAGCCCGCCACACCAACCGCGGCCCCCGGCCTGTCCCAGCAGCCCGGGCACTGTTTGTGTTCAACGATGTGCGCGGCATGTCATCGGCATGCCGCTGTGCGCAGCCCCACCTCAGCTCATGAGATCCGGAACACCACAGCGGGATTTGTTTCCAGGCTTTCATGCCCATCATATGCATTGCGTGCTGCAGCTGACGCTACGTTCCCTCAAACAGCGAACGCATGCCCATGCCCGTGCCACGGCACAATTGGCGCAATTGTAAGTTTTGCACCAGACCTGCTAGTAAAAGTTCGAGTGGTCATGGGTGCAGCACTAGTGCACTATCAATGAGGTAGAAGATACTGTGGATGCTGCTAGTAACAGAACTGATACAGGCTACGTAGCACATATATATACCATGACTAGTTTCGGCCAGTGCCAATGGCCTCATCGGACGGATGGTGTGCAGTCCAGCAGTCAACGGCGATCACGAGCATAGGGATCCTAATGTAGTCCTCGAGGGTGTAGCTGTCTCAACCTGCTTTTTTTCCCATCACTAGATTGAGAAACAACATGACTATGGTACTCCGGATGAGCACTAGTGCACAGCATGCTTGTCTGCCAGCTTGCAAACGGCAACGACCGGGAAGTTAACGCCTTGAGCATGACCAACATACTGCTTTGCAGATAATCTGTTGAACTATCAATGAGTCTATCATGCTGGTGCATCGCTTTTTTTAAAGCACGCCAATACCAACAAAATATAACAATCCCCACCACGCACATAAACTGAACGATTTTTGGCGTTAGGTAACGCGTGTACGCACTGCAGCCGACCGCATCCTACGCAGTACATGCGCGAAAGCTTCGATATATAGCGTGCACGTATATATACGTGTAAAGCCGCACCAGGTACTCGCCTTCCGCGTAGCCAGTCCTCAGGATTTCTACATGAGCACACAAACTGTTGAAAGTGCTGATTTGGCCTGCGCATCAGCGCGCGCACAGTGCACACGAAATCAACTCAATAGCCCGACAGCGAGGGCAATAGCAAGCAATGCAACAGCACGCGATCAAACCACTGCCAACACATGCACACTGACGGGGAGCAGGCCTACGTGCTGCGCAGCTGCGCCGGAGCATACCGTCCCAGCTCGTAGTCTGCGCATGCTGCGCAGCGGCTTCATCCTTGACAGACGCACTTTCTCGACCCAGCTTTACACCACCGCCTTCCACAAGTTCCTTTTCATCTGCCATGGGCCCTAATCGCTGCTCACGTCACGAGAATCACAAGAAAACCTGACAGCAACGCGGTCATTGCAGTTCGGGAGCACAACCCATGCTGTATCATATGCTACTCATTAGCAGTGGCATCGATGTTCGTATCTTGAATCACTCGCGTGTTCAGACGCATGTTCAGTCATGATGTGCATCTGCGCACCTGTGCAGCCGACCACACCCGCACCGCGTGACATGTACAGGGCGACAAGTGCCGATACGTACCGGTCACATTCAGGTCTCACGCGCTAGCGCGCGAGACCGGAACGTGACTAACACCTGCGTCCTCATGATGCCTCACATATGCATGGGACTTGTGATAGTTTGTGTGTTTGCCAACGCGCTGCTGGGTACTAGATCTATCACTGTGTAACACACTTACGTATGATGTCGCATGGTGAAGGAAACCTCGATATCGAGTTCGCGTTACATAACGTTATATAACGCTCACGTCGCAAACGTCTGAGCGTGAAATTTTCTGTTGAAAGGCTGACGACACATTGGGTACAGTCGCAACTGACTAATTAGTTATAAATTCATGTCCATTGCATTGAAACCTCGAAATTCTTGTGTATCTGAAGCCTCGCCGACGTGGGCATACGTGCGCTTGAGTGTGAGCTTCAAGGGCAGTCCACATGATGCACTGGGATCCGGACGAGCCGCTGCTATATATAACATCAAGGGCTGGCAGAGGGCCGGCTATGGTAAACTCGGTAGGCTTAGTGATAGCGGTGCCTATAGCACTGATGCACGCGCTAGTATAGCGGTGATACATAGGGCTGATATGTGCGCTGTACATGTGTATCTGCTGCTGCGCATGCATGTTTCAGTGGCAGAGCTCTGTCCATGCATGGCGCACAGGGGATGCCGTACGCAACTTGGACTACTTCAGTGGGTTGAGGTACCCAACACGCTATGAGTTCACAGTTGCGCACACTTTAGCCACATGCGCGCTTCAAAATACACATGCAGCGGCTCTACTCACGGCCTTTCGGCACAGGTCCTTCCATCCCACCTCCCCCCTCCCCCGCCTCCACCTCTCTCCCCGGCCTAGCCCGGCCACCACTCGGAACATGACATTCGGCGGCAGTGACTCCGGCACCAGCTGCAGGTGGCTCGGGTTCACGGCGCCAGCTCGTGGCTGCGGATGCACATGCAAGCTCGAAGTGCACATTCCCATCAACCCCACTGGCACGCCCTACAAATGCTACTGAGCCGTGCGCCAATGAAGCGATCGCAATTGCAGCCAACTTCAAGCGGAAGCACCACGTGCACCAGAGTTGCTCAGGCTCTTGAGACTCGTAGAGTTCACCTCTGAGTCACACACATTAGGTGTGCATCCTGTTGACAAACTGCAACTGTTGCTTGCGGAGCAGACTCAGCAGGAGAATTCCACATGTGTATGTAAATGCAGTATATATATAAAAATGGACGTCGACAGCGGCTGCGTGCAGCAATGCCGCCGGAGGCAGACTGGGGCCAGAGGAGCTCGACAACGTCTTCATCGCCACTGGCCTTCCCGGTGTGAGCAGAAAAGTGACCAGGGCAGTAGCGCAGACACGGCACGACGTGCTGCTGCAACAGCTGGGCAGCCACCCCTGGTGGTGCAAAGGACCTTGCACGCATGCGCAGCTGCGCCTGTCGTGTTGCCTCACTGTTCCTGGATTCCCTCCCAACCAATCGCATGCTGACTCTGACTGATGGGGATTTTGTGCATGGGATGCGTTTCAGGGGCGGACTTTAAATTTCCCCCCTGCAGCCGTTAGATGGGGAAGTGATATGTGATTGCAATGCTTGGTGAAGGCCCGGCGACGTAGATCATGCCATGACATGTCGACACAATGCGACTGCTCGACGTTGCGCCACAACATTGCCGTTACGGCTTGGCGCCGTCGAGTAAGAGCGGCAGGGGTGTCCACATCAATTGAGCCTGTGATGCGCAGCCGTGACAGACGCTACAGGGACGACAGTAGGGGGGACATCCTAGCAAATGGTCCGGACGTGGACGTGTATGTACTAGATGTCAGCTTCATCCACCCATCTGGGGTGGCTGTGGTGGGGAAAGCATCGGGGGCACAGGGGCACGCGGCCACCGTACGGCGAACAGTTCAAACTCAACAAGTACACAGAAAGTGTGCAGGGATCGCTACAAGGTGGTGCCGGTTGTGCACGAGACATATGGCAGACTAGGGTCGCATGCCATGCAGTACCTCAACACGCTGGCAGTCGTTGGTTGGGCCGTTCAACAAGAGAGCAAAGGCTCGCTGGATTGAGAACTCCTTGCGGGAGTTCAGTGCGGCGACAGTGAAAGGAAAACGGGTTTGTGATCAGAAAGACCATGTCCAGGGTAGCACGGCTCACGGGTGCGCAGTTTGTGCCAGGTGATCGCCTGGCCGGCTCGCATCTGCTGCAACGATGCTGCCAGTCCTGCGAGGACGTCATCACGGGGTCATCGCAAAAATATGTACTGATGATGTCACGAGACGCTGAGGTGCCGTCAAGGCACCGTCATTGACAAGTCCTCGTGGTCGCGAGGGGGCCTAAGGACGTCACAGGATGACGATGGTCCTGGCATGACGGCATTGCGCCGTCACGCATTGAGCCGGTGACACGAAATGGGGACGTCTGGGTTACGTCCTCTCAGCCGCCGACAAGGCGGCTCGCAAGACGATGACGTCACGCGCATGGTGTTCCGATGGTGACGTAACCGATACGTCATGAGACCGTCCGCTGGTGCGGACGGCGGGGCCGTCATGAGGACGTCACGTGCATGGCGTACCGTGGGTTACGTAACCGGGACGTCATCGGTCCGTCCGCTGGTGCGGACGACGGGGCCGTCATGCAGGACGTCACGTTAGGACCTGTTCATGCTGCGCGATCAAAGGGGACGGTATGTTCGGACCGACAAGCGTACGCAGCGCCTCGCCAATGTTGATCAGTATGCCGCCCGCCTGACGCCCGGACTAGTCTCCAATCAAGGGGAGACTGCATGTTAGATAGCATGTGCTTGTACGCGTAAGAGGCACCGTCGATAGGTAACGCTTGACAAGCGCTGGGCCGGGGGCACGAAAGTAAGCTATCGTGCCCCCTGACGATCGGGACAAGCCCACGGGGCAGACATGCTCCGATCGCATCGTCATGTTATAATGGATGAATTATATATAATGTGCTTGTACCTTTAATCAGGCACTGTAGGCAGATAACTCTGGACAAGCGCTGGGCCGAAGGCTCGACAGCGCACTAGCGAGTCGGATAACACATCCCAAGCTTGACTGGCTTGGCGCTTTGGCGCAGCCCCGACTATCCCATTTCGAACCAAGAGGGTTCCAGATATGAGGAGTCTCGTCAAGTCCGTCGGGCCCGCAAGGGACTGGTCGCGTGCCGCTGAACTACGGTTAACACGAGTGGTGGTACCGGATCGACAAATGACATCAGGAGTAGCACCTTACTAGAAAGGAACACACTTATCAGATATATGGGATGTGAATCACCTGACCGCTTGCATAGAGGATGCAAAGCAGCTGACAGTCTCCGCGTCCACGCAACAACGCTGGCCGTCGTAATTCAGTGGACCGCAGCCCTAAAGGCACTGTGGGATCTAAGCACTGTGTAGCTGTGCGCAGGGGGGTCGCGCTGTCACATAACCTGGCTGGCGTACAGGCCTCCGCTGTGACAGTGCGCTCTCAGTCTTTGGATTTATAGCACGTGAGACTTAGCAGAGAAGAGTGATTACACTTTGATCAGTAGAGCCTATATAAGCGTTCAACCAAACGTCTCATACGGATACGATCAGAATCATTGTCTGCGGCACGCAATCTAGCATGCATTGCTCGTGCATATGGTAAGCCATCGGTGCATGGCGTCCCATAGCCACTCCGGATCAGCACCGTGCATCCACTCCATGCATGGTCACCGTAGTCCTGTGCATGGCTGGATCACGACACTCCCCCTAGACTAGGCTTGTACTACCGCAAGCTGTAGTCTATCTCTAAATTTTGCTAGTGCTGGTCCTGCCAACACTTTCGTAAACATATCAACTAGCATGTCTACCGTGCTAACCCAGCTGATAGTCAATTCATCGAGTTCTACGAACTCTCGGACCCTCAGGTCCCTGACCCTGATGTGCTTGGAACGGTCACTAGAGATGGGGTTCACTGCTAGCAAGTTGGCACTCTTGTTGTCACCCCACAGAGTTGGCTTCACAGCCGACAAACCAAGATCAGTGCACAACTGCTTTGCCCACATCACCTCATTGGCTGCTGAGCTCATCGCAATAAGCTCTGCCTCAGTCGTATCACCAGCCACAATAGTCTGCCTCTTCGAACGCCAGAACACACAGTTCCCATGCATCCGGACTATCACTCCTGACACGCTCTTCAAGCAAGCACCATTGGCGAAGTCAGCATCCGTAAATGCTTCCAACACCTCACTTCCCTCATTGGAGCCACTAAAAGTCAAGCCAAGATCTATGGTCCCCCGCAGGTATCTCAGTACATGCTGGACAGCAGCCCAATGACACTTCGCACTCCCAGCCATATGCCTGGCCAAGACATTAGCCGGAAAGGAAATATCAGGACGCGACACAGCAGCCACATACTGGATGCTTCCTACGGCTTGCATAAACCTCTTATGCTCTGCGACAGTAGCCTTCTCCTGGCTAGGATCATCCTTCAGACTAAACACTTTCTGCTTTGGTACCAACGGCGTTGGTGCCATTCTGCACTCACTCATACTGAACCTTTCCAGCATGTCCCTGATGTTCTTTCTGTGTGTGATGGTGATAGTGCGAGCAGACCAATCACGTATGACCTCCATACCCAGCACATATCCCAGCTCCCCCAGGTCACGACCCTCAAATGCCTCAAGGATCTTGCTGATGGCATCATCCATCTGCTCCTTACGACCGAAGATCAACAGATCATCGACCCATAAGAAAATAAGACATCGTCCTACTTTGCAAATAAACAGTGCGGGGTCACTGGCTGATCTCACAAAGCCCATTCTCGACAAGAGCTCTGCAAGCGCTTTATGCCACTCCCTGGCAGCTTGCTTCAGACCATACAACGCCTTTTTCAGACGCCACACCATACCAGACCCATCGTCCCGTACCGGAGGTTGTGCCACATACACTTCCTCCTCCAGAACACCATTCAGGAAAGCACATTTAATGTCTATGTGTCTTGTCTCCAGATCCTCTACAGCACAGACAGACAACAGAGCCCTGAAAGTAGCATAGCTACCCACAGGCGCCCATGTCTCAAAGAAATCTACGCCTTCTACTTGCGTAAATCCCCTGGCTACATATCTAGCCTTGAATCGCTCAATCTCACCCTGTGCTCCTCGCTTAATCTTAAGCACCTACTTGCCTGTCACAGGCTTCACTCCTGCTGGGCACCTGACTAACTCGAACACATCATGTTCCCTTAAGGAGGTCAACTCATCAAGCATTGCTATGATCCACTGCTCACGATGGCAGCCTCTCATGGCTTGCTGCACCGTTGGATCGTCCAGCACAGCTTTGACCTTCTTCCTCGCAGCAGCTGCACGCCGGGACTCACTGCGGCTAGCAGTCTTGCCGCTGCTCGGAATCACCTCCTGCCCCGTCGTCTCTTCTGCATCAGGAGTCACACTGTCAGCCGTAGCAAACACTCCATCCGCCCAGTCACCGACGTCACTCTCCATATGGACTACTGTGGAGCTCCCAGCATCATCATGCTCACGTGCATCATCCGGGGAAATGCGCTCAACAGCAGCATTCTCACTTTCATTCACTCCCACAGCATGGACAGCAGGTCTTAAGGTTTTGCGAATCAATTTGAAAGGTTTTGGAACCCATCGAACCCTCACCTCTGGTGCCGGATCATCGACCCATAAGAAAATAAGACATCGTCCTACTTTGCAAATAAACAGTGCGGGGTCACTGGCTGATCTCACAAAGCCCATTCTCGACAAGAGCTCTGCAAGCGCTTTATGCCACTCCCTGGCAGCTTGCTTCAGACCATACAACGCCTTTTTCAGACGCCACACCATACCAGACCCATCGTCCAGTACCGGAGGTTGTGCCACATACACTTCCTCCTCCAGAACACCATTCAGGAAAGCACATTTAATGTCTATGTGTCTTGTCTCCAGATCCTCTACAGCACAGACAGACAACAGAGCCCTGAAAGTAGCATAGCTACCCACAGGCGCCCATGTCTCAAAGAAATCTACGCCTTCTACTTGCGTAAATCCCCTGGCTACATATCTAGCCTTGAATCGCTCAATCTCACCCTGTGCTCCTCGCTTAATCTTAAGCACCTACTTGCCTGTCACAGGCTTCACTCCTGCTGGGCACCTGACTAACTCGAACACATCATGTTCCCTTAAGGAGGTCAACTCATCAAGCATTGCTATGATCCACTGCTCACGATGGCAGCCTCTCATGGCTTGCTGCACCGTTGGATCGTCCAGCACAGCTTTGACCTTCTTCCTCGCAGCAGCTGCACGCCGGGACTCACTGCGGCTAGCAGTCTTGCCGCTGCTCGGAATCACCTCCTGCCCCGTCGTCTCTTCTGCATCAGGAGTCACACTGTCAGCCGTAGCAAACACTCCATCCGCCCAGTCACCGACGTCACTCTCCATATGGACTACTGTGGAGCTCCCAGCATCATCATGCTCACGTGCATCATCCGGGGAAATGCGCTCAACAGCAGCATTCTCACTTTCATTCACTCCCACAGCATGGACAGCAGGTCTTAAGGTTTTGCGAATCAATTTGAAAGGTTTTGGAACCCATCGAACCCTCACCTCTTGTGGTGGATCCAGATGTTCTCCGCTGCCTCCTGCGGCACTTGGTGCTAACTCTCCCCCTGAGCCAGCTCCGCCTACCTCTCCTCCACTAGGCACATGCCGTAGCTTGCCTTGCCCCTGACTATCAACACGCTGTGGCATATGCCGTGGCTCATCATGCTCCAAGCGTACTGCACGTCCTGACACCGCTGACCCTTGCCTTCGGTCGTACCTCCCGTGGCTATCAGGTTTCGCAGGTGGGGGTGGCTCACTCGGCGCCTTGCCCATCGACCGTTGGACTCGCTGCGGTGAACGCAAGCGCGATCGAGACCGAGATTCTGAGGGCTCAGATGCCTCTGGGAATGACTCAGCCGAGTCACTGGCAGCCTCCGGCTGTTCCTCTCCCTCAGACACATCATTCTCACTACCCTGTGGCTCAATGCGGCAGCCACTCAAATCCAGCGCTGCTCTATCCCGCGTAGGGATCACATCTCTCGGTCTTGTTTCAGCATTGTGCGGACCGGATGGTTGCTGAGCCGCATCATACTCCCAGTGTGGTACCCTGTTCACACAATCCTCGGCCGTGTAAGCGCAACGCGCTGTCACCACTGCCTCACTGATCTCAGGCGTGTGCCACCGCTCATGCCTGGCTATCAGCTCAGAGCCTAAAACACGCGGTGAAAACGGCGGCTCACCCTCAGGCAACTCATCATCCGGCACATAGCGCCGATGCAACTGCCTGCCTGGTTCCCAGTGTGTGTGCCCCAGCGCTGGATGCTCCCCCTCAGCCCAATCTACATTTCTGCCCCTCTCTGGCGTCATGTGATCACGACTGGCTGGTGGTCGCACTGCCCTAACACTAGTTGATCTCAACCATTTCTGCATGTTGGGCAAGAAACCAACGTCAGGTACTACACGAGTATGCTCATCGGGCATGATCTCGAATTCTCCCAGCTCGTAGTTCTCCAACATGACCGGATCCACCGTAGCTTGCTCCGACATGTGGAAACGTTTCGCGAACTCTCTCAGCAGAGCTGGTGGAGAAGCCGTATGCCTATACATACGCACTGCTCCCCCATTCCCTCGCTTCACGTAAGCTCTGTCCATGTGAGGACCAGCACCCGGTCCCATGTAGAAACCGAGCACTCCTCTCTCATCCAGGTGTCTGAAGTCCTCTCTCCGGGCATATACATACATCGGACACCCGAAAGGCTTCACCTGGGCCACCACCAGATGGAACGTATCCTCACTCACATTCCTGAACCATAACAGATATGGCACAATCTGTCTGACATCAACATTCTTCACACACTGGGCGACAAACTTCCCATCGCCCCTGGCCATACCCTCATCAGCCAGAGCCTGCAGACTCATCTGCTGAGCCTGAGCTCTCCTCGTCTGCAACTGTGCAGCTCTCACAGCCTCATTGTCGTGAAACCGGGAAGTCAGTGAGCACTCGATGAAATTACACAGAGGTGCGACATTGACATGCAGTGAGCCAGCAAACACACCTGTCGTGAAACCGGGAAGTCATTGAGCACTCGATGATGCTCACCAACCACAGCTAGACTATATACATTCAACGTCCCGGAATCACAACTCTGATCATCAACTAGCATGGACTGGTACGTCATGCATTAGCCACTCGCACTATCCACTCAGCACTAGACTAGACAGCTTCTCTCAACACTCCCACGTAGTCTAGGGCACAACACCAAGCGTCTGGCGATGCCGTTCAAACAACAGTTGGGGCAATGGCTTTGTAAACACATCTGCTGGGTTCTCGGCCGTTGGCACCGGAACAAATCTCATCTGATGTCGCTGGACCTTCTCTCTCACATGATGATACACAATCTCTATGTGCTTCGTACGTGCAGCTGACAAAGGGTCCTCAATTAAGCACTTCGCTGCTCGATTGTCAATACCCACTGGTATACATGTAGACCCCAATCCCACTTGTGGAGCCAAATCAAAGAAGTATTGGACTTCCTTAGCAACTTCTCCCGCTGCTATATACTCTGCCTCAGATGACGAGCGGCTCAATGTTGGCTGCTTTGAGGACTTCCATGACACACTTCCTAGACCGCATTTAATCACAAAACCTGTGGTCGATTTGCGAGTCTGAACACAACCAGCCCAGTCAGAGTCACAATAAGCATGCAAGGCACATTCAGAACCACCTAAGCACAAGCTGTAGGAGACAGTGCCATGCAGATAAAGCAGAACATCTCTCAGCCGAGCGAAGTTGCTGCATGTTGGCTGAGCGGTGGACCTGGCCAGAAATGACACAGCAAAGGCAATATCTGGCCTGGTGTAGTTGGCAATGTGCAACAGTGCTCCCACAATGGACTTGTACTGTGAGACTGCTGCAACATCTGTGACATCTGACCCTGGTGGATCCTTGTAGACATTGGAGATCATGGGAATGGAAACAGGCCAGGCGTCTTTGAGCTCATGCTTATCAATCAACTTCTCAATGTGACGCTGCTGCTTCAAACAAATGGTCCTCTGGAGGCGGTTCCGTTGGATTGACATTTGGAGGAAGTACTTCGACTCTCCTAAATCCTTGCCGGGGAATTTGGACAGAATTGCCTTCTTGACGGACTGAACGCTGGACAACTTCTTGGCTGCGATCTGAATGTCGTCAACGTAGCACAAGATGAGCATGAAGCCAAGCTGCTCTGAGAACAACATGAACAATGCGCCGTCACTCTTGTTCTGGACGAACCCGAGGAAGACAATGTGGGCTGAGAGTGTCTTATTCCAGACACGAGGAGCCTGCTTGAGCCCGTAGAGGCTCTTGTTGAGGAGACAGGCACGGCCGGTGCTGTCAGCAAAGCCAGCTGGCTGTTGCATGAAGATCTGCTCCTCAAGGTCTCCTTGGATGAACGCATTCTTAATGTCAATCGCATGACAAACAAGATCGTAGCTGGCCACGATAGAGAAGAACAGGCGCACTGTGCTTGCGCGCACCACGGGCGCAAACACTGCATTGTAATCAATCCCTTCTTTCTGGTAGAAGCCTTTGATCACAAGCCGAGCTTTGTATCGCTCGATGGAGCCATCTGCGTTGAGCTTTCGCTTGAAAACCCACTTGCATGGAATGACTTTGTAGCCTAGGGGAGCCATCATGAGCTCCCACGCATTCATGGACACCAGAGAGTTGAACTCTTCTTCAGCTGCTGTGCGCCAAAATGGCGCTTCTGGACCAGCAAGTGCTTCTTGCATTGTCTTGGGCTCCGGAGGGAGCCCTACAGCTGAAAATGTACCTGTGCATTGTGCGGCAGGCCATGAAGGTACCTCTGGTACAGCTCCTGAGGTGGTTGTCTGTTGCGCGCTGGGTTGCGCCGAGGCGTGGTTGGCTGGGAGCTGGGCTGCGGCGCTGCTGGCGCGGGCGCCTGATCCGCTGCTTCATCAACATCGAACAGTGGATTGCTCGCCATGAGCTGCTGCATCTGCTGTGGCTGCAGTGCATGCTGCTGTGGAGCCGGCTGCAGTACGGGCTGCTGAGTCGGCTGTGTAGGCTGTGGTGACTGCTGCTGTTGCGCGACATGGTCCATCAGATCTGAAAGCTCTTCAAGGCGTGCATCACTCGCTGGAGCTGCTGACTCATCAAATCTGACATCTCTGGAGATCTCAACTTTGCCGCTGGGCAAGAGGACTCTATAGGCTTTGAAATTGGGCTGATCGTACCCAAGAAACTTGCCTGCTGTCGCTTTGGCCGGGAGCTGGCCTTTCTTGCGCTTCTCTGTTGGAATGCGCATGTGGCAGGTGCAACCCCAGACGTGCAGGTTGCTGATGTCCGGCTTCTTGCCCTTCATGAGCTCCCACGGGGACGCACTACCGTCACTGCTCATGATGTTGGACAGGTAAGCTGCATGCCTCACAGCTTCTACCCAATACATTCTGTTCAACCCTGCATCAGCAAGCAGGGCGCCACGAAGGTCTGACAATGTGCCGATGGCACGCTCAGCATGCCCATTCTCCTGTGGGCTGTACCCTGACGTCGGCTGGGAATCAATTCCTCGCTCCTCAAGATATTTCTGCACCTTCTGGGAGAGAAAAACTGTGTCGCGGTCATACCGGACAGCACCGACGTCTGCTTTGTACTTCTTCTCAAGATGCGGAATGGCCTTCAGCAGCACATCAGCCGCATCAGACTTGTTGGTCAGTGGAAGCACAATCTTGTAACCGCTGAAATCATCAACGATCACCAGGTAGTAGTGAGACCCGCTGGGCGATCTCACGAATGGACCTGCCATGTCGACATGCAAGCGCTCCAACTTGGAGGTCGCTCGCTCATGCGTGCTGGGAAAGGGAGCTCTCTTCATCTTCCCTTCCGCACATGGCGTGCAAACAGCTGTGGACTTCAGCTGCTTCTCAAATTCGTGCGCAGGAGGCAGTCCTTGCACGGTTTCGCCTCGAGACATCTTGGCAAGGGTGCTGAAGCCGGCATGACCATACCGGCGGTGCCACAGCACAGCATCTTGGACTTGTGACGCAAGTGCCGTCTCGGGCATCTGATCTGAGACCTGTGGCTCACAGTCGACTTCGTAGAGGCCATTGACATTGGTGGCAATCAACAGCTGTTTGGATTTCTTACGAAGGATGATTCTGCCTCCTCTGCCGGTGTAGGACATGCCCGCATCATCAGCGCGGCTGAGGGAGATCAGATTGTGCTGCAACTTCGGAACGAGCAATACATTCTTGAGCGTGACACGATCACCATAATGGTTGATGACCTTGACGGTGCCGATGGCAGTGACTTCTTCCGTCTGCTCATTTGCCACAGTGCATGTGGTCTTCAGCGGCTGCGCATCATGGAGATACTCAGGCCGGTTCACCATGTGGTCAGTGGTGGCGGAGTCAAACAGCCATTTGTCTCTGGCTGTAGACACTTTGCTGGTGGAAATGCAAACGAATGCACTAGCTGAGCTGGAGGTCTGGTTGGTGTTGGATCCTCGGCCACGACCTCTGCCGCCACGGCCACGGCCACGGCCTCTGCCACGGCCTCTGCCACGGCTGGAGTCATTGCTGTATGACTTCTGATCGTTTTGCAGCTTGAAACACTGCAAGATCTGATGGCCTGACTTGTGGCAATATTCACATTTTATCCGTTGCTGACTGGAATCAACTTGATATGCTCCAGAATGTGACGTGGCACCTGAGCTGTCATGCAGCTTCTGATAGAAGGTGCCACGTAGATTCTCAGTGATGTCGGCAAATGAAGGCAGCGATTTTTGGGCCGAAATCGCCTGCGCCCAGGCCATGTAGTCTGTTTCATCTAGAGCGGCAAGGAACATTAGACTGAATTCTGCTTCCTTGAACAGCTGTGCTGAAATGAGCTCAGCGCGGAGCTGCTCTGCTCTGGTCAGAAACTGATCAAGCGACTCATCCGGTATCTTGCGAAAGCAAGCTTGGCTGCGTGAGATAGCCATCTTTCTCGCATTGCTTACCCCACTGAACTGTTTCTTCAGCGCTTCCCACGAGTCTTTGGGAGGCTTTAAGGGGTCTATGACATGTATTAAATCATCGCCGACATTGCATGAAATTGCAAGTCGGGTGTCATTCAACTTTTGGTCATCCCCAGCACCAGTCGTAACAGCGTCCCAGCACTCGACACTGCGAAGCAGTATCTCCATGCGCTGAAACCACTGAACGGCATTGGCCTGGGTCAGCTCAAGGCCTAATTTAATATCCTTGGGGTGCATGATAACGCAGTGGAGTCGTTAAAAGCCCATAACCTGTCGTGAAACCGGGAAGTCAGTGAGCACTCGATGAAATTACACAGAGGTGCGACATTGACATGCAGTGAGCCAGCAAACACACCTGTCGTGAAACCGGGAAGTCAGTGAGCACTCGATGATGCTCACCAACCACAGCTAGACTATATACATTCAACGTCCCGGAATCACAACTCTGATCATCAACTAGCATGGACTGGTACGTCATGCATTAGCCACTCGCACTATCCACTCAGCACTAGACTAGACAGCTTCTCTCAACACTCATTCGTTGACCACGGGTCACGACTGGTCTGCACATGTCTCTCCTCCAGTTTCTGCTTGGCCTCCTTCCGCCTAACACCCTCTAGAGCTGTGCTAGGCGTCAGGTTATGCGCATGGTTCACACACATATACGCCTCTGGCCACTGAAATGCAGGCACAGCCGCTTGTAGCAGGCTCGCCCTCACACTCCTGTTCAGCACACCGATCTTTCTCTCCACCATTCCATTGGACTCATGCTGGCCCGTGGCAGTGTACGTGTGCTCAATGCCACGCCATGCGAGGTACTAAGCCAGCTGGTTAGAGCTGAACTCACCACCCTGGTCAGTGTGCAGCCTCCGCACCCCAACCTCTCTATCATACACGATCTGAGTGCGGATTCGCTCAATCAGCAGGCATATCATTTCCGCAGCCCCACTCTTGGACTTCAGCGGAATCACATGGGAGTACCGGGAGTACTCATCCACCACTACCAGGATGTAGTTCATACCCCCGATTCCTACTGGCTTGATCTGCCCTGCTAGGTCAGCATGCAACACTTCTCCAGCATAGGTGGCATTCTCAGTCACCTTGCCCCCGTGCTGTGCTCTATCGCCACTTCTCTGTTCAGCCACGTGGCAACCATGACACTGAAGCGCTACCCCCGTAGGTTTCAGCATCTTCAGGTCATACAGTTGTGGGTTGTCTCTCATCAACTGGAGTACCCGATTGCCAGCATGGTGAAAAGCGATATGCACTAGGAATGATGGGTCAACCTGGAAGGGATAACCTTGTTCATTTGGTACACCGGTCACTGCAGCAACTTGCTGCTGCTCACGTACCCATTTCCCATTCCTATGAAACAAGTTATTCGCACTTGTCCAGGCTGCTCCTCTATCTACCGGCCGCATTTGCCATATCGGCCTGCCTTTCCCACAGAACCATGTCAGAGTAGGTTTTCCCTCCTCATCCTCACCCTGCTCACAGTTCCTGTGGAACCCATAGCTCTGGTCATGAAACCCAGGCATCACTACCCGGTTTGCATGCTTGCCCGTATGCAAGTAGATCTCAGACTTTTTCAACTCCTTTGTTGAAAGGATGTTGATAGGACTGGCCGGCACCCAGTAGACGTTGGTCAACTCTATGTCTACTGGTGTGATAGTGCCCTGTGCACTCACATACTCTCCCAGATTAGCTCTGATCGTGCCCACACCATGCATGTCTAGCCTGCCCTGGTCAAGAGGCTGACACTGCGGCATATCTGGTGGCTTGATCTCGCAAAACATATCATAGTCAAAGCATATGTTTATGTCTGAGCCACTATCTATTAGGAAAGTGTACGGCATGTTGGGAGACGGCCCATCAGCACAGTCAGCTCGCAGCTTATCTAGGTCAACTACAGCTACCTGAGGGCCACCGCGGCCTCTGCCACGGCCTCGCCCTGCAGCTGCTTGCTTCTGCAGGAATTGTTTGACCTCTGCGGAGAGCAATGGACAATCCTTTTGCACATGTCCAGGCTTATCACAGTTGAAGCATTTTCTCTTTTCTGCTCCCCCTGCTGCCCCTGCTCCCACAGCTGCTACCTGTGGGGGTGAACCTTGGCGACCACCGTAGCGTCCACCTCGGTACCCACGTCCCCCATGGCGCTGTTGTCCACCGCGATCGTCCCGTGGGAATCGCGATGAACCCTGCTTGCTGTTTGTCTGGGCATGTGTCAACAGCGTAGACACCACCTGCTGTACTGGCATGGCCTGCAGCATGGGCTGCAACAGGCTGTATTCTCTGTCTACTGCCAGCAACCGTGATCTGTACAGCTGATCAGACACAGTCTCACCCAGTCCTCTCATCTGGTTTACTATGCCCACCACCTCATTCACATGCTTCTCCAGCGGCTTGCCAGCCTGCTGGGTACTGCTGAGCTGGTGATACAGCTTCTGTATTTCTACTTCCACTGATGGCATATACTTAGCATGCAGCAACGACCAGACCTCATGGACGAAACTACAGTCTGCCACGAAGTCTCTATCCTCCTTTGGCAGTGTGGTGAACAACCAGTGCATGACTTGCTCATGAGCCTGGCTGCTCTGAGCAAGCGGATCATTGACTAGCAGGCTACTCTCACCCACCATTTTTGCCCAGCTCTCTACCTCCTTCTTAAATATTCGGAAGTGATCAGTCTTATAGTGCCACACCGGAAATCTGTTCTTCTCTACTAGAGATTTCCCCGGTACTGGCCTGGGCATGGCAAGCGACAGCGCTTGCGCCAGCGTGCTTACGTCAATAGATCCAGCCGTAGCTGGTACTCCTGATGACATCGCAGCCTGCGAAGGCTGCGGTATCGGAGGCGGTATCTGTTGGGTCATCCACGCAGCTGGCGCTGCGAGATGTGCTGGCTGTGTTCCTTGCGCCGCAGCCTGAGCTCCTGCTTCCCCCGTAGGATCAGCATTTCCCGGCAATGCCGCCTGCAGAGGACCTGCATTGGGATACCCGTAGGTCCCAACGCGCTGTTATTCCCCGTAGGTCACGAACTGGTCCTCCGCGGCCTGCTCGCGGCGCGCTGTGGAACGTGTGTGGTGGCGAGGACGAACTTCTTCTCCATCCTCGCCGTCAGAGCCGATAGATCCCTGGCGAGATGCCACTGGAACTTCTCGGCGTGGTGGCATCCTGCAACACGACCATCGTGCGTCGCAGGACACGCAGACCCGTAGGCCTTTCTGCGAGACCAGTACCCTGACAGAATGCAGTCCAGCCGTAGCGTTATGCATCTGTGTACTCTAGTCTCTCTACGGACTCTACAGCTAAACGCTAGAGCGGTGTGAATCGCTCATCGGGACGCTCAGCCGTAGCCGTAGACCCCTGGACTCTATCGCAAGCATACAACCATTGCTAGAATACCCACAATCATCACCGATACCATGTCGTAATTCAGTGGACCGCAGCCCTAAAGGCACTGTGGGATCTAAGCACTGTGTAGCTGTGCGCAGGGGGTCGCGCTGTCACATACCTGGCTGGCGTACAGGCCTCCGCTGTGACAGTGCGCTCTCAGTCTTTGGATTTATACCACGTGAGACTTAGCAGAGAAGAGTGATTACACTTTGATCAGTAGAGCCTATATAAGCGTTCAACCAAACGTCTCATACGGATACGATCAGAATCATTGTCTGCGGCACGCAATCTAGCATGCATTGCTCGTGCATATGGTAAGCCATCGGTGCATGGCGTCCCATAGCCACTCCGGATCAGCACCGTGCATCCACTCCATGCATGGTCACCGTAGTCCTGTGCATGGCTGGATCACGACACTGGCCACCGCTGGCAAGGAGTCCGCTGTACGCACTGGTCACCTCCGAATGATCTAGTATAGATAAATAGTAAGAGCAAGGAGGAGCTCTGGAGACTGTCAGTCGCTCGAGTGACCGGCGGCATCCAGCCACCTAACGTGGGGCGACACGCGTGCCGGGCGGTGCTGAGAGCGTCGAAACACAGTCTACATCGGCAAGATGTATATTCAACGATTGGATGGGAAGGTTGTGACGGCTTCAGTAGGATCGGCTGATAAACAGCGGCTATGAACAGTTGTCAGGCGTTAATTGCTGCGCCTTGGGGCAGAGGCCTGCATTAGCCAGACCATTAATCAGACAGGCATCTTGGTCTGACACTGTCTATTCATGATCTGTCTAGACTCGCGTGCGATCGCGATTTGAACGACGTGTACGCGTCCAAGCCACTGCCGCGACTATCCGGTGGCCACTCGTCACCACCATCAATGGGTGGCTGCCGCGCTAGACGCCCAGCTCTGATGTCTGTGGGCCCATATCTGTGGTAGATTTACGGTGTCAAATAGCAGCATCCTGTGCTTAATTGCGCTCGATGCGATCTCCACCTAGTGCTTAACCGACCTTGCAGCCAGCCAATGGAGCCACGTTCGCATACGGTGTCCACCGGTGCCGCCCATTGGAAGCACTTGACGCCGTCGTTCGAGTGTGATGCACACACGCCGCGGAGGCAGGATATGTTACATCTGTATGCAACAGTGGGATGACTGATTCCGTAGTGCAGCGGGAAGGCTGCAAGTTATGCCGCTTTCATCGCTTAGCGAGATCGTCGTGATTGCGAGCCGATGGACAGGACTGTGGCTCCACCCATGGCCTTAGATACGTCGTTTACCTCAACTGATGTAGATTACGGGGTGCTGTGGACCGAGGCGGCCTTCCCGCGCGAGCTTGCGCGCGGTGCTTCCCTCGACAGCGTGAATCCGACCGTGGTCGGCTTGTGGCCCATTCCTGTCGCGACTGCGGTCCGATTAGGCGGATCAAGCAGAACAGTGGACGGTGGAGTGCGTCTGGACAGGCAGTACACCTGGGCCAGGCTTGTGGACGTCGGCGAGGCGCTGCATGCCCCTACGCTGCACGCCTCGCAGCACCCATCGCCCTGGAGCCGACCTCCAATGTACGAAGTCCTTCCCACGGCCTCCCCGCTGCACTTGTACTTCGTGCTGTGGGGGAGAGCCGATGAGACGGGGGAGGAGCTTGCCGCTGTCGACTCTGTAGTGTTCCAAGCCTGGGCCATGCGCGGTGTCAGGGATTTCATAGACCTGTGCATGGGGGAGATGACCCGTTTGTACGGAACTTGGGAGGACGACTATGAGATCGTGGCTCTCCGGGGGGCGCCTACCACGCCTGCAGCCCGCACCCACATGCTGTTCCACATGCAGCTGGTGCTCAGGCATCCCCACCATATGTTTGCCACGTTGGCAGAGGTGGGGTCCGTGGCAACTGGGCTCATCCATAAGGCGTTTGAGGAGGCCGGCCAGTCCGCTGAATCACTGGCAACATCATCCCGAATATTAACGGAACTACCTACCTACGAGGTCACGTCTACGAAATACTTGAACTGGCCCACGTACAACAGCCGATCGGCGCCCTGGACATACTCTATCAGGAACCAAGTGTTGTCTTTCACCTTCTGCGAGGTGTATTGTGTACATGCAACGTTCTCACCAATTGCCAGTTCAGCTCGCAGGTACTTGCGCAAGCGGATACGGACTAGTCTGTTGTCCTCTTCATCCGCGCCAACTCCAAGCGAAGATGCGACGGCATCGCGCTGAGCCAAACCTGTCAAATTGGAATGGCTGGGCCACCCGCGATTGGCAAAGTCCTCGATCTCTGCGCAGATGAGGTAGGGGAGACCCCGGAGGTGCCTCTAAGGCCCGACCGGTGCCGGCAAGACCTCCTGCCGTTCCGCAGCTGACAGGTCCTTCGCAGCGCCCAGCATCGCTGGGCCACAGAAGGGCCCTGCCACAGGGGGGGCAGCAGGCGCGGCGGCCTGGGCCGCAGCAGGCGAGGCGGCCTGGGCTCCAGCAGGCGCGGCGGCCTGGGCCGCAGCAGGCGCGTCGGACTGGGCTCCAGCAGGCGCGGCGGCCTGGGGCCCCTCCGGGCCTGGCGGTGGTGGCTGGATGCCGGCGCCACGACTCAGTGCTGCAGTCCGCCTCTGCACTTGGGCTCGAGCCACGTCTTGGGGATGATACCTCTGTTATGATGGTCTGGGGTGGCTGCTGCCGGCCTATCATGTGTACCTGCATTCGATACGCATTCACCACTCGCAACGTGGCCCACTCAGTGACGGACTACGCATCGTCCGCGTCCCCCTCACGAAGCTCGGGCAAACGCTCATGACTCACCTGAATAACTTTCCGATCTCCAGAGAACGAGATGAGCTTCATGAGCCCGGCCTCCTTCACCGCCGACCCGTCGTCTGTTCCGCCATTGCTATGTACGCGCTGCCACGCAGGCTCCAGCGCGTCGAAATGCTGCATCCACGCATTGAATAATACAATGGTCCAGTATATGTTGTGTCGCACTGCGTACTCGAGGGACCTGCCCGCTGCGCAGATCTCAGCTGTGCTCCGCTTCAAGAGCGAGTTAAACGTTCCGAACCGCTGCATCCTGTCAACCGTTGCGGCAGAGAACGCGCCGTTCGTTTCTACAACAGCTGCGATATTCTCAACTATGCTCTGCTCAGCGTCCTCGCGCGCGGCGGTATCGGCCAAAGGCCGTGTTTGTCCGCTGTTGCTCATGGCCCGCTGTACGTATTCACAGGAAATCAACGCTGGAAAACTCCGTCGCTTGCAGAATTGGTAGAGTCCGTCCCTATGACGTGCTGGGCCGGGCTCCAGCATCGGGTGCGTAGCAATGTCGCCGTAGCGTAAGGGACTCTTGCCGTGGTCGCAGGTGCCCTGTCTCCATAGCTTCCCCTACGATAATGTTTGTCCGAACGGTTCGCGCCGTTGGAATCATCGGATGCCGACGCGTTTACAAGATCTTCTCCACCTCTGTTCTTACAGTCTCTCAAACGCGGCGACGACGTGCCGATCGCCCCAACCCCGCGCGTGTTCCACGTCCGTTGGAGATTCCGTCTAAAAAGACAGGGCACAACTGTAAACGCTGTCGCGTGGGGAAGTATCGTGCGCAACGTTGACCATACAGTATATAATCAGACGCATGGGATGGGATCTCAGCTATATGTACTGCGCATCTGTGCGCCTGCGAGCCTCGTTTCGCATCCAATTCCACCAAGTTAGAAATGGTGTGCAGCACAGCACCCGCAACGCTGTATCCACGCACTGCCCGATCAGCGATGCTGAAACTGCAAGATAACTACTGTACGGTACGTTGGACATTAGGAACGCCCACACTGCAGTGCAGAAGTGGGCTCAGGAGGCTCCGGAACTGGATGGTGCGTCTCGCGTTGGCAGGGCCAGCGGTCATCGCCGGTCTGCTAAGCAGCGATGATATGTCAACGGCGACATGGCGTCATCGTATCCACTGCGATTGATCAGTACACATAGTGACCATTACACCTTGTGCAACATGCTCACTACTGGTTACCCCTGAACTTGCAACTATCTCCTTTTAGGCGGGGCGTGTCCCCGCCCACCCGAACGGCCACGCGAACCGGCCCTTGCGTTCGCCCCAGCCCGCCCCCGAGAGCTGCCGCTACCACGTCCTCGGTGCGGCTGCTGACTGGTTGCCTGCCGGCCACTTGCGTTGGTCCCTCTATCAGCCCGGCTGCCCCCTCGCCGTGGTGACCGTCCCCTCCTGTCGGGCCGAGTATCGCCCGAGCTTGGCCGCTGCCGAGTCCGTCCTGAAGACCGCTTGTACATATGCTGCGCCCATATAGCCAGGGGCGGGTCCAGATGCTTCGCGTTCACCCACCTCGATTGCAGTACTAACGGCCTGCATATGACGACTTCTGTTTTGCAGACTTTACCGTAATCAGAGCAGGATTTGGAGACAGTTGCCAGTTGTGCGCGGGCAGTATGCGTGGTACCGGTAGCACAGTTGGTCATTGGGCGGCGCATCGTTCGCACCTGATTTTCCACGGCTTCCCATCTTTGTCATGGGGCAGATCGTAAACTGAGTCCTTCAGTTCAGTGACTGCCTTGTCATCATCCACGTGGAAAGGTTGCCCTCCGTCTTCCGCCCACTGCATGCAGAAGCTGGCGCGATGTACGGCCCTGTACGCCTTGGCATCGCCCACGCCGTACCACGGCTCGTTATGGAAAAACTTTATCGGTGCCCACAGTTCGTCATACCGTGGGGGCCCACGCGGCAAGCTCATCAACGAACTGGATTGGGCTCGGGCAGGGTTGGCTGCCCCCCCAGGAACGTCTACGTTCGGCCGGCCGGCGTTCGTATCCCAGAGCAGACCCGGCGCACACCGTTCCAGGACATGCTCTAGGTTGAGCACGGTGTACATGCCGCACGAAACGGCGTCCGGCTGTTGTGGGCAAATACTCGGTGGCACCTACACAACGACCGCAGTTCAATAGTGGCGTCATTGGTCGTATAGGTGATGTTGTATGCAAAGTAGTGCCACATTCAGTCGCACCAAAGCTAGGGTTGGCGGCCGATCATGAGATACTGTACATCACTGTTGACCCAGACGTTGGTCCAGGGTATACACTGTGACCGGAAGCACACCGCCCATATCTTCACCGCCTCCTTGACCGTGTCTACTGCGGTGTTCAGCAGAAACGCCATCGTCCGGATCCACTTTCCTGCTACGACGTCCGTGTCGTGCTTTGTGTACCTCAGACTGTCCACATGCAGGATGATGGTGTGCTGTCCGGCCGACCTCATCCTGTCGCGCTCACCCTCGGTAGCGCCCAGCCATTGCCGCACTCTGTCTGCACCGACGGACTTGGGATCACGCTCATACGTGGTTTGACAACTACAAATAAGTCCCGCATACATGCAAGCCTGCGGCTACACTGAGCAGTACAGTCAGAGGGCGTGGAGTCAGTCAGGGTGAGAGTGGTGGGCGTACTTGGGTGGAAAATGAGGACCAAGCTCCAGTGAGAAGCTAAGTACACAGGGTGGACGACGGCGTGGAGGCTCCACCCTCCGCCAGCAAACATGTTTACCCGCATGTCCCACTTGGTTATCCCTCGGCAGGATCCCTTAGCCTCGAGTTGCTCCCAGCGGCTTTGCCAGTTACACGGGTCCACCAAGATGTACCGCCTGTCGCGCCACGCTCGTCTCAGCGCTATGGCGGCCATGTACTCCATGGCCTTGGTCCCGACCCATGCACCCGGGCGCAGCACCCGGATGTCATCCGCCGCATAATCCCAGTCACAGTCCGTGACGATGCCCCGGTGTAGCTTGTGCTTTACCCGCATCTGCATTCATGGATCAGGTGTCAATTGCATACACTGGCGCAGTAGTTCATGGAGAAGTAGATACCAGGCAGCGGATGAGATGTCGTACCCCTCAGATATTTGGGCCGGCGTGACGAGCTTCGGCAACGCCATCGGGGGACCCGCCTGGCGAGATCGAACCGCCTCGTCGTGTCCGCTTCACTTGTCCTGATCGGGGGGCCGGGGGACCCGACAAGGTGGCCGGGGGGGGAGCAGGGTCTGCCCCCCCCTCCGGCGCAGCCTCAGAGAGGTGAAGCGATCTCTTGGCGCGAGGCGATGGTGTTGCCGGGCGCGATGGCAGACCTTCCCGGGCTGCTGATGTGAGCGGTGGTGGCTGCAGCGTGGTACGCAGTTTGGGCCGGGCCGCCACAAGTTGTGCCAAACCCAGTCGTCTCCGTGGCACAGCACGGGTCGATACCCCTCGTGCGGGGGCCTGTTCCTGCTGCGCCTGTTGATGGGGTATTGGGGGCGCCGGCAGTGCCACTTGAGGATGCGAGGGGGGGCGATGATGTCCCGCTGAAGAAGCTGCCATGGAGGAGGAAGCCGCATGAGGGGAGTGGCTGGCTCCCGCGAAGAATGCGGTGGTCCCCATTGCGGCAGGAGAGAGGTGGGGGTCCGCTTGGAGATCTGCCGGTGGCTGATGCCATCGGCCGGTGTTGCCGGGCTGTGGAACCTCTGAGGGTGTGTTGGCCCTGCCTGATAGCGAGCCACATGTCAGGTTCTGGCGACACCCACGTCGGTGGGTAGGCTCGGGTGAAACTGTTACCAGAGGCAGGGATGACAAGATGCCAGGCGCAAATTCGCCGGTGCGCTCCAGCATCTCATGATAGGGTTGCAAGAGACCACCACCGGCTGTTCTTCGCTCGGGTGGATTTACGGCTCTCTGGCGAGCAGCAGCGAGGCTTCGCAGCCTGCACTCCCAGTACGCCAGCTTGACCTCTCCATTGTCAGACCGCCCCTTTGCCTTCTCAAGCAACTTCACGTGCTTTTCGAACTGCGCCGCCTCCCCTTGAGCGCGCGAATTGTCGAGCGGGTGGGCAAGAGCAAGCAGGTCTGAATTAGATTCTCCCTGCGGCCCATCCAGTCCCCACTGACCCGCGTCGATCTTCTTCATCGCATACTGTATGAATCTAAAATAGTGGTTGCTACTACCCGGATCGCGACGCACACGTTCTAACTCAAAACGGAATAGATCCTGATTCGCCATGGCGACCAACTCAGCAAGGCACTCAGCAAGTCCTTTACACGATTGTATTTTCTACAGAGCCGATGATATCGACTGGCGATGCGGAAATATCAGAGGTCGTCCTCTGCGATCACGAGCGTGCGTGAACTATGTCCTGCCCGTGGACTGTCCTCCACAAACTAATCAATGTCAACAGGATTATGTTTGATTTAATTCCATCTTAATACGAAGTGGCGTTTCGGTGGCATCGCGGTCATAGTCACACGCAGGCCAAACGACACACATGCGATCACGTTTGAACGGTGCAGTGCCACTGATCAAACCATTGCCGCCGATGTATGCGCCTGTTACAGGACCTGGTGCTTCGCATCTGATATGTACCTTTTTCAGGTCTACCCCAGAACACTACCTAATTTCCCAGAAGCTTTATAAACTGTCATAAACATGTGCCCACCCTTCCGTTCGCCGGTTGCCGCAAGGGTTAGTGTCACCGACCGCAGGTCGATCACCCAGCAACCGGCAAAGCAGCGGTTGCCCGATTGTGGTCGCACTGACACCACCCTATACAATTCTGGCGGGCGACCCAATTCAAGGTCGGGTGCCCTGGCCCCTGGCGACGCCACCTGTACCGCATGGTACAAGTTGCAAACCGCCGCACAAATGCAGTCCGCTGAATCACTGGCAACATCATCCCGAATATTAACGGAACTGAACTTCTCGTAGGTCACGTCTACGAAATACTTGAACTGGCCCACATACAACAGGCGGTCAGCGCCCTGGACATACTCTATCAGGAACCAAGTGTTGTCTTTCACCTTCTGCGAGGTGTATTGTGTGCATGCAACGTTCTCACCAATTGCCAGTTCAGCTCGCAGGTACTTGCGCAAGCGGATACGGACCAGTCTGTTGTCCTCTTCATCCGCGCCAACTCCAAGCGAAGATGCGACGGCATCGCGCTGAGCCAAACCTGTCAAATTGGAATGGCTGGGCCACCCGCGATTGGCAAAGTCATCGTTCTCTGCGCAGATGAGGTAGGGGAGACCCCGCAGGTGCCTCTGAGGCCCGACCGGTGCCGGCAAGACCTCCAGCCGTTCCACGGCTGACAGATCCTTCGCGGCGCCCAGCATCACTGGGCCACAGAAGGGCCCTGCCACAGGGGGGGCAGCAGGCGCGGCGGCCTGGGCTTCAGCAGGCGCGGCGGCCTGGGCCGCAGCAGGCGCGGCGGCCTGGGGCCCCTCCGGGCCTGGCGGTGGTGCAGGGCGACGGATCCGCTTCCCCTCTGGAATGCGGCGTTTGGCATCTGCAATGGCATCTGACAGGCGAGGAATCGCTTCGGCGCCGTACTCCTGCACCAAGCGATCACACGCCCGTCGCATGAGGAGATCGTTGACAAAGATCCTCTCCGCACAAGACGTTGAGCGGTACTTGATCAGCCGCTTGAAGAACTGGACGAGTCGCTCTATCCAGTACTCAAGGCAGAAGAAGGCCGGACCGCAGGCCCGAACTTGATCCGGAACATGTACGGCCGCCAAGTGAAGCTTGAACGTGGTTAGGACTTGACCTCCGAAGATCTGCACTACCCGGATGTCGTACAGCGGTGGCATTCCCGAGACAGACGTGACATAAACTGCGGCTCGGGTACAATCTGGACGAGGCAGTGGCTTCGCAACTGGGACCATACCTGTTGGGCCCTCTTCCCGTAAGCCAGCAAATGCTTTTGAGCCGTGAGTATCCTCTCCCAAGTATGCTGGCCCTTCATGAATCTCATGAAGTAAAGGCAACCCGCCCGCAAGTCCGCCCACAGGGCCTCAAATTGGGCTTGAACATAGCGTTGCTCTGCATCGGTACGGTCCCACGGCAGGTTGTGTAACAAGAAGGTGCTCCACGTCTCAGTGAATGTCGTCCAGTCCTCCATAAGATAATTGCCGCGGTGCCTGCAAGCCGAGTGTGTACACCGCATGGCCTTGATGATGGACTCAAATGTGTGCCAGCATGAAGTACGTGTAACAGGCTCTTGTACAGGTGAGCAGGTGAACACTAAGGAGGGGGTGCTTACTGGACAACGTCTCGATAGGGTGTTTTGATCAGCTCCGTCTGCCGCAAGCCCACTTCCACGCCTCTGGCCGTGATCTTGCGCCGGACCGCCACAGGGAGTACGAATCTTGCGGCAGCCCCGACACGCTTGGCACCAGGCCCGGGCAACCACTGTTTCCAGAAGTCCTAGAGAAGTCCAATGAGGAAGATGTGGGCGACACCGAAGCGGAGGAATGTGCAGGGACTGCACGCGGTCAGGTGTCTGGTGGCATGTGTTGCGATAGCAACAGACACGTGCCATGATCAACACAGGCAAGCCAAACACCCAGTTCAGCCAAACACATGTTTTGCTGTCCGATTGTACGAAAAAGGTCCAACACGAGGGGTCACAGCGTACGGAATGTGCGGAAGGTGAACGATACGGCGAGGTTGTATTACCCATATCGGGCGTTGTGACACTTTTCAAGGGGAGGAACACACTTGAAGTACGACAGCTTGTGGAACAAGGGCTTCCCCCATACCCCCAACTGCAGGCACTCCTGTCGGGCACGGTTCTGTCGGGTAGATCGAGCAGCGATGTCGGAGTAAGGAGGACGAGTTGGATTGTCTACCTGCATACTAGTCCACACAAATGGACAGGGTGCAGGGGTGTCACACCCTGGACAGATGGCGGGCACAACGGCATTGGGGGCTTCCACCACCTCGATCGCGACCTCACCAATGGGAAACCTCCTGTGCAATAGGATCAGATCGGGGTCCACAGGACGCGAGAAAGCACCTGGGCCATGATCTCTGCAGCGGTGTCGGCTGCCTTCTGCATCTCGCAGCCAGACCACAGCCAGACCACAGCCAGACCAAGTGCCCTCCGGAGTTATGGTGTCGTCGGGTGTAAACTGATCGCGAGTGCTGGAGGGATCTGTGTCCATGGTCACATAGCCAGGTGGCAATCGAGGTCTGGCGGGGACACCCTCATGCGGCGCATCATGATGGGGAGGAAGTTGCAGACCGGCCTCATTGCAGGGCACGCCTTGGACAATGCGACGGAAGCAGCACCAACTACACGCATACCCAGGTTGCGGGACACAATCAAATGTGGTATAAGCACAATTGCGGTGCATGTCGCACCGGATCGTATTGGCCTCCGGCACTGTTGCGCCGCGGAACGCGCATCGCATGCAGGCTGCCTTGGCTCCATGGCCTACAGTGTTTGCGATCTTCTCCAACACGGGTATGTCGCCCTCCGCCCAGCCACACACTAGCCAGAGCTTCACCGTCCGCTTCCCCTTGTCGGGCCGATCTGGGTCCCTCCAGATCTCCACCAGGACCGGGGTTGTGCCGTCCCTGCCTGCAAAACCACACAGCATGAGTCGACTGTGGCGCAAGGGATCGACCAAACGCTATTGCCCTGCGGTGAGACTGGCGTAGGATCCATCAAGGGAGGACTCATACAGGGTGTACCCACACAACAACGTATCACACCCGGGTCGTGGGCGAGGAAGAACTCCTCGAGCGACTGAAAGATGCCATCCAGCCGCGTGGGCTCTGTAGGTCCCTCCACAACACCGAGTGGAGCCCAGGTGTCGTTCTTGGCATGCATCCCTTCGTGCAGGTCTTGTAGCCTCATGCCCCATATAAGCGCGCCGTGCTGCTTGTTCACAAAGAGCTGGCCTCCATCGGCACCTGTACACGGCATGTCTGCCTGAGCAACATCGTCAGGAGCGGGCACACAGTTTGAATACAGGCATTCCTGGCTGGATCACACGACCCACCTGGGTGGAACGCACCAAGGCTCACGAGTACCGCGAATTCGTCCGCGTTTGTCCGTCTGGTCAAACATGTTTCGGCACTTCATGTTCAATTCCTTGCCTGCAGGCGAGCAACAGAAGGACTCTGGATCGTTGAGAGCTTCCTTGCGGTGTTGCAACATGGCTGGCAGCATATGCGGCTTGCTCACTAGATCCACAAATGTACCCTCCTCGCCAAAGAAAAAAGCACTGCGCTTGGGACTGACATGCCCTCCAGGGCCTCGCTTGAATC
The DNA here is from genome assembly GCA_900538255.1 of Ulva mutabilis. Classification (NCBI taxonomy): domain Eukaryota; kingdom Viridiplantae; phylum Chlorophyta; class Ulvophyceae; order Ulvales; family Ulvaceae; genus Ulva; species Ulva mutabilis. The sequence continues at coordinate 1,162,572 of UNSF01000001.1, forward strand.
TGGTATTGTTGCACCCTGGCCGGGCGCAGACCTCGTCAGCATGCTCCGCGTGGCTGCTGGCAGGTATGGCGGGGAACACAGCCCAGCATTCGTCGCAAACATGACTCTCACAGTCATGACTGTCTTCCGCAGCCAGCGCACATTTGAGCATGTGATAGGAGCGGGGGAACAAGTTGCTCGGTGGCAATAGCAGGAAATGGATCATCTGGCACAGCGAGTCCATGGCGGCATTTGGAAGGCGATGGTCTGATGCGAGCCTCGCCAGCCAGACTGCAACCTCGCGCAGTGTGACCTCATGATCCTCGTGTATGACCTCCGCCAGACTGTAATGAAGGTACGCGCCCGTATCACTTCGGGGCGGTTTACCCGGCTCCTCACGCACGGGCTCCTCTTGGATGCCCCCCTCTGCATCCAAGCTTGCAAGCTAGTCATCATCTGGATCCTCGTCAAAGGCCTCCTCTGCATCAAACCACACCTCGCCGTACTCGTCAGGCAATGGGTGAAACCCGTCATACTCGGGGTCAGCTTCCACCGGCAGATCAGCTGCCAATGCGACGTACGCCTGCACATGAGAGGTGGCAGGTGAGAGCCAGTGCTAGCGGCAGTTGGCCCGGATGGTAAAGAGCGAACGCTGCAGCACTCAACACAGAACATGCGCCATGAGATCAGGACGACATACCGGAGCCTGTGGGAAATCAGGGTCCCCTACAGGGATGGCAGCTGCTTGCACGGGCGGGGCCGGCCCGGGCATTGCGGCCAGTAGGTCCATCGCCTCGTCTTGAAGGGGTCCGGCCTGAACTCCGATGCCCGCGGGCATGAAACGACCGCTGGCACGGTCGTCATTAGAGGTACCTTCACCGACACCGGGTAAGTCATTCACGTCGGCTTCCATGGGAGTCACCATGGCTTCATCTTGTTGCTTGTCACGTTCCGGATCCGGGGCCCGATCCATTCCGGCCCGTAACCGTTGCTTGCACCTGCGCGGCTTCGAATGCTCGTCCGCATACGCTGAATCGCGGAAATCATTATTACAGTAATTACAGTGATACTGGGTCCTCGAACCAGCGCCAGGCGCCAGCACACGAAAGATGCTGAACAGTGCGAGGTTCCGATCGACCTCTGCTGCTGTGCGACGGCGCTTCTTGGCGCCTCCCTGCGGCATGATGGCGCGACCCATACATGAAAGGCTACATGAATTACAGCTCAGTTCAAGTACTTAAAACTGCGCCGGGATGTGTTGGCATGGCGCCCAGCGACTGCAGTGCACACGCTTGTGGACACGCCGTGGCCACGCTTGAGGACACAATCCCGACTTGACGGGGGCGGACGTTGTCGCAAAACAGCGCTGCGGCATTCCGTCATTAAGGAAATAGAAGATCAAATGTACACCTCCATCGCATCAGACGACTGTTATCAACCTTTACAACAGCACGTAATCCAAGTAAGCGCCAAGCCTGCATAACAACCGATTGTGAAGAGTGAAGATCATGCAGGAGACGACCGAGGACAGGACGATCACAATCAGGTACGCCATCAGGCTTATACTGCTATTTTATAACGCTGTGGTGTCGAGCTCGGTGTGGTCCTTCGTGTGGGGAGTGCCGTCGGGTAACACCTCGATCCCGCCGTATGCTCCCACCCACGTCGGCACTGTTGCAGTGTTGGCCAGGGAAAGACGTTCGAATGGTCAGATATGCACTGTTCTGTCGCATTGGGCGACGCTGTGAAAGACACTATATGGGCGGCCTGTGGTGCGAACGTGCCATATGCCAGGCACCAGGTGCGGCTTGCAAGCCAGGCCAAGCCTGAAGTGTCCGTCAACCTTACCTACGATAATTTTCGTCTCGTAATGGATTCGATTCTGAACTCGCAAAGGCCCTTCCAGCCGGGCTTGCTCCCCCCGTTCACCTGCACGCTTGGGGCGGGACCGCTTGTGCAACGACCACCATCCATGGCACGCACCGCTAGCACCTCAGCTGTGTCTTATGACACGGATGGTGTAAGCATCGGCCGGCGTCGCGGTCCTATCCGGCTGGAGTCGCCGTTCCAGGTGTGGAAGCATCGCACGATAGTCTCGACTGTCAAGATGCAGAGCACCTTGAAGGACATCCCTGACGGGTTGGTCAAGACACTGAAGAAATGCCGTGATAAAACGGTACCGGAGAGCTACAGGAAGTTTGAGAACTGGAGGCCGGGAGGATACCTCATTCAGGCGACCGTATCTGGCTTCGACTTCTTGGGCGCGGCGGTGCGAAACATCCCCTCCAAAGGGGTACTCCCACACACCCATTCAGTCGCTAGCAGTAACTGCATAGTTGAACGTGTGCCGAGTTGACCACTCGTTGCCGGCCATGTGGTTGACGGGCATGTGTGGCAGATCTAAGCTTTAGGCAACTGAGTGCAAGCTAGTCGTTGGTGTGGCCGCAGGTGCAGTGCAGCAATGCATGCATGAGACTGCGGGAGTAGGACGTTGATGCATAGATTTGCATGGTGATCAGCAAGTTCGCTGTCACATATAGGGCCGACTGCCAGTTCACCAGTCGTTGTGTTTGACTGGCTGAATGGCAGGTACGTGTCTCTTGGACTTTGTTTGCATACTGCTGTGAGTTGGCATTGATACCTAGGACATTGATTGTGCTGTGTGCGAAGTGCTGGCTGTGACGTTGCATGTTGCTGCGGGCGAACACCGTAGACTCACAGTGCACATTCTGCCACAGGTGAGATCCATGCAGCTTAAGTAGTGTACAATATGTGAAGCTGTAACAGTTGTGTTTGACTGGCTGAATGGCAGGCTGTGACGTTGCATGTTGCTGCGGGCGAACATTGTAGACTCACAGTGCACATTCTGCCACAGGTTATGGGGCCCGTCACGAGAGTGTGAACCTGCTGCAGACAAATTCCGTAGTTGTGCCGTAACTGGGCAACAAGTCCCGACGCAATACGTAACTGTTTGCGTGGCCAGGCCATAACTGGGTGGCAATATGGGGGATGTCGGATTTGGCAGTGGCGTGGGTCGGATCCAGCAGTTGGGGCGGGACGGTAACTTCCATCAGTGGTTCGCCCACATGGAGGCAGCCCTCACCATGAAGGGGTGGGAAAGATGGCTGACCGAGGAGCCAGCTGAGGATGATGACGCCGGGATAGCCGAGGACAGGAAGGCTAGGGCGGTCATTAAGTTTGGTCTGAAAGAAGCGTTGTTGAGAACGGTTCAGGGCGCGAAAACAACGATGGCGGCGTGGCAGGCGCTGCATCATGAGCATGAAGGGAACCAATACATGCGCAGACACTCACTGTTGCAGAAAGCAAACGACCTGCGACAAGGAGATAAGAGTGTCCAAAAGTACATTGATGAGGTCTTGATGCTCCGCGAGGACTTCGAGGACGCGGGCATGGAGGGTCAGGAAACTCTTCTTGTCAGTCAGTTTGTCAAGGGCATAAGACCGACATTGGGAAGTGTGGTTGGGCCACAACTGGGCGCGGATGTGCGGCGTGGAGCGTCATTGGAGTTCATCTGCAATACCTTCAAGGATCTCGTAACATTTCTGCCAGAGCGAAAGTTAACAGGGCATGCGGCCGCGGCGCGGGCTCCGACGCAGGGGCCATGCCACTACTGTGGTAAGGATGGCCACAGATGGCGAGCATGCAGAAAGAGGAAAGATGACATGTCTGCTGGTCGGGAACTGAAGTGGTTCCGGGATCAGCAGCGTGAAGGGGCAGGTGGCAAAGAGAGTTCTCAGCCCGGAAAAGCACTGTCGGTCAGGGCAGATGCAAGAGTCGCAGCGGCGACTGTAACGGTCTGTGCAGATGGGCCGGACATGCTAGTGTTCGACACAGGCGCGACTCACAACTTTGTGAGTGACCTGAGCTTGGTCCACGACAAGGAGGGCACGCCGGTTGACATTGTGACTCTAGCCGGGAAGGAAGAGCACGTGGTGGCATGCGCGGGCAAGGCGTTGTTGGAGATGGAGAATGGGTCAACTGTGACGCTGAAGCATGGGCTATGCGTGCCGAGCATGGACATGAATCTGCTGTCAGGTGGCTACGTGAACTCCGTCAACGGTTCATGGGAAGGCAGACGAGGTCAGCTGACAGTTCGTGATTCCGATGAAGATGTGGTGCTGACGGGAACACTGCGGGACGGGCTGTACTATATGAACTGTCAGGAACTTCAAGGAGCTGGGCATGCCACGAGAGGCGGTGACGCTGCTGGACGACTACAGCCGCTATGCTGAAGTCATCTGTGTGCGCACAAAGGATCAGGTCGCAGAAGCATTGGTGACGCGCCTGAAAGAGTGGGAGAGGCAGCTGCAGACACCGCAGAAGCCTGTAATGTGGGTGAAAATTATTCGCTCGGACAACGGCACTGAGTTCAAGGGCGAGCTGAAGTGGTGGTGCAGCAAGCGGGGGCATCATCATGCATCACAGTGTGGCAAGAAGACCGCAGCAGAACGGCAGAGCAGAGCGGATCAACCGAACGCTGTCTGAGAGGACGCGTGCGATGCTGAAGGATGCGGGTCTGCCGAAGCGGCTTTGGCCACAAGCAATGGACACGGCAGCATATACTTGCAACCTGGTGCCGACAGAAGGCCAGAACAAGACTCCGCATGAGCTGTTCTGGGAGAAGGTGCCAGATGTGTCACACCTGAGGGTGTTCGGGAGCAAGGCGACGGAGCACATTCCGTCAGAGCTGCGCAGCAAGCTGGACGATGTCTGCAGAGACGTGATCTTCGTCGGCTACCCCAGACACATGAAGGCCTGGACAGTGATGCACAAAGCGAAGGGTGTGTGGAAGCTGTCGGACAGTGCGGATGTCTCGTCCCGTGAGGACGAGAAGCTGCAGCAGCCCAGAGAGCCAGAAGAGGCGCTGCCGGAGACAGAGTACGATGAACTCATCCTGTTTGATGACGAAGCAGGTGATGAGGACGCAGACCACGTGACTCTGGAGGACAGTGATGAGTGGTCACTGAGTGACGATGATTCAGATGCAGCATGGGACGGCCAGGGTGAGGACCCGGGGGCCGGTGCTGATGCTGAGGGGAACCCTGATGATGGTTCCGGTGACGATGGGCAGGATGAGCCCATGCATGATGATGGAGGCGGAGGGGCCGCTGGGGCAGGTGGCCAGAGGCGCTACCCGGCGCGTGCCAGAAATCGCCGAATCTGCCGTACCAGGCTCAGCTGTTTGTGGCTGAGGGGGTGCAGACTGCAAGTGATGAAGACCTGCTGGTCGCACCGAAGTCGTATCAGGAGGCGATGAAGCGACCAGACAGGGAGGTCTGGGTGAGTGCCAAAGATGAAGAGTATGGCTCACTCAGGGGCAAGGGCGTGATCGAGGAATGTGATCTGCCGCCCGGTCAGAAGGCGCTCCCGTCGAAGGGGGTGTGCGATCTGAAGTTTGATGAGAAAGGCAACCTTGTGAGGCACAAGTACCGGCTCGTCGCAATGGGCAACCTTCAGCAGGAAGGGGAGTACGGCGATCTGTTCGCGCCTACGGCCCAGAGCGCAACCTTCAGGCTGATGCTGGCTCTGAAAGCAGCAGATCCCAAGCTGAAGCTGCGGCAGGTGGAGTGAAGACAGCGTTCTGCATGCGGACCTGAAGGAGGTGGTGTACGTGCGCCCGCCGCCCGAGCTGCGGCAAGGCAACAAGGTGTGGAGGCTGCGGAAAGCTCTGTATGGGCTGAAGCAGGCGCCGCGAGCCTGGAATGAAGAGCTGACAAAGGCGATGATCAGCGACAAGTACACGGTGTCAGAGCATGATCCGTGCTTGTTCATTCGAGGGACTGGACGCGACAGGGTGTATTTCCTGGTCCATGTCTACGATGCTGCCATCCTGGCAGCTGAGGGGGACGATGACAAGGCAGTTGCGGACCTCAGCAAGCACTTTGAAGTGAAAGACCTGGGCGAGCTGAGCTACTTTCTGGGGCAGGAGGTGGCAGAAGTGAAGGGGCCAGGGGGTGATGCTGAGTCAGGGGCAGTACGCCAAGCGCATGCTGGAGAAGGCAGGCATGTGGGACTGCAAGCCCAAGGCGACGCCGATGGAGGAAAGACACAAACTGCAGAAGACGTCTGGCTCGCCACTGAAGGATGATGACCAGCGGAAGGCGGGCTACTCAGAATCGGTGGGTGCACTGCTGTACCTCTCCACTCACACACGGCCAGATCTCGCATATCCTGTGGGGGTGCTGAGTCGATTCATGTCGAGCCCCACAGATGTGCATTTCGCGGCAATGAAACGTGTGCTTAGATACGTGCGAGGGACCTGGGACTGGGGGCTGATGTACCAGTACAGTCCTCCCACGTGGAGAGCAGGGGGTGCGGGCATACACTGAGGCGGACTTCAAGGAGCTGGGCATGCCACGAGAGGCGGTGATGCGGCTCTACTCAGATGCAGACCTGGCAGAGAGGCTCGATGGTCCGGAAGAGCACTTTCAGGGATGCTGATGACGATGAACGGAGGGCCGATTCTGTGGGCATCCAAGCTGCAGACGGTGGTGGCGACGTCTACGAGTGAAGCGGAGTACATCTCAGCAGCAATGGCTGTGAAGGAAGCACTGTGGGTGAGGGAGCTGCTGAGTGATGTCTACGGTAAGTTTCAGTGCATGCCATTGTACTGTGACAAACAGAGTGCGCTTCAGCTGATGAAGTAGAGGACTGCTGGAGTAGCTGGCAGGTCCAAGCACATTGATGTGCAGTACCATTTCATTAGGAACAGGTACTTGCGGGGTGAGGTGTCGGTGGAATTTGTGTCTACTGAGGAGCAGAAGGCTGACATGCTGACAAAGGCATTGTCCGGGCCTATGCTGACCAATGCGATTGCTGGATATTTGAAGCCACCACCAAGCGACAGTGCTTGAGGGGGTGTGTGGCAGATCTAGGCTTTAGGCAACTGAGTGCAAGCTAGTCGTTGGTGTGGCCGCAGGTGCAGTGCAGCAATGCATGCATGAGACTGCGGGAGTAGGACGTTGATGCATAGATTTGCATGGTGATCAGCAGGTTTGCTGCCACATATAGGACTGACTGCCAGTTCACCAGTCGTTGTGTTTGACTGACTGAATGGCAGGTACATGTCTCTTGGACTTTGTTTGCATACTGCTGTGAGTTGGCATTGATACCTAGGACATTGATTGAGCTGTGTGCGAAGTGCACACTGTGACGTTGCATGTTGCTGCGGGCGAACATCGTAGACTCACAGTGCACATTCTGCCACAGCATGCCGACTACAACTGCCTCTGACAGCGCGCCGGCATGATAGAGCACTTGCTCCCCATGTTCTGTTTAACTGTTGATACTGGAAATGCATGTCAAAGTGTGCCCTAGCATACCGGGCTGAACAATGCGTGACGGTGTGGTTGCGCGCATGCCCTGTTGTTACGCAGTCGCAAGGCGGACGCGCGAATCGCGCCCGATCGCCGATGCGCGCTCTAGCAGGTCTCTCATGTTCGCTTGACAAACGCCGCTAGTCTTGTAGTTGGTGAGTCGCCCACTAGTGCAGAGTCGCGCAGCAGTCAGGGGCAGTTTCGCCGATAGTGGTCACAGGGGCAAAGAGCACGATAGTAAGCTATCGTGCCCCCCCAGTCGACACTGCAGTGTCGACTGGCCGCACCGGCCAGAGTCAGAGCGCGCCATGCCGACCTTGTGCATACATTAACCATGGAATGTGGTGCAGAAAATAGACGCGTTCCTTAAAGCAAATCCGATGGACGACAACGAGGTGGCTGCCATGGAGAAAGGCTTAACCTTGTGCAGAAACCTTGCCCAAGTCTGGAGGGATATGCTGGAGGTTGCAGAAGAGAAAGAGGGAATCAAGTGCGTTCTTTTCACTTCCATGTTCACGCTCCTCTATGGTTACCGCAGTACTCGTGCTGACCATGGGTCGTACGATGCAGGTACGCGGACATACGCAGGTCCATGTCTAACCTCATCAACAAGAGAGAGGAGCAATACAGCTTTGTTAATAAAGTTGACATGCCAGCCAGCACAGATGACATGAAATATCTGGAGGCGTTCACTACCCTCCTGGTACGTACGCAGCATCCACTGCCGACCGAGCGTGACATACAGCAGGCCATGCATGCTGACCTGTCACCTACATGAGTACATGTTGATGTGTACCTCAAGACCTCATCAATCACATCTATGCCGTTGCGGCCCGTGAACTGTTGGGAGGCCATCAATGGAGGGCTTGTAACCCGCATGTTAGTATGTGACCAAGTATGAGTCCCGCAGGTGCCCCACCCGGACGACCCTGATGAAAGCCCACGAACGTGTGAAGATTGGGCAATGCGCGGAGTGTACGCGGTTCCAACCGGACTCATGAAAGTGCTCAAGAAACAGCACGCCAGGTTGAAGCGCAAGGCTCAGACAGCGGCGCCTTCACAAGCACCAAGCAAGAGACAGGCTGGGGATGCTGAAGATGTTGCAGACTCGCCAGCCAAGGTGGCCGACTGGTCTCTGGCGGAGGACGACAGAGAACAGGCACGTCATCCCCTTGTGCGCATCCCTGCTGCGCCTGAGCACCACGGGTGTCCGCCCAGTTACCCACGTTGGCCTACTCGGTACAGACCCACTGGCATGAGATCCAATTCATCTGACCCGATGATAAAGCAATGTGGTGTGTAGAGGGTTGGCGCGTGTGGGAGAGTGGATGTATGCGAGGACGGTGGCAAGGATGTCCCACAGGCCACCAACCAGTCAGCAGCCGCCAGTCACGCTGGTCCTAGTACTGCAACCGAGGCCCCTGTGGCTAGGTCATCAGCCCCGAGTGCGGCAACGCATAGCGAATCCCGCCGTCCAGCACAGGTGAGAATCGACCAGGATCCGAGTTTTATAGTCGCTGCTGCAGTGGACATCACGCACTGCCACGCATGTATTGCAGCTACAGACACAGCCACAGCCATCAGTGCTCCCAACATGTACAATAGTGAAATGAGATCTCACTCTGCAGAGTAGAGTCCAGCGTGTCAAGGAATTGGAGCAGCAGGTGGCAAAGCTGAGGCCCGTGCTTGGAGACAGCGCACCGGACACCAAGGGGCCCTTAGCCCCAATATGGCATCTGCTAATGGAAGCGGAGGTGCGCGCTGTCTTGCATATCAGGGCCCAGTGCGCAAGTTTCTGTTGCCGTGGGTACAACACTTCACGAGGACAACTCACCATGGTGTCTACTGTCTTAAGTGTGGTGCCGGTCCACAGCATCCCGCTACGGCCATTCACTCCAAGTCACCTGCAGGCAGAGTTGCGTTCGATGTAAGAGGACGCCAATGCCGCGTTGGAGGAAGGTATGCCTTAAGAGTTACGTCCAGCGCATCGTTGTCACCCGTAGACCGTACAAGACAGGCAATTGTGGCAATTGCCTGCCAGAGCCGGCCAGTGGGAGAGATAGACAATGCGGATTCGATGGCGAAGTGCATGATCGAGTGACTGAAGCCAGGCCATGTGGCGAGAAGAGGCGTGCGGGAGCAAGGTCAGCAAGTGGCCTTTTGGGCTCCGAGCAGGACGGCCTCGGGGACAGCCTCGGGGACGGCCTAGCGCAAGGCAAGACGTCCCCGCGTGACGTCATAGATGACGTCCTGGTGACGTATGGCGCGGGGACCGCTCCGGTTTCAAGGGGACGTCACGAATATCCCTACGTGACGTCCTCACAAGGCAGGACGTCATCAAATTTATACTGAGTACTTCATCGTGACGTCATGGTGATGCTTGGGTTGTGTCATATGGACGTCCCTTAGAGTCACTGTAAGTCTGTAGTGGATATGACGTCCTCATCAGACCTTGTACCTGCCTTCCCACAACTATGACGTCCTCATGATGTCGTGCACATGTCATCCCACTGTCCTTGCACCGTCCTTGTACTGTCCTCGCTTACACTGAGGACACTCTGTCAGAGACCAGCCTCACGGACGCACAGTGCCTGCAAGCCCTGCTTCCCCACCGCCACGGCGGCATGGGCCTACGCAGGTTCACCCAACCCATCGCCGACGCTGCTCGCCTGTCATCCGCTGCACTCGCCCATGCAGCCCTCGCAGAAGGGACAGATCGAGCCTGCCGTTCCGTGGCGATGCAGGCGTCGCCATGCGCCACACTCTCGAAGAGTTGCGCCAGCAGTGGCCAAGCATCCGGGGCTGTCTGAGTGCCCCGAGCCCGCGGAATGGGCGGGCCTGAGCGGCGGGGGTCTGCCATCGCATGTCACGGCTGCAGAATGCAGTCGGCCGGGCCGACTCTGACTGGCGCGATGTACGGCCCTGTACGCCTTGGCATCGCCCACGCCGTACCACGGCTCGTTATGGAAAAACTTTATCGGTGCCCACAGTTCGTCATACCGTGGGGGCCCACGCGGCAAGCTCATCAACGAACTGGATTGGGCTCGGGCAGGGTTGGCTGCCCCCCCAGGAACGTCTACGTTCGGCCGGCCGGCGTTCGTATCCCAGAGCAGACCCGGCGCACACCGTTCCAGGACATGCTCTAGGTTGAGCACGGTGTACATGCCGCACGAAACGGCGTCCGGCTGTTGTGGGCAAATACTCGGTGGCACCTACACAACGACCGCAGTTCAATAGTGGCGTCATTGGTCGTATAGGTGATGTTGTATGCAAAGTAGTGCCACATTCAGTCGCACCAAAGCTAGGGTTGGCGGCCGATCATGAGATACTGTACATCACTGTTGACCCAGACGTTGGTCCCAGGGTATACACTGTGACCGGAAGCACACCGCCCATATCTTCACCGCCTCCTTGACCGTGTCTACTGCGGTGTTCAGCAGAAACGCCATCGTCCGGATCCACTTTCCTGCTACGACGTCCGTGTCGTGCTTTGTGTACCTCAGACTGTCCACATGCAGGATGATGGTGTGCTGTCCGGCCGACCTCATCCTGTCGCGCTCACCCTCGGTAGCGCCCAGCCATTGCCGCACTCTGTCTGCACCGACGGACTTGGGATCACGCTCATACGTGGTTTGACAACTACAAATAAGTCCCGCATACATGCAAGCCTGCGGCTACACTGAGCAGTACAGTCAGAGGGCGTGGAGTCAGTCAGGGTGAGAGTGGTGGGCGTACTTGGGTGGAAAATGAGGACCAAGCTCCAGTGAGAAGCTAAGTACACAGGGTGGACGACGGCGTGGAGGCTCCACCCTCCGCCAGCAAAACATGTTTACCCGCATGTCCCCACTTGGTTATCCCTCGGCAGGATCCCTTAGCCTCGAGTTGCTCCCAGCGGCTTTGCCAGTTACACGGGTCCACCAAGATGTACCGCCTGTCGCGCCACGCTCGTCTCAGCGCTATGGCGGCCATGTACTCCATGGCCTTGGTCCCGACCCATGCACCCGGGCGCAGCACCCGGATGTCATCCGCCGCATAATCCAGTCACAGTCCGTGACGATGCCCCGGTGTAGCTTGTGCTTTACCCGCATCTGCATTCATGGATCAGGTGTCAATTGCATACACTGGCGCAGTAGTTCATGGAGAAGTAGATACCAGGCAGCGGATGAGATGTCGTACCCCTCAGATATTTGGGCCGGCGTGACGAGCTTCGGCAACGCCATCGGGGGACCCGCCTGGCGAGATCGAACCGCCTCGTCGTGTCCGCTTCACTTGTCCTGATCGGGGGGCCGGGGGACCCGACAAGGTGGCCGGGGGGGGAGCAGGGTCTGCCCCCCCTCCGGCGCAGCCTCAGAGAGGTGAAGCGATCTCTTGGCGCGAGGCGATGGTGTTGCCGGGCGCGATGGCAGACCTTCCCGGGCTGCTGATGTGAGCGGTGGTGGCTGCAGCGTGGTACGCAGTTTGGGCCGGGCCGCCACAAGTTGTGCCAAACCCAGTCGTCTCCGTGGCACAGCACGGGTCGATACCCCTCGTGCGGGGGCCTGTTCCTGCTGCGCCTGTTGATGGGGTATTGGGGGCGCCGGCAGTGCCACTTGAGGATGCGAGGGGGGGCGATGATGTCCCGCTGAAGAAGCTGCCATGGAGGAGGAAGCCGCATGAGGGGAGTGGCTGGCTCCCGCGAAGAATGCGGTGGTCCCCATTGCGGCAGGAGAGAGGTGGGGGTCCGCTTGGAGATCTGCCGGTGGCTGATGCCATCGGCCGGTGTTGCCGGGCTGTGGAACCTCTGAGGGTGTGTTGGCCCTGCCTGATAGCGAGCCACATGTCAGGTTCTGGCGACACCCACGTCGGTGGGTAGGCTCGGGTGAAACTGTTACCAGAGGCAGGGATGACAAGATGCCAGGCGCAAATTCGCCGGTGCGCTCCAGCATCTCATGATAGGGTTGCAAGAGACCACCACCGGCTGTTCTTCGCTCGGGTGGATTTACGGCTCTCTGGCGAGCAGCAGCGAGGCTTCGCAGCCTGCACTCCCAGTACGCCAGCTTGACCTCTCCATTGTCAGACCGCCCCTTTGCCTTCTCAAGCAACTTCACGTGCTTTTCGAACTGCGCCGCCTCCCCTTGAGCGCGCGAATTGTCGAGCGGGTGGGCAAGAGCAAGCAGGTCTGAATTAGATTCTCCCTGCGGCCCATCCAGTCCCCACTGACCCGCGTCGATCTTCTTCATCGCATACTGTATGAATCTAAAATAGTGGTTGCTACTACCCGGATCGCGACGCACACGTTCTAACTCAAAACGGAATAGATCCTGATTCGCCATGGCGACCAACTCAGCAAGGCACTCAGCAAGTCCTTTACACGATTGTATTTTCTACAGAGCCGATGATATCGACTGGCGATGCGGAAATATCAGAGGTCGTCCTCTGCGATCACGAGCGTGCGTGAACTATGTCCTGCCCGTGGACTGTCCTCCACAAACTAATCAATGTCAACAGGATTATGTTTGATTTAATTCCATCTTAATACGAAGTGGCGTTTCGGTGGCATCGCGGTCATAGTCACACGCAGGCCAAACGACACACATGCGATCACGTTTGAACGGTGCAGTGCCACTGATCAAACCATTGCCGCCGATGTATGCGCCTGTTACAGGACCTGGTGCTTCGCATCTGATATGTACCTTTTTCAGGTCTACCCCAGAACACTACCTAATTTCCCAGAAGCTTTATAAACTGTCATAAACATGTGCCCACCCTTCCGTTCGCCGGTTGCCGCAAGGGTTAGTGTCACCGACCGCAGGTCGATCACCCAGCAACCGGCAAAGCAGCGGTTGCCCGATTGTGGTCGCACTGACACCACCCTATACAATTCTGGCGGGCGACCCAATTCAAGGTCGGGTGCCCTGGCCCCTGGCGACGCCACCTGTACCGCATGGTACAAGTTGCAAACCGCCGCACAAATGCAGTCCGCTGAATCACTGGCAACATCATCCCGAATATTAACGGAACTGAACTTCTCGTAGGTCACGTCTACGAAATACTTGAACTGGCCCACATACAACAGGCGGTCAGCGCCCTGGACATACTCTATCAGGAACCAAGTGTTGTCTTTCACCTTCTGCGAGGTGTATTGTGTGCATGCAACGTTCTCACCAATTGCCAGTTCAGCTCGCAGGTACTTGCGCAAGCGGATACGGACCAGTCTGTTGTCCTCTTCATCCGCGCCAACTCCAAGCGAAGATGCGACGGCATCGCGCTGAGCCAAACCTGTCAAATTGGAATGGCTGGGCCACCCGCGATTGGCAAAGTCATCGTTCTCTGCGCAGATGAGGTAGGGGAGACCCCGCAGGTGCCTCTGAGGCCCGACCGGTGCCGGCAAGACCTCCAGCCGTTCCACGGCTGACAGATCCTTCGCGGCGCCCAGCATCACTGGGCCACAGAAGGGCCCTGCCACAGGGGGGGCAGCAGGCGCGGCGGCCTGGGCTTCAGCAGGCGCGGCGGCCTGGGCCGCAGCAGGCGCGGCGGCCTGGGGCCCCTCCGGGCCTGGCGGTGGTGCAGGGCGACGGATCCGCTTCCCCTCTGGAATGCGGCGTTTGGCATCTGCAATGGCATCTGACAGGCGAGGAATCGCTTCGGCGCCGTACTCCTGCACCAAGCGATCACACGCCCGTCGCATGAGGAGATCGTTGACAAAGATCCTCTCCGCACAAGACGTTGAGCGGTACTTGATCAGCCGCTTGAAGAACTGGACGAGTCGCTCTATCCAGTACTCAAGGCAGAAGAAGGCCGGACCGCAGGCCCGAACTTGATCCGGAACATGTACGGCCGCCAAGTGAAGCTTGAACGTGGTTAGGACTTGACCTCCGAAGATCTGCACTACCCGGATGTCGTACAGCGGTGGCATTCCCGAGACAGACGTGACATAAACTGCGGCTCGGGTACAATCTGGACGAGGCAGTGGCTTCGCAACTGGGACCATACCTGTTGGGCCCTCTTCCCGTAAGCCAGCAAATGCTTTTGAGCCGTGAGTATCCTCTCCCAAGTATGCTGGCCCTTCATGAATCTCATGAAGTAAAGGCAACCCGCCCGCAAGTCCGCCCACAGGGCCTCAAATTGGGCTTGAACATAGCGTTGCTCTGCATCGGTACGGTCCCACGGCAGGTTGTGTAACAAGAAGGTGCTCCACGTCTCAGTGAATGTCGTCCAGTCCTCCATAAGATAATTGCCGCGGTGCCTGCAAGCCGAGTGTGTACACCGCATGGCCTTGATGATGGACTCAAATGTGTGCCAGCATGAAGTACGTGTAACAGGCTCTTGTACAGGTGAGCAGGTGAACACTAAGGAGGGGGTGCTTACTGGACAACGTCTCGATAGGGTGTTTTGATCAGCTCCGTCTGCCGCAAGCCCACTTCCACGCCTCTGGCCGTGATCTTGCGCCGGACCGCCACAGGGAGTACGAATCTTGCGGCAGCCCCGACACGCTTGGCACCAGGCCCGGGCAACCACTGTTTCCAGAAGTCCTAGAGAAGTCCAATGAGGAAGATGTGGGCGACACCGAAGCGGAGGAATGTGCAGGGACTGCACGCGGTCAGGTGTCTGGTGGCATGTGTTGCGATAGCAACAGACACGTGCCATGATCAACACAGGCAAGCCAAACACCCAGTTCAGCCAAACACATGTTTTGCTGTCCGATTGTACGAAAAAGGTCCAACACGAGGGGTCACAGCGTACGGAATGTGCGGAAGGTGAACGATACGGCGAGGTTGTATTACCCATATCGGGCGTTGTGACACTTTTCAAGGGGAGGAACACACTTGAAGTACGACAGCTTGTGGAACAAGGGCTTCCCCCATACCCCCAACTGCAGGCACTCCTGTCGGGCACGGTTCTGTCGGGTAGATCGAGCAGCGATGTCGGAGTAAGGAGGACGAGTTGGATTGTCTACCTGCATACTAGTCCACACAAATGGACAGGGTGCAGGGGTGTCACACCCTGGACAGATGGCGGGCACAACGGCATTGGGGGCTTCCACCACCTCGATCGCGACCTCACCAATGGGAAACCTCCTGTGCAATAGGATCAGATCGGGGTCCACAGGACGCGAGAAAGCACCTGGGCCATGATCTCTGCAGCGGTGTCGGCTGCCTTCTGCATCTCGCAGCCAGACCACAGCCAGACCACAGCCAGACCAAGTGCCCTCCGGAGTTATGGTGTCGTCGGGTGTAAACTGATCGCGAGTGCTGGAGGGATCTGTGTCCATGGTCACATAGCCAGGTGGCAATCGAGGTCTGGCGGGGACACCCTCATGCGGCGCATCATGATGGGGAGGAAGTTGCAGACCGGCCTCATTGCAGGGCACGCCTTGGACAATGCGACGGAAGCAGCACCAACTACACGCATACCCAGGTTGCGGGACACAATCAAATGTGGTATAAGCACAATTGCGGTGCATGTCGCACCGGATCGTATTGGCCTCCGGCACTGTTGCGCCGCGGAACGCGCATCGCATGCAGGCTGCCTTGGCTCCATGGCCTACAGTGTTTGCGATCTTCTCCAACACGGGTATGTCGCCCTCCGCCCAGCCACACACTAGCCAGAGCTTCACCGTCCGCTTCCCCTTGTCGGGCCGATCTGGGTCCCTCCAGATCTCCACCAGGACCGGGGTTGTGCCGTCCCTGCCTGCAAAACCACACAGCATGAGTCGACTGTGGCGCAAGGGATCGACCAAACGCTATTGCCCTGCGGTGAGACTGGCGTAGGATCCATCAAGGGAGGACTCATACAGGGTGTACCCACACAACAACGTATCACACCCGGGTCGTGGGCGAGGAAGAACTCCTCGAGCGACTGAAAGATGCCATCCAGCCGCGTGGGCTCTGTAGGTCCCTCCACAACACCGAGTGGAGCCCAGGTGTCGTTCTTGGCATGCATCCCTTCGTGCAGGTCTTGTAGCCTCATGCCCCATATAAGCGCGCCGTGCTGCTTGTTCACAAAGAGCTGGCCTCCATCGGCACCTGTACACGGCATGTCTGCCTGAGCAACATCGTCAGGAGCGGGCACACAGTTTGAATACAGGCATTCCTGGCTGGATCACACGACCCACCTGGGTGGAACGCACCAAGGCTCACGAGTACCGCGAATTCGTCCGCGTTGTCCGTCTGGTCAAACATGTTTCGGCACTTCATGTTCAATTCCTTGCCTGCAGGCGAGCAACAGAAGGACTCTGGATCGTTGAGAGCTTCCTTGCGGTGTTGCAACATGGCTGGCAGCATATGCGGCTTGCTCACTAGATCCACAAATGTACCCTCCTCGCCAAAGAAAAAAGCACTGCGCTTGGGACTGACATGCCCTCCAGGGCCTCGCTTGAATCTGGTATTGTTGCACCCTGGCCGGGCGCAGACCTCGTCAGCATGCTCCGCGTGGCTGCTGGCAGGTATGGCGGGGAACACAGCCCAGCATTCGTCGCAAACATGACTCTCACAGTCATGACTGTCTTCCGCAGCCAGCGCACATTTGAGCATGTGATAGGAGCGGGGGAACAAGTTGCTCGGTGGCAATAGCAGGAAATGGATCATCTGGCACAGCGAGTCCATGGCGGCATTTGGAAGGCGATGGTCTGATGCGAGCCTCGCCAGCCAGACTGCAACCTCGCGCAGTGTGACCTCATGATCCTCGTGTATGACCTCCGCCAGACTGTAATGAAGGTACGCGCCCGTATCACTTCGGGGCGGTTTACCCGGCTCCTCACGCACGGGCTCCTCTTGGATGCCCCCCTCTGCATCCAAGCTTGCAAGCTAGTCATCATCTGGATCCTCGTCAAAGGCCTCCTCTGCATCAAACCACACCTCGCCGTACTCGTCAGGCAATGGGTGAAACCCGTCATACTCGGGGTCAGCTTCCACCGGCAGATCAGCTGCCAATGCGACGTACGCCTGCACATGAGAGGTGGCAGGTGAGAGCCAGTGCTAGCGGCAGTTGGCCCGGATGGTAAAGAGCGAACGCTGCAGCACTCAACACAGAACATGCGCCATGAGATCAGGACGACATACCGGAGCCTGTGGGAAATCAGGGTCCCCTACAGGGATGGCAGCTGCTTGCACGGGCGGGGCCGGCCCGGGCATTGCGGCCAGTAGGTCCATCGCCTCGTCTTGAAGGGGTCCGGCCTGAACTCCGATGCCCGCGGGCATGAAACGACCGCTGGCACGGTCGTCATTAGAGGTACCTTCACCGACACCGGGTAAGTCATTCACGTCGGCTTCCATGGGAGTCACCATGGCTTCATCTTGTTGCTTGTCACGTTCCGGATCCGGGGCCCGATCCATTCCGGCCCGTAACCGTTGCTTGCACCTGCGCGGCTTCGAATGCTCGTCCGCATACGCTGAATCGCGGAAATCATTATTACAGTAATTACAGTGATACTGGGTCCTCGAACCAGCGCCAGGCGCCAGCACACGAAAGATGCTGAACAGTGCGAGGTTCCGATCGACCTCTGCTGCTGTGCGACGGCGCTTCTTGGCGCCTCCCTGCGGCATGATGGCGCGACCCATACATGAAAGGCTACATGAATTACAGCTCAGTTCAAGTACTTAAAACTGCGCCGGGATGTGTTGGCATGGCGCCCAGCGACTGCAGTGCACACGCTTGTGGACACGCCGTGGCCACGCTTGAGGACACAATCCCGACTTGACGGGGGCGGACGTTGTCGCAAAACAGCGCTGCGGCATTCCGTCATTAAGGAAATAGAAGATCAAATGTACACCTCCATCGCATCAGACGACTGTTATCAACCTTTACAACAGCACGTAATCCAAGTAAGCGCCAAGCCTGCATAACAACCGATTGTGAAGAGTGAAGATCATGCAGGAGACGACCGAGGACAGGACGATCACAATCAGGTACGCCATCAGGCTTATACTGCTATTTTATAACGCTGTGGTGTCGAGCTCGGTGTGGTCCTTCGTGTGGGGAGTGCCGTCGGGTAACACCTCGATCCCGCCGTATGCTCCCACCCACGTCGGCACTGTTGCAGTGTTGGCCAGGGAAAGACGTTCGAATGGTCAGATATGCACTGTTCTGTCGCATTGGGCGACGCTGTGAAAGACACTATATGGGCGGCCTGTGGTGCGAACGTGCCATATGCCAGGCACCAGGTGCGGCTTGCAAGCCAGGCCAAGCCTGAAGTGTCCGTCAACCTTACCTACGATAATTTTCGTCTCGTAATGGATTCGATTCTGAACTCGCAAAGGCCCTTCCAGCCGGGCTTGCTCCCCCCGTTCACCTGCACGCTTGGGGCGGGACCGCTTGTGCAACGACCACCATCCATGGCACGCACCGCTAGCACCTCAGCTGTGTCTTATGACACGGATGGTGTAAGCATCGGCCGGCGTCGCGGTCCTATCCGGCTGGAGTCGCCGTTCCAGGTGTGGAAGCATCGCACGATAGTCTCGACTGTCAAGATGCAGAGCACCTTGAAGGACATCCCTGACGGGTTGGTCAAGACACTGAAGAAATGCCGTGATAAAACGGTACCGGAGAGCTACAGGAAGTTTGAGAACTGGAGGCCGGGAGGATACCTCATTCAGGCGACCGTATCTGGCTTCGACTTCTTGGGCGCGGCGGTGCGAGACATCCCCTCCAAAGGGGTACTCCCACACACCCATTCAGTCGCTAGCAGTAACTGCATAGTTGAACGTGTGCCGAGTTGACCACTCGTTGCCGGCCATGTGGTTGACGGGCATGTGTGGCAGATCTAAGCTTTAGGCAACTGAGTGCAAGCTAGTCGTTGGTGTGGCCGCAGGTGCAGTGCAGCAATGCATGCATGAGACTGCGGGAGTAGGACGTTGATGCATAGATTTGCATGGTGATCAGCAAGTTCGCTGTCACATATAGGGCCGACTGCCAGTTCACCAGTCGTTGTGTTTGACTGGCTGAATGGCAGGTACGTGTCTCTTGGACTTTGTTTGCATACTGCTGTGAGTTGGCATTGATACCTAGGACATTGATTGTGCTGTGTGCGAAGTGCTGGCTGTGACGTTGCATGTTGCTGCGGGCGAACACCGTAGACTCACAGTGCACATTCTGCCACAGGTGAGATCCATGCAGCTTAAGTAGTGTACAATATGTGAAGCTGTAACAGTTGTGTTTGACTGGCTGAATGGCAGGCTGTGACGTTGCATGTTGCTGCGGGCGAACATTGTAGACTCACAGTGCACATTCTGCCACAGGTTATGGGGCCCGTCACGAGAGTGTGAACCTGCTGCAGACAAATTCCGTAGTTGTGCCGTAACTGGGCAACAAGTCCCGACGCAATACGTAACTGTTTGCGTGGCCAGGCCATAACTGGGTGGCAATATGGGGGATGTCGGATTTGGCAGTGGCGTGGGTCGGATCCAGCAGTTGGGGCGGGACGGTAACTTCCATCAGTGGTTCGCCCACATGGAGGCAGCCCTCACCATGAAGGGGTGGGAAAGATGGCTGACCGAGGAGCCAGCTGAGGATGATGACGCCGGGATAGCCGAGGACAGGAAGGCTAGGGCGGTCATTAAGTTTGGTCTGAAAGAAGCGTTGTTGAGAACGGTTCAGGGCGCGAAAACAACGATGGCGGCGTGGCAGGCGCTGCATCATGAGCATGAAGGGAACCAATACATGCGCAGACACTCACTGTTGCAGAAAGCAAACGACCTGCGACAAGGAGATAAGAGTGTCCAAAAGTACATTGATGAGGTCTTGATGCTCCGCGAGGACTTCGAGGACGCGGGCATGGAGGGTCAGGAAACTCTTCTTGTCAGTCAGTTTGTCAAGGGCATAAGACCGACATTGGGAAGTGTGGTTGGGCCACAACTGGGCGCGGATGTGCGGCGTGGAGCGTCATTGGAGTTCATCTGCAATACCTTCAAGGATCTCGTAACATTTCTGCCAGAGCGAAAGTTAACAGGGCATGCGGCCGCGGCGCGGGCTCCGACGCAGGGGCCATGCCACTACTGTGGTAAGGATGGCCACAGATGGCGAGCATGCAGAAAGAGGAAAGATGACATGTCTGCTGGTCGGGAACTGAAGTGGTTCCGGGATCAGCAGCGTGAAGGGGCAGGTGGCAAAGAGAGTTCTCAGCCCGGAAAAGCACTGTCGGTCAGGGCAGATGCAAGAGTCGCAGCGGCGACTGTAACGGTCTGTGCAGATGGGCCGGACATGCTAGTGTTCGACACAGGCGCGACTCACAACTTTGTGAGTGACCTGAGCTTGGTCCACGACAAGGAGGGCACGCCGGTTGACATTGTGACTCTAGCCGGGAAGGAAGAGCACGTGGTGGCATGCGCGGGCAAGGCGTTGTTGGAGATGGAGAATGGGTCAACTGTGACGCTGAAGCATGTGCTATGCGTGCCGAGCATGGACATGAATCTGCTGTCAGGTGGCTACGTGAACTCCGTCAACGGTTCATGGGAAGGCAGACGAGGTCAGCTGACAGTTCGTGATTCCGATGAAGATGTGGTGCTGACGGGAACACTGCGGGACGGGCTGTACTATATGAACTGTCAGGAACTTCAAGGAGCTGGGCATGCCACGAGAGGCGGTGACGCTGCTGGACGACAACAGCCGCTATGCTGAAGTCATCTGTGTGCGCACAAAGGATCAGGTCGCAGAAGCATTGGTGACACGCATGAAAGAGTGGGAGAGGCAGCTGCAGACACCGCAGAAGCCTGTAATGTGGGTGAAAATTATTCGCTCGGACAACGGCACTGAGTTCAAGGGCGAGCTGAAGTGGTGGTGCAGCAAGCGGGGCATCATCATGCAGCACAGTGTGGCAAGAAGACCGCAGCAGAACGGCAGAGCAGAGCGGATCAACCGAACGCTGTCTGAGAGGACGCGTGCGATGCTGAAGGATGCGGGTCTGCCGAAGCGGCTTTGGCCACAAGCAATGGACACGGCAGCATATACTTGCAACCTGGTGCCGACAGAAGGCCAGAACAAGACTCCGCATGAGCTGTTCTGGGAGAAGGTGCCAGATGTGTCACACCTGAGGGTGTTCGGGAGCAAGGCGACGGAGCACATTCCGTCAGAGCTGCGCAGCAAGCTGGACGATGTCTGCAGAGACGTGATCTTCGTCGGCTACCCCAGACACATGAAGGCCTGGACAGTGATGCACAAAGCGAAGGGTGTGTGGAAGCTGTCGGACAGTGCGGATGTCTCGTCCCGTGAGGACGAGAAGCTGCAGCAGCCCAGAGAGCCAGAAGAGGCGCTGCCGGAGACAGAGTACGATGAACTCATCCTGTTTGATGACGAAGCAGGTGATGAGGACGCAGACCACGTGACTCTGGAGGACAGTGATGAGTGGTCACTGAGTGACGATGATTCAGATGCAGCATGGGACGGCCAGGGTGAGGACCCGGGGGCCGGTGCTGATGCTGAGGGGAACCCTGATGATGGTTCCGGTGACGATGGGCAGGATGAGCCCATGCATGATGATGGAGGCGGAGGGGCCGCTGGGGCAGGTGGCCAGAGGCGCTACCCGGCGCGTGCCAGAAATCCGCCGAATCTGCCGTACCAGGCTCAGCTGTTTGTGGCTGAGGGGGTGCAGACTGCAAGTGATGAAGACCTGCTGGTCGCACCGAAGTCGTATCAGGAGGCGATGAAGCGACCAGACAGGGAGGTCTGGGTGAGTGCCAAAGATGAAGAGTATGGCTCACTCAGGGGCAAGGGCGTGATCGAGGAATGTGATCTGCCGCCCGGTCAGAAGGCGCTCCCGTCGAAGGGGGTGTGCGATCTGAAGTTTGATGAGAAAGGCAACCTTGTGAGGCACAAGTACCGGCTCGTCGCAATGGGCAACCTTCAGCAGGAAGGGGAGTACGGCGATCTGTTCGCGCCTACGGCCCAGAGCGCAACCTTCAGGCTGATGCTGGCTCTGAAAGCAGCAGATCCCAAGCTGAAGCTGCGGCAGGTGGACGTGAAGACAGCGTTTCTGCATGCGGACCTGAAGGAGGTGGTGTACGTGCGCCCGCCGCCCGAGCTGCGGCAAGGCAACAAGGTGTGGAGGCTGCGGAAAGCTCTGTATGGGCTGAAGCAGGCGCCGCGAGCCTGGAATGAAGAGCTGACAAAGGCGATGATCAGCGACAAGTACACGGTGTCAGAGCATGATCCGTGCTTGTTCATTCGAGGGACTGGACGCGACAGGGTGTATTTCCTGGTCCATGTCTACGATGCTGCCATCCTGGCAGCTGAGGGGGACGATGACAAGGCAGTTGCGGACCTCAGCAAGCACTTTGAAGTGAAAGACCTGGGCGAGCTGAGCTACTTTCTGGGGCAGGAGGTGGCAGAAGTGAAGGGCCAGGGGGTGATGCTGAGTCAGGGGCAGTACGCCAAGCGCATGCTGGAGAAGGCAGGCATGTGGGACTGCAAGCCCAAGGCGACGCCGATGGAGGAAAGACACAAACTGCAGAAGACGTCTGGCTCGCCACTGAAGGATGATGACCAGCGGAAGGCGGGCTACTCAGAATCGGTGGGTGCACTGCTGTACCTCTCCACTCACACACGGCCAGATCTCGCATATCCTGTGGGGGTGCTGAGTCGATTCATGTCGAGCCCCACAGATGTGCATTTCGCGGCAATGAAACGTGTGCTTAGATACGTGCGAGGGACCTGGGACTGGGGGCTGATGTACCAGTACAGTCCTCCACGTGGAGAGCAGGGGGTGCGGGCATACACTGAGGCGGACTTCAAGGAGCTGGGCATGCCACGAGAGGCGGTGATGCGGCTCTACTCAGATGCAGACCTGGCAGGAGAGCTCGATGGTCGGAAGAGCACTTCAGGGATGCTGATGACGATGAACGGAGGGCCGATTCTGTGGGCATCCAAGCTGCAGACGGTGGTGGCGACGTCTACGAGTGAAGCGGAGTACATCTCAGCAGCAATGGCTGTGAAGGAAGCACTGTGGGTGAGGAAGCTGCTGAGTGATGTCTACGGTAAGTTTCAGTGCATGCCATTGTACTGTGACAAACAGAGTGCGCTTCAGCTGATGAAGTAGAGGACTGCTGGAGTAGCTGGCAGGTCCAAGCACATTGATGTGCAGTACCATTTCATTAGGAACAGGTACTTGCGGGGTGAGGTGTCGGTGGAATTTGTGTCTACTGAGGAGCAGAAGGCTGACATGCTGACAAAGGCATTGTCCGGGCCTATGCTGACCAATGCGATTGCTGGATATTTGAAGCCACCACCAAGCGACAGTGCTTGAGGGGGTGTGTGGCAGATCTAGGCTTTAGGCAACTGAGTGCAAGCTAGTCGTTGGTGTGGCCGCAGGTGCAGTGCAGCAATGCATGCATGAGACTGCGGGAGTAGGACGTTGATGCATAGATTTGCATGGTGATCAGCAGGTTTGCTGCCACATATAGGACTGACTGCCAGTTCACCAGTCGTTGTGTTTGACTGACTGAATGGCAGGTACATGTCTCTTGGACTTTGTTTGCATACTGCTGTGAGTTGGCATTGATACCTAGGACATTGATTGAGCTGTGTGCGAAGTGCACACTGTGACGTTGCATGTTGCTGCGGGCGAACATCGTAGACTCACAGTGCACATTCTGCCACAGCATGCCGACTACAACTGCCTCTGACAGCGCGCCGGCATGATAGAGCACTTGCTCCCCATGTTCTGTTTAACTGTTGATACTGGAAATGCATGTCAAAGTGTGCCCTAGCATACCGGGCTGAACAATGCGTGACGGTGTGGTTGCGCGCATGCCCTGTTGTTACGCAGTCGCAAGGCGGACGCGCGAATCGCGCCCGATCGCCGATGCGCGCTCTAGCAGGTCTCTCATGTTCGCTTGACAAACGCCGCTAGTCTTGTAGTTGGTGAGTCGCCCACTAGTGCAGAGTCGCGCAGCAGTCAGGGGCAGTTTCGCCGATAGTGGTCACAGGGGCAAAGAGCACGATAGTAAGCTATCGTGCCCCCCCCAGTCGACACTGCAGTGTCGACTGGCCGCACCGGCCAGAGTCAGAGCGCGCCATGCCGACCTTGTGCATACATTAACCATGGAATGTGGTGCAGAAAATAGACGCGTTCCTTAAAGCAAATCCGATGGACGACAACGAGGTGGCTGCCATGGAGAAAGGCTTAACCTTGTGCAGAAACCTTGCCCAAGTCTGGAGGGATATGCTGGAGGTTGCAGAAGAGAAAGAGGGAATCAAGTGCGTTCTTTTCACTTCCATGTTCACGCTCCTCTATGGTTACCGCAGTACTCGTGCTGACCATGGGTCGTACGATGCAGGTACGCGGACATACGCAGGTCCATGTCTAACCTCATCAACAAGAGAGAGGAGCAATACAGCTTTGTTAATAAAGTTGACATGCCAGCCAGCACAGATGACATGAAATATCTGGAGGCGTTCACTACCCTCCTGGTACGTACGCAGCATCCACTGCCGACCGAGCGTGACATACAGCAGGCCATGCATGCTGACCTGTCACCTACATGAGTACATGTTGATGTGTACCTCAAGACCTCATCAATCACATCTATGCCGTTGCGGCCCGTGAACTGTTGGGAGGCCATCAATGGAGGGCTTGTAACCCGCATGTTAGTATGTGACCAAGTATGAGTCCCGCAGGTGCCCCACCCGGACGACCCTGATGAAAGCCCACGAACGTGTGAAGATTGGGCAATGCGCGGAGTGTACGCGGTTCCAACCGGACTCATGAAAGTGCTCAAGAAACAGCACGCCAGGTTGAAGCGCAAGGCTCAGACAGCGGCGCCTTCACAAGCACCAAGCAAGAGACAGGCTGGGGATGCTGAAGATGTTGCAGACTCGCCAGCCAAGGTGGCCGACTGGTCTCTGGCGGAGGACGACAGAGAACAGGCACGTCATCCCCTTGTGCGCATCCCTGCTGCGCCTGAGCACCACGGGACAGCGCGCAACCAAGTCCAGGGCTCACACGAGCGGGCTCGCGGCCAGGGCCTATGCCTGCAAAGCTGCGCCAGTTAACTTCCAAGTCAAGCAGGTGTCAGCATCCAAGTCGAGCTGATACCTGGCTTTCCTGCATCATCTTCTGCTGCTTTCAAATAGACTCAATAGATAATGACGACGAAGCAGTACTGCTAGTAGCAGCACTATCTCCATAATAGTAATAGCACGTGCGTGTGTATCTATCTATCTATCTATCTGTCACATGTCCTCTCGAATCTTCGAGACCGGCACCTTACGCTCCAATTCCTTCTTGACATCTTTGAGTGTGCTCCTTTTTTTTGGTGCTACGGCATGCTACCGTCTCATCTCCGATGCTGCACAGAGACATCCGACACGGGAGTGCGCCCACGCGTACGTGCCTCTGCAGACGCGTCGCGCGCTTGCGCCCCCTTGATGAGTAGCTAGGCATCACAGCTTTTGATGCACTAGAGTTTCTGTGTTTCACGTGTTGTTCCAAGTCGGCTATATATGCCGCGTTAAATCGAGGGGCTCCGATCCAGTGCACCAAGCGAACGTACAACTACAGTCTAGACTCACATGCTACCCAGCAGATGCGAGCCGGCCAGGCGATCACCTGGCACAAACTGCGCACCCGTGAGCCGTGCTACCCTGGATATATATGTGTCAAGGACGCTGCGCTCGCACTGCTTGTGATACGCAAAGATCAACGCAAAGCCTGGCAGCGAGGGCAGAAGTAGGCAAGCAGACAACCAAAAGCCCACAAGCACACAGCAACAAGCAGCAGCGGTCTCAGGCACCAAGCTACAGCGAACCAGCATAACTGACACAACCACACCCACACACGTGCACTCCTGCGCACCCCACCACCGCGTCAACCATACCAAGGCCGCACACTAGATTATAGCTGCGACCGTCCGCACCCCGCACCGCCGTCCACCTGCAGCAGGCCTGGCCGCTACTATTCTCACACCAGCACCGCCACCACCGCAACAAGCGGGGGGGGGGGGGGGGGTGAGCACGGCCGGACAGCGTGGAGCAGGAGCCCGCCACACCAACCGCGGCCCCCGGCCTGTCCCAGCAGCCCGGGCACTGTTTGTGTTCAACGATGTGCGCGGCATGTCATCGGCATGCCGCTGTGCGCAGCCCCACCTCAGCTCATGAGATCCGGAACACCACAGCGGGATTTGTTTCCAGGCTTTCATGCCCATCATATGCATTGCGTGCTGCAGCTGACGCTACGTTCCCTCAAACAGCGAACGCATGCCCATGCCCGTGCCACGGCACAATTGGCGCAATTGTAAGTTTTGCACCAGACCTGCTAGTAAAAGTTCGAGTGGTCATGGGTGCAGCACTAGTGCACTATCAATGAGGTAGAAGATACTGTGGATGCTGCTAGTAACAGAACTGATACAGGCTACGTAGCACATATATATACCATGACTAGTTTCGGCCAGTGCCAATGGCCTCATCGGACGGATGGTGTGCAGTCCAGCAGTCAACGGCGATCACGAGCATAGGGATCCTAATGTAGTCCTCGAGGGTGTAGCTGTCTCAACCTGCTTTTTTTCCCATCACTAGATTGAGAAACAACATGACTATGGTACTCCGGATGAGCACTAGTGCACAGCATGCTTGTCTGCCAGCTTGCAAACGGCAACGACCGGGAAGTTAACGCCTTGAGCATGACCAACATACTGCTTTGCAGATAATCTGTTGAACTATCAATGAGTCTATCATGCTGGTGCATCGCTTTTTTTAAAGCACGCCAATACCAACAAAATATAACAATCCCCACCACGCACATAAACTGAACGATTTTTGGCGTTAGGTAACGCGTGTACGCACTGCAGCCGACCGCATCCTACGCAGTACATGCGCGAAAGCTTCGATATATAGCGTGCACGTATATATACGTGTAAAGCCGCACCAGGTACTCGCCTTCCGCGTAGCCAGTCCTCAGGATTTCTACATGAGCACACAAACTGTTGAAAGTGCTGATTTGGCCTGCGCATCAGCGCGCGCACAGTGCACACGAAATCAACTCAATAGCCCGACAGCGAGGGCAATAGCAAGCAATGCAACAGCACGCGATCAAACCACTGCCAACACATGCACACTGACGGGGAGCAGGCCTACGTGCTGCGCAGCTGCGCCGGAGCATACCGTCCCAGCTCGTAGTCTGCGCATGCTGCGCAGCGGCTTCATCCTTGACAGACGCACTTTCTCGACCCAGCTTTACACCACCGCCTTCCACAAGTTCCTTTTCATCTGCCATGGGCCCTAATCGCTGCTCACGTCACGAGAATCACAAGAAAACCTGACAGCAACGCGGTCATTGCAGTTCGGGAGCACAACCCATGCTGTATCATATGCTACTCATTAGCAGTGGCATCGATGTTCGTATCTTGAATCACTCGCGTGTTCAGACGCATGTTCAGTCATGATGTGCATCTGCGCACCTGTGCAGCCGACCACACCCGCACCGCGTGACATGTACAGGGCGACAAGTGCCGATACGTACCGGTCACATTCAGGTCTCACGCGCTAGCGCGCGAGACCGGAACGTGACTAACACCTGCGTCCTCATGATGCCTCACATATGCATGGGACTTGTGATAGTTTGTGTGTTTGCCAACGCGCTGCTGGGTACTAGATCTATCACTGTGTAACACACTTACGTATGATGTCGCATGGTGAAGGAAACCTCGATATCGAGTTCGCGTTACATAACGTTATATAACGCTCACGTCGCAAACGTCTGAGCGTGAAATTTTCTGTTGAAAGGCTGACGACACATTGGGTACAGTCGCAACTGACTAATTAGTTATAAATTCATGTCCATTGCATTGAAACCTCGAAATTCTTGTGATCTGAAGGCCTCGCCGACGTGGGCATACGTGCGTTGAGTGTGAGTTCAAGGCAGGTCCACATGATGCACTGGGATCCGGACGCAGCCGCTGCTATATATAACATAAGGGCTGGCAGAGGGCCGGCTATGGTAAACTCGGTAGGCTTAGTGATAGCGGTGCTATAGCACTGATGCACGCGCTAGTATAGCGGTGATACATAGGGCTGATATGTGCGCTGTACATGTGTATCTGCTGCTGCGCATGCATGTTCAGTGGCAGAGCTCTGTCCATGCATGGCACAGGGGATGCCGTCGCAACTTGGACTACTTCAGTGGGGTTGAGGTACCCAACACGCTATGAGTTCACAGTTGCGCACACTTTAGCCACATGCGCGCTTCAAAATACACATGCAGCGGCTCTACTCACGGCCTTTCGGCACAGGTCCTTCCATCCCACCTCCCCCCTCCCCCGCCTCCACCTCTCTCCCCGGCCTAGCCCGGCCACCACTCGGAACATGACATTCGGCGGCAGTGACTCCGGCACCAGCTGCAGGTGGCCTCGGGTCACGGCGGCAGCTCGTGGCTGCGGATGCACATGCAAGCTCGAAGTGCACATTCCATCAACCCCACTGGCACGCCCTACAAATGCTACTGAGCCGTGCGCCAATGAAGCGATCGCAATTGCAGCCAACTTCAAGCGAAAGCCACGTGCACCAGAGTTGCTCAGGCTCTTGAGACTCGTAGAGTTCACCTCTGAGTCACACACATTAGGTGTGCATCCTGTGACAAACTGCAACTGTTGCTTGCGGAGCAGACTCAGCAGGAGAATTCCACATGTGTATGTAAATGCAGTATATATATAAAAATGGACGTCGACAGCGCTGCGTGCAGCAATGCCGCCGGAGGCAGACTGGGGGCCAGAGGAGCTCGACAACGTCTTCATCGCCACTGGCCTTCCCGGTGTGAGCAGAAAAGTGACCAGGGCAGTAGCGCAGACACGGCACGACGTGCTGCTGCAACAGCTGGGCAGCACCCCTGGTGGTGCAAAGGACCTTGCACGCATGCGCAGCTGCGCCTGTCGTGTTGCCTCACTGTTCCTGGATTCCCTCCCAACCAATCGCATGCTGACTCTGACTGATGGGGATTTTGTGCATGGGATGCGTTTCAGGGGCGGACTTTAAATTTCCCCCCTGCAGCCGTTAGATGGGGAAGTGATATGTGATTGCAATGCTTGGGTGAAGCCCGGCGACGTAGATCATGCCATGACATGTCGACACAATGCCGACTGCTCGACGTTGCGCCACAACATTGCCGTTACGGCTTGGCGCCGTCGAGTAAGAGCGGCAGGGGTGTCCACATCAATTGAGCCTGTGATGCGCAGCCGTGACAGACGCTACAGGGACGACAGTAGGGGGGACATCCTAGCAAATGGTCCGGACGTGGACGTGTATGTACTAGATGTCAGCTTCATCCACCCATCTGGGGTGGCTGTGGTGGGGAAAGCATCGGGGGCACAGGGGCACGCGGCCACCGTACGCGAACAGTTCAAACTCAACAAGTACACAGAAAGTGTGCAGGGATCGTACAAGGTGGTGCCGGTTGTGCACGAGACATATGGCAGACTAGGGTCGCATGCCATGCAGTACCTCAACACGCTGGCAGTGTCGTTGGTTGGGCCGTTCAACAAGAGAGCAAAGGCTCGCTGGATTGAGAACTCCTTGCGGGAGTTCAGTGCGGCGACAGTGAAAGGAAACGGGTTTGTGATCAGAAAGACCATGTCCAGGGTAGCACGGCTCACGGGTGCGCAGTTTGTGCCAGGTGATCGCCTGGCCGGCTCGCATCTGCTGCAACGATGCTGCCAGTCCTGCGAGGACGTCATCACGGGGTCATCGCAAAAATATGTACTGATGATGTCACGAGGACGCTGAGGTGCCGTCAAGGCACCGTCATTGACAAGTCCTCGTGGTCGCGAGGGGGCCTAAGGACGTCACAGGATGACGATGGTCCTGGCATGACGGCATTGCGCCGTCACGCATTGAGCCGGTGACACGAAATGGGGACGTCTGGGTTACGTCCTCTCAGCCGCCGACAAGGCGGCTCGCAAGACGATGACGTCACGCGCATGGTGTTCCGATGGTGACGTAACCGATACGTCATGAGACCGTCCGCTGGTGCGGACGGCGGGGCCGTCATGAGGACGTCACGTGCATGGCGTACCGTGGGTTACGTAACCGGGACGTCATCGGTCCGTCCGCTGGTGCGGACGACGGGGCCGTCATGCAGGACGTCACGTTAGGACCTGTTCATGCTGCGCGATCAAAGGGGACGGTATGTTCGGACCGACAAGCGTACGCAGCGCCTCGCCAATGTTGATCAGTATGCCGCCCGCCTGACGCCCGGACTAGTCTCCAATCAAGGGGAGACTGCATGTTAGATAGCATGTGCTTGTACGCGTAAGAGGCACCGTCGATAGGTAACGCTTGACAAGCGCTGGGCCGGGGGCACGAAAGTAAGCTATCGTGCCCCCTGACGATCGGGACAAGCCCACGGGGCAGACATGCTCCGATCGCATCGTCATGTTATAATGGATGAATTATATATAATGTGCTTGTACCTTTAATCAGGCACTGTAGGCAGATAACTCTGGACAAGCGCTGGGCCGAAGGCTCGACAGCGCACTAGCGAGTCGGATAACACATCCCAAGCTTGACTGGCTTGGCGCTTTGGCGCAGCCCCGACTATCCCATTTCGAACCAAGAGGGTTCCAGATATGAGGAGTCTCGTCAAGTCCGTCGGGCCCGCAAGGGACTGGTCGCGTGCCGCTGAACTACGGTTAACACGAGTGGTGGTACCGGATCGACAAATGACATCAGGAGTAGCACCTTACTAGAAAGGAACACACTTATCAGATATATGGGATGTGAATCACCTGACCGCTTGCATAGAGGATGCAAAGCAGCTGACAGTCTCCGCGTCCACGCAACAACGCTGGCCGTCGTAATTCAGTGGACCGCAGCCCTAAAGGCACTGTGGGATCTAAGCACTGTGTAGCTGTGCGCAGGGGGTCGCGCTGTCACATACCTGGCTGGCGTACAGGCCTCCGCTGTGACAGTGCGCTCTCAGTCTTTGGATTTATAGCACGTGAGACTTAGCAGAGAAGAGTGATTACACTTTGATCAGTAGAGCCTATATAAGCGTTCAACCAAACGTCTCATACGGATACGATCAGAATCATTGTCTGCGGCACGCAATCTAGCATGCATTGCTCGTGCATATGGTAAGCCATCGGTGCATGGCGTCCCATAGCCACTCCGGATCAGCACCGTGCATCCACTCCATGCATGGTCACCGTAGTCCTGTGCATGGCTGGATCACGACACTCCCCCTAGACTAGGCTTGTACTACCGCAAGCTGTAGTCTATCTCTAAATTTTGCTAGTGCTGGTCCTGCCAACACTTTCGTAAACATATCAACTAGCATGTCTACCGTGCTAACCCAGCTGATAGTCAATTCATCGAGTTCTACGAACTCTCGGACCCTCAGGTCCCTGACCCTGATGTGCTTGGAACGGTCACTAGAGATGGGGTTCACTGCTAGCAAGTTGGCACTCTTGTTGTCACCCCACAGAGTTGGCTTCACAGCCGACAAACCAAGATCAGTGCACAACTGCTTTGCCCACATCACCTCATTGGCTGCTGAGCTCATCGCAATAAGCTCTGCCTCAGTCGTATCACCAGCCACAATAGTCTGCCTCTTCGAACGCCAGAACACACAGTTCCCATGCATCCGGACTATCACTCCTGACACGCTCTTCAAGCAAGCACCATTGGCGAAGTCAGCATCCGTAAATGCTTCCAACACCTCACTTCCCTCATTGGAGCCACTAAAAGTCAAGCCAAGATCTATGGTCCCCCGCAGGTATCTCAGTACATGCTGGACAGCAGCCCAATGACACTTCGCACTCCCAGCCATATGCCTGGCCAAGACATTAGCCGGAAAGGAAATATCAGGACGCGACACAGCAGCCACATACTGGATGCTTCCTACGGCTTGCATAAACCTCTTATGCTCTGCGACAGTAGCCTTCTCCTGGCTAGGATCATCCTTCAGACTAAACACTTTCTGCTTTGGTACCAACGGCGTTGGTGCCATTCTGCACTCACTCATACTGAACCTTTCCAGCATGTCCCTGATGTTCTTTCTGTGTGTGATGGTGATAGTGCGAGCAGACCAATCACGTATGACCTCCATACCCAGCACATATCCCAGCTCCCCCAGGTCACGACCCTCAAATGCCTCAAGGATCTTGCTGATGGCATCATCCATCTGCTCCTTACGACCGAAGATCAACAGATCATCGACCCATAAGAAAATAAGACATCGTCCTACTTTGCAAATAAACAGTGCGGGGTCACTGGCTGATCTCACAAAGCCCATTCTCGACAAGAGCTCTGCAAGCGCTTTATGCCACTCCCTGGCAGCTTGCTTCAGACCATACAACGCCTTTTTCAGACGCCACACCATACCAGACCCATCGTCCCGTACCGGAGGTTGTGCCACATACACTTCCTCCTCCAGAACACCATTCAGGAAAGCACATTTAATGTCTATGTGTCTTGTCTCCAGATCCTCTACAGCACAGACAGACAACAGAGCCCTGAAAGTAGCATAGCTACCCACAGGCGCCCATGTCTCAAAGAAATCTACGCCTTCTACTTGCGTAAATCCCCTGGCTACATATCTAGCCTTGAATCGCTCAATCTCACCCTGTGCTCCTCGCTTAATCTTAAGCACCTACTTGCCTGTCACAGGCTTCACTCCTGCTGGGCACCTGACTAACTCGAACACATCATGTTCCCTTAAGGAGGTCAACTCATCAAGCATTGCTATGATCCACTGCTCACGATGGCAGCCTCTCATGGCTTGCTGCACCGTTGGATCGTCCAGCACAGCTTTGACCTTCTTCCTCGCAGCAGCTGCACGCCGGGACTCACTGCGGCTAGCAGTCTTGCCGCTGCTCGGAATCACCTCCTGCCCCGTCGTCTCTTCTGCATCAGGAGTCACACTGTCAGCCGTAGCAAACACTCCATCCGCCCAGTCACCGACGTCACTCTCCATATGGACTACTGTGGAGCTCCCAGCATCATCATGCTCACGTGCATCATCCGGGGAAATGCGCTCAACAGCAGCATTCTCACTTTCATTCACTCCCACAGCATGGACAGCAGGTCTTAAGGTTTTGCGAATCAATTTGAAAGGTTTTGGAACCCATCGAACCCTCACCTCTGGTGCCGGATCATCGACCCATAAGAAAATAAGACATCGTCCTACTTTGCAAATAAACAGTGCGGGGTCACTGGCTGATCTCACAAAGCCCATTCTCGACAAGAGCTCTGCAAGCGCTTTATGCCACTCCCTGGCAGCTTGCTTCAGACCATACAACGCCTTTTTCAGACGCCACACCATACCAGACCCATCGTCCAGTACCGGAGGTTGTGCCACATACACTTCCTCCTCCAGAACACCATTCAGGAAAGCACATTTAATGTCTATGTGTCTTGTCTCCAGATCCTCTACAGCACAGACAGACAACAGAGCCCTGAAAGTAGCATAGCTACCCACAGGCGCCCATGTCTCAAAGAAATCTACGCCTTCTACTTGCGTAAATCCCCTGGCTACATATCTAGCCTTGAATCGCTCAATCTCACCCTGTGCTCCTCGCTTAATCTTAAGCACCTACTTGCCTGTCACAGGCTTCACTCCTGCTGGGCACCTGACTAACTCGAACACATCATGTTCCCTTAAGGAGGTCAACTCATCAAGCATTGCTATGATCCACTGCTCACGATGGCAGCCTCTCATGGCTTGCTGCACCGTTGGATCGTCCAGCACAGCTTTGACCTTCTTCCTCGCAGCAGCTGCACGCCGGGACTCACTGCGGCTAGCAGTCTTGCCGCTGCTCGGAATCACCTCCTGCCCCGTCGTCTCTTCTGCATCAGGAGTCACACTGTCAGCCGTAGCAAACACTCCATCCGCCCAGTCACCGACGTCACTCTCCATATGGACTACTGTGGAGCTCCCAGCATCATCATGCTCACGTGCATCATCCGGGGAAATGCGCTCAACAGCAGCATTCTCACTTTCATTCACTCCCACAGCATGGACAGCAGGTCTTAAGGTTTTGCGAATCAATTTGAAAGGTTTTGGAACCCATCGAACCCTCACCTCTTGTGGTGGATCCAGATGTTCTCCGCTGCCTCCTGCGGCACTTGGTGCTAACTCTCCCCCTGAGCCAGCTCCGCCTACCTCTCCTCCACTAGGCACATGCCGTAGCTTGCCTTGCCCCTGACTATCAACACGCTGTGGCATATGCCGTGGCTCATCATGCTCCAAGCGTACTGCACGTCCTGACACCGCTGACCCTTGCCTTCGGTCGTACCTCCCGTGGCTATCAGGTTTCGCAGGTGGGGGTGGCTCACTCGGCGCCTTGCCCATCGACCGTTGGACTCGCTGCGGTGAACGCAAGCGCGATCGAGACCGAGATTCTGAGGGCTCAGATGCCTCTGGGAATGACTCAGCCGAGTCACTGGCAGCCTCCGGCTGTTCCTCTCCCTCAGACACATCATTCTCACTACCCTGTGGCTCAATGCGGCAGCCACTCAAATCCAGCGCTGCTCTATCCCGCGTAGGGATCACATCTCTCGGTCTTGTTTCAGCATTGTGCGGACCGGATGGTTGCTGAGCCGCATCATACTCCCAGTGTGGTACCCTGTTCACACAATCCTCGGCCGTGTAAGCGCAACGCGCTGTCACCACTGCCTCACTGATCTCAGGCGTGTGCCACCGCTCATGCCTGGCTATCAGCTCAGAGCCTAAAACACGCGGTGAAAACGGCGGCTCACCCTCAGGCAACTCATCATCCGGCACATAGCGCCGATGCAACTGCCTGCCTGGTTCCCAGTGTGTGTGCCCCAGCGCTGGATGCTCCCCCTCAGCCCAATCTACATTTCTGCCCCTCTCTGGCGTCATGTGATCACGACTGGCTGGTGGTCGCACTGCCCTAACACTAGTTGATCTCAACCATTTCTGCATGTTGGGCAAGAAACCAACGTCAGGTACTACACGAGTATGCTCATCGGGCATGATCTCGAATTCTCCCAGCTCGTAGTTCTCCAACATGACCGGATCCACCGTAGCTTGCTCCGACATGTGGAAACGTTTCGCGAACTCTCTCAGCAGAGCTGGTGGAGAAGCCGTATGCCTATACATACGCACTGCTCCCCCATTCCCTCGCTTCACGTAAGCTCTGTCCATGTGAGGACCAGCACCCGGTCCCATGTAGAAACCGAGCACTCCTCTCTCATCCAGGTGTCTGAAGTCCTCTCTCCGGGCATATACATACATCGGACACCCGAAAGGCTTCACCTGGGCCACCACCAGATGGAACGTATCCTCACTCACATTCCTGAACCATAACAGATATGGCACATCTGTCTGACATCAACATTCTTCACACACTGGGCGACAAACTTCCCATCGCCCCTGGCCATACCCTCATCAGCCAGAGCCTGCAGACTCATCTGCTGAGCCTGAGCTCTCCTCGTCTGCAACTGTGCAGCTCTCACAGCCTCATTGTCGTGAAACCGGGAAGTCAGTGAGCACTCGATGAAATTACACAGAGGTGCGACATTGACATGCAGTGAGCCAGCAAACACACCTGTCGTGAAACCGGGAAGTCATTGAGCACTCGATGATGCTCACCAACCACAGCTAGACTATATACATTCAACGTCCCGGAATCACAACTCTGATCATCAACTAGCATGGACTGGTACGTCATGCATTAGCCACTCGCACTATCCACTCAGCACTAGACTAGACAGCTTCTCTCAACACTCCCACGTAGTCTAGGGCACAACACCAAGCGTCTGGCGATGCCGTTCAAACAACAGTTGGGGCAATGGCTTTGTAAACACATCTGCTGGGTTCTCGGCCGTTGGCACCGGAACAAATCTCATCTGATGTCGCTGGACCTTCTCTCTCACATGATGATACACAATCTCTATGTGCTTCGTACGTGCAGCTGACAAAGGGTCCTCAATTAAGCACTTCGCTGCTCGATTGTCAATACCCACTGGTATACATGTAGACCCCAATCCCACTTGTGGAGCCAAATCAAAGAAGTATTGGACTTCCTTAGCAACTTCTCCCGCTGCTATATACTCTGCCTCAGATGACGAGCGGCTCAATGTTGGCTGCTTTGAGGACTTCCATGACACACTTCCTAGACCGCATTTAATCACAAAACCTGTGGTCGATTTGCGAGTCTGAACACAACCAGCCCAGTCAGAGTCCACAATAAGCATGCAAGGCACATTCAGAACCACCTAAGCACAAGCTGTAGGAGACAGTGCATGCAGATAAAGCAGAACATCTCTCAGCCGAGCGAAGTTGCTGCATGTTGGCTGAGCGGTGGACCTGGCCAGAAATGACACAGCAAAGGCAATATCTGGCCTGGTGTAGTTGGCAATGTGCAACAGTGCTCCCACAATGGACTTGTACTGTGAGACTGCTGCAACATCTGTGACATCTGACCCTGGTGGATCCTTGTAGACATTGGAGATCATGGGAATGGAAAACAGGCCAGGCGTCTTTGAGCTCATGCTTATCAATCAACTTCTCAATGTGACGCTGCTGCTTCAAACAAATGGTCCTCTGGAGGCGGTTCCGTTGGATTGACATTTGGAGGAAGTACTTCGACTCTCCTAAATCCTTGCCGGGGAATTTGGACAGAATTGCCTTCTTGACGGACTGAACGCTGACAACTTCTTGGCTGCGATCTGAATGTCGTCAACGTAGCACAAGATGAGCATGAAGCCAAGCTGCTCTGAGAACAACATGAACAATGCGCCGTCACTCTTGTTCTGGACGAAACCGAGGAAGACAATGTGGGCTGAGAGTGTCTTATTCCAGACACGAGGAGCCTGCTTGAGCCCGTAGAGGCTCTTGTTGAGGAGACAGGCACGGCCCGGTGCTGTCAGCAAGCCAGCTGGCTGTTGCATGAAGATCTGCTCCTCAAGGTCTCCTTGGATGAACGCATTCTTAATGTCAATCGCATGACAAACAAGATCGTAGCTGGCCACGATAGAGAAGAACAGGCGCACTGTGCTTGCGCGCACCACGGGCGCAAACACTGCATTGTAATCAATCCCTTCTTTCTGGTAGAAGCCTTTGATCACAAGCCGAGCTTTGTATCGCTCGATGGAGCCATCTGCGTTGAGCTTTCGCTTGAAAACCCACTTGCATGGAATGACTTTGTAGCCTAGGGGAGCCATCATGAGCTCCCACGCATTCATGGACACCAGAGAGTTGAACTCTTCTTCAGCTGCTGTGCGCCAAAATGGCGCTTCTGGACCAGCAAGTGCTTCTTGCATTGTCTTGGGCTCCGGAGGGAGCCCTACAGCTGAAAATGTACCTGTGCATTGTGCGGCAGGCCATGAAGGTACCTCTGGTACAGCTCCTGAGGTGGTTGTCTGTTGCGCGCTGGGTTGCGCCGAGGCGTGGTTGGCTGGGAGCTGGGCTGCGGCGCTGCTGGCGCGGGCGCCTGATCCGCTGCTTCATCAACATCGAACAGTGGATTGCTCGCCATGAGCTGCTGCATCTGCTGTGGCTGCAGTGCATGCTGCTGTGGAGCCGGCTGCAGTACGGGCTGCTGAGTCGGCTGTGTAGGCTGTGGTGACTGCTGCTGTTGCGCGACATGGTCCATCAGATCTGAAAGCTCTTCAAGGCGTGCATCACTCGCTGGAGCTGCTGACTCATCAAATCTGACATCTCTGGAGATCTCAACTTTGCCGCTGGGCAAGAGGACTCTATAGGCTTTGAAATTGGGCTGATCGTACCCAAGAAACTTGCCTGCTGTCGCTTTGGCCGGGAGCTGGCCTTTCTTGCGCTTCTCTGTTGGAATGCGCATGTGGCAGGTGCAACCCCAGACGTGCAGGTTGCTGATGTCCGGCTTCTTGCCCTTCATGAGCTCCCACGGGACGCACTACCGTCACTGCTCATGATGTTGGACAGGTAAGCTGCATGCCTCACAGCTTCTACCCAATACATTCTGTTCAACCCTGCATCAGCAAGCAGGGCGCCACGAAGGTCTGACAATGTGCCGATGGCACGCTCAGCATGCCCATTCTCCTGTGGGCTGTACCCTGACGTCGGCTGGGAATCAATTCCTCGCTCCTCAAGATATTTCTGCACCTTCTGGGAGAGAAAAACTGTGTCGCGGTCATACCGGACAGCACCGACGTCTGCTTTGTACTTCTTCTCAAGATGCGGAATGGCCTTCAGCAGCACATCAGCCGCATCAGACTTGTTGGTCAGTGGAAGCACAATCTTGTAACCGCTGAAATCATCAACGATCACCAGGTAGTAGTGAGACCCGCTGGGCGATCTCACGAATGGACCTGCCATGTCGACATGCAAGCGCTCCAACTTGGAGGTCGCTCGCTCATGCGTGCTGGGAAAGGGAGCTCTCTTCATCTTCCCTTCCGCACATGGCGTGCAAACAGCTGTGGACTTCAGCTGCTTCTCAAATTCGTGCGCAGGAGGCAGTCCTTGCACGGTTTCGCCTCGAGACATCTTGGCAAGGGTGCTGAAGCCGGCATGACCATACCGGCGGTGCCACAGCACAGCATCTTGGACTTGTGACGCAAGTGCCGTCTCGGGCATCTGATCTGAGACCTGTGGCTCACAGTCGACTTCGTAGAGGCCATTGACATTGGTGGCAATCAACAGCTGTTTGGATTTCTTACGAAGGATGATTCTGCCTCCTCTGCCGGTGTAGGACATGCCCGCATCATCAGCGCGGCTGAGGGAGATCAGATTGTGCTGCAACTTCGGAACGAGCAATACATTCTTGAGCGTGACACGATCACATAATGGTTGATGACCTTGACGGTGCCGATGGCAGTGACTTCTTCCGTCTGCTCATTTGCCACAGTGCATGTGGTCTTCAGCGGCTGCGCATCATGGAGATACTCAGGCCGGTTCACCATGTGGTCAGTGGTGGCGGAGTCAAACAGCCATTTGTCTCTGGCTGTAGACACTTTGCTGGTGGAAATGCAAACGAATGCACTAGCTGAGCTGGAGGTCTGGTTGGTGTTGGATCCTCGGCCACGACCTCTGCCGCCACGGCCACGGCCACGGCCTCTGCCACGGCCTCTGCCACGGCTGGAGTCATTGCTGTATGACTTCTGATCGTTTTGCAGCTTGAAACACTGCAAGATCTGATGGCCTGACTTGTGGCAATATTCACATTTTATCCGTTGCTGACTGGAATCAACTTGATATGCTCCAGAATGTGACGTGGCACCTGAGCTGTCATGCAGCTTCTGATAGAAGGTGCCACGTAGATTCTCAGTGATGTCGGCAAATGAAGGCAGCGATTTTTGGGCCGAAATCGCCTGCGCCCAGGCCATGTAGTCTGTTTCATCTAGAGCGGCAAGGAACATTAGACTGAATTCTGCTTCCTTGAACAGCTGTGCTGAAATGAGCTCAGCGCGGAGCTGCTCTGCTCTGGTCAGAACTGATCAAGCGACTCATCCGGTATCTTGCGAAAGCAAGCTTGGCTGCGTGAGATAGCCATCTTTCTCGCATTGCTTACCCCACTGAACTGTTTCTTCAGCGCTTCCACGAGTCTTTGGGAGGCTTTAAGGGTCTATGACATGTATTAAATCATCGCCGACATTGCATGAAATTTGCAAGTCGGGGTTCATTCAACTTTTTGGTCATCCCAGCACCAGTCGTAACAGCGTCCCAGCACTCGACACTGGCGAAGCAGTATTCTGCGCTGAAACCACTGAACGGCATTGGCCTGGGTCAGCTCAAGGCCTAATTTAATATCCTTGGGGTGCATGATAACGCAGTGGAGTCGTTAAAAGCCCATAACCTGTCGTGAAACCGGGAAGTCAGTGAGCACTCGATGAATTACACAGAGGTGCGACATTGACATGCAGTGAGCCAGCAAACNCAACAGCAACATCACTCATAATGGCTCCCACAGCATGGACAGCAGTCTCAAGACTTTGCGAATCAAATGAAAAGGCTTTGGAACCCATCGAATCCCCACCTCATGTGGCGGATCCAGACGTTCTCCGCTGCCCCTCGCGGCACTTGTGCTGACTCTCCCCCTGAGCCATCACCGCCTGTCGCTATTCCCCTAGGCACATGCCGTAGCTTGCCTTGCCCCTGGCCCTCAGACCTAGATATATGCCGTGGCTTATCATATCTGTCCCGGTCATCACGCCCTGACACGTGGACCCGCGGTAACTTCGGCTGCCGCCGTGACCGTCAGCTCGCACAGATGGGGGTGGCTCACTCAGCTCCTTGCCCATCAACCGCTGGAACTGGCTCCGCTGAGCGTGAGCGGGATCTAGACTCAGGCTCAGAGTCATCCTCACTACCAGATGCATCTTCATCCGCCTCCTCATCAGTTAGAAGCGGATAGATGTCACAGTCTCCATGTGCAGCACAGCTCTATCCCGCGTAGGGATTGTCTCTGCAGGCCTGAACTCGCAGTTCAGTGGCCCAGACGGCTGGTCTGCTGCATCATATTCCCAGTGCGGCACAGCTGCAGCACTGTCAGCCGCTGCAAGATCACAGCGCGCTGCAACCACTGCATCACTGATCTCCGGTGTGTGCCAGCGCTCATGGCGCGCCAGCAAGCTCTGCACCCAACACTCTAGGAGAGAACTCAGGCTCACCCTCAGGTAGCTCCTCTCGTGGTTT
This sequence comes from Ulva mutabilis, assembly GCA_900538255.1. Lineage (NCBI taxonomy): Eukaryota > Viridiplantae > Chlorophyta > Ulvophyceae > Ulvales > Ulvaceae > Ulva > Ulva mutabilis. The sequence goes on from UNSF01000001.1 coordinate 1,203,423, forward strand.
GAAACGCCTATGCAACGTTCTGCTTGGTTCCCAGTGCTGATGGCCCAGACCCGGATGCTCCCCCTCAGCCCAATCCACATTTCTGCCCCTCTCTGGCATCATGTGTTCACGACTGGCTGGTGGACGCACTGCCCGCACACTGGTGCTCTTCACCCACTTCTTCATGTTGGGCAAGAACTCAGCCTCTGGCACTACACTGGTGAACTGATCTGGCAGGATCTCAAATTCACCCTGCTCATAGTTCTCTAGCACAACTGGGTCCGCCGTAGGTTCCCCAGCCATGTGAAATCGCTGCGCGAAATCCTTCACCAGAGCAGGTGGAGCAGCCGTGTGCCTGTACATCCGCACTGCTCCCCCATTCCCACGCTTCACATACACCCTGTCCATATGAGGACCTCCACCCGGTCCCATATAGGCACCGAGGATTCCTCGCTCCTCCAGGTGCCTGAAGTGCTCCCTCCGCGGATACACATACATTGGGCACCCGAAAGGCTTCACCTGTGCCACCACGAGACGGAAGTCATCTTCACTGACTTTCCGAAACCACAACAAGTATGGCACTATCTCCCTGACATCCACATTTCTCTATGCACCTTTCCACAAATGCCGCATCTCTCTCCTGGCATTCAGCTGCTCACAGAGCTCCTTCAGGCTCAGCGCAAGCGCTCCCGCCTTCCGGACCCTCAGCTGCTTAGCCCGCTGCTGCTCATTCGTGGACCATGGCTCATGGCTGGTGGCAACTAACCTCTCTTCCAGCCTCTGCTTCGCCTCCCTCCGCCGAACACCTTCCAGTGCTGTACTCGACGTCAGGTTGTGTGCATGGTTCACGCACATGTATGCCTCCGGCCACAGGAATGCAGGGACTGCTGCCTGCAGCAGGCTTGCCCGCACTGACGTGTTCAGCACACCGATCTTTCGCTCTACCAACCCATTAGACTCATGCTGGGCGGTGTCAGTGAACGTGTGTACTATTCCCCGCCACTCAAGGTACTGAGCCAGGTGGTTAGAGCTGAACTCACATCCCTGGTCCGTATGCAGCCTCCGCACCCCTATCTCCTTGTCATAGACAGTCTGAGTGCGGATGCGTTCTAGCAGAAGGCATATCATTTCAGCAGCACCGCTTTTCGACTTCAGCGGGATCACATGCGAGTACCTGCTGTACTCATCCACCACTACCAGGATGAAGTTCATTCCTCCTATGCCCACTGGCTTTATCTGTCCAGCCAGATCCGCATGCAACACTTCTCCAGCATACGTGGCATTCTCTGTCACTTTGCCCCCATGCTGTGCTCTGTCACCACTTCTCTGTTCCGCCACATGGCAACCATGACACTCAAGTGCTACTCCCGTAGGTTCAGGCAGCTTGAGGTCGAACAGGTCTGGATTATCTCGCATCAGTTTGAGAAACCGGTTGCGAGCACGGTGAAACGCGATATGCACCAGGAAAAATGGATCAACCTGGAAGGAAGATCTCTGACCAATAGGTACACCATCCACTGCAGCGACTCTCGCCTGCTCACCAACCCATTTCCTATTTCTGTGGAAAAGATTGTTAGCACTGGTCCAGTCTGTCCCTGAATCTACAGGGCGCAGTTCCCATATTGGTCTGCCTGTCCCGCAATACCAGCTCGGTGTGGGGTTGTCCTCACTATCCACACCCTGCTCACAGTTGCCCACAAACATCTGGGCTTGACCATGAAAGCCAGGCATTTCTACTGTATTTGCCTTGCCTGTGTGCAAGAATATGTTCGACCGCTTCAGCACAGTCGTTGATAGGATGTTTATCGGGCTGGCTGGCAACCAGTAAACATGATCTAGCTCAATGTCCACAGGCACCAGCTCACCCTTCACTGTCACGTACTTCCCCACATTCGCCCTGATAGTGCCCATGCCATATATCTTTAGCCTGCCCTGATCTAGAGGCTGGCATTCTGTGATATCCGGTGGTTTGATCTCACTGAATATGCTATAGTCAAAGCAGATGTTCAGATCAGACCCGCTATCCACCAGAAACGTGTATGGCATATTGGGCGCTGGCCCATCACCACATTCAGCTCGCAGTTCAGCTAGATCAACTACAGCCACCTACGGGCCACCGCGGCCTCTGCCACGGCCTCGCCCTGCAGCTGCTTGCTTCTGCAGAAACTGCTTGACTTCTGCTGAGAGCAAGGGACACTCTTTCTGCAAATGACCAGGCTTATTGCAGTTGAAGCACTTACGGTTGTCTGCTCCCCCCGCTCCCACTGCAGCAACCTGTGGGGTGTACCATGGCGACCACCGTGGCGTCCACCACGATACCCTCGTCCCCCATAACGCTGCTGACCACCGCGATCTTCCCGTGGGAACCGCGATGGAGCAGGTTGGCTGCTAGTCTGAGCGTGTGTCAGCAATGTGGACACTATCTGCTGCACTGGCAGCTGCTGCAGCATCGGCTGCAACAACGCATATTCTCTGTCTACTGCCAGTAGCCTAGAGCGGTACCACTGGTCAGGCACATTCTCCCCCAGACCCCTCATCTGGTTCACTATGCCCACTACTTCATTGACATGCCTTTCTAGTGGTTTGCCTGCTTGTCTAGCACCACTAAGCTGTTGGTACAGCTTCTGAATCTCTACCTCGACTGAAGGCATGTACTTGGCATGAAGCAATGACCACAACTCATGGACAAAGCTACAGTTGGACACGAAATCCCTATCCTCCTTTGGCAGAGTAATAAACAGCCAATGCTTGACCGACTCATGGGCCTGGCTATTCTGTGCTAGTGGATCGTTCACCAGCAAGCTACTCTCTCCCAGTGTGCATCCCAGTGTGCAACCCAGTGTGCATCCCAGTGTGCAACCCAGTGTGCATCCCAGTGTGCAGCCTGAGCCACTTGCTGCGCGTGCTTCGCTCCGTGCACCGCTGCCTCACTCGCATTCCCCGTAGGATCAGCGTTGCTCGGCATGGCGGCCTGCAGAGGGTTTACACTGAGATACCCGTAGGTCCCAGCGTCTTGTCCTTCCCCGTGGGGCATGAACTGACCCTCCGCGGCCTGCTCGCGGCGCACTGTGGAGCGAGTGCGGTGGTGCGGAGGGTTAACAGCTCCCTCCACACCGTCAGATCCGATAGATCCTTGGCGAGATGCCATTGAATCGTCTCGGAATGGTGGAGTCCTGCAACGATCACTGTACGTCGCAGGACACGCAGACCCGTAGGCCTCTTTGCGAGACCAGCACACCAGCATAATGCAGCTCCGCCGTAGCATTCTGCATCAGCCGTATCTAATCTCTCTACGGTCAGCTATACGCTAGAGCGGTGTGACTCGCTCATCGAAACGCACAGCCGCAACCGCAGGTTCCCCCTGGACTCTCTCGCATGCTAATAGACATCACAAGAATACCCACAACCTCTCACCGATACCATGTTGTAATCCATTGGACCGCGGCCTAAGGCCTGTGGGATCCTGAGCATGCCGTAGCTATGCGCAGGGGTAGGGTACTGTCACATACCTTGCTGTCTAGGTATCTGCCAGTGACAGCACTGTATCTTCGTTGGAGGCGACGACACGTGAGACTTCGGACAGTAGAGAAAGAGTGATTACACTACGATCGACAGAGCCTATATAAGCGTTCTCTAAACGACTCATACGGATACGATCAGAATCAATGTCTGCTGGCACGCAATCTGCATGCATTGCTCGTGCATATGGTCTGTCACAAATACAGCGATCTATGCTATCTGACCATCGGCCAACCCATTTGTCAGTGCGAATGACAGTGGTGTTACAGTGGTATATCGGTGAGATTCGGTCTCTCTTGAATCCTATGGTCTCGGGTTCGAAACCCGCTCGCTGCCGAGCAGCACCGCTCTAACACAGAAGCGATCTGTGTCAAACGCTAATGCCCGTCCAGCTCACTTACGACTGCGGGTCGCAGTCTTCATAACGGGAGAATTCTGTCACAAATACAGCGATCTATGCTATCTGACCATCGGCCAACCCATTTGTCAGTGCGAATGACAGTGGTGTTACATGGTCAGCCATCGGTGCATGGTTGCCCCATAGCCACTCCGGATCAGCACCGTGTATCCTGGCACACATGGTCACCGTAGTCCTGTGTATGCCACCATGCATGGTCACCGTAGTCCTGTGCATGGCTGGATCACGACAATATGTGCTGGGCATGGAGGTCATACGTGATCGTACTGCTCGCACTTGTCGTGATCCAGCTATGCACAGGACTACGGTCACCATGCATGGAGTGGATGCACGGTGCTGATCCGGAGTGGTTATGGGATGCCATGCACCGATGGCTTACCATATGCACGAGCAATGCATGCTAGATTGCGTGCCGCAGACAATGATTCTGATCGTATCCGTATGAGACGTTTGGTTGAACGCTTATATAGGCTCTACTGATCAAAGTGTAATCACTCTTCTCTGCTAAGTCTCACGTGCTATATTCCAAAGACTGAGAGCGCACTGTCACAGCGGAGGCCTGTACACCAGCCAGGTATGTGACAGCGCGACCCCCTGCGCACAGCTACACAGTGCTCAGATCCCACAGTGCCTTTAGGGCTGCGGTCCACTGAATTACGACATGGTATCGGTGATGATTGTGGGTATTCTAGCAATGTGTGTATGCTTGCGATAGAGTCCAGGGGTCTACGGCTACGGCTGAACGTCCCGATGAGCGATTCACACCGCTCTAGCGTTTAGCTGTAGAGTCCGTAGAGAGACTAGAGTACGCAGATGCATAACGCTACGGCTGGACTGCATTCTGTTGGTGTACTGGTCTCGGAGAGAGGCCTACGGGTCTACGTGTCCCGCGACATACGATGGTCGTGTTGCGGGATGCCACCACGCCGAGAAGTTCCAATGGCATCTCGCCAAGGATCTATCGGCTCTGACGGTGAGGATGGAGAAGAAGTTCGTCCTCACCACCACACGCGCTCCACAGCGCGCCGCGAGCAGGCCGCGGAGGACCAGTTCTCGACCTACGGGGAAGAACACCGCGTTGGGACCTACGGGTATCCCAATGCAAGTCCTCTGCAGGCCGCATTGCCGGGTAACGCTGAACCTACGGGGGAAGCAGGAGCTCAGGCCGTGGCGCACGGGGCGCAGCACGCATATGCACAGCGGGCTGCACAGCGGGCTGCACAGCGAGCTGCATAGCGGGCGGCACGCTAGGCTGCACGCTGGGCTGCACATTGGGATGCACACTGGACTACTCAGTGGGCATAGTGAAGCCAAAGGAGGATAGAGATTTCGTGGCAGACTGTAGTTTCGTCCATGAGGTCTGGTCGTTGCTACATGCTAAATATATGCCATCAGTGGAAGTAGAAATACAGAAGCTGTATCACCAGCTCAGCAGTACCCAGCAGGCTGGCAAGCCGCTGGAGAAGCATGTGAATGAGGTGGTGGGCATAGTGAATCAGATGAGAGGACTGGGTGAAACTGTGTCTGATCAGTTGTACAGATCACGGTTGCTGGCAGTAGACAGAGAGTACAGCCTGTTGCAGCCCATACTGCAGGCCATGCCAGTGCAGCAGATAGTGTCTACGCTGTTGACACATGCCCAGACGAACAGCAAGCAGGGTCCATCGCGATTCCCACGGGACGATCGCGGTGGACAGCAGCGCCATGGGGGACGTGGGTACCGAGGTGGACGCTACGGTGGTCGCCAAGGTTCACCCCCACAGGTAGCAGCAGTGGGAGTAGGGGCAGCAGGGGGAGCAGAAAAGAGAAAATGCTTCAACTGTGATAAGCCTGGACATGTGCAAAAGGATTGTCCAATGCTCTCCGCAGAGGTCAAACAATTCCTGCAGAAGCAAGCAGCTGCAGGGCGAGGCCGTGGCAGAGGCCGCGGTGGCCCTCAGGTAGCTGTAGTTGACCTAGACAAGCTGCGAGCTGACTGTGTTGATGGGCCATCTCCCAACTGTCGTAATTCATTGGACCGCAGCCCTAAGGCACTGTGGGATCTAAGCACTGTGTAGCTGTGCGCAGGGGGTCGCGCTGTCACATACCTGGCTGGTGTACAGGCCTCCGCTGTGACAGTGCGCTCTCAGTCTTGGATTATAGCACGTGAGTCTTTGGCAGAGTAGAGTGATTACACTTTGATCAGTAGAGCCTATATAAGCGTTCAACCAAACGTCTCATACGGATACGATCAGAATCATTGTCTGCGGCACGCAATCTAGCATGCATTGCTCGTGCATATGGTAAGCCATCGGTGCATGGCGTCCCATAGCCACTCCGGATCAGCACCGTGCATCCACTCCATGCATGGTCACCGTAGTCCTGTGCATGGCTGGATCACGACACTCCCCCTAGACTAGGCTTGTACTACCGCAAGCTGTAGTCTATCTCTAAATTTTGCTAGTGCTGGTCCCGCCAACACTTTCGTAAACATATCAGCTAGCATGTCTACCGTGCTAACCCAGCTGATAGTTAACTCATCGAGTTCTACGAACTCGCGGACTCTCAGGTCCCTGACCCTGATGTGCTTGGAGCGGTCACTAGAGATGGGGTTCACAGCTAGCAAGTTGGCACTCTTGTTGTCACCCCACAGAGTTGGCTTCACAGCCGACAAACCAAGATCAGTGCACAACTGCTTTGCCCACATCACCTCATTGGCTGCTGAGCTCATCGCAATAAGCTCTGCCTCAGTCGTATCACCAGCCACAATAGTCTGCCTCTTCGAACGCCAGAACACACAGTTCCCATGCATCCGGACTATCACTCCTGACACGCTCTTCAAGCAAGCACCATTGGCGAAGTCAGCATCCGTAAATGCTTCCAACACCTCACTTCCCTCATTGGAGCCACTAAAGTCAAGCCAAGATCTATGGTCCCTCGCAGGTATCTCAGTACATGCTGGACAGCAGCCCAATGACACTTCGCACTCCCAGCCATATGCCTGGCCAGGACATTGGCCGGAAAGGAAATATCAGGACGCGACACAGCAGCCACATACTGGATGCTTCCTACGGCTTGCATAAACCTCTTATGCTCTGCGACAGTAGCCTTCTCCTGGCTAGGATCATCCTTCAGACTAAACACTTTCTGCTTTGGTACCAACGGAGTTGGTGCCTTTCTGCACTCACTCATACTGAACCTTTCCAGCATGTCCCTGATGTTCTTTCTGTGCGTTATGGTGATAGTGCGAGCAGGCCGATCACGTATGACCTCCATACCCAGCACATATCCCAGCTCCCCCAGGTCACGACCCTCAAATGCCTCAAGGATCCTGCTGATGGCATCATCCATCTGCTCCTTACGACCGAAGATCAACAGATCATCGACCCATAGGAAAATAAGACATCGTCCTATTTTGCAAATAAACAGTGCGGGGTCACTGGCTGATCTCACAAAGCCCATTCTCGACAAGAGCTCTGCAAGCGCTTTATGCCACTCCCTGGCAGCTTGCTTCAGACCATACAACGCCTTTTTCAGACGCCACACCATACCAGACCCATCATCCAGTACAGGAGGTTGTGCCACATACACTTCCTCCTCCAGAACACCATTCAGGAAAGCACATTTAATGTCTATGTGTCTCGTCTCCAGATCCTCTACAGCACAGACAGACAACAGAGCCCTGAAGGTAGCATAACTGCCCACAGGTGCCCATGTCTCAAAGAAATCTACGCCCTCTACTTGCGTAAATCCCCTGGCTACATATCTAGCTTTGAATCGCTCAATCTCACCCTGTGCTCCTCGCTTAATCTTAAGCACCCACTTGCCTGTCACAGGCTTCACTCCTGCTGGGCACCTGACTAACTCGAACACATCATGTTCCCTTAAGGAGGTCAACTCATCAAGCATTGCTATGATCCACTGCTCACGATGGCAGCCTCTCATGGCTTGCTTCACCGTTGGATCGTCCAGCACAGCTTTGACCTTCTTCCTCGCAGCAGCTGCACACCGGGACTCACTGCGGCTAGCAGTCTTGCCACTGCTCGGAATCACCTCCTGTCCCGTCGTGTTCTCTGCATCAGGAGTCACACTGTCAGCCGTAGCAAACACTCCATCCGCCAGATCACCGACGTCACTCTCCATATGGACTACTGTGGAGCTCCCAGCATCATCATGCTCACGTGCATCATCCGGGGAAATGCGCTCAACAGCAGCATTCTCACTTTCATTCACTCCCACAGCATGGACAGCAGGTCTTAAGGTTTTGCGAATCAATTTGAAAGGTTTTGGAACCCATCGAACCCTCACCTCTTATGGTGGATCCAGATGTTCTCCGCTGCCTCCTGCGGCACTTGGTGCTAACTCTCCCCCTGAGCCAGCTCCGCCTGCCTCTCTTCCACTAGGCACATGCCGTAGCTTGCCTTGCCCCTGACTATCAACACGCTGTGGCATATGCCGTGGCTCATCATGCTCCCAGCGTACTGCACGTCCTGACACCGCTGACCCTTGCCATCGGTTGTACATCCCGTGGTCTTCAGATTTCGCAGGTGGGGGTGGCTCACTCGGCGCCTTGCCCATCGACCGTTGGACTCGCTGCGGTGAACGCGAGCGCAATCGAGACCGAGATCCTGAGGGCTCAGATGCCCCTGAGAATGACTCAGCAGAGTCACTGGCAGCCCCTGGCTGTTCCTCCCCCTCAGACTCATCATTCTCACTACCCTGTGGCTCAATGCGGCAGCCACTCAAATCCAGCACTGCTCTATCCCGCGTAGGGATCACATCTCTCGGTCGCATCTCAGCATTGTGCGGACCGGATGGTTGCTGAACCGCATCATACTCCCAGTGTGGTACCCTGTTCACACAATCCTCGGCCGTGTAAGCGCAACGCGCTGTCACCACTGCCTCACTGATCTCAGGCGTGTGCCACCGCTCATGCCTGGCTATCAGCTCAGAGCCTAAAACACGTGGTGAAAACGGCGGCTCACCCTCAGGCAACTCATCATCCGGCACATAGCGCCGATGCAACTGCCTGCCTGGTTCCCAGTGTGTGTGCCCCAGCGCTGGATGCTCCCCCTCAGCCCAATCCACATTTCTGCCCCTCTCTGGCATCATGTGATCACGACTGGCTGGTGGTCGCACTGCCCTAACACTAGTTGATCTCAACCATTTCTGCATGTTGGGCAAGAAACCAACGTCAGGTACTACACGAGTATGCTCATCGGGCATGATCTCGAATTCTCCCAGCTCGTAGTTCTCCAACATGACCGGATCCACCGTAGCTTGCTCCGACATGTGGAAACGTTTCGCGAACTCTCTCAGCAGAGCTGGTGGAGAAGCCGTATGCCTATACATACGCACTGCTCCCCCATTCCCTCGCTTCACGTAAGCTCTATCCATGTGAGGACCAGCACCCGGTCCCATGTAGAAACCGAGCACTCCTCTCTCATCCAGGTGTCTGAAGTCCTCTCTCCGAGCATATACATACATCGGACACCCGAAAGGCTTCACCTGGGCCACCACCAGATGGAACGTGTCCTCACTCACATTCCTGAACCATAACAGATATGGCACAATCTGTCTGACATCAACATTCTTCACACACTGGGCGACAAACTTCCCATCGCCCCTGGCCATACCCTCATCAGCCAGAGCCTGCAGACTCATCTGCTGAGCCTGAGCCCTCCTCGTCTGCAACTGTGCAGCTCTCACAGCCTCATTCGTTGACCACGGGTCACGACTGGTCTGCACATGTCTCTCCTCCAGTTTCTGCTTGGCCTCCTTCCGCCTAACACCCTCTAGAGCTGTGCTAGGCGTCAGGTTATGCGCATGGTTCACACACATATACGCCTCTGGCCACAGAAATGCAGGCACAGCTGCTTGCAGCAGGCTTGCCCTCACACTCCTGTTTAGCACACCGATCTTTCTCTCCACCATTCCATTGGACTCATTGTCGTGAAACCGGGAAGTCAGTGAGCACTCGATGAAATTACACAGAGGTGCGACATTGACATGCAGTGAGCCAGCAAACACACCTGTCGTGAAACCGGGAAGTCAGTGAGCACTCGATGATGCTCACCAACCACAGCTAGACTATATACATTCAACGTCCCGGAATCACAACTCTGATCATCAACTAGCATGGACTGGTACGTCATGCATTAGCCACTCGCACTATCCACTCAGCACTAGACTAGACAGCTTCTCTCAACACTCCCACGTAGTCTAGGGCACAACACCAAGCGTCTGGCGATGCCGTTCAAACAACAGTTGGGGCAATGGCTTTGTAAACACATCTGCTGGGTTCTCGGCCGTTGGCACCGGAACAAATCTCATCTGATGTCGCTGGACCTTCTCTCTCACATGATGATACACAATCTCTATGTGCTTCGTACGTGCAGCTGACAAAGGGTCCTCAATTAAGCACTTCGCTGCTCGATTGTCAATACCCACTGGTATACATGTAGACCCCAATCCCACTTGTGGAGCCAAATCAAAGAAGTATTGGACTTCCTTAGCAACTTCTCCCGCTGCTATATACTCTGCCTCAGATGACGAGCGGCTCAATGTTGGCTGCTTTGAGGACTTCCATGACACACTTCCTAGACCGCATTTAATCACAAAACCTGTGGTCGATTTGCGAGTCTGAACACAACCAGTCAGAGTCACAATAAGCATGCAAGGCACATTCAGAACCACCTAAGCACAAGCTGTAGGAGACAGTGCCATGCAGATAAAGCAGAACATCTCTCAGCCGAGCGAAGTTGCTGCATGTTGGCTGAGCGGTGGACCTGGCCAGAAATGACACAGCAAAGGCAATATCTGGCCTGGTGTAGTTGGCAATGTGCAACAGTGCTCCCACAATGGACTTGTACTGTGAGACTGCTGCAACATCTGTGACATCTGACCCTGGTGGATCCTTGTAGACATTGGAGATCATGGGAATGGAAACAGGCCAGGCGTCTTTGAGCTCATGCTTATCAATCAACTTCTCAATGTGACGCTGCTGCTTCAAACAAATGGTCCTCTGGAGGCGGTTCCGTTGGATTGACATTTGGAGGAAGTACTTCGACTCTCCTAAATCCTTGCCGGGGAATTTGGACAGAATTGCCTTCTTGACGGACTGAACGCTGGACAACTTCTTGGCTGCGATCTGAATGTCGTCAACGTAGCACAAGATGAGCATGAAGCCAAGCTGCTCTGAGAACAACATGAACAATGCGCCGTCACTCTTGTTCTGGACGAACCCGAGGAAGACAATGTGGGCTGAGAGTGTCTTATTCCAGACACGAGGAGCCTGCTTGAGCCCGTAGAGGCTCTTGTTGAGGAGACAGGCACGGCCGGTGCTGTCAGCAAAGCCAGCTGGCTGTTGCATGAAGATCTGCTCCTCAAGGTCTCCTTGGATGAACGCATTCTTAATGTCAATCGCATGACAAACAAGATCGTAGCTGGCCACGATAGAGAAGAACAGGCGCACTGTGCTTGCGCGCACCACGGGCGCAAACACTGCATTGTAATCAATCCCTTCTTTCTGGTAGAAGCCTTTGATCACAAGCCGAGCTTTGTATCGCTCGATGGAGCCATCTGCGTTGAGCTTTCGCTTGAAAACCCACTTGCATGGAATGACTTTGTAGCCTAGGGGAGCCATCATGAGCTCCCACGCATTCATGGACACCAGAGAGTTGAACTCTTCTTCAGCTGCTGTGCGCCAAAATGGCGCTTCTGGACCAGCAAGTGCTTCTTGCATTGTCTTGGGCTCCGGAGGGAGCCCTACAGCTGAAAATGTACCTGTGCATTGTGCGGCAGGCCATGAAGGTACCTCTGGTACAGCTCCTGAGGTGGTTGTCTGTTGCGCGCTGGGTTGCGCCGAGGCGTGGTTGGCTGGGAGCTGGGCTGCGGCGCTGCTGGCGCGGGCGCCTGATCCGCTGCTTCATCAACATCGAACAGTGGATTGCTCGCCATGAGCTGCTGCATCTGCTGTGGCTGCAGTGCATGCTGCTGTGGAGCCGGCTGCAGCACGGGCTGCTGAGTCGGCTGTGTAGGCTGTGGTGACTGCTGCTGTTGCGCGACATGGTCCATCAGATCTGAAAGCTCTTCAAGGCGTGCATCACTCGCTGGAGCTGCTGACTCATCAAATCTGACATCTCTGGAGATCTCAACTTTGCCGCTGGGCAAGAGGACTCTATAGGCTTTGAAATTGGGCTGATCGTACCCAAGAAACTTGCCTGCTGTCGCTTTGGCCGGGAGCTGGCCTTTCTTGCGCTTCTCTGTTGGAATGCGCATGTGGCAGGTGCAACCCCAGACGTGCAGGTTGCTGATGTCCGGCTTCTTGCCCTTCATGAGCTCCCACGGGGACGCACTACCGTCACTGCTCATGATGTTGGACAGGTAAGCTGCATGCCTCACAGCTTCTACCCAATACATTCTGTTCAACCCTGCATCAGCAAGCAGGGCGCCACGAAGGTCTGACAATGTGCCGATGGCACGCTCAGCATGCCCATTCTCCTGTGGGCTGTACCCTGACGTCGGCTGGGAATCAATTCCTCGCTCCTCAAGATATTTCTGCACCTTCTGGGAGAGAAAAACTGTGTCGCGGTCATACCGGACAGCACCGACGTCTGCTTTGTACTTCTTCTCAAGATGCGGAATGGCCTTCAGCAGCACATCAGCCGCATCAGACTTGTTGGTCAGTGGAAGCACAATCTTGTAACCGCTGAAATCATCAACGATCACCAGGTAGTAGTGAGACCCGCTGGGCGATCTCACGAATGGACCTGCCATGTCGACATGCAAGCGCTCCAACTTGGAGGTCGCTCGCTCATGCGTGCTGGGAAAGGGAGCTCTCTTCATCTTCCCTTCCGCACATGGCGTGCAAACAGCTGTGGACTTCAGCTGCTTCTCAAATTCGTGCGCAGGAGGCAGTCCTTGCACGGTTTCGCCTCGAGACATCTTGGCAAGGGTGCTGAAGCCGGCATGACCATACCGGCGGTGCCACAGCACAGCATCTTGGACTTGTGACGCAAGTGCCGTCTCGGGCATCTGATCTGAGACCTGTGGCTCACAGTCGACTTCGTAGAGGCCATTGACATTGGTGGCAATCAACAGCTGTTTGGATTTCTTACGAAGGATGATTCTGCCTCCTCTGCCGGTGTAGGACATGCCCGCATCATCAGCGCGGCTGAGGGAGATCAGATTGTGCTGCAACTTCGGAACGAGCAATACATTCTTGAGCGTGACACGATCACCATAATGGTTGATGACCTTGACGGTGCCGATGGCAGTGACTTCTTCCGTCTGCTCATTTGCCACAGTGCATGTGGTCTTCAGCGGCTGCGCATCATGGAGATACTCAGGCCGGTTCACCATGTGGTCAGTGGTGGCGGAGTCAAACAGCCATTTGTCTCTGGCTGTAGACACTTTGCTGGTGGAAATGCAAACGAATGCACTAGCTGAGCTGGAGGTCTGGTTGGCGTTGGATCCTCGGCCACGACCTCTGCCGCCACGGCCACGGCCACGGCCTCTGCCACGGCCTCTGCCACGGCTGGAGTCATTGCTGTATGACTTCTGATCGTTTTGCAGCTTGAAACACTGCAAGATCTGATGGCCTGACTTGTGGCAATATTCACATTTTATCCGTTGCTGACTGGAATCAACTTGATATGCTCCAGAATGTGACGTGGCACCTGAGCTGTCATGCAGCTTCTGATAGAAGGTGCCACGTAGATTCTCAGTGATGTCGGCAAATGAAGGCAGCGATTTTTGGGCCGAAATCGCCTGCGCCCAGGCCATGTAGTCTGTTTCATCTAGAGCGGCAAGGAACATTAGACTGAATTCTGCTTCCTTGAACAGCTGTGCTGAAATGAGCTCAGCGCGGAGCTGCTCTGCTCTGGTCAGAAACTGATCAAGCGACTCATCCGGTATCTTGCGAAAGCAAGCTTGGCTGCGTGAGATAGCCATCTTTCTCGCATTGCTTACCCCACTGAACTGTTTCTTCAGCGCTTCCCACGAGTCTTTGGGAGGCTTTAAGGGGTCTATGACATGTATTAAATCATCGCCGACATTGCATGAAATTGCAAGTCGGGTGTCATTCAACTTTTGGTCATCCCCAGCACCAGTCGTAACAGCGTCCCAGCACTCGACACTGCGAAGCAGTATCTCCATGCGCTGAAACCACTGAACGGCATTGGCCTGGGTCAGCTCAAGGCCTAATTTAATATCCTTGGGGTGCATGATAACGCAGTGGAGTCGTTAAAAGCCCATAACCTGTCGTGAAACCGGGAAGTCAGTGAGCACTCGATGAAATTACACAGAGGTGCGACATTGACATGCAGTGAGCCAGCAAACACACCTGTCGTGAAACCGGGAAGTCAGTGAGCACTCGATGATGCTCACCAACCACAGCTAGACTATATACATTCAACGTCCCGGAATCACAACTCTGATCATCAACTAGCATGGACTGGTACGTCATGCATTAGCCACTCGCACTATCCACTCAGCACTAGACTAGACAGCTTCTCTCAACACTCATGCTGGCCCGTGGCAGTGTACGTGTGCTCAATGCCACGCCACGCGAGGTACTGAGCCAGCTGGTTAGAGCTGAACTCACCACCCTGGTCAGTGTGCAGCCTCCGCACCCCAACCTCTCTATCATACACGATCTGAGTGCGGATTCGTTCAATCAGCAGGCATATCATTTCCGCAGCCCCACTCTTGGACTTCAGCGGAATCACATGGGAGTACCGGGAGTACTCATCCACCACTACCAGGATGTAGTTCATACCCCCGATTCCTACTGGCTTGATCTGCCCTGCTAGATCAGCATGCAACACTTCCCCAGCATAGGTGGCATTCTCCGTCACCTTGCCCCCGTGCTGTGCTCTATCGCCGCTTCTCTGTTCAGCCACGTGGCAACCATGACACTGAAGCGCTACCCCCGTAGGTTTCAGCATCTTCAGGTCATACAGTTGTGGGTTGTCTCTCATCAACTGGAGTACCCGATTGCCAGCATGGTGAAAAGCGATATGCACTAGGAATGATGGATCAACCTGAAAGGAATAACCTTGTTCATTCGGTACACCAGTCACCGCAGCAACTTGCTGCTGCTCACGTACCCATTTCCCATTCCTATGAAACAAGTTATTCGCACTTGTCCAGGCTGCTCCTCTATCTACCGGTCGCATTTGCCATATCGGCCTGCCTTTCCCACAGAACCATGTCAGAGTAGGTTTTCCATCCTCATCCTCACCCTGCTCACAGTTCCTGTGGAACCCATAGCTCTGGTCATGAAACCCAGGCATCACTACCCGGTTTGCATGCTTGCCCGTATGCAAGTATATCTCAGACTTTTTCAACTCCTTTGTTGAAAGGATGTTGATAGGACTGGCCGGCACCCAGTAGACGTTTGTCAACTCTATGTCTACTGGTGTGATAGTGCCCTGTGCACTCACATTCTCTCCCAGATTAGCTCTGATCGTGCCCACACCATACATGTCTAGCCTGCCCTGGTCAAGAGGCTGACACTGCGGCATATCTGGTGGCTTGATCTCGCAAAACATATCATAGTCAAAGCATATGTTTATGTCTGAGCCACTATCTATTAGGAAAGTGTACGGCATGTTGGGAGACGGCCCATCAGCACAGTCAGCTCGCAGCTTATCTAGGTCAACTACAGCCACCTGAGGGCCACCGCGGCCTCTGCCACGGCCTCGCCCTGCAGCTGCTTGCTTCTGCAGGAATTGTTTGACCTCTGCGGAGAGCAATGGACAATCCTTTTGCACATGTCCAGGCTTATCACAGTTGAAGCATTTTCTCTTTTCTGCTCCCCCTGCTGCCCCTGCTCCCACTGCTGCTACCTGTGGGGGTGAACCTTGGCGACCACCGTAGCGTCCACCTCGGTACCCACGTCCCCCATGGCGCTGTTGTCCACCGCGATCGTC
Source organism: Ulva mutabilis (assembly GCA_900538255.1). NCBI lineage: Eukaryota > Viridiplantae > Chlorophyta > Ulvophyceae > Ulvales > Ulvaceae > Ulva > Ulva mutabilis. Next base: position 1,219,254 of record UNSF01000001.1, read on the forward strand.
CCGTGGGAATCGCGATGGACCCTGCTTGCTGTTTGTCTGGGCATGTGTCAACAGCGTAGACACTATCTGCTGCACTGGCATGGCCTGCAGCATGGGCTGCAACAGGCTGTACTCTTTGTCTACTGCCAGCAACCGTGATCTGTACAACTGATCAGACACAGTCTCACCCAGTCCTCTCATCTGGTTTACTATGCCCACCACCTCATTCACATGCTTCTCCAGCGGCTTGCCAGCCTGCTGGGTACTGCTGAGCTGGTGATACAGCTTCTGTATTTCTACCTCCACTGATGGCATATACTTAGCATGCAGCAACGACCAGACCTCATGGACGAAACTACAGTCTGCCACGAAGTCTCTATCCTCCTTTGGCAGTGTGGTGAACAACCAGTGCATGACTTGCTCATGAGCCTGGCTGCTCTGAGCAAGCGGATCATTGACTAGCAGGCTACTCTCACCCACCATCTTCGCCCAGCTCTCTACCTCCTTCTTAAATACTCGGAAGTGATCAGTCTTATAGTGCCACACCGGAAATCTGTTCTTCTCTACTAGAGATTTCCCCGGTACTGGCCTGGGCATGGCAAGCGACAGCGCTTGCGCTAGCGTGCTTACGTCAATTGATCCAGCCGTAGCTGGTACTCCTGATGACATCGCAGCCTGCGAAGGCTGCGGTATCGGAGGCGGTATCTGTTGGGTCATCCACGCAGCTGGCGCTGCGAGATGTGCTGGCTGTGTTCCTTGCGCCGCAGCCTGAGCTCCTGCTTCCCCCGTAGGATCAGCATTTCCCGGCAATGCTGCCTGCAGAGGACCTGCATTGGGATACCCGTAGGTCCCAACGCGCTGTTCTTCCCCGTAGGTCATGAACTGGTCCTCCGCGGCCTGCTCGCGGCGCGCTGTGGAACGTGTGTGGTGGCGAGGACGAACTTCTTCTCCATCCTCGCCGTCAGAGCCAATAGATCCCTGGCGAGATGCCATTGGGACTTCTCGGCGTGGTGGCATCCTGCAACACGACCTTCGTGCGTCGCAGGACACGCAGACCCGTAGGCCTTTCTGCGAGACCAGTACCCTGACAGAATGCAGTCCAGCCGTAGCGTTATGCATCTGTGTACTCTAGTCTCTCTACGGACTCTACAGCTAAACGCTAGAGCGGTGTGAATCGCTCATCGGGACGCTCAGCCGTAGCCGTAGACCCCTGGACTCTATCGCAAGCATACAACCATCGCTAGAATACCCACAAACATCACCGATACCATGTCGTAATTCAGTAGACCGTAGCCCGTAGGCACTGTGGGATCTAAGCATGGCGTAGCCGTGCGCAGGGGGTCGCGCTGTCACATACCTGGCTGGTGTACAGGCCTCCGCTGTGACAGTGCGCTCTCAGTCTTGGATTATAGCACGTGAGTCTTTGGCAGAGTAGAGTGATTACACTTTGATCAGTAGAGCCTATATAAGCGTTCAACCAAACGTCTCATACGGATACGATCAGAATCATTGTCTGCAGCACGCAATCTAGCATGCATTGCTCGTGCATATGGTAAGCCATCGGTGCATGGCGTCCCATAGCCACTCCGGATCAGCACCGTGCATCCATGCATACATGGTCTCCGTAGTCCTGCGTATGCCACCATGCATGGTCTCCGTAGTCCTGTGCATGGCTGGATCACGACAGAAAGAACATCAGGGACATGCTGGAGAGGTTCAGTATGAGTGAGTGCAGAAAGGCACCAACGCCGTTGGTACCAAAGCAGAAAGTGTTTAGTCTGAAGGATGATCCTAGCCCGGAGAAGGCTACTGTCACAGAGCATAAGAGGTTTATGCAAGCCGTAGGAAGCATCCAGTATGTGGCTGCTGTGTCGCGTCCTGATATTTCCTTTCCGGCTAATGTCTTGGCCAGGCATATGGCTGGGAGTGCGAAGTGTCATTGGGCTGCTGTCCAGCATTAACTGAGATACCTGCGAGGGACCATAGATTTTGGCTTGACATTTAGTGGCTCCAATGAGGGAAGTGCGGTGTTGGAAGCATTTACGGATGCTGACTTCGCCAATGGTGCATGCTTGAAGAGTGTGTCAGGAGTGATAGTCCGGATGCATGAGAACTGTGTGTTCTGGCGTTCGAAGAGACAGACTATTGTGGCTGGTGACACGAGTGAGGCAGAGCTTATTGCGATGAGCTCAGCAGCCAATGAGGTGATGTGGGCTAAGCAGTTGTGCACTGATCTTGGGTTGTCGGCTGTGAAGCCAACTCTGTGGGGTGAAAACAAGAGTGCCAATTTGCTAGCTGTGAACCTATAACAATGTCCACGATCACTCCTAAGATAGAAGCGATCAAGCCCGGTCCTTGAAGGCTCATGGTCATTAATAGCTAATGACCACTGTCTGCGTCCCGCCTCGCACAGACGTACAGCACTGTCTGCCCCGCAGCCACACTGGGCGTCATCGATGACGGTCCCAGCGTGTTACACGGAGATGAACGCAATAGCCCGGCAGCGAGGGCAACGGAAGGAAAGTAGACGGCCAAAACCCCCGAAAGTAGACACCAGCAAAAAGCAATCACTCTCCCAGGCGAAAAAGCCGGTCCCAGCGTGTCATGTACGGGCAGTACTGTACAGCCACCACCGTAATAGTATCTATCAGATAGATTTGCTGACGTGTGCCTAGCTGGTGACACATATTTGTGACAGAGCTCCCCCGGGGGAAAGTCTGCCCGTCCCGGGTAGACCTAAGCCGTAGATGGGGCTTCGAGGCCTATAGCGACCCGGCTAGCGGGGAATCGCATGTGGACATGGCAATCCCTTGGCGTCCCAAAACTCTCGGAGTTTGTCAGGACAGTTGGTGAGATTCTTGACATTTTCCCATGTGGCGTCGTGGTAGCCGGCCCAATGGACCCGGTACTCGCGCTGCTTCCCCTCCTTGCGGGTATTGGAAATGCAATCTACCTCGAATTCGAGCTCACCGTCTATGAGCGAAGGCAATGGCGGCGGCACGTAGTTGCCGTCGAAGTGGTTGTAGGCCTTTAACGCACTTGCATGGAACACCGGATGGATCCGCAAGTCGCGAGGGAGGTCTAGTTTGAAAGCTAGCTTAGCCGAGCCCACCACTTGCGTGATGCGGAAAGGCCCAAGATATCGCGGAGCCAGCTTGCGGCACAGCCCACTTTGGAGTTTGAAATTCTTGATGTTCAAGAGCACTTGATCGCCGACTTGGAACGCGGGGGTTGCCCGACGCCGTTGATCTGCGTAGCACTTCATCCGTTGTTGTGTTACACAGTGATAGATCTAGGACTCAGCAGCGCCGAGGCAACAGACCAGGCAACATGCAGATAAACAGACCGGCCACCGCAAGCACCAAGGCCACGCGCCGCACGAGCAAATGCCAGAACGAACTAACGCCAGCGCGAAAGCCGACACGCACACACCACGCAGTACGACGCATCCGTTGTTGTGCAGCCTCGAGGCAGAGCTTGGCTCGGGACAACTGTTCCGACCATTTGCCGACGAATGGCCCAACCGCCGGATTCAGACTCCTTAGTTTGGCGACAGTGGGGTCATCTGGGTTTTGTCCGTAGTTGAGCATGAACGGTGTGTTCCGAATGCTGTGGTGCCATGAGTTGTTCATAGCGAACTCAGCGGGCGCCAGCAGATCATCCCAGTCATTTTGGTACGGTCCCACGAAATGCCGCAGGGTGTCTTCCAAGACCCCATTGACCCGTTCGGTTTGCCCATCCGTTTGTGGATGGTATGCCGTAGACATTCGAAGCTCTGTCCCCAAGCGTTTCGCTAATTCCCTCCAGAACAGACTCGTGAAGCGAGGGTCCCGATCGGAAACTATGCTTTGGGGGACGCCGTGGTAGCGGAACACTCGATCAGTGTACACGGCGGCCAAGCCTTCAGCAGAGATAGCTTTTTTTACGGCTTCGATGTGCACCATCTTAGTGAGACGGTCGACCACAACGAAGATAGCATCGTGCCCCTTAGACGTGACCGGCAGGTCGGTTATCAGGTCCATCGACACAGATTCCCAACGCCGTTCTGGCGTGTCCAAGGGTTGTAGTGTCCCTTTTGGTTTTGCTCGCTCAGCTTTGACCCATTGGCAAGAGTCACACTCCTGGCACCAGCGCTTAACGTCTGCAGCAATGCCGGGCCAGTCGTACAGCTTTTTAGCCTTCTCCAGAGTACGTTTCAATCCGTAATGTCCGGAGAAAGGGTGGACGTGTACCGATTCGAACATTTCCCTTCGGAGATTGTCGAAGCTTGGGACTGCCAATTGATTGGCTGAAGTCCAGTACAGACCATTAGCGTCTTTCCTCAGCTTTGGGTAATCGAAGGCAGGTTTCGACACATTCTGATCCTGCTCGTGGCTACGATTAAAGCGCTGGAGGAAGTTGCGTAGCGCATAGCTTGATGCTGCGATCTCATCGTCCGCGGACCCAGCCGGATAAGATGCATCAGCTAGCTCGTTTGCTACAGACTCGTTTGGCGGACTTTCCTGGGCAGTGTCACTCCCCCCGTCAGAAGTGTGCAGCCCCTGCGCACGACGGGTCCCGCCTGCCACACCGGTGCCCCGGGTGGAGGGGGGACGGAGAAGTCTAGCAGCTTTGATAGCGCACAATGTACAACACCGTGGGCTAGGCAGTTGTTCCGCAGAAACTGCGTGGCGAGTGAGTTGCATCGCCATTGTGTTACACAGTGATAGATCTAGGACTCAGCAGCGCCGAGGCAACAGACCAAGCAACATGCAGATAAACAGACCGGCCATCGCCATTGTGACAGAAGGTTGCATCACGGCAAAGTGCTGCGGGGCCCGGGACAGCGGGTCCGCAACGTTTGTCCTGCCGGGACGATAACACCATGTATACGTGTAGCCGCACGCGACATCCAGCCAACGTGCGCGACGCTTGAGCGTGTGCGCAGTGGTTGCCACGTCCAAATAGGTATTTGGTTGATGGTCCGTCACAATCGTGAAAGTAGCACCCTCTAGATAGCAACGCCATTCCCGAAGCGAACATATCACCGCCAGCATTTCTTTGTCAGACGTGGAGTAGTTCAGTTCCGGGCCGGAAAGCTTACGAGAAAAGTAAGAGACCGGGTGGCCGTCCTGCATGAGGACCGCGCCGAGCGCCGGAGGAATGTCACAGGCGTCACTAACCAGAGTGAAATGCTTGTCCGGGTCCGGGAGCGCCAAAACTGGGGAGGATGTCAGCGCAGTTTTAATAGCCGAAAACGCCGCGTCACAGTCGGCAGACCACCGCTCGTGAAACCGCGTTGCCATAGCAGCAGCGTCCTCCGCAGCGATGCGGCGGCGGTGTCTGACCCCAGCGCGTTCCTGCTTCGAGAGGCCTTTGAGCAGGTCAGTCAGAGGCGCAGCAGTGGCAGCATAGCCCCGGATGAATTTGCGGAAGTAATTAGCAAGGCCGAGGAACTGGCGCACTTCATTGACACCAGTCGGCCGAGGCCAATCCGAGATGGTTTGAATTTTAGCTGGGTCCGGCTTGATGCCTGAAGCCGAGACCATATGACCCAAGTATTTGAGTTCTGGTTTGAAGAACTCGGACTTTTTGCGTTTGGCGAACAGCTTATTCTCCCGGAGCAGGCCGAGGACCATTTCCAGTTGCTGGAAGTGCTCCTCCTCTGAACGCGAGAATATCAGGATATCGTCCAGATAGACACAGACGCATTTGTTCAGATGCTTGCCAAAGATTCGGTTCATCGCGTGTTGAAAAACCGCGGGGGCGTTAGTTAAACCGAAAGGCAGCACACGCCACTCAAATTTACCGAAGTGGGTGTTGAAAGCGGTTTTAGGCACGTCAGAAGCCTGTAGTTTGAGTTGGTGGTAGCCAGCAGCAAGATCGAGCGTGCTGAAATGCGTAGCACCATTCAGGTTATCGATCAAGTCGTCAATGCGGGGCATTGGGAATTTGTTCTTGACTGTGATCTTGTTCAAGCCACGGTAGTCTATGCACATGCGCAGCGACCCGTCTGGTTTGGGAACAAACAACATAGGCGCGCCATAAGCGGAGCTGGATTGCTCGATCCAGCCATTGTCCAGGGCCTCCTGGACTTGAGATTCTATCTCAGTTTTCTCCTTAGGTGACAACCGGAAAGGCGGCCTATTGTGTGGCACTGACCCGGGAATGACAGGAATGCACTCCGGAGTCAGGTCCCCCAACGAGGAGGCACCAGTCCCAGTTAAGCTAGGAGATTGAAAGACATCCGCGTAGTCGGCGAGCAGAGTTTGTAGTCGCTCGACGCGAGGCTCTGACCCTAATGATGCGTCCTCCAGCTTTCGGGTTAGGACCACAAACGGGGAGGCACTGCCGAATTTGGGCGCTCGTAACAGCTTAGCAGCCGCGGCAGCAGACAGTACGCGAGCCGTGGTGGGGTAGCCTCAACAGCGTGGGCTGTAGCTGGGTACAACTGGCATTGAGACTTGGCCAGCGTCAGCTTTGGCGGCATAGGCGCGCCGCCCGCGTCAGACACGGCGCCATATTGAGCATGGACCGCGTTCGCTTTGCTCCAATCTTCGCCGAGGATGACATCATATCCTGGCAGAAGATCAGTGACCACCAGCTTCACGTTGGATCTGTGGCCTTGAATTTGCAGTTTCAGGTGCGAACTGCCCAGAGACTCCACAACGGAGCCATCTGCTAGCTGGATGGCGTGGCGTGAGGGCGTTGTAGCAATTTTGTGTCTGCGAACGAAGTCGCGACTCACAAAAGATACGACCGCTCCAGAGTCCCACAGGACTGAGCAGGGAAGTCCAGCTAGTTTGCCGTCAAAGACAAAAGTATGCTGGGTAGTAGCTGAGGTCAGCGTGCACAAGCGTTGGACTGCCGCAGGCAGAGAAATCGTTTGCACACAGCCCGGCGCAGCTTTGCACGGGCTGTAGAATACTTGGCATGTGGTGTCGGATTCCACCGGCAGTGACCGTTGGCATAGCTCGGATAGCATCATCGTCGCAATCGGTACAGTGCCTTTCAGCTGTGGAGACCACGGTGCGTTTTGCATGCGCGGACAGATGCTGTAAGCATCTGTAACAGCCGGTTGGGTAGCTTTGCACAGGTTGTAGTGATTCAGGGTAGAAGCGACATGCGGATAGTCCATACACATGATCACATTCGTGCATCCAGCGGCTGGTTCGCAAGACTGTGTAACCTCAGGTAGGTAACATCCCACTGCATGTTTACACGATTTGAGCTCAGGTAAACTAGCAATGCTCAGAGAGTAAGGCCCTAGCGCGGCCGCCGCATCTCAGCTGGAGCTGAATGCAACCCGAGAACGTCCCGATTTGAGGGCGGGCTTAGGCATATTGGGATCCCTGCCGAATGCCAGGGTGTTCCTGATACCCTTGGCCCGCACGTTGCGCTTCTCAGGGTCACAGACGTGGCCCTTGGCATGTTGGCCATCACGCATTTCCCATGCGCAGCGGCCGCAGCGCCCAAAGCGCTGCAGGATGCGCTCGTCGTCCCACTCGGCCATGGACTTGAACTCCTTGACGTGCTCGGACGACAAAGCGGCAGCCTCCCGTCGCGGTGGGCCAGCTGCGGGCCGTGCCGTCTTAGGATGGCGCTGGCTTGGCCCTGGTTGCTGGTTTGGACGCTTGGCCGTCGCCAGAGGCCGGTCGCTTGCGGCCTGCACGCGGTGAGCAATAGTAAGTGCTTGCTGCACATACTGAGCGAAGTCCGACTTCGGATCAAGCGTGAGTCCGTGCTCGGAACTAGCATGAAGCAGGAGGTTCGGCCTGGCTGCATGAAGCTTGGCCCGCAGAGTTGAGTATAAGAACTCGTTCTGGTTCACACTAGGCGCTAGCGAAGAGTGCATCACAAACGTTTCGAACGTCTTGATGTCAGACACGAGGGTCTGCGAAGTGAATTGCATTGTGATAGCCTGATCAGTAAATTTCACAGAGCTATCTGCAAATAGAGCTGCCAGAGCCTGCTTTAGTTCAAGCAATGTCGTGGGCTCGTGGGAGGCACTCTTGCTTGCCAGTATGTAAGATGCAAGGATTGGACCCTGCAACTTTTGGCAGATGATTGACATTTGCTTGCTTTCAGATAGAGCAGCAGCGCTCATTTTCCAGCAGCAGGTGTCAAACCACGTATGCAAGTGCGAGACATACATGGCATCGACTACCTCGGCTTTCTTATTTGCATGTCCGAAGAAAGACTCGAGGCTTGCCATGCACTCCTTCGAGGAGAGCACGGCGTCCTTGTACGACACGGGACCATTAGCATTGGCCCGCGCGCCGGCTCCACCGGGGTGAGAGCTCTCCACGCCGGAGCGGGAGCAAGAACCGGCATGATGACCATAGCTATGGTCATCATGAGCATGTGCGCGTGCGTCGCGGCCATGGTGCTCATGGTGCGTGTGCGTGCGCTCGCTGTGCGCGGGAAGAGAGCGGACCTCACCCATACGCTCGTAAAGCCTCTCGATTAGCTTCGCGAGCTTAGAGTTTTGATCCACGGTCTCCTCGTGGCGGCGTGTGGCTTGGGCTTCCGCTTGGCCGAGCCGGGTGAGGATCTTGTTGATCTCCTCGTCGATCCGCTTCACATCAGCGGCTACGCAATGCTCCCCTTCCTCGGGAAGCTCATCCTCGGCTCCTACTTTGTCAAGTAGCTCGTCTAGACGGGCATTCAGATTCTGTTCGCCCGCCATAGTAGCGATGCGAGGCTCGTACTCTCACCGATACCAATATAACAATTTCCACGATCACTCCTAAGATAGAAGCGATCAAGCCCGGTCCTTGAAGGCTCATGGTCATTAATAGGTAATGACCACTGTCTGCGTCCCGCCTCGCACAGACGTACAGCACTGTCTGCCCCGCAGCCACACTGGGCGTCATCGATGACGGTCCCAGCGTGTCATGTACGGGCAGTACTGTACAGCCACCACCGTAATAGTATCTATCAGATAGATTTGCTGACGTGTGCCTAGCTGGTGACACATATTTGTGACAGAACCCCATCTCTAGTGACCGCTCTAAGCACATCAGGGTGAGGGACCTGAGAGTCCGTGAGTTCGTAGAACTCGATGAATTGACTATCAGCTGGGTTAGCACGGTAGACATGCTGGCTGATATGTTTACAAAGGTGTTGGCAGGACCAGCACTGGCAAAGTTTAGAGATAGACTACAGCTTGCGGTAGTACAAGCCTAGTCTAGGGGGAGTGTCGTGATCCAGCCATGCACAGGACTACGGTGACCATGCATGGTGGCATACACAGGACTACGGTGACCATGTATGCGGGGATTCACGGTGCTGATCCGGAGTGGCTATGGGGCAGCCATGCACCGATGGCTGACCATATGCACGAGCAATGCATGCAAGATTGCGTGCCGCAGACATTGATTCTGATCGTATCCGTATGAGACGTTGATTGAACGCTTATATAGGCTCTACAGATCGTAGTGTAATCACTCTCTCTTCTACTGTCCTAAGACTCACGTGCATTCATCCTCCAACTGAAGGTACAGGCGCTGTCACGGACAGATACCTAAGACAGCAAGGTATGTGACAGCACCAACCCCTGCGCATGACGACATGCTCAGGATCCCACAGGCCTTAGGCCGCGGTCCACTGAATTACAACACACATCTCATGGACAAAACTGCAGTCTGACGCGAAATCCCTATCCTCCTTTGGTAATGTCACGAATAGCCAATGCTTGACTGACTCATGAGCCTGGCTATTCTGTGCCAGTGGATCATTTACTAGCAGGCTACTTTCCCCTACCATGTTTGCCCAACTCTCTACCTCTTTCTTGAACACCCGTAAGTGATCATATCTGTGGTTCCATACCGGGAACTTGTGCTTTTCTACTAGCGACTTTCCCGGCATAGACTTAGGCATTACGAGCGACAGCGCGCTCGCGAGAGTTGCAACATCGATCGACCCGGCTGTTGCTGCCGCCCCGGATGATATCGCAGCCTGCGAAGGCTGCGGTATCGGAGGTGGTATCTGCTGCGCTGCCCATGCTGTCTGGGCAACGTGTGGCACTTCCTGCGCTCCGTGCACCGCTGCCTGAGCACCCGCATTCCCCGTAGGATCAGCGTTGCCCGGCATGGCGGCCTGCAGAGGGTTGACACTGAGATACCCGTAGGTCCCAGCGTCTTGTCCTTCCCCGCGGGGCAAGAACTGACCCTCCGCGGCCTGCTCGCGGCGCACTGTGGAGCGAGTGCGATGGTGCGGAGGGTTAACTGCTCCCTCCACATCGTCAGAACCGATAGATCCTTGGCGAGATGCCATTGAATCGTCTCGGAGTGGTGGTGTCCTGCAACATGACCACCGTACGTTGCAGGAAACGCAGGCCCGTAGGCTTATTCGCGAGACCAGAACACCAGCATAATGCAGCTCCGCCGTGGCATTCTGCATTAGTTGTATCTAATCTCCCTACGTTCAGCTACACGCTAGAGCGATGTGACAGCGCTCATCAGAACGTGCAACCGTAGCCGCAGGTTCCCCCTGGACTCTACCGCACGCTAATAAACATCTCAGGAACACCCACAATCATCACCGATACCATGACGTGATTGAGTGGACCGCGGCCTAAGGCCTATGGGATCCTGAGCATGTCGTAGCCATGCGCAAGGGACTGGTGCTGTCACATACCTTGCTGTCTAGGTATCTGTCCGTGACATCGCCTATGTCTGCAGTGGAGGATGAATACACGTGAGACTTTGACAGACGAGAGGAGTGATTACACTATGATCAGGAGAGCCTATATAAGCGTTCTCTAAACGACTCATACGGATACGATCAGAATCATAATCTGCTGGCACGCAATCTGCATGCATTGCTCGTGCATATGGTCAGCCATCGGTGCATGGCTTCCCCATAGCCACTCCGGATCTGCACCGTGCATCCACTCCATGCATGGTCTCCGTAGTCCTATGCATGGCTGGATCACGGCACAATCAACGTCTCATACGAATACGATCAGAATCATTGTATGCTGGCACGCAATCTGCATGCATTGCTCGTGCATATGGTCAGCCATCGGTGCATGGCTGACCCGTAGCCACTCCGGATCAGCACCGTACATCCATGCATACATGGTCACCGTTGTCCTGTGTATGCCACCATGCATGGTCATCGTAGTCCTTTGCATGGCTGGATCACGACAGCAGGGCGGCCTCGTGGTGGGTCAACCGCAGCCTGTGGTGCAGGCTCATACATCCGCCTGCCGGGAGGAACGTCGCATGTCAAAGGACCTGTCCAAAGCATCCTAGGCTCCAGAAAACATCTAGGTGGTCCTTGTTGTATGCATTAGCATGGTCGCCACAACTGTATATATGCAGCCCACGGAGTATCTGTGCCACCACCATGTGAAGCAATCAACTGCACCCAACCTCGGCAGCAGGCAGGCAAGCAACACTTTCAACCTTGGGTCCGGCTTAGCCCGAGGGCCGTTTATGACATTGGCTGCGCACAATCACAGGTCTGCTAGCAAGCAAACTATCTACATGTAGGCTCAACTCCAGCCTCGGTATTATGAGTCAAGGAAGACACTATAAACGTACATCACCGGTGCATGACCTGTTTTGCGTGTGTCTACAAACCACATATGCACGCCCCTCAACCACATACGTCCAGCGACACAATTCCCATGTGATCGTGGCGCAAGCTGTTCAACAACGTGTAGCTGACGTGGCGACATCAGACACGACCGCCTGATACTTTGCTACCCAACATACCGCCATGTAAATGCCGCGACGGGCAGCGATCCGGCTGAAGCAGTATATAAGAGCAACCACAAACCACCACGCATGTCAAGATAATGCAGGCATCTGGCTGTGCACTCACACGCCACCACGTGGCATCAGAGCCTGTTCTGTCAGCAAAACCCGCCCCCAACAACCCCATCCATCATAATGTCCGTTAGACAGGCGGCAAGACCTGGACGCTGTCTACGTGGCAGACCAGCAGTTGGTCCGTGTGACGGCCTCGCCAGGGCAGGCGCGGAGAAGCATGCCCCCCACAACGCCAGCTGGCCAGCTGCGCTTCTCCGCCACGGCTGCTCCTTCCCTCGACCGGCAATGTACTGTACTCTTTGCGCCAGCGTAGCAACATGCGCTGGCGTGCAGCTATCTCAATCTACCTCACATCTGATAAATTCAATGCACATCCTAATTCCCTTTGGACTCCATGCAACCCGCACTCGCCGCACAACTGCAGCGGAACAGCCAAACACAGTTGCGGCATTGCCTGTGCTACCACTGATGCCTCGGGTCCTGAGCATAACTGGCATTTTTCACAGCAACCGCAGCACCTAACAGGCACATCTTACAACCTACTCTGCGCACATGCATGCGTCTGCCTGAGGCAAGGCGTGCCACATGCGCTGGCTGCGCTTCGCATGAAGGCTGTGCACTAGAGTTTTTGGCACTTGAACATTTCCTGCTTGCTCAACTCCTGCTGAGCCGCTGTTGCCACTGCTATGCATGACATGCACAGCACAGCGCTAGCTAGAGGTGTCTGAACGCCTGGGCAGGCAGCGCCCACGTCTGCAGAGTGCTGCGGGTCGTCTGGCTTGAACTCATGTAAGAATGGATGGCCATGCTGCGCATGCTATGAGTTGGACCATCGCACGACGAGCACCGGGATGATGACGATGAGGATCGTTGGCACGAGCATGAGCGCGACCTTGCACCGGCAGCCGCGATCCTGTGGTTTCGGCTTCGGCACGACATGCATGGTCGGCGGCAGCCGCACGGGCGCTGCGATGCCGAAGATCTCGTTCTCGGGCACGTGGTGCTGCGGCATGCGGATGCGCGCAAAGTCGAGCGACACCTCCCGGAAGGCGGCGCTCTGCGGCGTGGACGGCGCGGCGGCGCTGAAGGCGGAGGGCCCGCCGCGTGCCGCGCTGGCGGCCGGGGTCGCGCTGGCGGCCGGGGTCGCGGCGGGGGTCGGCCAGGGCTTGCTGTCGCTGCGCGGGGTCAGGCCGGGCGCGACGTGGACGTGGAGGCTGGAGACGGAGGCTGCGACGGAGGGGGTGGGGGCGGAGGGGGGCGCCGGGATGGACGCGAGGGCGGCGCTCATGTGTGCGGCCGTCCACCGGTGGCTCGGGTCGTCTTGCAGACAGCTCTGCAGCGCAGCCCTGACAAGGTCAGCCTTGACGCGGTGGCAGGACCTTGTGTGTGTATAAAAGGTGTGCAGATATCGGTGGTTTTGTGTGGCTACAGGTGCAACGGAGGCGGCCGTAGTCAATGCTATTGCTCGTGAATGTCACGTCGTGCTGACACCAGGATTCCTCAGGAATTCTCATCGTGCCACGCGGCCGCCGTGTCACGCGCGCGGTCAACTGGTGAAACTCACAAAGACGGCTTTGTGGGACTGCGCTGTCACGCTGCCTTTGCGCAGAAGTACCACATGCAGGTCTATTGTAATCCAGATTTCACGCATTACATGCATGCAAAACATCATGCGCTGCGCGTGCCCTCGTGCGCGCTGGCCTTTATCGCCACACCGATATAGCGCTTGCTCGTTCGCCCGCTCGCTTCGCTTCGCTTGGTCGTGTGCGTGAAATCGCGGTCTTCACGCATGATGGTATCCAAATGCATGAGCTGCATGCCGCAGAGCCAGTTTTCCCAAGCATTTAGATTGAATACAGTATGTCATTGTTCTGGTCTGGTCTGTGTGGAGGGAACGGCTGCGGATTGTGCACAGAGAGAGGGGACACGCAAGGGTGAAGGTAGCAGCACCTGTAGGATGCTGAACAGGTCGCAGGGCGCGTCCGCGCACAACCGCCGCAGCACGTCCGACTTCTGCGGCCCGCCCCGGCGGTCAAACACTGTCGGCAGCTGGTCAGCGGCCAACGCCAGCAGCGCGGTCGCCGCGACGCGCCACACGTCGGCCGACGTGCCGCGCGCTGGGTGGCCGTCCGCCTCCTCGGGCGGCATGCACAGCGCGTCTGCGCGGCGCACGAGCGCAGCGTTGCCGGCGTCAGCGGCGGCCGCGCACGCGCTCACGAGCACCGTCGCGTGCCGCGCAGCAGGCGCAGCGTGCAGGAAGACGGTGGAGTACTGGATCGGGCAGAGCTCGCTCAGGCAGATGCCGCGGCTGTGCAGCACAGTCAGCACGCTGGAGAGCTGCCGCAGAATGTCGACCTGCACACCACCCCGGCCCCATCACACGGACCCACATGTGGCCACAGCACCCTCCGGACACCGCGACACGCACTACGAGCTGAGTAGAAGCCAAGACGGTCCCGCCGACCATCAACCCACTAGCGCCACAGCTGCAGCATCGCAACGCAGGGTGCCCCATGCTGTGCGTGCTTTGCTGTCCCCTGTGCAGCTACCAACTTCATGAAGGCTTTGGCGGCCAACTTCGCCAGCAAACCATGCAGCACACAGGGCACAGCACGCAGCACACAGCGCACAGCACGGATGGTGGGGTGGGCAGGGGTGCGCACCACGAGGAGCCAGTGCGGGGGAGCCTCGGCGCCCTCCTGCTGTGCTCTCCTCTCCTTGACATACTCGGGCAGCCGCGCCCCGAGTTCGGCATACACATGGCCGACACACGGCGCGTGCGGCACGCCGGTGGCCGCGTCGTCCGACACGATGTAGCCGAGCAGCGGCTGCATGTGGCGCCACACGCCGGGTAGCAGCTGCAGCACGACGTGCGGCAGCACTGCCGCCTGGAGGTCCGGCAGGCTGACAGCCTGCCCGCGCGCAGGGCTGCCGCCGGCGGCCGCGGCGCCGCTGCCGCTGCTGCGGAGGGGGGGGGTGTAGAGGACACCGAGGGGGGTGTTGCCCGGGTCCCCGGCCAGATGCGCTGCACAGCACCTGTGTTGACACATGCACGGTGGTAGCCGCTGCTGTGTTTAGCGGCATGACCGTCTAATCCTACATCCAGACGGCATGCACAGCTGTTGCTGTCCCATTGCATGCATGCTGCTCGATCTCTGCGGCTACACACGCATGACATGTACAGCCGCGGCTACCAGCGACCGCAGGTGTGCTGCGCAGCATGGGGGCTATCCAGCGAGGCCAGCAGCGTGGGTGGGTGTCAGGCGTTGTGAACCACGACCTGCTGTGCGTGCTGTGCGAACGACGCTCACGGCAGCGGCCATCCTCGGCCGGGATGGCAGTGGCAGCGTTCTGGTAGTTGGGGGAGGCGGGGCACACCGCGGCGGCTGCTGCGGTTGATGCCGCCGGGCAGGCTGCTTGTCTGCACCTGCAGCCGCTGACTCAGCATGCTCTGCGGCAGGCGGTAGCGCGCGACGACCTGCATCCACGCCGCCTCAGCCACCGGCATCCCCTGCAGCGCCGGCAGGAGGTCCACGACCGACACCGGCAGGTGTACGCGCCGCTGCAGCCACGCCTCCTGCGGGAAGAGCTCCGCCACGGCAGCCGCGGAGAGCAGCGACGGCGTCTCTGCGGCCCAGAGGCTGGATTCGGTGGCGGCAGGGTTGGCCACGGCAGGGTCGGCCGCGGCGGGGTCGGCATCGTCCGGGAGGGGGGATATGTGGGGCAGCGTCGGCAGCAGCGCGGCGGCGCTGCGCGGGTGTGGCAGCTGGGTGGGGTAGGGTGGGGGGGAGCCGGGCTGTGGCGGCAGGGACTGCGTGGGGGGGGCCAGGAGGTCTAGGACTGTGTAGTTGGTGGGATAGGCGGAGGGGGAGCTGAGGTGGAGGGGGCCCCGGCAGATGGGACACGCCTTGGACGCAGCCGGCTGCTGGGACAGCACCTGCGGCAGTGACCGGTTCAGGCGGCTCATGCTCGACGGGCAGGATAGTGCAGCGGGTTGGGCATGGCGCATGATTGCGGCCTGAACGGGACCACTGGTGCCCGCCCTCGCATAGACGTTTGAGGTCGTCCGCAGTGGCAATCAGCATCCCTTCCTGTCGGATGGCCGCCACATCGTCCATGCTGTCATCCCCCCCGCAGATGCAGCGTCGGCTGCCTTCCTACGGGGGAAGCAGGCAAACATGCTGTCCATTGTCCAGCACCTGCAGAGCTTGCGGGGGGGATGTGTTTGTGTGCCGTAAGGCGCCGTGCTGCGTGCTGCGTGAACAGAGGTGCGGCGGCTGGGGCATGCTGTGCGGGGCCAGCATCGCTCGCACGCCAGGGGGGCAAGGGTGCGGGTCGGAGGCGGGGTGCAACAACACAATCAAAGGTGCGCACCGCGGCGAGGGCGGCGTGGCTGAGGGAGTGGCCGCAAGGGAGGCTGCAGGGCCGCTGGGGGCCCTCGCTGGCGTAGGGCTCCTGGGAGACCGGGCAGCAGACGGGCTGGGGGGCTCCGTGCGCTGACATTGGAGGTTGGCAGACTCGCCCCTGCACAGCGGCCGCGGGACATATGCATGGCTGCGGCGGGGAATGGCGGCTGCGGGCGTCCCCGGCCTGACCGGGTTGGATCATGTGGCATGGGCGGCTTGCGCGTGTTGTATTGGCCACACAGACCTTGCGCGACCGTCGATCACGGCAAACTTGAACTCGTGCAGTCCACCGCACGCCAGGTGTGCTTTGGGCGGTCATGCAGGTGAGCGAGTGTTGCAGGGGTCGGGCTGCAGTGGAGCTCGGCCACGCAGCACATGTCTTCAAGCACACGTCTGCCGACCCTGGACTGCTCGGATCTTATCAGGACTGATACGGCGCAGGCGGCGCAGGCGGCGCAGGCGAAACGCTGGACCTGCGGTTCCGGTTGTGGCTCTGTACAGCACCGTCCCCGCTCGCGCAGATGGCGCAAACCCGTGCTCAGGAAGGGCCTTGTAAGGCGTGGGTGTGGCAAACCATTCGGACCCAGGATCCAGGCAGCTGTGCTGTTGGCATGCTGGTCTCAATTTTACAGCTGGGGAGGTCAGGGGTTGTGTTTTATGACAGATTGCCAGCTGTCACAAACCACCAACGATTGTCACCGCTGCTGAGGCGCTTACCACCCCCCTGGGCATGTGCATGGCAGCGGCATGGCAGCGGCATGGCTACTCGACTGTCGTTGTGGATTCGCGCAGGCATGTTGATGTCTCGATGGCGGAGGATGACTGCATGCTGCTAGCGAGCCAGCTCGTGTGTGGTGGCTCGGGCCGAGTGTGTATGGGGTTCTGTGAGCACTGTACAGGTGTGCACATCGCCAGCTGCTGCCCAGGCGCGACATGAACACATGGTAGCATGAAAACCAGACTGCATGCTGCGTCACAGCTCACGGCCGAAGCATCTACTGCTGCGTTCCCTTTTCGAGTTAATGGCGCGCAGCACGGCCCGAAGCTAAGCGATTTTCTGGTGCTGGCCTCTCGGAGAGACGCTGCGCAAGCACCTGCCGCTCCACGTGGTTCGAATTCCGGGCAGCAGGTGACACAGTGCAGGTTCCTTCGTAACAACAACGACCAGGTTGATGGGCGTGACGCGCGCGACAGGGAATCTGTGCATCCACGGACGTACGAGGTTGATGAAAGCTGGTTAACCATCGCTTTCACAGTTAGGCATGCACAGCGCGGTTGGTTTCGACCGCAGCTAAGTACACGCGCTGTGTAAAGCACGCATCTTTCGACGCAGCCCGCAGACAAAGCGTTGTTGCTGCAGGACATGGCCGGTCAAACGCCTGCCCACTCGGAATGGTTCTTAACAGCGTGTTGCCGGCGTCAGCTTGGGCGCACCAGTTGATCATGCGGTCCGCTCGCAGTGATATCCCGGCGCCCTCATGCCTACGCCTCGTAGCATCAAAGGCCCAACTTGCTTAACTTGCTGACCGCTGCATGTTGTGAGATGGGCTGCGAGCGAGGAACGAGTAGCTGGGCACTACCCACTCGGAGACTGCTCACCGCCGTTTGGATTCCGGAGGCATGCAGGTCAGCTCTACGGCAGCAAGCGACAGCTCATCTCTTATTTATCGGATGTCTAGTGGAAAGTGCCATTCGGCGTGGCGTGCGGTTCAGGAGGTTTTAAAGATAATGCTACCTGCAGTTCCGCGGCCCTGAAACGGATCAGCACGAGATTCGACACGACACCAACTTGGTCTCAAGCACATGCATGACCTGCATTGCGCATGCGTATCTGCTGGGGGCGAAAAGATGCATCGGTCGCAACGATCGCGATGGTCGCCAAAAAGAAACAAAAGCTTTGAGCTCAGCGACCCATGCGACTGCGCAAGGAAGTCGTAGCAAATGCATGCCGATTCCGTGGAAGGGCGGCGATCGATAGCCGCCGGCGGGTCAACGGACACTCCCTTTCGAAGGCGCATGGGTTTGTCGCACAGCAGAACATCACACAGCTCGGTCTCCACGCACGGATGTGGCACGACGCCTGTCCATGGCACGTAGCCCCTGATGCGTTTAATCGTGCTCTCCAGGGCTCCAGAGATCCGTGTTGCAAACTCGCAGGTAAAAGCAGCACTGTGCACACAAAGCAAGCTTGACCCGGGAGTTCAAATGAAACGGGCATTCGCTCCTTCACTCCCTCTGCACGTGCACGCGCCCGGTAACGGAACACGACACCTGCTTGTCAGCATTTATCCATGCACGTCAAGTGCTCAGACAATGTTCAGATCAGGTACAGCAACCCTGCAATTTCAGCTGGGGACTTCTCGTTTGTCTATCTGGAGAGCCAGGGAGGAATATGGTACTTCACTCTGAGCAGTTGGTTGTAGTGTTACACGGAGATGAACGCAATAGCCCGGCAGCGAGGGCAACAGAAGGAAAGTAGACGGCCAAAACCCCCCAAAAGCAGACACCAGCATAAAGCAATCACTGTCCCAGGTGAAAAGCCACAACGACACAGCGAACACAACCACACCCACGCACCCACACGCATGCGCACTCCCGCACCCCTCCACCACAGCACCCGCGCCACAACCGCACACAGCAACCACCACCACCGCACTACTGCCCACCCCAGCAAAACCAGCCACCACCGAGCCCCCAACAGCAGCAACCCCACTCCATCCGGCCCCACTGGAGCATTCCATCAGGGGCTTCCCGCACATGAGAGCCCGGGGGCTCACGTCCCCCACAGTGCAAGGCGTACCAGCCCTCCCCCTCCGGCCGCCCGGCAGGGGCCTGAGGGTGGGGCGCGAAGGGCACTGGCGGCGCCGCCTCACTCCCCCCACGGCGGCTCTCGGGAAGGCAGGGCGGGCCAGCACGACCAGACGCGGGGCCGGCCTGCGCCGCTGCAACCGCGGCACCCGGTCCATCAAGGCGGCCAGCGGCCGCCTATAGCACGTCCGACGGGACAGCGTGGCCAGGCACCACCGCCCGGCCCGCCAGCCGCATGCGCAGCGGAGCCGCAGCGAGGACCTGGCGCGTCACACCGCGGCACAGAGTGGTGGAGAGTTCGCACATGGCATTCTGCAAGAACGCTCGCCTGGACACGGCCCCCGAATCCGCAGCGAAGTCAGCAGTTGGTTGTAGTGTATGCACAGCGCAGAACCCAGAGCCCTCTGCCAGTCATGTACACTTTGATTGAGCCAGCACACCAATTGCTCAAGTGTGAGTACAGTAGTCTCCTAGACACATGCTAATCGTGAATGCATCTATGTCATGTGTGTCTGCTGCTTGTGTCTTGGTGGGTGCTCAGCGCAGGCGGCATGCAGCACAGCACGCTCAGAGCAGTGTGCTTGCGTGCATGGGCATGGCCACAGGGGTCCACTGCAGGCTCCACGTAGCAGTTGCTGTAGTATACGCACAGGATACCTGACAGACTGACACGCTGCTTTGCCCAGCACGCGCACAAGCGCAGCATTCAGCTGCTATGCCCAGCACGCGCAGCATTCAGCTGCTTTGCCCAGCACGCGCAGCATTCAGCTGCTCCTCTCGTGGACTCGCACACGCGCCTCTTACAAGGGCGCTTCAACCTGTTCACATTCACGTACGCGTTGCCATGGTGCATGTTTTTGATGCATTGCCATGGTGTGTGTTTGATGCATTGCCATAAACCCTTGCCTCTGTGTTCTACCACCTTGTGGAGCATAACTCTGTCACGTTTCTCTGCAGTAGGAGAGGCGGTGTCTGTGCTTGTCGTGATCAAGTCGACTCAGCCGGAGTGCATAGGTTCCGCAGCTTGCCGCAGCATCCAGCTGAAAGCAGGCAGGCCAAGCCAGACGGCCGTGCTGCAGCATTCGACCGCCTGTATGCTGGCATGCGTGGCAGATCTGTGACAGCCTGTCTGAACAGGTCAACTAGCCGCGACAGTCAACAGCACTGGTATCCACGCGAGACCATCGCGGTCCTGCGAGCTGGCAGTGTTGGCGCGACGGCCAAGAGCGCTGATAGCTATCTCTTTAGGAGCGTAGGTGCGTGCCACGGCATGCGTTGCGCAGCTCTTACACGCGCTGCTGTGGCGGTTCCAACGGACGAGCTGTTGAATCAGCAGTGCTGATGCGGACCTGCGGCCAACGGATATTCCCGCCGCGCGCTGTTATGACAGAAGAAGTCAGCAATGCAACACAGGCGCTAGTTGATGGCACGTTTACGACGATATTGTGACATTGGTACACATCGTGCATCTGCAGTGCGCTCGTGACATTGAGGCATGCATGCAGTCTCACGCAGTCTCACGCAGCTGCACGCAGCGCGCATGCAGCGTTTGTAGCGCGGTGCAAGCTATCATCGCGACGATCAATGTAAAAGGAAAGGCCTGGGATTTGTTGTGCCCATACACGGATTGAATTGTACATCGTCATGCGTGGTTCCGACAGCCCCGCTCTCGGCGCACGCCAGAGCGCGAATAGGTCTACAGCCGGAACGAATCTTTCCGAGTTTGGTCACGCTCCAGGATGTAACTCTTGTGGCCACAATGGAGTATCGTCAGGCGCACTGGCCTTCGGCACTGGCGTTGTATTTCTGTTCAGCTGTCCATCAACCTGATGGAATAAGCGTCCGCACAGTCGCGCCAGTCTTCAAGCACAGCGATACGAAATTCATAGCTCGTTGCTGTCGCAAATACAATCGTTCTACGTGTGACTCCGGACCGATTGCAGCTCCTTCATAACCAGCTGACACGGAATAAGCAACAAGGCTATCGCATATCAAGAATGGCTGAAAGTACGTCCCTCGCAATCCTGTTCTGGTTCAGCGCTTTGCCGCAGCCTCTGTATCTTGGCCATCGCTGAGCTTGTTCGTGGCCCGCTCCTAAGCCAGCTGCACTCATCGGGCAAGTTGCCATTGGGTCTTACAAGAGTTTTTGTGGGACTTCATGGTCGCTTTAAGCGCGAGTAGCGTAGCTTCAAGAGCGGCAGTGCTCTTTTCAGCGCATGAGAACTGATTTCGTTGTTTGCTGCCGTCTATCACAGCCATTGTTCCCAGTATCGAGGACATTCTGCAAGGCACTGTGATTCACTTCCTCTGGGCGTATTTCGTGGGATCCTAGCAATGCCTGTCCAGCCATCCTCATAGTGTGTTGCGCTTGCGGAACGACCAGAATTCCGTGATATTTAACACGTCTGATTGCCAGTCCATGCGATCGCAACTCATATTGCTCCTCGCCAGCTCATGTTTGCACATCCATTGCGAACGGCTGGTCAGACTGTTTCGATGGCCTGAACTGTGCGTGTACCGTCGACTGCCGATCACATCGACGGCTGGCGATGTGCAACCGATACATTTATGCCAGGCATATTCAAGTTCTGAGCGCGCATGTTCTTCGTGACCAGCGCTTTTTGGTCGTGTGTACCATAAGCAGTGTGACGGTGCTTTCGATCGTCGCACTCTCGTCCATGCACGACACTAATCCTGGGGCACTTAAATACGCAGTCATGAAATTAATGTCTAGATTTTGCCGCAGGTGCCAAGGCAAAGCTGGCGCAGCGGCGCGTAGCGGATGCAGGCAGAAGCCGAGCTTTGGCAGCGACGCAGGTGGAGCGGGCTCGACCTCTACTTGTTCACCTTCCCGAGTTAGCGAGTTTCATGCAAAGCTGGAACTCCACAGGGCTTGGTGCTTTGTGTTCGTGGGAATCTGCTGAGCACAGTCCCCTCGGTGTCGGTGGCCATTCTCGGGTGTGCCCTTGGTACTCATGCTTGAGACACCCGTGAGACAGCCAATGAGGCCTCTGCAAAGTAAAGTGACTACAACCATGTGATATCGCTCACTTCGCCTTGCATATCATGCAGGTCATCCCGGCAAAGGTTCAGCTTCCGGAGCCCGACCGAGTTAAGAGTCACACACTCGCGCTCAAAATCTATGGCGACCCACGGACAGTGTACAGGCAGGTTGATATAGAAGTATCCCGGATGCTTGGCATCCACATGCGGTTCGAGCGTGTGCGAATTCCGCTTGCACCCGAAGCAGTTCCTCTTCGCGCACCCATCCCGAAGGTGTACGGGCTGCACTGCACTCGCGCCGAATGGGTCGAGTCTGAACAGCGCATGACTGAGCCAGCACTCAACGGCATATACCTAGAGAGCTACTCCAAGGCCCTGTCATCCCTCATTCGTGGCGGGAGACTGTCCATCGGCGATTTCATGCGGACCATCTCAGCTGTCACCGTTGCAGTGGGAGTCATGCACGCCCAGCGAAAGGTGGCCCGCCGGCTCAGCCTGAGCGGGCGCCACACGGCCGGTGATGCTGACAGTGATGCCTCACCCAGCGACTGTGGTGAAGCCGACGATGATGGATGTGAGGCATTCTGCGGTGCCCTGCACTGTGACATCAAGCCTGCCAACGTGCTCATCCAGGTGTGCCCAGCGTATATGTACTACCGCCCCTGTTGCATGCATGCACCTACGAGCGCCTGAGCACTCCCATCAGGCACGTGCTGGACCTTTGCACCCTTGCACTCACTCGCCCCGTTCGATGGCGGGGACATCTTCCGGCAGTGCACTCACGCATGACTCATTGCGGCTCCGTGACGTAGGTTGACGATGACGATCAGGTCGCGATGCCGGTGCACACCAAGCGGCAGGCGCTGCGCATGAAGCGGGCCAACCCCTGCGTCTGCCTCGCCGACCTCGGCCTCGCCTTCCACCCCTCCTCCTCCCCCCGCCGCCACGACACCGAGCTCGTCACCTCCTTCTACCGCCCCCCCGACCTCGCACTCTCCGACCTCGTGCGGCGCGGCGCGAACATCGAAGAACACCTCGCAGCGCTCCCCCCGGGCGCCCCCCAGCCGGCGTCTGGCCGCGGCCTCAAGCTCGGCGCCTCGATCGACATCTACAGCGCGGGCGTGTCGTGCTGGGCCGCGCTGGGCATGCCGACCGCCGTGTTCAGCGGCACCGAGGAGCTCCGGCAGATCGTGCGCGGCACGGTGCACGCATCGGGGGAGCCCGCCTTGCTGCCGACCCGCGCCGGCCGTGTCGCCGCCGCGTTTGCGATGTGGCTGACGTGTGACGTCGATGGCGCGCGGCCGACGCCGCAGCAGATCCACAGCGTGGTGGTGGAGACGCTCGGGGAGGCGCTCACGTGCGGCGCGTGGGGTCGGCTGGCCGTGGCGCGGCTGAATGGGGAGGAGTGGCCAGAGGGGGCAATGCCGGTGGCGCTGCTGCAGGGCCTGGCGCGCAGCGCGCAGACGCGCTCACGCCGCGGCTCACACCGCGACCGTGCCGTCGCGGCCGGTGCGCAGGTGCGTGCCGGGGAGATTGTGTCGCTGTGGGGCGTCGGTGACCTCGCGGTTGGGCGTGCTGTGCCGTCTCCTCACATCCCGCGGAAGGGCCACGCAGACCTGGACCTTCCGGAGGAATGGCCTGACCAGGTGATGCGGCAGCTCGGCCTCTCAGCGGCCACGATGAAGCTGCGGCGGCGCCCGCGGCCGACTCGCGTGGTCGCGCGTCGCGTACCGCTGGTGCGGTGGCCGTCCGCAGCGCACAGCGCGCCGCCGACGCCGTCGGCGGCAGAGGTCGCTGTCGCGCGGCGCGCTCGTGCTGTGGTGCTTGCGTGCGCGCTGCCGAAGCCATCAGCCGCGCTGACGGCGTGCGTGCTGCCTGCTGTGATGGCGTGCGTGCTGCGTGCTGTGTTTGCTGAGGACCGCGGCGGGCTGATGCTCTCGCAAGCCAGCATGCATGCGCTTGCGTCTGCGGAATGCGGTGCGGTCGGCTCGTACGGTGGCTATGGCGACATTCCGCCGTGGTATCCGGTGGTTCAGCCGGACCGTCTAGAAGTGCGTTCCAAATGGTGGGATCAACCGGCACTCCCCGACACTCTGGCCGCACCTCATGGCAAGACCAGCGCAAGCGGCGGTGCTGCTGAGGTCACACCGTGCGCGTGCAATGCGGCATTCGTCCATGCAGCTGGCGACGCGGCGGCGTCGATGTGCGGGCCTGAGCATGGCTCCCAGCTGTGGCCCGCAGCGGGGGCCCCGGCGCCAGGGGCGGGGATTTGGGGGCCACCAGGAGCATCAGGGCAGGAAGTTTTGCAGGCGGACAGCTCCTGGGATGGCGGCGCGGTGGGCATGTGTCCGCCTGCTGTGCCCCGCGCTTTGCAGGGCGAGTGGGTCCATGCGCGCGAGCTGTCTGAAACAGCGCTCAGCGCTGTGGTCTGGCGAGGGATTCGAGACTCCGATGATGACGCCGCGGAGGTGCCGGGTGCCCCTCCGGAGTGCGCTGCTGATGTGGCAATCGGCGACTGCCTGCCGCTGGGCATGCTGTGCATGGAGGACCTGATGAGCAGTGATGGCAGTGGCGACGCCGACTGTGCTGATGGCCGTGCACGGTCGCGCAGCGGCGACAGTGTCGTGTCTGCGGCGCGTGTCAACGACAGGATCACCTTTGCGGGCTTCATCGGGGAAGCCGCGCCTGTGGAGCATGCATGCCAGGTGAGGTCTGCTGCGTCTGCAGCGCCAGCTCAGCGGCCGCCCGGCCGGCTCTGGCGCCTCACCCCGAGGCACCTCCTCTCAGCCGCGCCGTACGTGTTTGGTGTGTTGAGCGTGCATGCGCGCAGGTGCAGTCTCACGAGCCGCCTGTGGCCGCCTGTGCTGCGGTGTCAGCGCCGCTGTGGCGTGGCGGCAGCGGTGATGAGCGCGCTGTGTGGCCTCGTAGCCTCCGCCATGATAGTGGCGGCCTCATCGGCAGCTGCCCCGGAGAGCTGCCTGCGCGTGACCGCGCCATGTCGGGGACTTCCACGTCTGCAGAGGCTGCGGCAGCGCTGGGTGGCGTGTGCCACGCCGTAACGTGGCCCGCTGCCATGGCCGGCGGGGCGGGGGTGGTGGGGGCTCCACAGGAGAGGCGGGGCGTGCTGCGGCGTCTGCTGCGTGTTGCGGGTCTCAGCAGTGCGGCAGCGGCGGCCGGTGGCGCTTCCTGGGCGCTGGATGGACAGTCAGACAAGAAGCGTGCTCCCCAGGTGTGAGCCCGCAGAAGCGTGCTCCCCAGGTGTGAGCCCGCAGAAGCGTGGTCAGCCTGCGTGCTTGGTGTCCTCCCGTTACGATCAACAACGATCCCGTGTTGATGGGTGGGGCTCATCCGTAGTACATGCATGCAGGATGATGCAGCATCCTCCTGTCAGAGGCGGGGGAGGAGGGGGACCAAGAAGAAGGTGTTGTGCAGCCTCGTCGCCTGCCGGGGCCTGGCCGTCCGACACTGAGGCGATTCCAGAAGCCTGAAGCGGCTGCGAGGCAGGGTGCTGCTAGACACTTGGGCAGCGCCTAGGGCAGTGCACCGGTCAGCAGTGGAGGTTGGTGACAGCGTTCTTGCTCTGTCACCTATGTTGGGGGAAACGATATGTCACATGTGTGAGGAGAGACTGTGTGAGTTGTTCGCGGCAGCAAGATAGGATGTAGTTCTGTCTTCAGATAAATTTAGGCACTGCGTTGCAGCGCTAAAACATGCGACGGTTTGTGATAAGTGTGAGAGTCTCGAATTGTGCTTGTAATCTGCGGCGTCAGTGGTGTGTGTCGATCACCATGTCACATGTTATTTGTCCACGCGTTGGCAACTCTGGCTGTCCTGATCTGCAACAGGCATCAAGGTGGCTCGACCACCGTGCACACGTCCTCTGTGCCGGAGGACAGCATCAAGTTACACAACCGCATGACACCTCTTCCTGCCGTCAAAGTATCCGCGGGATGGCTCCTTCCTTTGTCGCACCTTGCGACCGCACAGTGCTACTTGTTTGCAGAGCAGTGACCTGCTGTGCAACGGTGTCTTGGGTGGCAGGGCCCAGCCACAGACTGCCGCATTGCAGTAGCAGCAGCATCCAACTGTGGTTTGCTGAGAGCAGTGCCTGCACACTAGCTGGCAGCTGGGCGCACCACGTGGTCGAGGCATGTGTTGTGGAATGCTGGCCAGTCTTCAACAAAGCGGGGCTGTAAGTGTGTACACAACGTGCTGACCTTCGTTGGGGACACGAGGTGGTACTGCAAAAGGTGCTGCTTGGTTATGCTCACCGTACAGTATTACTGTGTAATCGACATGCCCCGCTGCTTGCATTTACTCAGGTGCTCCCAGGATGCTGTAACAGCATGCATGCCCGCACATGCAAACAGACGAGCGTTATCGGTCCGCATGCGGAAATCTGCGGCCACCCAGAAACACCGGTACAGCATGCAGACGCCGGCCAATCCACGCCTGGCAGGGGTCGCCTCCTCCTGAATACATTTGCAGCGCTTTTCAATTTCTTGTTACATCCCATGCGAGGGCATCATTCAACACTGCGATGCCGACATGCACCCGCAAACCTACCAAGTGTATCGATCTGACGTCCTTTTTACAGACGGATTGCGGTGGGAAACGTGCAGTGAGAAAGCTAGGACGTTTCTGCGTGGGAGCTCATGTAGAAGGTGCTCTCGGTCTTGGCCTTGAAGGGGGAGCCAATCATCTCCCAGCTGTGTACCTGCACACATGCAGGCCCGCGTCACAGGCGTCATACGCAAGCACTAGCGACCATGCGCAGCAGCAGCAGCTGCAACACGCAGACTGCAGTGTAAAGACCACGATGTGGAACAGCTCGTAGCATTCTCAGGGCATGCGGCGATGATATATCATCAGTTGGCTGCTGAGGAGGTCAGTGGACAAGCCGCAATCCAGAACTACTTGAGGCTTGAGTGATTGCGTGCGTTGGCCGTGTAGGCGCATCAGCATGCATGGCAGAGATGACAACAGCATGCGAGATGGCAAGGGCTGCACATGGCAGGCAATTGGCATTGACTTGGAGCCGGCACGTGTGAGTCGTTGTTCGTCATACTCATGGGCCACGCATCATGGGGCACACCCGTTGATGCGTCAACCGTGCTTGCAGTAGAATGCGCTGTGGCAGTTGTGAATTGGCGTGTGCAGACGCACTGGAAACATCAACAAAACTGGCTGCACCAGGAGCTGGCCAGCAACGATGAAGCAGTGGCGATGCTGGCCAAGTGCCATGCGATCAGACGAGCCAAGTGCAATCACAACGGCGGCGTCTATGTCGACACGCGCACACCGGCGACACCACAGCCACAGCGGCGGAGAAACACACCGGCGTGAACCACGGCGGGAGGTCCTGCAGGCGCGCTGCGCGCTGCGGCCGCTGCTCATCCAGGACCGCCTGCGCCGCAGCGCACAGCGCGCTCACTTGCAGCGCCTCCGGCAGCTGGCCCCAGCTGCGCGCGTCCAGCACGACGGCGGGAAGTGCCGCCGCGGGCGACCCCGCCTCGAACATCTGATGCTGCAGCAGCCGCAGCGTCGGGGTCGGCCCCGGCCGCGCGCAATTGCTCACGAGATCCCCACCCGCCCCAAGCACCACAAACGCCTTGGCCTCGCCGCCGGTGCGCCGCGCCCAGCCAGCCACGATGGCCGCCGCGGCCCCCTGCGTGCCCTCCCCCACTGCTGCCGGTTCCAGAATCGCCATGACGCGCTGCGTCAGCCGCTGCCCCACCCCCGTGCCCACCCCCGCCTTGAGGTGCGTCACGCGCAGCCCCCCCGCCTCCGCCGCGGCCACCAACTCGCGCACCACTCCCGACCGCAGCGCCGGGTGCTGCCGCCGCAGCGGCGCGCTGGACAGCGCCTGCAGCTCCCCAGCGTGCTCTGTGGCCTGCAGCGCCGGCGCCACAACATCCGCCAGGTCGCGCAGCACGTCGGTTGGGAACTCCTGCACAACCGACAGCGCCGCAGCGGTGGCCGCGCCAAACTCGGCCAGCAGCGCATGCATGCGCTGCTTGTGTGCATCGGGCCCCTCCACTGCGGCACCGTCTGCGTGGCTGAACTCACTCATACCCGCATCCCCGACATCAACCCCTGCCGCCTCAGCAGCATCCGCGTCATCCCCAGCGTCCGCGTCAACATCAGCGTCGTCATCCGCAGCATCATCACCCGAACCCCAAACATCCCCGCCCTCCCACACCTCAGCCGCCGAACCTGCTGTGCGTGCTGTGCTCCGCCTTGCTGAGCTGGCGCCCTCACCCGCAGCAGCCACACCGGCAGAGCGCGCCTCCGCGCCGCCGCCGCGGGGGCCCGCCCTGTCGCCCTCACGCTGGATCGCGCGCGCGGCCGACGAGAGCAGCGACGCCACGGCCACGTGCTCCGCGACCAGCGCCAGCCGCTCGTCTCCCGCAGCACCGTCAGCGGCCCGCACGCCGTCCTCCCACCGCCGCCGCTGCTTGAACGCGCGCAGCAGCAGCCCGGCCGCCGCCGCCGTGAGCAGCTTGCTCGCCGCTGCTGCGCTCTGCTCCGGCATCTGAGCGGACAGCGGCGACCGCCACAGCGTGGCCGCCAGTGTCCCTGCAGCCCCATTGCTGCCTGCGTGATATGCCGCGCCCAGCTCACCGTCCCCCACCCCACAGCCACCAACCCCATCCAGCCCCTCGCCCGCCCCGTCCCCATCCTGTGACGCATGCTGCACATCCGGAGGCCCCCCTTCCGCATCAGCGTCATAAAGCGGAACGATATCACTGTCTGGGGCGTCAAAGATGCGCGCGGCGTGCGCGAGGATGTTTTCCAGCTCCGTGCGCGACAGCGTGGCTACAGGGGCAACCGCCGTGAGCAGTCGCAGATTGAGCGAGAGCTGCTCGCGCTCGTCCGCGAAGCCCTCCGGCGGCCTGTGCCTGGTGATACGCATGCACAGGTGCTGCAGCCGCGCACACCTGCACAGCACGTGCGCTGCGCTGTGCTGCACATGAGTCGCACCGACCCTGTCTTGCCGAAGGGGCCATGTGTGCTGTGGCGCTTCGCCCCAGCTGCCAGCGTGAGTCCCGTGCATGGCACATGGGGCAGAAACTACCACTGACGTGCCACGGAAAGCGCCGCAGAAAGCGCAACGTGTGAAGGTTGGCAGACCGTGGCAATGTGTGCATGTACTGACCACGCATGGGCCGCTTCATGTTGCTCCCTGATGCCGTCACAACGCAGCACTGCGACGTGCTAGCATCACATGGACTTTTGCAAGTTTCGACACAGTGAACGGAGGCGGTCGCATGTTCAGGGATTTGGAAGCATAGCCGCCAAGGCACACTCATAGCCACCAACGCACACTCGCAGCGGGGCTGGGGCCACGACGGCTATGGCAGGAACGGGGCAGGCTGGATGTGCGAGAGCACACACCAAATGGAAAGCGTGAGTCGTTGTGTGGGAGCGCGCTGATGTTTCGGTTGGAGAATCGGCCTGGCTATGGCCTGGTGTCTGAGAGCCTTCATGCATGCTGGCCTAGTGCGCTGCCACTGTGTGCAGCAGGTGAGATACGTTACAGAGGTATGCTTCACAAGATGATAGAACACACAGACTGTCGCTGCCACTGTGTGCAGCATGACATTCTACAGTCACGCCTCGCAAATGGCAATGGTGGACACAACGAGGGGCCGCACCGGATGCGCAGGTCGCCCGTGGCTTGAAGCACCTGCACCAGCTTGTCCACGAGATGCGCTGGAATCAAGCCGGGCGTCTGCTGCGGCTGCTGTGGCTGCTGCCGCGGGGGCGGGTCGCTCACACGCTGCACATGGAAGCCCACCTGCATGCCGCTCATGCATCTCGTTGACAGCGCAGCGCACACACGCACGCACGCACGCACACGCGCACGCGCACGCGCACGCGCGCACACACACACACACACACACACACACACACACACACACACACACACACACGTATGCACCGCTGTGGCGCTTCCGTGCATGCTGCATGCGCGCGTGCAGCTGGACACGGCTGTAGCATGTGTTCAGACCCTGGCATGCCGCAGGGCGCTGTTACGTGGCGCGAGCTTCACGAGGGGCTGGGCGGCGCCGGCTGGCCAAGTGCCAGACGTGCCAGAGCGGCGTGATTGGAGAGCCCACGGCCGTGCGCTGTGCCGTGGGCATGCTGTGGGGGCGACTTTCAGCATGCAAAGGGGTTCGCCGGCAGCGCGCACCATGAGCAACGACCGCACCTCCTCGAGCAGCTTAGCCACTTCGCGCGGCACGTCAGCGTGCTGCGCGCTGTGCAGCGCCGCTGCCTCCAGGAACATGTCCATCGCCGCCTCGAGGCCCCCGGCCGGCATTGCGTTTGCCGTGCTGCGTGCTGCGCGACACCAGTGTGCCAGGTAGCGCCCCTGCAGCCACGCCAGCGCCGCGGCGCGCCCGCGCTGCGCCGATGCCACGTTACCGCCGTGGATGCCGGCCATGCATAGCAGCTCTGGATGCGCGCCGTCTGCGGCTGTTTGCGCGAGCGCCTTGAAGCGGCCGCGCGCCCAGCAGCTCGCGCTGACGAGGCTCTGCAGCCTATGTTCCAGGCGAGGCTGAAGGGTCTCGCGGTGGTGCTCCCGGTACCAGTGCTTCGGCGGCACCCGTAGCCGCTTCATCTCCATGCCCAGCTCCGCCAGCATCAGCTGCATCAACGGCGGCGTCGCGGCCGACCCCACCTGGCTGCTCTTGCGCACACGCATGTCAAGCATGCGTGCGACGGCCGCCGCCTCCAGCACCGCCGCGTCGGCCATCGGCGCGCGATCCGGTTGGAGCGCCAGCCGCGCGAACCAATCATGCATGCAGCTCAGCAGCACCGCAGCACGCACAGCAAGCACGTCGCGGAGGTCGCTGGGTTCCCGCCCCCCAGCGGGCCGGGCAGCCGGCCGCCTGCCCGGGCCGAGGGGCGTGAGCTGCTGTGCTGCGGCGCTGAAGAGCGCCAGCGTGTGCAGCACGGGCAGCACGGGGGCACGGCGATCCAGCTGCAGGAGCCATGGCGGCATCAAGCGATCGACGCGCGGCGGGGGGGCGTCGGCCCGGCCCTGAGAACGCTGCAATCGCATGCTGCGGCGCAGGAAGGTGTGCGCTGCGAGGTGCTCGCGCGCGTCTGCGGCTGCCGCGCTGTCGCGCCACAGGTCCATGCGTGGCGTTGACACCGCGAGCAGTGCGGCCAGCGGCGAGAGGTCATGCTCCCGGAAGTACTCGGCGCCTGGCCGCGGCAGCTCCTTGTAGCGCGCATGCTGGGCGTCACCCAGCGGCTCGCCTGAGGGTGGGGGCACGTCCACGGCTGGACTTGCGTGCTGCGTGCTGCGGAGGGGCGTGTGAAGGAGGTCTTCGAGACGCTCAAACACCGGCGGCACCCCCTACACCCGGCAAAGGCAGCTGTCAGAGACGCGTGCATGTGAGAGACAGCCGGTGCATGTGCCACAGCATGGCAAGCATGCACAGCATGGCGCACAGCACTTTCCAGTGAAAGGCGATCGCGGCGCGCCGCATTGCAGGCTGGCGGCATGTGAGCTTGGGCGAGACTGTGCGGCAGGTGTACAATGTTCACAATGTTCACCGTTTCCTGCAGTTGCCTGCAGCGAAATATGACAGTCTTTCATGCACTTACAGAGCGCGGGCGCAGGGCGGTGCAGGATGCATGCTTGAGCCTAGCCAGCACTGGCTCAGCAACGGCCGTCTGCGCTGACTCCGGCAGGAAAAGTGCTGCATCGTTTGGCAGAGGAGGTGAGAGTGGGCCGCACCGCTGCTGCCCTCCGTGGCTGCCCGCTGATCCGCAGAAACCCGGGAGTGATCGATGTGTCAGCGCCCATCATCGCCTCCCCCTCCGGCACCCGCCGCAGCACGCACCACCGGCCGCGCACGCTCATGTGGACACCCAGCCCCGTGTCATGCATGCTGCGAGTCAGCGTCGCCAGCTCCCGTGCTGCGTCCGCGACAGATTTCGGCGGCAGGCACGCGCGCATGCGCGCCGCGCCGGCGACTACGTCGTCATCCCCAGCGTGCACGCCACGCATGCCAACCGCAGCGCGCAGCTGCGCCATCGCGCGTGCGGCGTCCACGACATACGGGGTCTCCTGCCCCGCATGGCCCAGAAGCTTCTGGTAGAAGACGAACGAGACGTAGATGGCCTCGCGCGCGGAGAGCTGCGCTTTGAGCGCTGCGGTGCGGTGCGGCGGGGCGTACAGCAGGAACGCGTTGAGCGCTGTGATGTAATCCCCGAGCACCAGACACCGGAGCGGTATGTCTTGCCAGAGCTGCGACCCGACCTGCCGCTTGACAAACTCATTCAGCGGCAGCAAGCCCGGCAGCTCGCCGGCTGCTATGTGCTGCGCGACGACAGGGTTGGAAGACAGAGGGTCCGGGTGCCAGGGGCGGTACTGTGGGTACGCCCTGTGCCGGTACCGTGCAAAAAGCTTGTCAGATGCTCGTCTGACTGACTGCTCTTGTGGGGAGCTTGCCGGGTGGGAGAGTGCCGGTGGAAGTGGAGGGGATGGAGTCGCAGTGGCGGGTGAGCCGGAGGGTGCAGCCAGCATGGGGCTGGCTGTGGATGGTGGTGTGGCTGGCTGGACAGCAGCTGCAGGGGGCTTGGACTCAGGCGGGCGGTGCAGTAGGCTGCTAGGGTCATTGTGGTCAGCTGGCTTGGGGGTCAGGGAACGCTGAGGGTGTATCTGGTCGCTTGGTAGGGTTTGCGAGGGAGACACGGGCAGAGTGGCTGGCTGCGATGATTTTGGTGCAGCGGTGGCCCTGTTTGGGTTGTGGTCAAGGCTGGGGGCCGGTGGGGTGCCTTGAGAAGCTGAGTCAAGGCGAGCTGCATGTATGCTGAGGTTGCGGACAGCAGAGACTCTGCCACCCGTTGCATGCCCATCGAGATTCCGGATGCAGGCAGATTTGTGTAACGGATGCGATTGCGCTGGCTGGCGGAGGTGTTGAGCCAAGCCTTGCCAGTCGAGCCAGTGCCGCTCCAGTCTACAAGCCAGCGAGCGTCAGCGGTGAAGGTGGCGCGGGTACAAAGGCACGAGAGTGATGCATACCGAAGTATGAGAGGCCTCCATTGCTTGAGTTTGGTCATCTCCAGCAGGACGGGCCGTGGTCCACCATGGCAACCACGGAGCCAGGCATTCCACGAACAAGCTGCTTCACGAGGTCATGCACCGCTGCTGCATGAGATTGTGTCATACAAGCGTGCCCAGACAGAGCAGAATTATGAGTCTACAGGTCCTACTGAAACCGCACTTGCTGCCGAGGCCGTCCAACTGAACTCCTCAAGATCATGTTGTGAACGGCGTTCCTGTGCACTGCTCGGCAACGTTTCGGCGATCATGCAGGTGGAAATAGCCGCGTGCACAACACGAGCATCGTCTGATAGTTGGCAATACTATGCAACAGCGCGTTCGAGCCTGCACCGCACATCTCTGTCCACCGCATATAGGCCGCATGCATGATTGTGGCGCAGTTGCGCAGCGCTGCAGCGATCCCTCGTGAACAACTTCTGTACAACTTACGCCGTGTCTGTCAAGGTAGGAAACTGTTATCTGAAGTCTCAACGCAGCGCATGGCTCAAAAAGAAAGCGGCGCGGTGGTTGGTTTGTGATCATGGATGTGGCTGTGGAGCTGTGTGTATGAGCTCTAGAGTGCAAAGATGGCTTCCCTTTTGCCCTTTTGATCTGCTACTGATGGAGCATCTCCAGCAGGAAACAAAGGCAGCCTGAAGGTCATTCCTTCGTGGCCATATCTCCGATACACCTGTGGACTGCGTTGTCGCCATGATGCATGGCCACGCTGATACCACAGCCCAAGTTCACAGCCCATGAAATTCACTGGTAAATGGGCAGTATTCAAGCCAATGCAGTCTGCATAAGCCGTGCAGCACATTCATTTCTGCTGCTACGATGACACCCATCGTTGCATGTTGTATGCTGCCACAACCAAAATGTGAAACTGGGATGTGGACCAGTATCGACTTCCATTAGCAAAATTCTCTATGATGCTGCTTGGAGTATTGTCTGCTGGCATGTAGCAGGTTGCGCTCGCCTCACAGACTGCTACCGATGCATCAGCAACAGCACTCGTGCAGTTGAATGTCATGGGATTCATGTTCACAGACCTGCCCCGCAGCCAGGCTTCGTCCGACGTCGGACAGTGCGATTTACACAAAATAGATGAGCGGTCTACACACCGAAGGCCCGACCACAGCTTGCACCATGGCGAAAGCTTGAGGCTGGGCTGAGGACGCACTGTCACCACCGCATTACTGTGACAACTGTAGGACTGTGATGTGTCCG
Source organism: Ulva mutabilis (assembly GCA_900538255.1). Lineage (NCBI taxonomy): Eukaryota > Viridiplantae > Chlorophyta > Ulvophyceae > Ulvales > Ulvaceae > Ulva > Ulva mutabilis. Next base: position 1,253,507 of record UNSF01000001.1, read on the forward strand.
CTTCATCAACATTAGGAATATCAGGCGCTGCAACAAACGTCGTAGCTCTCACGTCAACATGTTGCGAGCCAAAGTGATCGATATGCACTGGTAGCACTGATGTCTGGCATGCCAGTGATGGAATCGTAAGCGATTTGCTGCCAGGACATGTAGTCACGCTTTGTAATAATGGTAGACCATAATATATTCATGCAGCAGGATGGTCTCACTTGCGGGGTTGGTACAGCTCACGCTCGTGCTGGTAGTTGTGCAGCCTTGCGCGGATGTCTCTGGGTGCCTGCCACCAATCAGAATTGCAAGCGTGCTCGACACCGTAGTATCTGTGTAAACAATGTGACTGCGGACTTGTACCGTGCCAGGCAGATCCGTGGTGGCTTGTGGTATGTGTTCGAAGCGTGTGGCGCGTGCTGGGCGCTGCGACTTGAATCGGTGCGACAGGGGCACGTTTGCGGGCTAGCGCACATTGTGCGATTGTACCTGATACATGCTCAAGCGCGGCATCAGATCGCATAGCCCGCTTCACTTTGGCCGTTTCTATTGCTGCCATTGCTGACGTGCGGGTGTCCCTGATCAATTGCGCCTGCTGCAGCCCGCGCTCTACAGGCACGACTCTCCGCTGCGATGCTGTCGTATCGCACAGCTTGACCGCTTCTATTCAGTCGGAAGTGCTGTCGTAGCAAATCGAACTGCATGTTTGGTTGCGTGTATCAGTCACGACCAAAGGGAGGTCAAGCCGTGACCTCATATGGTCGCCCCGCATGCTTCCGGTTGAGCGGGTACGCCGGACATTCTCGCATGCAACGTGCAGCTCTGACACATGCAGGCAGGAGATCATCTCTGTCAACCTCATGAACGTCCTCTACCGGCATTGTGGACCCCGCACAGTCCATCCCTTGTCAGGCACATCTGCCCTGCGTCCCATTGGCACTGTAGCCACCACTGCTGCCTGCAACACTCGGTACGGTACTCAACAAGCTGCACTGCCTAGCCAAAGAAGCACGGTCTGTTCACCCTTCACGTCTCCATCCCGTTCGACAGGCTCTCTCATTTGGCAAGCTCCTCAAAAGCGTGAACAACGCCGAGGCATGTCCACACGAGCCATGACCACCCCAGACAAGGAGCTGGAGCCAGTGGTGGATGCCGATTTCACTGGTGCCATCCCGAAAGAGGAGATCGGCGCACTCAGGCTGCTAGAGAAGCACCCAGAGTACGATGGGCGCGGATGTACCATAGCAATATTTGATACTGGTGTCGACCCTGCAGCAGCAGGCCTCGCAGTACGCCACCTGACGCCATGCGTCCCCGTACCATCTCCTGATCGTTTCGTCTGCTGTGTTTGTGTCGTCGAGCTAGCGTCGAAATGGGCAGAGCAGCTTTTGGCACCATGCACACATGCAGCCTGATCACTGCGGGACATCCGTGCACCCGTTGCTTTGCAAAGGCCATGTGCCAGCCTGGGCCACCAAGAAACACATGCCATATATGCGTTTCGGGTGCAGTTCCTTCGGTCCTGGACGGTCGCAAAGCGTTCAGTGTAGAGAGCTGCGGGAGCAGTGCTCTGATGTCATGCGACCCGACAACATGCTCTTCCCCTCGTGCAACAGGTCAAGCCACTATGTGAGCCACAATTGAGGTCATGTACGGCAGCAGCAGCCTGGGCTGCGTCACCACACGCACTGTGCTTGCGACCACTCTGCCTCCCGAGCAGTGCCCACGCATCCGCTCCCCGGCGCCTCCACTCTTCCCCACAATGCACACTAGGCCCATATCTGTCGGCTTGCATCGTAGCAGAGCTGCACCTTGCATGCGCCCGACTGTGGCAGCACTGGATCCCGTCTCTGGCCGACAGTTTTGAAATCACTTTTACTGTTACTGAAGTGTACGGACCCGCATGCAGACCACAAGCGAAGGCAAGCCTAAGATTGTGGACATCGTCGATGGCACGGGCAGCGGCGACGTGGACACGAGCCACGTTGTGGAGACCGGCGCGGATGGCGTCACGCTGCAGGGTCTGCACGGCACAGCCCTCGCCATCAATCCCGACTGGAAGAACCCGTCCGGCAAGTGGCGGGTCGGCGCCAAGCCCGTGTTTGAGCTCTACCCTGGAGGCTGCAAGAGCCGCATGACCCAACGGCGGAAGGTGCGGCACCACCCCGCACGGCACCACCCCGCACGGCACCGCGCCGCCTGGGGGGCCTCTCAGCGGCCACGGTGAGCGACGTCAGGGGCGGCAGCAGATTTAGCTTGTAGCTGGCTGGGATACGCAGGCCGCAGCCGATGCACGTCCAGCTGCCGTTGAAAGCTATTGAAATGGAATCTTGTCACAAGTGCATGCCTGCGTGAGCGTTGGGTGAACCCACGCGTCAGGCTCGCCTTGACATAGGCAAGCACTCCACCTAGACACGGTGGGCCCGGTGCCGCTTGCATGTCTGCTGCATATGCCCGAATGACGCCCCCGGACCCCGCTGATCGAGTGGACACTGCCAGCGCACAGGCTCACTGCCTGTTTGTCCTTTTGCGTGGCTCAGCAGCATCGCAGTGTTCAGCAGAGCCCCACAGATCGTATGCATTCGGCCTACAGATGGCGGCTGCCAACTGGGCGCATGACAGAACCCGCTGCAACCGCTGTGAGGCACTGCGTTCACACAACATCTGCTGCATTTGTTCGGAATAATCATGTCTACGCACACTTGATTATCTACTGGGTGACCGAGTGGCGTTTGACTGTGGGTCTGCAGGCCAGCTGTGCATACTGTGTGTATACTAGTAGTACCCATGGTCCGCCACTGCTCGGTGCGAACCCACAATGCATGCAGGACAAGTGGCAGGAGAAGCAGGACGCGGCGCTGGCGGCAGCCATCACCGACCTCGCAGCATTCTCCACTGCGGGCCTCAGCTCTGCAGAGCAGAAGCAGCGTAAGGCGGAGCTGGAGGCGCGTGTCGCGCTGCTCGAGGGCCACGCGAGCGGCTACGCCGATGCGGGCCCGCAGCTGCACTGCGTCGTGTGGCACGACGGCGACGCGTGGCGGGCGGCGATCGACACGCATGAGCTGCATGCACCGGACTCGCAGGAGGGGCTGCTTGCTGACTTCACACCCATGACAAACTTCCGGTGCGGAGCCTGTGCTGCTGGGGTCAGCACGCATGTTGCGGCCGGTGGCAGCAGTGCTGTGCTCCTCGCGCCTGCACGACGCATGCTGGGGTCGGTCGGAAAGTGTCGAGCAGGTGGCGTACACCATGCAGCTGCCGGAGCAAATGTGACCGTGCTGGGGCCGTCAAGCTGTGCTGCGCCCCCCCACAACCGACACGAGCTGCGGCCACAGCACATGCACATGTGGCGGCATCACACCTGCGCTGTGGCCGATGCCAGTCTGGGTTTGGAGTGATGGCCGATTGTAAATTGTTTTGGTAAACGAGGGATCCACCTGTTGCTTGTCAGACTTGGGCTTCAGTCCAGTTGCTCAGCACGCAGGCTTGGCCAACGGCATGAAGTGGCACCCTGTGCTGCGAGCCACAAGAGCTGCCATGCCTGACACCGTGGGTGCGCGTATGCTGCATGCTGTGCTGACAGGGTCGGTGCACAGCACCCGCCACCCGCCTGGATAGCATGCCTGGCAGGCCCAATGGCAGCGGTGGACGTGCAGGGCAGCGCGGCAGTACGCCACGTTCTCAGCGCTGGACGCGTGTAACTACTGCGTCAACATCTACGACGGCGGTGACACGCTGTCCGTGGTGACCGACGTCGGAGCGCACGGCACGCACGTCGCGGGCATCGCGGCTGCATGCATGCGGCACGACGGCGAGGATGCGGCAACGGCGCCGTTTGACGGCGTGGCGCCTGGCGCGCAGATCGTGTCATGCAAGATCGGCGACACGCGCGTGGGCGGCATGGAGACGGGGCCGGGGCTGTCGCGCGCGCTGGCGGCCGTGCTGGACAACAAGTGTGACGTAATCAACATGAGTTACGGCGAGCCGACGATGACGCCGAACCAGGGCCGCATTGTGGACCTGATCAACGTGTGCCCCCGCCGGTGGCCCTGCTCAACTCCGGATGCACAGCCATTGCGTGCTGAAAGATGCTCTGAAGCACCCTGCATGTTGCACCTGCCTCGCTGCCTGCCCTGCCACAGCGGCAGGGGCTGTGTTGCCTACACTGAGTGACACCATCGCTGCATGGACACAGTCGTTCACGCTCACTGGAAGCAGTCCGATGCACCCACATGGAGGCACCGTCTCAGCCTTCACGGACGCTACTTGTTGGATGCATGTACCAGTTGCATGCAGGCTCACGTGCAAGCGGGCACCACGCTGTGACGTGGGCACGCTGGGCACACAGGCACAGCACGCAGCGTGCACAGACCTCCCCTTCCCCGCACCCTGCATGCGCTGCAATATGGACAGGCACGCCACGCACCTGTGCTGCCCATGCTGTGTATTCACGCCATGCACAGCACGCACTGAGGGGCGCGCCCGGCCATGCAGGAGGTGGTGCGGGACGCGGGCGTCATCTTTGTCGCGAGCGCAGGCAACAACGGCCCGGGGCTGACGACGGTGGGCGCGCCGGGTGGCACGTCTGCATCGATCATGTCCATCGGTGCTTACGTGTCACCGTCGTCCGCGGCCGCTGTGCACTCGCACCCGGTCGGCGCGCTGCCCGACGGCTGGGAGGGCCAGCAGTACAACTGGAGCTCACGTGGTGCGCCCCCACCCGCAGCATGCACAGCACGCCTAGCACGCAGCGACGCTGTTGCAAGCCTGCTCAACCATGCGCTGGGCCTCCACCGGCCACGGCGCCTTCTCCCCGGCTTCCGCACCGGTCGCCCGGGCGTGCTGGGCATGCTTTGCAAACCCTGGCTCTGGCCCAGACTGTGTCTTCACTTTGTTTCTTCAGAAAGTGCTCTGAGGAACGCTCCACGGCTCACCACGTGCAGGGCCTGCTGGGCCCAATCTCCGCGCCGGCCGCACTGTGTGTGATTCACAGCAGTCGTGCACGCCATGCTTGCTTGCCTCTGTGTTCTATCACCTTTTGGAGCATACCTCTGCAACGTTTCTCCCCAGTGTGTCCGTGCGTGCCTCAAGAGATTGCCTCAGGAGCCGTAGCCGCGTGCAGGCCCGGTGGCGGACGGGGACACGGGCGTGAGCTTCTGCGCACCCGGCGGCGCGATCGCGCCCGTGCCGCAGTGGTGCCAGCAGCGGCGGCAGCTCATGAACGGCACGTCGATGTCGGCGCCGTGCGCGGCTGGAGGCGTCGCGCTCGTCGTGTCGGCGCTCAAGCAGGCCGGCGCCGCCGTCACGCCATCGCGCGTGCGCCGCGCCATCGAGAACACCGCGCGCCAGATCCACACCTCCCCTCTGGACACCCTCGCCTACGGCCGCGGCCTCATGCAGGCGCGGCCTCCGTGCTGTGCCCCCAGCACACAGCACTTGTGGCGTGCTTCACAAATCCTACCGTTTCATGTGCATGTCCGCGTATTGCGTCCATTCACCGCATGTGCGCATGCATGTGGGTGATGTGTGACCGGCCATGGCGTGAGCTTGGCAGCACGCAGCAGCAGCAGCCTCATGGAACCTCAGACAGTGAGAGCTACACAAGCCCGTCATGTCTCAACCATCACCTCTGTCGGCGGGGCAGAAGCCCGCTGCACAGCAAGGCAAGCACTAGCGCCTGCTGTGGCAACATGTTGGTCAACTGTAATGTAGGAATGCATGAGACGCATGCGTGCAGGTGGACAAGGCGATTGAGTACCTGCTGCGCGCTGAGGACGTCGATGTGCCTGACCGCCGCATCGACGTCTCTGTGCGCCGCACGGAGGGCAACGCGGGAGGGCGCGGCATCTACCTGCGCGACGCTGCAGCCGCCGCCGCTCCCGCGGACTTTGCCGTCACCTTCAGGCCGCAGCTGCACCGCGACGCGGACGTTCGCGCCGAGAAGCTCGCAATCGAGGAGCGGCTCGCACTGCGGTCGACCGCGCCGTGGGTGACGGCGCCGGCGTCGCTGCTGCTGCCGCACAACGGCCGCCAGGTGGACGTGCACGTCGACGCGGGGGGGCTCGAGGAGGGGGTGCACTACGCAGAGGTTGAGGCGTGGGACATGGCCGCGGAGTGGCGGGGGCCACTGGCGCGCGTGCCGGTCACCGTTTGCATCGCCAAGCGGCCGCAGTGGGACGAGCTGGACCCCTCTTCAGCTGGGTACTGTCCTGGGAGCCTCTGCAGCGGGCGTCTGCACTGTCTGCTCACCCCTGCGTGTTGCTGACCCCGGCGCTGAGGGCATCCCATGCATGAAATGCCGGCCGGAGCTGCGGGTCTCAAGCACCGCCTGCGCTTGCGGCTGACTGAGACCGGCGGTGCGCACAGGCTGGGCAAATGCAGACATGCTCGTCGCTTGCAGTCCGCCATGCAGCGACCGCGCACCTGCCGCTGTGACCTGACCGCTGTGCTGTGCTGTGCAGGCTCAACGTGTCACTGGGCGAGATGCAGTTCCACCCTGGGCAGGAGCACCGCCACTTCGTGCACGTGCCACCCGGCGCGTCCTGGGCGGAGCTGCGGCTGACGGCGGCCGCGCACGCGACGCCGAAGCTCTTCCTCGTGCACACGACGCAGATCCTGCCGCACACGCGGCCGCAGCAGTCGCGGCACAACCTCTCCGTCACCACGTCGTCGACCGCGTGTGTCACCTTCCCGGTGACCCCCGGCGCGAGCCTCGAGGTGGCGTTGGCGCAATTCTGGAAGACTTCGCGGGAGACGTTGCTCGCGGCGGAGCTCGCATTCCATGGCGTCGTGCCCGCCGGCGGCCACGTCGCGCTGCTCGGCCAAGCCCACAGCGCGCTTGTCATGGTGCGGCACCCAACCGCACGACAGCACCTGTGTTTCTGGTTGCATGCGTGTGACGAGGGGCGCGAAACCCCTGCCCCCCCACCCCCCCGGGGGCTCGACAGCGGCACTGGACTCCGCGCGCGTCGCCGCACTGATGGAGAAGGGCTGCCTATGGCCGCTGCGCACCACCGCCGTCGACTGCCGTACATGCTGTCACCGCCACACGTAACCTATTAGCGACTCAATCGAACACACACTAATCGATACTGACATCACCCGTCATCACGCGCACTTTCCTAGCCAGCCCAGGGGACAGGTTTCGCGCAGCAAAAGCCATCATTGCCGGCAGTGTGACGTGCATGTGGCTGAGTGGCCCATGCTGCGCTATGTGGAGGCCTCCTTTCGCTGCCAGGAAAGGCTGAGCGACAGTGTTCCGCGCTGCCGCTGTGACATGCGCGCACGTGTGCAAAACGAATGACTCCCAGAGCCTCTCCTACAAGGGCGGGCACGGCACTGACATGTGTGCACTCCATGCCTGGAGCTGCGGCCACCACTAAAAAGTCTTGCATTCATCTCCGTGTAACACCCTACAATTGCACACGGGACTGCGTTATCGGACAATCGCTCTCAAACATGTCCATCAGAGCTGCTTTGTTTGGGAATGCACAGCCAGAACTCAGATATGGGGGGGGTAACGTCTATCACTGCGAGGGGCAGTATTTGGCGAGAGGACGGCAACTGGCAGTTGGCAGCTGGCAGCCTAAGGTGTGGCGATACAGTCGACGTGTATCCCCACCACACGTGCACAGCGCCTGCCCTGTGCGCAGGTGCATGCGCCGCTGCGACTCACCAAGCTCGCCCCCAAAGCCACGCTCGACAAGCTCACCATCCCCCTTCGGCCCACCGAGTCCAAGCTCGTCGCGCTGCAGCCCGACGCACCGGCTGCCGCCGCCGACGGCGGGGAGGCGCCCCCGGCGACGCCGAACCGCGACGCGCTGCCGCGCGGCCGAGTCATGCACCGCCTGCTGCTGACGTACAAGCTCTCCCTCGCGGAGGGCGGCACCATCACGCCCGTGCTGCCGCCGCTGCGTGCCGCGGTGTACGACGGCGCGCTGGAAGGGCAGGTCTATGCGGTCTATGACTCGAACAAGAAGCGGCTTTCCTTCGGGGACGTCTACCCGGCAGACGTGACCGTGCCAAAGGGTGCGCTTCTGCCCCCTCTGCAGTGCCGGGCATGCTGTGCTTGCTTCAGCACGCACCACGTGGCATGCTGCGGTCTTCACAGCCGGTCGCACCCGTGCTCACGCGACCAGCTCGCACGGCACAGGAACACGCCCTGTGACTTGCATGCGCGCGTGAGGGGGATGACCGGGTGTTTTATCTCTTCGGCTTATGTTTGCCGGTTCGCCGAGCTGTCAATGGTCTCATCGGCTACGGAAAGTAATTCAACTTACACTTACCTTCACGCTTACAGTGGAGGAGACAGCCGCTGTAGATTGCTGCAGCACGCACACCGTCTTGTGTGCCAGTACATTGGGGGGCTGTAACCCCGTGTGCGCACCATGCGCATGCATGCACCGCTTGACTCATGAGTTCACGTGCTACCCAGCGTCTGGTGCACACATACGTTTGTGTCTTTGGCTGTCTGGAGTATGGCAGCGGCCACGGTGCATGTGCTTGGGACTGTGCCCCTGTGTTACACAGTGATAGATCTAGGACTCAGCAGCGCCGAGGCAACAGACCAGGCAACAAACAAACAGACAGACCGGCCACCGCAAGCACCAAGGCCACGCGCCGCACAAGCAAACGCCAGAACGAACTAACGCCAGCGCGAAAGCAGACACGCACACACCACGCAGTACCACGCAGGCCACGCGCACACCAAACACACAGCCAGCACTCGCCGGGCGCACAAGCGGTCGTCAGCGCGACACAAGCAGTCTGCACGGGCGCGACAGCGCGCGCTACGGCGATGTCCGAGGCCTAGAGGCACCGGTCCCAGGAGCAATAGCCTCAGCCAGCCCGGCAGCCCGAGCGGTGTCCGGGAGGGGCGCAGAGGAGAAACGGCGGACGTGCGCTGGGAGGAGGGAAGAGGGAGGGAGGGAAGAGGAAGGGGTCGGGTGCGGGGGGGGGGGGGGGGGGTGGGGGGGCTGCACTGTGCCCCTGTGGCAACCTCAACACGTTTTGAGGAGACTGTAGCGCAACACAGTAGCAGTTGTGCCTCAGCTTTTGTACGGCATTCGGCCATGGTTCATGTGTCTGATGCACCGCCATGCTTGCCTTGTTGTTCTGCCACCTTTTGGGGCATACCTCTGTGACGTTCCTCGCCTGAAGATATGGAGAGAGACGACCAGACCACTGAATGGTTCATTTGGCAGGCTAGCAAACCGCTCGATGATGTCGTCGTGCGCCAGCTGGTGACAAAGATTACCGAATGTGTCAGAAACGGCAGGCTGTCCCTAGCTTGTGTCTCTTGGATAGAGCTCTCAATGCACTGTGCAGCATGGCCGCTGCACCCAGTAGTCATCACAGCAGGAGGGCGGCTGGTTGCTGCCCTATGAGTGCACCGGACCCCAGCTCACCACATCCTCGTGAACAATGCAGCGCGATTCTGGAGCTGTTCTGTTTCGGTTTGCGTCAGTGTGTGTACAGCACACTACCATGGGCATGTGTTTGATGCATTGCCATGAATTCTTGCCTCTGTGTGATACCACCTTGTGGAGCATACCTCTGTAACGCTTCTCCACAATGCAGCCCAGCTCCCAACTGCAATGAGTCCTGTCATGGTGCCTGTCTCGCAGCCGGGCAACAAACGGAGCTCAGCTGTGCACTCGCCATGCACTATTTCACAGTGGTTGTGGCACATCCCTCCAGGGAGCTCACCGGAGGCAGCACCCTGCAGGGGACTACACGATCCACGTGGCTCTGCGGCACGACGTGCCCAAGGTTCTGGAGGGCCTACGCCAGATGGTGCTCGCGGTGGAGCGCAAGGTGGACCCCGCCATCACGGTGCCCTGCCACTCGAGCCTCCAGAACGCCATCACCGGAGGCAAGGCCATCTCTAACGCCACCCTGCGCATCGGCGAGCGGTGCGCCTCTCATAATCTGACTGTGTGACCGGGGTGCCGCACAGCCGCATGTCATGACATGTCAGCGCCCCTGGAGAAGCCCACCAACTGAAGGAGCCCACCTGCGCAAGCTGCGAGATGCTCAGGCAGGCTGCACTGCCACCTCAGGGGCGTTGTGTGGCCGCGGTGTGGCGGCAATGCCCCAGTGACTCTCATGCATGCATGACTCACCCGGCCGTCAAGATCGCCATTGCTCAGCAGCAAGCTTTCCCCTGACACGCACAGCATGCACCCACGTACCTGCAAACTGCATCCATTAACTCCCTGCATTGATCTTGCTGCGCTCATTAGCCACCGCCACCGCGCCAGGTGCAAGGCAGCACGCACGGCCTCCTGCACGCAGAGAGCCAGCAGCTACAGGGCCATCGATGCAGATCTGCTCACTGCAGGCGGCGCAGCACACCACTGTCCGGCACAGCACACCACTGTCCGGCACAGCACACCACTGGCCGGCGCAGCACACCACTGTCCGCTCGTGTGTCCATCCAACACACCACTCCCATGCATCGCGCTGTGCCCGTGCGGCACCGCTGAGCGCTGTGCGCTGTGGCTGCAGGATGGCGTGCTACGTGGGCCCGGTGCCCGGGGACGGCCTGCCGAAGGACGCCAAGCCGGGGTGCACGATGCACGGCAGCTTGAAACTCGCCAAGACGAGCCCCCTCGCCGGTGACAAGGCCGCGCCCAACTCCGCCACGCTGCTCTACACCGTGCCCCCGGCCAAGAAGAAGGCCGACGACGACGCGGAGAAGGCCGCGGTGGAGGAGGAGCCGGCGGAAGCGCTCAAGCACGCGCGCCGCGCCGCCGATGTGCGCGCCGCCCACCCCTCCTCCCACCCGCCTTGTCCTGAACACATGTTCGCAGGTGTCTCGGTGGCAGCGCCGCTGTGAGAGACACTTCATGGCCTGCGCAGCACCGCCATCGATCGTGTGAGAGATCATGTGAGCGAGCAATCTCACACGCACGGGTGGGCATGCGGGCATGGCGCTGCCAGCCATATGTGGAAGCAGTCGCTAGCTCCAGCCGTCGCCGGTCTTGGTTGCTTATAGCTATGTGTTCTGTTGTATGGCATGCGTCTGGCGCCACCGTGTGAAAACCCCCGGTGTTCCCGAGCGTCGGGGCTGCTCAGCTGTCGAGCAGCGCTCGGCCGTTCAGCCGGCGGTTTGAGCACGACGCGGCACTCAGTTGCGGGGTGACCAGACAAAGTCAAAACAGCGTTGCGGGTGTGGGGTCAGAACACGCGGGTGGCGGGCATGCAGGTCAAGATACTGAAGGGGCTCAAGAGCGGCACCGCCGCGGAGCGCGAGGCGTACGACGCGCTGCGGCAGGAACTACGTGCTGCGCACCCTGACCACCTGCCCATCTTCCTCGAGGGCCTCAAGCGTGCGGCCGGCAAGGTCAAGCAGCCGTACGGCCCCGATGCCGGCACCGCAGCAGACAGCAAGGAGTTCACGGCCACCGCTGACGCTGCGGACGGCGAGCCAGCGGCGGCCACTTCGGCACCAGAGTCGGCGCCGGCGGCAGCGGAGTCGCAGGAGGAGGCGTGCAGGGCGGTGCTCGCTGCAGCAGACGAGGTGCGGCACAGCACGTTATTAGCACAGCACAGCGGGATAACCGTTGTGCGTGCTGGGGCTGATCGTGGGTTCTCTGCCATCCTGCTCTTGCGGCTGGCTGCATTACACCGCAGAATTCATGGCACGCACGCAGTGCTGTGCGCGTGCTGTGCGCGTGCCGTGCGCTTGGTTTCGTCCGCACCGGCGTCGATGCGGCACTGTCTCTCTCACCCTCCCCGAATCACAATGCTCCACGACACACCGGTAATTCCACGGCTGATTGCAGTGCAGCAGGCAGCACAGCATGCAGCACAGCATGCAGCACAGCATGCAGGTTGTGGCGCTGGTGGACGAGGTGGAGGTGGCCCGGTACATGGCGTGGAAGGACAAGCCGGAGACTGCGGAGGAGCGCAAGCACAAGGAGACGATGAAGGAGCAGAAGGGCGCCCTCATCGACGCCCTTCACCACAAGTGCAAGTACGCCTCGTTGCACTTTTCTGGCACTTGCACTTCCTTCTCGCACAAAGTGCAAGTGCGCCTCCTCGTTCCCGGGAATATTCCCCTCCCCCCCCCCCCCCCCCCGCGGCCGGCCTTCCTGGACCTCGGACCTCCATGCGCACCTGTCCGGCCATGCGGCTTCTCCCTGTGGCATCTGCATTGTGGTCCAGCATCCGGACAGGGCTTCCCCGATCGCGCACATGCTGCTGCGTGGCACGTACGCTGTGCGCGCTGTGCGGCTGCTGCACTAGCAGCGGTGAGCAACCCCCGCATCCGTCCCAGCATTACCTGTCATTTGAGAGGCTGGACGATCTAGCTGAGCACAACTAAACTTCACCACACGCAACACGTGCAATCCTCCTCCCCAACATCCTGATGTGTATTCAGCATGCTGATGTTTATTTAGTTGTGCTCGCTGTGGCGAGTCCTCGGCGGCTGTCGCTACATCGTCCAATGTGGAGAGCACATCCGCCATCCCCCCAACCATACCCTAGAGCACATCCGCGTTTCCCTGCTGCTGCGAGATGCTTTGCGCAGCGTGGCTGCCCTGCGGGGCAGCTGCCCTGCGGAGGTGCGGTGGGGTGCCATGCTGGCTGGCTGAGGCAAGGGCGCACGCAATCGGTTGCGTGTGTCAGGTGCACAGCGTAATAAAATTGAATCTCTTGCCGCAGCCGGTTCGGCCATCCACATCTGCGGCGAGCCGCGGCAGGCCAGGGCGCAGGAGCCGAAGGGATGTGTGTGCGTCAAGTTTACACTACATTTACCACTACGTTTACAGTACATTTGAACTTGTGCAGGGCGCTGGACGTGCTGTGCAAGCTGTCGCCGGATGCGGCGGAGCCGGACAGCCGGCGCGGAGAACTGGACACGGCTCTCAAGGAGCTGTCCAAGTGGGTTGACATCACCGCCGTGGAGTATGTGGGGCTGCACGCAAGCCGCGAGGTCGCGCTGGGGCGGCCTGCAGGCGCGGTCAAGGTACAGTGCCCACACCCGACCTGCGCTGCTTGTAGTGGCAGCAAATGCAGTTGTACACAGATGGCCCTGCCCTGTTCCTCTGCAGCCCATGGCCTGGCTGTTGGGCGTTCAGGCCACATGCTATCAACACCGGGCTGCAGTCCGAGTTCTGCTTGCTGCTGTTGCGCCCCAGCCAGCAAACAACTGCAAGCGCTGTGTGAGTGTGGTTACAGAGTGTTGCTATGCGCTAGTCGAGCCAGTCACACATCCGAGGCACTACCTCACAACTCAGCAGCCGGGCGGACCCGGTCTGCCACCGGCTGTGTGTGATTACAAAGTGTGTATGTATCATTCTGCAGTGTTGCTGCATAGAGTTGTGAGTGGGCCTTGGCGTGCAGGCTCTGGACAAAGTGCTGAACGACAAGGAGAAGCAGGCGCCTAAGGAGATCTGGGAGCAGAAGGCCGCCCTGCTGCGGTCCCTGGGCTGGCATCACTGGGCGGATAACCTGCACAGTGCCACTTTGCAGGCGTTCCCGGGCGACTACGCTCGTCTGTAGGACGCGGGCGGAGTCGGCACTGGCCACCCGTTGGAGTTTGAAATGCACCAATGGCATGATCGAACGTTATCTGCTTACCCATGATCGTGAGGCAACGGTGATCGGCCGTCAATTTTGCGGGTAATTCGCGCAGTGGTGTGTGCTCGCTTTTGGCATTGGCGCAGCCGGTCTGTCATGCCAGACTTCCGAACTTGCGGGAGCGTACGTGTGACGGCATGAGATAACGAGGTAGTCCAACATTACACAGCCAGAGCTCCAAACCCGATTCCCAAAATGCGTCATGCACGGTCAGGCTCTGCAGAGCCCTGGCGTCGACGCCGGACATGGTGCTTGTGTCACGCGTCATCGTTTGCCACACCTGTATCAAGAATGACAGCAGATCCCGTTTTTACCCACGAATGAGTGACTCTGCGTTCTTGCTGCGGTCTGACCGCGCACTTCCCGGCCTCGCCGGCGCGCTTGCTGGTATCAACGTTCTACAACAATGGTGCATCGCATAATCAACAATCAGGTGTGGGGCGTGATTTCGTGGTCAGGTGCCGCGGTCCATATAATCGCTGGCGAGCGTTGGCGACATCCCATGCACGTGAGCTAGCGCGGCTGACACCTGTGCCAATTGCCTGAGCCGTAAACAAGCTGCGATGCGGGGATGGAGCCCTCAAACTGCGTTGATTGGTCTGCACATGTCGGTTCTGCCATGCATCACTCTGTTGTCTGCAGCTGCACGCCACGGACTGGGCTGATTTCCGCATATTGGGCTGCGGTCCAGGCTTGTTTACAAGGTCATTGTTCCCGCACGGCGTTGCTGGAAAACGTTGAAATGTAACCGTTTGATTTTGCTGCGCTAGTACCACGTTGATTGCCGCTTCAGCGTCGTGGCCGCTGTTGGTCGCGCCAGCTTGGCCTAGGTCTCCAGTCAGCTGAAAGGACCACCATGACGGTATTTCCTACCTGCAACCTCCAACTGTCTCCTGATCCTGCGTCTGAATCGCTCTTGATCGAATGGAACTGGCGCGGGCGCTCGCTGGCTGTGCCGGAGCACCTCCTCGCTCGCAGCACTGTTCTGGAAAGCTTAAGGACCGCCACGGAGGGATCGGCGACGATGCCATTTCCTTTGGGATGTCTGGAAATTTACTCGCAGTTTGTGACTGGGTTGGGACCTATCGACTGGCTGCTCAATGCCATGAAGGTACTTGTCTCTGTGCGCTGAGCTGTATAAACTGAGCATGACGTCTTTCCAGAAACGGTGCGTAGGTATATATGCTGCATCATGATTTTTCTTGTTGCAAGAGCGCACTCTAGCGTGTTGGTCTAGCCGGTGACGGTCCAGCGGAAGCTAGGTCGCCATCGACTCCGGGTCTGTGAAACATGGCGTGGCTCCGAGCCTGAGCTTTGTTTGTAGCTCTAAAATAAGGTTTATGGCAGGTCGCAGTGGCTCGCCATGGCGATGGCTGATGCTTTGTGTTTGAAGCTGTCAGATTTGAACGCGACGTGCAACGCTGGATCCATGTGCGTGCCTCTCTCGTGCAGACCCGCCACGGCTAAGATATGCAGGTCGCACACTTTCTGCGGGATCAAAGGACGACATCTCGTGCAGCTGCGGATGTTGCTGAAACCATCGACTCAGTCCAATCGTGGGACAGCCCGGCAGCGAGCAAACTCCTCCAGAAGCTCGAGCAGCTCGAACCCGACCTGCTCGTCCTGGTGTTCCAGCAGACAAAGCTGCCTCTGCATGTCGCGTTCGCGCACTTGCCATGCGGTCTGCACTCCTGCGCGCTCCGCTCCCGCGTCTCGGAGGGTTGCTTGGTGTTACAAAGGCAGCTACGGCGGTCAATCTTGCCCACACTCGGCCTACATTTTTCCACTCTTTCATACGTTCACCATTTAGACCTATCCCATAATGACCTCGGTCGTGCCGCGTCGGATCTGGCCCTGCTGCTCTGCCCATTACAGGTGCGCTCCTGGCAACGTGGGACCTGCACCTCCGCCCAGCCGGGCCCAGGCGAAGCGGCACTGCCCCGCGAGCCCGTTTATCTGTGTCTCCCACAAATACTGCAGCCGAGCGCTGCCCTGCCTGCCAAAAAACACGTCTGTCGGCCAAGTCAATGGGCATCTCGCACGATCTGTCCCCCTGGCACAAGGGCGTCTGGCACAAGGGCGTTGGTGCATTGCCATGAATCGTGCCTCTGTGTTGGACCACCTTGTGGAGCATACATCTGTAACGTATGTCAGTCCAGCACAAGGGCGTCACAGCCAAACCCAGCAGTGGCCACTGTTCACAGCAGCACCCATCACACACTGGTTGCGCACCTGTCCTACAATCTGCGTGTGCACAGGCTGCCTGTCACACTCCCTAAGCGAGTGCAAGCCCTCTCAAGCGAGCACTCTGGTCCCTGCATGCCTCTTCTCAAACCTGTTGTCAAGCCGGTTGTCATATGTGCACGCGTGTCACCCATTCTCATCCACTCCGCTGCTCACACACCACCTCAACTAGATCTATCACAGTGTCACAAACCACCTCAACATCACCACCCCTCCAGCATCATCCAGCCCTCACCTTCGTGCCGTCTCTCCACCCGCAAGGCCCGGCCCACTTCACCACAGCGCAACGCCCCACACCATCCTGGCAAAACCCTAGTCCCATCCCTACTGCAGGCACTCACCTTCCTCTCTCTCGCCTCCACCGCCATCGGCGACGCCGGCCTCACCGCCGTCTCACCGCACCTCGGCAACCTGCGCCGCCTGCGCCACCTCTCCCTCGCGGACGCCGGCCTCACCGCCGCCGCCGCCAAGCCGCTGCTGCGCGCGCTGCCGGCCATGGCTGCGCTGGAGCACCTTGACGTCGCGCGCAACGCGTTTGACATCGCCGGCCACGTCGCGCTCGCGCCGCTGCTCGCCGCGCTGCCGCGCCTGCGCTTCCTCGACAACGTGGGCGCGCGCTTCACAGCACGCGCCTTCTCCCCGCCGACCATCCTGCCCCCCACCCTTTCTGCCCTCGAACACCTCAGCCTTCAGGTGCCCCCCCCGACCTCCCCTACCCCTTCTACTGTTGCATCATCCCTCCCAGCTGACCGCCTGCTGCACCCTCTGACTCAGCTCGCACGTTCCCACCAGACGCCTGCGCAGCGGCACCTGCAGTGGACGGGACCCTCGGTTGGGGCCATGTGCGACGAGGGCCGCGCGAATGCGCCTGCGTAATGGGTGAGCGCGACTCATGCTTCACATGCCCCGCAACACCCGCGACCAGTAGTGTGGGACCAACAGTGTGCACCGCCATTCCGCAGCCCAGGTCTACCGGTGACTCCTGAAGTCCTGTGGCCACATGTTCCGCTGGACAGCCACTGTACCTGCTGCTGGCTGCTGCTCAGAGGCCAGCTGTGGGGGTTGCTGCAGCTCCACCTCACTCCAGCTTCTGGTCACACCAGCTCCTGGTCACTGCTCACGCCCGGGGTTGTCAGGGCCCCTCAGCTGCAGGTGGTGCCAGCTGTTGCAGCTTCTGTGCAGCTGCACCTGTGTTACAGCAAGAGCTGCACCTGTGTGTGTCTGCTGCACACTGGGATGATTGACTGATTGAATGATTGATTGAAGCTGGGCTGTTCCCAGCAGCCCATGGAGTGCAGCACAGCATGGACCTGTGCAAAACAGTGCATAACGGGTGTTCAATTTGTGCTCGTAGCTGCACAGGTGTGTCCACCACAGTGAGCTCGTGTGCTGATGCAGCTCTGTCATGCTGTGTCATGCTGTGCTGGTTGCAGCCCCTAGGCTTCCTGCAGCTGTTGCTGGGGCCAGTCAGGTGCTCCGCCTGACACAGCCAGGCTGACACAGCATGCATATATAAACCGCCCTACCTTGTGTTACACAGTGATAGATCTAGGACTCAGCAGCGCCGAGGCAACAGACCAGGCAACATGCAGATAATCCTAACCCCTACCTTGTGTAACATGTGCACCAGCTGAGTCACCGGTCGTTCCGACAGCTACCCCCACATGCATGAACACCGAACAAACAGCTCCGCTACACCTGTAGCCACCCGTGTTTGTACACTCGTGGCCACCAGCGCGACCGCTCTAACCGCACAGCGCCGGTCGCGCACCGCTGCATGACCTTGCACCGCATCTCTCGCATCTCGCCAGGCATCAAGCACGCGACCATCAGACGAACTTCGGTTTTGCCAGAACGCTGACCGCTGCTGACCGCCGCAGGTGCACTCGACGGCAGCGTCTGACGTGTGCAGCGTCACTCTGCCTCTCGCGCGCTGCACCGCGCTCGCATCCCTCAAGCTGCACTTCGAGCACTCCTCCGACGACGTGCTTGCCCTCGCCCTGCGCCCCCTACACCACCTCCGCCACCTCACTCTCTCCACCTCCACCCAGGTCGCCCTCTCCGCGGCCCCCCTCCTCGCGCCCCTCACCGCCCTCACGCTACTCCACCTCTCCGCCTTCCGCCTCCACGACCGCGGCGCCTTCCTCTCCACGCTCACCGACCTCCTCGACCTGCGCCTGCACCAGGCCTTCGTCGAGTGCGAGGCCGAGCCGCCCCTGGCGCCCTTCCTGCCCTTCCTGCAGTGCCTGACCGCGCTCGCGCTGGAGAGCAACTCCGCGCTCGCCACACACTTCGACCCCCTCGGCCACGCGCTCACGCAGCTCTCGCTGCTCTCCTGCCTGCGCTTCCGCGACAACCACGAGTGCTCTGAGTCCCCACCCTCCGCCCTCTTCGGCCAGCTCACCGCTCTCAGCCTCCTCGAGGTACGCACAGGACACCGTCAGTGCGCACTGCCTTTGCTCGCTGCCAATGAGTCGTGGGCTTGTGCAGCTGCGCCCGTCCCTGCCGAGACCGGCCGCGCTGCCGTTTCGCTCTCCGCGCAGCACAGCACACCCCTCAGCTGCGTGTGCGGCACGCTTGCAGCGCGAGCATGGTCAGCTCCGCCGCTGGGATGCTCGGGTGGCGCGTCATGCTGCGCTGTGGCTGCAGGTGCTGGACCTGGACAACTCGTGGCTGCCAGACTCGGTGGCGGCGGCGCTGGCAGCGTCGCTGAGCGGGCTGCCGCGGTTGCAGCACCTGAACATCAGCACCAACCCGCTGTGGGATGAGGGCGCGCGCGCGCTCGCCGCCGTCCTCCCCTCCCTCTGCCGCCTCACCTACCTCAACCTCTCGGACACCTGCGTCGCGAGCCTCGAGGCTGCGCTCCTCCTCGCCGCCCTCTCCTCCCTCACCGCCATTGAGTCCCTCGACGTGTCAAACCTCTGCGACGGCCGCGACAACCACGCCGGCCCGGCCGCCGCGTTTGAGCTCGCGACCGCACTCCCGAGCCTACGCCGGCTGCGTGCGCTCAACGTCGCGTCGGCGGACTTTGGCCACGGGTTTGCGCCGCTCGCGCGAGCGCTGTGCGCGCTGACCACACTCACGCTGCTCTCCGTCGGCGACCAGCGGCTGCCGGAGGACGCGGCGGCCGCGCTCGGTCCGTGTCTCGCCGCGCTGCCCGCGCTGGCTCACCTCGACATGGCCAGCATGGAAGCCTCGGCGGGGGCGGTGTTCGCGCCACGCCCCCCGCCGTTCTTCTCCGCGCTGACCGAGCTCAACCTGTCGGGCTGTGACCTCGGGGACCTGGGCGTCGCGCAGCTTGGGCCGGGGGTGGCATGCATGTCGTCGCTTGCGCGGCTGGGCCTCGCGCGCAACAAGCTAACAGACGCTGGCGTGCGCGTGCTGGCGCCGTACCTGACGCGTCTCTCGGAGCTGCAGAGCGTCACGCTCACCTCGAACGACATCAGCAGCCGCGTGTTTGTGCAGCGCGCGCGTGACCCTGCGCTCTCAAGCATGGCTGTCTTCTAGCGGTGCTCTCGCCAGGTCAGCACCATGCCAGCGCTGGCTTACCCCCCCCCCCCCCCCTCTCGCCGCGGACACCGCGGCTGCACCGCAGATCGTGTGTCCTGCATGCTGTGGCAGCGTGTGCCCGGCCGCTGCGGCCAGCCCCTGCTGCCGGACTCCGGCCGTCGATTCTGCAGCCGGGCCTGTCCCGCGGCAGAGCCAAGAGGATCGTCTGAGGAGCACAGCTGGACTGCTCCGAAACTGCTGACGGCTGTCAGAGCACAGTGCGGGTGTTGGCGGGGGGGGCGGGGAGTTTGAGCCGTCGTAACTCCACCGCTCGTGCTGTCGGCGCTCATAACGTGGCCTCGCTGGATGCGCAGAGTTTCTGGTGGCTGCGGGTGTTGCGTAGGCGGGCTGTGTGGTGACGGAATAGCTGTGCGGCTGACAGGTGGCCGATGATGGGCGTGGCTGGGCCATGATGGGCAGAGGCAGTCGTGCAATGGTGGGATGGTGGTGGGGTGTGCAGGATGGGGCCGGTATTGGGGCGGGTGTGTGTGGTGTAGGTTGCCGTGGCCTGCTGGCGAGGCATGTAGCGTACAGGTTTGCGGACTCGGGTACGGAAATGTCTGGCTGTGATCATGTTGTATCATGGCAACGTGCTGCCAGTGTGTGTTCGAGGTGCGTCGTTGCAGGCATGCAAATCGCCAGTTTGCGGCTCAGCTTTCAATGCAAATGCCGCTTCTTGTTGCCTGATTGCAGTGGCGCTCACGCCAGTGTCATCGTCTGCTCTCGCAAACCTTCCACGATGGCCTTGCTCGGGCTTGATCCATGGATCACCACAGCAGCGGTTCACCAGCATCTTGCAATTGTCACCGCCTGGTGATAGAAAAGCCGGGAAGCCAAGTCTGGGATGGCTGTCTTGGGCATGGTGTACATGGGTCACTGTATTAAATAGGCATACTGAGAGGCAATCCCGGCGCACTTTTCCCTGTACAACATGTCAAGACGTGCGGCGTCGCAAGCCACTCTGTTTCATGTCCATGAGGGAGGGCATGAGGGGCTGCTGCATGTTAGGTCCCTGGGTGCATGTTGGGTTCCCGGGTGCACTGGGTCCACGGCATGACGACGCTCTGAGCGCCGGTCGGCACAGGATTGTATGGTTTGCACTCAGATTAAATAAGAAGCGATGGCGGTCGTACCCTCGGGCAAGACTGACACATTTGACGGAGGTAGCAGTGCGATGACACCCACGAACATCCCGGGGCGTTGTCAACATCCCCGGAGTTTGTTGCAGCGCAAATGACTGGTGCCGTCATCATTCCTTTCGCGCAGACTTTGCAGCTGTGACTCATGTCAATTGACATAAACGCATTTGTACCGCCAGATCTGTAGCCATTGCTAGGCCAACGTCGGTGCGCAGCGTTCTGTACCACACAGAAGTGCACCGCACCTGTATGAACGATCGCGCGCCGAATCGCTTCTTGTGTTGTTGCTCGGCTTTCTCAGTGTCTCGATCTTCTGTTGGGGCGCTGTCCCTTGCCACATGAACGGCTTGACAGCGTTCCGCAGGTGGAGCATGCAAGCTTACGTTACACTCCCGCAAAGCCGTGAGCGCAGCGCAAGGTCGCATCGAGTTGGGCCTCAGTAGCTACACCTACAAGCGTGGAAAGCGATCAAACTAAACATTTCCTGGGTTGACGGGGGTCGGTGTGTTGAAACGTGTTTCGCAGGTTTCGCGCGCGTAGAAGATTCCATACTGTTTGCGGAAAAGGGACATCTGGCAGGCGATCCAGCTATATCGCATGTGCATACAGGCCGTAGCCAAGAATAAATTGATGTTTGAGCGCGTGATGCACTTCAGGTGTCCCACGAGCTGAGCGAGTCCGCTGCGGCGAGTGGATATTCGCTCCGTTCAAGTGGGACAGGACGACGTCTTGTGAAACATTTCCGGACGAGCACAGACACCATTAGATCACACAGATCTTGCCAATCAGGTGCAGTCATCAGGTTCTGCAGCGAGCTCGTGTCACCTGCATTCGACCTGGCAGGATCAGATGCTGTGTTCTGCGATGATTCAACCAGTGCCCACTGTATTGGGGAACAGCACACCTTGTGAATTGCGATGCTGTCATGTTGTGGAGCACCATTGAGCGATGCATTCGACTCGCCGCCGTTCGAAGACAACGCAGTGTGCGCCTTGAATTAGCCGCAGGCTTGCATGCTGTTGGCAACAATACGGCCAGGTCGCCACCCGGGCCAGACATCCGACAGCAGCCTCCCATCTGCGGCCTGCAAATGTTGGTACTTCCATGGCTGTTGTTATCGGTAGTGCCTGTGTGCTGTCGTGCATATGAGGGGAGCCCGGTGCTCGTCTGGCAAACACTGCTGTGCTGCTGCTTCCATGGCATACTCCACGGCTCTCCAAGGCCTTTATTTGCCTCGTTTCTTGTCTACGTGAGGGCCTCAGTGATACGTTGTCGCGGCCTAAGTGTCGTGTTCAACGTCGCGATATTAAAGCTGGCGGTCGTCTGGCCAGCAGCGCAGTCCTCCTGCAGCCCGATTGCACTGCATATGACCCTGTTATGCCCAGTTCAGGCTCTCGGCCATGCTTCGGAAGGAGACCACCTGAAACTGTTCAAAGACGCAGACGCTGACATCGGCAGCCTGCTCGCCGCAGCTCCCCCATCGGG
Organism: Ulva mutabilis; assembly: GCA_900538255.1. Taxonomy (NCBI): domain Eukaryota; kingdom Viridiplantae; phylum Chlorophyta; class Ulvophyceae; order Ulvales; family Ulvaceae; genus Ulva; species Ulva mutabilis. Next base: position 1,275,502 of record UNSF01000001.1, read on the forward strand.
GCCTGCAGCTCCTCGGACCCATGAAAACACAAACACGGGAGTCTTGGGTGTACATCCATATGGACTTCAGCCGTGGAACATGGGAGGCGCCTCACCGGCGTTCCCGTTTGCCCAGACCGCAGCACTGCACACAGCAATGCTTCCGGACGATGCCCGACCCGGATCGTCAACCCTTCTTCTACCCAGCCACATCGCCACAGCGCCGTTGACAACGCTTCCTTTGCCAAATGTGGGAAGCTTCGAGGCGCCCGACGGTGTGGCTCCATGCCCACAATCATTCTGCAGCGCGGAGTTCTTGTATCATCCTGCCCTGAAAATACGTGCGATGATAGACTTGCTGCATCACAGGCTGTCGCTGGCCTCTCTCGAGTGTTGGGGTCCTGCATCGTCGTTTACCCCCACTCGACGGTAGCTGGCATCTAAACTCATCACAGGCCCGGTATCACTACCTCTGAGAGTGCGCAAGACATAAAACTGTTACGATGTAATGCAGCTGCCATGGGCATTCCGTGGACGCCTCCAGCGCAAGAAAGCTCTCTGGGAATGGCCAATGGCGACAGTGCTGATGCTTACCAGGACATGACCACATCGGAGCTGCTTGAGGTATACGAGCAGCAGCAGGAGGAGCTGGTCAAGCTCTCCAAGGAGCTTGCAGACTACACTCGAAAGAACATCCAGCTCTCCACGCAGAACCTGGAGCAGCTGCAGCAGCTGCAAGACACCAACTCCCCGATCGTGTCCAACATGATCATGCAGCCACCACTACTGTCACAGCTGGCCACCCGCGTCCGCCAGCAGGCGCAGGATCCCCCCGCGCTCCTCCGCAGCGACGGCACGACCGCCGTGGCTGCCGGCAGCGGCGGCGCGGCCGTCGGCACAGAGGACGGGCCACGGCCGCGCTCCCGCGGGAGCACTGACGAGGGCAGCCGCGAGGCATGCCCGGAAGAGGTGCGGGTCAGCCGGCCGCGTGGCGTGGTGACGCAGGAGCAGGCGGCCGCGATTCTGATGCAGATGTCGCAACGCATGGCCGACCCGGGCGCGTCCCGGCCGTCGTGACACCACTGGTGGCCACACGTGCACAATCAAACCGGTGCCACATGCAGCCCGTGTCCATCGTTCCGCCCGCTCTTGGCGCCCGCATCCTGATGGTCTTGCAGACCTCCTCCGCCTGCCGGCCAGTTGGGCCTGCATGCGGTCCGCCGCCATCTGTTGGCTGTCGCTGCCGCGCATCCGGAGTGCCCTGCAGGAGTCGTGGCGGCTGCCAGGCGAGCCGGCCGAGGACGTGTGATGATGGCCCCGGCTGCAGGACGCCTAGCAGCCGGGGCCATCATCACATGGGAGTTGCGAGAGAGGAGGCGCGCTGTGGCTTGATGGGCGGCAGGGCAGCTGAGAAGAGAGGCTAGCAGCAGAGTGGGCTGCAGAGAGGCTGGGGCATGGTGTGCATGGCGCGCAGCGAGGGCCCGTTTTGGTTGAGGCTGGTGGTGTGCCACGTGGTTTTGTGAAGCGAGAGAGAGAGAGAGAGAGAAAGCGGTCGTGCGGATGGCCGAGGCAAACGATGAAGCGTCTCAACTGCGGATTTGCGTGTGAAATACGTGCCTGCATGAGCGGTGAGCTCCGAGCATGTGGCACAGGTAGGATCGTTGTTTGTTTGCGCCGACCCTGCCAGTTCAGGTCTGGGCTGCAATGTGAGCATGGCCAAGTAGATGATTTCCTCAGGAGTTTTTCGGCGGGCTGTGGGTGGTGCTATGGAAAGTCGTAGTTTGGGCGGGACTGCAGAAGCGGACGAGTTTCAGAGGCTGGTGCCCATCCTGGCGAGCGTCGTGCGTGCGATTGACTGCAGACAAGATCACCTGTAATGAAAGTGTGGCATGGAGACCTCCTGTACGCACTTGTCATGACAGTATCACGCACCTCATCGTGGAGGTTGGCTTTCACGTTCACATGGTCTCCTGGTACTGACCGCGTGCAGTGCTCGCTGATGCGATGCTTGTAGACACAAGCGGGATTGTATACAATTGCGTAGGTTCCCTCGCAGGCAGCGGGAACGTCGATGTAGGGCGCTTGGCTGGTTAGTAGTAGTGATGTCTCAGCGTTTTAAGGCGAGGCCGATCCATGTTGAAATACAGTGTCGGTGGCGTGTGTTGTCGTACCGCGCAAGCCGGTCATGCGGTAGCCTGTTACTCTCTTCACTGCAGTTTCCTCCTGCATCACTTCTTAGCTGGTCCTGCATCAGGTGTGGCAGGCCGCATCATGTTCGTCCAACATCCTGGTGCTTGCACCGCCGCGATATGGACCTAGGAAACTACAAGCTTCGCGACGGCATCCCGAACACATCGTCACCAACCTTCGCCACGCCCGCACAACTCACGCTCCCGTGAAGCACACGCTTGGATCAACCCTTGCAGCTAGACGATTTTGGCCAGCAGGAGGCCACAGGCGCGGCGTCCTTGCAGGCGGTGACAGCGAATCGTAAGCACATCAACGAACATGAGGGCCGTACGCAGTTCAATTTGATTCGAATGGCCGCTAGCCAGGTAGCCCATTTCATGGACGGCCGTGTATATCTGCCTTTTCCCGTGACCGTGCGAGTGTATACCTGGCCGCTGGCGCCTGTGCGCACCAACATCATCAGCGCCTGCTTGACCCCTTCGGATGGGAGATACACAGCCTAATGTGGAGATGCTGCCTGCTCGTGTATTATGGGCGCAGCGGAGGATTCGTTCGGCTTACATCACCACGGGATCCACCCCATCCATCGGCTTCGTCGCATGCGCATGCAGGCTGGTGTACAATTTTCCCCGCTCCGGGTGACTGACGTTGCCAGTAGCAACCTGTACCATACACTAGCACGGGCTGTGCATATCGTGACTCAGGACAGATCTGCGTTGACTCTCCGTGGAGGAGTAATCGGATGCTGCGCAGGCGGATTCTAGATCTAGAGAGTACTGGAACAGGCATGCAGACATAGTTCCACGGATCCATTCACAACATGCGAGCATACGTATGTTGAGGGGTGTGAGCATCTCACTTTGGATCAAAAGGAAAAGTGGTGGTGTTGCATCTCGGAAGTGCATGTGTTGGTGATGCGCATCACACAGGCAGCCTGACTGAGTGCAATCCACAACAGTTCCAAGTGCTTGAGACATTGGTGTCCCCAGACTGCATGACATTTCTGAGTATTCGCAGGATTTGCAGCCATTCACGAGTGCTGACGACCGAGTCTGCAAAGTGAAGCCGAGGCATAGGCACCATCTGTGCTTGCCTGCCATATCGCAACATGTGCTTGATCTGGTGGGTGCCTGTGGCGAACAGTATCCCGAAAATCCGGGCAGACATTTGCAAACGCCACGTGGCACGTCTCTCGCCGACTCATCGGCTAGCATACTACAGATGCAGGATGTGTAGCACTTGCCCAAGTACCATCTGGCCCACGCGCAGCATGCGCAGCGTTCCAGTTGAGATATCTCTCGCTCAATACATCAACCATGCTGCGGCACTAATATCGGTCACGTGCACGTGCACCATTCGCCCGCCAACCGTTGCAACTTGCATTGAACTGGTGCCCATTTGTGAGCACCAGGCTGCGTCCTGGTGGGTACGCACGGACCGCAAATGCAATCGAGCGGCCTGGCATGAATGTCTGCTTTGCGGACAACTCGCGAGGCCTCGGCGCGCCATAACAATGCAGTCAATCAGGTGTTTGGTACCACAGTACTAGCACGTGGCGACATCTCGACACATATCGCCTCGATCGGCGTTTGCCGTTGGCATGCATGAAGCTCCAACCAAAGCGGAGCAGCTTCGCGGTGGTGATGCATCGATGCTCTGTGCGCAGCGCGTGCAGGCAGGCACGGGCGGGCACAGATCCGCGCGCCATGCACATAGCAAGGCGGCTGCGCCGTCGACAGGAAGGCGCTGCAGCGCTGGCATTGTGTGCGCAGTGCCAGCCACGCCATGCCCCCCCGCGAAATGCGACCGAGATGTGTGCGCATCACAATCACAACAACCTGACAACCCTGCGCAGCACACACGTGAGCTAGCTGGCCAGCTGGTCTTGAATCGCGCCGGCATGTGCGCAGCAATCGAGCGGCGCGCTTGGAACAAATACGGCGTGACCATGCGCCTCTGGCAGCGGGAATTCTGTGTGAACACTGTGAATGCTGTGGCAAACTTAAGCAGCCTAGCATGCAGCGGTGGAGTTTTAACCCTGGGGATGCTCTGTCACGCACTCACGTCATCACATGTCCCCTCTGGCCACTTGCCCCCATGGCCTCTGATCCGAGGCTCGGATGCGCAGAACAATTTCACGACCGTGCACGGTCGCGATCGGAAAGGCCTGATGCTCATGACGGGGCTCGCGGGGCCGCTGTACGGAGACGCTACTGCATGCGCCTTGCTGTGCCTTGAAAGCACATCGATATGTCGAAAGCATGATTTCGTCCGGAGCGCAGCGACTGCAACGCGACGCAACTGCGTCGCGCGAATGCCCGAAGCTACCCGAAGACTCTAGTCGCGAGGCCTCGGCCGAGCGTCATACACCGTACCTTCGCGAAGAGTCCGGCGCCGCTTCGCTGTGCGCACCATCACAGGCGCGCCAGGCCTGGCGCCAGATGGCCAGGCTAACCTGTTCCTGATACCGTGCAGCGTTTGCAAACCATGTTCACGCTAATCTATGTTTGTTGCGCGTCCCCGAGAATGACTTGTGCGGCTGAGCAAGGAATGTGCTTGTTCCGGAAATCTAACTCTTTTGATTGCTCTGGCCAACTGCTGCTAATTCACTGACTCGGTATGCATCGGTGCTTCAGTGATTCTCACCGCTTCAGGAGGCAGAACTGCTTTCCTGCAGCTGGAGCTCGGCTACAGATCTTGATATTTAGTGGACTAAACTAAGTGGCAGACATGATGCTAAATTATTACAGCACAACAAGCTCTTCCTGGCGCTTGCGGCATCTGCACACAAAAACGCCGCACGCCGCCCCACGCCGGAAACCACAGGTGCCGGGCTTGCTGATGCAGCATGCACGAAATTGAGCACAAACGCATGCATAAGGCCATGTACCGAGATAGCGCGCTACAGCGCCAAATATGCATTAAATTTACACTCGCGCAATGGCAGTTGGCAGGAAACCAAGTGTCTATTGTTCAGCGCTATACACCGCAGGTGCACGGCGCATCATACTTCTTTCATCTTGTGCTGGGTGAACTGCACGAACCAAGACGCGCAGTCGAAGCCATCTGAACGCCGCGTCAACCAGCGCATCAGCCTTCTCCGCATTTCATAAAATTTTGTAGGTAGTATGGTGATGTCAATAGACGCAAATGCGATTTCGCAGCAGGCGTACGCCTCAGCTGTTACTACAGCTCAGGCAGCACCCCATGGCGAGCACGTATGCAGCCATTCTTGCGTCGTCACACACTTGTTCGGGAACTGCTACCGATGCGAGGCATCCAACCAGATTCATGTCTGTGACCGGAACTGCACTCAATTGATCGAGTGGGACAGGCACACCATGCTATGTCGGGTGTCCAAGAAGGCGTTCCCCCGGCAACATGTGAACACACATGACATCGACAGGTGCGCGCGTAGCACCAGAGTTTCGCAGTGGGTCTGGACAGTAGTCATCGTTGCAGAAGCACTGGTCGGAAAGGCAACAACTGTTTGTACATCCCCAGGTCTCCGGATGCCATGCAAATGCCTCACGCGGTTAACATCTGTTGCAGGAAAAGGTGCAGAGTCGAAGATGGTAGTTCAGTACTGCATCCATGCTGCAGGGGTCGCATTTGAGCGGCAGCGCACTTCGCGCAGCTGCTTGTGTCCCGAACGGACACTGTACATCAGTCGACGAGACGCGCGGTGCCGGATGGCCGCTGCTCTCAGGCAAGTCAGCAGCTATGTCCAGCTTTCCCGAAAATTTTCTGTAGAGCGATGAACAGGTGGAGTGGAAGGGAGCAGCGGAGCTGGAGCCACCAGTCACGAGGCAAGCCTGCCTAGAAAAAACAGGCAAGTGTTGCCAAAATGAGAATCGATTTTCTCACATGCTGTGCGAGCTGACAGCGTGTTATGGTTGAGCGCAGAAATGGCAGGTAGTGAGCTAATTTTTGTTGTCATGTCCAGCTCTAGAACCAAGCCTTGCGCAAAGTGATGCCACAGCAAGTTTGATCAACGAATAATGGGATGTGTAAACGAGGATTCACACAGCTGCAAATGTATCAAATACTTGCGTGAGATGCTATATTCAATGGACCAGTAGGTGCAGGACTTGGACACTAGAATCTGGTCGCTTCCAGTGAGTGGGAGCATGTTGAGCTTATTGCTGCAACGTCGGCACAATGTCACTTTCATCAGGTCACAGCTGGCTGAAGTCACAACTGACAATAAAGTCATGCGCCGTTTCCATTCACCCCGCCGCCTTCGCATGGCCGCACACCAGCTACGACATCTATACTCTGGGCATGCTGCATGCTATCATTCTCTGGTGCAAGCAACTGCTCGTGGGCCATAACATCAACTCGCCCACGAAACTTGACATAAGGGGAGAAAAGCAACAAATTTGATACGTGACTAGTGTACAAGCACGCAAAGCGCTCCATGAGATTAGCATACATACTGTTTTGGTACCCTGCCTTGAGCATCTGCCCCCAGACTGGATGGAATGACTCGTGGTGTGCCCTCAGGCACTGTGTATGCCGGTCACTGATGCTCTGCCGCTCTCGCAGCCCTGCCTGCAGCTGTGCGTCAGTGTCTGCCCTCCACTCGCCGTCACCTGTGTCGTGCCTGCACATGCAGCCACCGGTGAAGGGGCACACCGTGGGCGCCGCCAAGCTGCATGCACCCACGGATCATGGCTGCAAGCTGTCCGTGCAGCACACATGCATGCGCCCATGCCACCCGCATGCATGCGTGCAGCGCGTGTTGACACCTGCGTGAGTGGTTCAACTCAAGCGTGGGGCTCCTCAGATTCACTCACGCTAACAACCTTCCACTGCGATTGTGACAGGGAAGACATGGCTGCTGAGCCGCAGCGCAGCACTCGAGGCCGCCCCATTGCGGCCAGGCTCTGCCATTGCGCAGAAGAAAATGCAATTCCACTTTTTGCTCTCTCAGGTGGCGTTTGGACCACGGATTGGTGGTTCTCGCCGCTGGTCTGCTCGAACCACCGTTTCCGCCTGACTGACACCCTGACGGCAAAGCATGTCCACCCCTCACAAGAAGCCAGCCGCACAGGAATGCAGCGGGCGCGTGCGCATCGCATAGATGGAATCGGCCAGCGCGGCTCGACATCCCGCGTCAGGCCCGCAGTGCAGCCACCATGGTAACAGCATCAGACAAGGCAAGTATGCTCCCACCGCTGCGCGTGCCGCTGCAAATACGTGCACACACACAGGCCGCACACAGGAAGGCTGTGGGGCCGCACTGTTGCGCGTCCAGAGCCCACTGCAGGCGGTGGATGCGCTCGTCGGCAGCGTCGCGCAGCTGGCGCAGCAGGTGCAGCTCGTGCTGCGTTTCGCGGCAGCGCTCCGCGGCGTGCAGCTCCATCTGCAGCTCCGGCACGATCAGCATCGTGCGCCAGCCCATGGCCTTCTTGCTCTTGAGAATGTCGCCGTAGATGTGGTCCCCAATGTAGAGCACGCCCGCCGCGTCGGTGATGCCGAGGATGCCGTGCAGGTCGCTCACTGCGCCCCCCTGGAACACTTTCTGCAACGCAGTGCGGCCCCGGTCAGGCGCAATTGTGTGCTGTGCAGCCACAGTGAGCACGGTTGCGGATGGTGCGGACACCGCGATCCTTGGACAATCGGACAGGGGAAGTGGAGTGTGCGGAAGGGGTGCTGATGCAGTCAGTGGGAGATGGAGACGCTGCAGTATTTGGGCTTCGGCTTGGTCGGCTCGAATGCCCCATGCTGGATTGGCAAGGCCAGTCACAATGGTGACTACCACACATTTGAGGCGGCGGTGACAGGCATGAGCTCGTGGGGAATCTGTGTGTCAGCACTGCCTGCCACCTGGATGGGTGGCGGTGTTGGGGTCGAGGCCTGCTTTGCCTGACAAGTTGCTGCTTGCACGGCCGCGCATGCCTTACTCGGCGGGCTCAAAGCAGCTGCTCCAGCGCGCAGGGAAGCACAGATGTCCGCATGGACAACCAGTGGCAGGCCCGGCAGGACATCTACCCAACCCGGTGGCGATACAAGTGTGTCCATTACTGTTGGGTCGCGAAAGGGTGCTCCGTCAGATCGGACCGGGACGGCAGGAGCGCGATGGTACACCAGTCGGCGCTGGCAAGCGACGAATTGCAGAAACATACCACGCCCTCCATTTGCGGTGAAGATGTCGCTGGCATTGACGATGGCAGGTCTGCCTGGTCAATTGGCAGAATTGGGGCGCCGTTGTCGGTGTTGCTCAGGCGGCTGTCCTGAGCATTCACCGCGAACAAGAGGTTGCGCTCAGTGAAGAAGCCAGGCTTTCGGCAGCCCGTCATGACGACATCAAAATACTGCAAACCAGGCGATATCGAATGTTAGTAGACGTACTCGACTTAATCCAGGTGCTGCATAGAGGTCTTGTACCGTCCAACCGCACAATATGATCAGGGCTCAAACGCCACCGCGCCGACTGCAACTGCAGCAACACTCAGATACCAAACAAACCGTGCACAATGCATCAGTTGTCGATAAGAAGCCATGTTGATCCAGACGCCGCGATGGCTCACACTGCTTTGTTGCATAGAGGCCATTGAGGCACAGCTTGACATGCCAGGCAGGCACGCACAGATGTAAGCAGGTAAAGGATTGATGCACATGCCAACTTTGCGCACCCGCAGCCAATGTGTGTTGCGCTCAGCCCCGACCTTTCCATCAACCAAGAAATTCATCACGACGTTCGTGTAGTCCCACAGAGAGTTGGTGGCAATGAACACCTTCCGCCCAGCCTGGCGGTACATCTCCAGCAATGGCCGCAGAGCTTCGTCCTGCACAAAGGCGTGAAATATAGGACGGTGTTTGATGTCAAGGGGGGGTGCATGTGCACCTCCGCGCCTGATATGCTATGTGCCAGTGACCCAATGGGCTTCCGGTGTTTCACATCCCTGCACAGACCTCAACACCAAGACAGACTTTTGACATCGATGCAGCGGCGACATTTTCAAGGTACGTAGCATGTCCAATGCATTGACGATTTGCTTTGTGCTATCGAGAGCTTGCTGACCTCAGTGTACGCCTCAACATTAATGTCAGCGTTCTCTGCCATGGCAATCGCGAGCGGGCTGGTGGCGGCAGGGCCAGTGTGCAGGAGCAGCGGCACCAGGCCATATGGCGCTACCGAGCGAGCAATAAATATGGCAAAGCGCATCAGCAAGACACACCTTGTGAATGTACTTGGAGGGGTTGGCTGCCACTTCAGACTTCAGCGAGCCATCTCTATGGCACAGGTCAACAGCGCCCCGAATGTCACGGTAGATGTCCTGCAGAGAACGTGCGGGCTCAGCGATGAAACTGCAGCGAGCTTGAGCAACCTGGGGTGGCTAGAAGTCCCGCAGCAAACGCAGCACCGGCACTGGGAGAACACCTTGTATGGTTTCTGTGTCAGCATCTCCGAGGACCCCACATCCTTCAGATCCACAATTTGCATGAACAGATAGGCCTCTGCAAGTGAGAAGAGCGTGTCGATGGTGGTGTAGTCGTCTGTGTCGAAGCTGTGGCGCTGCGTTCCGGAGAGGTACGCCTGTTGGCGCTGCTCCTTTGACATGCGGGTCAAACCATGGAACGCCAGCTTTACATACTTGTGCCGGTCGACCTTGATCACATTGCCGCGGGCTTTGTCTATTGTCAGCCCCCTCATCATGTATTGCCAGTCGAATTCAAACTGGCGCAGTTCTTGTGGGTATCCAAAATTCGTGGTGAGCTGGTGCACTGTCTGTGAGTACGCTAAGTGCTCAAAAGTCTCGGGCTTGTACTGTGCCAAAGTGTAGTCCTACATGCGTCACCTGTCAGTTCCTGTCGCTAGCCAGCTAGCAGTGCCGTTGTGATGTGCAGCGAACAGTCATTCGCATCGAAGCAGGGTGGTGCATATGCCCACATGACTTGTTGTGCCGACCCATGTCACCACCAAGACTACAGCAGGGCAACACCTTTAAGAAATGACATGACTTGGATGAACACACAGTGCCTGACACTTTGCAGTACAGGCTGTGCAGGGTGACTGATGTTGGGAATGTTCCTGCCTAAAGCGAATCTTTCAGCTCAGGCCAGGGCAGCGTATCAGAATGCACTTGACACCTTGCAGCGCACCATATCGAAGCCAATTGCTTGCATCTGGCTCAAGTCGATGGTGCGATTGCAGAACACATTCCGTTCACGAGCTACACCAACGGATGCTGTCTCGTCCATCCACCCAGACACGCCCGAATCATTGGGTGTTGACGGAGGAGGAATAATTGCCTGATGTTGAGCTGGGTACTCGATCATGCTCCTGGTCGAGCAAAATCTGAGCGCTCCGTTTGAAGTGCTCATTTTGACAACATGCGGGGTCATTCTGCGCCGTGCTGAACGCAATCCTGAATAACAAACTCTCCACATGTACGCTTCAGGTCGTGTGGCGGGCGAGCCTGACTTCATCAATGTAGATCCAAACAACGGGCCACGCCAAGCGTGAGCGCTCGAGACCGAGGTCGCGGCACTCCAGCTATGGCGTTGGGGAAACCAGCAACAGAAAGCTCAGATTCAGCATATATTTTACTTGCATGCTGAATTGGGTATGAGATCCCGAGCTAGCAGACGTTTGAACTCCCTGATGCATATAGATCGAGCCTGTGTTGAATGTTACACCAACCAGGACATCTCAAACAACGAGTCCTGTCCCACGAGAAAGAAAATCAGTCACAGATAATTCTGACGGCCTTTCGAATTATCTACGGCCTGTGATCACATAGATCCCACGTGGCGATAGTGCATTTCATTTTCGACGCACTGGCGGGAGTCCCGCTGCTGCGGGACTGCCTGACCGCGGTGGCAGCGACATCTCGGACACACAGACGCATTGACCGAGCCCATCAACCATCTGATGACGCAGCATTTCAATTATAACAACTCCCGTATCGCTCATTTGCACATTCCGTTCGTGTCGCAACAAGTGGTAATCGAGTCAGGCGTAGCCGCACCAAACCGAGTATTCAAGCTGCAATTAAACACAGGCTGAATTGCTGTAGCACTTATAGTTCTTAGACTTAATCCGATAGCTATCGTCACTCATGGCTTCCGCAGGGATGCCCTACGGCCTCCAGGCCATGTTGAAAGAGGGTTACACGCATGTCAGCGGCATGACGGACGCGGTGTACAAGAACTTGGAAGCATGTAAAGAGCTCTCAAAAATTGCTGGAACGTCCATGGGGCCAAATGGTGTGTTTGCTTGTCTCTGTGGCCTCGCTTCGATGCATCAGCACTTGACCGGCCAGCCTTGTCTATTGACGGCATCATGCACGCACGTAGCTTGGAAACAAGGACAAGTATTTGTATGTAGGGATGAACAAGATTGTGATCAACCACATCGAGAAGACGTTTGTTACAAGTGACGCTACAGTCATGGTCAATGAGCTGGAAGTGCAACATCCCGCAGCAAAGCTTGTGGTTTTCGCTGCGAAGTCACAAGAAAACGAGATCGGAGATGGCACCAACATGGTGCGTAACTCGTGTCGAGTCTGTGTCTTTCTCATGATTCTGCTGCCGGTGTGTTCATTGATGTGGGATGCTGCAGGTGCTTTCGCTCGCAGGAGCTCTCCTGGACAAAGCACAGGGGCTTCTCAAAGAAGGCCTGACCACCACAGAAGTTGCTGAAGGCTACACCAAAGCTACTGCCAAGGTGGGATCACCTCCTGGACATGTGTGCTGGCCGCAATGCACTCTCTGGTTTCATTGCCATCAGTGTGCAGGCCCTGGAGATCTTGGAGGAGCTGATGATTCCTGGCTCTGAAAACATAGATGTGCGGGATCCAAAGGCAGTGGCCAACCGCCTGAAATGCCCTCTTGCAGCCAAGCAGTATGGCTATGAGGATGTCCTTGCGCAGTTGATCGCCAAAGCATGCATTTCTGTATGCCCTGGCAATCCTGTCAACTTCAATGTCGACAATGTACGGACGGTGAAGATTCCTGGTGCGACATTGCCCCCCTCATCATTGCCGTACAGCACAGTTGTGGAAGCTTTCTGACGCAGGTCAACATTTTGGAGTTCTGCAGTGCCGCCTTGTCAGCGGTGTTACATCCATGAATAGGCACAGTCAAACCCGCATTCCGGCTGTGTCTGGGCTTTGGCAAGACGCGATTCAACATACATGTGCAGGTGCTGTGGTCACTGATAGCACAGTGGTGCCAGGAATGGTCCTCAAGCGTGCTGCGGAGGGCTCCATCACAGCCGTGAAAGACTGCAAAGTCGGAGTGTATGCACAGGTGAGCCTCCCTGAAACCCTCTGTGCCAGCGTACGGCGCCTGTGATCGCGCAAATCCAGGTCACTCACACCAGCACCAGCCCAGCATGCCACAATCGTCCCCGAAGCTCTCCGCCGCTACCGCAGCCTGCCACTCTCCTGCCATTTGTACCGTTCTGCTGCATGCTGACACTCCTCTGAGCTGCAGGGCTTCGACACCAGCGGCACTGAGACCAAGGGCACAGTGCTCATCCACAACGCAGCCGAGCTGGAGGGGTATGCCAAGTCAGAGGAGGCACGCATGGAGGAGATCGTGAAGGGCGTGGCGGACGCCGGCGTGCGCGTCATCTTCAGCGGCGCGGCCATCGGCGAGATGGCGATGCACTTCCTCGACAAGTATGGCATCATGGCTGTGCGCGTGCCGAGCAAGTTTGACCTGCGGCGCGTGTGCCGCACGACCGGCGCCATGGCGCTTGTCAAGGTGCTGCCGCCAACGGCGCAGGAGGCAGGCCACGCTGCGGAGGTCACGCTGCAGGAGCTTGGCGGCACGCGCTGCGTGGTCATCCGCCAGGGCGCGGATGCCAACGGCGTCGCGACGGTCGTGCTCCGGGGGTCGACCGAGGGCCTGCTGGCAGATGTGGAGCGAGCGGTGTGCCCTCCCCGCTCCCCCAGACTGTCGTGCCCCACACACCACCCTGTCTTTCAAACATGCTCTCATAGGAGCTGAACTCATCTGTGCCTTGAGCTCGTCCCCACGGGCTATGCTGGAGATCCTGCAGGTGTATGCATCGCTGCCCTGGGTATGCCAATGCATGCTCTGGCCACACAGGTGGTCGCATGCCGATCGCAGCCGGCATAACCCGCGGGCGGCGGGGGTGCTGCGCTAGTGGCAGTGGAGTGGTGTCGCTGGCATGGTGGAGTCGGTGGTGGCGGTGCAGGTGGACGACGGTGTGAACTGCTACAAGGCGCTGACAAAGGACTCGCGCGCGGTGGCGGCAGGCGGCGGCGTGGAGATTGCCCTCGCCCGCCGCCTGCGCGACCACGGCGGCCGGCAGCCGGGCCTGCAGCAGTACTCCATCTGCGCGTATGCCGACGCGCTGGAGACCATCCCCCGCATCCTCGCAGACAACTCGGGGCTGGATGCTGAGGTGCGATGGGCGCCAGCTCTTACCTGCTTCGACTGCTGCCCTGCTGGGAAGTTTGTTCGCTCTTGCGCACTCTGCAACCGTTGTTTGCAATTGCTGACACCTGGCCACACACTTGCCGCTTTGTGCCAGCTTGGCTTGTTTACGGCTGCGGTGGGGGGTGGGTATTGGATGCTTGTGATCGCTGGAATCGCTGGGTCTGACGTGCTGGTCAAGCCGGCGATGATTTCACGTCGCTGCTGCTTGCACGCTGTTCCGTGTGCGAATGACACATGTGGAGCTGTGCAGAGTCGTGCCTGTGACGGTGCCTGACAGCATGTGTGTGTGCTGAAGTGTGTGGTGCTGCTCCTGCAGGTCTGCTTGAGGCGCCTGAATGCTGCGCATGCGGCAGGGCAGGACTTTGCCGGGCTGGACGTGGAGACGGGAGAGGCGAAGGAGCTGCAGGAGGAGGGCCTCACAGACCTGCTGCTGGCCAAGTGGTGGGCGATCAAGCTGACCGGTGATGCCGTGTCGACAGTTCTGCGGGTGGACCAGATCATCATGGCAAAACAGGCTGGCGGGCCGAAGCCACCGCAAGCTGGTGGGAACTGGGATGAAGAGTGATAGCACGGCGACCTGGTGGTCGTTGCGATTGGGCAGGATCGCACAGACTCTGATGCTGTGTGCACAAAGTTAGGCAACCTGGAGTGCTTCCTATCATGCGTTTCCGGGCTGCTCGTGTTTACGATGTTTGCGACAAGATGTGGTGGGTGTGTGTCTGTGCCTCAAAGCTTGTGTTGGGCGATCACACCGCAATGTGTAAACAAACCCATTGCATTATTACACATCCCGATCTGCGGGGTCCGTTCTGGCTACGTACACAAGTAGATAAGCTCATCGTGCTGGCAGCGCAGACACCCAGTTCCTGCAGATCTGTAGCCCGTTGTTGGTGATAATGCTCTCGGGATGGAACTGCAAGCCTTGGATGTGCGGATACTCCTTGTGTCTCACGCCCATGATGGTGCCATCATCGAGCCATGCCGTGATCTCCAAGCAGTCTGGACAAGTCTCGCGGTCAATGACAAGGCTGTGGTATCTCGCTGCCTGGAAGGGATCGCTCATCTCTTCTAGCAGCCCAACCCCCGTGTGAAACACCATGGAGCTCTTCCCGTGCATCAGGCCCGTTGGCGCCCTGATGATATCCCCCCCAAACGCTTGCCCTATGCACTGATGCCCCATACAGACTCCGAAGATGGGCACGTTCGGGCCCAGCTCGGAACATACACTGAGGGAGATGCCCGAGTCTTCAGGTGCACCAGGTCCTGGGGACACCAAAATGCCTTGCGGTCTCATATCCCTCAACTCTTCAATTGTAAGCTCATCGTTTTTGTAAACGACATGCTCACATTGTAGATCCCCTAGGTATTGGCTTAGATTGTAAGTGAAGCTGTCATAGTTGTCCACTATCACAACAGGCCCGTTCTCCGCTCGCGCAACAGCACGCACCCCACGAGAAGCACCAGCTACGTGTTTATAACTATTACGGTGTATGCAGAACGCGCGTGCGATTTTAGGTCTACACTTCATTCTCGCTGATGCAGGCCCCCGCCAATTGCAATCCGTACACGCAGCCAGACTAACCCCACGAACCTGATCAAATCACATCTGCGACGTAGGGAATTATGCAATATGTAGTTAGTGCATCTGTGAACGTACGGGTAGCATCGCTACCGCAACTTCCAGCAGCACTTGCGCTGCAGCTGCTGTTCAGACGCAGCGATCTCTGCGGGCTCAAGTGCACAGGACGCCACGCCCTTCTTTCCGCGAATCCGTGTATGCATGCGTGCACCTTTGCCTGCGACGATCGTCGACGATGACGTTGGCCGGCTTGACACACCACTGTGTCGTGAGCAATGTAGCACTAGACAGTTGTAATGTCGCTGTCGCCGTGCGTCTAACCTGTTCCTCAGGCGGAGCTCCGAACCTGGTGATGCAGTGCTCAGCAGCGCTTTTTCATAGCCTGCATCTGTGTCCCACCGCAATGTGCACCTGCATCATGCCAGGACAGGAATGCGCTCAATAGTCCCGCATATGTGCATACACGTTCTCCGGCGCTTCTCCGTTCTTTATCCATCCTTGGGACCGACTGTTGCCCTATCACTTCCCGGGCAGTCACAGCTATAGAACAGTCTTGCAAGTAGTCGCTACAATCAGCTAGATCCAGACTGCATCGGGATCCAACTTTACGTCGGCCGTGTACTGGTTATTGAGTGAGCCGCACGGATGTATGCCTAAACCTCCCGTGGCAATTTGAATGAGAAGCGGGAACAGGTGCAAGGGCCGTTTAAACAGGGCGTGGACGTCGCGCTCCTGCACGCGTGTCGATTCGGACGGTAGGTCTTCGTTGACCTTTTAGTGCAAGCAGCTGCAGCCGTTGCCGCTCTTCAGAAGCGCTACTGCCACGCCACAGAGCGCCGAACAGGTTTCCATACCAGAAAGCGACTGAAATGAGTCGGAAGCGAAACATTGACAGCGACACATCGTCCGAGACAGATTCAGCTCCTAGAATCAAGCGGGTCAAAGGAGTTCTGTCTGGGACTGACTCAGGTGAGCTGGTTGTTTTTCTTCTGTTGTCACGCTGTATGCCGTCTGCTGATGCCTGCCTTGATCAGGCAAAACAGAGCTCACCGACAAGCTCTGAAATCGGATTGTCATCTGTTGCATTGGCCTAATGGATTTCCGGTGCCTTGGTCGTCGTGGCCATCGGGTTCCGCACTGCAGGTTCCGTCTCGCCGACCCGCAGCTTGGCGTCCCACTTCAGCCTACCCCAGCTGCTTGCACAGCTACGTGTATTTACAGTGGGGACACAGGCGGCGTGCACATCTTTCGATCACCCAGTCTCACCGCCAAGTCTGTGCTGGAGTTACAGACTCTGCAGGGAGGCAAGTTCCACCGCAGCTGCACCCCTCACAGCATCTCCAGTTTTCATGCATGCCTTCGACATCCTTTGCAACTCTATCTTAGCTTCAAGCGTTGACGTCGTCGTCGCCGTGCTGCCACAAGTCCAAGACGTCCACTCTTTCCTTGTTGCGTGCCCCGGCATTCAGAGTCTCCTGGAGTCGTTTCTGCGGTATGCATCCTCCTTAGTGCTGCACAATTCAACGCCAGCCTATTCGCTGTGGTCAGCCTTATTGCACCAGTCGTCCCTGACACATCTGGCTACGTCCCTGGCACATCTGGTACTCCAGTCCGCCGTAAGGGCATCCAATGCGAATGCCATGATACGATGTCATCATGCTGCAGTACACAAAAACAGCTGCATTTCGGCAACATCCGCATGTCTTGATCGCACCTGCATGCCAGTCCCGGCCCGCATGTGGCAGCCCAAGCCCCTCACTCACCTGATGTCCCGTTGCAGCGGCGAGCGCCCGCTAACCTGGGAGTGCGCCTCCCCGTCCCATCTCCTCGAGTTTCCAGCCGGAACTCCAGTCGCGCTGCACGGCGGCGATGCCGCCACGCCCCTCTCCCTCACCTACTCCCCCTTCTTCTCAAACGCATGCCATGCGTTTGCCTGGGGCTCCGTCGGGTACCTCCACATGCTGCTGCATGTGCTGCGCCTGCTGTGCTACCTCGTCGTCGGCCACATCATCCCCGCGTGGCACTCCGGCCGCTGCCCGTGGAATCACGACGACGCGCCGATCACCCACAAGCGCCTTGCGCACGCGCCCCTCCAGCCACTCAGCCAGGGCGCGCGCCCCTCGATCCGAGTGCACCCGGAGGCCACCGCGCCGCTGCACATCGGCATCGACCCCGGCCTGTGGGCGCTGAGTCAGCTGTTCCGCACGTCATGGGTGCAGGTCTGTGCGGAGCCGGTGACAGCGCCGGGATCCCAGCACGCGCAGCGCGGCTGCCTGTTCTGCATCCGCCACGCGCGCACGGTCCCTGGGGCGGCTGGGGACGGCGGCACGCTTGCGGCGCCGCATACTGCCGCAATGCATGAACCGGCCATGGCAGAGACGGTGTCGTGTCGGCTGGTTGCCAACGCGACAGCGTCAAGCCGGCAGGCCAGCGTGGCCGGAAACGCATGCATCACGTGCGCCGCTGCGCCGCTGATCGTCGTGCAGCCAGCCCCGGGCAGCGCGGGGGTGGGGGTGCGCGGCAGTGAGGGCCGATCGACAGGGGGAGCCGTGCACGTGATGCACAGCGACACCTGCGCGGCGGTGTGCTACCCCTCCGCAGGGCGCTTCAGCACGCGCATGCATGACAACGCTCCACATGAGTACGTCACGCAGCTGGTGTCGCTGCTGGGGGATCACCTGCAGCCACGCGCGGACCAGGTCCGGCAGCTGGGGAGTCTGCAGTCCTTTCCAGAGGCGGATGGCGGCCGGCCCGGCGGTGCGGCGTCAGGCGCTGGGGACGCGGCCGGCATGCATGTCGACCTCATGCAGGGCACGTGGGGCGCGGCGGTGCAGCGGGCGGTGGTGAATCAGGAGGTGGCGGGTAGGCAGGGGAAGCAGGCGGTGGCCCCGGGGCTACTGGGGGGCCGACGTGCGTGCTTTGTGCTGCCTGCGCTGGGCGCGCCGGAGAGCCTGCTGCGCGTGGCGGCCGGCTGCCTGGCGCAGTGCCAGGAGGCACGGCTGTTCACCGGCTGCCACCAGTAGCTGCGGCTGCGGCCCTGCCAGTGGCACCGCCGCGCTGTGGCAGGGCCTGGTGTTGGGGAAGCGGTGTGGAACTGGCGCATGGGGTGTGCCGATTGGCGGCCGCTTGGGCTGGCCAACAGACGGCCTGTAGGGACGTGTGCGTGGCAGACGGGCGGGGCTGATCATTCGCGAATACAGGCATGCATGCGCCCCACATGTTCATGTTGGCGGACACAGTGCGTGGTATGCAGGACTGACATCAGGTCACACCCGTTACGTGTACAGAAAGAATGCAAAAGAAGCTATGGTTCTAAGCTCTGGGACACCTGGTGGCAAGTATTGTCCTGCGGCATTGCCTGGCAACAATGGTTGCACTGGTGTAAATGTACTGCCTGACATATGCAATGGCAACAAATCATGGAGCATGCAAATCTTCATGTTGATGCACCCTGTCGGTCACTGCTTCATCAGCAACTGGTGGCGATCATGTAGCGATTATCCAAGCTCAGCAATGTACCAGAACATGGCAGCAGGACAGGTGCTCATTTGCACACCGTCGAGCACAGCACTGGACAATTTTTTGCGTCATCTATCAACTCGCGCAGAATCTAGACTGACTACACGATTCTGCCAAGTGATGATGACCATACACACAGAACCGCCCGGTTTTCGACCGTCTGCTGTTGCGAAAACAAGAATCGAAAAGAATGTGTGAATGCCTTGGGGACAGTCGCCAATGGCCCATCTCTGCTGAGTGGTCACGCCCCAGCAATCCGCTGGACAGTGTCCAATCCAGTGGCCACCCACCTGTGGCCACCCACCTGCAGAATGGCAGTTGCCCCCTGACAGGCCTCGCAGGAGCTAGGACCCCTTTGGCAGTGAGCTAGCCAAAGAGGAAGCGCAGATCGTCCACGGTCAGCTTGCCGAGGGCCTCGGCGTCTCGGCCGACGGTGCCCTCAAACACGAGGCGCTTCTTCTCCTGCAGCTTGAGGATGCGCTCCTCGATCGTGCCCGCAATCACAAAGCGGGTCACGGTGATGGGCTTGTATTGCCCCAGCCGGTGGATGCGATCCTGCAGCAGTGCCGCGCTTCAGAGGCAGCAATTGCCAACAAACATCTGTGATGGCCTGGCACGGTCCACGCGCTACAAATGCAGTCGGCCGTACTGGGCGCAGCTCCACGCATGACGTGGACACCGCCGCCCAGGAAAGCCACCACAGCAGTCCAGAAAGACCACCATGAGAGCATGGGTGGCCCTGTGAGATGGTATGTTGCATTGCATGAGCTGCTGCAGCACATGGCGTGCGATCAGGTGAGCCACAGGCAGACACCACAACACATGCACGCCAGGCAAGCGGGCAGGGCGAGGCGAGGGGCATGCCTGAGCCTGCTGCTCGACGGCGGGGTTCCACCAGGGGTCCATGAGCATGACGTGGGAGGCGACAGTGAGGTTGAGGGCGACGCCTCCCGCCTTGAGCGACATGAGGAAGCACGTCACGGAGGGGTCCTCGTTGAAGGCCTTGATCATGCGGTTGCGCACGTCCAGCGCCATGCTGCCCTCCAGCCGCACGCACTGCACGCCCGTCTGCACCCGCCACCACTGTGTGTATACAAGGCAGGTGCGTTGTGCCTCTCACTGTATTACTGTATTAAAGGAAGGGAAAAAAAACTGTCTCGTGCATTATTGGGTGCTTTGACAGCAGTAAGCCCTCCGGGGCTGCACGGAGACCATGCGCCGAGTTCCAAGACACCGCCACGCGCTGCAACAGCGGCAGTGGCCGTCCGTCTGAGCAAAGCAGGTCGTGCATGCCTGCTCTGCAGCAGTGTCGGCGCGAGCGCCTTGACAGACGATGGGCAGGCTGCTGATGTCTGGGCTCGTGCCAGGCTAGCGCCGCGCGCCGCTGTGGCATGCCGCATCTCATGCATCAACACAACTGCACAGCGTGCAGCTGCACATGGCTACCGTGTGATCAAGCCAGCAACACTGCCTGGACATTGGCAGCCGCAGCACGCAGCACGCCTGGGAAGAGGACGGGCGCTGGTCAGAGTGGCCGGCGTTGGTGAAAAGAGGAAAAAGGAGAAAGACACGGAGGGGGGGTCCCACCTGCTGCAGGCGGAAGTGGGCGAGGTCGAGCATGGACGTGAACTGGCTGAACACGATGCACTTGGCGCTCGGGTCGGCGATGAGCATGCGCTGGATGGCCTCGTTGAGTGCCTCAAGCTTCGTGCTGCTCTGGAATTTGGCCGTGTTGATGCGGCTGAGGATGCTGCGCTTCTTGAACATGCTTGGCGCGCGCCCGCCGCCCGGACCCTTGCCGTTCTTCCCCTTGCCGCCGTCCGAGGAGCCGGTGGCTGCGGCGGAGGCGTTGGAGGGGGCGGCGAGGTCGATGGTGAGGGGCCGCTGGCAGGTCGGGCAGGCGGTCGCGCCGACCGAGTTGTCGAGGTACTCAGTGACGCAGACACGGCAGAACGCGTGGCCGCACGCGGCGGCGAGGCCGTCCTCGAGGGGGTCGTGGCAGATGCCGCACACGCCGAGCAGCGGCTGCGCCGCCTCCTCAGCTGTCGCGTCTGCAGCACACGCAGCGGCTGTCACACGCTGGGCGCGCTCTGGCGCAGTCGCGTGCGGCGAAGCATGCTCAGCATCAAGGCAGCATGCAGCAGGGATATGTTGGGATTTCATGCGATGGCGTGACTTCCATTCAAAACGCAATATCAGCTCAGGCATGCACCAGTGCCCGAGACTACATACTCAGCACGTTGCAGTGTTGTAATGCTCCCTGCGACACCGTGTCCACGTGCATCTTGTCCTCACCGACTTATGTGTGAGTCGCACTATCGAGGTGGTGATGGCTGCATGGCGCGCGCAGCAGCTCTCCTCTCTCCCCAGCAGGTGAGAGAGAGAGGGATGATGCAGGCGAGCGGCACATGCGGAGTGGTGAGCTCACCGTGGGCGTCAGACTTGGAGAATGCTGGCGCACAAAGTGCGGGGTGTTGCGACGATGTGGCCGCCGAGAGGTGCAGGTGCGGGTGCGGGTGCGGGTGCGCGTAAGGCTATAGGAAGCAAATTCGGTCATTGTGTGTAAGTCTGATGGCTTAGAGGGCGGGAGGTGGGGGGGGGGGGGGGGGGGGGGGGGCGCACCGGCGACGACGGCGGCGGCGCCGTCGGCGGAGGGGAGGGCGGCGAGGGAGTCGTTGCGGCCGCCGGTGGCGGAGTACACGACGAGGTAGGGGTGGTTGACGGCCTGGCGGAGGCGGATGAGGAGGTCGAAGATGTGCGCGTAGTTGTTGAGCAACGTGCCCGACTCCACGTACCTGCACTTGTTTTGTGTATGGGGTTTTTTCTTTTCCATTGCTTGATTTTGGCTTTATTCAGGCAGCCGGGGGATGATGTCGGGAGTGTGCGCTTGAAGTGGAGCCTGGAGGTGCGTCCGCGAGGAGCAGGGCTCGTGCAAACACGCGACGTCGAGAGGCGGCAGCCGCCATTCGGCTGGACCGCACTGGTGGCGCATGCATGGCTGGGAACAGGGTGTGGCTGTTGAGAGCTCGGCAGATCGCAGCAGGTGCCCTGTAGCTGCTGTGTGCTGCGTGCTGCGCCACGTGGCATTGTCCAGAATTGGTTGGTGCATGGAAACGCTGAGGGCGTGGGAACGCTGGCGCAACAGAGCTATGCAGAATCAGCGGGTGGGTTGGGGTGTGAAACGGGGGGAGCGGCAGGGGGGGAGCACCCGCCAAAGGCGGCCTGGCTCTGGGTGTAGAGGGCCTCGTAGAAGTCCTCCTCCTGGCGGTCAAAGGGGTCCTTGCGCAGCACGACAGTGCGGGGCGGCAGCGCGAGGTCCGCGGCGCACTGCAGCTTGGTGCGGCGCAGCAGCACGACGGGCAGGATCTGGTGCTTCAGAATGAGCATGGCCGTGCGGCCGCGGCCCTCGTAGCCGTTGTACTTGATGGGGTTGGCGATGCGGCGGTTCCACCAGCAGTAGTGCGACATGCGCGACCCCTGCATGCACCGCCGCCACTCAGCCATGTAGGCGGCAAGGTGTCCACAAGCACCTCGGGAGGTGGCGCGGTCCGGCGGTGCGAGAGCATGTGCGTTCTGGGTGACATGCATGTTGCTTTTGGGCAATAGTCGCGCTGGGAGCATCGAGCGATGCTGCTGTAGTCTGGGCTGCGATGCACGTGCACATGCACATGCATGCAACGAGCATGGCGGCGGCACCAGGACATGGCGGGCACGATAGGCGGCGCACTCTGCAGAGGTCGCAGCGGCGGAGGTCGTTCTTGAAGGGGAAGTCGAGGGAGCAGCAGTTTGTCTTGTCGGCAAAGTAGTGCGAGAAGGGGTGCAGGCGGAGGAAGCGGATGAGGGAGTAGAGCTCGTTGACGCGGTTCTGAAGCGGCGTGCCGGTGAGGCACCACCGGTAGCGCGCCGTCAGCGCAAACGCCGACTGCGCCGTGTTGCACCGCCGGTCCTTGATGCAGTGGGCCTCGTCGAGCACGACCCGCCGCCACCGGATCTGCACACAGCACACCTCATCATGCTGGCAACACTGGCATCGTCAACTATGCAGGACCCGAATCAGACGTGATTGCGGCCATGCATGTGTCCACGCGTGACCAATTCACACCAGCAGCACGCCCGCAGCGGCCTAGCACATGCTCAGACGGCACACCCACGCTGTGTGCAGGGGAGGCGCGAGCGCCACCCCATGGCCCCGCCACAGCACACAGCACACAGCGCACAGCGCACCTGGTGCAGCAGGCTCTGCCCCTGGACCTGCTGATCGCGCTCCTTCTGCGCCTTGGCGATCATTTTGGCCGCAGCGGCCTGCACCTCGCGCTCCAGCTGCTCCTCCTCCTCCTCCTCCTCCTTGCTCCTCTTTGCCTTCCCCTTGCCCTTGCCCTTGCTCTTGCCCCTGCCCGTCGGCTCCTCCTCCTCATCCACCAGGATCACATCCTCCTCCTCCTCCTCCACTCCTGCGGCATCTGTCTCCTCCTCCGCAGCGTCGCTGAGCACCGCATCGTCGTCACTCAGCTCGCTCTCTGTCGTCGCGGCGTCATCCGCCGCCTGCTCCTCATCGTCCGACTCGGGCGCCCAGTCCGTACCAGACCCGTCGGAGTCGCTGCCGCCGCTCTTGCCCTTGCCGGCCGGCCGCCGCTTCTTCGCGGCCGGCTTGGGCGCGCCGCTGCGCGTGCGCTTTGCGCCGACAGGGGCCGCGGCGCGGCCACGAGACTTGCGGGCAGGCAGGGCCGGTGCGGCGTCGACGTCGACGTCCATCGGGCCGGATGCCGCGGCAGGTGGGGCTGCTAGGGACGCAGCGCGGGAGCGGGTGACCTTGCCTGCCCGCGCTGCGGCACGGACCGGCGTGGCCACAGGCGCCTCATCATCATCTGCAGAGTCGCATCCAAGTGCGGTCAACGAAATCTCAACATCACACATCGGCAGCTGCACAGACACAGGAGTATTGCATGGCATGAGCACTGAGAGCGGTCACGGTGCGTGCTGCACGACTGCGGACCCGTGCTGTGCGGCGTGCTGGGGACAAGCGCGGCAGGGCCAATCGCTCTCTTGGCGCAGTGAGTGGCTGAAGTGGCACCTGAGGCTGGCGGGGCCGTGACGGCGTCCTGGGTGGCGGCAGTCTTGCGCTTCTTGGCAGCATTCTTGGCAGCAGGATTGCTGGCCTTGTGCGCCTTTGCCTTTGCCTTGCCAGACGTGCCTGCAAGCGCTGCCGCCGGTTGCATGGGGTTGCTCCTGTGCGCACACAGCTCGCGGTGGCCGCAGGTGACATTCACAGGTGACCTTCACGGGTGACATTTAGAGGCGCAGCCGCCGCGCTTGACTTTGTGATGCCATCGACTGGGATGTCACGCGGGACATGATCGGCCGTCACGCGCACCAGCCTTGCTATCTGGGCGTGCCTTGGCCGTGGATTTGCCTTTTGCCGTCGCTGCGGGCGCCTTCTTTGCGGAGCCCTTGCGTGTCCCTGCCGCCTTTACTGCGGCCTTTGCGACCGCCACGTCATCCTCCTCCTCCTCCTCTGTCTCCGAGTCCGCTTCAACAGGCGAGCCTGCTGCGCCGCCCTCGTCGGCATCCTCATCGGCGGCGGCCGCCTCCGCTGCGGCGGACGTGCTGGCGCCACCCTTGCCCTTGCCGTCATCGCCCTTGCCCTGCAGAGCGCCTCACCACGTCGGCCTCTCCACAGCCGACCCGCGTGACGCGCGGCCAACCGGCGAACAGCACCTCGTGCACAGCACCGCGCCGGCCAAACTATCACGGCCACCCGACGATCGGCCAGCTCCTCCAACCACCTGGGGCGCCGATGCGGTGCTGCGGACCTCATCTGCATGCAGCACAGCACAGCACAGCATCAACAGCGATGAATGCACTTGGCAGCTCCACAGCGTGGCCGCAGCACGCGCAGCAGATGCTCCACGGCCGCCGTGCGCACAAACCACCTCTCCGCTCGCGGAGCGTGCGCCTTGCGAGGCCAGCAGGCCGGGCGCCGCACCTTGCCGCCGCGGCGCATCATCCAGGGCGCGCGCTTCTTCTGCTGCCGCGCCTGCGCCTCCGTCTTCTCGGCCCAGGGCCCGCAGAAGTAGCGGAGGTGCACCTTGAGGCGCTCCGGCTTGAATTTGCGGCCGCAGAAGGTGCACGTCGCCTTGGGCGCCATGATGTTCCGCCGGAAGTCGACCTCGAGGATGGAGTATGTGGTGAGCACGATGTCCGCGGCCTCGAGCTGCTTCCGCGTGAACGTGTCGCTGCGGTTGGTGCCGTGGTACAGCACCACGTTGATGCTGCCTGCAGGCGAGCCGGGTGGTGAAGAATGTGTGGTGTAGCATGTATCGCAACGCTGTGTGGTGTAGCATGTGCGCTATCGCATGTGTGGTGCGGCATGTAACGCAACGCTGTACCGTGTCGGACCCGCAGTGGGTCCTCTGGCCACCCGCGATCGAAAACAGAGCTGCTTGCTGAGCAATCGCGTTACATTATCGTGAGGTCGCTCGACCACGCTCGCATAGAACGGTGTTGCCCGCCAGATTGTGCTCGGATGCCGCCGTGCTGCGTGCTGCGTGCTGCCACGCCCTGCTTGCTTGCGCTGGAATGCGGCTGGAAATCAGTGGCGGGAATGTAGCAGCCGCCGTACTGGTTCTCGTTTCACGGTTGCAAAGTAGTGGGAGCCACAGGCCGGCACACACGCCGGATAGCAGAGTCAGCAGTGTCGGCTGTGTCAGGAGTGAGCAGGAGGGGCGAGCAGTGTCCGGGAGGGGCTCGCACCTGGGGCCATGTAGCGCAGGATCTCCTGCCGCCACTGCATGGCCGCGACCACCGGGCAGACCACGAGCGTCGTGTTGCTGAAGGCGGCGTCGCCTCCCTCTTCTGCCTCCACACGGCACACCTTGGCCTGCTCCATGGCCGCCATCATTGGGTCTACTCGCGGCGCCTTCGGCCTCGCGGCCTTCGCACTCTTCTTCGCCTTGGCCTTGCCACCAGCGCTGCTGCCCGCTGCGGGCGCTGCAGCGTCATCCTCCCCTGGAGAAGGGCCAGCTGCTGCTGGCTCGGGTGCGTCCTCGGGCACTGCAGTTGCTGCTGCGGCCTTGCCTCTGCCTCTGGTGGCCTTGGTGGTGGTGGCCTTCATTGCCCTGCCTTTTGCAGGCTTTGCAGTTGGAGTAGTCGCTTCTGGCGTGGCCTCGGGACTGGCAGCTTGCCCTCCTTGCCCAGCAGCGTCTACAGCGCCCTGCTGTGGTGCCTCTCCGTCAGTCTTCTCCACGTCCACTGCAGTTGACTGCAATCCGTCACCCGTGCATGCCTCCCTGCATGCCCCACTGCTGGTACCAGCGACTGGATCCTCACTGCACCGTTGACCAGCGGCTTCCCCTGCTGTTGCCTCTTTGGCGCGTGCGGTGTATTCGATATGGGTCTCGGCATCGTTCGATGGGTCCTTTCCGGCGAGGCGAGATGGCAGCTTGAGCTTCATGGTCGGTGGAGCAACGGTTGTGGTGCTGATGGCAGCCGGAGCTCCATCGTCGGGGCCTAGGATCTGGCCTTCGCGAGGATGGGTCACAATCAATGACACGGCCTGCAGATGAGCCCACTTTCACGAATGTGACTACGTGGGAAGGGGCAGCAGCAGCCCCCAAAGGACACCTCATGACTGAAGCAAATTCACACCTGCAGCGTCTTGCCGAGGCCCATCTCGTCTGCAAGCCAAAAAAAGATCATCTTCAACAATGTGATCTGTGTCACGACTACAAGTTACGAGCACATAAGAGTCGAGGGCTTGCATGCGACCATCTGGATGTCGGAGTCGCGCCGAGTGCTCAGCGTGTGCCCAGGAAGTCAACGGGAACAAAGGCCATCGTACCTGCCAGGATACCGCCACGGACAGGCCCTGTCTCTTGTTCAATAGCCCATGCTAGGAATTCCTTCTGGTATGGTAACAGAGGTAGCACCAGCGACGACGGCGGCTCCCGCGACGACTTGGCTTTCGTGAGGACAAGGCTCTCTGCGTTGATTTCTGCTTCAATAGCCTCGAGCTCGGCCTTGGTTTGCCAAGCATCATCCTTGTCACCTTCAGCGTTGTCATCATTGTCTGCACGCGCAGTATAACCGTTCGGGAGCGGCGTGGCACATCAAAACTGGGTCTGCACTGTGGCAGAGGATCCGCGTTCAAGCCACCCGCAAGCAAGCCACCATTACAATTTGCACGATACAAGCTACATGGGCAATTTGCTATAGTCTCGCGCTGGCACCAGGCTGCGGCGACGATCGAAGCACTGCCGCGACCGCGGAGCACGACAGCACGCGTGGCCCGACACTCTCCGACCTCGCCCGCTGTGGCAGGGATCCTCACGTGGAAGTGCGGGGCAAAAAGCAGTTCCTGCGATTGATTGAGTCTCAGGAAGGAATGCGCTATACTGCACTACAGACCCGGTAACGGGACACCTGTTCGCCAGCGACATCCGCACCTTGTGCCTCTTCAGCAGTCTCTGCACCCGCCATTTCCACGTCATCTTTAGGCTCCTCACTGATTACATCATCCTTTGCAGGCTTGGCCTTGGCCTTGCCTTTTGCACTGCGGCCCTTGGCGTTGGGCATGCTACCGGTTCTGCGGGACGCTCATCAACTTGACGTACGGTGGAGACAGCAGTATTCGGGCAGGCCTTTCGACTTTCAAACCTGTAAACATATTTTCTGGGACATCGGAGTTCCGTTGCACTCTTGGCCGGACACCTTTGGCAGCAGTACTGCATCGAACGATGTATTCCCTCACGACGTCGGGTCGGCCCAGCACGCACAGTGTGCGTCACACACGTGCACTCCTGACCACCTGTGCCCAGCACTTGCTTCCCGATGTCGGACAGCACAATGTGTACAATTAGCCTGTTTTACAAGAGCACAGCGATACCAATTTCACACGTAGGTAAAAGCATTGCAATACAGTGCTCAAGTGAGCAGGCCCTCGATATTTCTTCGCTCACGAAGGTTTAAAAATCTATATAGCACCGGTCGCCACGCAAATCTTTTGTCAGCGACAGCTACGCACCGGGCACAAGATCTACTGAATGTGATACGTTACAGATGTACGCTCCACAAGGTGGTAGAACACAGAGGCACGATTCATGGCAATGCACCAAAAATCAATCACCATGGCCAAGCGCCGTACACAGACAGAAACACAGCAGCTTCTGTACTGCGCACAAGATCTACTTACATAGGTGCGTCCCTTGGAGATGCGGAGTTCTCAGCTCCAACATACATCATGCCCACGATGCTCGACTGTTGGACCACGGCGAGGATTACAGATCCTATTGCTGCGTCGACCTGCAAGAACCTGCAGACGGAACTCCCTCACTGGAGAGAATAAGTGGCACAAATTGCGTGTAGCTCGTTTGGACAGGGTCAGGACAGCATTATCACCCTGAGATCACCCTTTGCGTTGTCTTCAGTGAGACAGGCTTCAGTGAGACAGGCTTTGGTCTGGTGCACCAGCGCGCAGGCAGCAGCCTTAAGGTCTGCATCAGTACATAAATTGCGGAGCAACTCTTACATGCACGTCACACCTCGGCAAGGACCACGGAGGCATTGCCTCAAATCCACAAGCCTCATAGAATGCGCAAGCTTGCTTGGATGTGAGCAGGTACAAGTCTGTGCTCCCACGCCTATCCACCAGCTGCTCCACGATCCTTCTTCCGATGCCCTTGTTCCTGTACAGTGGTGATTGTTTGAACTGAACTTGTAATTCTACTATGGGATGTTGCAGAGTATAAGCATGCATGCTTCATCTGATTCGTCCCATGCCCTTGCCACGGTCAATTGGTCTTCTGGAGCTGCATCGTGAGCATCTCGATGTGCGTGACTGAAAAATAGCTCACATCACAAGGCATGTTTGCAAAAATCATGATTAACTCGTTCTAATGAACCAACAATAGACACCGGATGTCAACCCGCCACGCCCAAGGTGGATAGGTGTCTGTTAATGGAAGATGAAATGTCTCAAACATGGAGGACTGAGGCTGAAAAGCACCTGTGCTCTGGTTTTACGTACAGCGACCTTAGCTCGCTGCTGTCTCGTCCATGCGGCACGAGCTGCCCAAAGCCTACCACTGGATCCTCCGGAGTGCTCGCGACGATAAATCTCTCTGGTTTCAGGCCAACGGGGTTCATACTGGACGGATACACGCAGGTGAGGCCCCTGGCGAATTGGGAGTGCCTGTTTTACAACCGGGTCAGCTCACTACACAGGTTACAGGCTGAGTCGACGAGGGCGCACTACTGCGAGAGGATCGTCCGCTGTATTTCACGGCCATCCTTCGACGTTCCTGGGCGATATGTGTAAGTCACCTGATCACTCGCTGCAAGGCACTGAACGCGACGACACGGGATAGGAGCTCTGCGAGGAGGGCCAGCATGCGTCGAGAAAGAATGCATGGCCAGGCAGCTGGCTCAAGCTCAAAAAGTGGTCAAACTTTGCATTCTGTGAGTGGCTGAGCTGGCAAGCGTTGTCGCTGGCCGCACACGGATCCGTTCGGAGCAATTCCTGTGCGTAGCACGTGCGGGGGCTGCATCAGTTGGCCGCTTGAAAGGCCTCGAACATGGCAGATCTATTTCGATGCTCGACAGACTCTACATCATCGCCATGGCGTTGAAGCAGACACAGCTCCATGTGTCTGCATCATGTATATCGTAGTTCTAAGGGTGCGTTTGAATATGGAGATACGTTACAATATACCCAGGCGCACGCGAGCGCGCGGATGACACAGATCGTCAGCTCATGCATTCTGTCCCGGTAGCCACGCGGGCTGTTTCGCACAAACGGCATTGGTGGCGTCCGTGTTCATTATGAACAGCGTCCGGCCGTAAGATCAGGACAACTGGTTGCGTGCAAATTTTGTTGGCGTCGGTGGTGTGCGTAGGATTTCTTCTCCGCGGCAACCGAACAGTGGTTTCTAATTGGTTTGCCGTTCGCGGTGATCACAGTACATGTTGTTTTCATAAGCTGAACAATCTACCATGGCCCTCTCTAGGACAGCTAAGCTCATCCAGTTCATAAACTATCGTGCGGTCTCCATCACTGGAACGGCGGTTGCTGCAGGCAGCTATGTAAAGTCATGATTCCCACTCTCGCCTTGCAGGTGTCCGTATAACAATTTCTGATGGAAGACAAATATTGGGAAGGTAGGGAGCATGCTATGCGTCGCCAAGCGACTATTCCTGCCTGAGCACGCTGTGCGGCATTCTTCCGCGAATGCACCAGGAGTCTTACTGCATACAGGTTCATGGCTTTCGATAAACATCTAAACATGGTGCTAGGAGACTCGGAGGAGCTGCGAAAGCTACCTCCAAAGAAGGGACAGGACGAGGTCTGCTGATCTGGTCAATAAAGTGTCATCATTGCATGCACGGCCGCAGTGTTCCAATCGTCCTCCTCCGTTTGATGCTGCCGTTGTTCTTGGGGCTTTCATCCGGCTGTTGTGGTCGCAAGATTCATGCTTTTGGCACGACGTGTTCGCATTGCTGCGGGGCTCTCTGACCTGAGGTAGACAGCTGTATTCGTGTTTGCAGCGTGAGGAACGACGAGTCCTCGGGCTGATCATCCTGCGGGGGGAAGAGATCGTGTCATTGGTGCTCGAGGGGCCTCCCCCCGAAGAGGAACAGCAGCCATTACATGGCAAGGCAGGGGCAGCGGGGGCAGGCCTCGCCAAGGCAGTTGGCCGTGGCATGGCTATGCCCGCTGCAGGCGCTCCAGTCGGCCTTGCCGGGCCCGCGCGAGGGGTTGGCGGTCCGGCTCCGGGAATGATGTTGCCCAAGCCGCAGGTGCGCATGCACCATGCACACCAGATCTGGGGTTACGTGTTCCAAATGGTCCACCTCCATGCCTGTAGCACTTGGACATGGATTCATGGTCGACACCACTTTCATATTGGCCCTGGGTGTGATCTGGCGTGTGTTCTCGATGGGTGGGATCAGAGGGAAGCAGTCTGCCGGGTATCATAGCAAAAAGTTGCCAGGAGATTGTGGTGCCATGCAGATGTCTGGAGCGCCAGCAGCCAGGCCCACGATGCCTCCCGGAGGACCTCCCATGCGGCCTCCCATCGCGGGCATGCCACCTCCTGGGGGCCCGCCGCCGCTGCAGGCACCTCCCGCAGGGATACCGCCAGCTGGCATGCCCTATGGGGCGCCGCGTCCGGGCATGCCACCTCCAGGATTCAGGCCGGCGCCTGGAATGCCGCCGCCAGGGTCAATGCCTCCACCTCGTCCGGGAATGGGCCCGCCCCCCGGCTGAGGGCACGCTTGGTCGACCACTCCAAGCGCGTGTGATACATGAGCGTAGCAGTGTACATGTGTGTGATGCCACGGTTTGGCACTCGCCCTAACGGCGGCGTGCTGTGGCCGGTGGTAGGAATGCAGCGCCGTATGCAAAACGCCCTTGATGTAATTCTGTAATGGTATCTGCGATCGCGGTGAACGCAACCTTGTGATTGCACAGCCACTAGTAGCCATTCCGGCGTGTCATTCCTTGCTGCAGAATGCTGCCGGAGCACCTCAGCTGTCACAAGACCAGGTATGTGTGCTGGAATGTATTTATTTGAATTGCCGTTGAGCGCTAGATAGCACGGGTATACCCGAGCTGGATGCGTGAATTCGGGCGAGCGTGCGTACTGTGGACCGGCGTGGGAATGCACAGCGCCGCGTGTGCTATGCACCGACAAAAGGCTCGCTTTCAAGGAGTATACCAGCATTGTAGTCATGTCTAGAGCTATAAATAGCTGCTTCCGGGCGCTCTCGCGGGGAGCATTCCGACATTGTTTCCAGAATAGCCAGAATGGGTTCACCCCTCTTCACGGGCCCGCGGCCGGCCCAACCGTCAGCGAGCTTACCAACTGTTGCAGCCGCAACGCTTTCGGCACCATTGCATCACATTGTAGGCAGCAGCGCGCTGCTGTAGTTGAAGGGTCTCAAGCGCTGGTGTACACGAGGGTGCCGTTTGGTGCCCGCCTTTATAAGATCGCCAGCCCAGGTTTGGTTGACATACCGGAACAAGTATTCAATGTCAATCAAAATAGAAGGAATATAGACTTCATGGCGTATCAGGACAGTAATAACAGATTGCTAGTGGACATCAATCAAGCACGCATGCCAGAGGCATGGAAAAGGCACAGGTTCTATATCAAGCCCAAGCAACGACGGCACATGCACAAATGGAATGGAGTCATCAAACGAAAGAGAAGAGATTTCAATTATCGGCTACGTTGGGCACTGAAGTCCATGAGCAGGTGCGCAGTGTAAACGTGTGCACAACGCACAGCCGGGGGCTGAACCAGCAAGAGATCATGCTGTCGTATGCAGATGCGCAGGTTTGCTCTGAATTCTACCTTGTGATCCTTGTAACGCATGCAGGGGTTTATGATCATCATAGCAGCCGATGAGACAGTATCAGCTGGCTCTGTACGCCTTCGTGGATGAGTTGTTGCGAAATTCCGCACACGTGAAAAAGCTGTATGGAGTCGTCACTGCGTGATTGCTTGGATTTACATTTGATGCTGGCAAACGGCAGTGCCGCAAGGACTAAATGTAATCACTACATCCCTGAACTCCATCTTGCTGGCGACCCGCCTGTCACGCATATCTCGAGGGCTCATGTCGGCGTCGTCTTGTAAGAGCCTGTCTGTCCCTGCCTTGGTCTTTTTTACATTTTCCCCGTGAATCATCCTGTTTGTCATCAGCACTGAACGCTTGGAGACACTGTCTGGTTCGCCTCTCACGATCCTGACAAGCCTGCCCGTTCCCTCTGTCACTCTCAGAACCCGCAGACACGCTCTCAAAGTTGTTGCTCCGAGCCATCGTCATTTTCGCATGCATGGGACGGCTGTGCCGACCTGCAAGGCACCCGGCTCCGGCAAAGATGTGCAACGCAAATCCATCAAAACTGCATCCCAGCAAACAGAATCGACTGCCCTGCTGTGCGCCCATGCTCACAAGTTCACCGAGGTCACCCCGCATGAATCCTGGCCGGGCGCAGCACAGGCAGGGGTTGCCCAGCAGCCCAGCGCTGGCATACTAGTAGCTGTGCAGCATGGACTCCACCCCGCACAGGTAGCCACACATCTGCATGGTGCTCCAATCCTCATGGCACGCTGAAGCTCCGCGAACTATCCCGTGCACTATCCCAGGACACCTCGGGCTAGGAAGCTGCAGCAGCACAGAGCTGCATCGCTCGGGGTCAGCCTGCACTCTGTCCGCACTATCCCATGATGCAAACCGGCACTCCCACTGGCGCGTCCATGGCGTTGATGTCGATACAGATCGCCATGTGGCATATGTCTACCGCCGCCATCCCCGGCCCTCGCGCACACCTCTGCTTCACTTCCATGCAGTACATGATCAGCCCCAATGTGTCCATCTACACCCAGTCGGATCCACGCCTGCACTGCACTGCACCACTGACCACGCTCTCCTGCAGGTTCATTCCCACAATGCCAGACTGAGGGTATGGTCAGACGTCCTGGAAGGCCAAGAGAGTGTAAGCATGAGATTTGCAACTAGGACATGCCCAGCCTGAGCTGGCCAGGACAGGAATGGCCGGCAGGAGAGGAGAATGCCTGGTCGTGAATCACACCCAGTGGCGCTGCGGGCTTGTGACAGGTGAGCATGTAGCTGCACCCCCAAGGTAAAGCCCTTCACGGGGACAGTAAATGCGCCGCTGCGGCTGGGGGCGCATGTTGTTGAGAATGGCCTCCATGTGTGTGATTGTTCACGCATGGAATCACATGAGGTCACAGCGTGAGCTCCGATTGGTCGAGAATAATACGAAGGTCAGCCATGCCCATCATTTCGTTGTGGATGCACAGGACGACTGAGTGGCAGCCGCCAGTGTGGACCGTGGTGACGGCAGCATCGCAGCCTCACACAAGCGCGGGGGCACGCGCGACAATTGTGTGAGGTCTGTTCCAAGTGAGCTGACACACTACCAACCTGCACAATACCAACCCAAATCTGGTACTGACCTGCATCGGTACTGGCCTCGTAATCCCAGTGAAGTGTTGCCGGGTCAAAGCTGCACATTGGTGTGCGCATTCGCGGCCCGGTTTGTGCACGTGAGAACAGCTCTGCTGTGGCGGTAGCCTACCGCACGTCTGTCCATGCTCGCCTGCCCCTGTCTTCCTCGTGTGGCCGCGGGCTGCCGAGGGGTTGGCGATGTGGCGTCACAATCGCCCTGCATGCCTCGCTCTGCCGCAACTGCCGGGCCGCCATCGCGGGCCGGGCCCGCCCCGCCCTGTTGGAGGGCGTGCGCCCCTGAGCTAGCATGGGGAAGGGGGGGGGGGGAGTCGGTGAGGGGGCTGCATGATAAAGCGTGGGCGTGGGTGTTCTTAGGTGAGGCTGACTGCAGTGGTGGTGGTACTGATGTGAGAGCGGTGGAGGCCGGGCCTGCTGGAGGCGGACATGTGGCTGGCTGTAGAGGCGCGTGGTGCGGACGCTTGAAGTTCGTGGCTTTGGCGTGTGTGTGTGTGTGTGTGTGTGTTGCTGCCTGCTTGCGGGGTCTTGGTTGTGCGCCTACCTGCGGTTGCCCTCGCTGCCAGGCTCTTGTGGTGATCTCTGTGTAACGCTTCGAGGAATGCCCGAATTAATGCACAATGCATTGGTGTCAGAACACTCATGATCCATGATCGGAGCAAAAATTCTGTTTCGGCTGAAAAACAGGCAGTGCAATCAGGGGCGGCAACGTCAATTGTATCATGCCGTCCATGGACCGTAAAAGTCGATAGGGTCACATAGTATACTGCTGCGGAGCGTTGCAGTGTATCGCTTTCCCCAGAGAAGCCTTTGGTTCCACACCTAAAGTTCCGGGTGAGTCGATGTAGCGAGGTCTGCGTGCACTGCACGCCGTTGCTGCACGGCGTTGCAGGTACCGCTGACGTACAGGTAGGAAGCCTGCCAGGACTTGTTGTGAATCCCAGCTTTCCCTTGTTACAGACAACCTTGTTCCATCAGTCAGCGCTAGCGTGATTGTGGTGAGCCCGCATCTGCTGTCCACCTCATGCTGGGGAAGTATGGGTCGGTCCTCCCGATCCACTTCGTACAGGTTTGATGCACTCCCTTGTGGGCAACACAAGGACTTGCATAGATTACAGAAAGCGTTTCCAAGTTCTGCTGGCGACGGTCATATCTCTGAGGATCTGCTCTACGTTTGCGTTATCGACACCTTCACAAAAAACTGCGTAGCGGTGCTCCTGCAAGACTTGCCTATAACTTGCAATGAACTAGCGGTGCTCCTGCAAGACTTGCCTATAACTTGCAAAGAACGATTTGTGGCAGATGTGCGACCCCTGCTGTAATGTAGTCCACGTTGCTCGGATCGTCCACGTTGCTTCTTCGCTCCCGTGCTTGTCAGCGTCCACTAGACGCGACCTAGCTTGATGGATGCTTGTTGTGGCGCACAAGGATCATACTACTGCTGCAAGACCGACCTCGAACTGGATGCTGTCACCAAGTAACCCCTGCTACAGGTGTTTGCGATGCTGCTGTGGCCTGATTTGTTTCCATTGCATTGCTGTTTGCCTGTCAGCGTGCCTTGCTTCTTATGCCCACAGTGGAGCTGGTGTGAGTGTGATTGACTACATCATGTCGCCACTCTGTGCACTGTCCATGGACCATCAACAATTTCAACAAGTCTGCAGTTGTGACCGGCCGGATGCGGCCAATAAGTTACAACGTTCAGTCCAGCTGGCGACCCCCATGTAAGGAGTACCCCTCCGGGATGAACCACGGACTCATGTCAATGTCATCCTGTAGGAGCTTGTCCGTCGCTGCCTCTGTTTTCTCTAGGATTGCTTCGTGGATGCTACCGTTTGACACAAGCACCGACCGCTCAAACACACTGTACGCTGTGCCTCTCATCGTCGTCACCAGCCCGCCCGCCTCTTCCACTATCAGCACCTGCAGACACGGAAGCATTATTCCATTGAGGCTACAGACACCATTACACTGAGACCTGAACCCAGGCCGGGAGGTGAGCATGGGGTCGGGCGCTGGTGAAGGCGAGTGCCCTGAAGAGCAACACTGCACTGACCATCTGCACAATAGGATGCAGCGCCGGAAGGCCAGATGCAGAGCCTGACGGTACCCGCGGGCTGAACTAGACATCCGCAGGTGTGCACCTACACAGAGCATCGGCAGGGGGGAGCCGGCGCACCCCGGCCGCGACGTCCCACGGCTTGAGCCGGTACTCCCAGTATGCGTCCACAACGCCGATCGCCACGTGGCACATGTCCACAGCCGCCGCACCGAGCCGCCGCACGCCCTGCGACACGTCCGTGAAGTGCTTGAACAGCTCCATGTTGGCGGCCCACGCCTCGTCGTGGTCATACCTGCACAGCACGCGCGCATGCATGACGGCGGCACCTCTCAGCTGCCCGCCACAGCTGATCAGGGCAGGCATCAGTGCTGTGGCACGGTGACAGTGGATAGGCGTGGAGTGGCGACGGTGAAGCCATGTCTCGCCGCAGGTGAGCTTGTGGGGCAGCCCGTCGGCTGAGGGCCGCATGATAGCTGCTACCACTCCCTCGCTTCACTGATCCTCAATGCTGTGAGTCAAGGAAGGTGCCTCGTGCCACTTTGACTAGGGAAAGACCACAGTGCGGCTGCTGTGCCAGAAAAAATGGCGGTCCCTTCTGCATGACCTGTCCAGCAGTTGAGCAGGGCCACATGGGCTGACCGGCTCGCAAACACGCAGCAGCCGGCGGACCAGAAGCACACGGCGCATGGCAGCGGCGCAGGCAGGCGCACACCCAAAGCCGGTGACGAGGAGGGCGTCCTCGACCTTGGCGTTGCGGCTGACGGTGATCGCGTCGCCGTTGCAGAAGGCGCCACCGTTGCGGGACGCGGTGAATGTCCGAGTGCTCCACGCCTTGGGCCCTGCAAGCACAGCACGAGGACTGCTCCCTCTGCAGCGCACTCTGATCCGACACGCCGATCCCACATGCGCTGCAGGATCTGGGGAGGCGCAGTGAGGATGAGGGCGCGTCATGAGTCCCGCACCCTATCTGGCCAGCGGCACGTGAAGCTCACGGTCAGCTGTAGCAATTGTTTATGTGCAATAGCTGTTTACGTGCTGGGTGTGGGTGGCAGGTCAGCCGTTAACATGCCGTGCAGAGCAGGCACGGCCTGCGTGCTGCGTGCTGGGCGCAGCGCAAGCGACCTGCAGCGTGACATCGCCCGGTGGCCTGAAGCGGTGTGGATGAGAGCAGACATGCTGCCGGGAACGGCTGATCACCGGTCGTCAGCATCATGCCGTTGGCAGTGCACTGCTCACACGCAGCCACTACGCTACGCTGTGCGCTGTGGAGGGCCGTGCACGGCGTGGCGCAGCCGCCCATCGAGCATCCCGTGCCTGCAAGCCTCAGCAGCCCCGCGCAGGGGAAAAAGCGCCGCACCACCCACAAACTCGATGACGCAGGAAGCAACCGGCGTAGCGTGCCGCAGCACGCCGACGCTGACGGCGAACGAGGGGTAGCCGTGCGCAAAGTTGGTCGTGCCGTCGAGGGGATCGATGCACCAGAGGTAGTCCGAGCTCAGGTCGCCGCTCACGCCACCCTCCTCGCCCAGCACAGCGTGGCCAGGGCACGCCTGCCGCAGGACCGCCAGGCACGCCTCCTCCGCGGCCTTGTCCGTGTCGGTCACGAGGTCCAGCGCGCCCTTGCGCTGGATATTGCGTGGCGTGTCCACCGCTGCCATGACCACCTGCAGCCACGCGCTGCTTTGACGGCTACTGCAGCAGGTGTAGCCCGTGAGTGAAGCCCTCACGGTAGAGGCTCTCACAGGATCACTGCTCCCGTGACCACCTGTGGCCACCCATTGCATGATGCATGGCGGCCGCTGCCGTGGCCCATGCACATGATGCATGCCGGCAGGGGTGATGCTAGCTGGTCGGTGCGCGCCGCTTTGGCAGCTACCGAGGGAGCAGGCTCAGACGACCTACGGGAAGCAGCGGCGTGTTGAATCGCCACCGCATGAATGGGCGCCGACGCGCACGGGCCTATTGCCGAACAGGCTGGCCTGCAGCTGGTGCTCACGCACGAGCTGCAAGTGCGGCTGCGGCCTGGCCTGCTGCAGCATGCTTGTCTCATGTACACAACTCCACCACATTTGCGCGGGTCGACTTGGACGGCGTAGAGACAGTGCAACACGCGCC
Source organism: Ulva mutabilis (assembly GCA_900538255.1). Taxonomy (NCBI): domain Eukaryota; kingdom Viridiplantae; phylum Chlorophyta; class Ulvophyceae; order Ulvales; family Ulvaceae; genus Ulva; species Ulva mutabilis. The sequence continues at coordinate 1,313,358 of UNSF01000001.1, forward strand.
CACAAGATCCAGTTCGTGATTTGGGCCACCCAAAATCTATTTGTTGTGCTACTTGTTGAGATATTATAGTGTTTTTAGAGATGTATCAAGCCTGCTGTAATTCGCAGTTTCGCCGACCACTGTGCGCAGCCACAAGCGCATCGCGTGTTCGCCGCAGCCACAACCGCATCGCGTGTTCGCCGCAGCCACAACCGCATCGCATGTTCGCCGACCGCGTGCGCACGGCCGTCGTGCATTCTACCCTGCCGCGCAGCTGCAGCCGCTCTCCCCGGATATTTGGCGGCACAGCCTCCGCTGGAGCGGAAACCCACAGCACCCACAGTGCCCCCAGCGCGGCTGGATGGCCCAGGGTCGGGCGTGCAGTCGGCTGCGTGTGACGTGGCACCGGCGTGAGCAGGTTGGATGGCGACGCTGACTGGGCGGGGACATGGCCGCAGATGCGCCAGCGCAGCACATCTGATGCAGAACAGGCTGTGATACAGTGGAGGCTCCATGAAGCGGGAGCTAGCAAGGGAGCGGCTGAATGTGTTGGCGCAGAAGCTTCGGTAATGGCTGGAGTGGTGACGGCAGCACGAGATGGCCGAATGCAGGAATGATAGTAATGATGCCATATTCATGCCATGGTGCCAGATCAAAGTGAGCTTCGGCGACAGTACCCCCGTGAGCCGGGGCAGAAGATGTGACCGGCCCAACTGCAAGGGCAGCGGGCGACGTACCTGCAGCCGGATGGGTGCAGACATAGTGCGCGTTTCTGCAGCCGTATCTGCAGCCGCAGCCGCGGGTGTGTGTGTGTCGCCACACAGGCGCTGTTCGCGGATACAGCTGGAGCTGCAGGTGGGAGTACAATGCCCTGCTGATCTTGGCGGCCGATTCGCGTGGACTATGCCTGATTGAACTATACCATGTGGAGAGCATGCCTCGCTAACATCCCGGCCGTGGGGAGCCAGCTCTTGCCCTGCATGCGCTGGGCGCACCATGCATGGTGCACTCACCGCTGAAGTGCACATGGAGAGAAGGCGAGGTCGCATCACAGCAGGGTGTAAGCTGGAAGAGGACAGTACCGTAAGCAAAGCGATGCTGAACGCGGCTGGCATGAAAATCGGAGCGCATGCAAACGGGCGGAGCGTGCCGACAGTGTGAGAAGAACTGTGCCTGTGATCACTGGGCTGATGCTGGGCATGGCCTGGTACAGCCAAGAAGACGCGCAGCTGCAGCGCCACTCAGCGCAATGAGGCAGGATGGTGTCACCGCAGATGTGCACGGATTCGTGAACATTTGATGAACCGATCTCAAGACTGTCGGGCCGCGGGCGCGCACACGCAAGAGTCGAACTGGCGACGTTGCCTCCAACATGCTGGCATGCTAACACACCGCTCTCAAAGGCAGGGCGTGGCAATATGAGGGATGAATTGAGCGTGGCATTGTCTGCGCACCATCAGCGGTGTAGTGCACTTGCCGACAGCCAAGCCGTGCGCTGGCGTTGCGCAATTGCAATTGCGCGAGGGCGCACATTGCTGCTGTAAGATGCGCCAAAGCACAGTTACTTAACATGCACCTTTCAAAGCTGGACAGAGAATGTGCGTGCGATCAATCGCAAGCGCGGCCGTGATAATACCTCAGATTCCCAGTGACAGCTATGCCTCAAATTCGCACGCAATATCACACCTTGGCTCCAGCTTCTGCCGCAGTTTGAGCCACATCTTTCAGCTCCGTGTAGGGCATTTTCGGTGCTGATCGGCAAACTGGCACGCGAAGCGAACACGATGAGTGATTAGCGCGGAACGGTGCGCTGACCCGCCACCGGCTCAGATTGGCCATTCTCATCAGCCCAAACAAATCGCAAACAATGCCCACAGTCGCTCAGCTCGCTGAGTACTTAATCTCAACTTGATAAACACTCCTCAGATCACTAGATTGCAGATGTGTCGCTACCTGATGTCGCTACCTGTTGCAGCTCGCCAGCCCTGCAGCAGTCGCAACACAGTATACCGGACCGGTAAAGGCTCCGACACAGCAGATAACAGACGGTTGAAGGGCATACGCCACTTTCATGCTTCGTATTTCTACGGCAATTCCTTGGACCTGCAGCCGCCCTTGCAATCCGCGGACGTCTCTTGCGGGGTCTGATGCATGCGTGCGCGTTGCGGGAGCTCTCTAGTCGCTCGAGAGACTAGGACAGTGTAGACTGCCACAGGATTACGATACCCATCGTGCGGCGCGTGGCCTTGGTGCTTGCGGTGGCCGGTTTGTCTGTTTGCTTGTTGCCTGGTCTGTTGCCTCGGCGCTGCTGAGTCCTAGATCTATCACTTGAGTATGATACAGGACAACGATACCCATCGAGTCCAAACCGCTTGCCTTGCGTCTCATGACCGTACCGACGACAACCGTAATGGTTGTCACTCAATCATTATGGAGTGATTGATGTGCACAACGGATGCGTGCAGAACGAGTCCATGATTCAGCAACATGACCAGCATGTTGGCAAGTGTGGCTATGGACATGCGGGGCACCGGTCCAGGAAATGCAGGCACATACTGCATGATGCATGTCTGCCAGTGCTGCTAGTGGAACAACCCAGAACTGTTCCAGGCGAATACAGTCTTCTGAAGCAGTCCCCGTCAAGACGTGTGGGCCAAATTCCGGCGGTCAGTTACTCAAGCGCTTGCTCAAACCAAATTCAACATAGTGCGGAAGAAATTTCTTTTGAACTGTGTTGAATTTCAAGCGTGCATGCCAGCCTCAGTGACCACTTGTTTGCACGAGTGTGGCAGCCTAATGCAGCATAGCCAGTGAGTCACAGCGTCTGGCTATGCATCAGACTGTTTACCACCAGTCAGAAGTGACTGTTTACCACCAGTCAGAAGTGACTGTTTACCACCAGTCAGAAGTGACTGTTTACCACCAGTCAGAAGTGACTGCTTACCACCAGTCAGAAGTGACTGTTTACCAACGTAGTGCTCATACGCCACTCGTTGACACTGTGCATGTGATGTTAGCAGGAGCTTCTTTCGAGCCGGGGCACATCATCGTTCGCCACTGCTGTCCAATCGACCGATCCTTTGGGTGGGTCAGGTGGGAGTCCTATGCTTCTGGAAAGTACATGCAACATTGACGAGTGTGAGTGCATACACGGTGGCAAAGCACACCGGCTTTGCATGTTCCGCAAGCAAGGCGACATCCCTCGCAAAATGCTTGCTGGGACATGAGTACGGTCTCCCCCTGATGGCGTGCAGACCGCAGTGTGCTGGACAACCTGTAGCTTAAGCATGAATTGTACGGCCTTGTAGTCTCAGCCTTGTGGTGTGGAAGCTGTATTCCCAAGATCAAGCCGAGAGCACCACAACAGGGCTTCAGCTTTGTGCAGCTCCCTATGAGGGCCTCTAGAACCACGAGTGCTGGCTCCAAGCCGTGCTGGCTCATTTAGTTTAATGCGATTGTTCAGAGAATCGTTGCGGTTGGGCGAGCAAATTGCGCACAAGCCACATTAGTCTTCTGCGGTCATGTGGGACTCTAGATTGGTGAGAGTCGCCTCACTCATCTAGAGTCCGGACTGGCAGCATTTGGGTGTACTTGCCTGTCATGGCCTGTGTAAGGCACGCAAGAGTGGTGTCAGTTTTGAACATGTTTGAGGAGGCAGGACTGTCCAACCACCCTGCCAGTCTGCTCACACATGGTGACGTCAGTTTCGGCTGTAAACATTATTAATTGTGTCTATATGTCTGATGTACATGCCCGTTGGTCACACACACGAGCAAGCACATCAGGACATTCGGAGCAGGCATAACTGTAACAGGCACCATGTGTTTGAACACATGGTGGGCTGCATGTAGCACAATCCAACCTCTGCTTCCTGTATCTCTCTTGCGCACAGTAGCCACGATATCTGTGGAATGGGTACCTGCATTTGCCATTGCACCGTGTCTGCAGGCATGGGTGGGGTCACTGCCAGTGCATCGTATCTGGAGGCATGCGTGAACAATGTCACTGAACATGCTGCAGCCATCGGCGCAGGCAGACCCATGTCTCCTCAATTGAAGCACTTCGGGCCATGGCACAATACATACTCCAGATCCATGCAAGTGCCATTGGATTTTTTGCCAAGCGTTTTGCCAGGTCACATCCTTCCCACGAACCGCCAGTTGGGAAGATGTTTACAGAGAAACATGTAAGAAAATCCCATCCCGATAGTCCACCAGCCGTGACTGTATGTGGCGTGCCCTACTGGGCAAGAACCAACCCACAAGAAGGATTGCATGATGTCATGTGATGGCTGCAGTTGACGGCCTATGCACCAGTCTGACAATGCCCAAGTCACATTTACCCGCCTGACCATACCACAGGCGCTGCAGGAGAGTCAAACAAGATGCTTCCAAACTTGTTGCCAGTAAGGTTGGTCCAACTCAAACCTTCACAGGCTTCATGGTCATGCACATGCAGGGGTAGATGTTGGCAGCTGTGGGTGTGGCGATATGGTGGACAAGTGCACTATGGTATACCACTGCAGCAGCACAGCGACCTGCAAGTCCCACATCGGGACCGGGAGCCAGGGGTGCCATTATAATTGAGTCGTGATGCGCAACCTCCTCCCGCGGGATCACCCAAGCAGACCCTCTGCACATGTCCGCATTGCCCGCCTGCTGTGCTGCAGCAGAGACTCGCGGCATGGCCCAGCGCACAAACGCACCCTTGGGGATGCAGTCGCCCGAGACGGCCACGCCCCGATGCGGTGGATGAGCTACACTGCATGTTTACCCAGGTACCCACAGGCTTCAACTGCGACTGGCACCAACTGACACACGGCAGTGCCCTGCCAATCCCTCCAAAAGTCCAGGCTCTCAGCGCTTGCAGCGATCACGTCCGTCGGCCGTTCTGCAATATTGGCATACGACTCAGGCATCGATGCGGGACGATGACATCATCACCACGTACCTGTTGCGCGGGAAGAGGATGTACATGTCTCCCTGGCCGTTCTGCACAACGCGAATCGACCCACCCGACAGGGCGCGATAGCGCGGCTCCAGCACTGATTGCAGTGAGGTTACCAAACAGGCCTGGCACATGGCAATAACCAAAGTGTGAGGGCGCATCTGGCCTGTTTGGCCACTTCCTTGCAGGTGCCCATGCCTACACCATTATGTGGTCGGGCGAGCTGGCAATACCTACACAGCATGTGCGCGGCAGAGGGCAAACATCTGTCGGCCCGGGCGATGCCGCGCTGCGACAACTTACACATGGTTACCCAATGCCATTTGGCTGGCCGGGATGGCGGTCATGCAAGCCCCTGCTGCAGTAGCTGCAACAGAGGCCGGCTTGGTGTGTGCATGACCACCCCTCTCGAGCGCGGGTGCTCAACCGCGCCCTCGGATGCAGTGGCACTGGTCTCGTGCCGGCCCTGGCACAGCCCCAGCACAGCTCCAGCACAGCCCCGGCAGGACGGAGACCACAAATGCGGGCGGGCAGTCGCAAGCAGGTGCAGGCGCAAGGTCAAGGTCATAAGAAGGTGCCGTTGGCATCCCACTGCTGTCGTGTGTGCCTTGCCGACATTGCCGGAGTGTTCTATTTTGTGCATAATGCTGCAGGAGGAATGCATCCGGCCAGCTGTGCAACTGCACTTCCGCCTATGCAGTGGCGGGCACAAGTGCAGGTTCAGCCACAGTCTTGCACAACAGGATATGTTGTCGGTGGAAGTAACTACATGTTCCTATGTAGCAGAGTGAAGGGAAGGTGTTGCGAAACATTGTGTGGTATCGCGGGGTAAAACAACGGATGGCATGGGGCAGTGAATACCATGTATTTCTTCAGCACACACAATCATTTAATGTGTGGCTGAGGAACATTTTGCCCACAACGTTATACCCCATACACCTATCAGATTTGTCGTGCTAGGGTACCCCGTTCATTGATGAACCAGGCAATTGTGCATGGTTTACAAGTGTGGTGATTGGGCTAGATGAACAGAATACAGACTGATCAACAACATGCACAGTGGTAGCATTGACTGCTTTATCACAGCGGTAATCGGTTCATTACATTCTTGGTCGTGGTAACTAGATTTGGATATACAGAACTATGTGAACGCGAGCATGTGTTTGTACCTAGGATCTGTCCAATGGCAACTAAGTAAGTATAAGCCCCAAACTATTGTCGATGTATATTGTGAGTATATCCTGGACCTAGCAATGATGTATTGATGTAGCGATGCAGTGTGCATTGGTTTCGGCCAAAAACCATACAGGCTCGAAATGGTTCAGGATCCCGGACATCAGGCACCTCAACACATTTGGAATGTAAAACAGCCAGCGAAATATGACACCCACAACATGCCGTTTCACCGTGGCTTCCGTGGACCATACAGATCGGCTGGGTGTACCGGGCATTTAATGCCCGCAGTTCAGCGCACCCTCGTAATTATATTTGAGCTTAGCATGATACGGTTGCGTCACACATCATTACTCATGATCAATAGCTGACGATACATCCACCAGTAAAACATGTGTCAAAATCCTGTGATAGGGCTGACCACTGATTACAAAAAACGAACGAGACAACATTTACGCTCTGCAGAGACGCCATGTGGAAATGTTACCCGGTCTCATAGCACTCGAGCCTCACTGAGACGCATAATACCTCAAGAAGCTGCACGCGCTCATAGAGCTGATTCAGCCACAGCCTCGTGCTTGGATGAGCTCTATTTGCAGGCAGTCACCAAATTCGATGCACTGCGTAGGTGCCTATCCAGTTGACTTGTCATCAACGATGTGTGTGAGAGTAGGACAGCATTTAGTTCACTGTGATCGTCATCTTCATGCCTGCGCCAGCATGGGGCTCACAGTATACCTCGTACACTCCTGGCTTGCTGAGTTTGCGCACAACGGTCTCCCCCTTGCTGTTCAGGTAGTCCTCGTAGGAGATGGCATCAACATCAACGCCAGCCTGCACACCCACAAGAGCCTGATTACAAGACTAGGTTGCGGCACCTGATAATGAAACTAGCCGTACAGCACAAGATAATTTGACGCATGCGCAACGGTTGTGATTATGGAGGAGCATCAGTGCCACTGTGGCTCCGCCACCAGCCGTTTCAGAACGGTGCATCGCCAATTAGCTACGCGTGGATGCAATTGAGCTCCCGAATTTAATTTCGACTGCCACACATCGTGTGACTAGGCAAACATTGAGAGCATTCAAGGGCAATCAGTGCAACCTGTGCGTCCTGGCGCGCCACGTATCTACACGTGATCTGGCTGCCAGGTCAATTGTAACGAGTAACAGCATGCCGGGTACTGCCAATGCTTAACACATAATGTTGGATACTGTTTTAATGCAATACGTGGCCGACTGCTGTTCCAGCACGGCGTAAAACGTTTGGGACTTGGGGATGCCCCGCGGGAGCACAGGACGCTCGAACAGCAGGTTGCCGTACACAACATGCTATCACATATGTAGGTGAACAATGATGTAGGTGAATAATGATGTAGGCGTGAATCGTCATGCCTAGACAGAGTCCGAAACTTGCGCGGTCGCGGAATAGCAAGTTCCGCTCTGATCGGACGGAGTCGCACCGGAACTGCGTCCTCATCGAAGACGATGTTGTGGGGGAAGCCAGCGTTGTTGATGAACTCGATGGACTCGCCGGCAGCGACGGAAATCTTAGAAGGTACGAAAGCCAGGGAGCCGTCATCACCACCCAGCTTGACGATCTGCGCGGCGTTGGCAGCGCCAGCGGAGAGGGCAACGGTGACAACACCAGCAGCAACGCCCTTTGCGAGCTTCTGTACGGCCATGCGAGGGCCAGCGGCAGCCTTGTTGGGGGTCAGGGTGAAAGCCATGATTCAAGCTGTGGTGGCGAGGGTTTGAAACGTTGAGAATTGTACCTAAGAGGTTGTACCGGCAAGATGGTGCACATCGTGATTAAAAACGGTATGTACTTCGGTACGGGGCTGGGGCTGTACCTTTTTCCGTGCAGTGGCAGTACGATTCCGCTGCACGATTTTGCGAGGGTGTCACGAAACCTCAAAATCAGGGGATCCTGGAAGGTTCTCCAATGGTGAATCGAGCGGGCGACATGTCGCGGCACGCAAGCACGTCGCCATGAGGATTCAACGGTGCGTCAGCACGTAGCGTTTGGGCACGTGCAGCAACCGTCCTCACGAACACATTTGGCGCATGATTGTGCACAGCCGCGACCACAATTTAGTGCCACCACAAGAACAAATTGCGTAGATCTAGAGGTGCCCGAATTGGCGACTTGCTCGCCCTTCAGGCAAAGCAATACGCCTAACTGACGCGCACAATTGATGCGCTCATTGCGTCGAGAACGATGTTTCGCTTCGCAGTGGTGATCCCGGCGCTCCCGAGGGCGCGCAGGCTTTGCGTGCGCGCGCGTGTTACTGCTGATGTTCATACTTGTAACCACATGTGGTCTGTGCCTGAAATCTGCGCAGTGCACTGCAGAATTCGAGGAATTTGGAACATTCGCACGGATGGTCCGTAAGCCATACAGCGCAGTAAACCTCTGTTCTCGCGGGCGATCACGGTGTGCGAGCTCGCGCATCGTGTCAGTCGCCGTACCGGTGTACCGAGCTCGATCGGTCAATTACGTGCGAGCCGTGCGCAGCTACCCCCCAGCGGTACTGCATTCAATCAGATTTTACGCGCCCCCAGACAGAACAAAAGCAAATATATCCTCTGAATGCGCATGGAATCGATTCTTGTTGACTACCGCGGCATCTGGGAGGCCTCTCAGGAGATCACCCAGTTGGAACAGTCCTTGCATCTGCCAGCTGGGTCGCGGTGAGGGGCAAACATGCTAATTCCACAGCCAACTTATCAGCTACAACGACGGGAACTTTGCGTCACCCCCGTTTAGTTGTGCTGTGCTGGCTTCGGCCCGCTCGAGGGATGAGATCAAGGGCTGCACTTCCACTGCAGAATCGGGCCCGAGGACCTCCGCGCGTGATCATCATTGGCTACAATACACACCCCTTTGCTGCGTTCCTGCTCAACCAAGGCCTTTGGGTGCTTTTACGCTCCGGTTTCGTTTTTTCGTTGCACCTCGTGCCACACAGCACGGGCAGCGGTGATCACGCTTCGCAACATCCAACGCAAGGGCGCGCTCGGCATCTTGAACGGCACATGCAAGGCTATCGATAGGGAATGCCTGACCGTCGTGCCCCAGGCACGCTGTGCTGGGCGACGAGAGTCGCGTGAGCGGCGACGTGGCCTGGGACATGTGGTGCATCGACCCGCCAGCTGGCGCAACAAGTGGTATTTATTGTAAATTTGTTTATTTTCAAGTCTGGTAAGGCAGCTTCGGTATTGTAACGTCCGGACAATGGACAGACCGAAACAACAGCGCTGGTAGACACAGCTAGCTGTGCTCGCAGAGCATACATGTTGAGACGACATCTCAAACAGACGCGAGTAACATACTCAAGGCAGCAGCGGTACTGAAATGTGCACCAGCACTCGCCATCATGATCATCTACCAGACGCAAGTGTCGACGTGGGCATCCACCAAGAGCCAGACAGCTGCGAGAGCCACCCACACGCGTGGAGCCCGCTGGAGCTGTGCCTAGCCACACATGCGTGGCATTGCGTGCGCCGGTTGCATGCAGCAGCACCAATATCTATGCGCAGCAGACGCTCCAGCAGCTGCCAACCTACCCAGCCCCTAGCCGGGCAGCCCACAGCCGCGACGACGCAGCGTCAGCACACGCGCAGGGCCACATGCCGGGCGGCGCCTCCTGCATTCACAACTCTACGACTTGCTCCCGGAGGTACATCAGTGTAGCCTCTCACAAGCTCTGCGGGGACCGCGCCAGTCGCGCTCGCATCTCAGCCTCCGAGGAACGCGCGATAGCTGCCGACATCCACCAGGCCCTGTCCTGCTGGTGGGACACACGGTATGCTCAGCACGCTCAGCAGGCACAGCGTGCCCGTGTGGGAGCTGCAGCTTCCTCCTGCGATGATGACCCGGCACGCACAAAGCTATCCGCCCGCCAGGCGGCGCGGACCCCCGCACACCCCCGGACTTGCGGCAGGAGCCCTGCTGGCTGCTGCGGGTGCTGCGGGTGCCGACCGCGTCACATCGACGGGTACTGCCCTTGGCCCATGCCCCCCTGCATCCCCATCTGGCCATTTTGCATCGGGTTGGACATCATCGAGCCGTTCTGCACAGGCATACCAGCTCAGCTCCGTGTGCAGCGATCACGGCAAGTCAGTTCTGGGCATATTGAGCAAGCAGTCTTACGTGAATGGTACGTGCAGAAATGCTGCAGTTTCCGGTCCAGGCAGTTCTGGCTTTCGCTGCTTGCTCTACCAAGGCACCACCATCATGTGATGTGACAGCCTACACAGGTTTGTGATCGCGCAGAAGGACTCGAGGGGGTAGATGTAGACGGCTGCATGCGCGCAAGTGACACTGGCCTGCGCTCGCGGCTGGACCCGACCATGGATGCGAGCACGCTACCACGTGACACAGCGCCCCCAGCACACCGAGCGCATGCCAGATTGGGCTGAGCATTGCACCGCACCATCGGGTGCTCCACCCCTCAACCATCACATTCACACTACCAGTGACAGCCACTGCATCGGTCACGCGGTCGGGCTTCGGCGCGGCTAGCCAGCAGCAGTGCACCACCATGTGTACGCATCACACGCGCCTGCTCAGGCAAACACCACAGCAGTGCATGATGACCACAACGGTGCATGCGCAGCTTCGCATGCAGCACGCACCACGGAGCACGCAGATTGCACTGTGCATGATAACCTGCGCAGCTGCTTATACAGAGGTATACCAGCCCCGGTGATTAGTTCACCATGGCCTCGTTGCGCAGGAAGTTGCCACGTTTCGATTGCAGGTACATGCTTGAGTTTGTGGGGACCGCGTTTAGAGCTCAGCAGAGCGGCAAGCACCACAGCGATAAGCATGGAACACTCGTCAAGCACTGGCCTCAGACCCCACATGACGCAGTCTGGACGACATCGTAGCCGCTGCTCTCGGGACAGCCGCGCACCTGCATCGGGGCCGACATCATTGGCTGCTGGCCCATCATGCTTGGGTTGCCCCCGGTCATGACGGAGCCTTGCTGCTGCGGGTACCCCATCTGCGAGGGCATGCCGCCCATCATGCTGCCCATCTCGCCGCCCTGTGGCCGCATGTTCATGGACATCATCATCTGCTGCAGCGCCATCATGTTCTGCTGTTGCATGAGCTGCATCTGCATGAACGACTGAGCAGCCGCGCCGCCGCCGCCTGCGCCCGGCATGCCGCTCTGCATGCCGCCCATGCCACCCATAGGGCCCATACCTTGCATCGCTGACTGGCCCCCCATGTAGCTCTCTGCATGCATTCGCAGGCAGTGAACGCGGCGCTGGCAGCACAGCCGTGATGACACGACACTGATTACACAGCCCGGCCGCAAGCTGTCACGAACGCACGTCAAGATCGCCCGCACGCATGCACAGATTCCCGACTCTACAAAGTTGGGCAAGACACCATCACAAAGCAGCTGTCGGCCATCACAAATGCAGCCGCAGCACAGCTTACCTGGCCACCACACGTCCACGACAACGCAATGTGCTGTGTGCTGCCCACGCTGGGCTACGCTGTACCGAGCGGCATCCGCCAGCCATGGATCTGCTGTGTGAGGGGTGAGGGCAGGACGGGGGAGCGCGCACCTGTGCTGTCCTTCATGAAGGAGCGGATGATGGCCTGCTTGTCGCGGAGCATCTCCTGTTCGATGCCCTTCAGCAGCCGCTCCTCCATCGCCTTGGCCATGTGCTTGTCAATCGGCACCTCACGCTCCTCCTCCTCCTCCGGCACGGCGCCCAGCAGTCGGATGTCGTCTGCGACCTTGAAGTTGTTATTGAAGTGCCCCACACCTGCAAACCAGGTCCTTGCGGTAAACAGGCCAGGCCAATGTACCGCTCCTCGGCTGCCAGAGTTGTGACTGCGCAGCGGGATAGTGGGGCACGCATGAAGCCGCCCGCTGGCACCACAGCACGCAAGCTGCTGCCGTACGGCGGGACTGCAGGCGGTTCGCTGCCACATGTGGAGCATGCGTTGCGTGGCAGTCCTGACTGGCCACTGTGCCGTCAGGTGCAAGCAGCTGTTTCGGTGCGCCATGTGGGCACATGACTGCTCAGGGCTGCACGATGGGTGTGAACAGATCGGGTGGCACGCTACAGCTGAGGGGTGGTGTGTGCTGGGTACGCCTGCCAGAATGCCAGATGCGTCGAGTTCTGGAGCCCAGGTGAGGCTCGTATGAGGCTCCCATCCTGGCACACGGCTGAGGCGGATGTGGCAGAGATCATGAGCAGCTATCAAGGGTGCAGGTGGCTGGGCTGGAGAGGGTAGCGTACCTTTATTCTTTTTGAAGAGGTTCTCTTCTTCTTGCTCAGCCTTGGTGAGCTTGCGGTTCTTCTGCCGCTCCTTGTCCATGCCCTTGAGCTCGCGAAGCCGCGCGTTGAGCTCCTCTTCACTCTCCTGCACACACACGCCGCCATGTCAACAGCTCACATGTGATGATGATCACAGCCGAGCCCGGCAGCTGCGGGCACAACTCAGTCACGCTTCGGGCCCGAACAGTGTCCTGGCCCGGCATGCCACAGTGATATGTTGACCCGGCATGCCACTGTAATATGTTGACTACTACCCCGGCTGTATGGGCTGGCTGTTGTTGCAACACAGACGCGCCCGTGGCACCATGGCTGGGGTTTGTGAGGTTTGCTTGACAGATCTAAGGTTTGCTTGACAGATCAACAGTGATCCGCTGCCATGCGCCACTGTCACCACCGTGTCTCACGTCACGAGTGTCGCTCTCGACTATTAGTTAAATAGAAGAGAAGGACCAATCGGAACCTGACTGGGCAAGCCCTGGGTCACACAACGTGTGCACAAACGGGGGCAGCATTCGCGCGCCTGGCTGCCGGACTCTATACACCACTGCACAGCCACCCGCATTACTGCACGGCCCCACACATCGACATGTTCTGGCCCCATGCTCTGGCCCAATACATGCAACACCGCACGGCTGGCAGGCCACACCTGGGAGGAGGTGTCGTCCTCGTTCTCGGTGACCATCTTGCTGCCCTTGCTCATGAAGCTCTGGCCACCCATGCCGTTGGCCATGCCGCCATTCGCCATGTTGCCCGGCATCATGCCCGGCATACCGCCGGGCATCATGCCTGGCATCATCCCCGGCATCATACCTGCGCACACGGCAACTCATGCATGCACTTGTCGCATGCAGCTGGCCCGTGCCTTGAGTGGCCTGTGCGGCAGCGGCAGGCCGCAAAAAACACACAGGCGAGCAAGCGGAAGGTGTGCTGCCACATGACTAATGCGAATCTCTCCAGATTGGATGAATAGTGTGGACTGAACCTCACAGCTTCATTGCCATACACTCGGAGTCATCCACTTTGAACCACTAGCGGGCAAAGACAGTCCCGCGTGAGCCCCCCGATCATGGAGACAGCATCATGTCTGCTTTGCCAGTGTCTTAGCAATGCACAGGCCAAGCCAGCAGAGGCAACATGGACAAAAGGGAACGGGATGGGTGCGCCGTCCACATTTCAGATGCGGGTCCTCGTGTTCTTGTCAAACACATGGTGTTGTAGCCACAGTGGAAGCAAACAGTGCCTCAAATGCCGGACAGATGTGCAGCGCAGAGGCACAGTGAGAAGCAGAGGCTCAAGATAGGTTACAGTGCCAGGCAGCATGATGGCTGCTTGGCCTTGCTTGACTGGCCTGCGTGCAGCTCGTGCAGCAGTTGGCCGCTGGCGACGACATATGTGCTCCCAACACCACAGCAGACCAAGCACACACACAATGATGTTGTGCACACACAGTGATGCTGCAACCTGGGCACCATATTGCATCATGACACGCACCTGGCATCATGCCGGGCATCATGCCGGGCATCATTCCTGGCATCATGCCGTTCATTCCAGGCATCATCTGGTTTGGCATCATGCCGTTCATCATGCTGCCGTTCTGCATGCCTGCATCAAACTCAGCCTCAGCCGCCAGTAGACTGTCACAATGCGGCGGCATGATAAGTCGCCAAAGGCCAGAGGAGCCAAACAGTTGCATTGTTCATACAGGCAAGCCCACTGAGCAGGCAGGTGACTGTTTAGCCCTCCCGGACATCGGGATTGGGGCAACCACAGCTAAATGACTTTGCTCGCCAATGGCGGGTTACATGTTTCCAGTGTAGGCATGGCAGCGCTGGCCAGCATGTTGCCAGGCTGGTTGCTCGATGGGCACGTACCTCCCATCATCGAGGGGGACTGGTAGCCGCCCATCATGGAGTTGGCCGCGCTCTGCTGCACCGGCTGCGAGTCTGCGACGGATATTGGCTTCGAGTCTGCCTCGTTATTGCGTGGAGGGGGCTTGGTGGGGAGCGTGGCCATCTGGATCATGTCTTGGGTAATGAGGTTCTTCTCGTGCAGGCGCTGCATCAGCACCAGGATGTCCTGGTTGCTGTTGAGCAGTTTGGCCCAAGCATGCTCTTCCCATTCCGCGTCGTGCTCTAGCCGGCCTTTCAGGAAATCGGTCACCTGCTCATGGCACGTGTCTGACATCCTGGCATCCGCAAAGGCAGTCGCCAAGGCGTTCGCCAAGGCATGGTGCATTTATGATCCGAGCTGTCTCTGGGTCGTAATTGGTAGCAATGCGCAGGAGAGCGCCCATGGTCGCTGCTGTGGGAAGGGCATTTGGTTCGGGGACCGATTCCTCTAGACGGCTCTCATCCTCACCCAAGGGGTGGCACCACATGTTGGCGAGTGAAGGAGCGGGGAGAGTACAGGGACAGGCGCTGATATCAGCAGTGGGGAACGGGCAGGTGTTGCTGTGAGACATGTAAAAGGATGGCGTGAGTCTGGACGGGTCAGCGTTTTGGATGATGCTGCTGTGACTTTGGCTGGATGTGCACATGCCAGGCAAAGACATGAACCGCGGGCTTTGCCCCAACACGGTGTGCTAAGCTTCCAAAGCCGCACCGCGGAGGTTTGTTTATCCAGACTCTGCTTCATAGCAGTCATGAGGCCAATGGCGTCCCCGTGATCGTCCTCGCTCTTCTTCTTCGCTGCCTCTTCCTTCAAGGACTGAACGGTACACTCAGTGTCGATGAAACCTTTCTTCTTCGCAACCGCTACGAGCTTTTCCAGCGTCTCGTCGATCTCATCCATGCGCTTGGCCGCGTTGCCTTTCTCCTGATCCTGCATATGTGAGCTGATCGGGATTGTCAGTTTTGCGTGCGGGACCGTGCGAAGCACTTCCGCATGTGAGCTCGCACCTTCGCATCCATCTTCGCTTGCTTCTTTTCCAGGTTCAATTGCGAGTGGATGAGCTTCATGATGTTGTCGACGGCGCGTTTTTTGACGCTTTCATCTTGATCGGAGAGCGACATCCTTATTCCTTTTCTGCACACAGGCCTCGGTGGAAACTTGAAGCAGGTACAAAGCCGAGGCTTTGCGAAGGCGCGTGATTTACGCACAGACGATCCTTTGTGCTACGGGCACTTGCCCTTGAAAGCCTCCAGGCGAGTCGTTCACGGCAGCCTTCCGGCACAGCTGTTTAAGAAGCAATCCAATGATCAACAGCTGAATGCACAAACGTGGGATGGACGAGGACACAACGAGGCATTGCAGTTACACCGAACAAGGGGAAGGAGACGTCTTTGAATGGATCAACCGATGCCAGAATGTGCGGGGACGGCGGTTCCCACAAAACTCACACACCTTTCAAGGAGGCTCTACTGACCACCAACCGAGAGAAAACTGTGGACTGTGCAATGACAGAGTACAGGTGTTTTGCGGGAATGCAGTTGAGTCAGGCGTACGCTCCAAGCATGGCAGTCATGGACACTTGCAGGCTTCCAGAAATCCACTCAGCAAAGCACTGGTGAACTCGTCTGAGCTGCTGCGGTCTCATAGAGCCTGCCAGGTGGTGCACACGGAACCTGTGAGCGTGCACGACCAGCGTCATGGGTTACACTGGGTGCATGCATGCCGGTGTTGAGAATGATTGGGGCTTGCAGCTCCTGTTCGCCACCACGTGGTATTCGTCCGGTCCTGTCGATCGCAGTGACCAAATTTCACATCGACATCTTTCTGCTTGTAAAGGTGAGTCCGTTGGACAGCCGCGAATGCCCGGCCCCGCGGCCCGATGTTTCTGCGTCAGTTCGTGTCATCGGTGCCGACCGCATATCAGTGGCATGCAGGTTGTGATACGCCCAGAGCCAGGTCGACGCCCATTGATCTGGTCGTGTCTTGACGCGCCCAATGCTAGCATGTGGCCGTATCTTTCTACAAGAGGTGCATGGTGCGTGCACATCTGAGCTATATAACACCAGCGCGGATAACGTCCTGCGACTAGCCTGGTGAACGCAGCGTTTCCTTTCAATTCGTATGTATTCAATAGCAAATCCTGAATCGTCTGCTCACGAGAGGTTGTATGTACCACGGATTCATGTCGATAATACTAGGGCATGCGCACAACAGGCCCAGCTTGTCTCGCCGCTCCGCCCCGGCTGTGACAGGCAGCAAAGCCCGTGATTCACACAGCAGCATTCTAGGCGTTAGTGCAAGCATTGTTTCACGCAGCGTTTATCGCGGTTTGGCCGATCATGCAGCCGCTCAAAACGAACTGCCCGCGGTGAGAGCCCTGGCATGGCCAGTTCAGAACGCTGGTCTCGCGAGCGACTCCCGCAGCGGGCCTTCGTGTTTTATTGTGCATAAGAATTTTGAACATGACTCTGCTGAGCATCAGTCGCTGACCACCGCTGTCTTGAATCGTTACATCCGCCATGTTGCTGCGTTGTTTACAGCTTAACAAACTTGCGTTCCACCATAGTGAAATACAAACGGGTCCGCATGAACCCTCATATGCTCATGACAGCGCAGGCCTTGCAGCAAATTTGCACCCCAGGCGGTCAGATTCTGCTCGCAGGATGAGGGTCAGCATGATGAGCCGTGTCGCCACATTCCTCCTGCATTCCTCCTGCCCCCCACCATGCTGCATGCCCTGCTGCATACTGTAATGCAGCAAGGCAGCTCATGGAGCCCGTGCGATGTGAGACCATGCGCAAGCACCACTTGAGGCTGCTGCTAGACCTGCACAGAGACGT
Source organism: Ulva mutabilis (assembly GCA_900538255.1). Lineage (NCBI taxonomy): Eukaryota > Viridiplantae > Chlorophyta > Ulvophyceae > Ulvales > Ulvaceae > Ulva > Ulva mutabilis. The sequence goes on from UNSF01000001.1 coordinate 1,330,493, forward strand.
GCGCATTATCTGCACTGTCATTGCCTGAAGCACAGGCAGCATGTTCTGATGTCAGTGACTTGATCCACCATGCTGCTTGCACCACCAACACACAGTCAAGCCAGCACACAGCGTTTGCAAGTCGACTGAAAATATGTTTGCGAGTACACTGCACTAGATGAGGTGGTGGGAATTGACTGTCATGCAGCTGTGGCAGACCCGACTACGCATACTCTTGGCTTTGTGTGGCTGATGCCCTCAGAAGCACCGCTGGGCGATTTGTTGGTTCCCGCCTCTGCCAGGAGATCGGTCGGATCGCCCAGTAGTGATTGAGGGCAGCCAGTGGATGAGACCACCCGGTGGATCTGTCAAGGACGTCCTGGCGCTGTTCGTATTCGGGTGCTGCCTGTGGCTCATGCCCGTCTGAGCCTAGGCCTGGCACGGGTGCCAAGTTTCATAGTTTGATGCTCATGTTGAAGCAGACAAAAGCAGAGCTTGTACGATAGACCATGCCAGCAATACGAGTGGAGCATTCAAGAGTCTCGGCCCACACACAGGACTGAGCAGTTTGAGGCAGTGGCTGGATGCAGCAGCCATCGGCTTGGGCTCCAGGACCACAGGACCAAAGACATGCCACAGACATGCTTGGGTGTGTACTTGTCAAGCATGGGCCTGACCTGCTACAATAGCAACAACCTCATTGCACGCATGCCTCACACCAGTTGTGCGTGCACCCTGGGAAACACATCACAACGCCCTCAGCCTGCAGGCCCCTATATAGGGGTAGCAACTCACCCCTGCCCAACCCATTGCAGCATCACACTCGTGGAAAGTCCGACGTGACGATGTATTACACTGTGACGATGTGCAGGTGCTGTGCTGCCTGGGAGCACTAGCCTCCGTGGAGAGCTGTTGTAGAGAGCTCTGCAGGACGCCATGCAGCAAACGAGAACAGCAGGGGAGAGGAGCACAAGTGAAGAACATGGATCCCTCTCATGAGGATCTCACACATTGTCCTTTAGTTTCCATGCATATGCGTGGCAACTATACCTGCCTCCTCCTCGTTGAGCTTGAGGCTGCCCGGCCCACGCTCGAAGAGGTCCCTCATGAGAGCCCCTGCGGGTAGGTTGGAACTGGTTCATGATATGCCTATGCCCAAGCACCGTTGCTGCTACGTGCCATGGCTGACGCCTGTTCGGGTGTGGCCTGAAGTCCAATAATTGTTGTTTTCTGGCAAACAGGTGTTCGAGTGGGGAGCCTCCACTGGTTGTGGCGAGGATCTGATAGCCCCTGCATCCTGGTCACACCGCTCTGGTTGACTTTGTGGAGTTCCCACTGCCCAACAGGTTGAGAGGCACTGCCGTGCGATGGCAACACGGCTCATGCACTGCACATGGCAGTGTGTGTGTGTGTGTGTGTGTGTGTGTGTGTGTGTGTGTGTGTGTGTGTGTGTGTGTGTGTGTGTGTGTGTGTGTGTGTGTGTGTGTGTGTGTGTGTGCGCGCGCGTGTGCGTGTGCGTGTGCTTTCCTGCCGGCGCTGGTCCATTCTAGCATTTGCTTGTGCGGCGAGTGACCTCTCCATAGGGCTTGTGTTTTGGTTGTTTGCCTGTTGGTTGCTCTGTTGCCTCGGCGCTGCTGAGTCCTAGATCTATCACAGTGTAAAACATGGCACCGGCCTTGATCCCCGTTTTGAGCGCAGCGGAATGGCAACCCTTGCCATCTCTACGGCACGTATACGTAGATGCAGCATTCGAATCGGCTAGCGGCAAGGCGCACGCAAGCAGGGATGGCCGATGGACGGTCGGATCCATGCTCTGCTGGGATGTGGTGGGTCTGCTGTGCAATGGTAGAGTTTTGGGCTATCCTTGCACCCCTGCATGCATGCGTGGGCCCTTGCGGCCGCGCATATGTGCAGCACGTGTCATGAATCTGCTACTGTACCAAAAATGGCAGCCTTAGCTAGGGCACAGGCCAGGGCGCATGTGCGTATGACAAGCCAGCACGCAGGTCGCATGCAGTGAAGTGAGGCAGACTGTGTGGCACTTGGAAACAGACATGCACATGGTCATGGTGCCATTGCAAGCCGCACATGCAATCATACCATGGCGGCACACCCCACGCAGCACGCATAGAGGAGCCATTGTACAGTGATCCTCGGGGATTTTTTTAGGTCTCATGTTTTGATATTTTGTTTCTACAGGTTTTGTGCGACTTTTGGGTATGGTCACTCGGCGATGACGGCCATAGTGCTACACTTCAGCTGGTGGAACTTGCTCGATTGCATCAGGTGGTCAGAACTCTATTGCCAGGAGGATGCTGTCACAGATTCTGGACTACAAAAGTATAGGCTTGACGCATATGCGAGTTTGCATGGCAGCGCACAGGTGCAGCAGTCTCAGGTGGCAGGAGGTGGAACCCCAGTAACATCCACAGCAACTGATTGGCAAACATGTGCGCATAATTGCAAACATGTGAGTGAGCTAGGCAGCAGCACAGGCCCAGCAAATTGTGTCAAAGATGAAATAATGTTGTCAAACCTTTTCCAGGTAAGATGGTCCCCTCGACTGCAACATGAGAAGTGAACGCTGCGTACCCAGACACAGATGTGTGCCAGCCTAGTGTGTTGCATCTGGCCAGCACTGCCGGGAGATGGCAGCAAAGCACCATATGCATTTGATTAAGGGTCTGTGATTGTCCCAAGACCAGCCCAGGGAGCATGCTGAGCAGCATGGGTCAGCAAGTCTACAGTCTGAGCACATCTGCACAGCAAAAACGACGAACGCAGGCCGAAGGTATTTCATCGTGTGCAGCAAGCATCAACAAAGTGCAGGAAAGCCGCTGTCCAGCGAGTGTCTTGAATGCGGTACCGCGCTGTGATGCTGAGCGAGCCGTTGTGTGGCTTCGGTGTAGTTTGGTAGATACTTGACGTGCCACATGCCCTCTGGAGATCAGTGATCGCCCGCATATACAAAGAACTTGCAGCTACCAGGGTTTACTTATAACCTCAATCGAATTACGCTTCGCAAGAGGATGCGGACGCGGAATATGCGCGGTAACGCTTTTCAACAGCAGAGTCTTGGACCATGAGTTGCAGACAGTGGCCAGTTTATCCCGCTGCAAAACTTCCTGTATCATGTATACAAAGCATCCTGCTGTATGATGAGCCGCTGGGTTGTGAATCACATGGCCCTGGAGCACCTGCATTCGCAGGTTGACGCAAGTCAACCGCCTCTGTGCCAGGCTATCAGCTGTGTCCGCCGTGTCTAGCATCTCATGAGACATCTCTGACATACGATGTTTTATATCGAACTCGGGGCAAGCTTGGCAGTGAAGCCGGTCAAGTTGCTGTGTGGTGTACTATCACTGAGGTAGAAGATACACTGGATGCTGCTGGTTAGCCGTGTGGTGGCCAGGCCTAGTATACGCGGTATGGCTTTCGGGATCCCGCGATAACTCAGTGTAAGTGTTCCCCACGCCACGTATTCACAGGCCTGGTTGCAAGGTCAACAACCAGTACTCGACGCGAATTTGCGCGCCACCCTGCAGGACGGCCTTTATTCACATCGAAAGCGCTGCACTGTCTGCGGAACTGCCACAAACCTTCGATTTTCCTTGGTTTCCGCAAGTCACATGTACAGCGTATTGTGACTGTTGCTGTACGGGCCTCAAGATGTAACGGTAGCCGCAAAGATTTCCGATCTTCCAGAAAACCAATTTTAACATCATCATCATCATGGATGAAATTTATGGTGTCTCGCCTCTTCGTTTGACGGCTGGTTTGCGCAAGCGCGCATTTCTTTCTCGAGAAGATTTTCAAGCTTTGGGGGATGAAACAACTCGCAGAGAGCTGGAAAAGTACGCACATGATTTATGTGCTGCTGATGTGCTGTGCTCCGTGAGTGTGGGATATCTAATTGCTCCGTTGTGGTTCTGTCAACAATGCCCAACGTCGCTGTTTCGATCATCGGTTCGTCTTCTTGCTGTGCCGCTGCCATATATCAAGTACAAACAACAAAGTATTAGAATTTGTATGAAGATCATGTTGTTTTTGTATGTCCAGGCTCAGAGCAACGCGAGAATTCACCGCTCGTGCGGCAGAAATGCAGCGACGAGAGGAGGAACTGCGGATCATCGCACGCCGGGCGGATGGATGGAAGCGAATACGTGACAGTGCACAGGTAGCATCCGTGATTGGAGTGCTATGCGCTTGCATGGCAATGTGCGTTGTTGTATTCGCGAACATCTTCCCGGCAAGCATGGGCCTTGTCCCACAAAGGGGCCATTCTGCCGAGCCTCAAATTTCGGCCGAGCCCGTCCGTCAAGTACATGTTCGGATCCCTGCTGGCGTTCAGTTCCATCCTTCAGTTGAAGACGCAGCGGAACTATGGAAGGGCCAGGAGGGCATTCTGACAAGTGATTTGATCGCACCGCTACGTCTTGATTTCGCATCGATGTGCATGCACCCCTTGATCCATCCTCCGTCTGAAGTCGTAGCACCCTCGGGGCAGCCTGAGCGGACAGATGCTGGCGCGATCGAGCAGCAGGACCCACCAGTCCAGCCAAGCAGCGACGTAAAGATCTTGCCAGAGATGCAAAATCCTGAGTTCGGAGTTGCTTCCACGTTTTTGTTGGGCCATACCAGTTGTCCAAGGCATGGGGAGTCGATCAGCCTTTGGGCACACTGGGTGCCACCACCAGCAGAGCCGGGCAATGCAAACCCGATGGCCCAGATTGAGGACGTTCCCGAGACATTGCCCCGCCTTCCGCAAAATTCACCAGAGCTTCATACACTCCCAGGCTTTGTTCCGGCTCTGCCACTCCCACCACCGAAAGAGAATGTGCCCGTAATCGAGGTACCTGCAGTAGAGAGTGATGCTCCATGCGTATCGGTACCGGCTCCCCCACCAAGTTCCGGTCCACGCCCCAACAGTATTTCTGAGTGTGATGCCCCGGATTCAAGCATGGCTGTTTCAATGCTTTTTGCAATGCATGCTCTGGATGCGGCAGTCCCAAGCAGCGACAAGGACCCAACCCTTTCAAAAACGCAGCCTTTATCTCCCTCAAGCCGTCCCTCAGCCCTTTCGTCGTCCGCCACGGAGCTTGCGTCCAGTTTCCTTGAGGCTGATCCCCAGGGGCCAGAGCACGCACTCGACAATGAGCTGCCACCGTCCGCCAACTTGCCTCCGGAGGCCTTGAAGATTCTTCGTGGTTCCTGGCAGCACTCAGCTTGCCTGCCAACAGACTATGATCCCGAACAGCACCAGCGGCTGGTGGGTGTCAAGAGCATCGCCATGCCGCCAGTTTCTGTGATGAAGGCTGCTGTGTGCGCCTGTGGTGCAGCGCTGAGCTACCACGTCTCATGGGGTGTCCATCTTGGCTCCTGTGTGTTCATGCAGCTCTCTGCAGCGCTGCAGCATGAGCCAGTGGTGTACGTAGCTGCGTGGGCAATGCTGCTGTCGGTGATGATCATGACCGCATATATGCTCTTGTCCACCGAGGGGGTGCCAGAGCCGGAGTATAAACCACCGGTGAAGGCCTCCTCCGCTCGATCAAGTGTCAACCTGCATTTGTGCCACGCCGTACCTCCGGGGGGCCATGGCTCTCCCGAGCATCAGCCAGGGCAGCTCTTCCCAGGTGGCTCAGCTGAGCGAGACACATCCGGCAGTCCTGTCGCAACAGCTGTGGTTACTTCTTCCCAGGAAAGGCGTGTGACACCCCAGCCACTCTTTGCAGCTGAGTCCTCCGAGTCGTGCCAGGAAGCAGGGCACGAAGAGAGCGAGCCGTCTGATAGCCTGCCTGGCAGCGTGGGAGAGGTGGGCCCATCTGCCTGCGCTTCCGAGACAAACGTGCAACAAGAGGATCCGCTTCAGGTGAGTTCCGTTAGGCTGTATTTGCTCTGCATCCTGTTCTCGTTCTGTGTACCTGGCGACTAGCGTGTATGAGGTGTGGCATGGACCTTGATCAGGCTGGCTGTGTAGCCTGCTGTGGTTGAAGGAGTGATGCACCATGATATTGCCTTGACGGCACTGAAACAACAAGTGAACGCACTGTCACAGAGGCTGCAAGACGAAGAGCGGAGTGGATTGGGCAAGGACGCACGCATTGCAGAGCTTCTGGAAGAGGCTGGGACAACGGCGGCAGAGCTCAAGGCGGCTGAGGCCCTCGTGCTGGCGGTGAGTGAGGACGCCCGGGTGCAGCGCGAGCGTGCGGACAAGCTTGAGGTCCGGCTCGCAGCTGATGCTGCCCGTGCAGACAACGCGGAAGCTACGGTTGCTCAGCTGGAGGCACGAGCGGCGATTGATGCTGCTGTCGATGCAGCCGTCATTGCAGCCTCACAAGAGGAGCATGGCAGCATAGCAGGAAAGGTAGCAATCCCGCAGTCATGGCCTGGCCATACGTGGTGCATCTTGCCACAGATCACTCCAAGCATTTTGCAATGTGTTTAGCAGATAGCATGGCTTTGTCGGTTGCGGCTTAGTGTCATGGGCTTGATTCATGTTGCCAGGCCACTGCACCCTCATACTTCACCCTCATACTCCCAAACCTAGCCCGAAATTCATCTGTACAGACATGTCCCGGTGCAGGCGGGAGTAACAGAAGCTGCTGCTGGAGGATCAGCCACGACTGAGGAAGGCGCACTAACGGAAGAGTGCGACAGGCTTGAAGCTGTCGTGGAGGAAGTCAACAACGTGTGTGCGCGGCGTGTAGCTCAGGATGCTGACCTGCAGGAGCTGGTGAGGCAGTCTGAGCAGACGCTGATGTTGCTGCAGCAGCAGGTCAAACAAGAGGCTGCTGTGCTGGCTGACGACAGCGTTCCCAGTCGGGCTCTCGCGGTTCAGAAGCACCTTGAGGACTCCATCGAAGACATGCTTTTGCAGATCCGTGCACTGGTGCGGAGCTCCCACCATCCCGCATGGTTGCATGTTCCTCGTGTCAGGGTCGCCTCCGAGCTAGAACAGCAAGTGTTGTCCGGTGCAGGTGCAACCGACAGGGTACCTGGCCAAGAGAGTGTATGGGCAGTCAGCGCCGGAGTCACAGCTGACGGGCGAGAACTGGCACTATGAGGTGTGCAACGTGATGAAGCAGGCGGCGGTGCAGCTCGATGCTGCTGAGGCTACGGAGCACACGGTCGTGGCAGTGATTGGCGCAATGCTGGAGGGTGGGGACGTGTCTGGAGTGGTCATCGACGACTCTGACCTCAGTGAGACCATGCTGCAGCAGCTGCAGCGGCTCAAGGGCTTTGCTATGGAAGCCTGGGCTTCCCGGCAGGCAGTGGTGTGCTTGCCCGCTCGCGTGCCTGCTGCTTTTTGCTTGAATGCGGCGCTGTGTGCCTCTTCTGCTCTGAGCTGTTGTTGCATTCGACTGTAATCTGCAGATGGCAGCAGCGTCTGGCTTGGCGGGGGCGGTGGATGCACCTGCCATGTCCACAGGGTCATCAGGCTGGCAGTGGTCATCAGAGATCAAGGGCATTCTGGACAAGGCTGCTTCGGAGGTTGGGCGGATGCAGGCTGCTGAGGAGGGTGTGGTCGCGGCTCTGGACGCAATGCTAGTCTCTGATGACTTGCAGCTCGAGAACAGCAGTGTCAGCTCCGCTGCGGCAGAGAGCCTCGCCCGGGTGCACTTTCAGCTGCAGGAGGCAAGCGGAAGAGAGAGCAACCTCGTGAGGCAAGTCAAGGACCTGGTGCAGAGGCAGGCTGACCTCGAGGTATGACCTAGAGAGCATCTTTCTTGGCATGGCCCTGCCTCTTCTGAAGGATGTGCTCTGCAGCCCCTTCGACCTCGTGAGCATTTGCGACATCGGAAGCCTGATTTGCAGCAGCAGCTCTGCAACCTTGAAGCTGGAGAGTGTGGTGCCCCTTCACCGAATTTCTTGGACATGCTGGTGGACACGCCCCAGCATGAAGGCCAGGCGTGGTTGCAGCAGTATGGGCGGCTGATGCAGCCGGCAGAGTCGGACCAAGTGGTGTCTCTGCATCTGGATGTGGCAGCTGATGGCCACGTTGACCCTGTGCTTGAGGTGAGGAGCCGCACACAAGCCGGTCTGCAATCATTGAGTGATCAGCTCCAGGACTTGCTCCGAGATGAAGGACCGGTGTCCCACATCAGGACACCCAAGGCAGCGGTTGCTGCTCCTGTGCTCGATCCTGTACTTGAAGACACTCGTGGCAGGCAACAGGATCTTGCACAGTACCTCGATGGCATCGAAGCGGCACCATGCTTCCAGCATGACAGCGAGGTACGTGCAAAGCTCCCGGCACACTTGAGCTTTGTTGTATGGTACGTGTGAGCAGTGGGGCACGCGGCGTAACTTGTGCAGGCTGATGATGCCAGCACTCCAGCAGAACCTCACCCAGCAGGCGATGGGGCAGCTGAACTGCAACGGGTCTTGGACAACGCGGCAACGCATGCCGGCTTGGATGCATCTCCCCAGGTTGTGTTTGATGGTGCTGCAATCTCTGATGCAGTCTCGGTGCGGCCTTGATGCATACATAATGGGAGTACTCAGAACTGTATTGTGGGTAGCATGCGACATATTATACAAATGCTGCCGCTGAATGCATGTGCATGGCTTCTTTGTGGTGTCGCGGCTGCTGTAGTTTGTGCTCTGGGAGAGATGATCCTGTTGTGTTGCGTTGCAGCCATGCCGCGATCGTGTCTGACTCCAGCGACCTCTGCAGGAAAGGTATTCCAAACTTGAGGCAGAGTTCCTGGAGACACACCTAACGTCCGGTGAGGGCCGACAGCTCCACAAGTACCTGTCTGACACCCTCGCCCACGCTGTGACCACGCTGCCGACGCCATCCGCAAGCGAGGCATCGTACAGTGGCGACACGGAGAATGAGGAGAACCGGGGGGCCGGCACAGGCGACAATGACTCTGGCTATGAGGCCTGTGATCCCTGGTCCGGCAAGTTTGCAGAGCAGCATATGTACGTCGATGTTGTGGCACAGAATCTGAGCGGCCTTGTGGACCAGCAGACTCGCTTCCTTCACTGCCTCGCTGAGCTGGTCACTTGTCAGGTGTGCCCACAACACACAGGTCGGGAGGTGTCGCACTGATGTGAACATCTGTATCATCCCAGATCTGTCATGTCCAGCCTGGCCAGAGCTGCAGAGGCAAGTGGCACGCTCCTTGCTGACTGCACGCCCCGCGTTTCGACCATGCCATGCATGTGTGCAGGAACAGCAGGAGACGGCCCGGCGGGCGCACACGGCCCTGCACCGGCGGGTGACGCAGTGGCGGGAGGCGATGCTGGACGGCTCCCCGACGCCCGGCCAGGAGCGCCCCGGCCAAGGCGACGCCCGGCAGCTGTCCGCGAGCCGCGAGGCGCTGCTCGCGCAGCTCACCGACTTCCAGCCCCTCGCCGACGGCTCCCGTGACCTCGACACCGTCATGCAGCAGTTCCACGAGGTCGAGGCCGAGCTCGCCCTCCGCGGCAGCCCCCGCGAGGGCCTCCCGGAGCACCTCGTGCAGCTGCAGCATGTGCGTGTCGCAACCCCTCGCACCGCGACTGCTGCATGACACCGCTCTCCATGGTTTATCTACAGATTGGTAGGCTCATCGCGTATGTTGGTGGTCATCATGTGTGCAGCAACGCTTCCAGAGTGCCGTCACATGAGTGCGCCGGCATGTGGTCTGCTAGTTGCGTGATGCATTGCGCATGTCATGAGAGACTCGTGTCGCAAGTCGCGTTGCATGCCATGACACCCGGCTGCGCCGTACACATCGGATGTGGATGTGAGCATACTGGGCAGTTCAGGTCGGCAGTCAGGGCTGCAGCAGCAGGCAGTTGGGGTGCGTGTGGCACAGCAACTCATACGTGCGCATGCAGGACTGCCAAGAGCTGGAGGAGCTGCAGGCGTTGATGCAGGTGAGTGCAGCGGCGCTGCAGGAGGACGTGGCGCAGGCGCGCGCCGCGATGTGCTCCACCGTGGAGGTCCTGCACGAGAACACGCTCTCCCTCTTCAGCTTCTTCGCCGGCCACGGCCTCGCGATGCCTCAGGAGATCAGCGCGCTCGTCAACAAGATGGCGGCGCAGGTGGCGGAGGCGGACGCCGTGGGCTTCGGTACGCCGGCCGCCGCGCGCGGGCTCGCGGGCGTGCTGGCCGGCGCCGGCGTGACGCGGCTGTCAGAGTCGATCGCCAAGGTGCAGGATTGGCAGACCAACCCCAGCATGCTGGACAGTCTCTCGCCTGGTGCGCAACCCCCCTTCCTGAGGGAACACCCGGCGCGACGCTTGCGAAGCGGCTGCGGGCCATCGTGGATGCCGTGTGCAGTACCTCATCGTGCGACTGGCGGAGCCACTGGGCAGTCCACACTTGTGCATGTGCAGTAGAATGAAGGCACCTCGCTCGACTGTGTGAATCACGACAGATCTGCACAGCTGTCTGTATAGCCCTGCTGAACGACATCACAGAGGCCTTTTCTTTATTAGCGCGGGGCGCACTGCGACTGTGCTTGTCTGGCTCCTGCCGCAGAGTCGAGATACTATGGAGGGCCGCGCCAGTCAGCCGCACCTTCGGCTGTGACTAGAGTGCCCCTGGTGCAGTACTCCATTTTCCCTCGCCTGCCGCCGGCACACCGACGCCGGATCTGACCGACAGCACCGCCGGACTCCTCTCGGACTCAGGCTCGCCCGGCTCCGCCTCAATGCACCCGAGCCCAGCGTGGGCGGGCATCTGCAACGTGGCCGCCAACCCGGCGTCCCCTGACGACCCTCCTCTCTCTCCACCCGACGAGCCCACCGAGCCGCTGCAGTCCCCTCGCCCGCTGCGCTTCAAGCCCCTTGCCTTCACCACATCCGCCCCGGAGATGCCCCTCCCCACCCCGACCTTTGGGCCGTCGCCGTTCCACACCGCGGTCCGCGCTCCCCCGACCGCCGCCCCCACCGCCGCCCGCAAGTCGTCCTCCCAGTCGTTCCTTACACCCTGCGGCACAGAGCCGAGCTCTGCAGCGCACGGCCCCGGCTCCGCCGCGGCCCCCTCTCCGCTGACTGGCGCCGATGTGGCTGCCGCGGCGGATGACGATTTCATGTCGCGCCGCCTGGTGGCCGTCGCCTCTGACGACGCCCTCCCTGAACCCAAGGTCTCGCCTCGCCTGCCAGGCGTCTCCCCTGAGCATCTCCCGTCCGCTGGGCCACCCATGCAGGAGCAGAAGCCCCCTTCAGCCGGCGCCGCAACCTCCGGCGCCAGCAGCAGCGGTACCGCAGAGCTGGCCGGAGACGCGCCGAGCCGCATGGCTGGCCCTGACCGCCCAACGGGGATTCGCCGCAACTCCGGCGCGGGCCCCCGCCAATCCTTGCAGTCTCACGATCTGGCCAGGAGCCGCCTGCCTCGGGCACCCGCCAGAATGTCAGGTGCTGCGCGCCGTGCTCTCCGCCCCGCTGTTCTGCGCACGGCTCATATGTGTGACTGAGCTGCCGCCTCACAGCCGCGCTCTCTTCTGTCATGTGGCACAGCAGACCCTGCTGCCACCTGTCGCCCTGCGCGTGCCGAATCATCCATCGCTTCACATTGCTGCTGTTTGTGCAGCACCGGCGCAGCACCGCCGCCCCTCCCCGACGCTTGTCGAGCTGACACAAGTCGAGCCGTCTCCCGCCGCGCCTCTCACCGCCCACTCCCCCCTCCCAACCTCTCTCCAACTCTCCCTGGTGGCATACCTCGAAAAGTCCGGTCAAGCGGCAGATTCCACCGCGGCCACCTCCGCCGGCCCCAGCATCCCATCTGCTCCTGCAGCGCAGGTCATGCAGCGCGAGCCCTCCCCGCCGTCCGCCCAGCAGCCCCAGCAGCCGCTGCCTGCTGTGCCCTCCCTCCTGCCCTCCAGCAGCCCCGCTCCCCTGCCACGCAGCCGCTCGATCCCACCCTCTGAAGCGGCCCCCGCCCGCGAGGGGTCCCCGCCTGAGCAGCTCCAGGACCAGGATGTGCGGCAAGCTGTGGCGGTGCCCCAGCACATCTGGCAGCAGGCCATCCGCGAGGCGCGGCAGAGCCCCGAGGAGCCGTACCCTCCGTCCCCCCGCGGCAGCATGGCCAAGACCGGAGGACTCGCGCCGGCGATCTCCCTGCTTGACATAGACTCTGCATCGACACCGGGACTGGACATGTCCCTTGGTGCATTCGGTGAGCTGTCCCCGGTCCCGGACAACCTGCGCCGCAGTCCTGTGGCGACGCCACCAGGGACTGAGCCGGGGAAGGTGCTGTTTACACACAACGCGCTGTTTGACTCGCTAACACCCCCGATCGTTGCGGTGCCGGCTGGCAAGCAACGAGCAACTCAGAACGATTCACAGCAGGATTGGTCCGAGTGGCAGGGCCGGCAGGGGCGGCAGTCTCCTGACGAGAACTCGAATGAAAACGTTCCAGCAGTGTTTGGCCTTTGAGGAATCCGTGCAGTAGCTGATGTGCGGGATGGGGGTGTCGGATGATTGCGAGGTTGGGCAAACCTAGAGTGTGCTCAGAGAGTTGTGGCTGAGGTTGCGAGCTGTGTGCCGGTGTGATAGGATCGCTTGCACTGTGGATGAGGAGCTGCCATACGATGAGATCAGTTGAGATCACCGTTAGTGTGTGCAGCATTTTGTATTGCCAGCGTGCCATGGGCTTCGCTCGAGCTCAGTGCACTGCATGCCATTTAATGTGGGTTCTGTTCCAACAATCGGTTGTGTCAGATTGTGAGATATGAAATGCCATAGTTTTTCCCGCCCCAAAGGTGGGTGATCTGATGTCGCCATTGTCTGTCATCTTTGATGCCAGGCAGTGACGCCGCCTCGCTCGAACCATTCTCATGACTGCATCAGTGCCTCCCCCAAAGTGATCGATCCAGATCACCTACGAGCACTGGGACAGACAGAAGCATCGTTTACAACAGAACAGACACTACAACTTTGTTTGATCTCCATCAGCAGAACGGTGCCTTAAGATGCTGCCTATCTTGCAGCAGCAGCATGTAGGCCTGCTCCAGCCAGGGCGCGATCCAGCATATCACGCACGACAGGGCCACATCTGTCGCCTCCAGTGGCCTCGGACAGAGTTTGCCTGACTTGCTGGACAGCTGCGTCTGTTGCCATCTTGGCCTGAGCAGGCTTTTGCCGCAAGAGCTCTGCAGTGCACTTGAAGCCTTCCCCGACAACGCTCCCACTCAGATCCCTGCAGCTGCCCACCCCAATCGACCGGTCATTGTGTAAGGGTATTCAACGCACGATTGCAATTCGTTGGTGCCACGTCGATGGAGGCTCATTTGCCTCGATCGTGTCATGGTCTGGCATGCTCACTCGGTTCGCAATTAGATCCGGTTAACATCATACGCATCAACCAGCCACTGCCATACACCACCAACCACTCTTCAGTCCCTACCACTGCAGTATAGGACCCGCTTGGTGAACGGGCGCGCTCCACAGTCATGGATGTGTTGGTTGTGTGCACTCACCGTCATCTCATGCAAGCTGCCCTGCGGCACAGAGAGGCAGCGCGGCGAGCAGGGGTCGCACCCGGCATTCATCCCCATGGGCGTGTCGCTAGCCGCGATCGCGGTCCGGAAGCACGGCACGTCGAGCTGCGCGAGCGCCGCCCACAGCGCTGCCCAGCCCGCATCCCGCTGCCGCTCGAGCCACACCGCGTTGCACGCTGCGATGCGCGATGCCACAGCCACTCCCTCCAGCAGCACGTCAACGTCGTCGCTCGCCGCGGCCTCTGAAATGACGGCGTCCACGTCCTGCATCCGGTGCCACAGCATGGCGCCACAGCATGCCGCAGAAACTCGGCCTCGCCCAAAACCATGCGTTGACTCAGTAACACGCACAGCCGTGACTGTGCGGAGACGACAGCGTGACGACCGCGGTAGCTGCGGAAGTCCGACAAACATCTTACTGCAACTGCAAAGGTCCATGAGGCGTGAAAGCGCACCAGGCCTTGCACCGCCGCATCGCCGGCCGCTTGGTCCTGTGCCCCGACCGACCCGGCGACGCGCGTGCGCAGCCGCAGCGCAGCCAGCATGACCTCCGCCTCTTCATATTCCCGCGTCACAGCGGCCGCAGCAGGAGCGCCCATGGAGTCGAGCGACGTCGGCGGCCCGGAGATGGCGGGCGCAGCGCCGGAGCGCTGAGCGGCGGCCGCGCCGGCCCGCATCTTGAGTAGCGTCGTGGCCTTGTTAAGCAGCGCAGCCCGGGCGGGCAGCGAGGCGCGGGGGACGCCCGGGGGAACCAGCACGCTGGCGGCGTGGCCGGAGGGGTCGCCGTCACGAACCAGGGCCGCCAGAGCCGACGCCGCCTCGGGGAAGTTGCCACGGGCGTTGTGGAAGAGCCAGGCCATGCCTCTCCACCGCTCGTCCTGCAGCAGCCCGCACGGTTTCGACAGAGCTGGCAACGTTCTTCAGCACCGACGGTGCAGCGCTTGTGTGAGTGGCGGCACAGGTCTGGCGGCACAGTCAACGCAGCAGCGATGAGTGCGCTCGGGTGCTGCGGGTCTGCATCAGGTCAGAGCCCTGACAGCCCCACCGGCGCCAGCACGCAGGTCTGAAACGTTGACCTCTTACAGAGATATGCTCCACCAAGTGGCAGAACACCAAGGCACGCAAGCCTGGCGGTGCAGCAGGCACGGCGCGCAGGTCTTGCTGGGCTACAGCAGAGGTGGCCGTTGCCGTCGTGCGAGGCTCCGCAGGGCCGCACCGAAGCCAGGAACTGTTGGATGTGGCCGTAGAACTGCGCCGGCAGCAGCAGCAGCTCGACCGCCCGGCTGCCGGAGCACAGCACGCGCAGCACGTGCCGCATGAAGGCGGCGTGCTGCAGCATGAGGCTGTGCAGCTGCTGCTGTGCTGCGTGCTCCGCGGGCGTTAAGGGGGCGACGTCCACTCGCGCCATGAACGGGGCGGCAACTGCATGCATGGGTGCTCGAGTCCCTGGAGCGCTCGTGCTGGGGGGAGAATGCATGCCCCGGCGGTGCTCTGTGCACCGGGGATTTGCGAGAACACATCTCTGACTGACTCACCACCGGCTAGGTGTGGTTGGTTTTGCGGCCAGGTGTGGTTCCATGCAAGCGGTGGCAGTGCACGTCGGGTTTGAAACACCGTTGCGCTATGGGTCATCTTTGGTGCTGGGCACTGGGCGGTGGAGGAGATGACACCCGCAGAGCATTCAGATCTGTCTCGTTGTAAGGCATGTGGCCAGAATCAAACTTCAGATCTGTCACTGAAGTGACATGACAGCCATCTGCCTGTTCTACCGCAGATGCGAGCACAGCACCAGCAGCGGTTGCGTGCGAGTCAACGCTCACGGTGATGCGCTGAGGACAGGCAACCGTGCCCACAGCACAGCACCCACAGCACAGTGCCATGCGCAACAATGAAGAGTGACTGCGCAGGACCCCTTTCAAACTGCAACGAGCATGAAGACGCGACACAAGAAGCAGTACACGCATGGGCACAGAGGGGAGCGGCGCACAGCCCTTCATCTGGTTGGAGAGCTCTGCCAGGAGGCGCGGCCGGAGCGGCTCCCCCGGCCGGCCGGCAGCCGCCGTTGCGGCAGCATGCTCCGCGTGGATGTGCTCCTCGCACAGTGCCAGCAGGTGCTCCACGCTGACGAGGCGCGGCTCCAGGCATGCCTGCAAAGGAACCACACGTCTACCCCAGCACGCTGCAGCGCCAGACCTTGCAGGAGCTGCAAGCCTCTCCATCGCAATGCCCCGCTTGTTTGACCAGGGCGGGGAGCTACGAGAGGGAGAGCCACCAAACGCATGCGGAGCGGAGTTGCTCAACACACTCGCCAGATACGCGGAAAGCGAGTGGCCATGGCGCAGGCAACACTCATGCTCGCCCCGCAAACAGCGACACGCGGCCGCGGCGCTGCACGCGCGCCCAGACAGCCCAAGAACAGAGGAGGCCGGGGGTCGTGCCTGGGATGCCGACTCAAGCGGTGTACTTGCGAGCGCCAGCAGCCGCTGCCGCAGCACCGCGTCCTGCGCCGGCCGCCGCGCCCCTGCAGCCACCACCGCGGTGGTGGCGTCCGCCGCAGCGCCCGCGGCGTGCGCGCTGTGCGCTGCCGAGCTGCGGAGGACCGTCAGGACGTCCGCCGCGATGGTCTGCGCGTCGTGCACCAGCTGCTCAACGGCCGCCGCGGACGCTCCCTCGGCACGGGCCTCATCCACCGCACTCTTGTAGCTGCATTGGGCCGCTGACATCAGCTGCTGAGATCATTTGCTGACATCAGACAAGGCCTGAGATCAGCTGCTGCTGGAGTTGTTGTGCAGCGGGACGCCCGGACTAATTATTCCGGACTAATAAGACCTGTCTGGTCAGTATTGCTCCGAATGTGGAAACCATTCCTGTTTCTGTTCTATTGTGTTCAATTCAAGTTGCTGTTGCTGTTCCGACTAATTCTTTCGAGGTTCCAAGACGCTATTCGATTTATGCAGCGTGTACGTGTGCATGACATGCAGTGGCACGTCAGGAGCGGCCGCCTGCCACGCTGCGACAGCGTGCCAGCGTGCAGCATGCCTGTCATGCTGCCGCATCCCATAAGCGGCACGCCGAGACGAGAAACCAGATCGCGGTAGACAGCGTGAACGGACTGCAACAGCGGAGGGCCAGGGCCGCCCACCACGCGCGTGCTTCCACACACTCAATTCAGGCACGATGATCCACCAGTCGACCATGAACAGAAACATAGGGGACACAACAGGAACATGGTCACACAGCATGATGATCGGGGGCCACGAGGCAGTAGCAGGTGGATGGCATGCAGGTCCAACACGAGAGGGCGTCAGAGCAAGGATGACTTACAGGCGGGCTCTCTGCAGCGGCCGTGCCTGGTTCGTGCACAGGCCTCTCAGCTGTCACGCCGTGCCTCATCACGCGCCCAGTCGCATGCACATGCGCACAGACTCTGTCATGCTGGAGAGCAAGCAATGATGATGCACGCATGTAGCATAGCACACATATAAACCAAGCACCGCATCATGTATGCAGCCACGGGAGCAAATACCATGCATGCACTTCCACTGTGGCCACAGGTGCGCCTGCATCACGTGCAGCTCCTGTACTCAGAGGGTGGCGACCAAGAGCAGCGTTGCACGAGCGTGTGTGTACGGTGCGAACACCCTCCACAAAAACTGCATAAACTGAACCGTGTGTGGCTCTTGTGTGTGATGTGGATATGCCGCAGCCGTTACGCTCCTGACGCCACCAGCACTGGCCGCCGCGTTGCGCCCGGAGATAAAAGCAGGTTCCAAGCGCTGAGAGCGCGGCTGGTGCTTGCTGCGGCGACAGAGGCAGCGGACGGCGCACACCTGGCCACGAGGTGTGACGCCAGCTGCAGGACGCGCTCAAGCCACTCGCCAGACGGCGAGCCGGCAACGGCCAGGCAGTGCCGCGCCAGCGCGACGCACGCGTCGCGGACGACCGCGCTGGCTAGCCAGCCGCCGGACCCCCGCTCCAGCCGCGGCTCGTACGCGGCGCCGAACTGCACGGCAGCCGCCTGCCGCGCGGAGCGCGCGCCGCGGAACGCAGCACACGCGACGTCCGTGAGGGCCGCGACGCGGGCGCTGCCGGAGGCCTCGCCGGAGGGCTCGCCGGTGAGGGAGGAGGCGGCGGAGGGGACGGAGTCGGCGCAGGCGTCGAGGACGCCGCGCATGAGGAGGGGCAGGTTGAGCGTCGGGCTGCTGAACGCCCAGTCGCTGGACGTGATGTGGTGGCCTGAGGGCGCCTCTGCACACATTGCCCAGCACCGTTGTACCACCAAGCACGCCCGCAGGACTGACTGGCCAATGGCATGGGCATCCGCATGCAGCAATACAATGCCATCCGTAGGAAGCACAGGCGGGCATGCAGGAGGTACAGCCCTTGCCCCTCCCCTAGAGTCTGAACCTCCTGTGCAAACCATGCTGGGATTCAGGCAGAGGAGACGCGGCGTGGGTATTTTTGCGGCACGGGCTATATCGGTCGAGCAACAACTGCGATGTTGCGGCGGCGCACAGCGCGCACAGCAGCTGCGCTACACATACACGTGCGCGTGCCGGGGGCCACAGTGCACGCGACATTCGGGCACGCTGCCGCATCACATGGGTCGGACAAGGGGGACGTGAGCTGAGGGATATGAGGAGGAAGGAGAATGGCACCTATGTGGCGGGAGGCGAGGGCGAGGGCCTCGAGGAGCTCGGCACGCTGCGCGCTGCCCGTGCTGGGCGCGCTGCAATCATGGTACAGGCAGCACACAGCAGTGAGGTGCTCGCTGTGCTGGAATATCTCAAAGACGGCCTCTGCCGGGAGCTTGGGGCCCTGCACACACGTGTCGTTGATGCTGCATGCTCACGGCGTTGATGCTACTTCACACTGCTTTGGCGGCAGTCCGCCGGCGGGTAGCCGTTGCCGGTCGACAGAGTGCCATGAGAGCGGCAGCAAGGCAGGCTGTGGGATGTTGCTATACATCTGGATACAGCATGCATGGTATTCGACTTGACTGGATTCAGGTGAGTGATTGGCCGTCGTGCGGAGTAGCGGCAAGCTGCGGAGCGTGCCGGCCCAGACAGCTCTGGCGTGCCGCCCAGTAGACATGCACAGCGGACATGAAGCTGGCAGTGGGGCTGGCGTACAGGGCAGTCCTTCGAGGAGGGACCTCAGACGCAAGCATCAGATGACTCACGCAAGCATCACATAACTCAAGATCGGTGCACAGCACGGGGCACTCAGCACGGGCACTCAGCACTTACGCAACGGGAGAGCGACGCAGAGCAATGCGCACGGCCAACACTACGAAGGCACCGCGATGCAAACAGGCACCCGGAGCTCAATGCATGTGGTAGTGTGATGCACAGTTGCCCCACAGATGGCTGCATGCACTGTGGAGGTCAACAGGGGTGCGAGGGCTTGAGCGACCATCCTCACAGACACCTGCTGACAGTGGTTGCATGTGCATGAGCGACATGCCTGAGTGACATGCACGTGCAGTGCGCACCGCGAAGGAGGCGGCGCCGTGCTCGAGGAGGCGCGCGTTGTGCAGGCACTGCAGCAGCGCGCCGTGGGCCTGCTGCTTGTGCACGAGTACCTCCGCAGTGGCCGCAGCGGCACCACCGACGAGCGCCGACTTGGACAGCGTGTTGACGAGCGCGTGTGAGAACTCCGCGACGGCATTGCGCTGCGGCGGCAGCGCCGGCGTGAGCGCCCCCAGGCCCTGCAGGGCCTCTGCCAGCCCGGGCAGGCTGTCCCCTGCATGCATGCATGCTCAAGGTGCGCACGTCTAGACGCGTCTGCGACATGGACCGGCTCACGTTCTGCCATGCATGCTGCGCATGCTGCGACACGTGTGCGGCCGTCGGGGTACAGACACAGCAGATGCGGTCAGATTTGGGGCGTTGCTGGTTGGCCTGATGTGGGAGAGTGCAGCATTTGTTCTGTCAAAACCAAGTAGTGGCGGCCAAAAGTCACGGGGGAGTATGTGATTGCCTGTGCATACGGCCACCACAATAGCGGCGCAGCGCTGGGAGAGGGTGCGTGGGGGTTTGTTGGGTAGGGTGCACGGAGAAGGCGGCAGCGCACCGCTACGCTGCCGTGCTACGGCGGCTTCGAGGAGTGGCATGACCGGCACCGACGCTGACGCGTCTGCCGCGGCGCCTGCCTGGCGCACGAGCAGCACGCCGAAGATGGGGCTCAGCAGCTGCCAGCACCCTCCCTCGGCCTCCCACGCTAGCGCTGCGGCGTCAGACACCTGGTCGAGCACACGCGTCGCGCCGGCCTGTGCGCACCACGCCACCAGCTGCGAGCCCCGATGCGCTCCTGCACCGTGGTCAGCAGTCTGATCAGGAGCAACAGTGAACACCTGATGTTGCCGTCGCAAGCTGGACCAGCGTGCGGGATCAGGGTTTCATTCATGCAGGCTGTCACGGCAACCGGTTCAGGGGCGGACGTGCCGTGGCATCTCCGGCGGCGGGGTGTGCGGGATCGTCTGCTGCAGCTCTGCATCGAGGCTTCGGTGCTGGGACAGATGCAAAAAAGCTGAGCGCTGCCACTGAAAGGTGTTCAGAGAACAGGGCGCAGGCAGCGGGACGCCCCAAGGAAGGACAAATGTGTGGAATCGACGGACCTGTGTTTTGGAAGCGGGGGCAGAGCAGCGTGATGAGGATGGCTGAGGGGTCGTCGCGAGACACGGCTGCGGCATCGGGCCGCATGCAGAGGGCAAAGGTGCCCCGCTGCTGCGAGATGGCTGCGTCTGGCATCGGCAGCTCCAGCTTCTTGAAGAAGTGACAGTCTGGCACTGTTGCTGCACAGAGGAGAGCACAGATCAGGCTGCTTGGCAGCGGCTGCAGACACGTGGTGGTTTTGTTTGTTAGCTTATGTCACGTAGGCTATGTGTGATGAGCGGCCGTTTGGGGTCCGATGCACCTGATGGATGGCGGTACCAATAAGGTTGCACAGACTTGATTGCGACGGTTTTTTCTGATTCGCGGGCTACTGCAAGAGCCTGATTTGCGTGCTACTGCAACAGTCGGATTCGGACACTACTCTGGCACCATGTGCGCAGCCTGCATGCTTGAGGCGGCAGCCGCTGCAGCGCAGCTCAGTCGTATCAGCAGCGGTGCGCCGCAGTGCTGTTTGCACATTCTGACGCCGTCTGCTTGAAACACTCTGCCACAGGCGTTTAACATGCTGTTGTAGGCGTGGTCAGAAACGGCCGATGTCTGCGGCATCTCCGGGCATGATGACGTTGACACATCTAGGGCTGACGGAGTGGGAGCGCGAGACATTCATCTGCATCCGGTGGCCGGCCAACTTGGTGCACAATGGGCAGGCGCAGGTGTGCATGCGTGACGCAGAGCGGAAAGAAAGGATGTGTATGCGTGATGGAGAGGCGGACCCCAAACGCCACTCGAGTTGACCGGCGGGAGCTTGAGGAGGGCCAGCGCTGGGTTCCAGACACCGGCAGGCGTGTTGGGTCTGAGCCGTTCTTTGATGGCGCAGAGGACGCACACCGCGTCGCCTTGCACCTGTAGCCGCAGCGGCTGCATGGCGCCAGCGTCCGATGCCCGGCGGTCGAAGCGTGCCAGTGCCGCGCCGAGGGCGAACGACCACATGCACTGGGCGGTAACGTCGCGAGAGCCGCCCATGTGGCTGACTCTCCAGCAGTCCAGAGTGCTCTCAGTGAGGGCGAGCACCACCCACGCAGACCCTCCCTGCATTGCTCAAGAGTTCAACAGGAATCGAGAAACGGTTGGGCGAGAACAGAGATTGACAAAGGTTTGGGAAACGAGGGCGGAAAGGTTCAGAAGCATCCGAGGACTGTTAGGCCACAGAGGGATGGAGGGCACAGTGGCTGCGATGCCAGGGCTGACGCTGCAACCCGCCGGTCAGCCGCATGGAGGCGGTGCGAGTCCAGAGGTGTGCACACTGTGCAATGCGCAGGGAGATGGCTGAACGATTGGTTGCAGCAAGAGGGGCATACGCTGTGCTGAAGCCACAGATGCCGGCAGGGTGAGCCAGAGGCATGGTCTCGCTGTGTGGCTCCGACGAAAGAGCCGATGGCCCGCTGAAGCCACCAGCGACCTTCTCCGCCCATGAGCCCGTGCATCCACGACTGCTCCTCTTGAACACCAACCGCATCGTTGATCGCAGAGAACAGACCTCGCGGAGCCACGGCTGATGTGGCCGGCTCTTTCAGGAACGTGGTTGAGACCCGCCCTCGAGCTGCAGATGCCATGGCAAGGCATCCATCCGAGAACGAGGCAGCTGCCACAAACCCCGGCGCGTCAGGGCCATTCACAGCTGACGCAGCGAACGACTCCACAACCACATCGCTGCGGCTCTGTGACGTGCGCAGTGGCGTGGTAATTGGGTTGGGCGAGGCGTTGGCATCGAGCCATGTGTGAAGGTCTCCATTGGATGCGCATGCAGCAACAGTGAGAGCGCCTGTGTTTGGATAGTGATAGACCCAGACGTGCTCAAGGACTCCTGCAGCCCACAGTGTGTTTCAATGACAAGAGGTGCAGAGACACGCTCAATTGATCGCGACATGAGGGTGATCAGGAGGCATGGTCAATTGGCGCCAACAAATTGCTGGCCGGCACGCCAACAACAAATGGCCGTCAGATTGCTGGGTCACAATCCAATATTGAACATGAAACTTTCGACAAGATGTTATACCTGGGCTCCATAGAGTGGTCAAAGCCGCGTACGACCCGTCCTGGCTGCGCCAGATGTGCAAGCGGCCTGCAGATGCGATCCAAGAATAATTGCCACCTTCAGCGAAGCCTCCACTCTGGTCATTGCCTTGATTCAATACAGATTTGATCAGCGCGTTGTACCCACAGCTCTTGTGCGCGTACATGATGATAAACTCAGCTAGCTAACGGAACTCAAAATCCATGAGCATAGACAGCATTTACGAGCACAAACGACAACCACAACGTGTGGAACGTGTTCACAGACTATCAGAGGCTCGTGATCGAGGGCCACTCTAAACTTTTGCCGTAGTACCGAAGGCGAGTGTAGCCACAACAAGGCACAATCACCATGCGTTGCATGAGCATGCAGGGCATCAATGTCTCATCAGGGCTAGCTAGTATTGCTATGTGGCGATCTGTTCAGCATGGTGACTAGTAGTCGATGGTGAATGCTGCGGTCGCAGAGAGTGCACCTATCCCACATCCGGAATGTTGCAATGTTGCACATGGAGGATCGCACCTAGGACACTGATACGACTCCGCGGAGCTTCGCACGTAAAAGCCTACCTGCAACATGTTGGAACGCCAGTGGCATCCTGCAGCGCATTTCATAGCAAATCCGCCAACGCACACGCAACTATCAGCCTAAGGGATCGCAGTTTTGAGAGACGATTGCTCGTGATGGAAACCATCACAGTGGCTGTGAGTTGGTCATCATATAATTCCCCCCTTGCCGAATAGCGCAGGCGTTAAGACACTAAGCCATTCAACGTCGCGATCAGGTAGTGTGCTGGGGGGTCGATCAAGTTCAAATATGGGTAGAACGCAGTTGTGTTGACCTGGATGCTCAGGATATCTGGCCAATCCAACATAAACCGGGTTGAACCAGGTGGTCATGCCAGAAATCAGTTACATGAACTTGGTGCTCCCCAATAGCTACACAAGTTCAACACCTCTGCATGCCAGGAATCGGGCAAGCAGCTCTTGACACTATGCTGCAAGCATCGGAGCGACCATGCTACGTGGAAGCACTCGATGCCAGATTGTCGGTCCATGCCAGATTTTTGCACATTGCATGGTCCCTGCAAACACGCCACTTCGTTCAACACTGTATGCAGCACCAATCACGGAAGAGGCAGGAGACATGTGCACAGTGAAGCACATACAGCAAGCGGTACCAACAATACATTAAAACCTGACATAGCATGCCAAAGCCCGCCCAGTCAAATGCGAGGTCACATAACCACATGCAAGGACAATTGCATCTGCAATCGGTCACCCGGCTGCTCAGACCAGGGAAAGGCAGAGAGAAAACACATTCAACAGACCCACCAGCAACGAAACCACAAGCACAGCTGCGCAGCCAGTGTACATGGCCCGCACTGCCAGCACACAATCGTCCAATTGCATGGCACTACGTAAACAATGAGAGCTGTGTGCATTCTATCAACAATCGTGCGTGTTCAACACAACGAAAGCTCATCTGCGGGCCAGTGTTGACATAAGCATGGTATGCCAGCACCGTCTCCCAAGAGAAGCTGTTTGGTGCGTAGGCGTAGTGATTTTATTGCTTATGGTTGCTATCGCATTTATGGGCTACAGTGACACAACCCAATTGGCGCTCACGGAACAGGTGGCCAGGTGATTAGATGTACTGTTGAGCTCAGCAGAGACAGCCGGTGTAGCAAATTTGTGCAGCCAATGCAGCAAACAGTACCATAGCGCAACTGATGTAGATCCAGACCGCAGCCGCAGACCTGCCATGTGGGTGCGTGGTGACACCCACACATACAACACAGAGCCGGCCAAAGAACAACAGACAAACCGCAAAAGGGCACACCGCACCATGCGCCATGCTAGCGGGAGCTGGATGTGCTGACTCTGCTTAGTAGAAGAAGCCGAGGATCTTGCCACCAACCTTCTTCCTCCGGGCCTCTTCGTGGTCCATGATGCCAGACGAAGATGTCAGCACAACGAAACCAAACAAACGTGAAGGGAGCAGACGCTCAGCCCAGCCCTCAAGCTCCTGCATACTTCTCATTTCAGGCACGATGCTGCATGCTGGAGCTCTTGAGCAGGCAGTTTGTCAGGTCACTGCAAGGAGACGGCTGAAACGTGAGGCACCGGGTCACCAGAAAGCAACAGTCTACGATCCAGAGCCTACGGAGATCTGTCAAACGACCAAACTAAATAAGTTTCTCCATCCGCCCTGCGAGAGGGTTCCCAGCTGGACGGCCATGTTGCTGGCAGAAGAACGTCCAAACGGCATCACTAAAGCTCGGATCGCAACAACGTTAGCTACAATAATGAATGAAATATAAATCTGCTTCAATGAGGAGGTGCGATCGGACGTCTAGGATTCGAACAACGCGCTGAAATACAGACGCAGCGGTACGCTGTTGAACGGCCCTGCACACGGGGAGGCATCTAGAATAGCTGACATACCTCATGACCCACATCATAGCGGGGAGAGATGCAGCCACATTTGTTCAATCGGCCGTTCAGCTGGACAACGATCTTGCCGGCCCGGTGGTCGTCCACGAACTCAAAATCGCCGATGTAGTCGTGCTTTTGCATGAGCTGCAAGAACTTAATCACGACCTTGGATGCTGGTCGGATGAGAACCTGGCGCTTGCCACGCTTCTCAGCGTTGTACATCGTCTTGAGCGCATCGTGAAGGACTGAGATACGCACCATCTTGACCCAGCGGCGCAAAGATCACAAGTCGAACGCCGTGGAAAAGGTCGACTTGCTGACTACCGATCCTTTTCAAGGCCTATGCTGCGTGTCTTGGCTGAACGCAAGTCCAGGACTACGAGGGGGCCCTGGCAGCCGCCGTGCTCTGTCGCATGCATGGATGTACACAAGCCCAATATTCCTGAGAGTCCTCATCATGCGACGTCGAGACATGTAATGTTGAGAAAGAGACAGCCTATGGTAAGAAATGGTGCTGCTGCTGCCTGGGGTTGGAACTGGCAGCGCAGCGGTCACGATGTGTTGGCGCACGTCTTGGATCCTTTATATATCCTGTTGCATCTCGGCATTGCCAATATAGCAATATTTGACGGATTGAAATGTGCTCTCCAGCCCATCACTATCCTCCTCGCATGGTTCAGCACTACGTACCTATGGACTACAAGCGATGCGTTACGGTTGCTGAGCTATCACGTTGAGTCTGCTGAGCACTGTCATCACAGGATGTCACACACGAAGCTAGACGTTGAGGGAAAGCGTATCCGTGTTTGCAAGCAGCGTGAACCACGGGAAGTGGTTGGTCAAGCGGCAGATGAGGTCCGCAGGACAATATGTATGGCAAGCCCTCCTGACCGGTCTGCTCCAAGCAATGTCGGTGAAATGGGCATGATGTGCTCTTCACAGATTCCTATATGTGGTGTTGTGGGATGGCGAATTGTGTTGTGGGATGGCCAATCACGATCTGATGCTGGTGTAGGAGCAGCCATGTATCATATGCCAACAGCATGCCAGCTGGCCCAGTGCTCACAAGCAAGCGGACAACCACACAGACATCTCCGCCACCGACACTCTTTCGCAGTGTACCTGCAGCTGGTGCTCTGCGGACATCACAGCTGTGCAACCCCACAGAGAGCTCGAACATGAAAGCACAGAAGGGCCCCCCAAATCAGTCTGACCGGAGCACTGGTTGGGGCCCAATCGAGAACATGACAGTAGCGACTCTGGAGTACGTGAACGACAAGGTACATACGCCACGTGAAGATCGGGCCTTCATGGAGCTTGCCACTTGGCTGTCTAGCCATGCTCAGCCTCGCCCAGGACTCATCACTGCAGACGTGAGTGGTGATGAAACCGCAGGGCAATCCCACAGCGCTGGAGAAGCACACGCTGAGTCGCCGGGGCAAACGGACATGGCGTACTACACTCGCCTGGCAGAGCAGCTGCTAACTCTGCACAAGAGCACCTTAGCCGCTCTCATCCAGGAGCCACCAAAGCACGATATGACCTCGTACTGGGCAAGGCAGCTCTGGAACAGCATTCCACAGCCAGAGGGTCGGCCAGCGGTGCGCCAGGCCAGTCACTGAGGAACACGCAGTGCACTTCCATGATTGCCTGTGTTGTGTGTGAACGTATGGTTGCCTCATGTGAGGTGCAAGGATTGCAAAGAAGTGAGTCCCATGCAAATTTACAGCAGAGGTGATGCCATGGTGCTGCACATATGTCCAGCTACCTGGCAGAGTAAGACTCGCGGGGGTGCTTCAAGTTGGTGAGGTTGATCAACAGATGGAGCAGTGGACTTACAATTTTTAGAGAATCATCATCCAAGTCCAGCAATATTTTTCCGCCACGTTTTAGTCAACTCCCTGTGTACTTCCAGGCACGAGAGCATGCTGAGCAACTGTCTGTGGCTTTGGACATGGCACTGGACCGCCTGCACTCCCAACACGACACAGCAGCTTTGGGCGGCAGATGTGGCGGCGAAGGGATCTCTGCCTCGAACTCTGCTTTGACAAGCAACCACGTCGAGGATGCCGAAGGTGCAGCCACAGATATTGCAGCAGCGGAGCCTCCGTGGGAGGAAGAGAAGGCCATTTGGCAGCGCATGGAAGTGGAACTGAAACGACAGGTTTGGTGCCAGAGCATGTAGAACGGAACTGTGCAGCCATGCACAGACACTGCAGCCACCGCGGCGCATGCGTCCTAACTGACATCACATGTAGCCCCAACCAGCGGCAATGGGAGACACACCTAGCAGTCGGTCTCTGGCCCACCGCGCTGCAACTGGAACATTGTGGTTTGGTTGTGTTCTTGTGAGGCAGGAGCCGTAACACATTGTGGCAGCTACAAGGGAAAGCCACATCAAGTAATTAACTTGACTTTACGTCCTCAACTGCATGGCATTGGTCATAGAAGCGCTCAGAAACCAGCACATGCAATGGAAGAGGAGGTGGCATGGCAGGAGTTCTGCATGCTGCGCAAACACCTGCTGTGTGACCCTGCCACACTGTGGCGCTTGACACGGTTGCGTCCGTGTTGCTGTGCAGGTCGGAGTGCATTGCCACGAGCACGCGGCGCTGCTGCGGCGTGCGCTCCAGCGGCGAGACGAACGTGAACTCGACCAGCAGCGCACCCTGCAGCGCCTGCAGCATTCAGCGGCGGCGGCCATAGCCTCGGCGGCGGAGGCGGAGGGCCGTGTTGCAGCGGCGGTTGCTGAGGCAGAGCACGCAGGGCGGCAGCGGCGGAGCGCGGAAGTGGAGGTGGACACGCTGCGGGAGCGCGTGCGGGACATGCAGACCAAAACCGACGAAATGATTCTGAAGTACCGCCGGTGCGGGACACGTGCAGTCTTCCCGATGGCCCGCAGAGGTTGCAGCACTACATGCATGATCCGGACGCTGCCGGCCTGCATGCCGGCCAGCTGCATGACATACATGCACATGTGAAACTTTGATTGGAATCATGAGTTGAATCATGCACGCTGGTGCTGCATGCGTCATGCCAACTTGGAATGGTGCAGTGGGTGCGTGAGTTGGCAGCATGCGTGGTGCAGGGGGCGGTGGGATGTGATAGAGGCGCAGGTGCGGCAGAGGGAGGCACAGATGCAGGCGCAGATGGCGGAGTGGATGCAGCGCACGCGCTGCGAGCTGCACGCCGAGTTTGAGCGGCAGTACCAGCAGACAGTGCGGGAGGGGGGCGGCTGCGACCCAGCAGAAGGGGCGAGCAGTGCACAGCAGCCAGAGCTTGTGTGAGGGCGTGCACTGGTAACCGGGGTGTTTACCGCTGCCGGTCAAGACTGCTTGCATGTTTCCGGTGGGTGAGCCTGGGTCCAGTGAGGTGCAATATCTGTTGTGGAAGGCTAACACTGGACACAGCGCAGCGTATAGCGGTGGTGGTTTCGATGGGGCTCTGAGAGGATGTTGCGGCTGGGTATACTCAGGTCTCGCTGGTTGGCCCCGAGCGTGGCTTGGAGACAAGCACAGATGATTGCCTCATGCGGAACTGCGATCAGTCGCGAGCCTGCACTGGCAGCGCTGCTCAGGAGGTAACAGGCACCTTAAGTGCCATACAAATCTGGGGCCAAGCTCAAGAAGAGCTGTGCAATATTGAATACAGTCCGTTCGCCACATGCCTTGCGGAGTTCACTCTGAATGTACGTACAGAATGTTGAACCTCCTTACTCCGCCTGATCACACTCACATCCACATCAACGCACACAGCCAAGCTTCAGGGCCAGGAAACCCTCTCATCGTTCTTATCAACATAGCCGTTGGCATCTCAGCCATCACACTCACACCCGCCTTCTCACAAGCCATAAGTACGTTAGCCGACATTCTCATCAGCCACCTCGCGTTTGGAAACAAGTACCACGCACACAGTGTACGTCTCGAGCTCAACTGTTCATCAGAAAGTCTGGAATGGTAATAGTATCCCGCAATGGCACCAGCGCCGTGCCTGCCCACCAACTCACACCCCTCCTGCCGTGCTTCCAACAGCAGATGGCAGCGTCAGCTGACAGCCATTGTTTCACCAGGAGAACACACGACCGGCCGCAATGAACACGATGCAAACACAGACCCATTCTGTCCCTGCAACCCTCCCCATGCAGTGCTCCCATACACATCATCCCCTCTCTATCTCTCTCTCTTACACCCCCAAACCCACCAGACCAGGGCCTCCACTCTGCAGCATGACCGCACAGTGCTGCCACGCATGCACACCAAGTGGACCCTGCTACCGCAGGAGTACGGTCTATGCAATGGCACATCTGCTGTTCAGGTCCCACGGCTTGTCCGAAATGGAGACACCGCCCTCCTCCTCCACCCAGCTAACCACCAGGGACATGTCAGGCGCCACGAAGCCGGTCACCCGTAGTGTCTCCTTGGAGCCAGTCGCATCCCGCACGCTGTGCCCCAGCGCCCCAAGCTGCTGGAACAGCTTCTGCCTGCACGCACCCCACCACTTCATGCTCTGCTGATCTCGCTCAGCCATGTCGATAAGCGCAAGTGGGGGCCAGTGATGCTGTGCTGCGTATAGATGCACAGCTTGATTCAGGACACAGTGAGAGACACAGCTGCAGACGCTGGATGCTTTGTGTGGGATGGCAACATGCATCCACGGAGCAGACTCAGGGACTCATCATGCAAACAAAGGTGTCGCCGTCTGCACAACCTGCTGCGCCAACATTCCTTGCTGCTGATGACTGTCGCGCAAGCAGCTGCAGGTGCGGTGGTGCCTTGACTGCGGCCTGTGCAAACACATAACACAAGTGCATGCAACATTTCTGGACGCCCTGCCCAGCAGCGAGGGATCCAGGGAAGCAACCACCCGCCCCAAGCACAATAAGCACTTCTTGTCTGTCAGATCACAGGCGGTTCCCAACTACAGGTCTAGGGATTGCACGTTTTAGCTCTGGGAGTGGCAGGCGCGCCTGTAGGCTGGCACCACGAGGAGGTTGTCGCCTTCAAACGTGCTCCGGGCAGGCATGGCGCCATGCGGCTGTTCTGCCACCTCGATCTCTGCAGCGTCTTCAAACAGCTCCCCGTCGAGCTCCACGAGGGCCTCGCCACTGGGCGTGGTGCACACCGGGCAGGGGTGGTGCACGGTGCGCGGCGCAGAGCGGCTCTCGCCGTCCCACAGCGCTCCGATGCCCCGGTCCGCGCAGTGCGGGATGCGGACCTCCGCGTAAACCTGGCCTGCCCGGCAGAGCCTCCACTGTGGATTCACGCATGAACCGGCAACCCCGAGGGGTCGGTCTAAAGAGGTCACAGCGCTAGCGACCATGTGAAAGAGGTGGATGTGTGGAGGTGGATGTGCAGGTGGGTTCGGTGTGCATCGAGGGCGAGGGGAGGGGGCGCACGGGTTGCATCTACAAGAATAGTCATGTCATATGCACGCTGCGAGGGGTCCCGCACAAGTAGGGACACCTTCTCGTCGAGGATGTCTGCCCGGCTGCCACGCAGAACCATCGGCGCGAGGGCGCGGCCCGCCGCATCCCCAATCGCCGCCTCGAGCGCCATCCAGCCGTCCTGTGTGACCGGCACACGGGCCCGCGCCTGTACAAGCGCGGTCACAAACTCGTTGCGGACAGCCTCCGGAAGCTTCAGTTTGCTGAAGGCGAGCCTGCATGAAGCCGGGTGGGGTCGAGTTGTGTGCCGGGGGCTGTGATGGGGCACGCGGCGACTGCTTGGGTATGTGTGTATGATTGGGTGGCTCTGTGAGTATGATGTACTGTCGGAGAGGGGCTATGTGCAGACGGATTGAACTGGATTGGCGGCGTTGAGGTGCCACAGGCTGGGATACTCTTGCCAGCAGTTGACACCAGTTTCGATGGAGCCAACAGCACTTGCAGCAACACGCATGGAGTGGTGCACGCGTGCTTGCCGGCTGCATGTGTCACTGCACCGAAGCAGCCTCGCGCCAGGCCGGCGCACGTCAGGTTGGGCAGGAATTGCCGCCTCAGTTGCTGAAAACAGTGCTGCAGACTCGGCGCCTCGAACGGGCGCCTCGAACGTGCGAAGGAGACAATGCCATGCGGACATCACAACAAGGGCCGCACTCAGCGGCTGTCAAGCGGTCTTGGACCTCTTCCTTCAGAGCAACCGCCTCTTCGGACTCCGGCGCGAGGTCTTTCGCCTGGCTTCGCAGCGCCTGTATGCGACGGATGAGGTACTCCACTTCGGAGTTTTCTGGATGGTGCTGCAGCATCTTCTTCAACGATCCAAACTGCAGAGAGACGGACTTCTCGACCTGGATATCTCGTTCCCCAAGACATATCTCCAGGTCGCGGAGCGCCACCGCCTTGGGTCCAACCCGAGCTGTGCTGTAGAGCTGCGGGGGAACCACATACTCACCCAACCTGCACACATAGGAGCAATCTGCCGACATTTGCTGCCTATACGTTTGATGAAGCTGCAATCCCGTGGCACAGGGCCAGATTCTAGCTCGGCACCACGGCTCGACCTGTGAAATTCAAACACACCGTCGCGAGGACGGGTGAACAAACCCCAACAGAAGTTCCAGGATAACATGAGCCTAATATGACGAACAATGTTGTTGATCTCAATCTTGAGTTCACCCGCGAATGTGGCATATTGACTGGCACATGACCAAGACCGCTGCTGTCAGACCTGATACGCGGCGTAGGTTTTCGACGCTACCCATTCACAGAGACGTGAGCAACAGCGTGAAGGCATTGATGTGAAGCTGCGATTATGTGCAGGGCGGAAACAGGGTGCGCAAGCCAGAAGTAAACGTCCGCATTGCCTCGCATACGTGCGCATCCATAGTCAGGGCCAAACCTAGTGCATGGTCCGTGGGATGGAGAGCAAACATAGCATTATCGGCAGTACACCAGCAAACTCATGCCCCGGAATCACGGCCAAATTAATGATCGCCGAGCTCTCAGTGTGCTGCGTCACGACATGTAGAGAATGGTGAATGCTGCAACAAGCCACTCACAGCTATCTCGCGCAAGACAGAATCTAGGAAGCATACCCGTCGATCTGGCCTCCTCTGACGCTCGGTCCCGCACTCCGGCTAATGGGCACATGGAGCGGGCGCGCGATAGAAACTGCAGAAACCCGAACGCTACGGGATAAGGCAGGTGCACGCGAACAGTCTACGTAGACCATCTCGTCAGCAGATGTTTGGAAGACGGTGATGTGGGGTCAGGGAACGCCTGCAGTAGTATTTGACCTCAGCTTCGAGGCAAGTATCTGCACTATAACGTTACGACCTCACGAGTCGAAGCGCTCACCACGGGCTGGTAAGCGGAGCTAGAGCCATGATCAGAATATATGTGATGCGGGTGGAGTTCTGGCATGCGTGGTGTTGAAGGGACGCCATAGTTCGGCATACCGACGGGGACAACGACGTCCCGCGTGAACGCATCTGTCACCTGGTGTTACACGGAGATGAACGCAATAGCCCGGCAGCGAGGGCAACAGAAGGAAAGTAGACGGCCAAAACCCCCGAAAGTAGACACCAGCAAAAAGCAATCACTCTCCCAGGCGAAAAAGCCACAACGAACCGACACAGCCGACACAACCACACCCACGCACCCACACGCACGCGCACCTGTCACCTGGTGTCGGAGTCCGAGTCACACTGCAGCGTCGACCAGCTCAGTCGCACATCATAACTCAAGCAAACGCAAGCCGCTACACAGCAGGGTCAGCCTGGCGTGAGTTTTGGGTCGTGGCTCATGAATCATGCCGTCGTGACCGGCGCTGGCCGCGGTTGACCGCAGCCCGTGATCCATCAACTCACATGAGAGGGGCGTGGGCGCTCAGCCCTCTGGCACGTTCCCCATTCAAGCGGGCTCCTCGGACCTCTTGGAACAACATGATACGTCCAGAGGGCATATATACATGCTCTGGAGCCCCCTCACCATGATCCCCCTCAATGTGCCTGTTGATCGTGATGACCAGGACAGTTCAATCGATAGATGCAGAGCGAGGACTGTCTGTACTAAAATCAAAAGACTGCTGCGTATTACGCCAAACCCAGACCGAAACTCGCCACAGTCTCTCCATGCGGACGAGCGTTCTCTCCGAAGGGGACACACACAGCTACCACGTGCTGGGTGCGCCGGCATCATGATTAATGATTGGGGACACAAAAGCACCGAGACAAGGGCAAGTAGGAACGGTGGCTGCCAAAGCAACATCTTCTGGCCGAAGGCCATCCGAGAATTCGGCAAGAACAGCCCATGCATAGCATCTTAACCCGACACACAGCGCATAGCTTCAGCAACCAATTGACAAATGAGGGCACACCCTCTGCCATCAAGCCGCATGTTTACATGAGAGAGGTACGGCTTGGTGCGTCAAAGTAGGGCAGGTTTAGACGCCACTGACCACGGCTCATGGCATCTCAATGCAACATTTAGACAGCACTGTGCATCCTCAACACAGGTACCACTCTCCGACACACCAGGGCTTTTCTGTTCCGAGTGCACGGTCCTGAGTGTGGATTATGCTGGTACGTAAGGTGACCATGCTGCTTGTGATTGGTTGTTTGTTTTATTCCCACCTTTGGTCCCTCAACGCTGCAGCTGAGGCCTTGATCTATCACAGTGTAACACACCAGGGCGTGCCAGATGCTGCCATTGTTGTACTGATGACATCTCCAGTGCTGCATCAGTCTTCGGCTCTGGCCAGTGGATGCAACACACTGCCCCACTGCCGCCAGCAGGGTGTCAAGCCTGGCACTTCAGTGCTTGGCACATCAATGCATTGCACATGTGTGGTGTACTTGTACTGCCCACGGTTGAGTACGTCAAACCGTTCGACCATGCTGGTGCTTTTCTGAGCGTCAGGCAGAAACATCACGTGCAGCAATGGTCGAGTGCGTTGGGGCGTTTGCCAATGTATGAGACAAAGGATCTGGCATTACTGCTTATCTAAGCTAGCACAGTCCGTACACAGTTTACAGCAAGTGCACATGCACTGTGCTGCAGACACCCTGAAGCCGATGCTGGATGGTTTGCAAGTGTTCCCTGCGGACACAAAATGTCCCACATTTTTGGCCTGTTTCCAGCAACTGATGGTACTCTCGCACTCATCCTGAGAGACTCAATCCCTGCTCAAGCATTTCAAGCACGAGATCGGAATCGTCCGTCCATCCCATGCGTCTTGCGCCGGGCTGGTGTGGACCCGACAACCCCTCCACCCCGCAACCCTGAAACTCTGCCATGCCAAGCGGGAGCCTGCCACTGCCTCCTGCACTTGCCGCCTCACCCACCTCCTCCAGCAGAACGGAACCAAACGGACTGGACTCATCCGGCTGCTGGTGAGCTCCTGGAGAGTCACCCGCATCACCCCCTTGTGCAGCCCCGCTGGCGAGCGGGCTGTGCCTGACTACACGCACACCAGAGCCGATGCCATACCCATGCGGCCACGGAACCCACCCGTGGGCGAGGGTCGCCTCCTGGCCCCCGACTGACACCTCCTCGACATCTGCACTGCATGCATCCCCCCACAGGCTGCTGGCTTCGGCATCTAGATCACCGAACACATCTGCAAACGCGCCAGCTGGCCGGCCAGCAGGCCCCCCTAGCTCGACCGTCGGCGGCAGGTCAGTCACCTCAGTTGAGGACACGGAAGGCAGCGAGATGGCCCGCAGGCACGCCCCAATGGACTGCTCAAATGCGTCACTACCCCCCCGATCTAACAGGGCCCCTTCTTCCCCCGCCCCGCCGCCGGCGCTGACACTGCTGTGCACAAAAACCGGCACCGACGCTGCCATCGTTTCGGGCGCCTCTGGTGAGCGCTGCCGCTTTCCTCGCACAGGGGACCACGGCGGCGAGACCTCGCTGGCCTCATGCGGCAGTGATGCCGCTGCGGCGGCCCCGCCCGCGGTGCTGTTGGGTTGCGCCGACCCCACATGCTGTGTGGGTCCGGCCACCATTGCCAGCAGACTATCGTCGCCACCGGCAGCCCCTTCGGCCAGCAGCATCGACAACATGTCGTCCACACTGTCGAGTCCACTTCCCGACGTTTCACTGCCTGGCAGACTTGCCATGAACCCCTGCCGCGCCGCCTGCGCGTCTACTGACACGGCCGGTGTACTGTGCTGCTGTGGCTGCTGGTCACCAGCCCCAGACGAGCTCGGAAGCCGAACGACGTCAGTGATGAATTGGTCCCATACATCCTCTGCGCCATCCCCAGCTACAGATGCAGCGGAGCGTGTGCCTTGCGCACGAACAGCCGCGGGCACGTCTGCAAAGCCAGCCCCCATATCGTCCCCTTCTGGTACCCTTGGCTGCAAGTGCAGCGCACTGAATAGCCCGGGTGGGCGGGGGGGTTTCCCGGAGGCACCTCGAACACCAGCAGCTGCCGGTCGAGCTGACGTCTGCTGGGCACCCGCCTCTCTCATGCTGAGCACGTCCTGGCCTGCAGGCGTGGCCACTGGGACCACCGGCTGCACGCCTGAGACACCACCTGGTGCATCACTGCTGCGACACTCGGCTGCTGATGACCCCAGTGGCATGGCACCCTGCGCCTGCTGCGCCGCCGCCGCAGCATGCAGCAGGCTGTCCAGACCAGAGTGGCCAACAGCGCCAGTGCGGTGCGAGTCTGTAGGGAGCAGTGGGAACCGGACAGCAGGAGAGTCCGGGCTGCGCCGGGGCTGTGCCGCAACTCCCCGCCCAGGGCTGGCAGGCATGGGCGTGTCAACTTGCGCAACAGAGCCACTGCTCCGAGCGACTGAGGTGCGATCTGGTGTGCCAGTGGTGCCTGCCGTGGCAGAAGGTTTGGCCAAGCAGGGGGGGGCTATGCTGGAATGTTCCGCACGCGCGGCAGGGCTTGCCAAGCCGGAGGCCGCGCTCTGGAGGGGACTGCAGTGGCAAGAGGCCGGAGCGCTGGCCGGAGCTGCTGGGCAGGGGCTGACTGGATCTGACGAGCACTTTGCAGGGGTTGCTGTTGCCTGCAGCAGCATCTCCACTGTCACCACGACAGACACCAAGGTGTCCCCGGGAGACCTGCGCTGGGCGGAAGAGCGCAACTGGGCACTGGGGCTCCACTGCGGGACCAGCCCAAGTGGTGGATCATAAGGAGCAGGACAGAGCAAGGCTATGGTCGCAGGCATCGTGCCGAGCAAGCGCAGCAAGAGCATGGGATCAGTAGCATACAGGACTGCTGGTACACCGTGCTAAGGTCGGCCCAGGCGATGCATGCAGCTGTGGCTGGGCCTTGCGCCATGCACTAGCAGAACCTGGAGGCAGCGAGCTTGCGCAGGCCACACCTGCAGCTGCTGCAGCAGCTCAATCTTCTCACTGCGCCACTTCTCCTCCCGGCGCCAAGAAGCCGCGAGCTGTGCATGCAGCACTGCAGAGCCCTGTGCATTGCGGGATGCCGCCACATAGTAGTCTGTCTGCGTGGCGACGTCAGCCAGCACGTTTGCCCGCATGTTGGCCACCTCGACTGCAGCCTCCTCTATGTGCTTTGACTGCTCTGCCCAGCGCTGCACCAAAGCAGAATATGTCTTACTAGTGCGTCGTGTGACCAAAATTTGGAAGACAGTCCAGACAAGCATGACTCGGCCACGGTTGGGCAGCATGGCTAACGTGAGAGGCTCAGCCTTCAGCGGCATGAGCGAGCGTAGCATCGTGGGGATAGCAGGAAGCTCAAGTTGCATGTGCAATTCCATGACAGAATTTGTCAGGCTTGTACACAGCAGAGGTTTCGATAACACGCGGTTGGTCTGATGAGCATGCTGTCCATGGAATGTATGCGTCTTGTGCCTGAGTCACCGGCCTGCAATACAGTGTGTGCGGGTGTGGGAGCTAGGGCATACTGCTTGAAGGGACTTGAGCAGGGCATCTTCGGCGGCAGCATCCCTCTTGACAGTGTCGAGCGTCTGCTGCAGGCGGAGGATGTGGGTTTCAGCTGCCTGCAGCCTGAAAGTGGACTCGTCCAGCTGCTCTTTGTAGAATCGGGCGCTCTCAGCACTCGCCTCCTTGAGAGTGCGAGCATGTGTCATCTCATGCTCAAGCACTTGATGCTGCTCCTTCAAAGACTCGTGCTGCATCTGCACGCCAAGAGTGCAACCTGCCACACTGCGCATGGAGCCAGGGCGAAAAATTCGACTAATGGCAGTACATGGGGGTGTGACAGAAACGGGGTGAGTGCATGCTGCACACCTTGAGGATTTCGAGTTCTCCCACAGCTGTCATTCTTGCATGCTCGGCTTCTGACTGCTGCTCTTTCAGGATCTTCAGCTCCTCTTCCAGAGCTACGGTTCGTATGTGAGCGTCCACACGCTCAGCGCGGTGCCTCTGCATGGTGTTAGTGGCATCCTCCAGAACCTTTGGGAGGTCCATGCGGGCGGATGCACATGACATGACGTCAGAAAGCTTCTGCGCTCGTGTCTCGTCCCACTCTTTCAGCTGTTGCTTGAGTTGCTGTTTCCGAGCACGCACTGCCTGTAGCCGTGCTTGTATATGCTCTTCATTGCGTTTGCTGGCCCGCCTGTTTCGGTCTGACTCCAACGCACGAACCGTCTGCAGCTTCGTTTTAGAGTGAGTGTATACGTAGTGGCCTGTTGTGGCACGTCTGGTGGCAGCATGGTATTCACGTTCCACATGGCCACAATAGAACTGCACATTCCATGTGCGAAACTCCGCCGCACCTGAAGCTGCTCAGCCGTCCGTACGGCTACATCGAAAGCGCAGTAGACTTCTTTCCTCTGTGCCTCCACTTCATGCAGGATCTCCAGCAACTGCGACTGCACTGAGCTCATGGCGCCTGGGAAAGGCGACGGTGCCACGGACCCAAGCATCGTCTTTGCAGCGGGCGAACCCAGCTGAGTTGTGCAGCTAGACTGCCTGGCACGCCTGCATGGTGTTCGATCCTGGCTGAGGGGGAGCCGAGCGTCGACGCTGGAGAGCGGCTTTTAGATACGATCTCATGAGAGATGAACGGAAAGAAATGGACTGGGAAGCAACAAGGTCATTTTACGTTAGACTCAGTGGCCCGCCAACCTTGTTATGCACTGTGCTGGGGCACAAGCGGGCGTGGTCTCATTTTTGGCTCACGTCTGCCACCAAAGGCGCACGACAGGGTGCCCGCACGAGATGGTAAAACAACTCCACTATCACGAATTAACCTGCCGTACATGGCCATGATCGGCCAGCAATGGAGCGTGCTGAGACATGTCTAGACAGCCCGCCACCATGCATTGCTGTCCCCGTGCAGAACAAGCCTGCGGACGGGCTCGCTGAGAGAACAGGTTTATACAATTTCGGTGTGCTCGATGCGCAACTACTCTTTGCCCTACGACATGGTCCATTGATTGCAGCAGGAGCAACCACGCAAATGCGTCGCTTCAAATTTCAAAAGCTATCAGCTCGCACATGTCACAACATTCGTGCAGCATCCGTGCAGCCTTTGTTTTGTGCTCCAAGACGATTTTCCTGCTGGATTTCAGTTGTCCGACCACCCCTGTATCTCGGCCGCAGGGAGCCTCTTCTGTTTTGTTTACCTCCTCTCTCCAAGTTCGTTTGCGCATGTCCATCCGAACCTGGATGTCCACCACCAGGTCCAGATGTGTCAAATTTGCACGAAGTACTATCATCAGCACAGCTGCATTTGCTATGTCCACGTGTACTTATTCTAAAATGCATGGTCTGTGAATGTGCTCTCAAAAGTGGGCATAAACTGGCTTGCAAGCGATCACAAGGTGACATGCAAATCCACTAGCGCGCAGATGAGATTGGATACAACTGGACAACTTTCGTGATGTTTGTTGCTATACAGACCTTCGCAATCATCTCGTTACGTGTGCTTGTGAGATCCTGTTGCAAGCGATGCAGGTGCTCGATCTGTCCCTGAGCTGCCCGACCAGCACTTTCCAGAGATTTCTCGATAGTCTGCACACTCTCCAGTCTGCGCTCGATGACACTGGTGTCATTCATCTGTTCTTGCCTTTGAAATTTGACAATCTTGATGGACACCAACTGCGACAGCAGCTCCAGCCTGCGATACTGCAGGACCATTTCCGTTTCCTGTCGTTGCATGCAGGCGGATATCAGCTGCAGCTTCGTGTTCAAGCGCATCTGAGTCTGTCGCGGCAATCAGCGGATTTCGTTTCGCATGTTGGTCGTAGGAAATCGTCGTCAACAACTAAGTCGCCAAGCAAAGCTGTCACTTCACGGCACGTTCGTGCCGTGACGATGATAATCAGAATAATCAGAATTAGTTTTCATCCGTGTATAGGTCCTGGACTGCTTGAAGGCCATCGACAATTACTCAGTTCATACCGCCATGCACACCGCTGCGACCACAGTGTACATTCCGAACTCAGTGGCACCATTTCCTACGCCGTGACGGAAGATTCAAGCAGTGTATTTGGCTAATGGAAATGTTATGTCCCCTCCGGCAGGTCGACGCTGGTGCTGCTGCCGTATGGTGCACGCCACAAGCAAGGTGGCAACATGCATTGCGAAATCCATGTTTGGAAGCGCAAACATTCAGCACACAAAACGGTGAAGGAACAATGATTTTGGGCTCACAGACATCATGCAGCAGTAATTTGAGTGCTCCGTCAGTCTGTGATGGCCGTGTCTGACCGAGGGCAGTGCTGTCCGATGCACAACTGCGTTCCGATGTGTCCGGTTCTGCCACACATTCAGTGCCTTTGACGCATCCGATTAACAGCTAGTATATATCAGTGCGACTACTGTCTGTCGTTGTGATGGTGCGATCTACCTCCCGGTCGAGTATACCGTCAGTGCGCTTTGGCATCGACAGGCAGTGCAGTGATATTTCGTGGCTGAATCACTTGTGCTTCTGCGAAACTGTTGCATTATGTTCAGCCAGACAGGGCATGTCTCATACATCTGATTGTTTGCACAGGTGTCCGCAACGGCTTCACGAGGACGTCTGGCCCGAGGTGCGATGTGATCAAGCGACTGCTGCTACGCATACGAGCGTTGCAGCAGTGTGTGCAGTCCAAGCGCGGTGCAATCGCGCCATATTAAACTTTTTTGTGCAATTCAGCCCAGGAGGCCAAAGTCATCAAACGACGAGAGCAAGAGGCGCAAGACGAGGTGATTCAAAAGTACTACACACAACAGAGAAATACCGACGCAGCCGCTAGGAACGCTTTGAAAGATGATCATCGGAGGCAAGATCGAGAAGCACGGGAGAGGAACGCGGAGGTGGAAATGCTGGAGTCGATCTACCGAGTGCGCTCACGATGTCTCCACAGCCGGTGCTGCTATCGCATGTTGGAATGGACTCCAACACTGTGACATGAGCATGCAGAATACCAAACAAAGAGAGCTCGCCCAATTGAGAACTGCAGAAGAGCAGCAACTTGCCACCGCTGTGCTGGCAGAGCATGCCATAGAGCAACGAGAACGTGGTGAGATTGCAGACCTGCACTCAAGACATGATATACTGCGCGAGTATGACTCAGTCTTTCTATCCGTTTTTAGCCAAGAAACATCACCTGTGAGACTACACTGCCATGTCATATCGCAACAACACCAATTCGTCAGCAACCAGGTCATATCATTGGGGTATCTCAGTCCAGCCTTCACAGCTGGGAATCATCACCTACAAGCAGCCAATCTACACCATATATGACCTCCGTATATGTGTGCAGGCTTGCTTCTAAGCTCAGGACAGCCAAGGTGTCGCGAGAGCAGCACCTACAGAAGCAAGAGAAAGCTATTCTGAACGAAGCTACACGGGAGTATGAGGAACTTTTTGCGGAGAAACTGGAGAGGGACCGCTGTGCAGCAGTGCAGGCGGAGGAAAAGAAGCAGTGGGAGCGCCGCCTGGACAACTTCAAAGCGCGAGAGATGCTTGAGGCACGTCTACCGTGACATCCTTCCTGCACAGATGTGCCTTTCAATAGGAGCCGCAACCATATTGTGCTTTTGCTATGTCTGGACTCACAGTGATTCATAACGTGATTTCTACGGCAGCCATCCAACAATTATAGAATGATCTGTATGCAGGACCAGATGCAAGAGCGGCACGAACAGCAGGCGGCCGCTCGGATTGAGTTCGAGCGCGAACGCGCCATGGTGGACGCAGTCATGCAGGCGATCGAGGAGGAGGACCGTCTGCAGGGGGAGCTGAAGCGACAGAAAGCCGCAGAAACAATGAAGTACATCCATGACTTCATTGCAGACCGGGATCGGCAGCGCCAGAAGCAGCGGCAAGCTGAGTTTGAGGAGGAGAGGAAGATCCAGGTGCATCATCGCCATCTGACCCTTCCTGACTATGCTGTATTGCAGAAGTGTAGTATGCCTCTGCACTGGGTATCAGGAGTGCGGCGCTCGGATCACATGGTGAAGCAACCAGCATAGAGTGTCATGGACTGCGTTGCCCCAGTTATAGAGCAGACATCTAGCGAGGATCTCCGACTCGTTCAGCTACACGTGGAAGCGTTTCAGGCAGCAGTGAACTGTTTGCACATGCAGGACCACTTGCAAGAGGTGAAGCGACGCGAGGACGCGCAACAGGCTGCGCAGGCGGCCAAGAGGGAGGAGGCGGACCGCATCTACACGCGGCTCAAGGCGGAGAAGGAGGCCACCCTGGCCGCTGAGGAGGAGCAGCACTTCCTCATCAACCTCCTCCGCCAAGAGGAGGCTGCCGAGCGCGACCGCCAGACGCAAGCAGAGCGGGCGGCTCATCGCGTACGGCCCCCTCTTGCTCCTTTCACACTGATCTATCCACCATCTCATTGCGTAGACAGTGGGTCAAAGAGGCTCAGGATCTAGGCCAGTCTGGGTGTGGGTGGTGTCTGCTCAAGGAGTATCAAAATTTGTCCAACATGCTTGCTAGCAGTTGTGTCTACAAGCGCCATGATTGGAGGGACGGTGCAGGAGCTGATGAAGAAGGAGATGATCTCGGCCAACCAGCGGCAGATGGAGCTCAAGGCGCAGCGGCAAGCCGAGGCCGCCGCTGAGGAGGAGCACTTCCGGCAGTCGATGCTGGAGAAGTTTGCAGAGGACGACCGCATCGAGCAGATGAACGCGCAGAAGCGCAGGATGAAGATGCTGGAGCACCGGCGCGAGGTGTGCACCATGCTCCTCCAGCTGCTCTGCCTGCATGCATGGTCAGGCCGTGTGGCTCCGTGTTGGTAGGCACATGTTACATGTGGCATGCCGAACACAAGGGTGCAGACGGGAATGCAATGCATCGTGCTCCAACACGTCCTTCCACACTCTAGTGCTGTTCAACACAGCAGAGGCTGCCATCAATTGGGCAAGCCATGCCACGACAGAGGCTTGGGCTTAGCATGGAAAGTAGCCTGTATAAGCTGGCACGGACTGGCAGAGCGGGTGTGTGTGCCAGCGGGGTCAAGCGCTGTGGTTTTTGTCAGGGATACATGCACACTACAGCACGTCGGATGGTCTACACATGCGGCGGAGCCTGGGCGCTGTTTGGCACATAAGAAGTGAGAAACTTTTATACTCTGCCAGCATGCATGCACCATCCCCCGAAACGTGCAGGCAGAGAGAATCGTCGATCAGAAACGGCGACTCTTCGAGGAAGCCAAGCGGCATGCAGAGGCAGAGGAGGCTGCGCGCATTGCACGGGAGGAGCGCGAGCTGCACCTGGTGGAGCGTGAGCGGCGCCGCCTGCTGCGTGATGCTGCCGAGGTGATGGATTACCTGCCCAAAGGCGCTCTGCGCAATCGGGATGATCTGGATTATGTGCTCACCCTTGCACAGGAGCTCAAGCACAAGGGACGCATTGACTAGGTTGTGTTGCAGTGTTTGCATTGGTGATGTGGTTGCATCGACGGCTGCCGATGTACAGCGAGTGCAAGGGTATGTGTAGGTCCACTACGGTGTGTTGGTGCTGACTGGCTTCTTCAGTCAGGTTGACAGCCTGTTCATCCTTTGCTGCGATTGAAGCTGGCATATGTATGTTGCTCGGTGTCAGTCATAATGTGTTGATAGGACAATCATGTACATATCAGCTCGCTCCGTGGGTGGTGGTGTGATACACTGAGGCAGAGCATGGCATCAGCAGCACAGTTCAATCAGCAACATTTAAATAGCTGCATTGCGCTTGTTCCCACTGTGCTCTACTCTGAAGCGGCACGCCGCCGAGACGCTGGAGCCCATCTTCCTGCTGAAAACCTACGGCGCTGAGACGGTTCCAAAGTTGATTGCAGTCTCATGCTCCTTCTTGCGCATGCTGATTCCCTTTGCTTTGCCCCCCGCAAAGTGCTTGAGCCTGCCTGCAGCTCCTCGGGAAGCTCTCTTAGCTTGCACAAAGGGGTACATGTCAGAGTCTTCCGCCATAATCCTCTGTCTATTCATAATAGCATATGTCTCATCTGGGTCGAATGGCTGCAGATCCTGCACAGCCAAAGCCACTGTCGGAGCCAACACAGTGTGTCGGAGCCAATATATTGTGTCATCGCACATATCATATGGTATCTGTTGACCATCCGTCTGACTATAAATGCTCCTGTCTCGAACACATGGTCCTTTTTTTAATTTTCAAGACCGCACATCCAACATAGGGGCAGCTGAACGCCCTAACAAACAATCGTTCACATGCGAAAATGCCGTGCATGGTCACATTCGCCCGCTCACGCGTCATGAGTCCTCATCAAACAGCCCTGTAGACACATACACCTCGACCCGGTTGTGGCGTGGCTGCACACCTCGCCAAGGAAGGCACCCTCGTCTGCAAACCAGGCCTCGAAAGCTGCCATCAGCAGCCGCCGCGCCTCGGCCACCGCCTCCAACAGCTCCTCCGCCTCTGTGCCGTGCCGGGCGTACGCGTCTCGGGCCTCGCGCGCACCATCCTTGATGCCGCGCAGCTGGGCGCGCGCCTCCTGCAGCTCCGCGTCCTCCTCGTCGATCGCCCCGGGCGGGAAGGAGGCCTCACGGTCCCGCACAACTGCCTTGGCATGCTCGACCTCCCCACTGAACTTGTTCGCCTGCATGCCAACCACATTCCCAATGCTCTGCCAGTTGCCGCCTGCCTACGTCTGAGTGGCTTGCACACCGTAGTGCGCCCCGTGGCTGAGCTAGCGCTTGGGAGAAGCACCTCGTTTGAGCCAGTTGGCCATCACTGCAGTGGCTTTGAAGTAGCTAGCATGGATATGCAGCACCCCACCGCCGGCAAGATGATTTGACTCCGGCTGCAAGTGCCCTTGCGAGCCAGGTGACTGTACACACATGTGGAATAACAGTTTTGGCGCTGGCAAGACAGACGCCATACGGCCCAGTATGTGAGGCCATCGCACAATACATCATCATACACCCATCCTTTCGTGCAGATACCTGGGGATGGCACTCACCGCAGTCGCTGCCTGAGCTTGTTCAGCCAGCTTGGCACGGTGCTGTGCGCCCGCCTCCTTCAGTGCGGCCACGGCCTCCCGGCCAACTGCCACAGAGTGCTTGAAGAAGCTGAAGGCCTCGGCCTTGGGCAGTGTTCGCTTGCCGTCAATGCCTGTTTCTGCCGCGGGCGCCCCTCCATGCTCCCCTTCTCCATCCTGTGATGCAGTGCCGTCAGCATCTCCTGGCTCTGTGGTACTGGTGTCCTGTGCTTCCGCCGGGGACGCAACCGGGCTGGGCGGTGTTGCCTACAGCTGTGAAGAGATGTCAAGAACATGTGCACTATCTGTTTGTCGACTATTGCCAGATGCTGATCAACACATCAGCTCAGCAGCCTTACACGATGTACGGGGGCCCACACCACGTGACCGGACGCATTACTTCACTACAAGCAGCCGCTCTGATATATGGATAGACCCAGACAAGCATCGGGCCTGAGTGTCCAGATGGCCGTGGCATGTAGCAGACGGCATGCTTAGCAAGAGCAGAGCAGAGCAGCTGTTGCACACGCAGCTGGCAGGCACAGGCGCACAACATCGATATCGTCAAACACATATCATAGCATATGTGACGTATGCGATACGCATGCAACTATTCCAGCCGTGAGGCCGGCACGCCTGCCACCAGAGGCGTTGCGGGCGCCCATGTACATTCAAACCACACCTTT
Source organism: Ulva mutabilis (assembly GCA_900538255.1). Classification (NCBI taxonomy): domain Eukaryota; kingdom Viridiplantae; phylum Chlorophyta; class Ulvophyceae; order Ulvales; family Ulvaceae; genus Ulva; species Ulva mutabilis. Next base: position 1,375,064 of record UNSF01000001.1, read on the forward strand.
CCTGACGCACCCTTCTTTGCATCCGCAGGACCCTTGCCTGCGGCCTGCTTTGCGCCGGCCGCCAGCAGTGGTGCTGTGTCTGAGGCTGCCTGCAACTGCGCACAGGTGCGAGCCAGCTCCTGGTACAGCGCCTGACTCTGATTGAAGGCCTCTTGGATCTCCCTGAACGTCCCCGTTGGGATGCTGTCCACACCAGCCTCTCCAGCGAGAACCTGCAAGCCGCAAGACCGCCTGCATCCCGCGATTACCGACGCATGCACTACAGCCACTGCCATATGACCACAGCAATGCCAAGCTGGCAAGACATCTCCAGACGCGCATCAGGGCAAATAGAGTCGTGTTTGTCAGCACTCTTAGCACCTTCCAGCTTTAAAACGTGCGGGCGAGGGCACGGCAGGCTTTGGCACCAATACAGCGATCTACGCTATCTAACCATCAGCCAACTCACTTGTGAGCGCTATGGCGCTATCATAATGGCAGTGGTGTCACAAGCTTGCTGACAGGCTGTGTCGCAGGATCTTGCAGTACCACACCTGGCGCATCACAGAGTTGATCTCCTGGACATCGGCGTCTCCAAGATCATCATACGCCATGGCCTCCCTGCCCGCCAGCGTGTCCCGCATTGCCAGTTCCTGTTTGAGCTCCTTGACCTGCACCCGGGGCCCACACGCAAGTTACTTATGCTGGCGCATGACGAGAGCCTAAAACACCAGCATGGCCCAAGCCCGTGCCTGCACGCTCCCATGAAACACTCATGTGTCTTTTATATCATCAGCACACAACACAACCAGCTCATGCCACCCAGATCTTGGAGCTGCCTCCGAGGCACTGCAGAAATTCTGTCACGAGCTGGGCTGGAGCCCTGTCACTGTCAATGTCAAGTCTCATGCCACTGAATGACCGTCGTAATGGGTAGGGTGGCATGCAGGCAAGCGGATGCAGGGAGGCGGGTGGAAGCGCGGCGGACCTGCCGTTGATATCGCCGGAGCATGACCTCGGGGTCACCGTCCACCTCTTTCTCTGGCGCTGTCTCCAGCCGCCGCACGCACTCTGCAAAGCGGAGCGTGGTGACCGCCTGCTCCACCTGCGCCGCCTGCGGCCACACATGCACCAGCATCGTCGTCCGCGAGCTGCCGCTCAGTGCCGCCTTGAGCATCGCCGTAAGGCGGTTCTGACGGTACGGAATGTGCGCCGCTCCATGACCTTGCGCCAGTGCGTGCACTGTCTGCGCGCACAGCAAACATTACATCACATCAAGCTTGGCTGTGTGCAGCAGACTCCGCCTGAAGCGGAGTGGAGCCTGCGATGCACTAGAGCGCAGTGCATGCCAGTGGCATGACGCCTCGGAATGGACCCAAGCAAAGTGACAGCGCTGCCAGCTGCCAGCAGGAGCAGTCTCACAGTAGCGCAGCCATCCATCACGAGCAGGCCCACACACCCTGTAAGACACACACGCATGCACGGATGTGGTCCTGGCATGATTAACGCATAGCAACACCCTGTAACCACACACATGCAATTACGCCGGGCAGATCGTGGCGGGCTCTCCAGCTGCTGAGCTTCGGTGGAAGCATTGTGTCATTCCGCAAATCCATATACTGGAGGCAGGAAACTCAATTGATGCACAACAGCAGGGGGGGCCCGGGTTGGGGAAGGTTTGTGCACAGTGGTCATCCATATCACCGGGGCAGTCTCAGCGGGAGGCAGCACCTGCTCAAGAAAAGCGAGGCTGCGGTTGATCGAGCGGGCCTCCCGTAGCCACTGTCCGCCGGCACCTGCCTTCTTGGCGCGTTCTGAGCCCGCCAGGTCCATGACGGACAGCGTCGCCACCTGTGCGCACTCTGTGGCGCCGGCGGCTGCTGTGCACGTGCGGATGCTGAGATGCACGTTGAACACAAAGTGTGACCTGGAGGCACGGGCGCTGTGGCCATCGCGGGCAGTTGCACGGGCGGCCTCTGCGGTGAAGAGCAGTTTCAGGGCGTCCTCTTCCCTTGCAGTGGCCTTCTTTGTGAGGCCCTGCAAGCGGCGGTGGCGGTGGCGGGCATCTGGCATGTGCACGCTGCACGTGCGACTGTGCTGACTTGGCACGGCATGCAGCCAGCAATATCGTCGTGAAATCATGAAATCCATTCTGTGGATCCTGACCCATGAGTTCGTCATTTGACCAGTCACTGTCGCCCACGACGGACCATGGAGGGGAGGTCGTGCAGCAACCATGAAATGGGGTCAAGACCGCCCAAGTGAATCATCTTGACCGATTCCAACCAGATGGGTTGGCTTGTGCCAGCTGGCTGCTGTGAACCTGACTTCCCAGAGGTATTTATTTGTGTGCTTGCCACAGCCCATGCTTCAACCTGGGCATCGTTACGCGTGGATCAGAACTTATCCAACCACATGCCAGCGCTGAGTTCAGGTCTGTGCCGCCAGTCAGCAGGAACATTTCCATGCCCTTTCCGTGAACCATATCTTGAGGCTATGCTGGTAGCATGAGTACGAGGTAGTTTTACAATGCACCAGCAAGAAACATGCCTTCACAGTAATCTTTCCAAGTTCGTCCTCCTGACACTTGAGCTCGCTTGCTGTGGCTGGGTTGTCCGCCAAAAGGTCGTACATCTGGTCATTGTAGATTTCCAAACAAGATACACTGACATTGATCCAGCGATCGATCGAGGTTTGGGCTGCATGGAATACGTGGGTCAATGCGCGGGGAAGGATCCCTCGCTGCGGGTAGCTGGCCTTCTGACCGACCACGCTGAACGATTTTCCAGATCCCGTAGCACCATATGCAATGATGGTTGCGCAATAGCCTTGTAAGACGTCTTCGACATGGCCATGCGCAACTTGATTGAAGATGTCCTCCTGTGTCGAGCTTGGCAACACTCCATCGAGCTGCAAAAGAACGCAGTCGTTGCAGTCAGAGATGGGGCCACTAATTCATTTCGTTTGGGGTGTTAGCCAGGACTGCACACTGTAAACTTATGATGAGTGATGCTATTATTGGGCCCGGGTATGTCTTTCTTCGGAAGCTCCACTGAGACAGTGTTTTCTTCAGTCCTGCACGGTCACCTCCTCATCACATACACACACTGATTGAAGATGTGTGGTATGGTGCGAGGATCAGGGGCATTGCAGCAGCGTGTATACGTTTGAGCCTGACACCAACCGGTTCACGGTGGCATGAGCGGGGGGGCCACAGAGCCGCAGATCTTACGCACATGGCATCACAAAGTAGAGCTGCAAATACGTGTTACAGACCAGACCTTATTTGAGGACAGGGGTTTCCAGTAGGTCTCAAGCGAACCAGGACCCGAACGGGACTCGCCGGCATAAGAGCTCTTCAGTCTGCGCGTCGAGAACTGCACGTCTGCAATTGCTGCTTATTGCAGCAACCGCCTCTCACCACTGCTCTAGCCGCGATCGCTGGGGATGCACCGTCGTGACAGGCTCTCTGCCACCCGCGCTCTTGGCACCTTTGTCGCTGACCGCAAAACCTGTGACACTCGCGCGTCATAGCTTGCGCCCTGCTTGTTGGGGGGCATGGGCGACCTTCCTCTTTCCATGAGGGGATGCTTCCGAGTTATCTGCAACTGGCTCTGCGACCATGCATGCCGCTGCTGCCCGTGCACTGCTGCAGCATGCTGCAGCATGCTGAGCTCAATCTTCGCCGTGGCGGAGGGAGCGGCCATGAAGCCCTCCGCATACGGCCTCTCGCGAAAACACTCAAAGAATGCTCATCTGCACTTCTAGTCGGTGTACCAACCGTCTTGAAGCCTTGCACACAGGTTTCGACGACGAAGTACAACGGGCAGGCACACCTTTCCGACCCATCGACGCCAGCTGACACAGTAACACCCGATTTACGCAATCACCTGCATATGACTGATACGGGCGAGGGGAAAGAGTCAGTAGCAGCTATCGTAGCTCGTGTCAGGCAAGGAAAGCAAGCAAAGCGAACAGCGAAGCCCAACGCAAAAGGAAATGGTTCAAGCGGGGCAGCAGGAAATGGTCGGCAGGCTAAAACAGCCGGAGCGACCGCGGCTAAGTCGTCTGGGGTTAGAACGTCGCTGCGCGGCCCTGCACCAGGCGGGGTCCGTAAGGTTGCGGCTGCAGGGGCTGCAAAGCGTAATGTGAGTTTCTCAAAGGGGCCAGACACCGTCCTGAAGGTCCGAGAGATACCACTGGGGCAACAAATGAAGTACATCGTAGATATTGTCAAAGCCAGAAGGCGCCCCGTCCCATACAATGACTTCAAGTCTGAGAAAAGCATAGTCATCCAAGGGCCTGTGTTAGAACAGGCTCGCAAGCATCCGTTTCTTATTGTAGATCAGGAATTTCAAACCATACAGTATAAGCCCAAGTATTCTATGTCCAGCAAGCAAGAGCTCCACCAGAAGATTCGTCAGAATCCGTTGGGCCTCATGACAATTGACCTGTATGATGCTTATGACATGTGTGAGGCACACATCAAAGAGTTGTTGCAAGATGGAGAAATATATCTGGTAGACAGCACCGAGCGCACCGGCAGCGTTGTGTACCCCAACATCCTGAAAGCTGTGGGTGACATGCCCACAGAAGTGGTGCGAGGTGCATTGCTTGACGTTGAACTGCCTCAACATGAAGCACAGATAGACGAGGCGCTCAAAGAAGCCAAAATCAAGAAAGCCAAGCGCTCTACACCACGCTTAAAGATGGCTGTCATCCAAGACAACCGCCAGCCAGTCAAGAAGAAACGCGAGAGGCAAATCAGAAAGCTCACCAATGCCCATTTGGCGGACCTGTTTCAGGGGAATGACCATTCGGCGATTGACTGAATGGGTAACAGGCACAGGCATGCAGACACATTTCAGTTAGATGTATTCTCCGTTGAGTTTTGGCGTATTGCAGATTGAATAACGCAGCACTCTTGTATCATGTTCAGTAGCAGAGTCTCCACATTTCCAGGTACATGTAACGGATTTTTCAATGATGCAGACGTTTTGAACATGGCGAGTCTATCCATGCATGTCTACGGAAGCACCAACACACGGTTGAACATGCCTACCGTGGCTAAGTCTGACACCATCTCACTTAATTTTTTGATTACTCAATCTGTCAATTACACAGGGCCGAAAAGACATCATCGCATGCTCACTGCCGAAACCCAGCCCACCCGCTCTGGCTCAAACAATGACACAGTCATATCCAAAACTCAACAAACATTATGCCAACCCGTCTGTCAGGGTCCTCACACACCTGCCCCGACAACACCATTCGCCGGCGCCTCCGCCGCCGCGCCCTTCCGCGCCGACAGCGCGATCCCCCGGCCCTCCGGATCCGCATCCGCCACCACCACATCCCCCTCCTCCACATCCCCCCGCAGCATGCTCTTTGCCAGCGCAGTCTCCAGCTCCCGCTGCACCGCCCGCTTCACCGGCCGCGCCCCATACACCGGGTCAAAGCCCTTCTCTACCAGGTAATCCACCGCCGCCTCCGTCAGTTCCAGCCCCATCTTCTTCGCCTCGAGCCGCTGCGCCACCCGCCGCGCCTGTAGCCGCACAATGCTCTTGATCTGCTCCTTCCGCAGCGGGTCAAAGATCGCAAACTCGTCGATGCGGTTCACAAACTCTGGCCGGAAGTGTGCGCGCACAGCACCCATCACGTGCTCCTGAGCCGCCTCCGGATCGTCGAGGATCGCGCCGCTGCCGAGGTTGCTGGTCATGATGATGAGCGCGTTCTTGAACGAGATGACGCGGCCTTGGCTGTCGGTGACGCGGCCGTCGTCGAGCACCTGCAGCAGGATGTTGAACACGTCCGCGTGCGCCTTCTCCACCTCGTCAAAGAGGATGACGCAGTACGGCTTCCGCCGCACTGCCTCCGTCAGCTGCCCACCTGCACACGTCGCCCCGCGTCAGAGACATGACCCGCATCACCAAATGCTCAGCATGGAGGGGGTTTTAGCACATGCACAGAGGCTTCAAGTTGCCTCCGCGCACGCGCTAGTGCCGCCTGCTTCACGTGTTGCATCACCCAGTTCCGCATGTGTGCACACGCGCGCATGCAGGTGCAGGTGGCATGGTCGACCCACAGCAACATCCTGTAGAAGGCATGCAGGGGGCGGGCCTAGCCCGCCCCCGTCGCTGAATTGTGAACTGGTGCCAGAGTTGTGTACAAGTCCACTCGACATCCAACGCGGCACGCTGTTTGACAATCACCTCGCCGCTGCACGAATGCGCGCTGAGAATCAGCATGCGATCCATGTTCGCTGGGCTATGCTTAAAAGGCACGTTGATGTGCTGTGTACTTACTGTATTGTATTAGCTGTACTTTGATGCGAAAGAATGACTGTGGTGCCTAGGCAGCATGCCTGGTGGGGCTGTTCAAACAGCACCGTGGCCGACGCGTGGGCCGGTGGCTTGGGTGGAGTTTCGACCAGACACCAGACACAGAGCCCGGAGACCCCAAAACGCGACCCTCCAAGCTCATCGACGTAATTCCGAGCACGAAATACTGATCCTTAATTCACATTGGCAGTAGCAAGTGTTCCGATGCACTCTGAACAGCAGTTTGGTTTTCAACACGCACTTTGTGTTGCAAGGCTGGCTCAGCCAAAAAAGTCCATAAACACAAACTCCATAATCAAATCAATGCAGCCTAATCACTCACGTGCAGACCTCTCGTTGCCACGTGCACACCGGCCATTCCCAGGTTCTGCTCGGTGAGCACAGGTTGCTCGCTAGGCGACAGCTAGGCGACAGACGTCCGTCCACATACATTGCGAGGTCACATACACACACGCATTGACCACCCAGGCGGGCAGGAATGCAGGAGAACATGTGCATGCAGTACACGCACACCTGTATGCAGGATGGAAACACCACAGCAGGACCACACGAGCCGCACCTTCGTCATACCCGACGTATCCGGGCGGGGCTCCCACAAGGCGTGACACGGAGTGCTTCTCCATGTACTCGCTCATGTCGATCCGCACGATTGCGTCCTCCGAGTCAAACAGCGCCTCCGCGAGCCCCTTGCAGAGCTCCGTCTTCCCAACGCCCGTCGGCCCGAGGAACATGAAGCTCGCGATCGGCCGCTCCGGGTCCGCGAGGCCCGCGCGTGACCGCTGGATCGCGTCGGACACCGCCTCCACGGCCGCGTTCTGCCCGACCACGCGCTTGTGCAGCAGATCGTCCAGGTGCAGCAGCTTGTCGCGCTCGCTCTGCAGCAGCTTGGAGACGGGGATGCCCGTCCAGCGCGCGATGATCTCTGAGATGTCCTCCTCTGTGACCTCCTCCCGCAGCATCGTCGCGCCGCCGCTCGACTTGGCCGTGAGCTCCTGCTCCGCCTGCCGCAGCTGATTCTGCAGCGACACCAGCGTCCCGTACTTGAGCTCCGCCGCCCGGTTCAGGTCGTAGTCCCGCTCCGCCTGCACCGCCACTCACAGTTACAGCGCACATCGCCGTCAGCCGGCCGTCTGGTAAGCACCGTTACGAAGACATGCTCTACAAAGTGGCAGAGCAACGAGGCATGCATGGTACTGCTCTGCAGGCTTTCCAGGTGCCGAGGTGTCAGCACGAGCACTTCATACTGGTCTGACAATCACAGCAGAACAGACCCCTCCGGCTGCAGCCGCCACATACACGTGCCGCCCGATGCCCTGTCTGACTCGCACCACCGACTGGTACCGCACAAATCCTCTCAAAGCGGCCCGGCAACGGCAGTGAGAGCCGCGGTGGCTGGGTCAGGCCGCACCTGCTGAATCTCCAGGTTGACGCGTTCAACCTCCTCCTTGATCTGCGTCAGCCGCATCATGTCACCGCGCTCGCTCTCCCACTGCGCCGCCAGCGCTTGCTGCCGCTCGCGCAGCTCCCCGAGCTCCCGGTCGAGCGCGCCCAGCCGCCCCGCCGCGCTGCGGTCTTTCCCGGCGGCCTTGCTCAGGCTCACGCGCTCCATCTCTAGCTGCAGGATGCGCCGGTCGAGCTCGTCCAGCGGCAGCGGCTTGCTCGTGATCTCCATCTTGAGCTTCGCCGCGGCCTCGTCAATCAGGTCGATCGCCTTGTCCGGCAGGAACCGGTCCGAGATGTACCTGCACCAGAGTCGCCCCCGCTTACAGCTCAGCACACACAGCCCTGACTCAACCAGCAGGCGACCGCGGTCAGAATGGAGCTGCGAGGGAATGCCGACAAACGTGGCATCCCGCCCCACTGATGCTCTGGAGCCACTCCTGACTCCACAACATGAACGCCCGAGCAGTTTGCCACATGATGAAGTGCATTGTGGCACTGGAGTGGACGATGCTGGTGCGGACAGTGCCGTTGTGGTGCTACCGGGACATCCGCTGCATCGTAATCAGACTGCGGCGTCTTTCTGTTCCTTGTGGGACGTGCCCCCGTTGGGCTCGGGCAGCGCGGGGGGGAAGGAAGCCCAGAGCGGTGCGGTAACTGGTGACTGGCAGGCGGGCGAGGGGGCGTACCGTTCGGAGAGGTGGGCGGCCTCGACGAGGGCGTTGTCGGAGATGCGGACGCCGTGGTGCAGCTCGTAGCGCTCACGCAGGCCGCGCAGGATGCTCACCGTCTGCGCCGCCGTCGGCTGGTCCACTAGCACCTGCACTGCACCAGCCCTCCTGTCACAGAGCACGCATGCAACATCCATCCATCTGCCGATGCATGGTGCGCGCCACAGGGCTTGGCGCCCTCCGGCGTTACTGCGGCCCGATGATGTACAGCAGGCAGCCGCGTTGCTGCAGCCAGTGACTCCGACCGCCTGCCCACAGTAAGGCAGGGCACAGCCGCAGGGCAGAAGAACATCACATGGCGCCCCGAGATCTGCCGGAAGGCGTGCGGCCAAGCATCACAGATGTCCCGATGCAGGCTGCACCCATGCGCTGCAATGCTATCTACCAGGCACGACCACACCAACCTGCCTTGCCGCACACGGTGAAAACCAATCCATGCAGGTTCAGAACAGCTGCGCATGTGCATTCACACCAAGCGCACTCATGTCAACACGCGTCAGATCAGTGCACATCATCCCGCAGTAGCAGCGGAGAGGCGCGCCTGCTGGAAGCGGCGCTCGAGGGCGGGGTCCTTCTCGATGTACTGCCGGTACTCGTCCAGCGTCGTCGCGCCGATACACCGCAGCTCGCCGCGGCCCAGCATCGGCTTGAGCAGGTTGCCCGCGTCCATCGCGCCCGACGTCGCGCCCGCGCCCACCACCGTGTGGATCTCGTCGATGAACAGCACCACACGGCCGCTGCTGTCCGTCACCTCCTTGATCACCGCCTTGAGTCGATCCTCAAACTCCCCACGGTACTTAGCACCTGCACGTCCCTCACTGCATGTCACACACGCCCCGCTGCGCCGTCAGCCCGGCAGACTGGCAGCCATCCCGCATACCACAACGATCATACAAGACACGCCTTCACCTCAATCAGGCAGCAAACTACCAAAACCTGGAGTTCCCAGCACCCGGCAGTATCTCTGGAACACAAAGAGCGGCCAGGATGACATGGCTCAGAGATGTTGCAGCGAGAGTGCACCCACCACAGGTTCATCAAGGTGGCAGGGTGCACGGGAGGGGGCTGGAAGGGGGGCATGCACCTGCGATGAGCGCGCCCATGTCGAGGGACATTAGCGTGCGGCCCTCGAGCGCGGCAGGCACATCGCCCGCGACGATGCGCTGCGCGAGCGCTTCCGCGACGGCTGTCTTGCCGACGCCGGGCTCGCCGATGAGCACGGGGTTGTTCTTGGTGCGGCGCGAGAGGATCTGCACGCAGCGGCGCACCTCGTCGTCGCGGCCAATTACCGGGTCGAGCTTGCCGTCTCGCGCCGCCTGCGTGAGGTCGCGCGCATACTTCTCCAGCGCCTCGTACTTGCTCTCGGGGTCCTGGTCTGCATGAGCATACGCTCCTGCCTGAGATGCCGTGCCGTGCTGTGTCGTGCTGTGCTGTGCCACACTGTGCTGTGCCGTGCCACACTGTGCTGTGCCGTGCTGCGGCTAACCTCTGGGCATGGGCGGCATGTGTGAGCATGCATATCAGCCCGCAACTGCGAATCAGGCTGGCTTGTACTGCTTGGAATCATGCTCGAGGGACGGAATTACGGATTGCAGTCATGGCTCATGGCAGCCATGAGGTGCAGCGGGGGTAGTGGGACCAGGAGAGAGGCGTGTCAGGCAGCTTGAGCATGCAGAGGAGATGGCACATGCGGATGTGCAGCAGGGCAGGGAGCAGATGGCGGGCAGGTGAGGGAGGGGGGGCCAACCTGAGACGCGCTTGGAGCCGCGGATGTCCTTGATCGCGCGCTCGAGCTTGTCCTTAGTGACGCCAAACTGGCGCATGAGGCGCGAGCCGAAGGATGGGTCGTCGACGGCGGCGAGCACGAGGTGCTCGACGCTCGTGAAGTCGTCGCGCCACAGCGCCTTGAGCGCCTCCGCCGCCGTGATCTGCGCCTCCAGGTTGCGCCCGAGCACCTGCGTGCGGCGCACGGCGTCTCGGCTGCGATTGATGCATGGGGAAGGCATGCATGGGGCATGTCGTGGGCCGCCGCTCGATGTGCGTGCTTGATGCATGGGGAAGGCATGCATGGGGCATGTCGTGGGCCGCCGCTCGATGTGCGTGCTTGATGCATGGGGAAGGCATGCATGGGGCATGTCGTGGGTCGCCCGATGTGCATGCTTGATGCTGATGTGCTGGCTGGGGTGCTGTGGGGCTGGTGTGGAGGCCCAAGCTTGCAGGGTGAGTGTGGGCATTGCAGTGACAGCGTCTGATTCAGTGCCGCTGCAGTTTTAAACGCACAAGACGCGATCGCTTGGGGGGCTGGTGTGGAGGCCCAGGATTGCAGGCTGAGCGTGGGCATGGATGTGCACCCGCATGTTGCAAGTCCGGGGGTGTGCAGGACGATTAGGCGCCGATCGCGATTCACGTGAGCACATGATTGCGTCACAATGTGGCTCACAACCTGGTGGGCACTGGTATGGCATCGTGGCTAAAATCAATGGCAAGGACGGACTGCGGGCTGGCTTGCGCCGCATCATGCGATCAGCACGATGGCGGTCGCAACTGATGCTGTGGGCTGACGGGGTCAAAGTGGGCGCACCTGGTCATTGTGTCCGGAGACCTTGGGCAAGCCCCGGAGGTGGCTGTCGACCTGCTCAAGCATTGCAGAGGGGTCGGCCTCTGCTTTCTGGAGGATGCGCCGCGCCAGCCCGTTGGACTGCTCGAGCATGGCTGCCAGCAGGTGCTCTGTCTCGACAGCCTGATGCGAGTACTTTGCTGCCACCTGCGCACTGGCAGACACGCTGTCACAGCAGGCACAGCGGCGTGCCTTGACGGCCACAGCCGGAGAGAAGAAGCCAGCACAACGCGCCATGCGGTAGTACCGACATTGCAGGGAGAGACCAAGGGTGGAGGGCGTTTGTGGGGATCTCGCTGGAACAGCTGCAGCTCAGTCGCACTCCACCTCTGTTGTGGAAGCGCATGTTGGAGCAGATGTGTGCCAGGCTCCGAGAGACACGTGCATCAGCCACCACGGCAGCATTACGTTGACTTCTGTACCAGTGTCGGGTTACACACCTGAGGGGCTGCTACAATCGCCTCCCATGCCTTCTCTGTGAACTCCTGCTGTGAGATTTTCTTAGCTGATGTAACTGCAAGGCGCCTGTTGGGCGGCCTCGGTCGGACACCGGCCAACAGGCCTGATGAAAGGCTGAGTGGTCGCTTTGGCACCTGCGAGGATCCTGTGGCTGCAGCTGAGACATTACGGGATGTCCTTGCCGGACCTGAGCTCGGTGCTGCATTGGCTACAGCCGCTGCGATCGGCCGGAACGCCAAAGGCTTGCGGCCGGTGTTGGAACACAAGTAGCCTGTTGCCAGAGCGCCACTCATGGTGCGTAGTTGGTGTAGGCCTGCTGGAGAGCTGCAGCGCCTTGCGATAGTGTGGACGCTGGGGATGGTTTGGACACCGGAAATGGCTTGCATGCCCTGAATGTGCGCAGTCGGTGTTACACAAGTACGATATATATTGGACTGATAGCTCGGTTTGTCGGTATGTGAACAGGTGCATGTTTGCCACCTGCATGGTCATGGCTTGCCTATCCGATGAACCAGGTAGCGACCACACCACACCACAAAAGCCCAAGCGAACAACAAATTACGAACAAGAAGCGCCATAACATGTCATTGTTATACTGTTCATGCATTCTCGTGCGGTGGCACACAGCAATCATCGGCGTGCAATGCTGTCGTGAAACTGCACGTGCACGTCAGCAAGCGTTTGCGACAACAGTGAGAGGAGGCAAAACGAGGCGCACCCCAAAAGAAGTCAGCGGATGTGTAGACCAGAATATAGAATATGACGAAACACAAAGTTTATGTTTCAATTCCTGACCGCTGGCTAGTTCCAGAACGTCGCGGCAAGTTCGTCAAGACTCTCTGAGAAGCTCGAATTCCAATATAAACACCTGTCACACCGCATGTGTTCTTTACTTAAGGCCGACAGCCGACAAAAATGTTATGTCCGTCTCAGAGTACGATCCACGTCCGACAAATGTGGCCTGAGCTACATTTGGCAAACCGTGTGTTCCCGATCCTTCCCGAAGACGCTGGAAAACACAGTGACAACCTCGGGACGGCTGGTCGGACCGAGGCCTCTTGCGCCGCACTGAATCGCATGCATCAAATCGGAATTTGTGCTTGAACCTGCTACACACTTCTAGAATCAGCCCTGCCATGACATGACAAAGGACGGTCCTTCCTTGTGGCCGAGATTGTGAGCACTGAACATTTCCAACATGCCACTGTTGTATTTTCGTGCTAAAATAGCGCTCAACACTTGATGTTCAATCCATGTTGACGCTCATCAACGCAAGCTCCAAAGAGTACATGCAGGTAGCTAGGAACGTGCACTGTTGTGTGCCCGGAGGCATGCACCTGCATCTGTGTCGCCGGCTGGCAATGCATCAAAACAGCGTGGAGCGAGAAATTCTGTCCACAACAAAAATAAGAAGCTCAATTGAGTGGCTTTTGAAGTGCATCCACATGCCAGAGCCGAGCACTTGCTGGCTTCCCCACCAAAAACAAGACATGCAAACCAGCTGGCACATTGGACGGACACTTGTGGGTTGCACAAACCCCCTGCTTCAGTTCTGAAATCTGCTTGATGATTTGTGGTGTATGGTGCTTGGACACCCCCTGAGCGACAGCAGAATCATTGACTCATCGTCGTCGGTGTCAATCCTCAGGGCGGCCTCACCCAGATCAGAGGAGCAATGATACGGCATGCGTTGAGCCCAGCACATCAGCGGGAATCAACGCATGCCGATGCGCAGGCCCCAACGCATGCGTTGAGCCCAGCGCATCGGCATGCGTTGGGGCTCAACGCATGCCGTTGCGCTGCCCTAAATTGCTGGCCACATCGCATCGCGATGCGCTTGCCTCAACGCATGCCGTTGCGCTGCCCTAACCGGGCTTGCCCATAGTGTGGTCTTTGATCATTCAAGGCCGCTGTAGCCGCATCCAACGATGTGCATTGCCATGCCACAGTCGACACACCGCTCGCTGTCTGTGCATGTTACTGGATTGAAATTGGTTTAAGCCTGCTATCTGCACAGGAACATGCACATGGAACACAACACTACACACACTCGCTCTGCCTAATGTGGCAAAGTTGACCATGCACAGGTGTCTCAGGCAACCTCCCTATATGGCCAAGTGCTGTAGACTCGTCTGCTCCTGCCCACATGATGCCTCTGCTGTGCCGGCAAATACAAGGAGCGGTCATCTGGCAAAAGGGCAAAAGCAAAGCAAAGGCAGCAGCCATAATGAATCAGCCAAAGCCCGCGATGCAACAGCTGCAACGAGTTGTTAACATGGTCAAATCTCGATTCCACCGGATGCAAACGAGTCGTTTGCCGCGTGCTGCAAGTTCTGCTGGTACAACATGTTTATCTGGCCATGCTGTTCCCAGTATAGGATGCGTATGCCTCACCTTTCGCATCGTGTTGATGGTGAATCTCGGAAACGCAATACACTGGCATGAGAGGGAATCAGTATATCATATTACACGCGGGCATCATGCATACGAGCCCAATGCTCTGTACGTCATCAACCCCTGTGTGAAGCGAGCCTGGCCCAATACCACAAGTCTTGCAGGATGTTCCGTTGACCATGCAAACGTTCCAAGAATACACCGCGGTCGAAGCGAGCTTGTGCTCCACTCGTGGTCTGGTATATATCTTTCGGCTTCCCGGCAATCATGGCGTCGACTTTGCAGCATTGAAGGACGATGCCCTTGTGGATGTGGAAAAGAACCTCTCGAAGCGGTGCCCAAAGCAGGAAAAACAAGAATTTGAATGGATATGGTACTACGTAGAATTTCAGGAAGCCTGGAATCCATGTGATGCAGCTCCAGATGGTCGCCCCAGTCTCGCGCTCTGCATGTCCGATCGACATGACCACCGTTTTGAAGCATGTAGACCACAGCTCTCAAACATTTCACATTGTTCACGTTCACATTCACTTACTTGACTTTCACCAATACGATCCGTACATCATGCACTGCGTGCCGATGCTTCAGGAGCAACCTAGTTCATGAAGTGTTTGGCACATGCTCCATGGGAAACACTTTCCATAGAACCTGCTGGCTATGAATGCGGTCATGACGACGCATAAACATATGCTGAAAACAAAGTGACGCACCAGGGTTGGCTATCCTCCAGTAGCGCTCCGCACTGCTCTCCTTAACTTGTTCAGGTGTCCTATACTTATTGTACGCCGGATTGACTGGAGTGGGGCGCAACCAGAACCCTCTGGTGACTACATTCTGCCTAGGTAATCGTTTAACGTGTGATCTCGATGCAATAACCCTGACCCCTGCGCAGCAGGACATCGTCGCACTCACTGTGGACGGCGCAACCAGGCAAAGCAAAAACCGGCGCCGATCCGTCAAGATCTCATGGTACACAGTGCAGCATTTGTATACTTATTCTACTCTATTACTTGTATCTGTAATTGAATACGGGCAAAATTCTGATGAGAAACGCTCAGCCCCGGTGTGCCACGGCGCGATCGAGCCAGAGGAGAATTCGAAAAGACTTTACTAGCTGCAGCTGCGTGTGACTATCATGGATCACGCTCATCGTTGAAACTGATTACATTATGGGTTGGCGAAATCATGCCGAAGAGTGTTTCCTGGCAATTCCGGTGTCACGCTCAAATTACATGGCCACAAGTGGCTTCGCGCGTGTGCCTGATTGCCTCGCGTACATGGCCACGGACGTGCACGGCCCAGCTGGGCGTATGACATGATGCACACGACATGTTGTAAGTGGCATAGATGATATGGCTATTTTGTGCTCGTGATCGTGTGTTCCACTGCTGCACTAATTGAGCTTTTCGTTTACGTACAGACTCCTAGTTGTGCCCGTGAACGTTTTGCTCCCAAGGTCTACCATCTCCAGTCAAAATGCGCTCGTAATGCCCTGCGAACGCTCTTTGTTCACACTTCAGCCCTTAAGGGCGGCGACCGTGTGGATCGGCAACTTGTTCGTGCTGCTGCTTGTTCTGGGTGATGTTGGCTCGGCCAACGCCCCGGGCAGAGACGTCGCCAACGGATGTGGCAATCTTGCTGGATCCTGCAACGAACGGGTTTGCTGCTGCAGTTCAAATGGTTTTCTTGCACAAACACCCAATAGCCAAGGTGAGTGCGAATGGGATATTGGAGGAGGCCACGAAGGGCCAGTCTTCTTGATCGTCCTGTCAGTATTGCCGCCATTGGTCAGCTTGTGCTTGTTCCGGTTCAGCAGGTCGCTGCGCCTGAAGCACTCAAGCACAGTTTCCTAGCACCTCCAGTACCGTAGCACCTCCAGTAGCGATCTCCTGAGAATTGAAGCAGAGTAGACACAAAGCATCGTCAAACAGGTCCAAATATGATTTATGATTGATGTTAAAGCCTGTTTCCATGGCAGTGTAACTGAACTGCTCTCATCCGGTGCCAGTTGCACATCAACATGTGCCATACATGCACATGCCAGCCTGCCAATCTAGCGTGAGCACGGCTTGTCAACCGCGGGACTGTGATGGTCTAGAAGATGCTGCCTTCCCACGTTTCGCATGCTCTGGCACCCTGAAAATGGCTGTGCATGCCTTCTTGCGTACTGCGTTCTGCACACGCGCAATCAGCTGCTCTTGTGCCAATGGCTTTGGCTCTGTGTCTTCCTCCCCATCCGCCGCTTCTCCCATGCCTTCCCACCCATCCTCGTCCAATGTGCTTGGTG
Source organism: Ulva mutabilis (assembly GCA_900538255.1). Taxonomy (NCBI): domain Eukaryota; kingdom Viridiplantae; phylum Chlorophyta; class Ulvophyceae; order Ulvales; family Ulvaceae; genus Ulva; species Ulva mutabilis. Next base: position 1,391,312 of record UNSF01000001.1, read on the forward strand.
GCGCAATCATAACCCTGGACCGGTCCACTGGCAAAGCAGCCTGCCCAAGGGGAACCTTCAGGTGTTCTGCATCTGCACCACTCCGTGCCAAGCTTCCACTGTACGCCCTCAGAATCTCAGTGACACGCTGTTCAATGACCGATACGTGCTGAAGGATATTTTGGTCTGTTACTCCTGAGTCTCCAAGGAGTTCCCGTACAGCTGGCGTGCTGCACCCAAGTTTCTGGAACATTGAGTGCACAGCATTCTTGAGGACTCCAACGGTCTTGCCTGCATTTTCGAATCGCTTCTGGTATAGCTCTGCCCGTTCTTCATTGCTGCGCAACTGTTCCTCCATCTGCACAGTGACTGTTTGATCTTGGAGTCGTCATTGTATCTTTCTTCTTGATCTGGCATCATCGGACACCCTAGTGGGCGGGTCAAGCACGATAGCCAAGATATCCTTGCACATGGGAAGGTAAGGAGGTCATTACCTCCTGCTGGCTGCGCTGGCGCTCGTTCTCACGGGCTGCATCCTGTTGTTGCACACTGTCTATCTCAGTGTGTATTGCTTTTACCTGATCCTCCAGCTTGGAAACTTCTTGGTTTAGCTCATTTACATATGTGAACAGTGTATAGTTGCGGTCATCTGCTGCCTTGAACATCTCGATCAGTTCATCGATGTCCTGCATAGCCGTGTGTAAAATGCTGTCAGCTGAGAGCTCATCATTGGGATGCCTTTGCTCCGTCCTCGATTTCGTTGATGTCTGAGCACTCATAAGGTATCACAGAGACTCATCAGAGTAAGTCTGTGATAAGCAGCACAAGGCGAGAGCGGTACCCTGTAGGCTGCACCAACACAGCATGTGCACGCTTGTTCATTGAATGTTTGTCTATCCGTTGTCTGCCATTTGCTTGCAGCTTGTACAGAGTATGTAAAGGCAGGAAATCCAATGTAGGCACAGGGACATACATGAATGCCAGTGGCCATCTGAATCTTCTGAAACGCCTCACCCAACAACTGGACCTTGTCCATGGACTCCACCTCATCAGACTTGTACTTAGAGCGCTTTCGCTCTTTTGTTGTAGTAGTGCTTTTGCTTTGGAAGACTTCTTCCCGATTTTTCAGTAGCTGCATACACGAAGCACCATGGAATCATACATACCATATGGACAGCACCTTGTGCCAGGCGCATGGGGGCGGCATGGTCGCTCAACGGACCAGTGCAGTGAGCGAGCAGCAGTGCCTACAATTAACAGGCGCCGATGGGACTTTGTTCGCAAGCCACGATGCATGTTGACATCCAGACTCGCCCATGCGGAATGAGGGGTGGAGGCCAGAGCATGATGCAACTGCTCTGACCGATTAGACCACGATTGGTACCGCTGGAGTGGCTCTCCCTGGAAGTATGCATGTGTGCCAGGTGGTGTGTGACTCCGGCTGAGCATCGTGTAAGCAGACCTCTTGTGTTCGCCGGTCTCGCTCTTCCATTTCTCGTTGTCGCACAAGCTCTCGATTGCGCTTGTCCTGATCAATCAGGCTCCCCAGCTTGCGCCATTCTGCCTCAAATTGTGCCTGTTCCTTGTCAGCTTGTGCCTTCAGAGCTGCGACCTCTGCAAGGCACTTCTCACGCCGTTCATGTGTCTTGTTAGTGACATCAATCATCTTTGCCATAGCCTTCTTCTTCTCCTGAAAGTCAAAGATCCCATAAGGCAACAGTGTATGTGGGGTGCAGTGCCGAAGCAATGCCGCAGCGCCACATGCGATGCAGCACCTGCAATTCCTTCTCAAGCTTGGTGTAGATGCCATCAAATACAAGACGTTCCCTCCTCAAGCTGTCAATCTGGTTCCTGAGCTTTTGGCAGTGGGTGAAAGCTTCATTGTACTTGATGCTGGCTTGCTGCCTCCGGCTTTCATAACGCTTGATTTCCTTTTGTAGAGCAACTGCTTTGTCTGTTGCTGAATTGATACCACCAGCAACCTTGATGACATCCAGGTGTTGCTGCAGCTCGGCGGACAGCTGTTTCATCTCTAGATCTGCTAGAGCCACCTTCCGTTGCTCAATTTGTATCTGCAGATCGGTTATGATACGCTGATGCATAGGCCGCCCTGGCACGGGTCCATGTACACCACCACGGCATCATGACAGCACCTTTCTTGTCAAGGTGTCGGCTTCATCCTGCATTGCAGATATTCGACCTGTGGCGGAGGTGTCCAGTGGTGTGATGCTGAATTTGTTCTCCAAGTACAGCTCCTCCTTCAGAGCAAGATTGTCCTTCCGCAGCTTGTCTATGGTGGCCCTGCAAGTTGCCAGTGTTACACGGAGATGAACGCAATAGCCCGGCAGCGAGGGCAACAGCAGGAACGTAGACGGCCAAAACCCCCGAAAGCAGACAACAGCAACAAGCAACAACTGTCTCAGGTGAAAAGCCACAACGAACCGACACAGCCGACACAACCACACCCACGTTGCCAGTGTCAGTCATTTCTCAGTGATCCCCTCACATATTTGCTTTGTAAATATGTACAGCAATCGCACTTTTTTATGGCCACCATTGCGGAGGACATATACTCGTCCTTTCCAGCTTGATCCTCCTCGCCCATGACTCCGAGATGATGTACGTGTGATCAGCTATGCAGTGTCTGCTTGTAAATGAGAAGCGTGTGCAACTTGTGGCCGAACGTGTGTTTGCAGGCTCTTACGAACTCTCACTGCTCCAGGCCCTAGGCGTACAACCCTCACGAACGATACAAACGCGGATCAGCAGACTGTCGAGCAGGTTTGCAGGAGGTGCTAAGGCGAATGATGTGCCAGACCTGAAAGATGATGTGGCAATCGCGTGCAAACACGCACGGAGACGTGCCGAACATGCTTACGGGCGGATGAGCAGTGCAGCTGCGGAAAACCGATGTTTGAATGTGTGTCTGCAGCTGTTTGCTTCGTCCTATAGCGGAATTACTTGTTCTACAATTCTCAAGCCGGTCCATTCCAAGATTCAACTGGCAGTGAGTACAGGGGTGCCGAAGAGTGTGTTATTTCAGCCCTTGAGAGCGGACACGCTTCCAGTCCATGCACATGATCATCTTTCCGACTGGGCGATACGGGTTCTATTCGTTTCCGTAAAACACTCGAGACCACGGGCAAATCTGTTGATCACACGGTTTTGCTTTGTAACATCACCAACATCAGACATCTGATGTGGCCATACCATCTGTCAACGGAACCAGCAAAAAAGCAACATGCAACACATCGTCTTCTCGTACTCAAGTCATGTCGATGTCGCACGGCTGTTGGATTACCCATCCACCATCAAATTTCGCAGCAGTATTGCGAGCATCGATTTGCTCTGTGCCTCCAGCACGGTGACACCGCAGAGCTGAGTTGGTGACCGAGTGCCACCAGATTCCAGCCTCACCAAGACTGATGTCCACGTCCCCGCCCACCCCCTCCGCGCCCCCCCCCACCAAATCGGCCACCCGAACCCCGGCCACCACGGCCGTACCCCCCTCCACCCCCTCTCCCTCCCCCATATCCTCCCCTGCCCCCACCATAGCCACCGCGGCCATTCGACTGCCCCCCCAAGATCCCCTGCTGTTGTATCCCCCTCCGAACGACTCTTGCTGCTTGAGCTCCGGCAATGAGTCCGCTATGCTGACGGCCCCCTTCCCATCAATATTGCACCTGCACATACAGCGGCACATCTGCCTTGCCTGCTCATGAAAACCTACTTCAGGCGTATGCGAAACATGAGCACACAACAGACATCCATATGTAATTTGTTGCTTCCGGCTGTTGCCGCCCGGCGCTGGTGCAAACTGTTGCACCACGGGCTAATCGCTGACACATCAACTGGAAGATGCAAGCCACAGAGAGATCTGCCCAATACATTTAACATCGCATGATGCTGCAGGTAAGTGACGCCGATCTGCCTGCCAAATCTTTCATCATTTGACAGACTGCAGCCACAGAAAGCTGTGCCACCCAGGTACGTCTACCTGCTCACCTCGCTTGCCCAGATCACACAGCATACACTGTCCCTGCTCTGCCAATCAAACACAGCAACCAACAACATCCTAAAGCCGCCGCACCAGCAAACGTGTCGTCCCCGAAAGCATCGTGCACTGCTAGAGCATGCATGTGGGCCCGACCCAGACTGTCTAGGCCTCAACTGGCAGCGACGGATGCCAACGGCCAGCGTACACCTCACACACAAACCGACATCACAAACAGGCACAAACGCAGTGCCTCAGGTGCACGTAAACGCCAGGAACCACTGCAGCAGGCAGAGCCAACCCTGTAGACACCGGCACGCACCCCTCAATGAATGTGTCCGCCATCGCGTGCGGCACATCAAACACTGCCCCCTTGCCATCCAACGTCAGCGTCATTCGTGTCGCCTGGTCCACCTTCACCTGGTCATTCAGCGCCTGCTTCAGATACGTCCACACGTAGCTCTTGTTATTCATCTCCACCGGCGCGTCAAACTTGAGCGTCACAAACTGGTTGTTCGCGTTGAGCAGCGACCGCGACTGCATCGCCGTGATGCCCGTCGTCTTGGCCAGCGCCTTGGCGAGCGCCGCCTCCGCGCTGCCCTCCGTCTCGAGCAACGCGCGTGCCGCCTCAGTGAACCACGGCACCACCGAGTCCTGCACCTCGCCGATCTTTTCGACGGCGATGCCAGCGGCGATCGCGGCCATGTCCTTTGGCTGCGGCGGCCCGATGCGCTCGAACGTGAAGCCGGCCTTCTTCTCGATGTACGGCACGAGGTCCTCGCGGTTGCGGGAGCACAGCGTGATGCAGATTCCGGTGGCGCCGGCACGGCCGGTGCGACCGGAGCGGTGGATGTACGTCTCGGGGTCGCGCGGGGGGTTCATCTGAATGACGAGCTCCACATCTGCACAGCACGCCGCGCCTTCATGCACCGTGTTGACCCCCACGCCACGTCCGCTCCACAAGGCTAAGTTGCTACAAATGCATCGTCAATGCCGCGCCGGTCAGCCGCACACTTGCAGCACAGCGCGACTGCTGCAGCACAGCGCGACTGCTGCAGCACAGCGCGACTGCTGCAGCACAGCGCGACTGCTGCAGCACAGCGCGACTGCTGCAGCACAGCGCGGCTGCCGTGCTGCGGCGCTGCGAGCATGATGTGCGCGAAGACTGCAGCCGCCACAATGCATCACACAGGGTGCCCAGGGTGAAGAGGCGCTGGCAGCGGCCACCTCCTACAGCGGGACGTGCCGCCAGAGACTGCGCGGGCCGCCGCATCGTCCCCCTGTGTGCACCGATTCGGCTGTGCTGGCAGAGGTTGCGTGGGCTGTGGCAGGAGCAGGAGCAGGGACGCACTTGAGATGTCAAGGCCACGAGCGGCGACGTCCGTGGCGACAAGGACGTTGAAGTTGCCCTCCTTGAAGGAGCGCAGCGTGACCTCGCGCTGCGACTGCGCGATGTCACCATGCAGCGCCTTGGCCGCGATCGTCTGCGACATCTCCTGCGCCGTCTCGTCGGTGTCGTTCTTTGTGTCCGCAAATATAATCGTCCGCCCTGCATTCGCTTGAGGTGATGACGGGAACAGCCCCGCAATCGCATGGTCAGACACGCACTTGAGCGTGAGGATCGTGTGGCACGCACTTCGCCCCATGAGGGTAGCACATGCGACCTCCGTGCTCGAGCGCCCTTCCCGCGCACGCGCTGCGCGCTGCGCGACGACGGCCACAAACGCATGCAGGTCTGTGTGCTGCCTACGGCCACAAACGCATGCAGGTCTGTGTGCTGCCTACGGACGGGCAGGCCGTAGTGTGAGCAGGGGTATGAGGGGGATAGGCCATGCGTGGCGGCCTATGCGCGATGGCACGTCAGCGCCGGCAGGCCGTGAGCGGGGACAGCCAGACCCGGCAGGAGCTCCCGTCGGGCCAGCCTGGCGCTGAGGGGTGCGGGGCACGATGTCGTGGACAGGTAGTGCATGCAGGTCTGTGTGCTGTGCTACGGGCGGTAGTGACACTGCAGCACTTGAGTGCCGCCCACACACTGATAAAGTGTGGTTGACGCCCAGGTGCCCGCTGCTGGGCATGCTGTGCTGTGCACGACCAACGTCTCCTGACACGGCGGCCCGCGAGCCACCTGGCGCGACCGTACTCCGACCCTGTCTGCCCCGCGCTGGGGCACATGCCTGCTGCAGCAGCAACAGCATTGGCCACGGCACAGCGGGTTGCCGTCTGATCTGCCGCGCAACCAAATCCTCGTAGCCGCTGCTCACACGCTCGCCGTACCACACCACGGCGTCCGCACGCTCAATACGCTTGCGCCAACGCTGGTTAGCCCCACTCACCCTAATTCCGCGTCACTGACTGATCTCATGCGAGCAGCTGCAACTCAGGCAGTACCACCACAGCCACAGCTGAGCCAGGCTGCCCGGATGCACGCGCTGACCTCAATTGGTCGCTGGTGTGCTTCCGCCCCGCACCAAAAGGCTTCCGCGCCGAGCCACACCTGAGAAGCCGTAGCACTTGATGAGGTCCTTGATGATTGCGGTGCGCTCCTGCCAGTGGGCGTACAGGATCTTGTGCGCCACCGTCGCCGCCGCCTTCTGCTTTTCGGTCCCCACGAGGTCCACAAACGCGGCGTCCCCGCGCAGGTACTGCTGCTGCAGGCTGCGCACCCACGGCGGCATCGTGGCAGAGAAGAGCATCGTTTGAACCGCAGCGGAGTCGGACGCCGCCGCAAGGATCTTCTCCACGCTGTCCGCGAAACCCATGTTGAGCATCTCGTCGCACTCGTCCAGGATGCGCACCCTGCACAGCACAGCACAGCACGGCCCTGTCACGCCTGCTCATGCCGCGACCCGCGTGTCGCCATCAGCGCTGCGGAGGTGCTGAACAGTGGACTAACAAACACCGTTGGACGAACAGCCACGTGCGAGATGTCATGCCATATGCTGCGCGCGCAGAGGACACGGCGCATGGGGTGGTGGCCATGCCGGAATCGCATGAGCTTCAGCTGAGCTTGCACGGGTGTGGGTGTCTCTGCGCTCAAGACGGACTGCCGGGCAACCATGCCGGCCCGTGATATATGCCACCTTCATGCCGATGGCGAATGCAAGCCGGACTGCGGAAAGGCACAGGAGCTGTGCTTGGGGTGTGCCGGGGGCGCACCGCAGCTTCTGCATCTTGAGCGTGCCGCGGTCGATGTGGTCCTGCACGCGGCCAGGAGTGCCAACGATGATGTGAACGCCACGGCGGAGCTTCTGCTCTTGTGGGGGGTAGGGTGACCCGCCATACAAGCAGGTGCTGCTCAAGCCTCCGGCTTGACCGATAAACTCGAACTCTGTGTGCACCTGCATGCGCAGATGACTGTCTTCGAGGGCGCAGCGGGCTCAAAAAGACAGGGCTGGCTACAATGTCTGCACCAGGCCCAGTCTAGACTAGTCTGTATACGCACGGGGATGCCATGCACACATTGCCCGCAAACGGATCACGATCGCCACGATGGAGTCAATGTGGAGGTACTGAATCGCATGTTGCACCCATCCCTGTAGAATTGCCTGGCGTACCTGCTTTGCAAGCTCGCGAGTGGGAAGCAAGCAGATGACGTTCGCGGAGCCGGACGCGGGGCGGCAGTTCTCCCGCATGATCAGTTCAACAGTGGGCAGAACAAAAGCCAGAGTCTTGCCGCATCCTGTTCGGGCGCGGCCTACGACATCCTTGCCGCCGAGCGCGTGAGGGATGCACGCCGCTTGGATGGGGAAGAGCGCCTCGATGCCCTTTGAACGCAGCCTCTCCTTGATGTTGTTGTTGAGCTCAAACTCATCTAGCAGATTTTCCTGCTTTTTCTGCAGGTGTGTATTGATGTTGGTGGAGTTCTGCGGGCTGCCCGGCGCCAGAACATGTCGTCTGAAGAGGGCAGCACGGCCGCGGAATCATGCGCTCGTGTTTCGCCATCGTGCACACGCAGCCTATCAGCGACCAGGTAGGATGTTTATGACATATTCGTGTTGTGAAATTTGGTCCGTGACTGGCTCATCGGGCTGCACAGCTCGCAAGAACGATTCATCCAGGCGGCGGACCTCCTCTTTCTCTGGAGGTGTAGCATCTACCAGCGCTGCCTCAGCCTCCACCTTTGGCTTTTTTTCTTTCTTGGGAGTTTCTGCGTCTGTACGCGCGCGCTTTGGTGATGCCTTCACCTTCCCATCCACAACCTGGCTTGCTGCGACCTCAACTGCTTTGGCGTCCTTCTTCTTCTTACTCACTTTTTTCGTGACGCCATTTTTCACCTCAGTCTTATCTTTCTTGCTCTTCTTCTCAGGCTTGTCTTCCTTGACCTTGCTAGATTTCTTGAGCTTCTCTGCCTTCGCCATGGTCGCAGAAAGCACGCAGGACAATGAAACACGCGACAGAGGATTCAAAGCACCAGGTGTGACGATGTCGTGTCTGCAATACATGTTGAATATCGTTTGATGCACGAACGCGGCCCATTTCGCGGTTGCAGGATGGCACTATCGCTCGGCGGCCAGGCGGCCTCATGCTGATCACTGACGCCGATGACAAGGCCGGCCGCCGACGCTTCGTCACTGTGCGCCCAGGCACAGCTGTGTGCGGTTGAATCGGACAATTACTGCGGCATAACGCCCTATGTGTGAGCTCGTCACCAACTGCCATTTGATGGACATCCCAACAAGAGGGTTCGGCACGTAGCCGATCTAGCACTCAGAACTCATTCGTTCACCAGACAGCAAAGGCTGGGTCAACTGTATGTGTGATTACAGTGTCACAACTATGTGTTACACAGTGATAGATCTAGGACTCAGCAGCGCCGAGGCAACAGACCAGGCAACATGCAGATAAACAGACCGGCCACCGCAAGCACCAAGGCCACGCGCCGCACGAGCAAATGCCAGAACGAACTAACGCCAGCGCGAAAGCCGACACGCACACACCACGCAGTACGACGCAGGCCATGCGCACACCAAACACACAGCTAGCACTCGCCGGGTCCACAAGCGGTCATCGACTCGACACTAGCAGTCTGCACGGGCGCGACAGCGCGCGCTACGGCCATGTCCGAGGCCGCGAGGCACCGGTTCCAGGATCCGTAGCCTCAGCCAGCTCGGCAGCCCGAGCGGTGTCCGGGGAGGGGCGCAGAGGAGAAACGGCGGACGTGCGCTGGGAGGAGGGAAGAGGGAGGGAGGGAAGAGGGAGGGATCGGGTGCGGGGGGGGGGGGGGGGTGGGGGGGCTGCAGGGTGAAATGGGTGGAGGGGGGGGCTCTCGGGGCGGGATGGGCGAGGGGGGGGGGGGGGGGGGCGACGCAAGCTTATGCGCGATGGCCAACTATGTCACAAAGGATGCAAAGAAGCTCCCACAGCCCTGTGCCTCTGCCCTGAGGCACAGGGATCGTGACTGCTTGTAGACACACGGCACGTATGCACAAAATTTTAAAGCTGTGATGTGTTACACTGAGATCAAGGCCCAAGCAGCGCCGAGGGAAGGAAGTCACAACACAAAAAATTACAACCAGCTGCAATGTGGTGGATGGGCCGCTTGTGGGTACCATGGGCAAATCTTGGGAATGCACGCATAGTTTCCAGGCTTGCAGCCTCTGTGTTACACAGGGATATATAGATCTAGGAACCAGCAACGCCGAGGCAACAGACCAGTCAACATGCAAATAGACAAACCAGCACATGCCCCAAGCCACTCTCCGTACAAGCAAATGCCAGAACGGACCAGCGCCGGCACGAATCGTAGCCTCTGTGGCAGAGTCTGTGCACATCTGATGCCGGATGATATCCACAAGGAGCAACTGCATAGCACCCCGGAGGCATGCCCTCGCTGCCCCAGGCACAGATGCTCTCTTCATGCCATCCCCTGATTTCCAGGTCAAATAAGAAGGAAGTGCAGAGAGTAGTGAAGGACATGGACTTGTAGTCTGCCCCAGCATGGCCCGAAGGCAGGTGGACTCAGGCGTGAATTTGACACGTGCAACCAGCACAGCAGCCATCTTAGTCATTTGACACGTGCAACCAGCACAGCAGCCATCTCAGTGTTGCCTCTGGCTGCAGCTGTGTTCAGCCAAGTGCGCGGGTTCCATTTGGTAACTTTGTCAGTGTATCCGGGCCAGTAGCGACTATCACGTGATACTGCGACCATCGGGATTACCACGCGATTGCTCCTCAGCATACAGCAAGCCATCACCAAAGCACAGAAAGAGCGGTCACACACAAAACAAACAATACCTTAGGTAGGTACCTCGCCAGACCAAAGTCTTCATCGGCCACAGCTCCCGTGCGAGCAGAGGCGGACGAACAAACCACACTCTCGAACCGGCGCTGACAGGCCATCGCGCATAGGCTTGCGTCGTGCCCCCCCCCACCCCACCCCCCCCTCCACCCATCTCGCCCTGCGGCCCCCCCCCTCTACCCATTTCGCCCTGCAGGCCCCCCCCCCCCCCCCCCCCCGCACCCGTCCCTCCTCCTCTCTCCCTCTTCCCTCCTCCCAGCGCACCTCCGCCGTTTCTCCTCTGCCCCCCTTCCCGGACACCGCTCGTGCTGCCGGGCCGGCTGTGGCTGCAGCTCCTTGGACCGGTGCCTCGCGGCCTCAGAGATGGCCGTAGCGCGCCGGCGCGCCCGTGCAGACTGCTAGTGTCGAGTCGGCGACCGCTTGTGGGTCCGGCGAGTGCTGACTGTGTGTTTGGTGTGCGCGTGGGCTGCATGGTACTGCGCGGTGTGCAAGTGTCTGCTTTCGAGCTGGTGCTAGTTCGTTCTGGCATTTGCTCGTGCGGCGTGTGGCCTTGGTGCTTACGGTGGCCGGTCTGTCTGTTTGCTTGTTGCCTGGTCTGTTGCCTCGGCGCTGCTGAGTCCTAGATCTATCACTGTGTAACACTCTCAAACTCATAATCAAGGGCAGCAACTTCCTGGACAGAGGAATCCTGCGTGGCTGTGTCTGCATGGATGTGCCTTCATCGAAGACTCCATGGGCGAGCCACTTGCAAACACAAGGGTAATGTGCGTACAATATTCTGCATGTATGGATCTAGCATGCAACGATTGGCTGCAGCTGAGACATCCGCACCCTTGACCTCTTTTTTTACAGTGTGGAAGCTGCCGCGCTGCACGAATTCGGCAGTTGAACGCGGCCAGAGGGACTGTTGGGCAATCCCACTGGCTGAAAGGCAGGTATTTGTGTCGACTGATTTATTGCAGTACTCCTGAGCTCTGTTTGAGCGCACCAACGAGCACAACAAAGGGGCAGATACTCGATTCACGCACATTTAGGCTCTCTGCTATTGTATGACTAGTATGGTACGGTTGCCGAGGTCACTGGCACCTGGGGCGCAGCCGTGTCCGGTGGCTCCCTCTGGAGAGTATGACGCCGCACATGATGTCTCTGATTCGGCATTTGCTCGTGCGGAGAGTGGCCTTGGGGCTTGTGATGGTTTGTCTGTTTGTCTGTTTGCCTGTTGACTGCTCTGTTGTCTCGGCGCTGCTGAGTCCTAGATCTATCACAGTGTAATGCACACGATGTCTCGGACAGCTGCGGTACGCGCTGTAGTTCGAACCGCAGTGGGTCATTGCGAGAGAGGAATAGCCAATATGTGCGACACCTTTCAGATGGCCCCATTGTGAACAGTATGCGACATGCTAGCGGGGCACTCACTCAGCCCTATGGCACGTCCAGTCCTGTCGCGGACACCATAAACATCCCAAACTTTGGGGTCACTATAAGGTCATAACTATGTACTCTGGGAAGGCCTGCGGGCTCGTTTTGGACGTTTGTGGAACATTCGGGCCGAAATTGTCTCTGTGTTTCGGGGTTTTGGACAAATCTTCCCAAACTCTCTGGAGGTGCTATACAATGGCCCAAACAGCCTGTGGGCGCCCCAAACTCGGCTACGGGGCACATGAACGACCTGATTCTGATATCAGAGTGCACGTGGGCATTGGATGGGGCGCCTCAGGCCACCAGGAACCCTTGTGGACACCACAAGCTAAGCCAGAGGGTGTGTGGGTAGCATGCATACTCCAATGCCAGGCGCTGATCTCCTGCATGCACATGCACGTGCTCCTTGAAAAACGCCCCATTTATCCTTGGAGGCCTGCATCATTGCTTTTGGTCTGCCAACAGCAGCTAAGCGAGCGGCAGTTATCACAGAAAATTCAAAAACACATATGCAAGTGTGGTGCAGCAATGGCCCCCACCGTGCCAGCCATCCACGAATGGTAACTGATGCATGCAGGTCAGTCATGCACAGCCTGCCTCCTTCATCTCTCATCTCTTAAATATGCTGGCCATACAATTGAGCCTTGAATATCGCTTGCTTACAAGGGCTGTGGGAAAAAAATGGGCTAAAACGTCCAACTAACGAGGAACTTAGCAATTTCTATACTCAGATTCTTCCAATATTGGATTGATTCACGTGGCCACAGGGATACAACGTGGTGCGGACAAGGCCGACATCACTGCTGCAGCAGTCACCATCGAGCATGCATGTAGATGACGGTCATGACGGTCATTAGTCGGCTGGTAGTACCATCATTACCATAGGCTACTATGATCGTTGCATTCAATTGCATATTATAATGCAGCACCTGCCGGCGTAAGCAATGCTTCAGCTCTCGGGCTGTTGTGACTCCTTTGTTTCCTGTAGATGACAAGTCAAAACATGCCCTGCGATACCATCGTGGCCGATGTGTGCGTGACCGGTCCGGTGGGTCCCTCCCGGGTCGTCGCCGCGGCAAACACGCCAGGCGCTGCCGCCCAGCTGATGCATCATATGGACGACCACCATATGGACGACCGGAAGTGAGACAAGTACGGCCGCTCCGGCACGGGCGAGTGTCGCTTTGTGTCCCTGTCGCATGAGACGTTTGGCCGTGTGGGGACGGGTGCGTTCGCCTTCCTGAATCAGATCGCTGACTTTGCTGCGGCTTCGGGGGCCGTGTCCAGGCGAGCGTTCTTGCAGAATGCCATGTGCGAACTCTCCACCACTCTGTGCCGTGGTGTGACGCGCCAGGTCCTCGCTGCGGCTCCGCTGCGCATGCGGCTGGCGGGCCGGGCGGTGGTGCCTGGCCACGCTGTCCCGTCAGACGTGCTATAGGCGGCCGCTGGCCGCCTTGATGGACCGGGTGCCGCGGTTGCAGCGGCGCAGGCCGGCCCCGCGTCTGGTCGTGCTCGCCCGCCATGCCTTCCCGTGGGCTGCCGCGGGGAGAGCGATGCGGCGCCGCTAGTGCCCTTCGCGCCCCACCCTCAGGCCCCTGCCGGGCAGCCGGAGGGGGAGGGCCGGTGCGCCCTGTACTGTGGGGGGCGTGAGCCCCCGGGCTCTCATGTGTGGGGGGCCCGTGATGGAGTGCTCGAGTGGGGCCGGATGGAGTGGGGGTGCTGCTGTTGGGGGGTCGGTGGTGGCCGCTTTTGCTGGGGTGGGCGGTAGTGCGCAGTTTGGCAGGTGATTGCTGTGTGCGGTTGTGGCGCGGGTGCCATGGTGGTGGGGTGCGGGAGTGCGCATGCGTGTGGGTGCGTGGGTGTGGTTGTGTCGGCTGCGTCTGTTCGTTGTGGCTTTTCACCTGAGACAGTTGTTGCTTGTTGCTGTTGTCTGCTTTCGGGGGATTTGGCCGTCTACTTTCCTGCTGTTGCCCTCGCTGCCGGGCTATTGCGTTCATCTCCGTGTAACACAGGACCACGGTGACCATGTATGCGTGGATGCACGGTGCTGATCCGAAGTGGCTATGGGGCAGCCATGCACCGATGGCTGACCACGAGCAATGCATGCAGATTGCGTGACAGCAGACAATGATTCTGATCGTATCCGTATGAGACGTTGATTGAACGCTTATATAGGCTCAACTGATCATAGTGTAATCACTCTTCTCTTCTGTCAAAGTCTCACGTGTATTCATCCTCCACTGAAGACACAGGCGCTGTCACGGACAGATACCGAGACAGCAAGGTATGTGACAGCACCAACCCCTGCGCATGGCTACAGCATGCACAGGATCCCACAGGCCTTAGGCCGCGGTCCACTGAATTACAACACAACTTTCTCCGTTGACCCTTCTTCAATCCCGAGTACTACCTGGGGCATGCCTTCGTCAACGCAACAAACCCACCTATCTTATAAATCTGATATGACTGCGAGTGTTGTCGCCATGCTAGCAAAGGCTTGTTTGGTATGCCTTACTTGCGCGGCACGGCAAGGATTCCTATTCCTTTGTCCGCAACAAAGAGTCATGCACATACGACACACAACCACCCCGCACATCCTCATCAGGATCTTGCAATGTCACAAATACAGCGATCTACGCTGTCTGACCATCGGCCAACCCATTTGTTAGTGCAAATGAGAGTGGCATAACATGCAATACCACAGTGTGTCGCACAGTGGTCACAATGGAGCCATATGCAAGGTGTTGCATATATTGGCGACGCCTTGCTGCCGTTCACAGTAATGGCCCCACACCAGCTGGGACACTGTGTCCACATGCGCAGATATGATCTGGCCGCCATTCCGTTCGCCTACTCAGCCCGACCTCGGCCCGAACGGTTCAACCTTCTACAACAAGAACCCTCGGGGTGTGGCCTTGGGCATCTCAGTCACATTCCAAACCCCCTCAGCAGCCAATGCCCACCAAGTTGTCGTGATCCAGCCATGCACAGGGCTACGGTGAGCATGCATGGAGTGGATGCACGGTGCTGATCCGGAAGGGCTATGGGAAGCCATGCACCGTTGGCTGACCATATGCACGAGCAATGCATGCAGATCGCATGCGAGCAGACAATGATTCTGATCGTATCCGTATGAGACGTTGATTGAACGCTTATATAGGCTCTACAAATTGTAGTGTAATCACTCTTCTTCTGCTAAGACTCACGTGCAATCCATCCAACGAGAGAGAGAGCAGAGCTGTTACAGCAGAGCCTGTATACCAGCACTGGTATGTGACAGCACCGACCCCTGCGCATACCTACGGCATGCACGGGATCCACAATGCCCTTATGGCTGAGATCCACTCTTTACGACACAAGTCTGGCTCATCTCCGATAACAACACCACGGGCCGCCAGTGCGAGCTGTGCTGGCCTGACATTAGCACAGCGCCTGTCCGGATGGCGAGGCGCCGGCGGCCATGCACGGCCAGGTTCAGCTCGTCCCTATGAAAGACCAGGACGAAGCGACCACTGGCGACGTACAGACCAATCTTGCGATCCTCGTACTCGCAGACTTGGGTCAACTCCACCACGTCGTGAAACCGTTCTCGACCCAGTTCGGTGCTCGGTCCCACACCAATCCGGACCCGCTTGACAAAATGACATGCTCGGGCGCGTTCTTTCCTGTCTGCTTGTGTCGCAAATACAGCGATCTACGCTGTCTGAGCATCGGCCAACCCATTTGTCAGTGCGAATGACAGTGGCGTTACAGCTTGATCCCGTTTCCACGCGACAATGACAGTGTACGTCGCCATACTGGGTGGTGCAGCCACTATGCTGGCACAGCCATCCAGAACTCCGACTTGGTTGAGGAGCTGGACCAAGTTGTCTCCTCCCGACCCTCGACTGACGTCTTTGACGGCGCATCCCTGGTGCAGGCGCCATGCCCCACCGGGTCTGCGCGGCGTGCTTGACACCACCATTTGGCGGCAGGCGGGGTTCCCGCCGGGGCACGCGCGGTCGCGGCTCTTGGGGCTGCGGCGGCCGTGGCACTGCCAAAATCGATACCACCCAGCCTTCGCCAGGCGGACCGGCCGCTACGGGTTTGTTGCAATTCAACGGACCGAAGCCCTTAGGCACTGTGGGATCTAAGCACTGCCGTAGCTGTGCGCAGGGGGTCGCGCTGTCACATACCTGGCTGGTGTACAGGCTCCGCTGTGACAGTGCGCTCTCAGTCTTTGGAATATAGCACGTGAGACTTAGCAGAGAAGAGTGATTACACTTTGATCAGTAGAGCCTATATAAGCGTTCAACCAAACGTCTCATACGGATACGATCAGAATCATTGTCTGCGGCACGCAATCTAGCATGCATTGCTCGTGCATATGGTAAGCCATCGGTGCATGGCGTCCCATAGCCACTCCGGATCAGCACCGTGCATCCACTCCATGCATGGTGACCGTAGTCCTGTGCATGGCTGGATCACGACACTCCCCCTAGACTAGGCTTGTACTACCGCAAGCTGCAGTCTATCTCTAAATTTTGCCAGTGCTGGTCCCGCCAACACTTTCGTAAACATATCAGCTAGCATGTCTACCGTGCTAACCCAGCTGATAGTCAACTCATCGAGTTCTACGAACTCTCGGACCCTCAGGTCCCTGACCCTGATGTGCTTGGAACGGTCACTAGAGATGGGGTTCACTGCTAGCAAGTTGGCACTCTTGTTGTCACCCCACAGCGTTGGCTTCACAGCCGACAAACCAAGATCAGTGCACAACTGCTTAGCCCACATCACCTCATTGGCTGCTGAACTCATAGCAATGAGCTCTGCCTCAGTTGTATCACCAGCCACAATAGTCTGCCTCTTCGAACGCCAGAACACACAGTTCCCATGCATCCGGACTACTACTCCTGACACGCTCTTCAAGCAAGCACCATTGGCGAAGTCAGCATCCGTAAATGCTTCCAACACCTCACATTCCCCATTGGAGCCACTAAAGGTCAAGCCAAAGTTTATGGTCCCTCGCAGGTATCTCAGTACGTGGAGGACACCATTCCAATGACATTTAGCACTCCCAGCCATATGCCTGGCCAGGACTTAGCCGGAAACGCAATGTCTGGACGCGACACAACTGCCACATACTGGATGCTTCTTACGGCTTGCATAAACCTCTTATGCTCTGTGCCTGTAGCCTTCGCCTGACTAGGATCGTCCTTCAGACTAAACATTTTCTGCTTTGGTACCAACGGAGTTGGCGCCCGTCTGCACTCACTCATGCCAAATCTCTCTAGCATGTCCCTGATGCTCTTTCTGTGTGTTACACAGTGATAGATCTAGGACTCAGCAGCGCCGAGGCAACAGACCAGGCAACATGCAGATAAACAGACCGGCCACCGCAAGCACCAAGGCCACGCGCCGCACGAGCAAATGCCAGAACGAACTAACGCCAGCGCGAAAGCCGACACGCACACACCACGCAGTACGACGCAGGCCATGCGCACACCAAACAAACTCTCTCACGCTCTTTCTGTGTGTGATGGTGATAGTGCGAGCAGCTCGATCACGTATGACCTCCATGCCCAGCACATACCCCAGCTCCCCCAGGTCACGACCCTCAAATGCCTCAAGAATCTTTCTGATGGCATCATCCATCTGCTCTCTGTGGCCGAAAATCAGCAGATCATCGACCCACAGAAAAATAAGACAACGTCCTACTTTGCAAATGAACAGTGCAGGGTCACTGGCTGATCTCACAAAACCCATATTCAACAAGAGTTCTACAAGCGCTTTGTGCCACTCCCTGGCAGCTTGCTTCAGACCATACAACGCCTTTTTCAGACGCCACACCATACCAGACCCATCGTCCAGCACCGGAGGTTGTGCCACATACACTTCCTCCTCCAGAACACCATTCAGGAAAGCACATTTAATGTCTATATGCCTCGTCTCTAGATCCTCTACTGCACAGACTGACAACAGAGCCCTGAAGCTAGCATAACTGCCCACAGGTGCCCATGTCTCAAAGAAATCTACGCCCTCCACTTGCATAAATCCCCTGGCTACGTATCTGGCCTTGAAACGCTCAATTTCACCCTGTGCTCCTCGCTTGATCTTAAGCACCCACTTGCCTGTCACAGGCTTCACTCCTGTTGGGCACTCAACCAGCTCAAACACATCATGTTCTCTTAAGGAGGTCAGCTCATCGAGCATTGCCGTGATCCATTTCTCACGATGAGCGCCACGCATGGCCTGCTGCACCGTTGGATCATCTACTACGGCCTCGACCCTCTTCCTCACGGTAGCTGCACGCCTGGACTCACTAAGGCTAGCAGTAGGGCCACCGTTTGGAGTCACCTTCTGTCCCGTCGTCTTTTCTGCATCAGGAGGCACACTGTCAGCTGCAGCTGACACTCCATCAGACAAGTCACCGACGTCATTCTCATCATCATTCATTACTGTGGGGCTCGCAGCATCACTCACATGCTCACGTGCTTCCTCCGGGGAAATGCGCTCAACAGCAGCATCACTCACAATTGCTCCCACAGCATGGACAGCAGGTCTTAAGATTTTGCGAATCAAGTGAAAAGGCTTTGGAACCCATCGAACCCTCACCTCATGTGGCGGATCCAGACGTTCTCCGCTGCCCCTCGCGGCACTTGGTGCTGACTCTCCCCCTGAGCCATCACCGCCTGTCGCTATTCCTCTAGGCACATGCCGTAGCTCGCCTTGCCCCTGGCCCTCAGACCCAGATATATGCCTCGGCTCATCATATCTGTCACGGTCATCACGCCCTGACACCGTGGACCCGCGGTGACTTCGGCCGC
This sequence comes from Ulva mutabilis, assembly GCA_900538255.1. Classification (NCBI taxonomy): domain Eukaryota; kingdom Viridiplantae; phylum Chlorophyta; class Ulvophyceae; order Ulvales; family Ulvaceae; genus Ulva; species Ulva mutabilis. The sequence continues at coordinate 1,409,748 of UNSF01000001.1, forward strand.
CGCCGTGACCGTCAGCTCGCACAGGTGGGGGTGGCTCACTCAGCTCCTTGCCCATCGACCGCTGGACTGGCTCCGCTGAACGCGAGCGGGATCTAGACTCAGACTCAGAGTCATCCTCACCTCCATCACTAGACTCAGTATCACTCACTTCCTCATCAGTTGGAAGCGGATGGATATCACAGTCCCCTATGTGCAGCACAGCCCTATCCCTCGTAGGGATTGTCTCTGCAGGCCTAAACTCGTGGTGTAGAGGCCCAGACGGCTGGTTTGCTGCATCATAGTCCCAGTGTGCCACCGCTGCAGCATTGTCAGCCGCTGCATGATCGCAGCGCGCTGCAACCACTGCCTCACTGATCTCTGGTGTGTGCCAGCGCTCATGTCGCGCCAGCAGTTCTGCACCCAACACTCTAGGAGAAAACTCGGGCTCACCCTCAGGTAGCTCGTCTGTCGGTTTGAAACGCCTATGCAGCGTTCTTCCTGGTTCCCAGTGTTGATGGCCCAGACCCGGATGCTCCCCCTCAGCCCAATCCACATTTCTGCCCCTCTCTGGCATCATGTGTTCACGACTGGCTGGTGGACGCACTGCCCGCACACTAGTGCTCTTCACCCACTTCTTCATGTTGGGCAAGAACTCAGCTCCCGGCACTACACTGGTGTACTGATCGGGTAGGATCTCAATCTCACCCTGCTCATAGTTCTCTAGCACAATTGGGTCCGCCGTAGCCTCCCCAGCCATGTGAAATCGCTGCGCGAAATCCTTCACTAGAGCAGGTGGAGCAGCCGTGTGCCTGTACATCCGCACTGCTCCCCCATTCCCACGTTTCACGTAAACCCTGTCCATGTGAGGACCTCCACCCGGTCCCATATAGGCACCGAGGATTCCTCGCGCTTCCAGGTGCCTGAAGTGCTCCCTCCTTGGATACACATACATTGGACACCCGAAAGGCTTCACCTGTGCCACCACGAGACGGAAGTCATCTTCTTTGACCTTCCTAAACCACAACAAGTATGGCACAATCTCCCTGACATTCACATTTCTCATATGCTGTGCCACAAATGCCAATTCTTTCCTGGCAACCAGCGTCTCACACAGCTCATTCAGACTCAGCGCATGCGCTGCAGCCTTCCTGACTCTCAGCTGCTTAGCCCGCTGCTGCACGTTCGTGGACCATGGCTCAGAGCTGGTGGCAACAAACCTATCCTCCAGCTTCTGCTTTGCCTCCTTCCGCCTCACACCCTCCAGTGCTGTGCTCGGCGTCAGGTTGTGTGCATGGTTCACGCACATGTATGCCTCCGGCCACAGGAATGCAGGCACTGCTGCCTGCAGCAGGCTCGCCCGCACTGACGTGTTCAGCACACCGATCTTTCGTTCTACCAACCCATTTGACTCATGTTGGACGGTGTCAGTGAACGTGTGTACTATCCCTCGCCACTCAAGGTACTGAGCCACCTGACTCGAGCTGAACTCACCTCCTTGGTCCGTGTGCAGCCTACGCACCCCTACCTCCTTGTCATAGACAATCTGAGTGCGGATGCGTTCTATCAGAAGACATGTCATCTCCGCAGCACCGCTTTTCGACTTCAGCGGGATCACATGTGAGTACCTGCTGTACTCATCCACTACTACCAGGATGTAGTTCATTCCTCCTATGCCTACTGGCTTAATCTGTCCAGCCAGATCCGCATGCAACACTTCTCCAGCATACGAGGCATTCTCTGTCACTTTGCCCCCATGCTGTGCTCTGTCACCACTTCTCTGTTCCGCCACGTGGCAACCATGACACTCAAGCGCTACTCCCGTAGGTTTAGGCAACTTGAGGTCATACAGGTCTGGATTCTCTGTCATCAGTTTGAGAATCCGGTTGCCCGCATGATGAAACGAGATGTGTACCAGAAATGCTGGGTCAAGTTGGAAAGAAGATCTCTGACCAATAGGTACACCATCTACCGCAGCGATTCTCGCCTGCTCACCAACCCATTTCCTATTTCTGTGGAAAAGGTTATTGGCACTGGTCCAGGTTATTCCTGAATCTACAGGGCGCAGTTCCCATATTGGTCTGCCCGTCCCGCAATACCAGCTCAGTGTGCGGTTATCATCACTATCAACTCCCTGCTCACAGTTGCCCACAAATGTTTGTGCTTGGTCATAAAAACCCGGCATCTCTACTGTGTTTGCCTTGCCTGTGTGCAAGTATACGTTCGACCGCTTCAGCACAGTCGTTGATAGGATATTGATCGGGCTGGCTGGCACCCAGTAAACATGATCCAGCTCAATGTCTACAGGCACCAGCTCTCCCTGTACTGTCACGTACTTCCCCACATTCGCCCTGATAGTGCCCATGCCATATATCTTAAGCCTGCCCTGGTCTAAGGGCTGGCACTCTGTGATATCTGGTGGCTTGATCTCGCTGAACATGCTATAGTCAAAGCAAATGTTCAGGTCAGACCCGCTATCCACCAGAAAAGTGTATGGCATGTTGGGCGATGGCCCATCAGCACACTCAGCTCGCAGTTCCGCTAGGTCTACCACAGCCACCTGAGGGCCCCCGCGGCCTCTGCCACGGCCTCGCCCTGCAGCTGCCTGTTTCTGTAGGAACTGCTTGACCTCTGCGGAGAGCAAATGGCAATCTTTCTGCAGATGGCCAGGCTTATCACAATTGAAGCACTTGCGCTTATCTGCTCCCCCTGCTCCCACTGCGGCAACCTCCGGGGGTGTACCGTGGCGACCACCGTGGCGTCCACCACGATACCCTCGCCCCCCAAATCTCTGCTGACCACCGCGATCGTCCCGTGGGAATCGCGATGGGGCAGACTGGCTGCTATTCTGAGCATGCGTCAGCAGCGTAGACACTATCTGCTGCACTGGCAGTTGCTGCAGCATCGGCTGCAGCCGTGCATACTCTCTGTCCACTGCCAGTAGCCTAGAGCGGTATAGCTGATCAGGCACAGCTTCTCCCAGACCCCTCATCTGGTTCACTATACCAACTACCTCGTTGACATGTTTCTCTAGTGGCTTTCCCGCCTGTCTGGCGCCACTGAGTTGCTGGTATAGCTTCTGTATTTCTACTTCGACAGAAGGCATGTACTTGGCATGCAGCAGTGCCCACATCTCATGGACAAAACTGCAGTCTGACACGAAATCCCTATCCTCCTTTGGTAATGTCACGAATAGCCAATGCTTGACTGACTCATGAGCCTGGCTATTCTGTGCCAGTGGATCATTTACTAGCAGGCTACTTTCCCCTACCATGTTTGCCCAACTCTCTACCTCTTTCTTGAACACCCGAAAGTGATCATATCTGTGGTTCCATACCGGGAACTTGTGCTTTTCTACTAGCGACTTTCCCGGCATAGACTTAGGCATTACGAGCGACAGCGCGCTCGCGAGAGTTGCAACATCGATCGACCCGGCTGTTGCTGCCGCCCCGGATGATATCGCAGCCTGCGAAGGCTGCGGTATCGGAGGTGGTATCTGCTGCGCTGCCCATGCTGTCTGGGCAACGTGTGGCACTTCCTGCGCTCCGTGCACCGCTGCCTGAGCACCCGCATTCCCCGTAGGATCAGCGTTGCCTGGCATGGCGGCCTGCAGAGGGTTAACACTGAGATACCCGTAGGTCCCAGCGCCTTGTCCTTCCCCGTGGGGCATGGACTGACCCTCCGCGGCCTGCTCGCGGCGCACTGTAGAGCGAGTGCGATGATGCGGAAGGTTAACTGCTCCCTCCACACCGTCAGAACCGATAGACCCTTGGCGAGATGCCATTGAATCGTTTCGGAGTGGTGGTGTCCTGCAACATGACCACCATGTGTCGCAGGAAACGCAGACCCGTAGGCCTCTTTGCGAGACCAGCACACAAGCATAATGCGGCTCCGCCGTAGCATTCTGCATTAGCTTTTCTAGTCTCTCTACGGTCGGCTATACACTAGAGCGGTGTAGCACACTCATCGGAGTGTGCAGCCGTAACCGCAGGTTCCCCCTGGACTCTACCGCATGCTAATAGACATCACAAGAATACCCACAATCATCACCGATACCATGTTGTAATTCAGTGGACCGCGGCCTAAGGCCTGTGGGATCCTGAGCATGTCGTAGTCATGCGCAGGGGTTGGTGCTGTCACATACCTTGCTGTCTTAGGTATCTGTCCGTGACAGCGCCTGTACCTTCAGTGGAGGATGAATGCACGTGAGACTTTGGACAGTAGAAGAGAGAGTGATTACACCATGATCTGTAGAGCCTATATAAGCGTTCAATCAACGTCTCATACGGATACGATCAGAATCAATGTCTGCGGCACGCAATCTTGCATGCATTGCTCGTGCATATGGTCAGCCATCGGTGCATGGCTGCCCCATAGCCACTCCGGATCAGCACCGTGATTCCCCGCATACATGGTCACCGTAGTCCTGTGTATGCCACCATGCATGGTCACCGTAGTCCTGTGCATGGCTGGATCACGACACTTGGGTTGCCCATGTCCCCTCCGGCTAGGCAATCCTCATCATTGTCTGCCAGTGGCCCCGAGTCGGAAGGCTGTGTCGGCTGCGGGCCGTGTTGCTCCCAAGCTGCCCGGATGTCATCGCGGGAGACACCCTCTCCCTCAGCCACTTCCATGGCCTTGTACAACAACTCCAGCCACTTGTCATCGCGGTCTGGCTTGTACTTCCTCGCGGCAGTGAATAACGCCACCATGGTGTCCAGACAGCCTTTGACCCGGGCGCTCTCTTCATCTGAAGTCAACTGGGTGTCGGGCGGTACCGGTTCTTGCAGCTCCATTGAGACGACGACCCTGTTGTCCGGCGTGAGGTCCACCCAGGCACCCCCGATCTCAGTACGGCCTACATGGGCATGAACCCCTGGTTGGAGCGGGTGACATTACATCAAACACATGCAGTGTGCATGCATGTAAACTCAATGAAAGGCCATGCATTAGCACCTACTGGATCAAAACACTTCCTGGTATACAGTGGGCATATTGCCATGACAGTGCACACCTTTTGCAATGCCAGGCGATTTGGCATCCATCTTCCTTGGCCCGTCACCTGTTTTCTTTCTGTTCCCGCCTTTGTTCTTGTTCTTCTTTCCCCTCCCAGACCCTTTCTTTGCCCCTGGCTTTGTGCCTTTGCTCCCCGCAGCACCCTGCTGACCCTCGTCACCGTCATCATTGTGCCCATCGCTCGCTGGGTCCGCCGGAGGTGGAGCCGGAGGCGGTTCATGCAGGCCAGCACTACGTAGATCCACCCCTTCTAGCATCATCTTCATGTCCGGGTCCCTGTCGTCCAGGAGCCGCTGAATGCACGCCCTTGTCAGAGCGCGCACCTCGCCCGCTGAGGCCAGCGAGACCGTCTTGAGCTGTGTTGTGAACCACAGCGCGGCCTCACCTCCATCTGGGCCCTTGTTGGTCATGAACCACTCCAGGGCTGCGAAGCCCCACTGCCACCAGGGCTGTGGCATATGCTTACTTGCAACCTGGATGGCCTTTGTCCTGGGCGATGGCATAGCCGGACTTGGGAAGAGCAGGTTTGCTGCACACAGCGGTGCATGTCGTGTGGGTTTATATGCTGCACGGCAGCCTGAGAGTACAATGCAGGTTTACATTGAGCGCAATGGAAGATGCCAATGCTGCAAATTGCACACCTTGAACGGCAATGAGTGCTGCCACGGTGGCAGCGCCCCAGCAGTCCCAGACGCAGTCCCACTCGGGTGTCCCCTGAGCAATCGCCAGTTCACCGCTCGTGGCATTCCCGCAGATGCATCTGAATAGGCGGTGGAGCTTTGCAAAGCCGCGGATGTCGGCCTCCACCGCCAATTCAGTCGTGTCGAAAACGTCCCACTGCGACCCGAGAGTCTGGACTAGTCCTTCGTACGTCTCTAAGATACGCGGAACCTGCATGCATGCCGCCCCTGTATTGCTAAGGGACCCCCCTGGTGCCATATTCGGTGCTCCGCGGTACAATTCCATGCTGGAGCAGCACCCAGTATTGTACCCTAGTGTGCATGACTGTTTACAGCGGTCGGGGTTTTACCTGAGTTGCCTGGGTCCCAAGCTGGGCCGCATACGCGCAGGCGACGCCACCGATCTGCTGGGTTGCCGCACAGAACTGCCCCATGACGTTCACCTCCTGTATGCACAGCCGTCATTTGCGCTTATCATCTACATCATGCCTGCGGTGTTTACCCCTCAGGCTGTAACCCCCACAAAAATGGCAGGGTGTTCGCGTAGGGATCGCACCGTCACCTGACATACATGTGTCACCGTGTTCAGCATTAGCCGTAACGTGGGAGCACAAGCCATCATCTGCAGGAACCGGGGTGATGGATATAGCTGCACGGCGTCGTTCTTGCTGTTGGGCAGCTTGATGGCCTTCCTGATTAGCTGCAGCCCCTTCGAACTGCCATCAGTTCCTGCGAGCATGTGCCTCATCAACTCCCCCATCTGCGAGCTTGGTGCGTCCTTGGGGTTGGTAGTTCCCGGCATGAGGAGGTAGTGGTGCAGCGTGGATCCACCGGGCGCCCACGATGCGGTGTCTGTGCCCTTGGCAGGGGAGTTGGCATACTCCCATCTGCCCGGGGCACCCGGTCGATCCGAAGGTATCTCCCGGGGGTGCTCATTGCACATCGCATGCACCACCAGGCGGAGGAGTTCCACGTGATTCTTTGCCTCGTACTCTGCAGTCAAGGACACCATGTGCTTGCCAGGTGAGACATCTAATTCGCATCACGTGTACACAGTAGGACCTCTGCGGTTCCTAGCGGCATAAATGTTGGTAGACCTGTAACGTACCTTTCGTGAAAGTTTGACGCGCATTCAGTACTTCGCAGCACTCTCTGACTGTTCTCTGGCCAGCAACAAGCTGGCCATCGAAACCCACATCGGCCGTCTGGCTCTGAGTGGCAAATGTCGGTGCACCGCTGCCACTCTTAGGTGACTGAACGTCGTGTACAGTCGTGAGCGGCGGCTGTGCGCATCCGTGTATTGTCACCTGCGTAGCAACGCCGTTCTTCGTACGGATCTTGCCGTTTCAATCACTTGCTGCTCTGCCGATGCCCTCCTCGACAGCCACAAATGCCACAGTCATGCAAGCTATTAATGGGAACATACCTGGATAGTTTTATTGGCTGCGAATGAGGACGTCTTCTGTAGCCCGGCATCCATGATCCGCTGGCCATCATCAGGGCCGTCTGCGCCGGTGCCAAAACGCCATGCTGGGGTCAGGGCCTCGAAGTGCTGCATCCACGCATAGAACAGGATCAATGCCCAGTACGTGTTGATCTTGACAGCGCCTCCGAGGACCCTGCCCTGGCAGATGATCTGGCCCGTGCACTCCTCCACCATGGCGCGAAATGTGCCTTCCTGGTTCATCCGCGCGATAGTATCGGCGGTGAACTTGCCCGTCCCAGCTGCTGCTGCATCTGCTACGGATATATTTTCAACTGCGGCAGGTGCAGCCTGTTCTGCATGCTCGGGAAGACGGTCCATACTATCACTTGTGTACACGGCGATGGGTGCGGTTCCGAATCGACTCTGTGCACGTGGAAGGAATTCTGGACGTTCACCATACGCACAGGTGTTTGTGTGATGGTCTCGCTTCACCATTTGGATCCCGTTCGGCATGAATGCCCTTGGGTGTCTGCAAGTGCAAGCTCTCGGATGCACAGCGCATGTACTGGAGGGGTATGAGTACAGTGGATGCTGTGGGTGCGAACGCCACCCCTGCTGCAACAGCTTTTCTGCATTGGATTGCACCCGCAAATGGACCGGGAACTGAGCGCCAGGCAGGTGAGCATGTAAGCGAGTGAAACCCCCGCTGCTGCTCTTGCTAGAATAATTATCGGAGACTTACTGTGCAGCAAGCAGTACAAACCCAATACAGTGACCAACTGCAGGTGGTGCGTGCAACATGTTCAATCCACCGGAGCGCAATATGTGTGCACAGGTTACGCTACACCACCTGGTCTGAGTCCCGGCACGCTTGCTATTACAGCCTATGTCAGGTCAGGCTGTCTAGTCAGCCGTACTACGAATGAAACCCATTCAGGACACTACGTGCCCTTGTCGCCACTGCTACCAGTGCTGCCCTGCACAGCCGTTGCTGTGCAGGGCTTGCCCCCCTGACTGCCCTGCTGCGCGGCCTCCTCCGCAGGCTCGCAGCCCGGGCTGCGCTGCACCCCTCCTGCAGTGCGGCGCTTGCCCCTGGTACCGCCCCGCTTCGTGGTATCGGCTGCTCTCCCTTTGGCCTGCGCGGGCTTCGCTGCCGGACTGGGTGGAGGGAGGGGTGCTGGTGGTGGTGGCAGGGGTGCTGGTGGAGCGAGGGGTGATGGTGGAGGCGGGGAATCTTGGGGCATGGGTCCCCCGATATCTCGCGGGTCTTGTGTAGTGCCCGCGAGCTCTCTTGCTCCAATGCCGTCCAGGATCGCATCAGCACTTGCCTCGCGAGGGAAGCGCAAGCCATGATCAACTACCGCACAGTGATTGAGCAGAGGCGAATCAACGGACCGTGCAGCAGCTGATCTCCACGCCGCAGCCCGCTTAGGACAAGCAGTGACTCTAAAATGGCGCTCCGCATGAGCGACATTATCGAAAAAACCTAGACAGTGATCACACTTGAACAAAGACCTAGAGTCTTTGGTATCCGTAGGCACACGGCGCATCCCAAACTGGGCGAAGTGATCATCGATCTCTTGAGCCCTGCGACGGAGCTTCTTCTTGGGCTCGCCTGCCATCGTGTCACGACTGGTGGGATGAAGTTAAAGCCTATATAAAGGTTGATGACGGGTCCGCGCAAGCTATGTCGCAGCGCATCCGGAATGCCACCGGGTAGCGAGCGTCACGCACTGCACACATCCTGTAGACACACCCCCGACTTGACGGGGGTATACGTAGTCGAGTCGACACCCTCTGCCCACACCCGCGTGTGAACGCTTCCTTTGAGGGTGAAGCATGTACAGTCTTCTACGCCCAGTCTTCTATCATGCCTATTGATATATCTCGCATAACTAAGTTTTGTTCGACTCGATTTTGCCAGGGTCTACCGTCGTCGCCACAGGAGTACGTTGTGCAAGATGGGCCAGCCGACGGACGAGACCACGATCATGCTGCAGTACGATATCGTCTACTATCAAATTGCGTACTGTGTGAATGCTGCTGCCCTTATTATACGACTGGGCCCCAACAGCCGGCCCGCGGTAACGCCAAGTAACAACTGCACGGCTTGTCAACTAGCCGGCGCTTGTTGCAGTGCCGGCGATGCTCCACCGTTTGAATGGAAGTCTGCTTGTTCTAACACACCATGGGGGAGGGCTGTGGCAGACACTATCTTTTCGGCGTGTGGTGCGAAGCGGCCCTTCAGCAGCGCGACGCTGCGGGTGACAAGCAGGCCTAATCCCACATATTACATCGAATTACAGTATGCTGACTTCAATTCGCTTATGGATGTCGCTATGTCAACTGCCGCAGGGGCTGTGGGGAAGCAGGCGGTATGGTTACCGCCCTTCACCTGCACGCTGGCCCAGGAGCAATCCCCGGTGCTCACTGCCACCGCAACCGCTGTTTCTAAGGACACAGTGCGTATCAGTTCAACCGTGAGTGGGCGGAAGGCGTCTGTGTCGCCATGGGTTACGTGGAAGCCACGATTCCTGCGGTCGACCGACAAGATACAGAGCATCTTGAAGGACATCCCAGAAGGTATGAAGGCGTCGCTGGATCGCTGTAATGATGCGAAGATTGTAAAAGACCTCTTCGTGAAGTTCGTGAGGGCAAGCAAGCCAGGGGCCATCATGCTACAGTCGGTTGTTGAGGCGTTCGACATGTTGGCTGAGACGGTGCGCTTGCCCTCCTCCCGCACGTACGCTGCAACGAACCGACAATCACCGTGCTGTCTATGTTCCTAAACATGCACGCCGCACGTCCAGCTGATACAGCCGTTTACTTGCCACCGAATCCCATCCGGACATTGCGTCAGTATCTCGATCGGCCGGATGAAGGGACTACCACAGCTCGGTTTTGCTGATGCAGTGGTCGATGTACTTTTTCCAGCGCACTGGTCTCGCAGATGTGGAGTGGTATTAACATCGAGCACGGGGGCTAGCGGTCCAGGTCATTCTGTTCTGCCATGCATCCCATTTGGCGGTTGCATTGCCATGCCACGATCGTCGTTTCAGATGGTAGGCACGACAGCGGCTGTGTGTGGTGCAGCTTCATGTGTCACAGGTGAGCCTGGTGGCGTCCGGCGGGTCGTGGTCGATTGGGTACAATCGACCATCGTGGCGTCCGGGGTGTCTTGGTCGATTGTAGCCGTGCAGGGCCCACATAATGTGTTCGTGCTTGATGCGAGTCACCATAGATGCATTGCCCCAGAACATGGTGTGCATGTTCCGCAGGACCACAAAGACTTCTTTGCCGGCTCCACCATGTCAGCCGCTGAACAGCAGGGTGCAAGGAACGCCATCGAGCTCTGCCGGAATCTATCCAAAGCCTGGACGAGCATGTGGAAGGTAGCTGCAAAGGAGCATGGTATTACGTACGCGCCGTCTATCTCACCTGTCGTGCGGGGCAACTATTCGGAGCCATGCTTGTATTGATTCTGGGTCCGACGCAGGTATGCTGATGTGCGCAAACGTGCATCAAGTGTTAACAGCGCCATAGATAAGGAGTACGGTATCAGCACTGGGCAAGAGATGCCTCCTACCCGCCTCGAAGCTAAGCTGTTGAGGGCCTTCACTACAAAGTTGGTATGCTGCCCGTGCAGTGTGCTACGATTGGCTGGTACTTGGGGTATGCGTGTAGGGTGTCAAAGCGTGTACAATGGACGTTGCTGAATCTGATTACCTATGCAAGCCGCAGTAAGCCGTAGCGATGTCCTGCTTGCTGCTTTGCGCGGCTCTGTGCCTAGACACGTCAATGTATGTGACCTGCAGGTCCCGAATCCAGATGATCCAACTGCAGCCCCCCGCACGTGCGAAGAGTGGGCCATGGATGGGATTTATGCGGTTCCTGCTGACCTGTTGGAAGAGTCAAAACAGAGACCTGTGAAGCGCAAGGCATTGAAGAAGGCGCCGCAGGTGGCAGGACAGACTGCAGCCGAGGCCGCAGAAGATGTGGCTGAGTCACCCGCGAAAGCATCCGAAACGTCACAGGATGTGGATGAGGCTGATCAGGCACGCTTCCATCCATTTGCTAGTATCGCACGCTGAAGTTGCCAATGCACTGAACCTGATAGGTAAGTGGCTGGTACAGCGTCGTGCGCCTACAGGTTGTATGCATTCAGGTCGAACACCAAATCACTTGTAGCGTTGCCAACCCAGTGTCATGTGTAGGGAAAGGCCGTCCGCCGCAAGCTGAATGTTACCGACGATGTTGAGCAGAGCCAAGCTGTGGCAAACAGCCTGTCAGCTCCCGCATGTTCGACAGCCGTACAGGCCTCAATTACCAGGCCCTCAGACCAAGCTGCAGTTTATCCAGCCCCAACAATACGTCCTGACTTACTTTTGTGGCTGCTTTTGATACTCCTCCACCTGTACCCAAGCCTGCCATCCACCACCACCTGCCAGGTCAGACCGGAATACAGCGGACAATGTCCAACATCAACAGCACTGTGCTGTACAGGCCACATGGGCGCGTGCCTCAAAACTGCAGGACACAGTGACTAAGCTGAAGAACTTGCTCGGACCTGCAGCTGACGGGCCCCCTGCAACATCAGGGCCATACGCCGGGATATGGCAGAAGCTACTCGCTACTCAGGTAAGATCCCTCTCGCAACATGTACCTTTCATCTGTGTTGGGTGTCGTAATTCAGTAGACCGTAGCCCGTAGGCACTGTGGGATGTAAGCATGGCGTAGCCGTGCGCAGGGGGTCGCGCTGTCACATACCTGGCTGGTGTACAGGCCTCCGCTGTGACAGTGCGCTCTCAGTCTTGGATTATAGCACGTGAGTCTTTGGCAGAGTAGAGTGATTACACTTTGATCAGTAGAGCCTATATAAGCGTTCAACCAAACGTCTCATACGGATACGATCAGAATCATTGTCTGCGGCACGCAATCTAGCATGCATTGCTTGTGCATATGGTAAGCCATCGGTGCATGGCGTCCCATAGCCACTCCGGATCAGCACCGTGCATCCACTCCATGCATGGTCACCGTAGTCCTGTGCATGGCTGGATCACGACACTCCCCCTAGACTAGGCTTGTACTACCGCAAGCTGTAGTCTATCTCTAAATTTTGCTAGTGCTGGTCCCGCCAACACTTTCGTAAACATATCAGCTAGCATGTCTACCGTGCTAACCCAGCTGATAGTTAACTCATCGAGTTCTACGAACTCGCGGACCCTCAGGTCCCTGACCCTGATGTGCTTGGAGCGGTCACTAGAGATGGGGTTCACTGCTAGCAAGTTGGCACTCTTGTTGTCACCCCACAGAGTTGGCTTCACAGCCGACAAACCAAGATCAGTGCACAACTGCTTTGCCCACATCACCTCATTGGCTGCTGAGCTCATCGCAATAAGCTCTGCCTCAGTCGTATCACCAGCCACAATAGTCTGCCTCTTCGAACGCCAGAACACACAGTTCCCATGCATCCGGACTATCACTCCTGACACGCTCTTCAAGCAAGCACCATTGGCGAAGTCAGCATCCGTAAATGCTTCCAACACCTCACTTCCCTCGTTGGAGCCACTAAAAGTCAAGCCAAGATCTATGGTCAACTCGTCCCGTGGGAATCGTCCCGTGGGAATCGCGATGGACCCTGCTTGCTGTTCGTCTGGGCATGTGTCAACAGCGTAGACACTATCTGCTGCACTGGCATGGCCTGCAGCATGGGCTGCAACAGGCTGTACTCTTTGTCTACTGCCAGCAACCGTGATCTGTACAATTGATCAGACACAGTCTCACCCAGTCCTCTCATCTGGTTCACTATGCCCACCACCTCATTCACATGCTTCTCCAGCGGCTTGCCAGCCTGCTGGGTACTGCTGAGCTGGTGATACAGCTTCTGTATTTCTACCTCCACTGATGGCATATACTTAGCATGCAGCAACAACCAGACCTCATGGACGAAACTACAGTCTGCCACGAAGTCTCTATCCTCCTTTGGCAGTGTGGTGAACAACCAGTGCATGACTTGCTCATGAGCCTGGCTGCTCTGAGCAAGCGGATCATTGACTAGCAGGCTACTCTCACCCACCATCTTTGCCCAGCTCTCTACCTCCTTCTTAAATATTCGGAAGTGATCAGTCTTACAGTGCCACACCGGAAATCTGTTCTTCTCTACTAGAGATTTCCCCGGTACTGGCCTGGGCATGGCAAGCGACAGCGCTTGCGCTAGCGTGCTTACGTCAATAGATCCAGCCGTAGCTGGTACTCCTGATGACATCGCAGCCTGCGAAGGCTGCGGTATCGGAGGCGGTATCTGTTGGGTCATCCACGCAGCTGGCGCTGCGAGATGTGCTGGCTGTGTTCCTTGCGCCGCAGCCTGAGCTCCTGCTTCCCCCGTAGGATCAGCATTTCCCGGCAATGCCGCCTGCAGAGGACCTGCATTGGGATACCCGTAGGTCCCAACGCGCTGTTCTTCCCCGTAGGTCACGAACTGGTCCTCCGCGGCCTGCTCGCGGCGCGCTGTGGAACGTGTGTGGTGGCGAGGACGAACTTCTTCTCCATCCTCGCCGTCAGAGCCAATAGATCCCTGGCGAGATGCCATTGGGACTTCTCGGCGTGGTGGCATCCTGCAACACGACCTTCGTGCGTCGCAGGACACGCAGACCCGTAGGCCTTTCTGCGAGACCAGTACCCTGACAGAATGCAGTCCAGCCGTAGCGTTATGCATCTGTGTACTCTAGTCTCTCTACGGACTCTACAGCTAAACGCTAGAGCGGTGTGAATCGCTCATCGGGACGCTCAGCCGTAGCCGTAGACCCCTGGACTCTATCGCAAGCATACAACCATCGCTAGAATACCCACAAACATCACCGATACCATGTCGTAATTCAGTAGACCGTAGCCCGTAGGCACTGTGGGATCTAAGCATGGCGTAGCCGTGCGCAGGGGGTCGCGCTGTCACATACCTGGCTGGTGTACAGGCCTCCGCTGTGACAGTGCGCTCTCAGTCTTGGATTATAGCACGTGAGTCTTTGGCAGAGTAGAGTGATTACACTTTGATCAGTAGAGCCTATATAAGCGTTCAACCAAACGTCTCATACGGATACGATCAGAATCATTGTCTGCGGCACGCAATCTAGCATGCATTGCTTGTGCATATGGTAAGCCATCGGTGCATGGCGTCCCATAGCCACTCCGGATCAGCACCGTGCATCCACTCCATGCATGGTCACCGTAGTCCTGTGCATGGCTGGATCACGACACTCCCCCTAGACTAGGCTTGTACTACCGCAAGCTGTAGTCTATCTCTAAATTTTGCTAGTGCTGGTCCCGCCAACACTTTCGTAAACATATCAGCTAGCATGTCTACCGTGCTAACCCAGCTGATAGTTAACTCATCGAGTTCTACGAACTCGCGGACCCTCAGGTCCCTGACCCTGATGTGCTTGGAGCGGTCACTATAGATGGGGTTCACTGCTAGCAAGTTGGCACTCTTGTTGTCACCCCACAGCGTTGGCTTCACAGCCGACAAACCAAGATCAGTGCACAACTGCTTTGCCCACATCACCTCATTGGCTGCTGAGCTCATCGCAATAAGCTCTGCCTCAGTCGTATCACCAGCCACAATAGTCTGCCTCTTCGAACGCCAGAACACACAGTTCCCATGCATCCGGACTATCACTCCTGACACGCTCTTCAAGCAAGCACCATTGGCGAAGTCAGCATCCGTAAATGCTTCCAACACCTCACTTCCCTCGTTGGAGCCACTAAAAGTCAAGCCAAGATCTATGGTCAACTCGTCCCGTGGGAATCGTCCCGTGGGAATCGCGATGGACCCTGCTTGCTGTTCGTCTGGGCATGTGTCAACAGCGTAGACACTATCTGCTGCACTGGCATGGCCTGCAGCATGGGCTGCAACAGGCTGTACTCTTTGTCTACTGCCAGCAACCGTGATCTGTACAATTGATCAGACACAGTCTCACCCAGTCCTCTCATCTGGTTCACTATGCCCACCACCTCATTCACATGCTTCTCCAGCGGCTTGCCAGCCTGCTGGGTACTGCTGAGCTGGTGATACAGCTTCTGTATTTCTACCTCCACTGATGGCATATACTTAGCATGCAGCAACAACCAGACCTCATGGACGAAACTACAGTCTGCCACGAAGTCTCTATCCTCCTTTGGCAGTGTGGTGAACAACCAGTGCATGACTTGCTCATGAGCCTGGCTGCTCTGAGCAAGCGGATCATTGACTAGCAGGCTACTCTCACCCACCATCTTTGCCCAGCTCTCTACCTCCTTCTTAAATATTCGGAAGTGATCAGTCTTACAGTGCCACACCGGAAATCTGTTCTTCTCTACTAGAGATTTCCCCGGTACTGGCCTGGGCATGGCAAGCGACAGCGCTTGCGCTAGCGTGCTTACGTCAATAGATCCAGCCGTAGCTGGTACTCCTGATGACATCGCAGCCTGCGAAGGCTGCGGTATCGGAGGCGGTATCTGTTGGGTCATCCACGCAGCTGGCGCTGCGAGATGTGCTGGCTGTGTTCCTTGCGCCGCAGCCTGAGCTCCTGCTTCCCCCGTAGGATCAGCATTTCCCGGCAATGCCGCCTGCAGAGGACCTGCATTGGGATACCCGTAGGTCCCAACGCGCTGTTCTTCCCCGTAGGTCACGAACTGGTCCTCCGCGGCCTGCTCGCGGCGCGCTGTGGAACGTGTGTGGTGGCGAGGACGAACTTCTTCTCCATCCTCGCCGTCAGAGCCAATAGATCCCTGGCGAGATGCCATTGGGACTTCTCGGCGTGGTGGCATCCTGCAACACGACCTTCGTGCGTCGCAGGACACGCAGACCCGTAGGCCTTTCTGCGAGACCAGTACCCTGACAGAATGCAGTCCAGCCGTAGCGTTATGCATCTGTGTACTCTAGTCTCTCTACGGACTCTACAGCTAAACGCTAGAGCGGTGTGAATCGCTCATCGGGACGCTCAGCCGTAGCCGTAGACCCCTGGACTCTATCGCAAGCATACAACCATCGCTAGAATACCCACAAACATCACCGATACCATGTCGTAATTCAGTAGACCGTAGCCCGTAGGCACTGTGGGATCTAAGCATGGCGTAGCCGTGCGCAGGGGGTCGCGCTGTCACATACCTGGCTGGTGTACAGGCCTCCGCTGTGACAGTGCGCTCTCAGTCTTGGATTATAGCACGTGAGTCTTTGGCAGAGTAGAGTGATTACACTTTGATCAGTAGAGCCTATATAAGCGTTCAACCAAACGTCTCATACGGATACGATCAGAATCATTGTCTGCGGCACGCAATCTAGCATGCATTGCTTGTGCATATGGTAAGCCATCGGTGCATGGCGTCCCATAGCCACTCCGGATCAGCACCGTGCATCCACTCCATGCATGGTCACCGTAGTCCTGTGCATGGCTGGATCACGACATTGGGATCTGGTCTGTTGTGATGTGAATCACAATTACTGTGGTGTACAAGTCATCGGGAACAGGTGCAAGCTAGTACAGTCGCCTCACACACATTATCTTGCGGGAAGAGTTAGCCAACCTTGAACGCGAGATTGCGGCAGCGCTGGAAGAGGCTATTCAGTAGGAGTCCTGGAGCCATTGTGGCGCACACAAGGCCTGCAGGCTTGCTTTCAGCCGCCAACGGCAGCAGTGTTGACGTCGCAGCACTGGCGTGGCCGTGAACAGCATGTTAGGAGAGCAGATGAGGGTTATGTGCAGCAAGGGGGCAGGGGGCAGGGGGCAAGGGTAGGGCAGGGGGGGAGGGCTAAGGCAAGGGGCATGTGAGAGGCCGTGCAGCGGTCTGCATCGGTCCTCGTGGCTCCATGGGGGCTATGTGGTCGATCGGGCACGATCGACCAAAGTGGCGCCCGGGGTGCTGCAGTCGATTGGGCACGATCGACCAAAGTGGCGCCCGGGGTGCTGCGGTCGATTGGGCACGATCGACCATCGTGGCGCCCGGGGTGCTGTGGTCGATTGGGCACGATCGACCATCGTGGCGCCCGGGGTGCTGTGGTCGATTGGGCACGATCGACTATCGTGGCGCCCGGGGTGCTGCGGTCGATTGGGCACGATCGACCAAAGTGGCGCCCGGGGTGCCTTGGTCGATTGGGCACGATCGACCAAAGTGGCGCCCGGGGTGCTGTGGTCGAATGGGCACAATCGACCATCGTGGCGTCCGGGGTGCTGCGGTCGATTGGGCCTCCAGGCCTTTCTTGCATTTAGGATGTCCCTAAGCTGACCTCGTCCCCTAGGACTCCGTAAGGATTCATGCATGACTGACTTAGAGTCCTCAATCGTAGATGTAACAAGTCTTCATGATGCCCTGGTGACGTCACACTCCATCATCGGGACGTCCAATGACTGTTCCCGTGACATCCCTGTTATGCAACCTGTTTCCCCCAAGGATCCTCAGCCCATCTGGCACAGGTCCCGCAGCTGTCCTTGCCCTGTCCCTCGTCAACTCCACGTCCTCTCGGACAGTCCTCATGCCGACCTCTTGCAGTCGCTCCACTGTCCTTGCAGAGTCCCTATGGTGCCCTTCCGGCGTCCTGTAAGGACGTCCCGAAAGTGCTGGCACCATAGTTATAGTGCACCTTGTTGCCTTGCCGCAGCTCGGGCGGCGGGCGCACGTACACCACCTCCTTCAGGTCCGCATGCAGAAACGCTGTCCTCACGTCCACCTGCCGCAGCTTCAGCTTGGGATCTGCCGCTTTCAGAGCCAGCATCAGCCTGAAGGTTGCGCTCTGGGCCGTAGGCGCGAACAGATCGCCGTACTCCCCTTCCTGCTGAAGGTTGCCCATTGCGACGAGCCGGTACTTGTGCCTCACAAGGTTGCCTTTCTCATCAAACTTCAGATCGCACACCCCCTTCGATGGGAGCGCCTTCTGACCGGGCGGCAGATCACATTCCTCGATCACGCCCTTGCCCCTGAGTGAGCCATACTCTTCATCTTTGGCACTCACCCAGACCTCCCTGTCTGGTCGCTTCATCGCCTCCTGATACGACTTCGGTGCGACCAGCAGGTCTTCATCACTTGCAGTCTGCACCCCCTCAGCCACAAACAGCTGAGCCTGGTACGGCAGATTCGGCGGATTTCTGGCACGCGCCGGGTAGCGCCTCTGGCCACCTGCCCCAGCGGCCCCTCCGCCTCCATCATCATGCATGGGCTCATCCTGCCCATCGTCACCGGAACCATCATCAAGGTTCCCCTCAGCATCAGCACCGGCCCCCGGGTCCTCACCCTGGCCGTCCCATGCTGCATCTGAATCATCGTCACTCAGTGACCACTCATCACTGTCCTCCAGAGTCACGTGGTCTGCGTCCTCATCACCTGCTTCGTCATCAAACAGGATGAGTTCATCGTACTCTGTCTCTAGCAGCGCCTCTTCTGGCTCTCTGGGCTGCTGCAGCTTCTCGTCCTCACGGAACGAGACATCCGCACTGTCCGACAGCTTCCACACACCCTTCGCTTTGTGCATCACTGTCCAGGCCTTCATGTGTCTGGGGTAGCCGACGAAGATCACGTCTCTGCTGACATCGTCCAGCTTGCTGCGCAGCTCTGACGGAATGTGCTCCGTCGCCTTGCTCCCGAACACCCTCAGGTGTGACACATCTGGCACCTTCTCCCAGAACAGCTCATGCGGAGTCTTGTTCTGGCCTTCTGTCGGCACCAGGTTGCGAGTATATGCTGCCGTGTCCATTGCTTGTGGCCAAAGCCGCTTCGGCAGACCCGCATCCTTCAGCATCGCACGCGTCCTCTCAGACAGCGTTCGGTTGATCCGCTCTGCTCTGCCGTTCTGCTGCGGTCTTCTTGCCACACTGTGCTGCATGATGATGCCCCGCTTGCTGCACCACCACTTCAGCTCGCCCTTGAACTCAGTGCCGTTGTCCGAGCGAATAATTTTCACCCACATTACAGGCTTCTGCGGTGTCTGCAGCTGCCTCTCCCACTCTTTCAGGCGCGTCACCAATGCTTCTGCGACCTGATCCTTTGTGCGCACACAGATGACTTCAGCATAGCGGCTGTAGTCGTCCAGCAGCGTCACCGCATATCTCTCTCCTTTCAGCCCCGGCACCCGGATCTCCATCATATCCGTGTGCACAAGCTGTAGCGGCGCCTCTGCCTCTGAGTCTGAGCGGGGGTAGTGTGCCCGCGGCTGCTTCGCCAGAGGACAAATCTCACATGCCTTGGCATCATCGGCTGGCCACTTCACCTCGCCCATGCCGGTCACCACCTTCTCGGCGCGTCGCAGATTCTGCATGCCCACATGGCTGTAGCGTCTGTGCCACAGCTCCGCCTGCTTGGCCACGTACGCGTGGGCTGGATGACGATTGGCTGACGTTTCTGGTACCATCTGACAGTTCATATAGTACAGCCCGTCCCGCAGTGTTCCCGTCAGCACCACATCTTCATCGGAATCACGAACTGTCAGCTGACCTCGTCTGCCTTCCCATGAACCGTTGACGGAGTTCACGTAGCCACCTGACAGCAGATTCATGTCCATGCTCGGCATGCATAGCACATGCTTCAGCGTCACAGTTGACCCATTCTCCATCTCCAGCAACGCCTTGCCCGCGCATGCCACCACGTGCTCTTCCTTTCCGGCTAGAGTCACAATGTCAACCGGCGTGTCCTCCTTGTCGTGGACCAAGCTCAGGTCACTCACAAAGTTGTGAGTCGCGCCTGTGTCGAACACTAGCATGTCCGGCCTATCTGCACGGACCGTTACAGTCGCCGCTGCGACTCTTGCATCTGCCCTGACCGACAGTGCTTTTCCGGGCTGAGAACTCTCCTTGCCACCTGCCCCTTCACGCTGCTGATCCCGGAACCACTTCATTTCCCGACCCGCAGACATGTCTTCTTTCCTCTTTCTGCATGCTCGCCATCTGTGGCCATCCTAACCACAGTAGTGGCATGGCCCCTGCGTCGGAGCCCGCGCCGCGGCCGCATGCCCTGTTACCTTTCGTTCTGGCAGAAATGTTACGAGATCCTTGAAGGTATCGCAGATGACCTCCAATGACGCTCCACGCCGCACATCCGCGCCCAGTTGTGGCCCAACCACACTTCCCAATGTCGGTCTTATGCCCTTGACAAACTGACTGACAAGAAGAGTTTCCTGACCCTCCATGCCCGCGTCCTCGAAGTCCTCGCGGAGCATCAAGACCTCATCAATGTACTTTTGGACACTCTTATCTCCTTGTCGCAGGTCGTTTGCTTTCTGCAACAGGGAGTGTCTGCGCATGTATTGGTTCCCTTCATGCTCATGATGCAGCGCCTGCCACGCCGCCATCGTTGTTTGCGCGCCCTGAACCGTTCTCAACAACGCTTCTTTCAGACCGAACTTAATGACCGCCCTAGCCTTCCTGTCCTCGGCTACCCCGGCGTCATCATCCTCAGCTGGCTCCTCGGTCAGCCATCTTCCCCACCCCTTCATGGTGAGGGCTGCCTCCATGTGGGCGAACCACTGACGGAAGTTACCGTCCCGCCCCAACTGCTGGATCCGACCCACGCCACTGCCAAATCCGACATCCCCCATATTGCCACCCAGTTACGGCCTGGCCACGCAAACAGTTACGTATTGCGTCGGGATTTGTTGCCCAGTTACGGCACAACTACGGAATTTGTCTGCAGCGGGTTCACACTCTCGTGACGGGCCCCATAACCTGTGGCAGAATGTGCACTGTGAGTCTACGATGTTCGCCCGCAGCAACATGCAACGTCACAGCCTGCACTTCGCACACAGCGCAATCAATGTCCTAGGTATCAATGCCAACTCACAGCAGTATGCAAACAAAGTCCAAGAGACACGTACCTGCCATTCAGCCAGTCAAACACAACGACTGGTGAACTGGCAGTCAGTCCTATATGTGACAGCGAACTTGCTGATCACCATGCAAATCTATGCATCAACGTCCTACTCCCGCAGTCTCATGCATGCATTGCTGCACTGCACCTGCGGCCACACCAACGACTAGCTTGCACTCAGTTGCCTAAAGCCTAGATCTGCCACATGCTAACTCTCCCCCTGAGTCAGCTCCGCCTGCCTCTACTCCACTAGGCACACGCCGTAGCTTGCCTTGCCCCTGACGATCATCACGCTGTGGCACATGCCGTGGCTTACCGTGCTCCCAGCGTGCTGTACGTCCCGACACCGCTGACCCTTGCCTTCGATTTTGTCTCCCGTGGCTATCAGATTTCGCAGGTGGGGGTGGCTCACTCGGCTTCCTGCCCATCGACCGTTGGACTCGCTGCGGTGAACGCAAGCGCGATCTAGACTGAGATTCTGAGGGCTCAGACTCCGCTGGAGATGACTCAGCCGAATCACTGGCAGCCTCTGGCTGTTCCTCCCCCTCAGACACGTCATTCTCACAACCCTGTGGCTCAATGCGGCATCCGCTCATGTCCAGCACTGCTCTATCCCTCGTAGGGATCACATCTCTCGGTCTTGTCTCAGCATTGTGCGGACCAGACGGCTGCTGAGCCGCATCATACTCCCAGTGTAGTACCCTGTTCACACAATCCTCGGCTGTGTAAGCGCAACGCGCTGTCACCACTGCCTCACTGATCTCAGCCGTGTGCCACCGCTCATGCCTGGCTATCAACTCAGAGCCTAAAACACGCGGTGAAAACGGCGGCTCACCCTCAGGCAACTCATCATCCGGCACATAGCGCCGATGCAACTGCCTGCCTGGTTCCCAGTGTGTGTGCCCCAGCGCTGGATGCTCCCCCTCAGCCCAATCCACATTTCTGCCCCTCTCCGGCATCATGTGATCACGACTGGCTGATAGTCGCACTGCCCTAACACTAGTTTATATCAACCATTTCTTCATGTTGGGCAAGAAACCAACGGCAGGTACTACACGAGTATGCTCATCGGGCATGATCTCGAATTCTCCCAGCTCATAGTGTCGTGATCCAGCCATGCACAGGACTACTGTCATGAGCCATACTGTGCGCTCAAGAGTTTAGTGACACATATATACGACGTCCTACAGTCCAGAAGTAATACAACCCCTTGGGTTGGGCGCTTTTCTGGTTCTTGACATGGTTTCGGTGAGATGGTTAGAGCATCAGCTGCAGAGCTCCCTCATGATCAGGACGTCGCGGTTTCGAATCTCCGCAATTCACCGCAGACTTGCTATCAGTCAGTTCCCCGTCACGCCACTTGAGCGAGGGGGTGTGTCATGAGCCATACTGTGCGCTCAAGAGTTTAGTGACACATATATACGACGTCCTACAGTCCAGAAGTAATACAACCCCTTGGGTTGGGCGCTTTTCTGGTGAAGGGCAAGAAGCCGGACATCAGCAACCTGCACGTCTGGGGTTGCACCTGCCACATGCGCATTCCAACAGAGAAGCGCAAGAAAGGCCAGCTCCCGGCCAAAGCGACAGCAGGCAAGTTTCTTGGGTACGATCAGCCCAATTTCAAAGCCTATAGAGTCCTCTTGCCCAGCGGCAAAGTTGAGATCTCCAGAGATGTCAGATTTGATGAGTCAGCAGCTCCAGCGAGTGATGCACGCCTTGAAGAGCTTTCAGATCTGATGGACCATGTCGCGCAACAGCAGCAGTCACCACAGCCTACACAGCCGACTCAGCAGCCCGTGCTGCAGCCGGCTCCACAGCAGCATGCACTGCAGCCACAGCAGATGCAGCAGCTCATGGCGAGCAATCCACTGTTCGATGTTGATGAAGCAGCGGATCAGGCGCCCGCGCCAGCAGCGCCGCAGCCCAGCTCCCAGCCAACCACGCCTCGGCGCAACCCAGCGCGCAACAGACAACCACCTCAGGAGCTGTACCAGAGGTACCTTCATGGCCTGCCGCACAATGCACAGGTACATTTTCAGCTGTAGGGCTCCCTCCGGAGCCCAAGACAATGCAAGAAGCACTTGCTGGTCCAGAAGCGCCATTTTGGCGCACAGCAGCTGAAGAAGAGTTCAACTCTCTGGTGTCCATGAATGCGTGGGAGCTCATGATGGCTCCCCTAGGCTACAAAGTCATTCCATGCAAGTGGGTTTTCAAGCGAAAGCAACGCAGATGGCTCCATCGAGCGATACAAAGCTCGGCTTGTGATCAAAGGCTTCTACCAGAAAGAAGGGATTGATTACAATGCAGTGTTTGCGCCCGTGGTGCGCGCAAGCACAGTGCGCCTGTTCTTCTCTATCGTGGCCAGCTACGATCTTGTTTGTCATGCGATTGACATTAAGAATGCGTTCATCCAAGGAGACCTTGAGGAGCAGATCTTCATGCAACAGCCAGCTGGCTTTGCTGACAGCACCGGCCGTGCCTGTCTCCTCAACAAGAGCCTCTACGGGCTCAAGCAGGCTCCTCGTGTCTGGAATAAGACACTCTCAGCCCACATTGTCTTCCTCGGGTTCGTCCAGAACAAGAGTGACGGCGCATTGTTCATGTTGTTCTCAGAGCAGCTTGGCTTCATGCTCATCTTGTGCTACGTTGACGACATTCAGATCGCAGCCAAGAAGTTGTCCAGCGTTCAGTCCGTCAAGAAGGCAATTCTGTCCAAATTCCCCGGCAAGCATTTAGGAGAGTCGAAGTACTTCCTCCAAATGTCAATCCAACGGAACCGCCTCCAGAGGACCATTTGTTTGAAGCAGCAGCGTCACATTGAGAAGTTGATTGATAAGCATGAGCTCAAAGACGCCTGGCCTGTTTCCATTCCCATGATCTCCAATGTCTACAAGGATCCACCAGGGTCAGATGTCACAGATGTTGCAGCAGTCTCACAGTACAAGTCCATTGTGGGAGCACTGTTGCACATTGCCAACTACACCAGGCCAGATATTGCCTTTGCTGTGTCATTTCTGGCCAGGTCCACCGCTCAGCCAACATGCAGCAACTTCGCTCGGCTGAGAGATGTTCTGCTTTATCTGCATGGCACTGTCTCCTACAGCTTGTGCTTAGGTGGTTCTGAATGTGCCTTGCATGCTTATTGTGACTCTGACTGGGCTGGTTGTGTTCAGACTCGCAAATCGACCACAGGTTTTGTGATTAAATGCGGTCTAGGAAGTGTGTCATGGAAGTCCTCAAAGCAGCCAACATTGAGCCGCTCGTCATCTGAGGCAGAGTATATAGCAGCGGGAGAAGTTGCTAAGGAAGTCCAATACTTCTTTGATTTGGCTCCACAAGTGGGATTGGGGTCTACATGTATACCAGTGGGTATTGACAATCGAGCAGCGAAGTGCTTAATTGAGGACCCTTTGTCAGCTGCACGTACGAAGCACATAGAGATTGTGTATCATCATGTGAGAGAGAAGGTCCAGCGACATCAGATGAGATTTGTTCCGGTGCCAACGGCCGAGAACCCAGCAGATGTGTTTACAAAGCCATTGCCCCAACTGTTGTTTGAACGGCATCGCCAGACGCTTGGTGTTGTGCCCTAGACTACGTGAAAGTGTTGAGAGAAGCTGTCTAGTCTAGTGCTGATTGGATAGTGCGAGTGGCTAATGCATGACGTACCAGTCCATGCTAGTTGATGATCAGAGTTGTGATTCCGGGACGTTGAATGTATATAGTCTAGCTGTGGTTGGTGAGCATCATCGAGTGCTCACTGACTTCCCGGTTTCACGACAGGTGTGTTTGCTGGCTCACTGCATGTCAATGTCGCACCTCTGTGTAATTTCATCGAGTGCTCACTGACTTCCCGGTTTCACGACAACTACGGAGACCATGCATGGTGGCATACACAGGACTACGGAGACCATGTATGCATGGATGCACGGTGCTGATCCGGAGTGGCTATGGGACGCCATGCACCGATGGCTTACCATATGCACGAGCAATGCATGCTAGATTGCGTGCTGCAGACAATGATTCTGATCGTATCCGTATGAGACGTTTGGTTGAACGCTTATATAGGCTCTACTGATCAAAGTGTAATCACTCTACTCTGCCAAAGACTCACGTGCTATAATCCAAGACTGAGAGCGTACTGTCACAGCGGAGGCCTATACACCAGCCAGGTATGTGACAGCGCGACCCCCTGCGCATGGCTACGCCATGCTTAGATCCCACAGTGCCTACGGGCTACGGTCTACTGAATTACGACATGGTATCGGTGATGTTTGTGGGTATTCTAGCGATGGTTGTATGCTTGCGATAGAGTCCAGGGGTCTACGGCTACGGCTGAGCGTCCCGATGAGCGATTCACACCGCTCTAGCGTTTAGCTGTAGAGTCCGTAGAGAGACTAGAGTACACAGATGCATAACGCTACGGCTGGACTGCATTCTGTCAGGGTACTGGTCTCGCAGAAAGGCCTACGGGTCTGCGTGTCCTGCGACGCACGAAGGTCGTGTTGCAGGATGCCACCACGCCGAGAAGTCCCAATGGCATCTCGCCAGGGATCTATTGGCTCTGACGGCGAGGATGGAGAAGAAGTTCGTCCTCGCCACCACACACGTTCCACAGCGCGCCGCGAGCAGGCCGCGGAGGACCAGTTCGTGACCTACGGGGAAGAACAGCGCGTTGGGACCTACGGGTATCCCAATGCAGGTCCTCTGCAGGCAGCATTGCCGGGAAATGCTGATCCTACGGGGGAAGCAGGAGCTCAGGCTGCGGCGCAAGGAACACAGCCAGCACATCTCGCAGCGCCAGCTGCGTGGATGACCCAACAGATACCGCCTCCGATACCGCAGCCTTCGCAGGCTGCGGTGTCATCAGGAGTACCAGCTACGGCTGGATCAATTGACGTAAGCACGCTAGCGCAAGCGCTGTCGCTTGCCATGCCCAGGCCAGTACCGGGGAAATCTCTAGTAGAGAAGAACAGATTTCCGGTGTGGCACTATAAGACTGATCACTTCCGAGTATTTAAGAAGGAGGTAGAGAGCTGGGCGAAGATGGTGGGTGAGAGTAGCCTGCTAGTCAATGATCCGCTTGCTCAGAGCAGCCAGGCTCATGAGCAAGTCATGCACTGGTTGTTCACCACACTGCCAAAGGAGGATAGAGACTTCGTGGCAGACTGTAGTTTCGTCCATGAGGTCTGGTCGTTGCTGCATGCTAAGTATATGCCATCAGTGGAGGTAGAAATACAGAAGCTGTATCACCAGCTCAGCAGTACCCAGCAGGCTGGCAAGCCGCTGGAGAAGCATGTGAATGAGGTGGTGGGCATAGTGAACCAGATGAGAGGACTGGGTGAGACTGTGTCTGATCAGTTGTACAGATCACGGTTGCTGGCAGTAGACAAAGAGTACAGCCTGTTGCAGCCCATGCTGCAGGCCATGCCAGTGCAGCAGATAGTGTCTACGCTGTTGACACATGCCCAGACGAACAGCAAGCAGGGTCCATCGCGATTCCCACGGGACGATCGCGGTGGACAACAGCGCCATGGGGGACGTGGGTACCGAGGTGGACGCTACGGTGGTCGCCAAGGTTCACCCCCACAGGTAGCAGCTGTGGGAGCAGGGGCAGCAGGGGGCGCAGAAAAGAAAAAATGCTTCAACTGTGATAAGCCTGGACATGTGCAAAAGGATTGTCCATTGCTCTCCGCAGAGGTCAAACAATTCCTGCAGAAGCAAGCAGCTGCAGGGCGAGGCCGTGGCAGAGGCCGCGGTGGCCCTCAGGTAGCTGTAGTTGACCTAGATAAGCTGCGAGCTGACTGTGCTGATGGGCCGTCTCCAAACATGCCGTACACTTTCCTAATAGATAGTGGCTCAGACATAAACATATGCTTTGACTATGATATGTTTTGCGAGATCAAGCCACCAGATATGCCGCAGTGTCAGCCTCTTGACCAGGGCAGGCTAGACATGTATGGTGTGGGCACGATCAGAGCTAATCTGGGAGAGTATGTGAGTGCACAGGGCACTATCACACCAGTAGACATAGAGTTGACAAACGTTTACTGGGTGCCGGCCAGTCCTATCAACATCCTTTCAACAAAGGAGTTGAAAAAGTCTGAGATCTACTTGCATACGGGCAAGCATGCAAACCGGGTAGTGATGCCTGGGTTTCATGACCAGAGCTATGGGTTCCACAGGAACTGTGAGCAGGGTGAGGATGAGGATGGAAAACCTACTCTGACATGGTTCTGTGGGAAAGGCAGGCCGATATGGCAAATGCGACCGGTAGATAGAGGAGTAGCCTGGACAAGTGCGAATAACTTGTTTCATAGGAATGGGAAATGGGTACGTGAGCAGCAGCAAGTTGCTGCGGTGACCGGTGTACCGAATGAACAAGGTTATTCCTTTCAGGTTGATCCATCATTCCTAGTGCATATCGCTTTTCACCATGCTGGCAATCGGGTACTCCAGTTGATGAGAGACAACCCACAACTGTATGACCTGAAGATGCTGAAACCTACGGGGGTAGCGCTTCAGTGTCATGGTTGCCACGTGGCTGAACAGAGAAGCGGCGATAGAGCACAGCACGGGGGCAAGGTGACGGAGAATGCCACCTATGCTGGGGAAGTGTTGCATGCTGATCTAGCAGGGCAGATCAAGCCAGTAGGAATCGGGGGTATGAACTACATCCTGGTAGTGGTGGATGAGTACTCCCGGTACTCCCATGTGATTCCGTTGAAGTCCAAGAGTGGGGCTGCGGAAATGATATGCCTGCTGATTGAGCGAATCCGCACTCAGATCGTGTATGATAGAGAGGTTGGGGTGCGGAGGCTGCACACTGACCAGGGTGGTGAGTTCAGCTCTAACCAGCTGGCTCAGTACCTCGCGTGGCGTGGCATTGAGCACACGTACACTGCCACGGGCCAGCATGAGTCCAATGGAATGGTGGAGAGAAAGATCGGTGTGCTAAACAGGAGTGTGAGGGCAAGCCTGCTGCAAGCAGCTGTGCCTGCATTTCTGTGGCCAGAGGCGTATATGTGTGTGAACCATGCGCATAACCTGACGCCTAGCACAGCTCTAGAGGGTGTTAGGCGGAAGGAGGCCAAGCAGAAACTGGAGGAGAGACATGTGCAGACCAGTCGTGACCCGTGGTCAACGAATGAGGCTGTGAGAGCTGCACAGTTGCAGACGAGGAGGGCTCAGGCTCAGCAGATGAGTCTGCAGGCTCTGGCTGATGAGGGTATGGCCAGGGGCGATGGGAAGTTCGTCGCCCAGTGTGTGAAGAATGTTGATGTCAGACAGATTGTGCCATATCTGTTATGGTTCAGGAATGTGAGTGAGGACACGTTCCATCTGGTGGTGGCCCAGGTGAAGCCTTTCGGGTGTCCGATGTATGTATATGCTCGGAGAGAGGACTTCAGACACCTGGATGAGAGAGGAGTGCTCGGTTTCTACATGGGACCGGGTGCTGGTCCTCACATGGATAGAGCTTACGTGAAGCGAGGGAATGGGGGAGCAGTGCGTATGTATAGGCATACGGCTTCTCCACCAGCTCTGCTGAGAGAGTTCGCGAAACGTTTCCACATGTCGGAGCAAGCTACGGTGGATCCGGTCATGTTGGAGAACTACGAGCTGGGAGAATTCGAGATCATGCCCGATGAGCATACTCGTGTAGTACCTGACGTTGGTTTCTTGCCCAACATGCAGAAATGGTTGAGATCAACTAGTGTTAGGGCAGTGCGACCACCAGCCAGTCGTGATCACATGATGCCAGAGAGGGGCAGAAATGTGGATTGGGCTGAGGGGGAGCATCCAGCGCTGGGGCACACACACTGGGAACCAGGCAGGCAGTTGCATCGGCGCTATGTGCCGGATGATGAGTTGCCTGAGGGTGAGCCGCCGTTTTCACCACGTGTTTTAGGCTCTGAGCTGATAGCCAGGCATGAGCGGTGGCACACGCCTGAGATCAGTGAGGCAGTGGTGACAGCGCGTTGCGCTTACACGGCCGAGGATTGTGTGAACAGGGTACCGCACTGGGAGTATGATGCGGTTCAGCAACCATCCGGTCCGCACAATGCTGAGATGCGACCGAGAGATGTGATCCCTACGCGGGATAGAGCAGTGCTGGATTTGAGTGGCTGCCGCATTGAGCCACAGGGTAGTGAGAATGATGAGTCTGAGGGGGAGGAACAGCCAGGGGCTGCCAGTGACTCTGCTGAGTCATTCTCAGGGGCATCTGAGCCCTCAGGATCTCGGTCTCGATCGCGCTCGCGTTCACCGCAGCGAGTCCAACGGTCGATGGGCAAGGCGCCGAGTGAGCCACCCCCACCTGCGAAATCTGAAGACCACGGGATGTACAACCGATGGCAAGGGTCAGCGGTGTCAGGACGTGCAGTACGCTGGGAGCATGATGAGCCACGGCATATGCCACAGCGTGTTGATAGTCAGGGGCAAGGCAAGCTACGGCATGTGCCTAGTGGAGTAGAGGCAGGCGGAGCTGGCTCAGGGGGAGAGTTAGCACCAAGTGCCGCAGGAGGCAGCGGAGAACATCTGCATCCACCACAAGAGGTGAGGGTTCGATGGGTTCCAAAACCTTTCAAATTGATTCGCAAAACCTTAAGACCTGCTGTCCATGCTGTGGGAGTGAATGAAAGTGAGAATGCTGCTGTTGAGCGCATTTCCCCGGATGATGCACGTGAGCATGATGGTGCTAGGAGCTCCACAGTAGTCCATATGGAGAGTGACGTCGGTGATCTGGCGGATGGAGTGTTTGCTACGGCTGACAGTGTGACTCCTGATGCAGAGAACACGACGGGGCAGGAGGTGATTCCGAGCAGTGGCAAGACTGCTAGCCGCAGTGAGTCCCGGTGTGCAGCTGCTGCGAGGAAGACGGTCAAAGCTGTGCTGGACGATCCAACGGTGAAGCAAGCCATGAGAGGCTGCCATCGTGAGCAGTGGATCATAGCAATGCTTGATGAGTTGACCTCCTTAAGGGAACATGATGTGTTCGAGTTAGTCAGGTGCCCAGCAGGAGTGAAGCCTGTGACAGGCAAGTGGGTGCTTAAGATTAAGCGAGGAGCACAGGGTGAGATTGAGCGATTCAAAGCTAGATATGTAGCCAGGGGATTTACGCAAGTAGAGGGCGTAGATTTCTTTGAGACATGGGCACCTGTGGGCAGTTATGCTACCTTCAGGGCTCTGTTGTCTGTCTGTGCTGTAGAGGATCTGGAGACGAGACACATAGACATTAAATGTGCTTTCCTGAATGGTGTTCTGGAGGAGGAAGTGTATGTGGCACAACCTCCTGTACTGGATGATGGGTCTGGTATGGTGTGGCGTCTGAAAAAGGCGTTGTATGGTCTGAAGCAAGCTGCCAGGGAGTGGCATAAAGCGCTTGCAGAGCTCTTGTCGAGAATGGGCTTTGTGAGATCAGCCAGTGACCCCGCACTGTTTATTTGCAAAATAGGACGATGTCTTATTTTCCTATGGGTCGATGATCTGTTGATCTTCGGTCGTAAGGAGCAGATGGATGATGCCATCAGCAGGATCCTTGAGGCATTTGAAGGTCGTGACTTGGGGGAGCTGGGATATGTGCTGGGTATGGAGGTCATACGTGATCGGCTTGCTCGCACTATCACCATAACGCACAGAAAGAACATCAGGGACATGCTGGAAAGGTTCAGTATGAGTGAGTGCAGAAAGGCACCAACGCCGTTGGTACCAAAGCAGAAAGTGTTTAGTCTGAAGGATGATCCTAGCCAGGAGAAGGCTACTGTCGCAGAGCATAAGAGGTTTATGCAAGCCGTAGGAAGCATCCAGTATGTGGCTGCTGTGTCGCGTCCTGATATTTCCTTTCCGGCCAATGTCCTGGCCAGGCATATGGCTGGGAGTGCGAAGTGTCATTGGGCTGTTGTCCAGCATGTACTGAGATACCTGCGAGGGACCATAGATCTTGGCTTGACTTTTAGTGGCTCCAACGAGGGAAGTGAGGTGTTGGAAGCATTTACGGATGCTGACTTCGCCAATGGTGCTTGCTTGAAGAGCGTGTCAGGAGTGATAGTCCGGATGCATGGGAACTGTGTATTCTGGCGTTCGAAGAGGCAGACTATTGTGGCTGGTGATACGACTGAGGCAGAGCTTATTGCGATGAGCTCAGCAGCCAATGAGGTGATGTGGGCAAAGCAGTTATGCACTGATCTTGGTTTGTCGGCTGTGAAGCCAACTCTGTGGGGTGACAACAAGAGTGCCAACTTGCTAGCTGTGAACCCCATCTCTAGTGACCGCTCCAAGCACATCAGGGTCAGGGACCTGAGGGTCCGCGAGTTCGTAGAACTCGATGAGTTAACTATCAGCTGGGTTAGCACGGTAGACATGCTAGCTGATATGTTTACAAAGGTGTTGGCAGGACCAGCACTAGCAAAATTTAGAGATAGACTACAGCTTGCGGTAGTACAAGCCTAGTCTAGGGGGAGTGTCGTGATCCAGCCATGCACAGGACTACGGAGACCATGCATGGTGGCATACACAGGACTACGGAGACCATGTATGCATGGATGCACGGTGCTGATCCGGAGTGGCTATGGGACGCCATGCACCGATGGCTTACCATATGCACGAGCAATGCATGCTAGATTGCGTGCTGCAGACAATGATTCTGATCGTATCCGTATGAGACGTTTGGTTGAACGCTTATATAGGCTCTACTGATCAAAGTGTAATCACTCTACTCTGCCAAAGACTCACGTGCTATAATCCAAGACTGAGAGCGCACTTTCACAGCGGAGGCCTGTACACCAGCCAGGTATGTGACAGCGCGACCCCCTGCGCATGGCTACGCCATGCTTAGATCCCACAGTGCCTACGGGCTACGGTCTACTGAATTACGACGGTTCAGATCAGACCCGCTATCCACCAGAAACGTGTATGGCATATTGGGCGCTGGCCCATCACCACATTCAGCTCGCAGTTCAGCTAGATCAACTACAGCCACCTGCGGGCCACCGCGGCCTCTGCCACGGCCTCGCCCTGCAGCTGCTTGCTTCTGCAGAAATTGCTTGACTTCTGCTGAGAGCAAGGGACACTCTTTCTGCAAATGACCAGGCTTATTGCAGTTGAAGCACTTACGGTTGTCTGCTCCCCCCGCTCCCACTGCAGCAACCTGTGGGGGTGTACCATGGCGACCACCGTGGCGTCCACCACGATACCCTCGTCCCCCATAACGCTGCTGACCACCGCGATCTTCCCGTGGGAACCGCGATGGAGCAGGTTGGCTGCTAGTCTGAGCGTGTGTCAGCAATGTGGACACTATCTGCTGCACTGGCAGCTGCTGCAGCATCGGCTGCAACAACGCATATTCTCTGTCTACTGCCAGTAGCCTAGAGCGGTACAACTGGTCAGGCACATTCTCCCCCAGACCCCTCATCTGGTTCACTATGCCCACTACTTCATTGACATGCCTTTCTAGTGGTTTGCCTGCTTGTCTAGCACCACTAAGCTGTTGGTACAGCTTCTGAATCTCTACCTCGACTGAAGGCATGTACTTGGCATGAAGCAATGACCACAACTCATGGACAAAGCTACAGTTGGACACGAAATCCCTATCCTCCTTTGGCAGAGTAATAAACAGCCA
Source organism: Ulva mutabilis (assembly GCA_900538255.1). Taxonomy (NCBI): domain Eukaryota; kingdom Viridiplantae; phylum Chlorophyta; class Ulvophyceae; order Ulvales; family Ulvaceae; genus Ulva; species Ulva mutabilis. The sequence continues at coordinate 1,442,284 of UNSF01000001.1, forward strand.
ATGCTTGACCGACTCATGGGCCTGGCTATTCTGTGCTAGTGGATCGTTCACCAGCAAGCTACTCTCTCCCAGTGTGCATCCCAGTGTGCAACCCAGTGTGCATCCCAGTGTGCAGCCTGAGCCACTTGCTGCGCGTGCTTCGCTCCGTGCACCGCTGCCTCACTCGCATTCCCCGTAGGATCAGCGTTGCTCGGCATGGCGGCCTGCAGAGGGTTTACACTGAGATACCCGTAGGTCCCAGCGTCTTGTCCTTCCCCGTGGGGCATGAACTGACCCTCCGCGGCCTGCTCGCGGCGCACTGTGGAGCGAGTGCGGTGGTGCGGAGGGTTAACAGCTTCCTCCACACCGTCAGATCCGATAGATCCTTGGCGAGATGCCATTGAATCGTCTCGGAATGGTGGAGTCCTGCAACGATCACTGTACGTCGCAGGACACGCAGACCCGTAGGCCTCTTTGCGAGACCAGCACACCAGCATAATGCAGCTCCGCCGTAGCATTCTGCATCAGCCGTCTCTAATCTCTCTACGGTCAGCTATACGCTAGAGCGGTGTGACTCGCTCATCGAAACGCACAGCCGCAACCGCAGGTTCCCCCTGGACTCTCTCGCATGCTAATAGACATCACAAGAACACCCACAATCATCACCGATACCATGTTGTAATCCATTGGACCGCGGCCTAAGGCCTGTGGGATCCTGAGCATGCCGTAGCTATGCGCAGGGGTAGGGTACTGTCACATACCTTGCTGTCTAGGTATCTGCCGGTGACAGCACTGTATCTTCGTTGGAGGCGACGACACGTGAGACTTCGGACAGTAGAGAAAGAGTGATTACACTACGATCGACAGAGCCTATATAAGCGTTCTCTAAACGACTCATACGGATACGATCAGAATCAATGTCTGCTGGCACGCAATCTGCATGCATTGCTCGTGCATATGGTCAGCCATCGGTGCATGGTTGCCCCATAGCCACTCCGGATCAGCACCGTGTATCCTGGCACACATGGTCACTGTAGTCCTGTGTATGCCACCATGCATGGTCACCGTAGTCCTGTGCATGGCTGGATCACGACAGGGAGTACTCACCCACCACTACCAGGATGTAGTTCATACCCCCGATTCCCACTGGCTTGATCTGCCCTGCTAGGTCAGTATGCAACACTTCTCCAGCATAGGTGGCATTCTCAGTCACCTTGCCCCCGTGCTGTGCCCTATCGCCACTTCTCTGTTCAGCCACGTGGCAACCATGACACTGAAGCGCTACCCCCGTAGGTTTCAGCATCTTAAGGTCATACAGGTGTGGATTGTCTCTCATCAACTGGAGTACCCGATTGCCAGCATGGTGAAAAGCGATATGCACTAGGAATGATGGGTCAAACTGGAAGGAAGATCCTTGTTCGTTTGGTACACCGGTCACTGCAGCAACTCGCTGCTGCTCTCGCACCTATTTCCCATTTCTATGGAACAGTTTATTCGCACTTGTCCAGGCTGCTCCCCTGTCAACCGGTCGCATTTGCCATATGGGCCTGCCTTTCCCACAGAGCCATGTCAGAGTGGGCTTTCCATCCTCATCCTCACCCTGCTCACAGTTCCTATGGAACCCATAGATCTGGTCATGGAAACCGGGCATCACCACCCTGTTCGCATGCTTGCCAGTATGCAAGTAAATCTCAGAATTCTTCAACTCCTTCGTGGAAAGGATGTTGATAGGACTAGCTGGCACCCAGTAGACATTTGTCAGCTCTATATCTACTGGCATGATAGTGCCCTGCTCATTCACATATTCTCCCAGGTTGGCTCTGATCATGCCCACACCATACATGTCCAGCCTGCCCTGGTCAAGGGGCTGACACTGTGGCACATCCGGCGGCTTGATTTCGCAAAACGTATTGTAATCGAAGCATATGTTCTGTTACATCGAGGGGCTCCGATCCAGTGCACCAAGCGAACGTACTAGAGTCTAGACTCACATGCTACCCAGCAGATGCGAGCCGGCCAGGCGATCACCTGGCACGAACTGCGCACCCGTGAGCCGTGCTACCCTGGACATGGTCTTTCTGATCACAAACCCGTTTCCTTTCACTGTCGCCGCACTAAACTCCCGCAAGGAGTTCTCAATCCAGCGAGCCTTTGCTCTCTTGTTGAACGGCCCAACCAACAACACTGCCAGTGTGTTGAGGTACTGCATGGCATGCGACCCTAGTCTGCCATATGTCTCGTGCACAACCGGCACCACCTTGTACGATCCCTGCACACTCTCTTTGTATTTGTTGAGTTTGAACTGCTCGCGTACGGCGGCCGCGTGCCCCTGTGCCCCCGATGCTTTCCCCACCACAGCCACCCCAGATGGGTGGATGAAGCTGCCATCTAGTACATATACGTCCACGTCCAGACCATTTGCTAGGATGTCCCCCCTACTGTCGTCCCTGTAGCGTCTGTCCAGGCTGCGCATCACAGGCTCGAAGCATATGTTTATGTCTGAGCCACTGTCTATCAGGAATGTGTATGGCATGTTGGGAGATGGCCCATCAGCACAGTCAGCTCGCAGCTTATCTAGGTCAACTACAGCCACCTGAGGGCCACCGCGGCCTCTGCCACGGCCTCGCCCTGCAGCTGCTTGCTTCTGCAGGAATTGCCTGACCTCTGCGGAGAGCAATGGACAATCTTTCTGCACATGTCCGGGCTTATCACAGTTGAAGCATTTTCTCTTTTCTGCTCCCCCTGCTGCCCCTGCTCCCACTGCTGCTACCTGTGGGGGTGAACCTTGGCGACCACCGTAGCGTCCACCTCGGTACCCTCGTCCCCCATGGCGCTGCTGTCCACCACGATCGTCCCGTGGGAATCACGATGGACCCTGCTTGCTGTTTGTCTGGGCATGCGTCAACAGCGTAGACACTATCTGCTGCACTGGCATGGCCTGCAGCATGGGCTGCAACAGGCTGTACTCCCTGTCTACTGCCAGCAACCGTGCTCTGTATAACTGATCAGACACAGTCTCACCCAGTCCCCTCATCTGATTCACTATGCCCACCACCTCATTCACATGCCTCTCCAGCGGCTTGCTAGCCTGCTGGGCACTACTGAGCTGGTGATACAGCTTCTGTATCTCTACTTTGACTGATGGCATATACTTAGCATGCAGCAATGACCAGACCTCATGGACAAAACTACAGTCTGCCACAAAATCCATATTCTCCTTTGGTAACGTGGTAAACAGCCAGTGCATGACTTGCTCATGAGCCTGACTGCTCTGAGCAAGTGGATCATTGATTAGCAGGCTACTCTCACCCACCATCTTCGCCCAGCTCTCTACCTCCTTCTTAAATATCCGGAAGTGATCATTCTTATAATTCCACACCGGAAACTTGTTCTTCTCTACTACAGGTGTCCCCGGTGCTGGCCTGGGCATGGCGAGCGACAGCGCTTGCGCTAGCGTGCCTACATCAATAGATCCAGCCGTAGCTGGTACTCCTGACGATATCGCAGCCTGCAAATAATAATAATATTGGAGGCGGTATCTGTTGGGTCGTCCACACAGCTGGCGCTGCGTGGTGTGCTTGTTGTGCTCCCTGCGCCGCGGCCTGAGCTCCTGCTTCCCCCGTAGGATCAGCATTTCCCGGCAATGCGGCCTGCAGAGGACCTGCATTGGGATATCCGTAGGTCCCAACGCGCTGTTCTTCCCCGTAGGTCACGAACTGGTCCTCCGCGGCCTGCTCGCGGCGCGCTGTGGAGCGTGTGTGGTGGCGAGGACGAACTTCTTCTCCATCCTCACCGTCAGAGCCGAAAGATCCTTGGCGAGATGCCATTGGAACTTCATGGCGTGGTGGCATCCTGCAACACGACCATCGAGCGTCGCAGGACACGCACACCCGTAGGCTTTTCTGCGAGACCAGTACCCGAGCAGAATGCAGTCCAGCCGTAGCGTTATGCATCTGCGTACTCTAGTCTCTCTACGGACTCTACAGCTAAACGCTAGAGCGGTGTGAATCGCTCATCGGAACGCTCGGCCGTAGCCGTTGACCCCTGGACTCTCTCGCAAGCGTACAGACATTGCTAGAATACCCACAACCATCACCGATACCACGTTGTAATTCAGCGGACCGAAGCCCTTAAGCACTGTGGGATCTAAGCACTGCCGTAGCTGTGCGCAGCGGGTCGCGCTGTCACACACCTGGCTGGTGTACAGGCTCCGCTGTGACAGTGCGCTCTCAGTGTGGGATTAAAGCACGTGAGACTTTAGCAGAAGAAGAGTGATTACACTTTGATCAGTAGAGCCTATATAAGCGTTCAATCAACGTCTCATACGGATACGATCAGAATCATTGTCTGCTGCACGCAATCTGCATGCATTGCTCGTGCATATGGTAAGCCATCGGTGCATGGCGTCCCATAGCCACTCCGGAACAGCACCGTGCATCCTCTCCATGCATGATCTCCGTAGTCCTGTGCATGGCTGGATCACGACAGGGGTGTGCACTGCTCCTCCCACACACGCCACAGAGCCTGGTCTCAACGACCCCTGCCACCCCCTGGCAGCGGCTTTGCCGGCGACCATGTGCACTTTCTTCCCGTGTAGCAGCAGTGCCTTGCAGTGCGCGCCGCGGCGGAGGGCGGAGTGTGTTCGCGCCGCCAGTGAGCATCCTCGTAGCCACACTCTGCCACCCGGTGATGGTGGAGCGCCAGCGCGGGCAGCTCTGCATGCTCCATGCACTGCACAACATGCTACAAGCACAAGACCTGCACCACACACACATGCAACACATCCTCCGTCACTATCATATGAGGTCCCTGTGGGCACTGGCAAGTTGCTCGCATGTTCGGCGAGGCCAGCTCTAACAGGGCGGTTCTTGGGCGCATTCCAGCGGTACTTATACCGTGCGCTTGCGGGGGTCAGACACGCTTGGAGCAACCTGACTGGGGTGCCACCCATTTTCCGTACACACTGTTTGAGATCTGTTTGCAGTATCCACACCCTTCGTTGTGTTCTGCGTTGTACCACCGTCCTTTCGACCTCCGTGCCGGGACATTTGTTCAGCCCATCCACCGATTCAACTCAGAGGTACGCGCCTCTCAGCGCAGCCCTCTCGGCTCCCATCATAGCGTGACACAAGACCACTCCAGCCGACGCCCGGCCCACCATGTCGCGGCGCTGCGGGCGCCGTTGCGCATTGCTGTGGCCGAGTGGTTCATGCTAGACTCCTGTCACCCAGACGTTGTCTTTCCGCTATGTGACGCGAGTGCCAGCCAATCGTTCGATGCCGACATTACGTATGCAGTGCTGATGACCAACCCGGCCACTCCGACGACCTTGCACCGCTAGGACCTGCTGGCGCTCTTGGAGGTCCTACAGCGTCCGACGGCCAGGATTGATGCGCACCCCATGCCTGCAGAATTGCACTCTGCTGATGGGACCCATCGGGCCCGCCCGCCGGGCCAACGCTTGCATGTGCACCCTCCAGCAAGGCTTGGAGCACCCCCTACCGCCAGTGTGCCGACCCCGGCCGCGCAGGTCCTCTTGTTCCTGCCCACTCGGTACACCTATGAGCGGCGTGTTAACAGAGCTCTCCTATTAGAGGATTGCCGCACATATGGCCTGCACGGTGTAACTTATGCCCGTTTCCAGACACATTCGGCTGGCTGCCAACCCACTGATCCAGCCTCCTCCTGCAACCTCATGTACCGCCTTGTCGTCCACGACCCGCTTCATTGCGCTCAAATCACGACTGACCCGGGGCAATTTCGATGGCACTGCCGGCGCGCCTTGCATGGGGCTCATGCTGTCTTGCTGCAGTCCGAGGGCATCCCTGCTCGCACCGCCCTGTCTCACGCCCCTGCCACATATGTTGACCAGTTTGACTTCACCTACCGCCGCCGCCGTTACGGCCCGCTCAAGAACGCATGTGCCCTCCAGCCACCTCCCAGTGGCACACGCTGCACTTCCAAAAATCGTTTTGCAGCCCTGGCTGTGTCGTAATCCAGTGGACCTTGGCCTAGGGTCTGTGGGATCCGGTGCATGCCGTAGCCATGCGCGGGGGTTGGCGCTGTCACATACCTTACTGGTCTACAGGTATCTGCCCGTGACTGCACCAGACGTCTTCAGTGGAGGTTGATACACGTGAGACTTGACAGAAAGAAGAGAAGAGTGATTACACTACGATCGGTAGAGCCTATATAAGCGTTCTCTAAACGACTCATACAGATACGATCAGAATCAACGTCTGCTTGCATGTGATCTGCATGCATTGCTCGTGCATGTGGTGAGCCATTGGTGCATGGCCTCCCCACAGCCACTCCAGATCAGCACCGTGCATCCACTCCATGCATGGTCATCGTAGTCCTGTGCATGGCTGGATCACTACAGGCTGCGCCTATAGCAGACGACGAGCCCTGCGCGCTGCCTACCCCTGCCCCGCATACTCCGCTGCCACCTCCGGCGCCCGCTGCTGCCCCTCAAGCGCGCCCGTCTGGGGTGCGCAAGCAGCGCCAGCGCGCTACCACACAGGACTGTGTTGCATGCATGAATGTTAGAGACATCAGCTCCACCGCTTCGCCTGCGGGCCGCATCGGCGCTCTTGCCGACCTCATGCAGCGGCATAACGTTGGGGTTATGGCAGTACAGGAAACGGAAAAAATTTCGGCGCCGGACGACGTCCCCACCACGTGTTTTTCTTTGGCCTTTTCTATCAGGGCACCCCTGCCTGCATGCAGGACCAAATCCGCACCTGTGGCACAGGTTTTCTCATCCGCGCGGACGCGGCCCCGTTTGTGTCCTACATCGGCCCACGCCCGGGAGTAACATGCGCTGCGTCACTGAAGCACGCTGCAGTGTGGGCTCGGCTATACGGGACCAGTGTTGACAACGACATGTACTTGGCGTCCGTGTACATGCCGTGTACATGCTGCGTACACGAGGGTCGGTTGCAGCTGAACGTACATATGAGTCGGCCTTACAGGACATCCACAACGACTTCCACTACTTTCGCCGCAGGCGCGGTACGGTGATCATTGCGGGCGACTTCAACGCCAGGGTCGGCTTTCAGGGCGCCGCAGGCATGCCCGTGCCCCTCAGTGCTGTGGCACCACCACATAACGAGCCGACATTGGACCAACATGGCAAGTCGCTGCTTCGCCTATGCGTTGCAGCTGACCTGCAATTCTTGTCTGGCACCATGTTAACTACCCCAACATGCATGGGCCATGGCAGGCGGGCGGACGGTAGCGGTGCAGGCACGTCAGTCGTTGACCACATCCTGCAAGTTTGCGATCTTGCCGCCCCTGCCACCAATGCCCCCCCCACCTGTTACGCTTTGGCTCATGCTGCACACCGTGAAGCCCTTGCCCCAATTCAGTCTGATCATTGCCCTGTGGTACTAAACACGTCCCTGCGTCAATGTAGACCTCGCGCGGCGCCGCTGTTAGTAAATGGCGCTTGGAACTCCCGCTGACTGACATGACTGTCCGGAAACGCTAATGCGGGTGCGTACAGTCCCAGTACGATGATGTATGGTCAAATATTGCACCGCCACTGCAGCCCGGCGACCAGGCGGGCGTGGATAGGATTGCCACAGCAGTATCGGAGGCACTCCTGGCTGCGGTGCGGTCCACTGTCGGGCAACGCACAGTGGTTTCTGGCATCTCCAAGCCCTGCTTTACGCCTGAACCTGGGCGCCTGCGCAGTGAACGCGGTAGCGGGCTACGCGCACTGACTGGCGATGTGCTCGCTGATGCTCCCCAGCGGCAGCACCTGTCGCGCTTGAACGCCGCATACTGTCCGGCTGTGGTGCAGGCACGCCGTTCCAACGTGCACAAACGCGGACGAGAGTGCGCACGCCTCTGCAGCACTGAACCTGGCTCTTACAGGATGCACCGGGCCTTGGACAAGCTCGCACACGCCGCTGCGCGCCCCTTCCTCCCCACAATCAGGCACCCTGACACAGACGCGCTCTACATCATTGCTGCAAAGAAATCAGAAGCCCTGCGCGCGTACACAGCGGCTGTTGCCAGCGCACGAGCGGCGGCGTTGCCGGAGGAAGCGGCCCTGCGTGCCACCACTCGTGAGTGCATTGCGGCGGAACACACGACCCCCACTCCGCACGGGGGACACCTTGATGATGTGTGTTCGACCATCAGGAGGTGCAGTCCGCCCTGTTGCGCCTGGGTAACCACAAAGCGGCGGTTGAGGACGGTGTGCCTGCTGAAATGCTGAAATACTCTGGGCGCGCTGGGCTTACGCTGTTGACTAGACTGTACAACGCCGTCTATGAAGCCAAACGTGTTCCGTCGATCTGGAGACAAGGCGTAGTGACACACCTTCCCAAGGGGGGCGATGGTGGCGACTGCAGCAACTACCGGCCGCTAAAAGTGATGCCTGTCATTGATAAGCTGTTTGCAGCGATTGTGTTTGCGCGTCTGATGGACGCCCTCTCTTTGCACGGTCAGCAATACGCCTTTCGCCCCGGCAGAGGGACGCCCCAGGCATTGGCCACTCTGATGTACACGATCCGCCGCCGCATGCCACAGGCTGGACTGCCCATATTTGCATGCTTTTTCGATGCAGCGAAGGCGTATGACTCGGTGCCGCACGATCTCCTCCTGTACCGGTTGCTCCAGAAAGGCGTTACTGGCAAAGCGTTCGCTGTTGTGGACCGCATGTACTCATCTGCCTATAGCTGTGTCCGGGTCGACGGCGTTCTGTCGCCCGCGTTCCCTGTGCAGCGTAGTGTGGCTCAAGGCTGCCCTCTGTCGCCGCCGCTGTACGCTTTCTTCGTTGACAGTGTTCTTGAGGACCCGAGTGCTCTGCCGTTGGATAGCCTGGTATCTATTCCTGCCCCCGGTTGGGAGCGTACACTGCCGGGCCAGGCTTATGCTAATGACCTCTGTGGTTCGGCCGCCACGCCAGGGGGGCGCACAACGCGTTGTAAACGTTGTTTTTGCTCACAGTCAGCGGTGGGGGTGGTCCCTGAACATACCGAAGTCGGTGCATGCTGACGGTGTTTGGCCCCAGCGCCGGGCAGCGTGAGCACGGGTGGGTGCAGCTGCGCTGGGGCTCGGACCTGCTGCCCCGGTCTGCCCTGGCCAAATACCTTGGGGTGCTGCTGGAAGACTCCGGGCTGTTTGATGCGCAGCAGGCGGCGGCCGCGGCCCGGGGCTGGCGTGCACTTGGCCGGTGGATGCCGGCGCTGAAATGCGTGCACCTCACTGCTGCAACTCAGAGCACTGTCGTCCGTGCTGGTGTGGCCCCTTGCATGCTGTATGGCATGGAGCTGTGGCCTGTCTCCGCATCTGGTGCAGACTTAGATGCCATTCTTGTGGCAGCGCTTAAGCTTGTGGCTGATGTTCGCCCTCTGACCACTTGTCCTGGCTGGGTGAAAAATCGCAGCGTCTCGAATGCGGTCCTCCTCACGGAACTGGATATTCTGACCTCCGCTGATCACTGCCGTGTTGCACCCGCGCCTTAGTTCGCGCGCGAGCGCGTGACTGACGCCGCTACCTCTGCCTTGCGCGCGCATGACCCCCTGTCGGCGGGGTTCGCTGCCAGTTTGCCTGCCGGGATCTCCCCTGACTACATGGGCACGGCGGTGCGCGCCTCCATTCATAAGCGAGATGCATGGCTCCGCCGTGCGACTGCCGCGTACGAACTCGCAGTCGCCCACATGCTGGTCCGCGGCGACATCAGTGCACGTGCGGCGGCCACTACTAGCACCGCCGATGCCGTGGGTGGTCCCACCACACTTCGCAACTACGACGTCCGGGCTGGCATCACCGCTTGGGCACGGCAACAGCGCTGCGTTGGCGCACCCGTTTTTGCTGTGGAGCTCGTGCCCCTCGCTGGCCGCCTCAGGACAAGTCCTTGCCCGTCCCCTGTCCTACGCAATCCGCTCGCTCGGGGGCTCTGTCTCCCGGACCCTGGTGTTGCGCCGTGCACGCGATCACCGTCCTGCGTTGTCTACCCCATTCTGCCACTACGTTCTTCCCACCTTCCTGGCGATTACGCTGTGCAGTATGGCGATGCGCGCCGCCCCATGCGTGTCTCCTTTGTGAGTGCGAGGGGGATGAAATGCTTGCTGGTTTGTGTGTTGCTGATCCGCGTGAGCACAGGTGGCGCCACATCCAACATCTCCTTCTGTCGTGCCCTTGTGTTCACCCCCCCGGGGTTTGTCGTGGGCCTCCTGTCTCCGGTCTGATCTCGTGCGCGCTGTGGCTGGTGACATGGCTGCGCGGGCCGTCATCGACCGTGCTTTTTTGGCTGCGCCCGAGTGCGATGGTGTTTTGATTGCGTACACTGTCCCTTTCCTCCTTCACCCTGTGGCTGCCCTGCCTTAGGGTGTCGCCCAGCCCGCTCGTGGCCTCTGCTGTTGCCTTGTGGCCGCTTTCCTGGCTGGCACAGCTACCCGGATTGCTGCCTTGTGCGCGTCTGCGCCCGTTGCTGTGCCACCTGTGTGGCTGCCGCGTTGGACCCGGCTGCGTGTATGGTCGTCTGAATTGTGCGCATTGCTGGAGCCTGCAGGTGCCCCCTCTGCTGCCCTGTCTGCTGTGTTTGCGCGTGTTGACCATTCTTCTGTCCGCAGGGGTGCTGTGGCCGATGCCTGTTTGGGTTTGGCGTGGTGCCCGATTGGTTGTTTGTTTTACTGTCACAGTCTGGATGCCTCTAGACACAATTTCCATGCATACATAGCCTGGGCAATGTATGCACGACCCATGCGCACAATCTAAGTACATGTCCACCAAAGCCCGGCATGATCATTCTTATTGACCTAGAATCACTCAATCATCACAAGCGCACAGATATCGGCGAGGCGCATGTACACTTCGCTGATAGCGATTGGGCGAACACCGCCGGCGCCGTTTGGTTTGGCGATGGCGATCAGGCGGCTGGCGAGCAGCAGGTCGGAGTGGGGGATGGTGCCCGACAGCAGGAGGTTGACAAAGCGACACATGGCCTCGCCTGTGCGATCATTATATATATGTCACCCCGGGGTGACAACAAGAGTGCCAACTTGCTAGCAGTGAACCCCATCTCTAGTGACCGTTCCAAGCACATCAGGGTCAGGGACCTGAGGGTCCGAGAGGTCGTAGAACTCGATGAGTTGACTATCAGCTGGGTTAGCACGGTAGACATGCTAGCTGATATGTTTACGAAAGTGTTGGCGGGACCAGCACTGGCAAAATTTAGAGATAGACTGCAGCTTGCGGTAGTACAAGCCTAGTCTAGGGGGAGTGTCGTGATCCAGCCATGCACAGGACTACGGTCACCATGCATGGAGTGGATGCACGGTGCTGATCCGGAGTGGCTATGGGACGCCATGCACCGATGGCTTACCATATGCACGAGCAATGCATGCTAGATTGCGTGCCGCAGACAATGATTCTGATCGTATCCGTATGAGACGTTTGGTTGAACGCTTATATAGGCTCTACTGATCAAAGTGTAATCACTCTTCTCTGCTAAGTCTCACGTGCTATATTCCAAAGACTGAGAGCGCACTGTCACAGCGGAGCCTGTACACCAGCCAGGTATGTGACAGCGCGACCCCCTGCGCACAGCTACGGCAGTGCTTAGATCCCACAGTGCCTAAGGGCTGCGGTCCGTTGAATTGCAACAAACCCGTAGCGGCCGGTCCGCCTGGCGAAGGCTGGGTGGTATCGATTTTGGCAGTGCCACGGCCGCCGCAGCCCCAAGAGCCGCGACCGCGCGTGCCCCGGCGGGAACCCCGCCTGCCGCCAAATGGTGGTGTCAAGCACGCCGCGCAGACCCGGTGGGGCATGGCGCCTGCACCAGGGATGCGCCGTCAAAGACGTCAGTCGAGGGTCGGGAGGAGACAACTTGGTCCAGCTCCTCAACCAAGTCGGAGTTCTGGATGGCTGTGCCAGCATAGTGGCTGCACCACCCAGTATGGCGACGTACACTGTCATTGTCGCGTGGAAACGGGATCAAGCTGTAACGCCACTGTCATTCGCACTGACAAATGGGTTGGCCGATGCTCAGACAGCGTAGATCGCTGTATTTGCGACACAAGCAGACAGGAAAGAACGCGCCCGAGCATGTCATTTTGTCAAGCGGGTCCGGATTGGTGTGGGACCGAGCACCGAACTGGGTCGAGAACGGTTTCACGACGTGGTGGAGTTGACCCAAGTCTGCGAGTACGAGGATCGCAAGATTGGTCTGTACGTCGCCAGTGGTCGCTTCGTCCTGGTCTTTCATAGGGACGAGCTGAACCTGGCCGTGCATGGCCGCCGGCGCCTCGCCATCCGGACAGGCGCTGTGCTAATGTCAGGCCAGCACAGCTCGCACTGGCGGCCCGTGGTGTTGTTATCGGAGATGAGCCAGACTTGTGTCGTAAAGAGTGGATCTCAGCCATAAGGGCATTGTGGATCCCGTGCATGCCGTAGGTATGCGCAGGGGTCGGTGCTGTCACATACCAGTGCTGGTATACAGGCTCTGCTGTAACAGCTCTGCTCTCTCTCTCGTTGGATGGATTGCACGTGAGTCTTAGCAGAAGAAGAGTGATTACACTACAATTTGTAGAGCCTATATAAGCGTTCAATCAACGTCTCATACGGATACGATCAGAATCATTGTCTGCTCGCATGCGATCTGCATGCATTGCTCGTGCATATGGTCAGCCAACGGTGCATGGCTTCCCATAGCCCTTCCGGATCAGCACCGTGCATCCACTCCATGCATGCTCACCGTAGCCCTGTGCATGGCTGGATCACGACAACTTGGTGGGCATTGGCTGCTGAGGGGGTTTGGAATGTGACTGAGATGCCCAAGGCCACACCCCGAGGGTTCTTGTTGTAGAAGGTTGAACCGTTCGGGCCGAGGTCGGGCTGAGTAGGCGAACGGAATGGCAGCCAGATCATATCTGCGCATGTGGACACAGTGTCCCAGCTGGTGTGGGGCCATTACTGTGAACGGCAGCAAGGCGTCGCCAATATATGCAACACCTTGCATATGGCTCCATTGTGACCACTGTGCGACACACTGTGGTATTGCATGTTATGCCACTCTCATTTGCACTAACAAATGGGTTGGCCGATGGTCAGACAGCGTAGATCGCTGTATTTGTGACATTGCAAGATCCTGATGAGGATGTGCGGGGTGGTTGTGTGTCGTATGTGCATGACTCTTTGTTGCGGACAAAGGAATAGGAATCCTTGCCGTGCCGCGCAAGTAAGGCATACCAAACAAGCCTTTGCTAGCATGGCGACAACACTCGCAGTCATATCAGATTTATAAGATAGGTGGGTTTGTTGCGTTGACGAAGGCATGCCCCAGGTAGTACTCGGGATTGAAGAAGGGTCAACGGAGAAAGTTGTGTTGTAATTCAGTGGACCGCGGCCTAAGGCCTGTGGGATCCTGTGCATGCTGTAGCCATGCGCAGGGGTTGGTGCTGTCACATACCTTGCTGTCTCGGTATCTGTCCGTGACAGCGCCTGTGTCTTCAGTGGAGGATGAATACACGTGAGACTTTGACAGAAGAGAAGAGTGATTACACTATGATCAGTTGAGCCTATATAAGCGTTCAATCAACGTCTCATACGGATACGATCAGAATCATTGTCTGCTGTCACGCAATCTGCATGCATTGCTCGTGGTCAGCCATCGGTGCATGGCTGCCCCATAGCCACTTCGGATCAGCACCGTGCATCCACGCATACATGGTCACCGTGGTCCTGTGTTACACGGAGATGAACGCAATAGCCCGGCAGCGAGGGCAACAGCAGGAAAGTAGACGGCCAAATCCCCCGAAAGCAGACAACAGCAACAAGCAACAACTGTCTCAGGTGAAAAGCCACAACGAACAGACGCAGCCGACACAACCACACCCACGCACCCACACGCATGCGCACTCCCGCACCCCACCACCATGGCACCCGCGCCACAACCGCACACAGCAATCACCTGCCAAACTGCGCACTACCGCCCACCCCAGCAAAAGCGGCCACCACCGACCCCCCAACAGCAGCACCCCCACTCCATCCGGCCCCACTCGAGCACTCCATCACGGGCCCCCCACACATGAGAGCCCGGGGGCTCACGCCCCCCACAGTACAGGGCGCACCGGCCCTCCCCCTCCGGCTGCCCGGCAGGGGCCTGAGGGTGGGGCGCGAAGGGCACTAGCGGCGCCGCATCGCTCTCCCCGCGGCAGCCCACGGGAAGGCATGGCGGGCGAGCACGACCAGACGCGGGGCCGGCCTGCGCCGCTGCAACCGCGGCACCCGGTCCATCAAGGCGGCCAGCGGCCGCCTATAGCACGTCTGACGGGACAGCGTGGCCAGGCACCACCGCCCGGCCCGCCAGCCGCATGCGCAGCGGAGCCGCAGCGAGGACCTGGCGCGTCACACCACGGCACAGAGTGGTGGAGAGTTCGCACATGGCATTCTGCAAGAACGCTCGCCTGGACACGGCCCCGAAGCCGCAGCAAAGTCAGCGATCTGATTCAGGAAGGCGAACGCACCCGTCCCCACACGGCCAAACGTCTCATGCGACAGGGACACAAAGCGACACTCGCCCGTGCCGGAGCGGCCGTACTTGTCTCACTTCCGGTCGTCCATATGGTGGTCGTCCATATGATGCATCAGCTGGGCGGCAGCGCCTGGCGTGTTTGCCGCGGCGACGACCCGGGAGGGACCCACCGGACCGGTCACGCACACATCGGCCACGATGGTATCGCAGGGCATGTTTTGACTTGTCATCTACAGGAAACAAAGGAGTCACAACAGCCCGAGAGCTGAAGCATTGCTTACGCCGGCAGGTGCTGCATTATAATATGCAATTGAATGCAACGATCATAGTAGCCTATGGTAATGATGGTACTACCAGCCGACTAATGACCGTCATGACCGTCATCTACATGCATGCTCGATGGTGACTGCTGCAGCAGTGATGTCGGCCTTGTCCGCACCACGTTGTATCCCTGTGGCCACGTGAATCAATCCAATATTGGAAGAATCTGAGTATAGAAATTGCTAAGTTCCTCGTTAGTTGGACGTTTTAGCCCATTTTTTTCCCACAGCCCTTGTAAGCAAGCGATATTCAAGGCTCAATTGTATGGCCAGCATATTTAAGAGATGAGAGATGAAGGAGGCAGGCTGTGCATGACTGACCTGCATGCATCAGTTACCATTCGTGGATGGCTGGCACGGTGGGGGCCATTGCTGCACCACACTTGCATATGTGTTTTTGAATTTTCTGTGATAACTGCCGCTCGCTTAGCTGCTGTTGGCAGACCAAAAGCAATGATGCAGGCCTCCAAGGATAAATGGGGCGTTTTTCAAGGAGCACGTGCATGTGCATGCAGGAGATCAGCGCCTGGCATTGGAGCATGCATGCTACCCACACACCCTCTGGCTTAGCTTGTGGTGTCCACAAGGGTTCCTGGTGGCCTGAGGCGCCCCATCCAATGCCCACGTGCACTCTGATATCAGAATCAGGTCGTTCATGTGCCCCGTAGCCGAGTTTGGGGCGCCCACAGGCTGTTTGGGCCATTGTATAGCACCTCCAGAGAGTTTGGGAAGATTTGTCCAAAACCCCGAAACACAGAGACAATTTCGGCCCGAATGTTCCACAAACGTCCAAAACGAGCCCGCAGGCCTTCCCAGAGTACATAGTTATGACCTTATAGTGACCCCAAAGTTTGGGATGTTTATGGTGTCCGCGACAGGACTGGACGTGCCATAGGGCTGAGTGAGTGCCCCGCTAGCATGTCGCATACTGTTCACAATGGGGCCATCTGAAAGGTGTCGCACATATTGGCTATTCCTCTCTCGCAATGACCCACTGCGGTTCGAACTACAGCGCGTACCGCAGCTGTCCGAGACATCGTGTGCATTACACTGTGATAGATCTAGGACTCAGCAGCGCCGAGACAACAGAGCAGTCAACAGGCAAACAGACAAACAGACAAACCATCACAAGCCCCAAGGCCACTCTCCGCACGAGCAAATGCCGAATCAGAGACATCATGTGCGGCGTCATACTCTCCAGAGGGAGCCACCGGACACGGCTGCGCCCCAGGTGCCAGTGACCTCGGCAACCGTACCATACTAGTCATACAATAGCAGAGAGCCTAAATGTGCGTGAATCGAGTATCTGCCCCTTTGTTGTGCTCGTTGGTGCGCTCAAACAGAGCTCAGGAGTACTGCAATAAATCAGTCGACACAAATACCTGCCTTTCAGCCAGTGGGATTGCCCAACAGTCCCTCTGGCCGCGTTCAACTGCCGAATTCGTGCAGCGCGGCAGCTTCCACACTGTAAAAAAAGAGGTCAAGGGTGCGGATGTCTCAGCTGCAGCCAATCGTTGCATGCTAGATCCATACATGCAGAACACTGTACGCACATTACCCTTGTGTTTGCAAGTGGCTCGCCCATGGAGTCTTCGATGAAGGCACATCCATGCAGACACAGCCACGCAGGATTCCTCTGTCCAGGAAGTTGCTGCCCTTGATTATGAGTTTGAGAGTGTTACACAGTGATAGATCTAGGACTCAGCAGCGCCGAGGCAACAGACCAGGCAACAAGCAAACAGACAGACCGGCCACCGTAAGCACCAAGGCCACGCGCCGCACGAGCAAATGCCAGAACGAACTAGCACCAGCTCGAAAGCAGACACTTGCACACCGCGCAGTACCATGCAGCCCACGCGCACACCAAACACACAGTCAGCACTCGCCGGACCCACAAGCGGTCGCCGACTCGACACTAGCAGTCTGCACGGGCGCGCCGGCGCGCTACGGCCATCTCTGAGGCCGCGAGGCACCGGTCCAAGGAG
This sequence comes from Ulva mutabilis, assembly GCA_900538255.1. Lineage (NCBI taxonomy): Eukaryota > Viridiplantae > Chlorophyta > Ulvophyceae > Ulvales > Ulvaceae > Ulva > Ulva mutabilis. Next base: position 1,459,059 of record UNSF01000001.1, read on the forward strand.
CTGCAGCCACAGCCGGCCCGGCAGCACGAGCGGTGTCCGGGAAGGGGGGCAGAGGAGAAACGGCGGAGGTGCGCTGGGAGGAGGGAAGAGGGAGGGAGGAGGAGGGACGGGTGCGGGGGGGGGGGGGGGGGGGGCCTGCAGGGCGAAATGGGTAGAGGGGGGGGGCCGCAGGGCGAGATGTGTGGAGGGGGGGGTGGGGTGGGGGGGGGCACGACGCAAGCCTATGCGCGATGGCCTGTCAGCGCCGGTTCGAGAGTGTGGTTCGTTCGTCCGCCTCTGCTCGCACGGGAGCTGTGGCCGATGAAGACTTTGGTCTGGCGAGGTACCTACCTAAGGTATTGTTTGTTTTGTGTGTGACCGCTCTTTCTGTGCTTTGGTGATGGCTTGCTGTATGCTGAGAAAACAAGCCAGCGGATTCTCAAGCATCCTGTCAGGCAAGCCAAAGTATCGCATCAGACAAGCAGCAGCATCGTGCATCCCATTTCTCAATCACAGGCACGGTGAATGAAGAACAATCATGTACTGGTGGCCGCACACACCACTCCCTAACAGCTGCACCTACAGTGCCTCCCAACACACGCCTCTTCGGCCTGCACAGTACCTGAAATGATGCGCTAGCAACGATGAGCAGAGATCTCCCCAACCAGTTTCACACTCTCCCCAGCCAGTAGTAACTTTAGCCTACCGCCCCAGCTGAACTGTGAGCTCCCTCCCAGGCTAGGCTTACCCGCACCCCGAGCCCACTCATGGTCACGTCCTGGTCAACATGAGTCACTGCCTGTGCGCAAACGAGCTCAAGTTATGTGTGCAATGGCTTATGATTTGAAGGTGGGGGTCAGAACTTTTCATACCAAGTTGACATGTGATGGGCCAAGTATGCCCACCAACATGATGCAGTGCCACACACGCGTGAGATCTCACTAGAAGATCCGTCACAATGGTAGGCTGTACATTGCAGCTCAGCAGTCTATCACCGTGACTAGGGTACGCTGCTGGAGCTCTTCGGGTGCCGCAGGAAGGGCAGCATGCCGGCTTGCGTGACATCATGGCGTCATGATGGTTTGCAGGTCTTGGGTTCCCTGCGAAACCAAATGGAAGGCCAACATCCAATTGAATTCGGATGGTGGGCTGACTGTCTTATTGTATTCGCTCAAGCCCTGCTCCAACCAGGCACAACATGACATGCCAACAAGGCACAAAGTGAGGTGATAAAGAAGGCTGTGCGTCGCCAAAAGGTTGATTGAGAGTTTTGAATATTGTGCTGGCCCTCCGGACGCAGCTGAGGTGCAGAGGCAGTCACACTGCCAGTGGGCGTGGCAGTGGCGGTGATTGTGGCACGAGCAAGTGGCGCAGGCGTGCACCAAGGGCATAAGATCTGATTCACCTACTTCTGTGGGCTGTGCAAGGCACGATTCACTTAGTTCTGCCACAATGATATTAGTGCAAGCCCGGCGCCTTCACCACTGGCGCGGCAAGGCCACTGAGCAGTAGAGGGAGGTGCACAAGTGCCCTATATACTGCATCCATGGTATCAGTGCTGCTAAACATCACAGGGGACAGTGCGCATAACTGCTCTCGGTGTTGTGCCTTGACAACGACAGGCTTTTGTATGTTCCAGACCATGGCATATGGCTGCATCATCACACGCAGTGAAACGTGACAGTGCATGTAAAGGCATGTTGTGCTGCTGTTGATATCATTCTTTGTTGCACAGAACTGCTTCAGTCAAGGTGATGCACTCGCTTGTCCCCACTCCTGAGTGTGGTTCTGGCTGTGGGGGAGAGAATCATACACTGGCGCACTGATGTCCCCATTGCGGCGATTTGATCCATATCCAGTCATGATGGTCACCATCGATTGGCTGTTAGAGTGGATTATGGACTATTGCCAACACGTGGTCACCTGCCACAGTATGTATGACCCATCAAAAGACATATGTTGTAGATTAGTAACGCTGCAAGAACCATGCTTACCAGCAGGCAGCCTATGATTTTGTTGATTTTAGATCAGGTTGAATGGACTTATAAGCATGGGCTGGTATAAAAGCAGGGTTCGATCCACCCACAGACGGGTCATCTGTGGACCATAAATGCACTTGGCCCTGAACCGGATTAAGCAGCAGCCCAGTGGCACGGTATGATGTCCACCTCGTGGTGCTTCACATGTGTCAGTACTCCTGACCGGCAGATATGGGAATGCACTCACACATAAGCCTGTATAACAAGATTTCCTTGCCAATTCGACAGCAACTTTGCCGGTGTCTGCTTCAGTGCATGTGTGGTAGAAACAGGCAGAAAATGACTTGATGTGCAGAGCGCAGAGTTACAGAAAGCAGCCCATCTGCATGTAGGAACTGCCGCAAAGTTGACCATCCACGCTCGTAGATGTCCGAGCCTGCTGCCTTTTGCTGCTGGCGAGCCCGCCTGCATCACTGCCAACAGCCAGCACTGGCCAGGCAGGTTGTGATAGCTCACTCAAGCCATCAGGCACAATCTCGCTCTCCGCCCCTGCAGAGCTCTGGCCAACATCCTCCTGTGCTATTGCTGACCTGCTGAAACCACCTTACAGCTTGCCCTCCTCCACAAGGCTCTCGAATCGCAGGAGAACAAATCCGACAGCGAGTCCCTGCAGGAACATTAGCAGACTGAGATAAAGTCGGGAACGCACAGCATACCATTCCATGTGGTAGGAACAAGGGTGCAGCGTTGAACCGGCAGCGTGCGATTCAGTTATGCTGAGAACAGCACAAGAACACAGAGGAGCATACGATGAGAGTCATTGAGATCATGGTACCAGCAACACCACCGATGAACGCAGCCTCGTTTGCTAGCTGAACGACCTCGACGGGGGCAGCTTGGCTAACAGTCGAGGTCCGGGCGAGCTGAATTTGCCTGCAGAATGCACAGATCTGTCAAGCAGTTCTTCTCGGGCGGAATCGTGAGCAATTTGCATGTGCACTCGCGCCACGACGGTGACTGCGCTGTTGATTTCCTCCTGAGCGTCACACTGCCGTCCGGTGTACCTTGCAGCTTGCTAGCAGCAGTTTATCCACATAACACATGAGCTTCAACAAGCGATGGCATACAGCAAAATGAAACATCAGCCGACGACGTCCAATGAAACGCATGTGTCCGCTGAGGGGGTGGTTCGTCGCCTGCGACCAAAGCGCACCGACTCGCTGAACACACCTCAAGTACACAACCCTATCATGAGTTGAATTAGTTTGGCTTGACAGAAGCGGCAGTGCTGTCCGTGCGCGAGGCTGTTGTGTGCACGTGACCTAGCGGCCCAACCATCAATCGCGGGCATTGCTGATCAACAACCCAGGGCATGTCAATGGACAACGATACGAGACAGCCGCAAACAAAGTCAGAGTACATATGAGTATTTTCAACGCCAGAGCTATGCCCTTGCTTTATGCTGTACAGCTTTGGCCGCACAGCTCGGGCGCAGGACCGCCGATGGGTAGCATGATACGTGAAGGAGCAGCCTTCACACCTGGATCCAGACACCTTCTTGGAGCCTTGCGCAAAAGCTGCGCGAGCAGGCAGAGCCTTCATGGACACGGCGGCAGCGATCATGATGTTGGATGCTGTGGAGTTGAAAGGAATGAAGCCGGGGCAAGATGGCAGGAGACTATCGAGATCGCTTAAGTCCAACATATTTTGCCGCGTTGCGTTTTGAAGCGTTGTCCATGCGTGGTTTGCCGCTGCAGCTTGATTTTCGCACGCTCCATGCTGGCGAAGTTCCTCTCCCCTCGCCACTCTCGTGAACTAGGCAGCAGTAAAACGCTTCGCGGTACAGCACCAGGCCAGTGAACTCACCCGCCGACTAAACGGTCGTGTACAACATGAGACACCGCGTTGAGTGGCAGCTATCGGTGTCGAGCTGTTCGGGCATGTTCCTATCCGAGGAGCCCATTACAACCGTCTGCTGGGGCAGGCCAGCCAGCGCTCCAACTCGTTTGAGTCACTAAGCATTGTTGGTGCCGTCATGAGTGGATATATGAACTTGAAGATAGAGACTCGGTCCGGGAAAGTCGTGATCGAGAGCCTTCGAGTCAAAACATCGGTGTGGTGTCGCAGAAAACAGCGTGTACTTCTCAGGTCGGGGAGTCCCTGTTTACGATGAAACATCGGCAAACTCCTTTCTATGTCTCCATGTGTAGTGTAATGGCTTGGTATGTTGATAATGGCGTCAGGATTGCAGAGCATCTGACGCCAGCTAGTAGTCTGGACCACTCTACTGTCAGACCTGCGGCCGTAAATCAGTGGTTGAGCTAATCCCAAGGAGCCTTGCCAAGACCCAATTTATAACTATCACAGATTTGCGTGAACATGCCTGTTACCCTCTGACTGAGCTGGATTGCGTATGTCCGAGCTGGATTGTGTATGTCACACAAACCATGGACCCGATTTGCAACCATGCAATCCTGATCAGTCATACAGCACAGCATAGGTCACACAGTATTGCATGCAGGCTACCACTGATGACTTGAAGCAGGCAATTTACGATGATAAGGAGCGGACAGGAAAGTACAGCCCTGTCCGGCAAAGGCTCACCCTGCCTCCTGAGCCGGGAGCCAAATCAGGGAAGGCTCTGGCTGCTGACCAGACCCTGGCCTCCTATGGTCTCGAAAATGGAGCTGTTGTGCAGTTGAAGGACTTGGGGATGCAGGTCTGCTGCAAAGTCTGGGCTGCGTGCATGAACTTGACCATCTGTGATTTCCAATGGTCTCTTCACACACCACAGCCATGCAGACAGTTGCATGTTTGCAAGCTCACTGCGTTTTGCAGGACATGCCTTGTTACAAACATCCCCCATAAGCATGCCTCATGGATGAGATTGCGTGTCGCTTGCATGTGTGTATCGGCCATGCACAAGACCCTGCAGGGCTTTCGAGAGAGAGGATGATATGAGCGCCTGGATGCAGGTCAGTTACAAGTTTGTATTCGTGATGGAGTACCTCGGGCCTCTGTTGATATACCCATTTTTCTGGACCAGTGTTGGCCGGTCAATGCTGCATGGCGTCACACGGGATTCACATCCAACAACTCTCACACAGGACCTGGCCTTGTTCTACTGGTCTTTCCATTATGCCAAGGTGAGCCCTTGCCACATTCACACTCTACTGTAGCAGTCCTGGCATGTGACTCCATGGTCAAGGAAGGAAACAAGATTGTGTCAAACCCGGCTGGACGAACCTCAACAGACCTGGTGCTGCAGCGGATTTACGAGACCGGAAACGTTCATGTGTTCAGCCATGCCACGATGCCAATCTTCAACCTGTTCCGGAACTCTGCATACTACTGGTTGTTCGCAGCGTTTGTCTCCTACAACATCAATCATCCTCGCTATACAGATCCCAACTTCTGGCAGACAGCGATCTGCTTTGGCCTCGCATACTGCTGCCAGGTGCAGCCCTGCAGCTCGTGCTTCTGCCCTGAATGCCAGCTTGCAGGTCTGTGTATGTATGATGACATCACCGTATCCATGAGGACATTGCCACCTCATGTGTGCAGCCCTGTGCTGCAAGAGCTCTTGTTGTTGTTCTGCTGCAGTGCTTTTGCACCACTGCACATATCGTGACCCAAGTGGTGGACGTGGTGGAAGCACAGCGTGACCCAATCCTGTACCTTGCACGGTGGGACGGCCAGATGCCATGTAGTAAATATGGATCGTGTGCGGACATCCTGCCTCGAGTCTCCCACAACGCACTTTGGAGTGCAGGTGGGCAATTTCCTCTCGCACATGCAGCTGGCATCGCTGCGGACAAACTCAACAGGGTACTCGATACCTCGAGGAGGGCTGTTCAATGTGGTTACGTGTGCGAACTACACATATGAGATCTGGGGCTGGATGCTGTTCACCTTGGCGACCCAGTCTCTCCCAGCTGCAATCTTTGGGGCCTGTGGGGCGTTCCAGATGGTGCAGTGGGCGATTGCAAAGCACAAGCGTCTGAAGAAGTTGTTCGACGGGCAGGACGGCCGTGAGAAGTACCCCAAGCGCTTTGTTATTCTCCCGCCTTTGTTGTGACTCTGCTAGGGAGCCGCACTCCACACCAAAAACTGTGCGGTAAACTTCCGCACAGTGGATGAGTTGCAGTGGAGCGTGGGTCGTCGAGCAACCCCACTGTGGCAGATGAGCCTCTCATGCACAGTGCTCAGTGCACCGCAGCAGGCGTGCAATGGCATGAGCAGCAGCTTGTGGCAGAATGGCACAGGCTTAAAAGCGTGATTGACCAGGACAGTCGTGCTGCGCCAGCTGCCTCCGGGGTACACCTACGACTGTCATGCACAGCAACGTGGCTCGTGCAGGGCAGTAGAGTAGTACCTGTACGTAGAGTGCTCTGCACGTCTCATTCCAGGGGCCTGTCACTGCTGGGTGGCACCAGATGGCATGTTATGGCTGGCTGCAGTTGCAGTGCTGTGTAGGCACAATGTCTGCTCCCTTATAAGGAGCTGTAGGTTGGTGCCACCTGAATGTGCCGATCATTCGATTACCAGTCCACAACTGTATTCGGTGACATGCTGACCTGCTGCCTGGCTCGTGATGTCCCGACAGACACATAGATTTGATTAGGATACAGGGCAGAACACTACGTCTGTCGCAAGTAAATGGAAACCGCGCGCAGGATCCGCCCAGCTGGTGCAGTGGCCAGGCCCATAACCAAGGGTTGGCGGTGCAAGAGATACAAAGTCTGTGGCAGTGCAAGAGATGCGGAGTCTGTAGCAATCCACCGTGCCACAGTACGGTTGCTAATACGACAGGCGTCTTCATGAAGAAGGCATTGGTCAACTGTTATCGATGTGGACTACAACAGTTGCACAGCAGCAAGCTGCTGCCTTTACAGTGTAGACGACTCTGTGCCTCCGCAACGCGGTGAGCAGCAGCTAATCACCGCCACAATGCAAAACCATGGCATGCTCAGCTATATCCCTGCTCCCGCGTCTGCCACCGCTCAATTCAGTGACGTTTGTTTTGCCACACACAGCAATTCTGACGCCTGTCGCAGCGGCAACAGCGCACAATTTGAGGTTCTGGAGCAAAGGCAAAACCCTATGTTAGATGGTCGGCTGTAGATGCTGATGGCGAAGACACCACAACATCACGCCAGCAACTGCAGTCAAGTGCCAGAAACCATCACCATACATGCACTGGCGACACATGCACATGGCTGCAATCTGCCAAAACAGCAACCTCAAACCCCCCCAAACAACAGGCGGGTCACAGACGCCACGCCACACGCGACTGTCTGCCTGAAACGTGAAACCCTTTCCTGTCAGGCACCGGTAAGGGTGCCCACGAACCGCCAATACAGCGGCTTTGCAGCGCACCCTAGTCAAACCACTCCTTGCCATACCCGAAGGCAAGGAAGTCTTCCTCGTACAGCTTGTACACCATGTCACCGATCTTCTGTGTGTAATAGTCCCGCCAGAGCTCTGTGGTGCCGTCATCGCGGGTCTCGTGCAACCTGAAGTCCCCGCCTGCCTCCGTCACCACCGGCACTGCCTCCCCGCGCTCATCCATCATGCGTGTGTAGAAATCTGCGCACGACATCCCCGCGGGGCTCCACCAGCACGAGTCCCCACTTGACGATGCATGTGAGCCGACATATGTGAGCCCGTCTTCAGTGTCACGCCAGCCGTGCTGAGTGAACTTGCGCAGCCCGAGGCCGTCCTCCATGCAAGGCAGCCATTGCGCCATGTCTTCGATGCGGAGGTAGTACTCGTAGTTGATACCGTAAGAGCAGGCGCGGAGCGCGAGGCGGAAGTGCGGGTCCAAGTGGGCAACCCCATGCTTCCGCCGCAGCAGCGCTGTTACAAACTCGTGGAAACTTGGCCGTGTGGCTTGCCAGACCTTCGTGGGCGGCATGCCCAGCGCTGCGTTGACATTCTGCATGCAGCTATGGTCCTGGAGAGCGGCATGTGTTCACGGTCAGGTGCATGTTAGTGTAGGCGGGATGGCACGAATATGGCAGGGCGCTTGTGATTGGCATTGGCATCAGCAGCGGAGGCTACCATACTGCTGCATAGGATAACAAGCAGGGCACAGTGGGCTGATGCTGATTCGAACGCCGGGGTGATATGAAATCCATGGCTGCTGCGGGAGGGCGATGCATGTTGTTGTGGAGGGGTCACCTTAACGATCCAGTACCCGTCCTGCCCCATGGGCACAGTCATCTTGTTGAGGAATGCTGAGAGAAGTCTGATGTATGGATTCCGACTTATTATGAAGGATGGGTACGCGTCGTATGTGGGATGGCTGTTCATCCGGTAGTGCCACACCGTTGGGTAGATGTCAAACTGTGCATCCCAGTGCTGATCCCTGCGGCACGTGCTGCTCTGTGAGCTTGGATCACCAACCTGTGTGTCCTGTTCATCAGGGCTAGGTGTTGGATGTTGACGGAACGTACGTTGTGCTTGGCCTCGGCTCCTCTGGCAATCTGATCAGCATGTTCATCAGTGAGCGCAGATTCGTCGACGCAGCTCTCGGCACCGTGCACATCATAAAATTTCTGACTTCTTCTGTCTCGACGATGACGGGGTTGTTTGGAAGATATGCTTCTTTGGACGTTGCACAGAGACGATTTGCTGCTCCAGTGACCCCGAGAACGCTGGCAGTGTCGTCGCGATATGCCCACATCAATGCTTGGCACTTGAGAGACATGCTCCCTAGGAAGGTCCGGTTTGCATCGTCCAGTTCCAGGTACCCACATAGCGGCGCTCCGCACAATTTCTCCCCGCTTTCGACCCGCGCTTGCACGTCTGCTTTGCACTCTCTTGACGACAGCGCGTCGCAAGGGTCAATGTTGAAAACGAAAGTCGCGATCACATTGAACAAAGCCACGATAGAGCAAATGCGTCGGCGAGACGCTCGCCTGGTACTCATACCGACATAGCAACGTAGGTGTTACACGGAGATGAACGCAAGAGCCCGGCAGCGAGGGCAACAGCAGGAAAGCAAACGACCAAAACCCCCGAAAGTAACAAGGAGCAACTGCCTCAGGCGGAAAGCCACAACGAACCGATGAACCGAGCAACGTAGGTGTACAGCATGGCATTCACATCGACCGCGCGGACGGTGACGGTAGCCTGCAAAGGCTCCAAATCGATTCAAACGGTCTTCAGGACTCCAATCTTAACCAAAGGTTTGAGAATCGGTGGAATTCTGGTTGCATGTCAATTGCAGTGCCTGCTCGAATTTATTGTCGACAATGCATGCATCGCATCATCGATGTGTTCGGCGCTGGTCATGACCGGTTATCCCTCGGCATGCAACAACCTCAAGAGAAGATCACACAAATTTTAGCATGCCAATCAGCTGAAGACCGCAAAAATAAGACGTTCATTGAAAGTATCGACGGAAACACACGGTACTGAGTTGGAAGCTGGGCATTGCGTTGGTGCAGCCGTTGCAACGCAAACTTACACGGTAGTTGAGCGGCTGCATGCGTATATTTGTAGCCCATGCATAGTCTCCAGCAGGCGCTGAACCCCTATTTCACACAGTGCCCGACGGTAAGGAAAGGTTCGTCCCAAAATTTTATTGTCGATCTAAGCAGGCAGCGACGGCTCCATGTAGAGAGTCTTTGTTGGTGCCACTGGGATGAGCAACATGTGCACAACAAGCATGATCCATGGCATTGTGTACTCTTCAGTGTGCTGTAGATCCTGCAAGATCGCTGGAACACCTTCCATTTATTGGAAGCATATGCAGTTTTCCGAGTGTCTCCTCCTCCGGTGAGCCTCCATATTTAAGTGCAGTATGTGGTGCCCCGCAATACCCCCCCCCTCCAATGCGAGCCTGGCGGCGCAGGTCCCCCAGGGCGGGGCGGACCAGTCAGTGCAGTATGTGTCTGATCTGCAACAGTCGCATCCGCACACGTCAGACCTCCCAATTGCTCTCATTACGCAATCTGCACACACACACACACACACACACACACACACACACACACACACACACACACACACACACACACACACAAAAAGCAGAATGTTTTGGTTGTTTTGTCTCCTGCTTCTTTCCCTCGGCGCTGCTGAGGCCTTGATCTATCACTGTGTGGTAACACACACACTCACGAGAAGCTCTGGAGGTTGAGCAAGGTTGCATTGTCGCATCTGGCTGATATTGCTGTCGAGTGTGGCATGCAGGACCGGCCGCAGTACATCACCAATGTGAAAAGAGAACGGAGTGTAAAGGCAATGCGCTGTTATTCAGCATGAGCTTGCAGATCATGACTGGTGTGTCTGGAAAGGCAGCCGTGGCGGGCAGAGTCCGCCCGGTTGATAAGTTGTGAGGTAGTCAGTTGGATGTGCGACTAGCATGACTGTCACATAACGCCACCATGTAAAACACACGCGAAGCAGAATGTTCCTCTTTTGCTCACAACGTGGGCCCTCTTGTGTTGCTCAGTTCCATGTTTGGCCCTCACAGCATGGTGCACAGAGGAGTTGCAGATCTGGCGGTCACACAGGAGGTGGTCCACAGCGATGGGCATGACAGGGAGATCCCTGCAGAGCTGCCCTGAATGCTTGTGCAGCAGCAGGACGCCCCCAGGCCAGGCCACAGCCAGCCTCCGGGGTCTGGGCTAAACTGGTCAGCAACCCCGCCACCCACTACTACTAACTTCCCATCACCTCAGCCCATCACCTCAGCCGATGCACAAGCATGCACACAGACGAGGCGTGTGCGCCATGCTGGTCCGCCAGGTATCACAAGCCAGGCACGGCATACACGCCACCCACGCGCCCTGACGAGCCACTCGTTTGTGCAGCTGTCTGCAACAGGGAACACAACCGCAACCGCGTGAGCCCGGGCATGCTCTCTGTAACACTGCACGGGCGCTGTCAGCCGTGAACAGGATCACGAGCTGTCAGAGCCCGGCATGCCCGCAGGCAGGCTGCTGTGGCCCGAGAGCGTTCAGAGGCTTGGCCGCAGCGTGCCGCTCACACCCCTGCCGGCCGGCCTTTGCCCTTTCCCTTGCCCCCCTCCCAAAAGTTTTCGGGCGGCAACTGGCACCAGACCTCTTCGCAGAGGTGTGCGGCGCCGTTGGCATTAGCCCGGCGCGGCCGGAACTTTGGGGGACCGGCCGACACGCCGGTCTTGAGGAGCTCCGCAGCTGGGGGCAGCTGCGAGGCGGGCACGAGTGCGCTCGACGCCCCCGGCAGCACGTCGGGGGCCTGTTGAGAGCCCTGGATCGCCAGTGCCTGCTGTTGGGCCATGCCCAGGTACCTCCAGTCTGCATAGCGCTGTTGGTGTGGATGACGCTTTCCTCAGCATGGTCCCGAGCAGACTCTGCTCAACGTGTGTGGCGAGAACGTGCGATGTTGCATCATGGGCCACGGGTGGACCCACCAAAGCAATGAAAATAGCAGGTATCCCGTTGCCACATTGCATTTATTATGCGCATGCTCGCCATCACGCCCCACATGCAGCCCAGTGTGGGTTGCAGTGCAACTCCCGAGTGCAGGGGTAAGTGGTGGTGCACACTCAGTGCACTCCGACCGCCTGATTTCAAAGCAAACTGCAAGCACTGTATCCAATGGACTGCACATCTCGTCAAAATCCGTACGATAACACTATGCTGGACGCAGGGCAGGTGAGTGCAGTGGTGGGGTTACAAAGTGAGGGTGCGCGCCTGTAGCCGCAAGGTCAATGGAGGATCGCTGCCGTTCGGTGAGCGCTCCCGGGAAGAACTCGATACCAGTGAGGCTCTCCAGCATGTCCAGCGGCACACAGAATGATGTCAGTGGCGTGTTGGGTGGTATCGGCCGGTTCGGCATGGCAAAGGCGCCAACTGATAGCTTTGAGCCCCCGGACTCAGACTTGTGCTCCGCCAGAATCACCTTGAAGAAGTGAGTGGGCACCGCCACAGCGTTGGGAGGCGTCCCTGCACAGAGTTCCGAAGGAATTAGCTAAATAGTCGTGCTATGGGCATTTCACATCACATCACTGCTGTAGACTCCCCTGACTACAATGCTGCGACAAAGCCTGGTGCTAGTGGAGGAGACGATGGATCGCACGACTTCTGTGCTCAAGTGCAACAATTGCTAGCAAGTAACATGGCTTTGAGCAGCTCCAATGTGCGCACCTGTGCCGCATTGAACGAACCATGCTCATGCAACTCGTCCAACCAGCTTACCAGTGGTCCACAGGCAGCCTTGCACATTTGTACAGGGGCAGGCTGTCGCGGTGAGGAAGACCGCAGCACCAGAAGGGCTCACGCTCAGATACTGCGGCGCACCAATGAAGCTGTGGTTGCTCTGCAGGCCATTGTTGGTGAAGAGGGGCGCAAAGATGGGGCCTGTGACGATGTACACTGCCTCGCTGCGCTTGTGCACGTTCTTCACAAACTTCTCAAACCGTGCCCAGTAGTCCTGATTGAAGCCCTTGCCTACCTGTATGAAGGCCACCGCTTGTATTTTGCTGCTCGTGCCGGGTCATGCTCTTGGTGCGGCTGGGTCAAGTTGCAGGTGGAGGAGCAACCGGGCCAAGTGCACACGGTGCAGTCAGCTCTGCATCTCGATGGGCATTGGGCAAGATGGCAAGATGGCTTCCTGCACCCAAATCAATGCAGCAGATGCAAGGTCTGCAGTGAACTGACGGGTAGATTTTCGCATGAAAGCCACAGCCGTCAGACTGCACTTCAGAAGCACAATCACCCTCTCCACGGTGACCCTCACGGCCAACACTATAGAGCTCCAGCGGATGCAAATAGCGTGAGAAGAGTGTATACAGTCCAGGCATGCAGAAGCAGCAGTCCGCTCTGTCATACACTATCATGTGCATTTGCATGCCACTTGCTTAGCCTGTTAAGCTAGCGTTTTCCACCAGAGTTGGAACTGCAGACCTCGATCGTGAAGTCATGTCCCAAATGAATTGGAGTTCGTGGGCATCAAAGGCACGCGTGGTGTCAGTGTCTTTGTGAATGCTCCTACAGTATCACATGCAGCTGGGAAAGCGCGCACACCAATGAGGATGGCATGCCTGCGGGGCCATGTTGGTCAAGTAGAACGTGTCATCCATATCCTTCTGATCATATGTATGGTTCATACACGGTGCCATGTGGCCACGGTCGTAGCCGCTGCGTGCGTAGTCCTGCAGTTTGCTCCGGAACCTCTGCGGGATGACCTGCACAGTCCTGTCTGGCCTGACATCTGAATGAGCGCAACTGTGAGGCTCCAACATGTGCAATTCACAGCGCCAGCATGGTGGGGCATGGTATGTCTTGTCACTTGGTCAACACTGGAGGCTGTGGCAGCCACTCTGTGCCCCCATTTGCAGCTTCGCCAGGGGTTACAGTGAACCACGGTATATCGCAGTGGGGTACAAATCGTTGACGACACACGTACCAGATCTTCCTTGAAGACGTTGTCCCGCTTAGCTTCACCATGAGCAGTCTGCTTGGTCAGCTTCTCCATCACCCATATTGGGCATCGCGTTGCAGGATCAAACGCGACCACGTAGCCAGGGAACTCTCGAATTCGTTCTTTGATGGGGATGCCATACTTGTACACTGGATGCCGCTCTGTGAGGCGCCCCGAGACTGGCGCACTGGGTGCGGTGGCAGACGGCCTCTGCGTCTGCAGGAAACCATAAGCTGCAGCTGCTCCAACAGCGGCACCGACAGCAGCGCCGATAGCTGCATTCATCGGCATCTCACGGTTTGATCAGGTGTAGTGGGAGGCCTGCCTCGCGTGCTTGCTCTGTTTCTCAGTACGTCAAGGCTTTGGGTTGTGAACACGCAGCGCTGCAGGAGCCGCGCAGACGGCAACGACCCAAAACCAGAGCTAGCCTGCACATAACATATGTATATATATGTCTCTCTCTATGCTGCAAGTGATCCAATCAAACTCCTACTTGCCCCATTTTGTGCCGGTCGCGTTTGCGGCCTTGCTTTGAAAGAGCACTTTCGAGAAAATTGGGCGCAGATCACTTGCATGTGAGACGTACGAAAGTAGTTGTGGAGTATCCTTATTTAAAGCGACGTGGTGTCTGATCTGCATGCCCCTATAGGGCCGTACCGCGGTCGTGCATAATCGACGACGGACGAACATTCTGTACCTCCGCAGCCACAGACGCTGTTTCCGCGAAGCGTGGCCTTTTAGGCCAAGTGCACAGCCGCAATCTGCTGATACACAGCGCTTGCATCCCAGGCGCTGAGTCTGTCGAGCTGCCCGTTTGTTGTTCACGTCGATCCAGAACTCAGTGGGGTCTCGCTACTTACACCGACCTGCAGCGACTTGCTCGCATCGTGAAGGGCAGGGGCGTGATACGTTGCAGGAACCTCAAACAGCATAATTTGAGATGCTTCTGTTAAGTGCTCGTCCTCAGGCTAGTTTGGCGGTTCAACGGCCGTCCAGGAGTGCCAGAGCGACTGCTGCCAGGTGTGCCATATAGCACAGCGTCCGGATCCTGATTCGCTTGCATTTTGCGCTGAAACTCATTACCACGTGCTAAGTTCAATGTGCCAGAGTTTCAGGTCCCGCACATGTGACGTGCATGCGTTTCAGACCGCAGCTCTGCGTGGAACATCTTTTGACACACACCGGGTGACGCCACAGTCTGCTTGCAGCCAGGTCAGTCTGTCGAGCCGACTATAACCTTTCACATGTAGATGTTGAACTACCGCAGAGCTTGCATTCATCATAATTGAGGTGTTCGCGAATGGCGCGACGGTGTGCCTGCTGAGCAGCGCCTGCTGCTGTTTGCCAACAGCACGCAATGCGCCTGCAGTTCGATTTCTAATGAAAACAATATGCTCTGTAGGGACCTTTCGTTCCATCGCAATGCATCTTTTGTGGGAGCGAAGGTCCCCGCTGGTTTCTGCCGCGGCCGTCCGGCGTCTGGCAGGCGAGCATCCATAGTTGTGCGAGCCGACTACTACTCAGCGCTGGGAGTTTCAAAAAGCGCAAGCAAGAAAGAGATCAAGTCGGCGTACAGACAGCAAGCCCGGCAGTATCATCCGGATGTGAACAAAGATCCAGGCGCAGAGGAAAAATTCAAAGAAATTTCTGAAGCGTGTGTACCTCCAACACTGCAGTCCCTACTGTCTGTGTCCATCACTGGTTCCTCGTACGGCTGCAAACACGTCCTTTGGGTTGATTGTTGCCAACACGTTTGTATCCCGTTCACGGAACTACTTACCTATGTATGGTCGTGCCAGTAGCCAAAGGCTTGTACTCTGTACACATTGCTTATCTGAATGCAGGTACGAGGTTCTCAGCGACGATCAAAAGAAGGAAATTTACGACCGGTATGGCGAGGCCGGTCTCAAGGGTGGCATGGGCGGCATGGGCGGGGCTGGTGCTGGCTTTAGCAATCCATTTGACATCTTCGAACAGATCTTCGGCCAAGGTGCTCATTCTAGACCCCTCCCTATCACAAATCCAATCTGCACTTCATATCATGCTGGCTGTGGTGGTAGCACTGCGCATTTGAAGCATGCAGCCACAAGCCAGCGCTGCTCTGCGGCTGCAGAGTGCCATCCATGAGAAGCTGACCACAAGCTCCAACAAACAGTGGCCCTCTCGCTCTATTTGTGGGCATGCCTACAGGTGGATTCGGCGGAATGGACGGCATGGGTGGCATGGGCGGGATGGGTGGCATGGGCGGTTACAGCCAAGCCCGGCCTGGCTCAGATGAGCAAATAGAGGTGCAAGTCAGCTTCGAGGAGGCCGTGTTTGGCACAAAGAAGGATGTGGACGTCAACCGGCTGGCAGAGTGCGACACATGCGACGGCACCGGCGCCAAGCCAGGCACCAGCAGCAGCACATGCGGAGAGTGCAATGGCTCTGGCCGGGTGGTCTCCGTCATGCAGACACCCCTCGGGACCTTCCAGCAGATGCAGGTGTGCCCCGAGCAGCGGATGCTAGCACCTGGCCCGTGCTTCAGTGCCGGACAGAGAGCATGCGTGCCTTGCTGACTGGCCTTGACGGGTGTTTGCACGCATCGTGTGAAGCGGCCCTGGTGCATCGTGTGGCAGTGTACTGCCTTGTTGGGGGCGCAGATGTGCGCTTGATCGGGCTGCTGCAGCTGTCGTGAATCCATCGCAAACCTGTGCCGCAATGCGGCCAGCGAGCCAGCTGCCAGGGATGCCTCACACTTGTCTCACTGCTGAGATTAGACTCGTCTGTGCGGCCGAAGAAGGTCACCTGCAGCACCCACCTGCAGCCTCCTCTCTCGAGCCATCCATGTGCATCCTCATCCGCATCCGCAGTCTGCGCTTCACCCCTGCCTTGCTGGTTTGTGCCCTTCCGCACCCACCTGCTCACATTCAATGCAAAGCTGCCACCAGATTCCTTGCAACCCCTGAATTGCATCAGCTGAGACCGGCGCTGCCATCATCGCTGCACACGTGCCCAGAGCTGCCATGCCGGTGCTGACGGCAAGGTGCGTGCAGGTCTGCCCAGCGTGTGGGGGCACCGGCGAGACCAAGACGCCGTGCAGCGCCTGCGGAGGCGACGGGCGTGTGCGCAAGACGAAACGGATCTCGCTGACCATCCCGGGCGGCGTCGAGGACGGCACCCGCCTGCGTGTCGGGAGCGAGGGCAATGCCGGCCGCAAGGGCGGGCCCCCGGGAGACCTGTTTGTGTATGTGTCTGTCAAGCCGCACCCGGAGCTCACACGGAAGGGGCAGACCGTGTACTCGGACATCTCGGTGCGCCTTGCTGCTGTCTCTGGCTCAGTTTGCAATGCGTGCTGTGCACAGGTGACGTGGCACTTTACATCAACAGCACTGGACTCAGCTTGCTTAAGCCTGGCAGCTGGTGTGGTGCCCGCGGTGGCCGTACGACATTGCTGTCCGTTGAACAGTGTTTAGTATGCTGCGGTTGGGAGGCGTGTGGACGTGGGCCCATGTGGGGCCTGAGGAGGAGCATTGCATGGATCACAAGTGGCCATGAGTAAAAGCCAAGGTGGGTTGAGATGTGGATCTGCGGCCCGGATCGGGTGCGGCTGAGGTGATTGCCAGTGTGCAGGTGCCATACCTTGATGCGATTCTTGGCTCGACCGTGAACGTTACCACCGTGGACGGGCCTGTGGATCTGAAGATCCCAGCGGGCACACAGCCAGGGACTACATTATTGCTGGCCAAGCGCGGTGCCCCATCTCCGGTTTCACGCAGCACGGAGCGAGGGAATCACCATGTCAAGGTGAAAGTGACAATTCCCAAGAAGGTCAGCAAAGACGAGCGAGATCTACTGGAAAAGCTCAAGGGCATCCACAAGGATGGGAAAATTCACATTGGGCCATTCTCTTTGTAGCACAAGCATCTGTTATACGCCTGAGCACTGCGGTTTGTGACATTGAGCCTGCAGTATAGGATTGCAAAGGTCATGCATGCTAGTGTGAGCTGTTTGGCTCATGGAGCCTGTGTGAGCCCTGAGCTGGTTGTGGGGAGCAATGTGTCCCGGAAAGTATTATAGCATGCAACTGATGCTCCTGCGCACTGTTACAATCCGATGGTACCCACTAGTGAACCAGACAACGGCTCAAGAGGTCGAGCTAGAACTAGACCACCTGCGACTGCATCGTGTGCACATCCTATCAGATCTCTTCTCCGCCAGCAAGCTCTGCGAACAGGTCACGAACACTGAGGGGCACACTGCAATGAGCCTGCGCATAGCTCCAAATGAGCCGGCGACGAAATCAGATGAATTCGCTTCCCAGACCACAAGTTGCATGTATGTTTACCATCGGGATGCATGTAGTTGATGCCTCCCAAGTGCGCACGGTCAACACAAGGGGTCAACCATGATCAGCTCACCAGTGTGCGATCTGCCCATCGGGCCCAACAGCCACATTGCGGTACTTTTCATATTGTCTGCATTTGTCCATCACAGCCCACTCCCCAACAGAAATGCGGCGTGTGTACACATGTCATCAGCATGGCCTGCAGGCGGCAGGTTTGCTGAGGCAAATGTGAAGATTTTGGCGGCGTGAGAGTATGCTGACATGGCGCTGACAGTAGTCCTCCTCCATGACCAAGCCATATTGGTCCTTCAGAATGGCAGAAAGCACGAACCAATTGTCTTGCACGTACTCGCAGACGTTGTACTTCTGGTACAGACAGTAGTCACAAGATGGGCGGACCTGCATCACCAATGTCACTGTGTCCAACACGCTGCTTATATTGCACAAATGAATGAGGTGTTGCAATGCTCTGCGAGCTGCACAGTCGACAACCAGTAGCCAGTTGTCCACAACCGCAAGGCACCAGAGCAGATCAACATTTCAGGTGTGATCTGCTTGAGCCCTATTCCGCAATTCCAATTTCAAAGACCCTCCAAAAGAGTGGCAGGTTTGTCTCCCTGACAGCACAATGCTGATTTCCTTCCAAGACAGAGTGCTGAAACGCTGGATGTCAGTAGAAGAGTCTCACAGTGAATTCAAATGTCCAGCCATATGCTCCACATACTTTGACCACCAGATACTTGTTTGACGTGTACGCCTCTCCCTCTGGACAGTTGTTGATGGACACAAAGACCTTCCCAACAGACAGAGCACGGTTAGGCGGCATGTAGGCTAGCTCCAGCAGTGTATCAACAATTTCCCTTATTTTCGGATTTGTGCGAAGGTACTTTGAGGTCCAACGGAATCCATCGTCAACTGGCGCAGGGATGCAGGGCTGCAAGAAAATAAATCCTTTGTCTACCAAGGGAACCACGCACCACGAACTGGGGCACTGCTGCCAAATTCACGCGTGGCTGTCCAGGGCCAAAGCGTTAATCGCACCTTCACGCTTTGAACGGCTGTTGAGGGGCTGCACCGGACCGTACGGCAGCAGGGATCACAGCATGAAGGCTTGCATGGTGATGGGCACCGAGGCGGTGGGCAGCATGGTGGTGGACAGCAGGGCGGTGGGCATGGCGGTGGGCAGCAGGGAGGTGGGCATTGTGGTGGCGGGCAATGAATTGGACGGTACACCGGGCTGATCACCCGAGCGCGTTCAGGTGTGTCCTTGGTAACGGGTGTGGTGGGAGCGAGTGCGGGTGACTCTCTCCCCTGGCGGCCGGGCGACACATCGTCTGTGTCTGGCAACTTGCCAATAGGGGGTATCGCATCTGACTTCTCTCCAAGCAGCTCCTGTGTGCGAAGCCAGCTCTCCATTCCATTGAGCTGCATAGCGAGTTTATTAGTTTGTGCATTCGTTCAACCGAATCGCAAGCCATGTGAGACAAAAGATAAACTGCGAAAGAATTGAGACTCGGATGGAGCTGCTCACGGCACCCCTTTGACAGGGAACCGTGCTGTCCGCACTCGAAAGGACCACCTTGGTCACATGCAGGTATCAACTTGATGCTGTGCCTAAACAAGAGCATCGGTGCGGGCCATGCTTCGCTTCCCAACAAGGTTGCCGGGAAGTGGGTGGAGGTGGCCGGCTCCATTCGCGTGTGAGTCGGACACCTCACCTGATAAAACCTCACTTCCTGCATAAGTTCACGACGCTCCGATGCCATGTGAGGCAGCAATGTCCAGCCATCTCGGAGGTAGTTCAGAATGGCTTGGAAGAACCGCGGGTCTCTGTCGATGAAGACATGGCCCGAGGCGTCCTTCAGCGTAGGCAGAACCCCACGAACCTGCAGAGCCAATTTAGAGGCAGGTTCACGCAATACTGTCTCACGCGCGGTGGTGAAGTAACAACCCGCGACGTTCAGGCACACGACGGGAGACTCCATGATGGCTTGTTGACTTCCAACAGAACGCCAACAAAGACTTTCTCACATACGGCGCTCTCTTGCAGGATATATCATGCGGCTGTGTCCTGCCCTCGCAAGCCATCCTGCCGGGGGCGTCCGGTCTGGGTATCCGGACTATCGCAGGGATCCTTCGCCACAGAGCTCCAAAAGACGCGTTAGACCATCATGCAGCTGGTGGAGGTGCCGCACAGGCTCGAACCTCGGCTCCAATCACAAAGACTCAGACATGTGGCTTGCTTGAATTGTGTTACACGGTCTTACGGGTAATCGCCTGCTAAGCAGCTAGGCGGACCGGCTGAGCTGTTGGCAAAAGCTTGGACTAGGTGCAGTGAGATGTTACCGGATGCAGCAACTGCTAGTTGTGATCGCTGACAATTCAACGTCCTCCAGGAGGCTCTGCACTACTGCTGTCTGTTTTGTGGGGGATTCTTCCCGGGTGCACATCTCCGGAGACAATCTGGCGATCGTGGTGCTCCAGCAACCTCGTGCATCTTCCTGGCCATTAGCACACCATGCGCCTTGTACATATCCGCGTGCCTGCGGCGTGCCCAGCTCACCACGTGTCTCGGCCATCCTGTGACTATGTAGGGCTCGCCCGCGAACCCACTGAACTCCACTCACAGCGCCACAAGCAACATCTGACATGTGGCTCTGTCCAGCATTGTGTGGCATC
Source organism: Ulva mutabilis (assembly GCA_900538255.1). Taxonomy (NCBI): domain Eukaryota; kingdom Viridiplantae; phylum Chlorophyta; class Ulvophyceae; order Ulvales; family Ulvaceae; genus Ulva; species Ulva mutabilis. The sequence goes on from UNSF01000001.1 coordinate 1,479,438, forward strand.
TGAGGGACTTGTCTGCTGGTGGCACAGCTGCTCTGCATACGCAGAATGGAAGCTCATTGAGCAGACTGCCCCATCGATGCAGTCTATAGCAACAGTCACAGACACACACCTTGACGGCTGCTCCTGACTGGTACGCAGTGTCCACTCGATGTCTCTGAGCCTTGGATCCACTGCGAGACAAGCTACACTTGCAGCGTCGCACGACTGCGGTGATCCGATGTTGTTGCTCACTCGATGCTGCCTCACCCTGAGCACTCGAGTCCGATGCCTGTGGCTGCCGCACGCCTGTGCATGTCAAGCAAACACGGGTGTCCGGATGAAAGTGCTGCGCTAGCTGCATTTTGGCAGGGCTTGCTGTGTTCTCCGCGGCAAGGACCTCTCTCAACCGTCTCAGTTCCTCCGGCACCTGCAGCCACACAGCATCAGGACACCACATAGGACTGGGAAAAGAGACAAGGGAAAAAAAATCCGAGCATCACGTCAAACCCAACCGGGCATCGGCCACAGTAGCCCTACAAACAGGGGCGGAAGAACGAACAACACTGATGCAGCTGCAAGACCATAGCCATGCACGCGCGGCCTTGTCTCCCCATGCAGCGGCCATGTGGCACGCTCTCTAGTGCATGGACACGCATGGACAGCTTTTATCCAGGCCAGCATTTGCACATGCACATTGCTCAGCATGTGTCTGGCGCCGCTCAGCATGCGCATGGCAGGTGGTCTCACACATGGCCAATATATGTAAGATGAGCTTGCTGTGAATAAGCGCCCAAGGACGCATCAAGCGTGCCTGTACATTCGTTGAAATTGCACCAGCAGGCATGCACAGCGCGCAGTCTGCAGCCCTAGCTCGTTCACGGCTCCTGGGGCGCGGTTCGCCGGAGCTGTCAATGGCCTAATCGGCTATGGCAAGTAATCAAGTTAACATTTACATGGGCTTACATTTACGGCAGGCACGGCCGTACCTGGCGCTCAGTCGTCGCCTTACGCCAAGCCTCATTGACCAGGCGGCGGTCAAACGGCTGCAGCAGCGGCCTGCGTACGCCCGGCGCACGCATGAGCGCTGATCGCGCTGCAGATGCGTTGCCCAGCGGCCCAGCGTCGCCAGCAGGGTAGCGCTGGCCCTTCATGGCACGAGCAGGAGCATATGCACCCGAGTCCATCAGGTAGTGCAGGAACGTGTTGGCGTGACGGAGGCCAGCCTGTTGATCTGATGCACACTCTTGCCAGCTCAGTGGCTTGGGCGACTCCAGCCGCGGCGCCAGCTTGCATGCTGCTCGCACGAGACGTGTGATTCCAGCGCGCCCCAAGAAGGACATGTCCTGTACCAGAACAGCTACTGTCACCTGCTGCACGGGTGTACGCCCTCCCAAAACATTACCCAACTCGGTGTTTGTGCCCAAGCATGCCCGGGAACACCTTGCGATGCACGGGGTGCCCCACAAGGCTGTGCAGGCTTGCTTTTCGGGCGCATGGACGCAGCCTGGATCTTGCACCACACTCTGCGGAACCGGTCATGGTCCCGTACGAGGGCTGAAATCAGCATAGACAGGTCGTGCATACCAGCCAAACACATAATCATACAGACTATTTTGTGTACCACGGCCCGCTCATCGAGCACAGCCTGTGGAAGCGGCTGTGTCTCTGAGAGCAAACAGGATCCAACTCGCAGGGTTGTTGAAGGCATGAGGCGCACCGAAACGCTGAGGCAGAACGCCTCGAGCGGTGTCTCGGCAATGATCGTGTGCGGGTGCACTCCGCCGTGCAGCAGCGCCTGCTCTCCAAACATATCCCCTGCCCACCGCCGCCCGACCACGTCCATCTCCTCTGCTGCACGGCGCACCCCCGCACCCGCGCCACCCTCCCCCGCGCCGGTACCCCGCAGAATAGCCACTTGGCCACGTCGCAGCAGCATCACACCCTGGAGCTCTGAGCCGCGCGATGCGACCACGGACCCCTGTGGCCACAGCTTGAGCTCCATCGCATACCCGACGTTCTTCTTGTCGACGTCGGGCAGCGCCGCTAGCCAGTCGATGTGCGCAAAGATGCGGAACTTGGCGCGCATTTCCGCGCTGTGCTTGGTGCGCAGGACGGCATCGTATAGCGCCTTGGGTACGACGATGGTGTGGGACTCCTCAGTCGCGATGGCGGAGGCCGCGCGGCGGTTGGTCGCGTGCAGCTCCATGAGGGCCATCTCCCCCAGGCATGCGTATGCGGTGACCACGCGCACACACTTGCCGTACAGATCCTGCAGCGAGGCCGACGGTTCTGTGCACCTGGCGATCCAGCCAGCGATCGAACAGCTGCACCATGCATTCAGCATGCATGGCCTCAGAACGGATGCAATGAGATCGCGAGACACAGCGACATGGTTTGGCATACATACTGGCCTGTGAACCGTCTGGTTTTGAGCATGATGGCGGAAGGTTCTGCCTGCGCATGCATGCCTGATGCATGCAACACGTTGATCGACCACTACTTATGATAGAACACACAGTGTGCTGCCCATGCCAATCCGGCAGTCAAGAACACATTCTGCTGCAGTGTAGTGGCTGGTAATGGGGGGGTCGTCTGTGGTGCTAGGGGCCGCGGCAGTCCGGAGTGTACATCAGCGAATCATGGCTTACGTGATGACTCGGTCAAAGCGCTATTCTCCTGCCGAGCACTAGCAAACCCCACCATGCTTCCCCTCGCACCGTCCAGCCATCCACATGCAGATGATATTGCCTGATGCAAAGCACACACGCCCAAACATTCTGATGTGCAGGTTGACCGTGTTGCTTGTGTTGGTTTGTTAAAATTGGTTATGTTCTGTCTTCCCTCAGCGCTGCTGGGGCCTTGATCGGTCACAGAGTAACACACACCCCGACATGTACCTCATGTGTGGCGAACACACATGCACATGCATAATCCCAGCGTAGACGTGGGGTGCTAGGGCGTGGCCGCACCTGCAGGCGGTCCACTTCATTCTCTGTCAGCGGCGGCTGCTCGTTTCGGCGGCCTGCTGCCGCGACATCGTCCCCCTTGCCAAACACCGTCTTCAGGATGTCAACCAGCGTGCGCTGTGCGGCCGCTGCCAACCGGTCCCGCCGCTGAATGGCCGCGAGCGGCAGGGCGCCGCCGTGGGTGTCAATGGCGTACTCCACGCGGCCCCGCAGCGTGTCGGGCTCTACCGCAGCCGCAGGGCTATGGGGGGTCGGGGCAGCTGTGGTGTCACGTTTTCCAGCACGGCCGTCCGTCTCCTTGCCGAGATGCCACACTGTCTGCATGCACTAGCGCGCTGGTACCGCACTTCACGCAGCGAGTAGAGCAGCTGCCTACCAAATCGCGGGTTGACAGGCACTTTCTCCTCCCATGCCAAGCAGAACAGGCATCATGTCTGGGCACAGATCCGCGGGAGCAGGTCGGGCACAGACAGCATGCACTAGCAGTATCAAAATTTACGTGTAGCACCATTGGGCACCTGTGACCACCTGTGGGCATAAGTCACTGTATGGTGCAGTTTTCACAGACCTGTGACAGATCATTGTGAGCAATTTGCGGCTCACGGGTGTCACAGGTGTTTCACGTCAATGTCGATACTGCTAGTGACGCCTCGACAGGTTCCGACCTGTGCGCAGCGCAGCATTCTTGTGCGGTGTGTCTTGGCATGCTCACAGCCCTGGCAGTAGCAGCAGCTGCCCGACAGTGTTACCCGGAGATCGATGCAGGAGCCCATCAGGGAGGGCAATCCCAGCAAGCCGCCGGCAGCAAGCAGCATGCAAAAATCCATCAGCCACAGTACACCGCCACAACCGCACACCAGTGCCATGCACTCGACAATTATACGCGGCGCATGTTGGGTTGGCCGAATTCCGACGGCACAGCTTCTCATGATCCATGGGTTGCCCAGTGCCCAGAATCACAGGTGCAGTTCTCGCACTTTGATCACGGTCTTCGCAGCACGTGCTGCCTCATGTGCTCTGCTAGGCCGGTGTGACTGGTGACTGGCCTGGGGCCTGTCGGTGCTGTTATCTGACTCCAGGGAAGGCAAGGGCGACGCCTCAAGACTGCCCTGCACGTGTGGGCCTGTTGCGATCCGGCCTTCTGGCCTAGCTGGTCGCGGAAAGCTGGGAGGCACAGGAGACATTTGAGCTGATGCTGTCAAGGCCTGACGCAGCTGACAGGCTCCATATTGGCTGATCACATATGCCTTCCCTGCTTGCGAGCAGCATGTGCGGCCCGAGCGATAAGCTGGTGTGCAGTTTGCAAGTGCAATGGGCGGGCCAACAAGACCCAATTCCACCACCAGATGTCACCTCATCACAGGCGCAAACGCACACAGTGGCAACAGGACCCAATACCAACGCCAGATGTCACCTCGGCGCAGGGTCGCAGGGCAAATGCATACAGAGGCACAGCATCCACACCGAGGGTCTCCGGAGTCGATGCGGCACATCAGCCACGTCCACAACGACCAACGCCTGCCGCATTCCACGGCAGCCCCTGCCATACCGCTCGCTGATCCGCATTGTGGCCGCCCGCTCACCCCGCGGTGCCGCAGGCGGATCGTCATAGTCGGTCGTTCCTCGCCCCACCGCGCCACCAGCCCACGTCGCCCGCACAGCATGCCCCTCTGTGAGGCTGCTTGAGCCATGGCGGGCCCCGATCGCGTGCTGGCCACCTTGCTCGCCTGGCAGCATGGTCATCAATGACGCGGCACCATCCAATCCTTCCAAATCCTTCCAATCTCCGACGCTATCTCCACTGCTGCGTGAGTGCCCTGCGCCATTGTATAGGCCCACAGCAAAGGAGATCCTCCTGTCTGACACGCCGACGTGATTCCCATGATGAAGCAGTTGCTTCGTATTTGCAGCAGCTGCCTCAGCAGTCCGAGCGGCTGTGTTGTCCATGGAGCCGACGGCAGCTGCAGCGTGCAGCATTGGTGGGGGTGTCCCGTGCGGACTGCCTTCCCCAAGCTCCGAGGGCAGCATGACACTCAGATGCAGTGATTTTGCCTGGTCCTTCAGCCGCGCCGTGCCCGCTATGCTCCAGCTGCCCCGCGCTGCATGCTTGCTGGCGGAGCGCGGGGGCCGCCGCCGGGGCGGCGGCTGGCCCTCGAGCTTCTGCACGATGAAGCTGCGTGCGCGTGCGACGCGGGACGGCGGCGTTGCGCTGCGCGCTGCGCCACCGTGGAAGGAGGTGGAGCGTGCGCGGTAGGTGCGGTGCACCACGGCGCCGTCGCCGTCGACGACGTCGTGTAGGCACGAGGCGGACGACTCGAAGGTGAGCGCGCTGTCCTCTGCGGCGACGTCGTCGGCGTCCGCGGCCAGCGGCACCTCCACGGCTGCACCGTCCGGGGCCTGCAGGGACGTGGAGTGCACGAGGTGACGCCAGTGGTGTCAGTGGACATGTCATGCATGTCACACGTTTGCAAGTGAACATGAATTGGTGCCGTGTGGGCTGTCTTGCAGGGCTTGTATGTGAGTGGGAATGACATGCATGGCCTCCATGCACATCGAGTGTAAGAGTCTGAAGATGTTGTGGGGTGATGGAGCAGGCGTGGAGGGAGGGAGAAGGAGACGTGATACACAGTTGTGACCTCGTGATGGTGGCCAACAACAGCAATGTGTGAGACGGCAGAAGTATGGCTTGGCAGCGCTGGGCCTTTGCGAGGGGCAGAGAGGGGCCATGTACATGGCGGCAGCTGCCGCTGGTGGGAGCGCACAGCAGAGAGGGCCTTGAGGGAGGGCGGCACGTGCGCCGGCCAGCGGCCGCTGCTCTGCGCGATGACAAACTCGTCCTCGGGGATCTTGAGGACGCGCACGGTGCCGCGGGTGAGCAGCGCCATGCGGTCGCCGTGGTCGCCCTGCCGCATGAGTACGCTGCCCGGCAGGTGCACCTCCGCGTGCGCCTCCTGCGCGAGCTTGCGCAGCACGGCGGTGTCGAGGCCGGCGAGGAGCGGCACGCGCACGAGCTCCGTCGCGAGCTTCGAGATGTCGAGGTCCGTGCGGTGCTTCGGCGCCTTGGTCGCGATGGCCGCTGTGTGCGCCGCCTGATACGGACTCTGCATGCACACATGCAATCTGCACTGCTCGAGTCATATCAACAGAGACTCGGCATGTTGGAGCTGCATGTGCATGTTGCCGGAGGGCGAGCGGACAATCTGCATTGCTCCAGTCGAGATGAACATGAGGTTCGAGTCGTGTCCAGGGACGGTGAGTGATGGTGTTGGGGAAGCATCACAACACGGCATGAAATCCATGTGTGGCGGCGGCCCGTGTTGTGTGGCGGAAGCTATGATGGGACTGCCCGCAGCAGTGGCGGCCATCATATGCTTGTCAAACATCGGCAATCCCTTTGATGGCCATGGCAGAGTGGAGGCCCTGGGCCGTACCACCGAGCTTGCTTGTGAGACGGCCTGGAAGTGCTGTGCTGTGATCTCCAGCACGCTGCACGGCTCCACGGCAATAACCGTTGAGTTGCGCCTGAGCGGCACGAGGCGGCCCATCGGCCCGGGCGGCTCTACGGGCCCCCCGCGCATGCCGTGGTGCAGCGCTCGCTCCCCGATCACGTCCCCCAGCGCGAGCCGCGCAACGAGCGCCCCGTGCTCTGTCACCGCAGCCACGCTCGGCACCACCGCCGCCGCGTCTGTGCCGCCTGCACCAGCCCAGTCCCCGCCATGCCGCCCAGCCTCGGCACCGTTGTTTGAGGAGCTGAGCCCCGCCAGCGCCTCGCGCGCGCACTGCACCGCTTTGAGCGCCCGCCGCGCACCCCCCCACGTCGCCTGCGCCTGCTTCCCAGCCGCCGGCATGAACGCAATCGCCGTGAACGCCTGCAGCCGGCTGCTGCGCTCGCTCAGCACAGCCTTCGCCGCAAGAAAAGACCGGCCGGCCACACCCCCGGATGTCCTCAGGGCCTCCTCCACGTCCCCATCGGCCAGCCCATCCCCCTCGGCACCTACCGGCGCCATCAGATCCGACTCGCCAGCCTCTGACTCCGCGTCTTCCAGCACGCTCGCAGCGCGCGCGATTGGCAGCACCATCGACGACCGAGCGAGCTGCGTGTGCACCGCACGCTCCTCTACTGAGTCCATGCGGCTGACCTGCGCCGCCTCCCGCCGGCCCAAGCTCCTGTTCCGCAGCAGCACCATCTCCCCTGGCATCACCCTGCCCAAAAACGACGCCTTGCCATGTGCGCAATCGTCCCCCGCCCCTCCCTCCCCCTCCCGCTGGGCCTCCGCGTCAGGCTGCGGCTGTGCCCGCAGCTCGCTCTGCAGCAGCGCGTCGCGGCGCCCCTCGGCAGCCGTGGCAACAGCTGCGAGGAATGCACTGCTGGTCTCCTGAAGGCTATTCCGTCGCAGGTACCCACAGATACCCCCGACAGTTACCGCGCCCCCCACCGGCCGCGTGTTGCCACTGGCTTTGACCGTGTGTGCACCTGGCACATGGTGCGTCTGCAGCGGCGTCGTCAGTGTCAGCAGCCGCGCAAAGGGATCTGGCCGGCGGAACCGCGAGGAAAGCGCATGCGTGTCACCGCTGTCTTCAGGCGATGGCATGGCGATTGGTTCAGAAGCAGCCTTCCCCAGAGCACCCAGGCCACTTTCCGGTGGTGGTGGGAGGTCAGCGTGCAGGGCGACCAGCCGCATGCGAGTAGGCTTGGAATCGCCTGGAGACTGGTTGGGCTGCATCGGCATGCCACTCCGAACCTGCAGCACGGCTGTTTGGCATGTGATAGAACGGCTGCAGCTGCTCAGGATCGGCCTGGCGATGTTGGCATCAATCGGGTTGGGTGGTTGTCAACGTGTGGGGTCGTACAAGATGTGCGGCAGATTGCCAGAGACTGTTGCCGGGGCTTGCACCAGCCTCCATACTCTGAGCAGCAGCATGTGCGAGGCAGTCCAGCAGCAGCCCGCCAGTGGCAGCAGATGCTGACAGTGTGGCGGCGGCCAGGTCGTCCAGTGCTTTTGCTCGGGCAGCAGCGATGTCCTGTGCCGCCGTGTCTGGTGATCGGTTATAGTCTGCACCATCGGCAATGAGGGTTGGGGTAGCTTCTCAGTCGTGCACCGTGCCTGACAGCACGCATGGATATCTGGTCTTCTGCAGTTTTCTTCTGTGGGTGCAGCAAAGGCTTATGCATGGTTGAGAGCGATGCAGGACGCTAGCAGTGCTGACAGTGCATCAGGGCTCAGGTCTAGCGATTGCCGAAATCGAATGGGTCAAGGTCAATGATGCAGGTGGCCGCATCCTGATGCAGACCGAGCATGGGCTTTGATATCAGAGAACTGTATCAGGGAATGCACGCAGGGAATGCTGAGGGAGGTCATGGTCTAGCTCCTCTGTATAGGAGCCCTCAAAACTTCGCGGGCGCGCACTTTCGACGGGATCCAAGCTTTCAATTGAGACCCTGCTTGCTTGGATGTGTGGGGTTGCTTGGTGCGTGACTGTCTTCTTCTTTCTGTACACCCTGGCATGCCCTGACAGCAACACCAGCAGAGAGTCAGCCACCCCATCCTGGATGCATATGGGGGAACCCTCAGCGACCTGCCTGACATTGGCCTTCGCCGCCAGGAGCTGTACTGTTGACGGTCGCAGGGTTGCAAAGAATGGAATCCGTCGCTCCAAGTATCTACAGCTCTGGAGTGGATCGCAATTTGGAGAATTGGCAAGCACTTGGACCGGATCATAGCACGCTATAGATTTCATATCTTGGATAACGGTACCTTGCAACACGCACGATTTCCAATGGCTTCCGAGCAGCACACTTCATTTGGAGAATTCTGATAACCTCCTCTAGTGATGCATGCACCCTCCTCACCACTGATCGGATCAGAGTCAAGAATTCTTCAAAATCAATGAGACCATTGCCATCTACATCAAATTCAGTAACAACCTGCTGTACCTGTTGCTTTGTAAGTCTCCATTGAGTGGTTCTGCGTACAAGCACATGCAGTTGACCCATTGGTAGTCACCACAAGTCTCGTCTACACGTCAGTCCCCAGTAGCCGATACATATCGCAGTATTTATGTTGGTAAGCAATGTTATGCGATGATCGTGCCATATGACGCTCTCCTGCCAGCGTGCTGTAGACAGTGTAGAAGGCTTGCCATGTATGTGAGCAGCATGCTAGCATTCATCAGCTATGATTCAGCTGGGTTGCAGTAAAACATAAATGGCACCGGCTGTGGACCAGCGAGTTCGCCATGGATATTCGGATAGGCGTACCCGACAACCTCCATAAGCTCGGCGACCGATACCGCCCCACTTCCATCCACATCAAGAACGCTGAATGCAAGCATGAGCTCTGTTATCTCGTGCTGTGCAAGTCCGTGCTGCCTTGCGAGTCGATCTAGGGTCTCGTCGTCAAGGCCAGCGTATGTCGTCTCAATGCGGAGATCTCCCAATACACTTTGGTCCAGCGAGGACTCTGTTTGCATCCCCATCTTGCCTTCCATGTCCAAACCAGATTGACCAGCTGCTGGCGGGGCTTCCTCAGGACGGTGCAATTTCACATCAGCCTCTTCGTTGTGTGCTGTAGCTCCTGACATTTGCAGGTGCGCTGGTGACCAAAGCAGCACACAGTTGGTGTCTATACGGCATGTCTACGACCCAGGCCTTGCGGCTGCAAGGCTGCGCACCACGCAGAGGCAACGCATGTACGACAATGTCGGTGCATGTGCATGTGCTGTTGTTGTGCATGCGGTGGTACACTACACTGGCATGAAACATTGTGACACAGCTCTGCTGCGCAGACACAGCGCCATTTCGTCAACCATATGCGACTGGGTCAGCTTCAGACACTGAGCCAAGACGTCTCTGGCACTCCTCAGAGTTGATGTTGCAGCCTGTTAGTGGCGATCATGGCAAGTTTCCTGTGATAGTTTCCTGTGATGGCATGCGAACATCACCACATCATTGACACTGCTTACAAGAATAGCGCCTACACTGACGCAGGTCAACCCAGAATGATCTTTCTGCGCGATCCTGCCATGCTGTTGGGCCAATGGATACCAATCGTGATCGTGCACGTTGCCTCCCACCGCGGGCTTTTGGTGGTTATATGCCGCGTGGCCAGTATCATACCAATGCATTCAGCGGACCAGAATTTTGCTTGTGCCATGTGCCTGGGTGTACTAGGCTGTACTTATATTCCCCCCACGAGCGCGCAGGCCGTTGCATGTTGTGGGTGTGCACCAGTGAGCACCCTCCTGTCGCGCGATATCGCCGCCACACTCTTGCACAATGTATAAATCAGCGTTGCATCAGAACGCCTACCAGCCGGAGTCCACGACACATACAACAGTCCGCCATGAAGCGACCGTTTGGTCCTCTGCCAGTCATGGCTTGGTGGTGTTACATCTGCCACATCTTCGCCAGATTTAGTCCAGAATTTGAACACGTATACATGTATTGCAATCCATGGTGCCTGTCACACCAGCTGTGCACCTGTCCAGTGTATTCTTGGTTCGCTGCATGTGGACGCAGATAAATCGCTCCAAACGTCATACTCTATTCAATACTCGTGCATGCAGCGCTTCAACCAGAGGATCATAGCCACTGGAGAGTGTCGAGGTGACCTCCACAATCTGAAAGTTCAGCCCTGCTGCTTGCAGGCTCTCCAGCCCCAGGAGCAAGCCAATGTCACCCATTGGCAGCGCCTCATCAGCCTGGTCACAGTGTGTCAGCACAATGATCACAGGCAGCTTCTTCGGTCCCTGCAGCTGTTTAACTAGTTAAACGATGAACTTGATTCAATGCCAGTGCATACAGCTGTGTCAGTATTAGATGCCTAGACTATCGCGCCCAGATCATGGCGGAAGTACAAATGCAAGGCTGCTGGCTAGATGAAACCATTATCTGCACTGACACTTCCTGGTTGGCCAGTTCAGCAGGAGGCTAGCAGGAGCCCAGCAACGCTGAAGTCAGCCGAATGAGCCCACTGCAGGCAAGACGTATCCAATTTGTCACGCATGGAACACGCAATGAGCCTGTCGTTTCAGACGTGTGGCTGGACTTATGCATGCTTGCATTGCGGAGTGAGAATGTCATGGCGGCACAACTGTGCTGCAGCATTCTGGGCTTTCTGCATGCCACTGTAGACTGACTTGCATGTCAACAGATTCAACGAATACAGTCTTGGGCAGTTCACAGTGATGCTCACATGATTGGATCGTGTGCGTCAGTATTTTGGGGTACTCGAGTTGGAGGGCAGATGCGTTGCGTCCAGGCACGAAGGATGATCGGGTCACACCACGAAACTCTCATGCGCAATGACACTGTGGAGCTCCATGGCTGCACAGGATATTTCGGATTTCGCTGTGACATCAATGAAGTACAGCAGGCCTCCTGTGCATGACGGAACGTAGTGCAGCCACAGGCCGCCAACAGCAGAGCCAACTTCCGTTACCCGCAGCCGTTTCAAAATGTTCCAGCTCTCCACGCCAGTTGTAGGCTGGCAGGGCTTGCATTCTGAGTGTGCCTGCCACCCTGTTGCACCAGGAGCGGTATCATGTGGATGTTCATCGGCTTGCAAAGCACCCGAGAAGCGGGCAGCTTACCTTGCATAAGACACCGTAGACAAGTAGATTTTCCACTTCCCTGCGGTAAGCGTCCCATATCATGAAGGAGCTAGCGTTTTTGCTAACTGTGACCAGGATTTTGCGGTGCTCCGCACCTGCTGTCCCAGCGCCAGCAAGATCAGCTTGGCTGGCTTCCGACAGAACATAGATGCTACAGGTTCCAATGCTGCAACAAGCTATCCGTTACTGGTTTGCGAATGTCAAGCTTTGACGGAAGAATGGGGTCATGCCATAGGTGGTACACTCACTGAGCGCACACACTGTCTGCCATGAGCAAAATGCGTGTGGCTGGCGCTACTAAGTCATTTATACCACCCGAGTGACTCTCTCGTGGGATATGAGCTGTCGTGCGGTCGACTCGCTGTAATTATAGCCATGTTACGATTGTGAAAGACATGTCATGCATGAGCTGAGCAAGCGGTTCCTCATGTGTGATCACGCCCCAGATGGGCCAACATCGCAACGAGGACGACATTGTCTGATCTGAGTCTCACATATGAAAATTTTGCTCTGAATCATTCCAGATTTGCCGCGCTCGCTGGTGCTTGCACTGCTTTGTGTGTGTCCTGGCGCACGTTGCGCTCTTGAAGTACCGATACACCGCTGTTGATCATCGCCTCAGGATGACAACGCAGTGGAGAGATTTGCCACATGATGTGCTTGCGCAAGTGATATCGTGCCTGCCTTCTGATGATCTGCCACAGGTTGCGCTCGTGTGCCGGGCATGGAAGCATGTGGCCGATGCTTGTGTTCAGAGCCTGCGGCCACGCACGGTACCTCAGGTGCGCTAATGGCAGTCCTGAGCCTTTGTTACCCAACATGAAGTACATGAATCCACGGCAGCGAGGCCAGGCTTACCCCCAACATGGTGTACACTGTCGCATAGGTCACCTGGGCAAGGAGATTTCCTGAGTTAATTCGCCTAGACCTGACAGCCGCTTCATACGATGATGCCAGTGCTCTCTTGGAAGGTGGGACATACTGGTCAGACAGCGAGATAGATGAGCAGTGGGGCGATGCTGAAGCGCTGATACCTGTGACAGTATCTGAACTTGCCTGGGGATCGGCACACTCGGATGACCTGATCACCAAAGAATCCTTCCGTGCGTCCGCATCAATCCTCGCAGGACTTGGACTGCCCGGAGCGAGCCGATGGCATGCAGTCCTGGCATTTGCGTCCCGCCTGCCAGCCTGTATGGGCCTGAGGTCGCTAGAGCTCGTCGGTATGCGCCCTGCCTCAGTGCCAACGCCACGTCGCAATGGCGCACGCCTGCACTGCGTCTTCTGCGACTGTGACCTGGCAACGCATGCTGCATCATGCAGGCCAGGCCGAGACATACGCACTGTGCTCGTACGCGATGACAGCCCCACAGCCATGGGCTCGCCTGCTAGAGGGCCTGCAACACCTCCGCCTGACCAACAGCAGCGACTGCACTGCAGCAGCCGCCGTCTGCATCAGCCTGGCATCTGCCCTCACCAGCCTCCACATCACTGGCAGCCCCTGCGCCGTCGCGCTCTCAACCGTGCCATTCACAATCCCGTACATCAACCCCGAAGCCTCCGTGCCCTCCCCGGCGCCACCTCAGCCACTGCAAGAGCATGGCATCATCCCTGTATCCGTCGCCGCCCTCCAGCTCGTCTCAGCTGCAGCCCTCGCCGCAAAAACGCGGATGCCCTGCCACACGCTACATCAACCGCCCGGCAGCCAGCCCCCGCCGACCACAGGCAGCACTCCACCAGTCCCAGCTGCGGTGCCTGTCAAAGACCAGGCCGTCATCCTTCCCGCCCTCCGGTCGCTCACCACCGATGCCAGCCACCTCACCATGCATGGCTCGATCCTTGTCCTCGACCAACACCCACCATCAGACCTGCTCACCACACTACCCGACACCATCGACCACCCGCAGCCGGAGCCGCAGGCCTCCACCCCCTCAGCCACGGTCTGCCTCACCACCGTTGCAACTGCCGCCGCGGCGCGTGCGCTGACGCTCCCAATGACCCCCCCCTCCGCCCCGGCACGGCTCCTCGCCCACCCTCACCTCTCCCACATCACCGCGCCAAAGGCCACGCTGCTCACACACACAGCCGCCCTGGAACCCCTCGTCAGCCTCTCCCTCCGGCAGATCAATATCGGCAACGCCGCCACCCACCAGGCTGCTCCCCTTGCCACCCCCCACCTGCAGTCCTTGACATTCCCGCCCCCATCGAGCCCGCTCAACGGCATCTCCCGGACCCTCCCGCCACCAGGCACAAGCCTCACCCTCACCCAGCTGCACCTCGTGCCACCGCAGCGCACCACGCTGCCCTTCTCGGCGCTCGCGCGGCTCATGCTGGACTGCCCGGCTCTAATCGACTTAGACGTGTCGCGCTGCATCACCGCGCCCCCTGCTGCAATCATCGCGCCAAGCGCCACCACCCCGGTGCACTTCTTCCTGCACATTCAGCCGGACCATGACGCAGACGCCTTGGACAGCGGCTGCCGGGGGCCGCCAGCGCGATTGCGGCGCTTTGCGTGCGATGAGGCGCCGGGCTGCCTGTATCTGCTGTTGCTGCTAGACGGCGTGCGGCCCGTGCGCGCGCTGGAGCACGTGTCTGCCAGTCACGTGCTGTGCCTGCCGGGCCGCCTGCTTGCGCTGCTATCCCGCCAGCCGCGCCTGCAGAGCTTGCAGCTCCTCCAGACCTCCAGAGCCGTGTCCCCGCCGCAGGTGCGTACCTGATCGTGCATGCCAACTACGGCTGTAATCATGACGCTGACCTGCATGGATGACCAGTTGGCCGGCGCCAGCTCCCTGAGTAGCTTTCATCACACCAAACCCGGGTCCAATGCGGGTGACAGATCAGCAGTCTCATCATCACAGTGCCAGCGCCGGACCAGGAGTGTCCTCCTTTTCTGCACGCGATTGCTGCGGACCGCATTTGTGCTCAGGCCAGCAAGGCAGTCAGCACAGTCGGAAGTCCGCAGCAGGAGCCCAGCAGTCTTACGAGTCTTACACAGAGATCGACTCAGGACTGTGCCGGCCGCGCCTTGCCGGCTTTTTTGATCCCGGCCTTCCCCTCACATCGCTGGGATGCCACTACATCAGTGTACCCTTGGTGCAGGACACAGCTGTGCTAGCCCTGCTGGCCTCCACCGCCGCACTCACGTCCCTCACGCTCTCCCCTTCCACCCCCAGCTGCGCCCAGGCGTGCGCGATCGCTCTCACCGCCGTGCTGCCCTGCCTTCGGGGCCTGCGCCAGCTGTCGCTGCCTGACGTGGCGGCCAGCCGCGGGGCAGCGCGGCTGCTGAGTGCCCTGTCAGTGCTGACGGGGCTGTCATCGTTGACACTGTCGCACGCGGATCTTGACGATGATGACGTGGAGGTGCTGGTTCAGGCCTGCCCGAGGTGCGCGTGTCGACTGTGTCCCATGCATGACGATTTCGTGCCTGCTCGCGAAGCGACAATCAATGTCATGCATCATCATACAGCCATGCATGCGTTTGTGCGACCAGAAAGCATGGATCCATCACACTAGCCGTGTGAACCGTGCGGTGTCGCCGTTGAACAAGGCAACAGTGTCCAGAGGGCTTGATACTGACAGTTGACACACCGGATGTGAGCACTCTGTTTTGTTGTTGCACTCCATGCTGTAAGCGCTACATGCGGGCGCAAGCCACCTTCGTACGCAGCCACTTTGTCCGCACAGCAGGTGCACGAGTATCGTCCATCTACCCGTATGGACTGTTGTCCAGTACACCACAGCAGGCTGTGATGAGTGCATCATGCATGCGCCCATGCAGGCTGACGCACCTCAGCATCGCACACTCCAGGGGCGTCACCACCGCCGCCGTGCACGCCCTCCTCCGCCTCACTGCCCTGGAGTCCCTAGACGTCAGCAGCTGCACCGGCCTGCACGACGCCTGCGGCCGCGCGCTCGCACGCATGACCACGCTCACCGCGCTGAGCCTCGCATGCACGTCGTGCGGCGCCGCAGCAGCGCGGGACCTCGCAGTCCTGCCGAGGCTGCGGCACGTCGCGCTGTGCCCGCACATGGAGACGCACACCGGCCGCGGCAAGGGCGGCAGGGGGCTCATCAACCGTGGCTGCCGCGCAATGCAGCAGCGGGATGACATGGTGCTGGAGCTCGTGCAGTGCACACGCCTGCGTGGCGTGACCGGCTCGCCGTGCCTGTTGGCCAAAGCCCGGACGCGGCTCACGCATGAGGGGCTGGCCGCTCCGCTGTGGATGATGTAACGTGGCTGCCTGCACCGCCAGACTGTCACGCGTGCCAGGGCCGCCCTCCCTGGTCTGGGCCAGGTCAGCATGTGACATGTCACATGCAGCTGCTCCTGGGCGCCCTTCTCTTCTGGGTCTCCTTCCGCCGATCCTGTTCTGAGAGTGTGCGCCAAGAGCAGGGCTGGGTGATTCCACCTCCATTGTGCGGCACTGCAGCCAATTTTGCACAGAGGCAGACCAACGTTGGATGACAGATGGCGACAGCAACAGAGGGTGCTGCGTGACTGCTGGTAAGCGATCAGCTGTGTAATTCGGTCTGAATGTTGGGTTTCGATCGATCTGTCTGTCGCGTAGCATTTGTGATTCAGCCCACCTCAGCCCAGCGTCAGCAGCACCAGCCTGACGCAAGCAACATTACACTGTGTTTACCAGTGAGTGGTGTTGCGTTCTTAGGTAGAGGAGCGCTCACATAGGCCGTCGACATTGCGATTGCGCGTCTTAAGGTGTTGTGGTACACGCCAGCTCACGTGTCAGGCCACACTTTGGCCGTCTTTCCAAACTCTTGTATCAGTGCAACAGTTTGCTTCATTGCGCCCAAACTAGACTGAAGAAATCAGATTCTGGCATTGTCCGAGAAAACATGCCCTTGACTGCCGGTGTGTGTGTCTAGCCTCCTTCACTGCTGCAACACGCAGGCTCCATGGTGCTACACAGATATCGACGCAGGAGCTCGTCCGTAACGGCAGCAACAAGCAAGCAAGCAGCAGGCGGCCCGCAGCAAGCAGCAACACGCAAAAACCCCGCAACACAACGCACTGCAACGGCCGCGCACCCATGCACACCACCTCCATCACACCCGTGCTGACGCCACGCGCTCCACCCAGCCACACCGCGCACCACCACCCACGGACACACAGCCACGCCCGAGGGGGCGCACACCAGCCCAGGAATGCGCCTCTCGCTGGGAGCACCGGCTCTATGGTGCCATGGTGGCCGTGGTTCCCGTCCTTAGTTAGTCTGGGTATCCTCTGGCAACAATTCATTCGTTTGGGGACATACGTTCGCGGACCTGGTGTCGAAGTCCCGTTGACAGCGACACACGCACAGGACAACGGTGTCAGCCCAGCACAGGATAACGGTTTTTAGCACTCTGCAGACTCCTTGGTGTTTCACGATGTACGTCTGCATATTGACTCGTGGTACTTCTTGACTGGGCTTCATCGTCAATTGTTTGACGGGTACGTACTGAACACCGGTAGCGTGCGCAAGGGTGCACACCCATCAGCTGGTATCTGACAGAGTTCACAGGTGCTTGCGTAGCCGTACTTGCAGACTATCGCCCACGGTATCTCTGGTATCTGCGCGCCTGATCCCGGGCCGGAGCTGTAGCAATAGGTATGCAGATATCTCGTTAGGGCTCTGTGCTAGGCTGGTACCTCTGTTCACGTCGGACGTTCGCTTGGACCCAAATTACGACATGTTACACGCAAGGTAGTCTTGCCATGTAGAATTTAATCTAGCCTGTGCATGTTCAAAGTTACACTTATCGACTCTACAGGTTCCCTATACATGTTTCTACGTCTGCGATCGCGATTTGTGTAGCACTATGCACGAGGCGCGAGATTCCATCCGCGCGAATTCAGTTTCGGCGCAATAGATTCCCAAAATAAGTGGCAGCAGAACAACTTGCGTCCGCTCTCGTATCCATCAGCGGGATAGTCTACACCTCCGGGGATTTCTTGGCGTTATGACCTGCTTCAAAATTCAAACTGCAGCTAGTAAAACGCCGAGCCATATCACGTGCCTGTGATGAAGAGTGTACAGAACAAACAGTGGCGTGATTCCATAGACAACATCGAGGTGCGTGCTTCAAGGCTGAGACTGCGCGGAACTGCAACCAACTCACGGGTACTCGTTCTCGTTGTCCTTCAAGTGCGATCCAGCACCAGCTACAGCTGTGTGTACCGGCGCTCTTGTCGCTCCTCCGCGATCCTCAAGGCCAATGAACTGCCAAAAAAACTATAATGTAATATTTTTGGCTTTGACTGTTAATTAAGGCTTGGAATAGGCGGACTGTACATCTTCGGACTACTGTGGTCACGAGCCGAGCAACTCCATGATCGATATCACCAATTGCAGGCTAACGTCGCTATCTTACAGAGCCTTCATTCGTAACAAAAGACAAAAGAAATTGCGAATCGATATCACATGTAAGCCTTCAAATGCTGTAGCTGCAGTTTCGCCGCCTGCACCAGTGCTGACTCATCGGACAAGCACTGTCTGTCCGTGCAGCCTTGGTATTCAGTCCATCTAGAACTAGGGAGCGCTGCGACGACGGGCTACAAACGCAACGCATATGAGGACAGGACCTTCATTTCTCTGCACCAAGGTCAGAATTGCTTCGCCTAGCATAACAAGCGAGAGCCGGGTCCCTGTGCCTCCCAAGTGTTCAGCAGGATGCAGACTGCCCTAGGCCTGGAAGCTTTGTGCTGCCCAATATCCCAGGAGCCATTCCAAGACGATGGTCCTCAGCGCCCGTGCATGCTGCCATGTGGCCACACGATCTCCTTGGCTTCACTGCAGTTGGTGCGATCTGTTGATGCTGCATCAGTGCATATGCATTGTGGACGGAATTGGCCAATTGAAGACAGTGCATATGATTACTAGACAGTGATTAATTCAAACTATAAATCACTCCCATTGGGCGTCAAGGCTCCTATTGCACCGGCCCACAGATATATCCGCCACACAGCCTGTGCCAAGCGCAGCACCTCAACACCAGTCCTTGTCAATTCACAGTGCACACGCCTGTTGTGCAGATGCTTGCTCCAGATGTGAGTCATGCCTGCCCGTTCTGCCGCATGGAGCTCCCGCACGCGGACTCCCACAAGTATCCGGTCAATTATGCCATTCTCGGACTCTTGGCCTCTGGGCAGCCGTCGCATCGCTCCGGCGCAGCATCGCCAAGCTCAGGCGCTCCCATCGGCCCCGAACCGGTCATGGCCACCCCGTCCGGCCCAAGCAGAAACGCTCATGCCACACAAGATGCCACCGACTCCACCCCAGCCAATGAAACACCAGCCCCTGTGTCACCCGCTGGCGGCAGCCCCTCCAGCCACCAGGCACGCTCACAGAGGCTTCTGCTAGTACCCCAATGCACAGGCGATGCAGCTGAGCAGGCAGTTCCTGGTGAGCTGGAGCCAGAGGGCCCTGCAACCTCACTTGCTGTTGACTTGGAGCCAGGTGCCGAGGCGGCCACGGCAGCTGCCCTCCGTGGCAAGGGCATAGGGGGCGTCTTTGACACCCTGCCACCCGAGGTGAGGTACGCGCTTGCAATGCTGACGATCATCACTCCGGTCATGGTGCTCGTTGCCGGCATCATTGTCTGGTTCGCCCTGACGTGACTGCCACATGGCCTACTGAAGCCAAGTGCAAACACCATACACGCCAGAGTGCGTACCGCAAAACACTGTCCAGTTATGACAAAATCAGAAAAGTACCGATTGCGTACATTGAAGTCATGATAGAGAAGTTCAAAGAGATGTAGAGGCATTTTCTTTTGTTGAAGAGATCTGTTGCATAGGCATCAGAACATTGTGTCTGATGCGCGTACAAGTTGGTATGTCAGACAGGGTCAGAACTATGTTGCGATAGAGAATGTCTCAGAGAGGGCCAGTAAGGCATGATGCGATGATCCTTCATAGCATAGCTTGCAATTAAGACGTGACTGGGAGTATGTGAGTAGTATGTGGCTGGTCTTATTGAGGTACGAATCTGGGAGGTAGTGACAGCGACGGACTCGGAGAGAAGGTTCAGGGATAGCTGCAGCTCGTTTGGTGTGGCATCTGTCAGTGCTGAATAACTTCAAAACACCTGTAGTCTGTCCACTGGATAGTGACCAGAACATGCACACAACCGTCACACAGGGCAATGGCTACAAGTTCAGTCAATATCAGCATATAGGTCACTCCGATTAGTTTAATTGGATGAAAGCGAATGTGTTACATGAAAACCGTGTGTGAAAAGCTTAGAGCCTCATAAATCTCAGAGCTCGCTGGTGCAAGCACGGCAAATAACGGTTGTAAGCAGAGGGACACGCTGGGTTGCTGCTGTTTGCAACTTGGACAATGTGACTGTGACAATCGTATTAGCATCGCACATCGCAAGCCAGGCCATGTGCCATGGCATGAACTCATCAAACTATCAGCCACGACTGACTAGCTGTGTGTGATGATGTGCTGGAGTGAGGAGCCGAGGCACAGAGGCTCCGAAAACTGCAGGTAGGTTTGCCACACCCCTGGCCCATCTCTAGCAAATACACCCCCCCCCCCCCCTTCCCCCTGCGGTGTTAATCGGTAGTGGCTCTGGCGCCATGTGGTCATGCACAGGGGCCTAGGCGGTTGCGAATGACTGGAACAGCGCAGCATCAGCTGCGGCATCGTGTCATGCCCGTGGCCATGCTGGCTGCTGCAGCCGGCTCTGCATCGAATTGGCCCCGGCTAGGCGGTGTGATTTCCAGCACCTGACGCCTGTGCATGGGCTGCGCCGTGTTGTGCTGGGCGATGCGCTGTGTTTTTGCACTGCCGGTTGTGTTCCGTGTTTTGTTCATGCCGGTGTGTGGGATGACCGTGCAGCTTGTGTTCGTTTGTTTTGTTCCGTGCTTTCTTCCCTCGGCGCGGCGTGGGCCTTGATCCATGACAGTGTATCACACCTGGGCCACCCTGTGCGCTACACTACTTTGATTTATGCTTGCATACCATAATGCATACAAGAGTCCAGGGTAGCACGGCTCACGGGTCCGCAATTCGTGCCAAGTGATCGCCTGGCCGGCTCGCATCTGCTGGGTAGCATGTGAGTCTAGAATCTAGTTGTACATTCGCTTGGTGCACTGGATCGGAGCCCCTCGATGTAAGAGTGCATACAAGAGTTGCATGCCGATCCATCCCGCCTGATTCCAGGTCCAGGACTTTGTCCAACTGCCCAGCTCATGCAGCCAAATCATGTTACTGTAGCAATCGAAGAGTAAAGCATGCAGGCTACTGACAGATAGCTGATGGCTCCCCTGCTGTGATGGTGACTCATGGAGTTCTACAACACCAAACTGCTGCGCACACGCGTCATGATCCCTCGTTCAACCCAGATTGCTGGGTAACATCATTGTGCAGGGTCCATCAGTTCCAATACTCAGAGTCACAAAATGCGTCGCATTCCAGCGATGCCAGCAACAATTGATCTATGCTACCTGCCCAGATATGAGAGCAGTTCCAGCTACTCCCGCACCTGCTGATGCAGTGGCACGGTAAATGTGGGTCGAGTGGCCAAGGGTTGAGTGGCCAAGGTAGCCATTCGCCCCACAATTGGTTTGAGGCTCCAGGACAGCTGCACGGCTCACAGAAAGCATGGCTCACAGCAAGCACATCCACCACTCAAGCTGGACAAGTTGTCACGCTCTTGCAGCGACGCCTGCTCATGGTGGAGCGTGCCCACGTTGTGGCGGGTAGAACTGTCCCTCTGGCTGCATGCACACCGTCCATACGGTTCCACCAGCTGCCAAAAGTCCACCAGCTTCAGGCGTGTGCTTCAGGAACCTCGGCCCTTACCACCGGCTCTCTTCTCAGGTAGACCCGTCCGGCAGCCCATCCAGAGCAGTGGCGACACCATACACATACCTCTGCTCCACTGCTGTGAACCGCCGCCACTTGTCATTGTGGTAGTTCACATGCACCATGACCGGCTTGACGTCCGCGTACAGTTGAGCATCCTTGCGAAGGTACACAAACAGCGTCTTGGAGTTCATGAAGAGGTGCCGGTCGAGTATGCGGCGGGTGGCGTGTGGGGAGGTGTAGCCAGGCCTCGAAGGCAGGAAGAGCACCTCGTTGAACAGCGCCTGGTCCCAGCCGTGTTCAGCTTTGATGCGGTCAAACACGAGATTGAGGACGTCCATTGATGCGAGTGTTGGCCGCATGAAGAACAGCCCACTGCATGTCCACCAGCAGTCGTCATGCGGTGCCCATTCGTGCTCACGTTGTGTGCCGGTCGGGCGGCAGCACGAGCCGTTCTGGTGAATGCAAGAGGCGATGCCATGTGGCTGGCACGCGGATGGATTCACACGCGCAAACAGCATGGTGTGCGCGCAGAGGACCGGAGCAATCAGCAGTGTGCAGAATATTAATTGATTAAATGATTGCATTTTTGGCTTCTAGGCCGAGAGTTTGGAGGGGTAAGTGGCACCTGTTGATCACAGACACTCGGATGCTGTGCGAATACCGGCTCCAGCCCATCTGTGGATCGTCAAATACGTCATTGTAGCCATATCTGCAAGGCACACTCACTTCCTGTGCTGCTGGCATGCCAGTCCAAGTCAAGAGCTAGCCGGGAAATACTGGTGGCAGGAATGCGATGGTTGAAAGCCACCGACAAAATCGATGAATCGCACTGCCAGCCAGCTGTGCGGATTGGCATGCAACAGGGACAGCGGTGTGAGAGAAGGGCAGCTCAGCATAACTGCTGCAGAGGCTTTGAGGAGAGAGGCAGCACTACGCACGCTTTGGCAGCATCCCAGCCATCACTCATCCCCTCCACGTCCGAGTCCCGCTGCAGATGCTCAAACGGATTGGACACCGTGACGATGTCCACATCCGACAACAGCACGGAATAGCCGAGCAACAGGAACTCCTTCAAAATCTGAAACTTCAGACCTGCACACAATTGCAGTTGGTGCCAACGAGGATGCTGCTGTGTCTGCAATCCTGATGTTGTACTCCTCTGCTCATGAACTGTGCATGCGCTTCAAGGTGTGCCCAGTGCGCTTGAACTGATGTAGCAATGGATGCATCACAATGATGGAATGTGACTTGTAGGTTGCGAATCGAATCATTGAAACATCCAAGCCTGATGGCAACAAGCCAACCTTGTCTGGTTGTGCAGATAGACTGCTGCCCTATAGACTGCAGCCACCACATTGGGCAAACGATGCTTTGCGCCTTGCCTTTGTGTCTCAGCTCCATGCCAACGGCAGGATTGACTCTGCAGCTTTTAATCTGGCCAGAAGTCCAGGAAGGCGAGAGCACCTGATACTGCATGTGATGACCCTGTCTGAAGAGCCTTCTGTTCCTCATCGCCAGCCAGATTGACACGTACTGCAGTCGACCCAAATTTCTCGACTTGAGTCTGTGTCACGTCATCCAGAGCAACAACAAGGTGATTTGTGACACCAGCCCTTTGCATGCCCTTGCACCTGCAAGGTGATGCCATTTTCAAGTCTGCATCAAATACAGCACTCGTACCAGACACCAATCAACTGTACCGACCTGATGCCCAGAATGGCTGGTCTGGCACGTGGATTGCACATGGCAGCTGCTTGGGCATTCCAGATGCCAGTTGGTGGACATTGGCGGCACACCTTCTGCTGCCATACATACCCTGTTGCAAAAACCTTTGCATCATCAGTGACATGATTAATCATGCGTTGCATGATACATCACAACAACCGGAATGCAATCAATTTTGCAATCATGTACATGTGCATGTGACTGCAACAGTGAAACGCGTACCAGGCTTCAAGCATGAACCCATCTGCTGCCAAGTGCCTGTTGCTCACCGCGACAGCAACCTCGTCCTTGATGCTGATACGCCGAAGTATTGCTGCAAGCTCAGGATTTGAGGAATCCCGATCTCGCTGTTCGCTGGGCATCCACAGAGCATGTCGATTTGTGGGTACGGATAAATTCTGATGTGATGCATGTACCTTAGGTAATGCCTTGTGTTCAAGGTGGAGCAGCTGTTGTGTGAGGTCTGTGACTTGCTGTTTCAGCGAGTCATTCTCCAACTCCAATGCATGTCCAACTCTGTCAAGTTGCGCTGTCCTGATGATGCTCGTACTTGTGGGTTGATGCAAGCCTGCCGTGCCTGACCACAACCGCTGCCATAGAAGAGTCATCGAGGTCAAGAAGAATATCGCCAACGGGATCAATACCAAATGATAGGGCATCCCAGCATGGGCATGCCGAAGCCTGCTAGTCAACATACTACACAGCTTGAACTGAACAAAAGAGGAAACAGCGACGGGGATGATTTTAATGAATTGTCTTCTGTGAGATCACTGTGCTACCTACTGCCACCCGCTGCCTGATTGTGCTGCACCGGCACCAAGGGGTCAGTCACAATTTTGAGCACACCGAAACAAGCTCAAGTGGACGCCGCCCAGGCACTGTAGGTAACTATCTGAACCCATCCGCGTATGAGCCTGTGATTGTGGCACTTCAGGTCGCCAACTGGCGACGTTTGTCAATCGGCAGCTGGCTGATCCCCGGCTGCTTTGCATGGACGCAGGTAGTGACAGAATTCTGTGCACAAGAATCGGGCGTGTGCACCATAAACCCCGGATTGGCCCCGCGTCCATCGATGCATCGATACACTCCACGCGTGCAGGCAAATCAAGTGTGGCCACAAATGAGGTGTGGCCACAAATTAGGTGTGGTCACGATCGATTTGCCTGGCCCCATGCATCCAGGACAGGCATGCCCAGGCATTCTGCAGAACTCGTTGCAAGCTAGTGAATTGTCCCGTTCTGCAAAGCTTGGACACACACATCGGCTACGGTAGAATGCAAACGGCGTGATTGTGTGTGGGGTTTGGTCTGTCGCAGACAGTGCAGTTATCCGAGCAGGCGAGCGGACGCACCTGTGTTGTCGCTCCACGGTATGTCAGATATCGCGAAGTTTGGCGCTGTATATATTCAGCGACGCGTAGGGCCCGTTATAGTCTTACGCGGCGCATTGTCATCCTGGGCCGAAGTATAGTGCGGTAGCGCCCATGTCTCGAGTTCGTGATTGAGCCATCACATAAAGGGTACTCTCACCAACATGCATCGCCCAGCCGCAGCAGCCAAAATTTTGTCCTCTTCAAGGGCTTGTTGGGCAGCAGTTCCCTGTTCACGGCTTGTTTAGAGCTCACGATGGTGATTAAATCTGCGCTAACACTCGCTGCTCACGAAGGCGAAGTGTTCCTGAGGAAGCAGGAAGCACATAAGAAGCTTTTGGTATGTGGTTATGCCTGCTGCTGTGCCGAAGTATAGCAGATGGCTGGCAGCTCAAATTCAATTGTCCACCGCCTGGCTGCTGCAGCTCTTGGCGTCTGAGGTAGCAGAAGTTGTGAACGAGGTCACCGATCAACAAGGTCTTGATGAAACTAACTTGGAGCACTTGGGGGAGGCCCCCAATCCAAAGCAGCTCGTGCGGGACCGAAAGCTGAATGTTTCTGAACGCATCCGGCTGCAGGGTCAGGGCATCCTTTTGCCACCATCGTGCGTGTTCTCCAGGCCATTGCAACATTCGTGGTGGCTTCCGTGAAAATATGCTTGATCGCAGCTACGACCACATTTCCAGCCAACCTCGTATGGATTAGCTAGTGTTCTGGCACAATTCGATGTGTGAGCTGGACCAAGGAAGGTCACGCGACATAGCGCGACATATACACGATAGTGTTTTGTGGCAGCATGTCTGGGCAGCATCTTCTCGGGATTTTCTGCTGAAGAACGTCAATTCAATGACAGCCATGCCGTGCAGATTGGATGAAAATGATACAGTCGTGCTTCCTGGGATGCCCTTGGGCCGCGATATCCCACCCAAACCAGTTTCCCGCTGGAAACAGACCAAGGTGACAATGATCAATCAGGTATGTGACCATGCTGTGATGTTTCATGCTGAAGTTTCATAACCTGGCGCTGCCTAGATTCAGCGGAACCCTTGATACCATGGCCTTCAAATCCATTCGAGATGCTGTTGGTCCGGGATCTCAATGCAAGAATCACCCTCCTCGGCCATCAGAGCTCTGCACTCAGCTAACTCTGCAGAGCTAGCTGAATGCACTAATGCTGCACATGTGTGCAGTACACAATGAGCAGCTCAATTGCCCATTGCTTCACAGCATGACCAGTTTCTAGCTCATGGGGAACTGGTCCAGTTTGTGTATTCACACGGACTCTGGTGTCCGAGTCATCGTCGTCAGCATTTGAATTTGGTCATCATCGTCAGCATTTGGTGACAACAAATGCTGGTGTCACGCCTGTCTGTAGCCACCCGGATCAGGAGTCCAACAGCTGCCAACAGCTGCGGCACGGGACATAGGACTCAGTGAAGATCTGTATGAAGAGTCAAACGAAGCTGTCTGCACATTGGCCCAGCTGCATCTGGTGATAGTATGGCTCAGCCTGAACAGCTGATGAGTCCAGGCCAAGCGTGTGGATGCTGAGGAGAGGAGCCGCATAAGTCGCAAGAAGCGTGAACTGACACGCACACCACACCCGATGCTGCTCACAAGGATCTCCCAGCTTGTGGCAAGCTTTGAGGACTTGCAACGAGACATTGATGTGTTGCATGCGATGCTTGATGGCGACCAGAGCCCAGCCAGCACCAGGCGTAACCTCGGTACTCGCCAGCTCATCTTGCAGAACCCTTGTGTTATGGCTCAGTGTTGTCTGATGAGTGATCGCTAGCTGCACCGCTGTGTGAGGAGCTCAGTGCACTGTGGACCGGTTGGACGCATTGCTTTGGTGCTGCTTCAGTGTGGAAGTCCATTCTGAGTGGACACCATGGAATGCAGCGCGTGCAAAAAGCTCAGCTGCCGGACGGTCCATGAAAGAGAGCCCGTCCCTCAAATCCAGGCAGGGGGGTAGCCTGATGAGCAATCCGAGTGGGCTGCTGCTGTCGTTGGACATTGATGGCACGACCTCCGACTTACCGGCAGGTGGCAAGCTCAGTGCTGCTGCAGCGAAGTCCAAACATGAGACACTGCTTCAGAGCTTGGAACAGAAGATTTGGTTGAATATGGAAGAGCTTGCAGTACGCTGTCTACTGGTACATCGACTTGGCTGCAGTCTCATGAATTTCATTGCGTTAGCAGTTGCAGTGTCAGCTTGTTGTTGGGCCCCGTTGAGTGGTGGCTTGAGTGGCTTTCTGTCCAGGCATGAACTTGTGGCCTGACATGTAGCCGTGATTCTGAGCATGCTACAATGGTGCTTATGGCACATGTGTGCCAATGCACCCTTTCGTCGCACAAACCAGCAGCAACGTAGTCTTTCATGAAACCATAACCTTGGAGGCTGGCATGCTCCAGAATGCATCCGCCTGCCATGAACCACCACGATCAATCGGTGTGGCCAAAGCAGTCGTAACTTGCTCCTTCCAACAGTTTTAACCACAGCCAGCACCTATTGAGTCTCTCTGTATTCAAGCTGCTATCAGTGCTAATGCAGCATGTGCTGTTGGCATGGACGATGTTGCAGCTTCTGCCTTGCAGTCCATCTAAACTTGTATGGGCGCAGACACGCATACAGGCACCTGGTTGGGTCAGGGTCGTTGGACAGTCTATGCAGCGAGATGCCCTTTCCTGCAGCCAAGCCGTGCCTCTGTGCAGGTGGTGCTGCAGTTCATCAGTGAGCGCCTGCGCATGCTCCCGCTGTCCATGCTGAAGTTGCTGTGCCCTGCGCTGCAGCTGCAGCAGCGGGAGCAGCACAGCGTCGTGTATAACAACGGCGAGGACAGCACCCACTTGTACCTTGTGCTCTCAGGCACGTCTTGGCCTGTGCTCTGTGCATGCTTGACTGAGCTGCCGCGTACTGCAGGCAGTATACTGCCTAGTCACATGTGTGGCAGCGGCAGATTCAGCACTGGCACATGCAGGCACTTTTGAGAACCTGCTTTTGGGCCCCGGTGAGGCATACCGGCCACTGATGCCAAAGAAGCTCCTGGCGGTCTACCGTAAGGGCGCCTGCTTTGGAGAGCCGGACCTGCTGCATGGCCAGCCCCACAGCAGCACAGTGATCTGCAGTGGCGTTGGAATGCTGGCGTTGGTTCCCCGCAAGCAGTACCTGGTGCAATCCTGCTGGCCCCCCTTGTACACATGCGCATCTGCCAGATGCAACTCGATTATGCTTGTCAACGACCACGCTTGTGCGGATGGGGGCGCAAGTTGGGCGGTCTTTTGTCACGCGTCTGGGCTGGGAGGTGAAGTTACTTCAGATGGTTTTATACCGCCCTTCAAGCTCGTGACTGCGATGCAGGAGGTTTTGGGGAAGTACCTGCGGCGGGAGCAGGGGCTGATGAAGAGTTTCCTGCAGCTGCGGGTGGAGGCGTTGCGCTCTGCAGATGATGCGGCCCTGGACGTCCTCGTGAAGCACCTGGAATCTCGTGAGCTGCCTCAAGGCTTTGAGGTTGAGGTGCGCCTCAGCTACATGGGGCAGCCATGCGCATTCACTGCTGTAGGCCACTCACAGGGACACTCGCATGACATTGATCCACCAGGACACAATGCATTGACACATTGCATGCATTGGTGATTCACTCTCGATCAGTCACTCGAGGTGACGTTTGGCGTTGCGTCCAGAATGGGTGCCTGCCTAGCTGGTTTGCGGGAATGAGGTGCTCGGCAGCTGACAGATATGCACGTGCATATAGGTGATGCAGGAAAAGCCTCCAACGGTGTACTTCATTCGGGAAGGCCTGGTGCAGATCCAAGCACTGGACCATGCAGCGGCCCCCAGTGTGCTTCCACTGCGCTCTCTCAAACTTCTGTACAGCAGGAGGTCTGTGAATGTGCTGCAGTTGACATATGCTCTGACAAGAGAACTGCACGATCGCATCTGAAATCTGCTGGATTGCAGGTAGCATGCCGGCGGTGGTGTGATGTGGTGCTGCGATGTGACTGAGGCCGCTTTCAAAAGTGCAGGCGAGTAGCAATAAACCACTTGTAACTGCCATGTCGAGTGTGGGGCCTCCGATGCAGGCATGGAGGATGTCCAAGTGTATATCCGTGACCCCTTGGCGCCCACGATGGCAGACGCCGGGGTGCTGGCCAATGTGGTAATCCACGAGGGCGGCAACGCGCAGGGCACGCTCGGCCAGGCGAGCCGCATGCGGGGCCTCATGCGCTCAATGACACCAACCAAGGTGCTCGGGGAGGCCGGCATCGGAGGCGTGTTTGGCGGGGGGCGCCTGTTTGTGGGCGAGGGGGAGCAGCAGGACAGCCTCAAGGTGGTGGCGCTGACGCCACTGCGCGTGGCGGCAGTGTCTGCGGAGCAGCTCGCGATCGAGAGCCCTGGGAATGTCGTGGAAGCGCTGCGGAACTACCTGGCCTTCCAGCTGACGTACTGGCTCAGCCGGTGCAACATGATCAGCAAGCACGTGCGGATCCACTGGCAGTGATTGGCTGCGTGACTGGCTTGCGGACTGTGACATAGGCCGGTTGCATGTCCGGATGGCTGGGGGGGATGTCTTGTCATTTTGATTAGCAGAAAGAGGGGGCTGGGAAGCAGGCACCGCCAAGTTTGCACGCGATGCACGCTGCTGAATCGGGCCTCTTGCCAGCATGTGAGCACCACATGTGTGACACCTTGTAAGCTGCTCGCATTTGAGTCAGCGGTGCCTATTCGTCACTCGCGCCTGTGGCAACAGGGGCGTAGAGTGTGTGGGTGCAGGCGTGTGTGGGGCACAAGGCTAGCGATGTGTGCATGCAAGTGGCGCGAGTGGCTCGGGCTCAGGAGGAGCGGCGCAAAAAAGAGCGGCAGCGGCAGGCGGCACGGGTGAATGCGCAGAAATCAACTGGTAGGCCGCTGTCCGCAAAACGGGGGGACCGCGTGGCGCATTGCATGAAGCATGTGGCAAAGCTAAGACACGAATTTGTGAAGGACATTGATACAGCTCAGATTGACCTGCATGGGACGCCGACCGAAAAGTTCTGGGCGCACCCGGAGTCCACGTCACTGCATGCGGCCAAAGCAGATCGCATGCTGGCGGCCGTCTTCCCGCAGAAGCTGCAGCCGCTGTGCAATCGACTTGAGACTCTGCAAGCACAGGTGGGAACAACACGTGCTGGCTCTGTTGTTGTAATTGATCAGAGGGAGCGGTCTCCTTTGGCTGGATGAAAGCCACACAGCTGCTCTTGTACAATGGCAGGCGCGTTATATTGACCTTTACCGTGCTGAACACGGTTGTTATTGCTAGCTTGACAGATGCTCGCTGCCATTTGGGATCATTCCAAGACATACCAAGCAAAGAGCGAAAGGACTTGCACGCCTGACTAGCGAAGCTGAAAGGTGTGTCTGCAACCAGGGGCCACGCTCTGCTGATGCTGTATGACTGGCTGCAGGCTGACCGACAAGCTCGGTGGCAAGCTCAGCAGCAGGAATTGGAGGCGGTCCGGAAGATTAACGAAGCCATCCTTGGGGACTTTGTGGCCCGGCTGGACCGGCCAATGAGCCCAGATGAGCAACAGGTCTTCCTGCGGGCGCACGCGGGTCTCGACATCCCGCCCGGCAATCCCCTCAACCTGCACCCGGTGCCCGGGCCCTCGCCCCGTGAGCAAAGCTTGCGGAGCGTAGCCTCCGAACGGCGGTATTTCCTCCCCTATTTTCAACCTTGCTCTTGCTACAGTCCTGTCGCAATCTGCCGGCACAGCAGCCGTGTCAGACTTTGTTGCATTGGCCAGTGTGTGCACGCATGGCACCCAGACGTGTGAGTGCTTAAGGGTTTTTGACTGTGCTCCTTCCACTTGGTGTGGCCCGAGAGTCACTGTCTATTTTGCGGTGTGTGCGGGATGTGTGCTTGGTTCACTATTTGCAAAACGCAAAACGTTTCATTTTTGTACAGTCTGTACATATATCTGCTAGACAGCAGTTATGGGCAGAGTCCGACAACACTGTTTTGTGCAGGCCGCAGACCTGCCCACCGGGAGATAGGCGGCGCAAGGCTGGTGATCTTGCTGCTGCATGCCGCCTGTGGGAGCGGGACCAGGGCGTGCGTACGCCCGCTGTGAGGCAGATGCTCACATTTGCAGAGATCAGGAGGCACCGCCTGGAGCGCCAGGCTGAGCTACACCAATCCAGTACCTGATAAGCATCTGGCCACTGATACACGTCCACTGCAATTGGCAGGTCCAGCTGCATGCAGCCTGCTTTCGGACAAGTGGCACCTAGGTGGGGGCAAATATTGTGTACAGGTTGTTCGTCACGTTGCATCACACAGCCAGGGTCAGTGCCTGTTTGCTAGGCATTGGCTCTGGCTGTGTGATGTAATACCGCTGGTACTGAAACTGTTGAAGAGGAAAGGTTGAGGAGATGTAACAGGCGCCAAAACCACTTTGAGAGGTCCAAACACAAACACAGCCTTGCGTTGAGCTAGTGCAGCATTAGGTCTGTGCTTAGGATATTACTTACGATCCCACCTGTATGTGCAAGGGACGGCGCAAGCATGGTCCCATCTGCCGTTCAAACCTCTTGCGAACTTTGCCCTAACCTTCGAAATAGCACACACGGACCACCGTAGCAACAAAAGCAGACCCTCTCTCAGCTCTAGTTGACCGCGTTGCCCAAGTACACGAGATTTGCAGCATGACATGCAGTCTGGTAAAATCTGGTGCTGTTTTACAATGCTGGACAGGAGATGCTTCCGAAATCACAATCGGTTGCGCTCCCAATACACCACCAACGAGCGAGATTGGAAGTGAGTTCTTGCATCATCGTGCCAGCGGTGCTGCATTCTGCTTCTGGTCAGTCACAGCTGCTAGAGTTCATCTTGCATCTGCATCCTTGTGCGCACGTCCCACCGCAGCCGGTCCCGTCGATTTTCCCCTGGTGGAACATATGCCCGCCGCCCGCCTGTGCTAGGCCTGCCTGATGAATTGACAGCTTTGGTGGCAGTAAGCTCTGCCTGTGAGAGCTCATGCGCTGCAGCATAAGCCTCCCTGAAGCCCTGATTTCGCCGGCGGCTCGTAGTCGACAGGAACGAGTCCTTGCTCCACTGCTTGTTCAACTGCTGATACCTTGCTACCCTGCTTGCCACGGCTCCGGTCAATGAGGGCACATATTGAGAAACATATGGATCCCAATGATGGCAAGCCATGAGGTCTGACAACGGACTTCCTGCTTGGCCATGTCATACAAACGAAGGCAAACGCCAGCAGTCTTGAAACTCACGCACTCAAAAGTGGCGACAGGTCAGAGTCTGCATGGCATAAGCTGTGCATGCAGGTTGCTGATATCGCTGCAGCTGCACTGGCCATGTTGGGTGTGAAAGCCTGGGAATTTGAGAATTCCCGCACCTGTCAATCTTGCGTGCCTGGCCGCTCAGGCACGAACGCCCACTCAAGAAGCTCGAGTTCAGGTTCACTTGCGGACGCAGCCGTGGCGGCTGCGGTGAGGACATGCGCGGTGTCCGCTGTGCATGCTGATGCTGGAGCTCCACTTCGCCATCCTCCTCCGGGCCGTGACTGCTGTATCTGCGCATGTATGTCGACGCACTCACCCGCACGCTCTGTGGATGACGCTGGGAGCTGCGCGGCTGCGGGGCAGCTGTCTGTGGCCTGGGCCTCCCATGCGCCTTCGCGCTGCTGTGCGTCGCGCTGTCATCAAGGCGCAGCTCGCTGTTGAAAAAGTTGTCCCCCAGCGACTCAAGCACATTGCGGCGGCGGCTGCTGGCTCCCTTTCTCAGGCGCACCATGTGTGCATCAAGTTGAGCCGTCTCCTGGGAATCATTCTCATGGTGGGCTACCGGCGGCTTGGGCCCGTAGGGTTTGTGCGGAGCCGTTTTCGGGCGATGTGTGGCTGGGTGCGGAGCTTTCTGTCTGGTGGACGTTGGGATCCGGGCTGTGTGGGGTATCTGGTGGGCGTCATGCGTGAAGGGCTGCCTGCATGTGGTTGAGGACTCTCAGTCCATGGGCTGTGCGGTGGCGGGACGCACTTTGTATGACTTGACAGTGGTCTGACGGGGTTGTACCTAGTGATCAGTTGCAGGAGCAATTGTGGTGTCTATATGCCATTGGCTGTGCTGGCAATGACACAAGTGATGGCATGACAGACGAGCATTGCATATCCATGAACAATGAACGCAGGCAATGTGCTGCCCCTGGGTGCAGTCTCTTGCAGCGAAACTTACTCATATGAGAGGTCATCGAGTCTGCTCCGGGTTGATGTATGCCCATGCCAGGGGCGAGGCTTTTGGCTCTTGGGGGCTCTTGCTGTACCATATGGTTGTGAGCTTGGAGCTTCATCCAATGTGAAGTCAGATAAAGATTCCACTAGTGGCATACGATGTTCTGCCAGGTGCTCATTAATGATGCTTCGAGCTCGTTGTAGTACATCGGTAGGCAAGAGATGGTCCGGATCTGACGATTGTTCCTGAGCGGCAGGGGCCGAGCTGTCCGAAGCTTTTTGTGGTGGAACTGATTGGTGCTGTGCAGCGTCCGCTCTCAAACTGGGGGAAAGCGCTCGGACGAAACCGGTTCCCCCCCTCTCTTCGGCAGCGACGCTGATACCCGCCGCCCCGCTCCTATCGATCGCCGCTTGATCTTGATGTGGTGATGCGCATGTCTTGGCGTGGCCGCTCGGCCTACTCTGCAGCGCGTCAGCGTGCAGACTCTCCAGCTGCGCGCGTTCAGCATGACCAGCGATGCGTACCTGCCAGTCGGCGTCCCCTCGAGGTGTACCGCCAAGAGATACATCATCATGAAGCAGATTAGATTGGCTCACAGCGGTATTGGCGCTTGATTTGCAGGCTGCTGGCCTATCCACGGGTGCCAATTTCAAATGTGTGCGCTGTCTGGCTTCACTTGGAATACCTTGCTCATTTGATGGGCTTGCACATGACTCAGGGGCATGGTTACTTGCATTGACCTCCCTTAGGTATGCACTAACGAGGTGGTCGGGCACGCTATGTCCTAGCAGCTGTAATTGTTGCTGAATGTCTTCCAGCGACACATCTTGAAAAGCCTGATTCATCATGCACAAAAATATGCGCCACAGCTATGGAATTCAGCTATATGGTGGCATCGGCTATCTGCACATTGCGGCTGCTCTGTCACTGATACACGCAAGCGATATATTTGAACAGCGTGGACGACTCAAGCGAGTATGCGAGCCGCATGCAAGGTGAGGTCGCAAATGCTTCAATCATGTGTCTGTCATTTCATTTAAAACGATGTGAGTGAAGACGCGCCTGCGCTGCCAGGGCACCTGCCCCCCAGCGCGCTTTTCCGCCACGTTCGCAGACTCATCACCATCACTCGGCTTTGCGGGGTTTTCGCGGCGCCCTATCATACCCCGCTGAATGCAAATTTACCGCCCACCCTGAGGCCGGTGCATGCTGCTTACAATGAGCATGAACAATAGAAAAGCAAACTTCCGTCGCATGCTTCGGGTAGCCAGGTGGAGGCATTGATAGACACAGCTCGTCCGGAAATTGGGATCGCTTGAGTTCAGATCGTGCAGGTCGCCGGCCAGGTGTTCAAGTCTGCGGGAACATGTAACATTTGAATCTTAACTTTGATTTTTTCTTGGCGTTCAACCCTACTTCAACACCATAACTGTTTCGGAGAGAGTCCGCAATGGCCAAAAAGTCGCAGGGACAGGGCAACAAGGTCAGTGTTTCCCACATATCTTTTGAAGTCCCCGTGGGAGCACGGATCGCCGGGATTGGAAAGCTGATATGCAGCCTGGCGCCGGGGCAGCCAGTCCAGGAAACCAAACGGCGGGAGCGTGCAAGCTGCATGATGCCATTGCAAGTTCCGTAACTAATCTGCTCGCTGCGCCTTCTATCGACAAAATTATTGCGGCCTTGAAGCAGGACGTTACCGATGGGAAGCACGCAGCGATCAACGAGTTCGCTGCTTGACCCCTCGTGTTCATGATCACCGCATCATCAGTGGAGCGCAAAACCACGTACAGGGAGCCCCAGTAGCACAATTTGATGCCATGCATCCACTCAATTTGCCTATTGGCAGTGCAGGCCGGTTCCAAGCCTCGGTTACACCGCGCTACAGCACGCGATCCGCTCAGGCGCTTCGCAGCTGGTCAAGCGCTTGCTCGACGAGAACGCGTTCAATGTTGTTACGATTGATGAGGCGAACAAGAGCAGTGGGCGATTGAGCTTGCTGCACGAAGCTGTTCGGTCCGACAACGAAGATGTCCTTGAGGCTGTTCTGGAGGCGCCCTGCGCCAAAGACTTTGCCCACGTCGCGCTGGAAGTAGAAATTGGCGGGAAAATCGTTTCGAGCGTCACTCCAGCGGTTTACCTGGCGCTGTTGCCTCTGTTCTCTTCAGATCTATCCGTGGATGCAGACGAGTTCGACAGGCGGGCTTCCAAGCTGGAAAAGCTCATCATATCCGCAGACAACTTCGGATATGACTGCGGTCCGCGTACTTTCCATGTACATGAGAGGTCTGCAGAGATCTCCGCCATCGCCGTCGCTGCGCTTTTATGCCACGCTCTCCCGATGCACAGGGTCCTGTTGGTACGCGTCGCAGTACCATCCGCATGTTTTCCTCCCTATTTTAGCAAGCATGTGTAGGAGCAGAAGCCTCCGAGAAGGACACAACCGCGCTGTCATGCGGTTGCGGGTTGTCATGAAGACTTCGTACTGTGAACTGCACTCGCAGTTGTCGCTGACAGCCTCCAGACAGTATGCACAGTGACGGTCACACCGCAGGAAACAACACCTCCTGCGAATGCTGCGGACGGCACTTCCATGTGTAGCTGAATCATTTGACGGATGATTCGTGACCACGACGCTTGAAGCATAGCAACGAAAGCTTGTGTGCAGGTGCTTGCTACAAAGTTTGCCAGCAAGGCTGCCATCACAGAGGTGGATGCCATGGCTGTTTCATCCGCTGCAAAGGCTCTGGAACCGATCTGCCCTGATCTCATCGAGAAAGCCTCCCAGGGCGCTGCTGCAATGGTCACTTCTCCACCCGCAGCCTCTGCCATTCCTCCCTCACACGCCTTCTGGCTGAGCGCTCCGGCAGCGCTGCTTGCGTGCGCCCCTCCCACTGTTTGCATCGCTACGTGGGCGTCAGTGGGCTCAAATCTGTGGCACTCACAGCGTTGCTACTGTGCAGGGCTGGCAAGATTCCGACAGAGTGTGGCTTTGATGACCCTACCCACCAGGGGCCTTCATTCATGGCAGTGCACACCACCGCTCCCCCAGAGGGCCTGGAGCTGCCGCGGATGCTGCCAAGCCAGTTTTGCACCTTCTGGGCCTGTCTCAACGCAGAGTTTGCAGCCAGTGAAGCCTCAGTCGAGGCGTTCAAGGTGTGTTACTGCTCTGCGGCTGTACTGCTCCTGGCCAGAGTGTTGCCCATTTAAGGCTGTCAGACTGGCGTCATGTTGAGGCGTGTGGCAGTGTGCAATGGCTTGAGGAGAGGCACGAGCTGCTGCCGGGGAACGCGCCCGCGGAGCGACTGGAGGGCGAGAGGTGCCTGCCCGGGCGGGGCATGTGTGAGACAGGCGGAGTGAGTGAGGAGATCCTGGCTGAGCGATCTGATGCTGCCAGGCAGGTGCTCAGAGGGGTGCGGTGTGATCAAGTGTGTGGGATTGGTCGCATGCGATGATGAGCAGACGGGGCCAGACACACACATGAACAGAGCCACCGCCCCTAGTGGCCGCGCTGACATGGACCTGTACCGCCTGTACTGTGGGTGCCGTTTGACGTGGCCTGCCGTGAGTGCCGGCCAGACGAGGCACATGCCAGCCGAGGCACATGCCAGCCGCATACGCCCCCTGGCGTTGCCATGGTGCCCTGATGCTTTGCACTGATGCTTGCATGATCTTCCAACAGTACGGCGCATGTCCCCCGGGGTGCGCCAACCTCACACCACAGTACGCAGCGCTGTGCGACCGCAGCACTACCAATTGGTGGAGCACACCTCTGTAACGGTTCTCACTGCAGCACTGCTGGTGCAGGCCTCCGCCGGGGCCTTTGGCCTCGAGGCTCTCTACCTCGCACGCGCCATCCCGCACGCGTGCCCCCTGCGGCAGCGCTGGCTGGACGCGTGCACACAGCCCGCCTCCGGCAGCCGCACCCTCGGCAGCATCCTCGCCGCCAACGTCTACGTGCCCAGCCCCCTCAAGCTCACCGTCGCGCCCTCCGACTTTGACCGCGTGTGGTTCCCGGGCTGCACGGTCGCCGGCGGCGTCGCGCCAGCGGGCGAGGGCGGCGCAGACGGCGTCAATGTGGTCGGCGACGCCGCCGAGCCGCTGCGCTCCACGCTGTGGCAGAAGTTCATGCTGGGCCGCGACGTGCCC
Organism: Ulva mutabilis; assembly: GCA_900538255.1. NCBI lineage: Eukaryota > Viridiplantae > Chlorophyta > Ulvophyceae > Ulvales > Ulvaceae > Ulva > Ulva mutabilis. Next base: position 1,516,281 of record UNSF01000001.1, read on the forward strand.
GTACTGTCCGCCATCCTCGCAGAAGGTGCGCTGCGGCCACCCTTCATGCGCTGCCTTGTGCTGCGCTGGGCTCCACGAAGCGGTCACTGCGGCGGTGGTGGTCGAGCGCACAGCACGAGTGGCAGGATCATGGGACGCAAGGCACGCGCGCGACGGCGTACATCTTATCCCATCCCTTGCTTGATCGACGGCCTCATCCCGCAGACATGCAACCGTGTAAGCGCCGGCTCTGGCTGATCACAGTCTGTTCACCTTCTGCCTGGTGGCCATGCATACGGCCTCATAGCCCACATTGACGCAGTCTTGCACGGCAGGGAGCACCAGTTGGCACACACCCGATCAGCTGCCGTCGCCTGTGCCGCGTCCTTGGCAGCAGTGCGCAATTGCATGGCCACTCAGGCGTGTCCCGCCGTGACCACGCGATCGATCAGCGCTCTTACAGGCCTGCACGCATGAGAGCTCGCTGCAGTGCCTCCGTCGCGCGCCAGGCGCTCACGGTACGGCGCGGCTCACCGTGGCTGTGGGTGCAGGTATGCGGGGGGACGGCAAGGTGGTGCAGGCACTTCTGGCGACGGCGACGGAGGCTGACGAGGACGAGGCCGCGCTCAAGGCTGAAGTGTACGACAGCTGCAACAGCGTGCCTGACGCGGTTGCGGCCGCGCTGCAGCAGGCGGCGGCCGCGGAGGCGCCGCCGGCCGGCGAGTGGCGGATCGAGGCTCTGCAGGAGCACCTCGGATCCGACGGCAAACCCCTCGTGCAGAACTGCACCTGCGTGCCGATCCTCGAGTTTGTGCAGAGCGTCAACCGGTGCGTCCACCCGCCGCTGCTGCTGCAGCAGCCGTGTTTGCAGCCCTGCGGGCACGCAGTAGGCGCGCAAACGGAGGGATGCTGGATGCCTGTGACCCACCGACACCGCGCGGTTTGCCGGTCCCGTTAAGATTGCGGGGACTCGGCAGATTGCGGGCAGCTGCAGACAGGGCGCGCGGCAGAGAGTGGAGCGTGAGGTTACCCGTACGCTAAGTACATGTCATGGTGCAAGTGGTCGTGAAGGCTGTGGGCTGGTGCAGGTGGGAGGACCCAGTGGACGCCCGTGCTGCGCTGGAAGCGCTGGTGTGCACAGCGCCAACGCTCTCCCGGGACGCGCTGCTCGGCGAACCCATCTGTAACCTGATGCCCTGGACCACTGACCTCCTGCCGGTTCGCCTCCCCTGTCCTCTGCCAGCAAGCCGCAGCATGCACGCCACCGCCACTGTTGCGGCCTTGCGATGTTCTGGCAGCCGCACCACCTGTTCGCCTGCCAAACAAGTCCTGCCGCCAGGCTGCTGCACACTGTCATGCACACCCAGGTGCTGCCTGTGTATGCCATCACGGCAGGCACCGCTCGCCTGGGCATCAGGCCCGCCGCTGCACAAGCGGTGCCACACCCTCGGTGCCATGCCCGTGCACCAACCACCGGTCCACCCGCAGGTGCCGGGCAGTGCGGCGGCCAGCCCCGACGGCCGCCCCTCCGTCCCGGGCGCCGAGACCCTCAACTCCAGCGCCACCGACGAGACCGTGACCCTCGGCCGCGCGCTCGTCTTTGCGGCCAACGGCGTCATCCCCGGCCGTGCGCCACCCGACCCCGGCGCGCAGAAGACCGCGCCGCTCGCGTTCAAGGTCCTGCAGTGGCTGCTCAACATGCGCGAGCCGCCGCTCGTGGACGTCCGCGACGCCCTCGGCTTCCCGTACCACGTCTGCGGCCTCAACCAGGCCACCGGGGACCTCCTCATCGAGGCCCTCTGCGGCTTGTCGCCCGACGTGCTGCATCTGCTTGTGCAGTTCATCTGCGAGCACGACTTCCAGGCCAGCGCGCCCTGGGCTCGCGGCAATCTCACCGCGGTGCGTCCCCCTGCCACAACTCGAGGCTCGCGCGGCAGCCGCCCCGCCGTGTGCTGCCTGCTGCCTGCGACTTGTTGCTAACTTGTCGACCACAGGGACCGCATGCGCACGGCCGCAAATGACGCTTCCGCCCTGCCTGGGATTTGAGCTTCGGTGAGCCGCTTCGGAACCTCCACACCGATACCACTGGCGTGGTGCTCGGTAGCACCTGTGGTTTGAAGCTGTACTTGTAGACGTTCCGAGGTTTTGCAACACCTCCCTTGCGGGCTGGCATGGACGCAGACGAGGAGGAGTGATGCAGCCAGATCTGTTGACAGCGGTCTCTGTGCTGTCAGGTGATATGTGCATGCTGTGCACGTCAATCAGGCTGGTGCTTCGTGTCCTGTTTCAACACACAGAACAGTCACATGAATTGCAGCTTCCCAACTGTTGTCAGCCATGACAAGCACAAGCGACGCAAACGTGCTTCACATGCTGTGTGCTGTGCAGCTGCCGTGCTTTGCGGGCTGGCCGGAGGGCGCGGCCGCCGTCCTGGCAGAGGCGCGCGTGGACCCACTGGTGCCGATCAGCCCCGCCGGGGACACGCCGCTGCACTGGGTGTGCAAGGCTGGCTCCTGCTGGGCTTCCGGCGACGTGAACGGCGCATCCGCTGAGGTTGACGCCGAGATTGCCGCGCTCTACGCCCCCGGCCCCCTCCAGCCGAAGCAAGTCCGAGGCCTCGTCACAGTGCGCCTCTGCCATCGCACAGTCTATTCCCGCATCCATGTCTGCCCTGTGTGCTTGCTCACAGTACACACACCGAGTGCCGTGTACACTCCGACCAGACAGCTGTGCCTCGCACACATGCATGCAGGCTGCGTCTGTGTGTCGGGAGGCATCGCTGCGCTGTGTAGCCGTGCTGGCACCGACTCGCAGTGGGTACATGCAAGCAGCTGCATCTGCCTTTGTCTGCCGGGGCACCGAGTGTCCAACATGCTCTGTAGCAAAGCGGGCGTTGTGGAGCTTGTGGCATGCTGCGCCGCGCTGGCTTGCAACGTTCCCACACACGAGGGTGCCTGGCTGCGTGTGTCTGCACAGAGCTGCGCGTGCAGGAGCTGGCGGCATACAAGGACGGAGAGATGGCCAATGCGGTGGACTGTGCGCGCCGCACGCCGCTGTTTTATGCGCACTCTGCAGAGGCGATCGACGCGCTGCTGGACGCGGGCGTGGACGTCAACGCGCGCGACGCGGACGGCATGGACTGCGTGGCCTTCCGCATCACCGAGAGCATGGCTGAGGACTCCCCCGACTTCGATCTCAGCATCAAGGACCAGGCGCGCTCCCGCCTCTGCCTCCCGGCGCTCCCCCGGCCATCCTTTCGCTTGCGGCCATCACATGTCTGCTGGTGTTCTTGCACCTTGCCCTGGCATGCTAGATTGATTACAATCTACGTGTCATCTATGGGACTTGCGCTCCGGTGCCATCAGCTCCGTGCGTTCTCAGCAAGCAAGCAGCTGATTCGGATTCGTCCGGCCAGTGCCACGTCGAGACTCACAAAAGGCTGCCCTGCCGTGCAGATCCGGCTGATCGTGGCCCACCCGGAATACAACCACGTGGCGCACTTCAAGATGAAGAGCGAGAACGCGGAGGGCGGCGACGGCAAGGAGAACGGCGCGGTTGGCAGCCACGTCGAGCGCTTTGCGCGTGACCACTGTCCGCAGGACCCCGAGGTCGAGCTCATCATCCGCGCCACCGGCCGCGTCAAGGACCTCTTCATGATGCGCCTGCCGGAGATGCCCCGCTCGCGCCTTGTCAGCCACGTCAAGACCTGGGTGGTGCGTGTGCCCTCCCCCGCGCGCTGACCTCACCGCCACCCGTGCTGAATCCACCTGCTCCTGTGCAATGGCACGCTCGATCAGAGTTCACCTGGGCGTGCGGGCTCTACTTGCACCAGCTGGCTGTTCCGCAGACGCCAGTCAGCTGGCAGTTGAGAAACGCATATGCGCGACAGTCGCGTTCAAACGCACATGCGCTGGCATGACTGGTGCCGACCGGGGCTGCGCTGCAGGCGTTCCTGATGAACAAGGAGTTCCGCCGGCTGGACCTCAACAAGAACGACCTCCTGTTGCACATCGAGAAGCAGCCCCCCAACCTCCGCAAGCGCTTCCTCTCTGCCTTTGCCGACTACTGCAAGTTCCGTGTGCCCTCCCTCTCCACCCCCCACTTCTGTTGCCTACGGAATACACCACATCCTCTCGCTCAAGCACGCTTCCGCCATCCGTTCTGCTGTATGCATCTGTGCGAATACCACGTGGCAGAAGTCCGTGTGCACGTAATGATTCCGCCCCGGCAGTGGGCACGAGGTCAGCGCTGATGCTCACGGCCATGTGTGTGTGTGGGTGTGTTTGTGCAGCAAAGACCAACCTCGACACATGGGACGCGGAGAGTGCGGAGTACTTCATGCAGAAGTTCGCGGAGGCCATCGACGACGGCAGCATCCCGCTGCACGGCCACCACCACACCATCTGCTTCGCAGGCACATTCCTCGACGACGTTCTGCAGCGGTTCGGGCGCGAGGCGCTGCGCACTGTGCTTGCGTTCAAAAAGGCCGACTGGGACGAGGCGCTCGCCTTCATGGTGCCCGCCTGCCAGTGCGACGACCCCGAGCACGACCACCCCCCGTGCGCTCCCCCCCCCCTCCCCACAGGCTGCCCCTCCCCAACAGGCTGCCCCTCCCCAACAGGCTACCCCTCCCCAACAGGCTGCCCCCCCCCCCCCCCCCCCCGCCCCCAAAGTGCTGACCCACCTCACAGGCTGCACACGGTGATGTGCGTGCATCAATTACACTGCTTCGGCATGCCGTGCCGCATCTCAAAAATCGCAGCGGCGGTGCATGCTGGTTCCTGATGGCACTGGCCGGCCAGTACTACATGGCCGGCCAGTACATTCGCCCTTCCGCACAACATGCCATGCCAGCTCTGACTTGTGTTACTGGTGCACGTAACCGTTGCATCATGTTGCGTGCATGCGTGCAGGGTCACGATTTACGAGTTTTTGAAGGAGCGCAGCGTCGTGCTCAAGGAGCTGCCCGACCCCAAGAACGAAAAGCCCGGCTGCTCAGTGCCGCTCGCCCAGAAGAAGAAGCACAAGCTGCTGCCTGCAGTTGACGAGGACGTCACGGTGCGGGGGCCCCGTGTTTTTCCTTTGTTTTGGCTGTGTGCTGCGTGCCTGCTCTCACGCCGTAGTGCCTCCCATCCAACCAGGTTGCATACATGCATGGCATTAACGCGGGGCGGTCGCCGTCCATGGCGCAGTGAGGGACGACCACGGTTGAGGGCATGCTCGCATGCTGCCGGTCGTTGTTGTTTTGGTGGCTGCGGTGTGGCATGCATGGCGTGACACTGTGGTGCCAGCGATGGCCGCTACCGCGAGAGCACGCCGCGGTGCCGATGGTCGCTCAGCAGTTCTTGCCCCGCAGCCGCCGCCTGCATACACCAGAAGCGCAGCTAGTCGCTGCGTGACTGTCTGGGCAGTTCACACACGAAGCACTGGTGTTTGTTGGCAGTCACAGTTGCAGCTGAAAGTGATCATTTCTGGGTGCTTGTGGTACATGTTGGCGCTCCACAGCTGCTGTGGGCAGCGGAGTGGGGCGCCCATACTGGGACCCCCTCTGGGTTGCACCCCTCTTGTGAGGTGGCTGTCAAACCCTGCCTGCTGCGGGCCCACATGCATGCCACTGCGGTGCAATCAATGAGAGGCTCCGGCCCTGACAGCCACAGGTGCTGCTGCAGCAGTCGGAGGCGCTGGCGGGCCTGGCGGGGCGCCCCAAGGCAAAGTCGGGCTTCAAGCGCGGCTTCTTCGGCAAGGCGCCCGAGAAGGTGGAGGCGGCGGCGGCGGCGGGCAAGGAGGTCAAGGTGCGGCCGCCGTGGGTGGAAAAGTGCTCCAACTACGGCAGCGACGTGCTCAAGGGCGTGGAGCCGACAGAGATGCGCAAGCGCCTGGCTGCATGCATGAACCGCAAGGAGGCCAAGGCGAAGGACGAAAACGGCGGTGCGCACACCCCTGCTGCGCTGTGCTGCACTGAGAGACTCCGTTCACTGCAACCGGTCAATGCTCGCCGCCTGTGCTGGAGCTGTTGTGACGTCACGTGGTGGGCCGCCGCGCCGCATTGGTTGTGTTGTTCAATCACAACAGGAGAAAGATACTACTACTTATCGCTCAAAGGCCTGGGCGATGCCGGACCAGGGAGCTGCATGGGGTGCACCTGCATTGCCTCTCATGCGCGTGTGTCTCCGGCTGAGAGAGCTATCTCTCACAGCCTGAGAGATATTTGGAGCCTGTCACGGGTTTGGACAGGTGCTGGTGCTGACAGTGCAGCTGCGGGCGGGCATGGGCCGCTCTCTTGGCAGACCCCGGTGCCAGCTGAGGCAGCAGCTGCTGCTGAAGTGGGGCACTCCTTCCGTGTGTCTGTGAGGATGTGCTTCCGGGCATCCCTGGCTGGCTACACGTGCAACGGCTGGCTCTGCGATGGTGCCAAAGTGCCAAGGAGGTGTTGGGCGGACCTGTCATCACCTGAGTCTAGTTTGGTTGTTGCGAAATTTTAACCACTCCAAGGCTCACAACGTAGTGGAAATGCTAGTGATACGCTACTGCGTATCGTTTTGGACACCTGATGGTGTCTTGTCCACGCTGGTGTCCTCGCTTGTCATTTTTCAGAGCTGCTGCGAGGGCTGCATGCGCTGTGCCACAACGCAGTGGCTGGGAAGGCCCGCCATCATGCGTGACACCTCGCGACTGCTGCTGCAACCGTTTCACAGGCCAACGGTTTCACAGGCCAGCCTGCAGCAGTTCCACAGTGGCCTGCTTGAACCGCAAAAGACAGCCGCCGTGTGCCTGTGCAGCGATCCAGCGGCTGTTCGCGTTCTACGACTCGAGCGTTGATGCCCGGGCAGCACCGCTGGACGAGGTTCGGGCCATCGCGATGCCCTCCGCAACCAAGCCCAGCTTCAAGTTTGCCAAGTGGCTGAAGGACGAAGGCAATGCACTCATGCAGGCAAATCAGGTGCGCCTGCTGTTCACCTCATTCCTCCGCTGACTCTTCATCTACATTATTCCGTGTCTGATCCATGATTCACACTCGAGTGTTCTTTGTGCATTCGAGCTTGACGTGCATGTCAATACATGCGCACGTGCGATGGGGCTGCCGTGCTTGACATTCATGCCTGCAGTGTTCAGTCGGCTCAGCTGGCGATTAGGACAGCCATATGCTGGTGTGGTGTTGCAGAAGACGGCCAAAAAGGCAACGACGACTCTGGGCGCCCCTATCCCTGATGGGCACAAGTTCCAGGCTCTCAAGTGCAGCATGTATGACGGTGCCTGGACAATGTACTACCTCTCCAGCTGCATGCTCCTTGATGTCATGGCAAACGGCAATCAGAGCCTGGGCAAGGAGACTGTCGCAACCGCAGGAGAGGAGTACTGCAAGTGCCTCTCTAACATGGCACAGGTGCGAGCTGCCAACTGTCGCCTGCTTGCCACACCAGCTCACCAGTGCACCCACATCCGCCGCAGCCTGCTTCAGGAGTTGTGACTTGATGGACAATTTGTAATATCAGCAGCGACAGTCGGTGGAAGTTCTGCAGGCTTGCATTGACTCTGCCAAATGTGCCAAGGATGCAGCGATGGGGGACAAGGTGGCGCAGACACACGCGCGCGAGCAGCTCATGTCAGCGGTGGCTACGGCAACAGCCGCTCTGGGATGCCCATGTGTTAACAATGTGCCCCAGATGGCGGCGAAGAGCAGGAAGCGCGTCAAGGAGGCGTTGTCAATGCTAGCAGATGACACCCAGAGTGAGCAGGCGAAGCAGGCCTCCAAGAACATAGACACTTATGTGACGGACAAGGAGAAGGAGGCCACTCCTGCTTGATGTTTATTGTGTATTACTATGATTCAGCATCATGTCCTGCCAGGGCTGCTTTGATCGAACGATTCCACCATTATTTTGCATGTACAGCATTCGAAAGTGATACCTTACACATGCGGTCCGAGTTTTAAAACAAAATCGTCTCCATTCACCAGTCGATAGCGTGCTTGCCGGATGCATGTCGAACCACCTGTGGCATGTGTACGTTCTGCGGCGTGTGTCTGCAACGTGCATGTGAAGGGAAGGCTTCACACAGCTTCCACTCGACATCTAAGGATCGGTCAGTGAAGCAACCTTCAGTTCGATCGAGGAAACTACTGTCATGCTTTTTGGGTACCAGCTTGGAGCTCGCGCGCATGTCCAAGCGCGTGTTGCGACGCGACGTACCTGGGGCCGCGCAGCTCCAAACGACAGGTAGAACGGGGTGACTGTGGTTCAGAGCCGGACACGACTCAGCAGGGATGCGTCACTGCAAATCTATTATGTCAAAATGTTGGCGTCAACCTTCGGCTCTGGCAGTCGCAGGTCGGCAAAGTCTCTTGCTTCAGGCGCATGATGGCTGACCAAGTCAGCGTGCAACGCCATGCATGTACGTACAGAGCTCTGTCGAGGAAATATTGGCTGACCGCTGGCATCGCGATGCATCTCTTGGATGTGGCTACAGAGCGAAAGAGGTGCCAACCACCGGGTGTCCGCAGTACCTTGCACAGGCAGGTGTCTTGCTGACTGTCGCGCAGCAGCAAAATGCGCGAATTTGTCAAGATGAATACCGCTGCTTGGCATGAAACCTGGATTGTCCATGCAAGTGCAAGTGCATGTCGTTGACAAACATGGCTTCCGTGAACGCGCAGCGCTCGCAGCTAGCGGGCGACAAAGTAAGTGCATGCACATTTCTTGCCACCAAAGAAGTGGGATGTCTCCAGACGTGTCCTGGCCTGACCGCCTTAGCATGAGGTAAAGAATATGTGGTTGACGAAACGCGTGTTACGCGGTGTGCAAAACCATGACGGCTGCACAGTTTCAGGAGCGCGTCAGCAACGCTCGTAAGTCATGATGCGAGAAGTATGCTGATGCAGCCTGTGCAAGCACGGCTCTACGCATCTCCTCTCACACCACTACAATCATATCATTGCGCGGCCCATCAGCATGCAACACTTGGCGATCGTAGACTCGCCTTCCCAAATTTGCTGGATCGCATACTCCAGCCACGCCATCTTTTCTCATCCTCACCCTACTGTGGGCCATTTCCTTACCGTAATTACGTTGAAGAGGTCTGAATTATTGTGTATCTTTTGTCGGCGTCGTCAGGCGGCTGCGTTCAGGCGCTATGCTGTGCGAGGGTGGTGACTCCCGGCTCTTCTGACGAGGGGCCAATGCGGCACCTCATCGTATGATAGCTCCCAGTGCACAGCACGCTCTATCTTCGAATGCTGTCAAAACGGCGCATACGTCGCCGGCATGGTCCGTGCAGACAGGGACAACGGTGCGATGCTCTGTCGTGCCTGCACCTTCCCCCATCAGTTGCCAGCTGCACCATTCAAGTGAACGCTGCCTTCTAACGCCGACTCTATGGGGCCTCTTCAAGAACTCAAATATCCTCTGCGCTCTTCAGGGCCAGGTGGGTCTCGACAGCGTTGTTCAAGGCGCTTTGAACAACGCATCGTCGCTCGTGCCTCCAGGTCAAGCTGATGACATCAATAACGGTGCCAATTTGGCATCCACTGGTACGTGTTTCCAAATGCCAACGTTTCCCGATTATGCAGTATCCCTGTTCGCATGTTGTCTGGAGGAAGCCATGTTATCCACTGTCTACAAGCTGCGTTGCGTCATGTGGACGGCAATCGACCGAATCAAAGTCGAGGCTCCTGGGCACGACGCTTCTGATCGGTACCTGCGTTTAAGATGGCATGCGCTGCATCGTGCAGCTGTGTGATGTGCGAGATGCGGTCTGGGTGCTCGCGGCACCGGGATATTTCTTTAACGTTGATTCGCGTGCCGACCCGTGATCAGGAGAATACTCTCGATCGTCCCAAAAAGTGAGACCGTTATCAGGAAGCCTTTCGACATCATACACTGGCGACCAGCCGGCAGGTCTACTGAGAGGGCTGTCGCGCTTATTCAATGCCAAATGTGCAGGGTCCATGGGGGAAGGGACTCATCAGTACCAGATCGTGTACAGAGAAGACAAGCCAAGTCTTGTCAGAATCCATCCAGTGGAGAGCGGCACAGCCGTGAGCCCGTTCCCGAATGGGTCAGACACCAGCGCTCGGACGGACTTGCTTCAACAGGCGCACCAGCTGTATCGGGAACAGAAGTACCAGAACGTTTTGACGATATGCAGTCATGTATGCTCTCTGTGTCAGTTGGGCTTGGGATCTCGCCTGCCCCAACAGCTGGGACTTCCGTGCCCTAAAGCGGGCCAAGCATGCGAGTCCGCGGCAGTCCTGCACTGCCCAGCCCGTGCGTTACATAACACGGCACCGTGCACTGCAGATATATTCCTTATACCCCAACAGCACAGACAATCTGCTGCTGATGGGCGCTGCGCACTACCATCTCGGAAACTTCCAGCAGTCAGCGCAGTGCAACGATGTCTGCATCCTCCTCGACCCTCAAATCGCAGAGGCACATGCCAATCTCGCCAACTCTCTCCAGCAACTCGGCCACCTCCCGATGGCCGCCCTCTACTATCAAGTGCGCCTCCACATGCGGACCAGCATGACTGTGCTGTGCCTGGCAGCAGATCACACCATACCTGTGCAAGCCTGACGGTGAGCCTCCAGCACATCGCTGGCATGCATATGCCACGGCGACACTTGTGTGCCTCCTTCGACAGCACCCATCCTCACGAGGTCTCAAACGTTCACCAGCACCGCTTCGGATCCTGGGTCCTGGTTCGCCGGAGATGTCAATGGCCTCATCGGCTACGGCAAGTAATAAAATGTATATTCACATGTGCCGCACAGCTTCCCCACTCATCCGCAGCACAACCACGGCCACAGCGGCGCTCTGCGCTCATCGCCCCTCCCCGGCCAGCCAGTCTGCCCTGCTCCACGCTTTGCAGCGCACTACCCCCACCCACACAGCATGCACGCACTCTGTGCATCTTCTTCCCTCGAGTCCCTGCACCCTCCACCGCTCTGCCAGCCTTGCAGGGCCCTGACAGGTGACAGCTGCGCTGTGCATGAGCTGTGCTGTGCATGAGCTGCGCTGTGCTGTGCGTGAGCTGTGCTGTGCTGTGTGTGAGCTGCGCTATGCTGTGCAGACGGCGCTCAAGCTGCAGCCAAACTTTGCGGACGCGTGCAACAACCTCGCGTCCATCTTCTCGCAGATGGGCGACGTGCCGCGTGCTGTGGAGTACTACACGGCCGCGCTGCGCATCAACCCCCGCATCGTCGACGTGCACCAGAACCTCGGCGACCTCTGGCTCTCGCAGGCGCGCCCCTCCCCCCCAGCCCCCCTGCGTCCCCCCCTGGACAAAAGCGCTACAGCGGCACCCCGGCGTCTCAACCCCTGACGCTCTTCGCAGCACAGCATGGGCCCATGAACCCACAGCCGCTCTTTTGGGGATCCGAGGTGCTGCTGAGCATTCGAGACTGAGACCATGCAAACTGGTCCTGCATGTCCAGCTGAGTCAGACGCTGCGGCCGGCCTGCTATTCCGGTGGGACCGCCCAGACCTGCGCTGTTCTAGCCCTCTGCCAGACCGTATCGGCCTCATGCTTGCCCCACCACGGCAGCCGTGTGCCAAGCTGAGCTCCGACCAGGCGTGCCGCATGCTGTGCAAGTGCATGCGTCTGCGCTGGCCAGCAACGCAGCGCTTCTCAGCAGCAGACAGTGCAGTGCCAACTGCTGCGCTGGCTGACCCTGGCGCAGCGTGCAGGGCACGGCCGGCATCCAGCAGGCGCAGCGGTGCTTCCAGGAGGCCCTCATGCTGCAGCCGAAGAGCGCGCGCGCCTGGCGTGGCCTCGGAGACGCCGCCCGTGAGACCGGCGACCACCAGAAGGCAGTCGAGCTCTATACCGAGGCGCGCATCCCCCCTCCCCCTCCCCCCCTCCCGTTTTCACCATGCGCCGGTCATTCTGGGCACCCACGTCTCCACTGTCTCTGCCCTCTGCGAGCGCACAGCACGCTCTGATCACGCCTAGGCACACCATTCAGCAAGCTTGGGATTATCCTGCGAATTATCATGCTGCGGTACCTGTGGCTCGTACGCGCTTGCACACGGCTGTCCACAATGCAATATGGCCGCGGGGGGTTATGGGGGGCATATGGGCGCAGCGGGCGCGACAGCGGCATGTGCGTGCAGGCGGTGTCGATCCAGCCGGACACGCCGGAGGCGCTGACGGGGCTGGGGCTGTCGTACAAGGAGCTCGGCAAGCTGGCGCAGGCGGAGCAGGCCTTCGAATCCGTGCTGCGCTACCAGCCGGACAACGCCCTCGCCCTCGGCAACATCGCCGGCCTCTACTTCGACCAGGGCAAGCTCCCGCAGGTGTAGCTCCCCGCTGCCTGCTGCGTGCTGAGCCCTCGCAAAGCATGCTGAGCCCTCGCAAAGCATGCTGAGCCCTCGCAAAGCATGCTGAGCCCTCGCAAAGCATGCTGAGCCCTCGCAAAGCGTGCTGAGTTGATGCCGTCTCGGCGTCAACCGTTTTATACATCTGTGCGTGGCAGCCGCGGTTGCTGCGGGGACTTGCGTCCGCCGTGAGTACCGATGTGTGTCCAGCCTGAGCAGGCCAAGTTGGGGCATGTCCTGGTCGGTGTCACTGGTGGCTGCGTTCCCCACTGCCTCAGAGCACCAGCAGCTCCCAAGCGCCGCGCACGCATGCAGGCGGTGACAGCGTACCAGCGCGCGCTGCAGCTGCAGCCCAACTTCCCGGAGGCGTACAACAACCTCGGCAACACGCTGCGCGAGCTCGGCCGCGCCGACGAGGCCATCGCGTGCTACACGGCATGCATCCAGCTGCAGTACACGCAGCAGGCGGCGGCCGGCGCGAGCATGGCGACGGCGGCGATGCAGGCGCAGCGCCTCTCCGTCGCCTTCTCCAACCTCGGCGGCATCCTCAAGATGCAGGGCCGCCTGCAGGACGCGATTGCGTGCTACGAGCATGTCGCACTGCTGCAGCCGGGCGTGCCCGAGGTCCAGGCCAACGTCGCGGCTGCGTACAAGGACGCAGCGCGGCATGACCAGGCGATCGCGGCGTACATGCGCGCGCTCGCGCTCAAGCCCGACTTCCCAGAGGCCTTTGCCAACCTCGTGCACAGCCTCCAGAGCGTGTGCGAGTGGCGGGACCGCGCCGCGCTGTTCCAGCGGCTGGAGCTCGAGGTCCGCCGCGCGCTCGCAAAGGACGAGCTGCCAGCCGTGCAGCCCTTCCACGCGATGTCCTACCCCTTCCCTGCCGACCTCGTGCTCGCGATCTCGCGGCGGTACGCGAAGCACTACGCACTGTCCGCGGCCTCGCTCAAGCTGCCGCCGCTGCCGCACACGCCCGCGCGGCCGCTCGCGCCCGGCGAGCGGCTGCGCATCGCGTACGTGTCCTCCGACTTTGCGAACCACCCGCTATCGCACCTCATGGCGTCCGTGTTCGGCATGCACGACCGCTCCCGCGTCGAGGTCTTCTGCTACGCGCTCACGCCGCCCGACGGTTCAGAGTGGCGCGCACGCATCGAGGCTGAAGCCGAGCACTTCACCGACGTCTCGGCGTGGCCGACCGGGGACATCGCGGCGCGCATCGCCGCCGACGCCGTCCACATCGCCGTCAACCTCAACGGTTACACCAAGGGCGCGCGTAATGAGATCTTCCCGCTGCGGCCGGCGCCCGTGCAGTGCGCGTACATGGGCTTCCCAGCCACCATGGGCGCGGACTACCTGCCGTATCTCATCACCGATGCCGTGGTCGCGCCGCCGAGCCTCCACCACTGCTACTCCGAGCACCTCGCCCTCATGCCGCACTGCTACTTCATCAACGACTACAAGCAGGCGAACCTCGAGTTGCTCGACGACGCCAACCTACCGTCCCGCTCCGAGTTCGGGCTGCCCGAGGACCGAATCATATTCTCGTGCTCGAACCAGCTGTACAAGTACGACCCGGAGACGTTTGCGACGTGGATGCGCATCCTTGCGCGCGTGCCGAACAGCGTGCTGTGGCTGCTGCGCTTCCCGGCGTACGGCGAGCCTCGCATCTACGAGGAGGCGGCGCGGCACGGCATCGTGTGCGAGCGCATTGTGTTCACGGACGTCGCGCAGAAGCCAGTCCACATCGCACGGAGCGGCCTCGCGGATGTCTTTCTGGACACGCCGCTGTGCAACGCGCACACGACGGGGTGTGACGTGCTGTGGGGCGGCACGCCGACGGTCACGCTGCCGCTCGAGCGCATGGCGTCGCGCGTTTGCGCGTCGCTGTGCGTCGCTACCGGCCACGGCGCCGAGATGGTCGTGTCGAGTCAGCAGGAGTACGAGGACCGGGCTGTGGAGCTTGGGGTCAACACGGAGAAGCGGCTCGCGCTGCGTGCCACGCTCAAGGCGGCGCGCCTGGAATGCCCGCTGTTTGACACGCGGCGGTGGGTGCGGAACCTGGAGCGGGTGTATGCGCGGATGTGGGCAATCCACTGCCAGGGCCGCGGGCCGCACTGGTTCCAGGTCACGGAGGAAGATGCTCTGCCGGGGGATGCGCCGCGGCAGCTGGAGCAGTTCTACCGCGACGGAGAGGTGTAGTGTGTCCGCTCGAGTGAGGGGGGCTTCGTGACGCACGCCACCCCGCCGATGTGCGTTAGTTTTGGTTGGGGGCAGGGTGGGGCTGCTGTGCGCTGTCCGTGCATCTCCAAATCCGGAATCCGCAGCATGTGCGATCCGCTGCCACCTGGAATAGACCGTGCTGTGATGTGCCTGCTGCGTCACCGGGGCCGGCATGGGTCAGTTCGGGGGATGCATGGGGCCCTGAGCTGATGACGTGTGGCGGCGTGCGCTATGGCAGGATTGCCGTGGTGTGGTTTGCTGCGGTGGCGGGCTTGAAGCAGCTGTTCCGTTGCATCTGAGTGTACCATTGCTGCTTGTGGCGCAACTGCCCCCGTTAAGTTCAGGTGTTCAGAGCCGAGAGGGGGTTGAGTGCAACGGTGCTTGACTCTGCACAAGCTGCACCCACAGACCTTCGCGGAGCCCAGTTCCCACGCTTCTGAGCCCTGTGTGATTTCAAAGCGTGGTATTTGCTGCTGTAGTACGAGAGGACTGTCTTCAGGTATTGGTGTATGTTTTCCTAGCGTGTCCCTGTCGTGTGCATGTAACTCATCCACGCAAATCTTCTCTGCACTCGTGGTCTCCCACGATCGTGCGACCTCTACAGCGCGCTGCACAGTCACGAAATCACACGACCAACTGCATGCACTTCGCCATCCTGGCACAGGTGAAGGGCCTGAACTTGCCCAACTTGCAGGGGGGGGGGCTCCCTGTTTGCAATAAGCCAACAGGCCATGTTCATAGTGACAAAGAGGCTGAATCATGATCTAAGCATTTCTGACTGACAGTCAAGAAGTGTGCGCCTTGGATGCGACATCTCGCAGATGGGGAATCGGGTTTCAATGCAGTGGTGCCAGTGCAGTGTCCAGCAGCCACGATGCATGGCTGTTATTTATTGTTTGGTTTTGATTCCCACACAATTCTAGCTGAGCACACTGATGAGACCAGTGTGTGGGAATTCAGAGCTGCTCACATGTGTAGAATTGTTCTCTGTGACACATAAAAAAAACAGACTCGGAGTGGTGCAGAAAGTGGCTGTGCATCTCAGCCTGCTGCTGATCGAGCACGCCTGTGCTGGCAAACCAAGTTGCAACCGTGCCGTGGCCACTGCAGCAACAAATTCTCGCGAAACCGCCAGCAGAGTCGTTACAGCATGCGGGATTCCCGCTGCATGTAGCACCCGTTGCTAGCCCCCACCACGCCATCACAAAGATGTTGGAACCCATGGCACACAGACTTCTGTGCTGCCGACACGGCACACTCGAATGAGACGTCATCTTACACAATGGCCACGCCTGTGTCGTGCCCAGCGCTGGAAGCACACAGGGAATAGCACAGCGTGCCCGGCCCCTTACTGGGCCGCAGAAGCGGTGCCACTGGCCAAGATCTTTTTGCCTTGACGGCGGTTGCGGGCAGCGATGTGGAACTTGGGCTTGCCGGGTGCAGGCTTCTCGGCGGGCACCGGGGTCTCCTTCTCTTTCAAGATGAGCTCAATGTGGGAAGGGCTGCACATGTAGGGGTTGATGCGACCGTGCGCACGGTACGTGCGGCGGCGCTGCTTCTGCGCCTGGTTCACCTGCACAGACCGTCACCATCAAACCTCACTGCTTGGCTATGCCCATCACGGCGGCACCTGCCATGGTCCGAAATACCCCGGTAGTGGCTGCTGTGCGTTCTGACAGATGTGAATAGCTCGCTGATATACCACGATTAAATAAAATTCAATGGCGCGTGAAAAGCTGTTCTGCGACAGGGCAAACTCGCGGTTCTGAGCTCGCGTCTTGGCTGCTATCGAGCGTGACCAGGGCAAAGACGCGAGAAAGGGCTTGTAGGTTCAAAACACTGCGGACATGCGAGCAAAGCACGCGCACCGCATTCAGTCTACCAATCAAGCAATACTGGTTGCAACATCAACGTTGCTGCATCGCCTATGTATGATCTGAGCAGTATACTGTTCAGCACACAAAGCATTTGATGCTGCAACACAGCGCGACATCATGGCCATGTAACCATGTGCTTGTGTGAGCTCACTGCCTGACATGATGAGACCAGCTGCTGCTGTGGTGGCTGCTGGTGCACTAGGTGTGGGCATGCGCGGGTTGTGCACGTGCGGCAGTCTGTGGGTTGTGCCAGGTATGTGCGTTTTATGTGTGTTTGCGGCTTTGGTCCCGCATGTTTGCATGCAATAATTTGTAACTGTACAATAACAACAGCTCAGTTTTAGTGTCTGCGTGACTCTCACAAGCAATTGGATTCATTATGGTACCCTCTTTCCCCAGGCTGCAGAGGGGTATTGCACCTGACCATGGCAATTTTGATGCACAGATGTGTAAGCATACCAGGGAGGTCAGGGTGTGTGAGCGAGCGAACCTTGGTCGGATGACAGATGCATAGCAGAGCCCTGTCAATGTGAAGCTGCGTGGCTGCCTATGACGAGACAAGAAACGCGATACAACAATAGACTTGTCACGAATGTCATGAATGGAGCAACTGTGAGCAGGTGACGCACAGCGCAGGGGCCGCATGCAGACATGAAGCACAACAAGCCATTGCAACATTTGCAGTTGTTCCCCCAGGGACACACAGCTGAGATGGCCACAGCCGGTGGCTCAGACTACGAAAATCTACCTCCTGACAGCCTCATTCACCACAGTCCAGACATTGCTCGACTGCGTGGCAGAGATGAGGCAGGGTCTGCTGGATTGTTGTGGGCGATAATGAACAGTGAAAGACCAGTCCAGGGAGGTCACAGATGCACGCTTGACGGGATATAAAAACTGACTTCAAGTGACTCACTGCACATGGTTTACCATGACCGTAGAACACAGCCATTTTGAGAAGAAGTTGCACACGCAGTTTCGACCACGACATGACTGGAGTTGTTCAGCGGCAGAAACCGGTGAATATGGCAGTAGCCAATGAAGCTCTCCATGTAACCCCTGCCATGTGTTCCTCCCTTTTGCTGTACAGTGCACGGCCCGTTGACCCAAGCAGCAAGCTGGGAAGGCGCACCTGAACGTGAGCGATCTCTAGGTTCTCCATGTCCATTGCTTTTTGCTCAGCGTTCCAAGCAGCATTGTTGAGGAGATCGAGCAGGAATCGGCACGATTTCTCGGGGAAGCGGCCCTGCAGCACACGAAAATGTTGCAAACGTGAGCAACAGATGACCGGACGGCCTGAGACTGCCATAAACACCCACAATTAATTCTCACCTGTCCATTGGTAGATCCCTCGTTCTTGGCGAGCGGGGTACGCCCCACACCGCCACAGAACCGGCGGAACACAATGCAGCGCTTCTTCTCGATCACGGATTGGAGGTATCCCTGAGCCTTCTTCAGGGGCATGCCCTTAATAGCCTTGCCTGCTTCACGCGTGTTCTTAAAATGAACACGCATGTTCGACCCCTTGGCCTTGGACACCTTGCCATCGATCTCCCGTGCGTACTTCGCCATGATTGCCCACTCGACCGTCGAAACTGAAGCGAAAGAGGCAGGAGGTGTTTGGAGCATTCTATATGAACATGGTTTCCGTGGTCCCAGCGCACAGGTCTGTGCTGCACGGCACGCCTAGCCACGCTCAGAATGACGTCACAGTACACTTCACTTGTAGACACCGTGCGACATGTTGCGACATATAGCGTGCGCGAAAGAAATTAGCAAGGCATGCACTTGTGAGGTCTGTTTCTAAACGCAGGTATGTATAGCAGTCTCCGGTCGTACATCCGTCTGGTTTGTCGGGGAGGGCTGGATCTGGCACGCCGTGCGGTACGTATACAGCTTACTACTAAGCTCTGTGATCACAGTTGCCGCGACGGCAGAACGGTCGCAGCCATCAATGCAACACTCTAACACTTGTGGTGAGTTGGGGTCCGTGGGCGCAGTGCTTTGGTTCAAGGGTAGCTGCAGGATAAATGCTCCACCGGCAGCTAACAGCTCAGCAGAGGCCCAGGCGAAGGCCTCGACTGTCACGCTTTGATGACCGTACCATGGCCATTAAGATGCACACCAATGTCGACAGCTGACAAAGTCGGGCGACAGGGGTGAAGGACCGCTGTGCACGTCACCCTGCATGGGCTCGACTGTGGCATTCTGTTTTGCCCCCATGTTGTCCGTATCACTCTAACCCGTGCTCTGCGAGCGCTCTATTGGGGACGACCGGCAATTGCTTGGCCCAGCCAGGCTTGAATAGGAGCGGTTGGATGCGTAGATGCCAGTCCGAACATTTGGAGGATTTCATATTCATCCCAGTCAAGGGCGCTGTATCGGAATAATCCTCAACCTTCAAGCTTGCGATTTGTGGGCTTACTGTACCTGAACATCAGGGCCATTGACGCTACATGATCACAATGGAATTATGTCAGGTTGATTGTCCTTCATGCATCAGTTCAGCAACGTCAAAAGATCCACTGTGCCTGATATGTCGGAGTTGAGACGTCGCCTGTGTTGAAAGCCAGGTCACGGACGGTTTATCATGTCACGCAAATTTCACAGATGGACCCGCCTGGAACATGCCTACCCTGGCCATGACACAAGACTCTGGGTCCGGAATCCCATGCTGGTTCAAGTGAGCGAGTTTGGTGAGCGAGTGGAGTACAAGTTATCGTTTGCGAATTTTGGTTCCAAGGCGAGATGCCAGACGCAGTGATGAGGTTTTCTGCTCTTCACTAGCACGAGTTCAAATCATGTGAGCCGAGCTGTGCGTCCAGGACTGCATGATCACGAGTCATGTTGTTGAATTTTGTGTTCTGGGAACTTGATGGCTACAATTCTGCAGCACAGCTTGCGTCTAGCTGCAGTCCCAACCAACACCACCAAGCCACGTGCCACCCGTAGACATCTGCTACTGTCGCATACGGCATTGCGAATGGCACCTTGACCTGGTCCATACGGCAGAAACATAACGTGTGTGAAGTCTCTCGTGGACTGCGAAAGGCACACATGGCCCTCGCGAGGCCTCGATGCATCACCGTCGATCGATCGGCGCTCTTGCACGCCTGCATGCATGAGAGCTCGGTGCAGTGTCTCCGGCCATAGCCATTGTGCACCGCCGCGGTGCACCGCTTGCGCGCATGTGTCAGAGGAGAGTTTGCCATACCGCAGTGTACTCTATACCGCACACACAAATCGAGTACTGTATCAAAGGATCGCGTTGCCTGTGAATCGGTTACCATAAGGGCTGGGTGCTGAAGGGACGTCCCACACAGAGTGAGACCATTATTGCGGTGCTGGCAATAGATCAAGAAGAATTACGCACTTGTATCCATCAAGGCCATGTTGCTGGCTGTCTATACGTGGCATGCTTGCGTGCGTGTTGATTGAGCCTGTGCAATCGAGCCGTTGCGCTGCGCTAACAACGCATCAGACTGCATCAGCGACGCAACATGGAGTCGTGCAAGAGCAGCCCTAGATCATTCTCGTGTGATGGCGACTCATCTCTGCTGTCGGGGCGTCTCTCAGCTCGCAGTATTCGCGCCGGGTCGCCAACGTTGGCTCTTTCCAAGTCGGATAAGGAGCAAGCTTTGCAAGCCGAAATTGATCAGCTACGGCAGGAGGTGCTAGACTTGAAAGAGAGAGAGACGAACGCTCGAAATCTGTCGCAGCAGGCGCAAGCAGAGAGGGAGTCTGCGTTGACACGCAAGGACATAGCATTGTGTACCAGCAATGGTGCGGTCACGGCCAAGCATGAGATGTGGAACAGGCTGCAACAGGAATCTCGCTCGAAGCAGGCGCTTAGTCTCCAGCTGACTTCTAGCCAAGAAGAAGTGAAGGTGTTGCGGGGAAGATTGGCACGGGTGCGTCACCGAGTGTACGGCATCCTAGGAACGCAATCGCATTTCTCTGGTGATACCGAAAACAGATTAAGTAGCTTCCATGGGTGCGTGATGGTGCACACATTGCATCTTTTGCAGGAAACCACAAGAGCTGAGGAATTCAAAGAGCAACTGGAAAACGAAAGGGACAAAGCTCAGAGTGTCAAAGCGAACGTCGAAGCACTCACAGAACGCGTAGACACCCTCAAGGACCAACTCTGCGATACTGAACGTGCCTTGGTTAAAAAAGATGAAGAATTGTACAATGCAGCAAACGACAAAGACACAATAGAGGCCATGCAGGTACGGCGCTGCAATTCAATGGCCTTTCCTGTCTAGCCTCATACATTTTGATTCTCATGTGCAAATAGGGGCATGTGAGTCGCCGTGCTACATGAGTTGGTGTCATGCAGGCTGAGTTTCGGCGGCAGGTGGCGCAAGAGCAAGCCTTGAGGCGGCGTTCTGAGTTGCAAATGCGGGAAGCGGTCAACGAAGTTGCTTCAGCGAGCAAAGACAAGCAGTTAGCGAAAATGAAGGCAGAGGATGCGCAGCGAATGATGGAATTAGAGGTCAAGTTGCGCACTCAACTGGCACGCGAGAAGGATCAGGTGTGATAGTATCACTCCAAACCTGTCCGCGCAATCGAATTCGCAGCTTTATGATAGTCCAGCCCACGCCTGTGCCACCTGCACATTGCACTGCGCCGTTTACAAGCTTCGCAAATGGCAGGAGGCCTGTATGCAGGTTGTGCAGCAGCTTCTGGACGAGCAGGCATCTCTGGCACAGGCGGAGAGGCGGCTCGGGGAATCTGAGGCAGCCCTGAGTGCAGCTGCAGAGGAGCTTGTTGCCCTGCGCAGCCTGAACTTTGGATCTAGCCACGAGCGGGATGAGAATGTCCATGCAATGATGTCGGACTTGCACGAGCGCGTGCGCTCCCTAACGCACTTTTAGACCTATGCTATTGGTTGGGAAACCCAATCTGCATAGTGTATTGTATGCGCCAGGCACATCATGTGCAACATTTCAGTGTCCTGGTGTTTCGCAGAGTCACAACGGCCACAGGTCACGAGGGCCAACACGTCTGATGCATTGTGTATGCTATGTGCACCTGCGGCGCTCAAGACTTGAGCACGCACTGCTTGCTCAACCAAGTGGCGCCAGCCAGTGAGACAGTGCCAGTGAACAAACTTGTCAGTGCTGCACGCTGTCGTTTCCACAAATTCTTGGCCATATTCGTGTGCTCCAGTCATGCCTCATTTTGCCTGGCAGGTCTGAGAGGGGTGAGTTGCAGGTCTGCCGGGCTGAGAGTGGGCGCAAGGTGGCAGAGGCGGAGTGGTTCAACGTTGACCGCATGCGTCTTGATGCCATCGAGGCCCGTACAGATGCAGAGAACAACTGGCAGCAGGTGCGTGTGACAATGCTCCAGCAGCTGCATCAAACTTTTGGCGCCGCAGTCATCCCCAGTATCCCACCGATCAACTCAGCTGTCAGTGTGATCTGGTGACATTCATCTTGGGCTGATGTGGCATGCTGCCGACAGAAGAGTTCCCACACAGTGCTGTTGGCATGCTCAGTGCTGTTGGCATGCTGTGTGCTGTTGACATGCTGTGTGATCGACCTTTTGGAAGAGACTGGAAAGAACTCATGATGTCTGCCCATCATGCTGCAGGTGTCGATTGTGTTGGAGAAGGAGCGGGAGGAGCACAAGCAGGTTCTGCAGGAGCTGCTGCAGGAGCGCAGCGCGCGGCAGCTTGCGCAGGCGACGCTTGCGAACGTCGCGGAGACAGCGCCGCCACTCACTGCGCGTACATCATGCGACGTGCAGGTGCGCCTGAGGCAGCAATGTCAGACTACACAGCAGGCACATTGGCAGCCTGGCGGCATGTTGAGCCCGCACCTCTGTTGCTTCGTCATCATTTTGTTTCACGTCATGTTCTGTGCAAGTGTACGTGGGTGCCATACGTACTTGCTGGATCCAGCAGTGCCGCTGTCGGCTGAATTGCAAGCCATGCGCGGATGACATGTGAACCAGCCAAGCCACGCGCAATGGAGCCGTAATCATGTACCACTGTGTCAGCTGTGCTTGCCCAGCGAGCACAGAGTGGCAGCTCAGCAGCGGCGTGTGTTGCAGGCCGCTCTGCTGAGGGACGCCAAAGATGAGGGACGTGGCCTCGTGTGCGTTCGTAGCGCCCTCAGTGACGTCAAGAAGTCTCAAACAGACGTCCTCGACCAGGTTGAAGACCTGCAGAATGCCCTGGGCCTGCTCAGCTTCAATTCGAGGTCTGATGCCCACCTGCTTCAGATCTCGCGTGGTGCTTTCGCCCCGATCATCAACTCTGCAGCCTCAGTCATGCATCACCTGCCAGCCGGGTCGCAGCTGTGATTCAGTTTGCGCAATTGCATGGATGAACAGCATTGGATGGAGAAGCCAGCTGTCACCAGCCTCGCAGAAATGCATGATGGCATGTGCTGGCTGTGGTGTAGCTGCAGCGGGTCAGCCGCAGGATATCAGGACACTGAGGCGGTGTGTGGGTGCATGTGCAGTTCACAGGCGCAGGCGGTGGAGGCGGCACGTGTCAAGGCAGAGCAGGCGTGCCGGCTGGCGATGATGGTGGCGCAGCGTGCGGACACGATGCTCACGACGGTCGGGCTGCATCACGAGGCCAGCATGGTGGGCCTGCACACGACAGAGAGCACACGGCTGCAGTCGGGCGACATGGCAGAGGGGGACGACCGCTGGGACGAGGACAGCGTGTTCCCGGGTGCGTGCACTGCCCGCCTGCCCCTGCATGTGAATATGCCGGCGAGTGTGGCCCCACGTGCGGGCATGGCGTGCGTACTCTTGCCAGCGAGCGCTGCTGTTGAGATTGCGTGATAGCTGCACCTTGCATCTGCCACTGCGATTGCATTGCAGGTTGGGCTTGATCTTCTTGTGATGAGCCTTGATCTTGAACAGGCATGTCAGGGTCGTGCGAGGTGGTTCTGCTCTGTACATGCTAGCATGGGTGGTATGCAAGCAGAAATCGTCATACTGCCATCATGCATACGGCAGTGGAATGTGCAACGTGTCACTTTTCTGGGTTCCTGGTGAATGAACGCAATGGCTGCGGATCAGTGCTCCACAGAGCGAGTTGGGGTGCTTCGCGATGGTGGCCGTGCGTGCAGATGCGTTCAGTGGGATCATGGATGATATGCCGGACTCCCGTACCAACACTGACGAGGCGTTCAGTGACATGGGGGTCGGTCACGGCCGCACTTCGCTGAGTGGCGAGAGCTCTGCCGAGTCTGTGCCCCGAGCGCGCTGCCACGGACGGATGTCAAGCGGGCTGACGTCCCCGGCTGCGCTGGTGCAGCGCCTGTCCAGTGCCGGCTGCCGGTCACCTGAGGAGCAGGCTGGTGTGGTCTCTGGTGCGGATGTGGGCAGCAAGGCCACCATTTGCCAAGGGGACGAAAACTCCCCGCTGCTCGGTAATGTTCAAAGGCAGGTAGCTGCGGTTGAGGGCAAGCGGCGGGCTTTCAGCGTGCCGCGGCTACTGCTGGGAGAGCCAAGGTCTGCCTGAGTGTAACTTACACTTTGGTGCCCGGCATTGGCGCCTGGCACAGCAAGAGTCGAGGGGTGCATAGGGCTTGTGCGATATCGCGCGTGGTTGTGACCTCTGGTTTAGCATGGTAATAGAGTTGGTTGTGGGGATTTAGGACGTGCTGGGAGCGGTTACTGATGCAATACGGACGCGGCACCCGAGGTCGGTGGTTTGACTGTGTGAGGGGGTTCAGATGGGGCGGATGTGCCGCGAATTTTCTTGGTTTTCTCAGCAGTTTAATATATGGCTGTTGTAAGTGTACGTTTCGGTCCACTTCACTTCAAGGAACGCTGTTTCTTCTCGACTGCCGTGCCAAAGTACCTTCGCGCATCACCGACATGCCGCGAGAGCGCACTGTCAATTCTGTTGAGTACACCGTCCACATCACTTTCTGCATCATGGATCCCAACTCCACAATCAGAATACGACATCCGGAGATTGGCAACGGCGATAATGTGCAAGAGCCTTGGAGTTACGAAGCGGAGTCGCCTGCCCAGTCCTGACCGGCAGCACCGATGCGTGAACGTTGTCGGGATTGGAGTCATTTCCCCGCCTGTATACATGTATACTGGCACGGCGTGGCGCAAACTTGATACGTTCCGCAATTTCCAGCTGGCACTGAGGATTGCAGTGTTCATTCGCGGGCCTGCAGCGCGCGAAAGCGTGTGTCGGGCGCCTGACAGTTGTGTAGATCTGCTCGATACAACGCGGTAGAAGCTTTTCGTCGCCTTGTCAGCGGACAGCTCAGCACCTTGATCCGGGATTTCCAAAAGTTGTCGCGGCCACGGAGGGATTCCGAGAGCCGAGAAACGATATAAGCGCTAGCATGCCCTAAGGAGATCTACTATCGCTTCTGCAGCACATACGTCGTGTTTGCAATTCAAACGTCGTTTCGGGAGCCCTGTCATCTCATCTTATCCAGCCACATAAGCAACCATGGCGGAACGGGAAAACCTATTTACCAAGAAGACTGAGAAGACCTTTTTCCAGCAGGCGCGGGATGAGGCTGAGGCCGAGGGAAAGGTTGCCGTTCTCCTGAAAGGATTTGACAATAGCGAGAAGAACCTGGTTCTAGACGACCGGGCTATGAAGATTAAGAATGCTTCCAAGGAGCACACCATTATTGTACGATCTTCTTTCCTGTATTGAGTCGCTGATAGTCGCGTGAGTAATGTCTGCGGATGGCGGATGGCGTGTATCGAACTGCTCTGCAGAGTTGACCATCGCATATGGCAGACTATTCTGGCACACGCCGCGCACAAACAATCGACAGTTTCCTTCGTCCTTTCAGCCCCATTTGGTGGACGTTGTCAGTCTGCTGCGTTGACACCAGCACTGGTGCGTCGTCGCGATGTTGACCGTGACACAAGGTCCTGGGCGGACGCCCGCCGTATCGAGCCGGTCTCGGCGCATTTTGTTGCGTACGTGCTCGAACTGAATGAGCATGTATTTGGTCCACGGATGTGTGATTCGCGTCCCTGTGGTGGTCTGGCAGAGTCGTTGGCACTGCTGTGCTTTTTCCGGAACTGGGCGCTCCTGTGAGTTTGCGCGCGACTCTTCGACATGCAAGCCGTGGGCGGTTCTACCTACTGATATACCAGCGTCCGTGGACATCAGCTCGCGATTATTTGCTGTGTTGGAGAAGTACGGGGTCTGATTTGGTTACTCAGGGTTATTGAGCCGGTCGCCCAGCTGCGCGCGCCCCGGGCGGACAGGCGCATGCCGACCGCAATCGCCGCAGCACACCCCAGCATGCAGCGGTGCTTCATGTCAGCACGAACATGACAGACCTATTGGTCAGCGAGTCACAGTTCCTAATGTTTACTGGGCCGCCTGGTGTGCAGGACTGGCAGAACAAGTGCACTAAGATTTTCGTCAACACCGACGTCATAGAGGAATGGAGCAGGATAGCAACAGCGATGAACGAGCTAGGCAAGGGCAAGTCCAAGGGTGAGGATGCCGCAAAAGAAATGATGGAGCTGATGGAGGCTGAACTGAAGACAGTACATGATGTCATGGGCAAGAAGTGGAGGTGAGATACACAGGTCCTCAGTGTAGCTGATGATTTTGACCTGCATTTTGGCGATGTACCAGTGCACATTTGCTTCAGGCATACTTCATGACACCCCCCACACATACGGTGTATTGGTGCATTGCCGTGAATCATGCCTTTGTGTTCTACCACCTTGTGGAGCATACATCTGTAACATATCTAGGCCCACACAGACAGTGTAATTAGGTGTCCTCCTAGACCTGCATTCTGCCATTCATCTCCTGCTGGACAGGGCAATAGTGCTGACTACCATGACTGCATGCAGGGAAGCCAATAGCAAGGAGGCATCATGCCGAAAATCCTTGGCCATCCTGTTCGGGTTGCTTATGGTCTTTGAGCTCGAGGAGACATGGCTCCTCTACGCAGCCTCCATCAAGGCTGCAGTGAACAAGCAGTTCAAGGGCTTTGCTTCCTCGTGGAAGAAGGTCATGCACAACGATCTGAGCCTGCTCGACCTGACGCAGGAGCAGTTTGACACCGTCCTGGCGAAGCTGGACATGTTTGACAAGCACATCAACCACATCGAGGGGATTGATATTAAGTTCAACTACAAGTGAACTACCTAGTTGGCGGCATGAGGGTTGAGAAAGAGGCAGAGCAATACTTTGCAGGCTGTGTGTGTGAGATTGTAATGATTTTTGACATCGTATCATCGCATGATTTGCATAAGAGCCTAGTGTTGCATGTCAGCCATGGTGAGTTTTTGCTCCACCTACTACACAAAGTGCACTTTTGTGCACTGCAGAACTGATTATGACCTGACCATGCATATATTGTGCCAGCAACCTCACTTGCCAAAGCCTTGTTGCGGAATCTGATGTTGGACCACTCACCTGGGCATGCTGCCGTGAACAATTTCACTTGTTAATGGAAGTGAAGTGTAGCAAAATAAATATGCTCAAACACCCTCGTTGGTCAAGGTGATCAGCAAAACAAATGTACTCAGTCAGATGCTGGTTGAAACTTCTGCTACTGGCTTCATTGGCACTGTGGCATGTGTACTGCACCTGTGCATGGTGTCAGAGCATTGCAGTGGCAGGTCAGACTGTAATGTGACTGCATTACAGCCCATCTTATGTGGCGCCAGTGCCATCTGGCTATCACACTGACACACTTTGGCAGACTACTGGAGAATTTGGGATGACGGTTTCGAGACCACTTGTTAAGCGTCAGATAGCGTATTGCATGCTCAAATGCCTCAACAATGGCAGAGACATCCTCAGACATTGGCAGAAACAGATGCAACTGCACTGTGGACGTGTGCTGGCATGCTATAGATAAATCTCTGTATCACACCAGCATGGTGAAAGTCCGCACTCCATTGCCTGCTAATACCTGTATCAGCAGAGTGACTGTGGACTATATTTCATATCCAAGCTTGTGAATTCACGTAACACGAGAAACCAGCTGGGATTGTATGTTACACTACTGTCAGGTCACATAATCATTGCAATGAACCAGTAATAGTGTGCAGTCCACACTGAAAGTATGCCTTCGTCACAACAAACCGCCACGCACTGTCACCGACAATGCCGCCACCGAATGCGGTGCTGCATGGGCATGCCAAAAAATATTCTACCGTACTCCCACACCCGAACATTCACCACCCCAGGTCACCCTGGCACTCCATGCCCGCTTGAGCACGCCGCTACTGAGTGCCCCCGTATCCATTATTGCTGTGGTCATTCTCTCCAGTCACCACACATACAGCACCTTCTCCGACCTCACGATGCAGACCTCTCCCCTCACACCCGCACCCAATGCCACTACGGTTCACTGCTGCTGTTGCATCACTTGTCTGTAGTTCACACCTATGCCCGTACACGCAGACTGCGGCACAGCACCAAGCGGCCCAGCATGCGCTGTGCCCCACTCCGCGGGCCCTCCACCGCGCCTCCATCATTCACCTGCATGCATGCGTCTCCGATGTTTGCGTCAGCATTAGAAGGCTTGCTCATGTCAATCACTCTCCAGCACAGCCTCACAGCAACCGCACGCTCAGCCACAGCATGCCTTGACGCACAGCCACAGCATGCCTGCATGAATCACAAACAAACGCGAGCAGCGCACCACTGCGCGGGGCTTGCTCGGCAGAGTCACGTCGGAAACGGCCGGTTCAGGCCGGGACCAGTGGCGGACGCGGAGTGCTTCGCGCAGCCGCAGCATGAGCCTGCCGCGAGTCTGCCAGCGTGCGCTGACCGCCGGGACCTCCACAGAATCGGCCAAGCTGCCTTTTGGATCATCTGCAACAGTCACCGTCGGCGCGAGCGCAGACCCCGCTCCACTCGTGCTGTGCACGACCAGGCCGCCGTCACGGGGCAGCTCGCCGGGGCAGCTTCCGATCAGCCGCCCGCTGTCCGCGCCAGCGCCAGCAGCGGCCGCTGCAAGCGGGGCCGTGCCGCTGTGGGACTGCTGCTTTGGGGCTGAGGCGGGCTGTGGCGTCGGAACTGCAGTGACCACGGCATCCTTGGCAGCCGCACGCTCCTCATGCTCAGCAGGCTCATCATGCTCAGCAGGTTCCTGCACACAGCGCAGCACAGCACCGTCAGTGATGTCATATCACCGATACGCAGTTCCAGCGTGGTAGGGCTTGCCTCATAGTTTATTCACTACTTGCCTGTCCAATTCTGACATCGACGCCAGCGAAACAGTAAGCCTGCGGTTGCAGTATGCGGCCGTGCATCACCAGACCGTAGTGCCAACAAGCCAGGCGGGCCGGCACTCAGCACACCTCGGTCTGATCATCGGCGCCAATGAAGCCACCAAACGTGACTCTGCCGGGACCGAGCTGGCAGCTCCCCTCGCCGCCGCTGCTGTGCGCAGCCGCCGGCACAGCCCCTACGGCGCAGCACGCCGTGCAGTCCTCAGCAGAGCCCGCAGTGCTGACCCCCGCCTCGCCACGGCCTGCCTCCTGCTGCGCCACCCCCCCGGCCGGCACCGATTGGTAGATGTCAAACGCGGCGTCTGAGAGGTCCAAGCGGCAGGGGGCACCCCGGCGCCCTTCTCCACCGCCGCCGCCGCCGCCGCCGCCGCAAACTGCCGCAAAGCCGGTCATCGACGGCATGAGCGTCAGCGCGTCGCCGGCGGAGTGGCTGCCGTACGACAGGCTGTCGTACATAGAACCTGCCGGGCTGCTCTGCCATGAGGGACTGCAGTGCAGCGCGTGCTGCGGACCACGCTCGCCGACAAACGCGGCGACAGGCTCCAGCGGGCTCGCGCTGAGTGTCAGGCCGCGCACAACTCCCGCCCACGCGTTGCCGGGGCCCGCCTCGGGCCACAGCGGCTCCAGCGCTTCGCCCGGCCAGCGCACCGCCGCGCGCTGCTGCGCTGCCGCCTGCCGCTGCGCGCGCAGCGCCAGCTCCACCGGGGTCAGCGTTCGCGTCGCCTCAATGCCGAACTTCTCCCACAGCGCGCACAGCACGTCATCCGGCAGCGCCAGGTCGTCCGAGCCCTTCTGCGGGATCTGCGGCGACGGCCACGCGCCGCGGGTGTCCAGCAGCGCACCCACACCGCTCTGCGCCTCAGACACCCCCTGCCGCCGCACACCCGCGAGCGCCTTGCTGTCGCCGGGGATGAGATCGCCAACCCCCGCCAGATTCAGCAGCTCTCCAGGCCGCATGCATGCTGCCTCGGCGACGAGCCGGTCCCGGGCAGACCCCCGCCGCGCACACGTCCGTGCGATCCGCGCAGTCTTCTCCAGCAGCGCCATCGGCATCGCCCCCGCTGGCCACTCTCCGTCGCCGAGGGACGCCTCCGAAATCTCGCCCCAGCAGCCGTTTGCCGCCGCCTCGCCCAGCGTCTCGCACAGCATGGACAGCACGGACTCCGGCGCCGGGTGCGCCGCCGTCAGCCACCGGAACATCGCAACGGCCGGCGCAGCGCAGCGCGCCGGCACGGCGCTGCGCTCCCCGGACGCATGCGTGGTGCCGCGCACAATCTGCCGCATCAGTTCCGACAGGTCCGAGTGCGGGAACGAGGGGCCGCCCAGCATGCGCCAGCACACGACGCCTAGACTGTGCATGTCGCACGCCGGGGTGAGCGTCAAGTCGGCGCCGACGGGTGGCAACACCTCGCCGGCGGCCGCGGCGGCCGCGGCATGCTCTGCTATGCTCTCGCGTGCGCGCACGAGGTCCGAGAGGGCCAGCGCGGGGGGCCGGTAAAACGCGGTCATGCGGACGTAGGAATGGAAGCGCTCGTGGTCGCCGGGGGGAATCGCGATACCCGCATCAGCGAGCACTACCGGTGGGTCCGGCCGCAGGCCCCATGCTGCAGACTCCCGAAGCTGTGCCGGCATGGCCAAGTCTCCGTCTGCCGTGACCTGCATGCATGCATGGAAGCACATTGCATGGCTGATGTTTGGAGGTCGCTTAATGGCCACAATTTGTGCATGGCGTGATACTGGCGCTTGCACAGGCGGCGGCACAAGCTTGAGTGGCAGGAGGCGCATGACCAACTGATCGATGCGATTATGCACCGAGGTGGTAATCTTGGAAATCGCTGTCTGGGGAGTGCATATGGTGATCTGCATATGATGATCAAGCCGGGAAGATCCTCCATGCATGCAGTTTGCTGGTGCAGTGGTCATGGGCAATGGATGGACAGCCAGGCGGCGGGCACCGGGGCCGGGCGGGTGCGAGCAGGCAGAGGGGCTGCCGGCCACGCACCTGAACGAGAATGTTTGCCTCCTTGATGTCGCAGTGGAGCCCCGGGAGGTACGGCTCCTGCTGCTGCTGCAACGACGGCTTGCGCCTGAGGGGTGGCGGTGCGGACGCGGCCGCGCGGCGCTGTCGTGCTGCGACCGGCCCCTCGCACGCATGCAGCGCGACGGCCATGGCTTGCATGACGCGGAGGCTGTCACCGACGGACATGCGGCCGCCGCGGATGTACTTTTCCAGAGACATGGTGTACGCTGGTGTGAACAGCCCGTCGGCGGTGGGGCGGGTGTGGCTGGGGTCGTCATGGAGGGGGAGGGGGGTCGAGTGCAGGCCTGTGATGCGGATCAGGGGGATCTGCTGGGGGATGGCCAGCGGGGACAGCCGGGGCTGGGTGCGCGCCACGGCTGCATGTGCCCCGCAGATGAAGGCAGCCTCGGTGTCCACCTGCTGCAGCACAGCGTTGATGCCGACTTCGTAGCTCGTGAAGCGCTTGAGCGCGAGCAGCTCTTGGTACACTCTGTGGTGGCCCGGGATGGCTGCCCGGACAAAGCTCACCTGCATGTGGCCGTGGGAAGCTTTTCACTTGACTTCACACCTCGAGGCTGTGGTGTTGGGCAAGCTTGCACAGTGCTGCTGGTGAAGACAGAGCTGATTGTGAGACGAGTCGTAAGCAGCGATGACCCACGCGGCGCACCTTTGCCTGTCCGCCGGAGTAAAGGGGCAAGTTGGGAGCGTCCGTGTAGCCTGAGATGGTTCCTACTCCTGGAAGGATGGATTCAGATGCCAGAGTAGCTAGCTGTGGCAGCTGCCACATGATGTCGGCTGCGCCCTGTAGATACGTACTGTGCAAATGCAAACACTGCTGGCTCTCTTCGAGCCGTCGTTGCGCAGTAGCTTGCTGCGGGCTTCCGTGCCTGGTGCCATAGTCACGTATCGGTGCACCTGCATCATCATAAGCGCCACGGATCAGGTCAAGAACGATGCGGTGTTAAGAAGGAAGCAAAGGAAGTATGTGGCAGCGCCTATCACTGCATGGTCTGCGACCATGGTCACAAGGCCAGTTGTAAGGAGCCGCGGTGTTGACGTCGCCGCGGACAGTCGCGGCATCTTCAATACCGCATTCCCGTATATATTCAAATCTTTATAGCGTATGTGTGGTTGCTACATGTGGAGATGGGGGAGGCTGAGCACGTGTACACCAAGATTCATGAGCTCGAGTCGGCCTACTCACTTGCGACCAAGTGTTGTCACGAACTGTGGACACCCCTTCACCTATATCTACAGGCAGGAACCTTGGTGTGGCCAAGGCATGCCAACGCACTCAAGCACTCTAGACTGCATTATGGACTAGATTGGTATCACGATTTCCGTCTACGTTTGCGGCAGCGCGGCATGTACAAGCCCACGTATATGCAAATCCGAGTTACACAGCGGCCTGTATGATGATCGCAGCTTCTACAGCCGGCAACACGCGATACAGCATGGTCACTAGTATTGATTTGATGATGCTGGCCATCACGGTGACGATTACTGACGCTAGATGCGTCAGGTGAGTGGGTGCGCTATCCTACAGCATGGAGCACTGCGGAACCTGTGCAGCAGATCTCACCGCACCAACAAGAGATGATCAGTTGGCACACGAGTTGAGATTGATGATTGCGCTGTGAGCGCAGAGGCATTGCTCACACGCGTGGATTGCCAGCAGCACTCGCAACAGGCATCTGTCGCGGCGCACACTGTATCTCGCAGAGATGCCATCGCGGCATCCAGCGCAGACTTGAGAAAACGCACCCATTGTGATTTAATTGCTATGCTAAGATATGCTTGCGGCTAGCACTCTTGTTCAACGTGCGTTTGGTACCCGATCTATTCGCAAGTAAGGCAGGATACTACGGGAAGAGGGCGTGGAAGGCAACAGCTTTCTGAATAGAACTGTGCAGACGGACTTGCCTGGATATGTTGGGCTGTACGCTGTTCCAAATCGGGCTGCAACACACGCAGCCTCAGCACGTGCGGTTATGCAGCTTCGCGAGCACAGTGCGCCATGTACTGTTGCATTTGGCAAAGAGGGTGTGAGAATTGCGATTAGTCAGATCCGATCACTCAGTATGCATGTTTGCCTGACGCGACCGGTTGACGTCAATCAATGAGCACTTTGCTTCACTGATTCCCCGACAGAGTTTTGCATTCGTTCGTGAACTGTACTACACACTAGTTGTAATTATTCGAATCTCCTGTGCGTGCGTTAATTGCGGCGTTACTTACAGCTCCAAGCGCTGCAGCTCCGCGTATCCCTGGTCCACACACGATATATCGCGGTAAAACACATGCGTGGAGCAGTCATGCATCTATGCGACATCAGCCTGGAATTCTCAGCGTGACATGTACTCGAGACATCCTGATCCAAATTGCTCCTCACTGCTGTGTTCCATGACAACGCTGTCAGCATCAACCGCCGGGATCACAAAGGTCAATGTGATGCGGTTATTACAGCTGAACCAGTCACACATCAGCCGTACGCGTCCAGCACAAAAGCATGCATATGTGTGTTTTCCTGTAGAATGCCAGTCTCATGAATTGATTTTCCGCACATATCGTCTTGATTCGCCCGGGGCCCGATTCACACGCGCTCCGTATGAGGTTGATGTTATGTTGACCGCGGCTTATGAAACCGTGTGTAATTGTGCAAATGTAGTGGCGTAGACAATATCGTCGACGCCGATGCCGATGCAATTGCAGTACTAGTGGTGTCGACGTACAGCCTGCAGACTCAACTGAGTCTGAGCCATCAACGCCATATGTACGAGGTGACACACACAGTTGATCCATTGGTAATTCCTCACACGGATGGCTGCATTTTAATACAAACTGACAAGATGCATATAATATTCAAAGCGCCAACGTCACGCGTACACCACTAGTGCACCACTGGAGCCTGATGACATGCTCATCGCAATATTATAATTGCACACACGCAGGCATGCATGACCATGCACCACCCATCTGGGCTAATGCTGCACATTATGCGGGGATGATTCTATTCAGAGCTTGACGATGCAATATCAACAGGTGTACACCACAGTCTGTACATGTCCAGCGTTACCTTGCACTGCTGCGGAGGGCGGTCCCACAGGGCGCCCTAGCTCGGCTTGGAGTACGAGCAGCGGCCAGGCGGGTGAACTCGAGTCTGAAGGCAGCGTGTCTACCTGAGCTGGGATGCTGTCCAGGTGTACAAACGTTTGAATGTGGAACACCAGCCACGATATCAAATACTGTGTGCGGCGGATGTGCGTGACACTGCGATCTAGATCGCGCCATCTACATGCACACAGGTAGAGCCTTGCAACACCAAGGGTATGAATGGAAGCAATCACAGGTGCACCCTAACACCGCCAGCACATGGCTTCACAACCAGAACATACTGACATCGCAGCAGGACGAGACGGCCTGTCCACTTTCATGTGCACTCAGGCCTCGACCCATGCATGCCCCCGTGGTGCTGCCAGCCAAGTGCTCTGTTAGGCAGCCCTCCCCCAGATTTTTCAGCGCCTGATCAGCTTTGCTATTGCAAAGGCAACACTTGTTGCTCGATTTCTGTACTACTTTTCCTGATTATATATAGTCAATCCTACTTTGCAAAAAAATATCATGCGCGTATTCAACAATGGGATACAGCCTTAAAGAAATCGCATTGTAGACAATATTGTTTCACTTAGTATGTTGCTAAAAGGTCAAAAGCTAACCGCAAGAACAATCCATTGCCGATGGATATAGGGCCGCTGATGATTACGCCAAATCACAGGAGAAGAGGCCTGAATTCGGTTTGTTTTTTGTGTTGTAGTGTGCAATCGAGCACAACATTGATTAACATTGCAATCGGTGTTTTTATCTTACAGTTAGGAGGGAGGCAATGCCAACAACAGGATACCGCTGGAAATGGAAAACCGCAAAATAGGAATTGGGCCGCTTTTTGCATATTATAGTTACAGCCTACTTCGTAAAGAGATAGCAATCGGCTAGCCCAGATGGAGTGCACACAGTCAATGCAAGCGTCTACGCCGTATGCAACCTTGTGGAAAGCTCGTGCACTGAAGCCCGCACAGCGCAGCTTGGCACAGCAAGCAGCCGCTCAACGGCGGGTGACTGCACGGCTGCCAGCTTGGAGGCTGCAACTTGTAATTGCGGGCGGACTTGCACGCGTCCAGAGTCACCCGGCGGGACGGAGGCTGCCATGGAACAGCTCACCGACCGCTGGGAAACGCTCCAATGTCCACCATGGGCACTCCTCTGGTGGGGCTGCTGAATGCTGGGGCGTTCGGTAGTGTACATGGCAGTCGACTCACCTTTCAGACGGTGCAGGCTTACACAGTGTTGCTCCCGGCAATATGCCACAGCGCGCGTGCCTTCTATCCCCGCACAGAGCCAGCCTCCATGCTATCGGGCCCCAGGCCTCTCTCATTGCATCAAACAGCGCAAAAATATGTGCACTGGCCCTGAGGAACGAAAAATGCTTCCGCATTGCATGTAGATCTATGTTCGACCCAGTCAGGCTGCTGCGCAGCTACTGGCCGTGCGCCAGAATCGACTCCCGCCACGGGCCGTGACGCAGCCCGCTGTTATACGCATGCATGTCCGCCCACTCCCAGCCGCCCGCCCTTGGCTCGCAGCCGCGAAGCGCATGCTCAAAGAAGGAGAGCACGACGGCCTCAAAGCGCTCCGGGGGAATGGCCGACGCGTGGATGCGGCGCTGCGCGGGGTGGCCGTACAGCTCCTGTTTCGGCAGCATCTCGCCGCCAGCCTCCAGCCGCAGCACGGGGCCAGTGTCCGTGATGCGCGTGCTGCGCCACCGCAGGCCGCGCTGTGGGTCCTCCTCCGCATTCAGAGCCTGCAGCACAGCAAATCACAGCCCGTGATGGCATGCGCAGTCAGGAATGCCACGACGCTGTGCTCGCCTCGATACACCCCTGTGCGCGCTGACAGCCCTTGCTGGTGGGACGCGCAACGGCGGTCCATACATGTGCGATGCAGCGCTGGTGCTTAGACTGTCCATGAATGTGCGATGCAGCGCTGGTGCTCAGCCTGTCCATGCAGCCCCCCCCCCCCCCCCCGCCTGAGCACATAGTCCGAGCGTTGGCCCCGTAACCCCTCAGAAATCACTCGGACCCCATATCCAGCAAGGCTGAGTATAAAATTGTCTAGCAGGTTGTGTATCAGTGTGCAGCGTTTGGTCGGCCTCCTGGCCATTCCCCATGGGAATAACGACAGAGAAGCCATGGGGACAAGGCTGCGTTCAGCACGGCGGGCATGCAGTGAGGGCAGAGTACGGGGCAACGGTTGCGGCGCTGTTTGGAACGTATTGCCTTCACTCAGCGCACGGGCGGGGGCGCGCACCTCAGCCAGGGGTGCCATGCTGACCCGGGGCCACACCGGCCGACTGTGCAGGTTTACGTACGAAGTATACTTGCACTCCACCTCGTACCGGCGGCCGCCGTACACGGCGATGACGACGTCCGTGCCGGCGGTCCAGCTGAACAGCGAGTAGTAGTGCAGCGGCTGCGGCGTGCGTACGACCGTCACTCCGACGTCCTCCCGCCGGGTGACCGAGCCGTGCTCCCTCACGCTGGCGAGGCCGCGCATGACCTGCGGCACTGAGTGGTGAGGCGAGAGAGGGGTGGCGGATGGGTAACCTAGACTTCCAGATTATTGGACCGCCTTATCTGACAACTGCTCTCAGACGTGACCATCAAGCTGCTGTATTTGGGAATGCTCAGCCCAAATAATCGGAGACGAGGGGTTCAATATTTGGCGGGAGTACGGTAGACATGGTGCGGCGGGAGCGGTCAGGTGGCTCCGTGAAGCGTGTCACGGTGAGGCGATGAATGATCTCGAGGTGCAGAGGCGGAGAAGTGCAATTGTGTCGCTGCAGGAAGCCTGTGAGCAGATGATGCGGCCAGCATACGGTGGCGTTGGGGTGTCTATGGCAGGAACAATGAGTGCAGTTGTGGTTATGATGGGTGTGGACGGTGCGAGGCATGTGCTGTTGAAGCAAAAGGACCCAGGCTTGATGGATGGATCTCAACGGTGGGTGGACGGTACTGTCAAGCATGCTTGAATGACGCGAGCACAGTGGCGCAGCTTGGAGAGTGCGACACACCTGTGTGTATTCCTGCATGAATTCCGTCTCGGGCGGGCCATCTTTTAGGGCCGAGGCGAGGGCTCCAAGGAAGAACGCAAACTTTTCATCCCTATCTTTGCCTTCGTAAGGTGCAGCAAACCGCTGGATTTCCTGTGTGTTGATCCAGCAAGACAGCCTCAGGGCTGCATCGACTGTCGGGGCATCGAATTCCACGCCATCTTGAATCGCTTCGCCAGGGGCTACGCCTGGATTGGCGTAAACGGAGGGCAGGAGGACCTCTCGGAAGTCGCCTATTCGAGCGGCGCACCTGAGCACTGCAAGCAGACATGTCGAGCGTGATCAGCTGAAAAGAACAAAAGAATCGCGAGTGCTCAATTTTTTGCGTCACTGTTGACAAATTCACAGCCGGATTAACGATCATGCGCTGGCCAGTTCAGTCAGTGCCGTTCGCGACACTGCCACTTATTTATTGCAAATCGCGGCAGTGGAGCAGCCTATGCACAATGTGCTGCGGTATCGCAACGATCGTGACAAGTCAAGACGCGCGACGTACATTTGCTGTGCTTCTGTGCCGAATCCCTGTTGATCAGGGACCACATGGCGAGGAGTCCATCCGCGTCAAAGTGATTGACAGTGACGTTGGGCTTCTCCAAGGCGGTCTTGAGCTCAGGAGACTGAGCATCAGCTCCAAGGGCATTGAGGACAATCCCGGTGGAACAATCTGCTGGTTGAACTGATGGATTGTTGTCTTTCTTGTGGTGTGTGAAAGTTTGGGCATCAGGATGTGTGCAGTCCACCACCACGCAATCTTGCAGTGAAGCAGGTTCGCCGGAATACGGAATGTACTTAACGCTGGACGCTCTTGTTGGTTTGGTCCTCCTCAGTTTGTGCAGAACAGCCACCGTAGCTGCACTGAATAAGAGCACTCCTGGTCCCATCATGGACCTGGGTACCTTCAGATGATGGTACCAGAAACTGTTGAGTTCGCAGAACCAACAGCTGCCTAGTTTAACACCATGGTGTGCAAACACTACATTTCTGCGCAACGGGCTTTTTCAGCGAGAGGTTATTTGCCCGCCCAGAGCGTTGGTTGCATGGAGACGCTGATGCATCTGCAGCATGCTGCAGCATCGGGCTGAGGCACCGTCAACATGCAGCATGCCCTGTGACCTCGTCATACTCTCTGCGCGGTGGATGTACATGATCACACTGTGTCCGCATTGCAACTTACGACATGCTTTGTCCCCCTGTCACACTCACAATACGTGATCTGCGTGCCGGCGTGCGACAGCGTTGGGTAGCACCACAGTGCAATGCTGGCAATGACCTGCAGGCACGCAACACCAAGCACTTTGGCAGCAGCGATCGTCCTTTAGACCGCTGCATTTGCGCCAATGCAAGCCGAAGAGCTGCCATCGGCTGTGCAGCGCGTGGATGATGTGGAGCTCCCCAGCTTTCGCGCTCCAGTCATATACGTCCATGCACGTATCCCACCATGCGATACGCTAGGACATAAAGCAGATACGTGGAATGTGGCGAAGCCAGACTTCACCTGTTCCATGTTTTGCTGCACAAAAGGGGACGAGTTCATCATCAGGCTTTTGACGGAGGACAACGAGAAATTCGCAGAGTCCTTCTGGAGACCTGACAGGCCCATGTCATCGGTGAGATCCCGTGTCTCTATCACATTTGGTTTGTCCTCCTTCGAGCTGTCATGGCCTCATTGGCCCAGCAGCAACCATACCAACATGATCTGCTGTGAAAGGCAGCCGGCAGCACAAGAGGCAGGCTGCTCACATCTGATCAGATCTGATTGGATCACATGCATGCATACCGGTCTGCAGGTCATAGATGCAGCCGCCGACAGCTCACGTTACTTTGCCCTGCGCGTTGAGAACCCGGAGACAGGAGCGCACCACTTCCTGGGCATTGGATTCGCTGAGCGGGAATCCGCAGGCCAATTCAAACTGACGCTTTCAGAGCACGGGAAGTATATCCAGCGCATGTCCAAAGCGCAGGCAGAGGTGTTGGAGCCTCCTGCAGCGCCTGATGGAGCCTCAGATGCATCAACGTCATCTGCAACACCAGAACAAGGCGATAGCGGTGGGGGGCCAGCACGCCAGCCTCAGCGGGACCTTTCTCTGAAAGGCAGCATCAGAGTTTCACTGCCAAACCAGGGCGAGAAGCGCGGTCTCATGGCCAAGCTGAGCGAAAAGCTGGATGGCCCGCTGCTGCAGGTGGGGGGCGCACATGGGGGCCTGCTGCGACCACCTCCGCGAAGGGCCCAGGTGCAACAATCTGCTGACAGCGCAGCCGGGACCAGCGGCCATCGCCACTCAGCCGCCGGCCGACCTGCAGCTGATGCTCCTGCTGGTGTCTCAGGCGAGTTGCAGGACGGAGCTGTCGCTGAAGGGGACTTTGGCGATTTCTGTGGCGCAAATTGAGCTGATTATGGACACATCATGACCAGGATGTGCATGGCCATATGTCTGCAGCTTGCTGCCACTGATCTCCACCTGGTGTGGCCTGCTGCGCCCACCGTACCATGCCGCGCTGCATCGTCAAGATAAGACTTGCTGCAATTCAGTCCATCTGCTCCACAGGCAGATCTAAGGACTGGCCGCAGGTCATGCGCGGCCACCGCAGCGTCGCAATCCATGCTGTTCTGCGAGCGTGCGCTGCAGGCAGATCTGCGCCCTGGCTTCCAGTTTTCAGCCGGGGCTGGGTCCAGCAGTCAACTGGACATAGCCGCCGTTTGCCGGGAAATGGGCACTGGGCAAGTGTGTGGCTGGACTCGCGGCACCGGCTACGAGCCCGTCGCTTCAGATGGGTCATGTGACATGACTCGTGTCTCGCAATTCTTGAATGCCTGTTCGTATCAGGAGAGCTGCAGCGTCCGGAACGGTGTTCCAGTGCACATGAGCCAGTGCACGCCCGGCGGCCGCCATCCGCTTCCACAGGCCCGGTTCAGCCTGCCATCCGCGAGCGTAGGCCTGGACTAGCCATTTCAATAGTGGCGCTGCATCAGGTCGACTTTGGCTGCTAGAGATCAACACAGGACATCATCCGGGCCAGCCCAGCGACAGGCCATGCTACTCCAGGGTATCATATCAATTGCCAGTGCCAAGGTTAGGCGGCAGGTGCAGCAGGAGAAGCGTGCACGCTTGTGCGGAAGTGTCTGCGTACATCGCCAGACAGGATGGGCCTGTTGTACAGTATTGCTCCTGTACAGTAGCGAGATGGAAAGCTGAGGCCCCATCTTGGCACAGCTTGATGCAGTTCGGCTGTACCAGTGATATGAGTGTTATGCAGACATGAGATCCTGTGTGTCGAGCAGCACGCCATGAGCAGACAGATTTGGGAGGTGTCCAAGGGACACAGTCAAGGAGGGTACTGGATGAACACAAACAGCTCAGTAACATCCTGTCAAGCAAGGTGTCTGGTGCCATCTGTGGGTCCGACTATGGGCGAGTTGTGTATGGGGGATTTGCGTATGCCCTCGCAGGCGTCTATCACAACAGGCTGGCCTCAGCTGAATTCTCGAGACATGTCTGCAACTTTTCAGCTGACTTCTGAAAAGGAACAGTCGAGTGTACGCATTCGAAGTTACGACGTCAATTGTTTGAGCTTGATGCTCGAGATATCTTCCTGCAGATCTCCATCTGTTTTCTACATGTCAAGTGGAATGCGCCCAACATGGTGTGCACATCACATTGTCCAAGGTACACAGAGCGCTCAAGCAACATGATACGTACATATTTTCGCAAATGCAGATAAGTCTGCAGTCAAGGCGTACTAGCCTTGTTTGGTTGTTCATCAGATCACTGCTGTCATCTGGTCGCTGTTGCTGCCAGCTACTTTCCCCCAAACCCAGTGAATCCTAACATAGCCTGCATCGCTGCTTCCGCATCATCTTGTTCGGCTCCGTCAGTGATTGCCAGTGTCTGCTCTTTCAGCTCTTTCTTCTTGGCTTTCTTCTTTGCTTTTCGTTCTTCCTTTTCCTGTCGCTCACGCTCCTCAGCATCTTGTACCCGCTTTTCGAACCCGTCCGGTACATAATCTTCTCGTTTCTTTTTTTCTTTCTCCTCTCTATGCAATGCTAGTCGCGCTTGGACACTATCTAACCCTTTCTTCTCAACATTCATTGTCATGCCCAGAGCTCGGTTGTGGTATTTACCATTGATATGATCCAAGTATGATTGGGAATCACGCAGGATGCAGTCACAAACTGCACAGTAGTACCCTGCCTGTTGGTTCAACGGTGTGTTGTTGGATATGACTTGCGTCTTGTTCAATCGTGCAGAAAGATCAAGTTTGTAATCTCGGCCTTGCAGAAAGTCTCGCTTGACGATAATTCCTTGATGCAACGGGTCTCTCCCTGCAAGCAATGCAAAATGAGTGGGCCAGGTATGAGATACAACGCATCCCGACACAGTCACAGGTGGGGCGCTGTGCACGCACGTCTTCGCTTTAGCTGCTTCACTTCGTAAGGAGTGAGGCCATCTAGCTCAGACTCCTCTAGCTCGCGCTTGGCTGCCTGTTCACGAAATTGCTCTAGGTCGAACTGTCGACGAGCGGTGTTATCAACACCAGCCACGGCGGCTTTGCGTGAGGACCCGGTTTCATCCACCTGCATGAAGGGTGGCTATGTTGTCGACTAACACCAAGATCAGGTAATTGACATCCACACGATAGCAATAGCAGGACACTGGCATCTGTGCACTCATGCTCTCACCAGTCAGTGTTACAGGTGAGCCTTGCAAATAACTTCAACCTCATGGACATCCCTGTTCAGCATGTACAACTCGATGATATATTGGGCAGAAAGTTGAGCGGCTTCAACGTGGCGCTGTGCGTGAAAATTTGCGTGAATATGTGAACGTTGCGTGTGATTGTTGCAAATACGGCTACCCGTGCGTGTGCCTACATTTGAACACAAAGAAAACACGTACAATATATGCAGCCTGCACTACAGTCCACAGCCACCTACGAGTCGTGTGCTTTAGATCAATTGACTCGTGCTGTGTGGCAATGTGGTTGTGCTTCACGGCCGGTGATCGCTTTGATCCGAGACACACGCCTACGCTGTGATCACGCCTGGCGCATGGCGACCTTCCATACATTCGAATCATACCATGGTATTTCGATCGATCTTCAGTAGATAATGCCTGCGATGTGGACTCCAAGGTTGGTACTCACGTCATGCCTCAATTGTTGGCGAGCCTGGCGAGCATCACGTTGCTGCTGGTCGCGTCACCCTCTATAGAGAATTCAAAGAGTGAGTGCTGATAAGTGCCCGTTTCCCCCGCGATGCGGTTTGCAAGAGCAGCTTTCTGTTCTCCCGTTCACCCGTCGCGCGACTACGTGCCCTGTGCCTGGCGAGGCCTCGCTGGCCACCGCGCCACGGCGCGCCTAACTCTTTCTTGCCGCCTAGCGCAAAGCCTTGGCCAATCAGAAATGTGTCGCAGGTTTGTCATGATCATAAAATCGTTCCGTGCAGTCACTTTCGATTGGCTGAACTCTGCATGGCCACAACACCTACATGCCTCTGTATGCACGACTAGCAAATGCTGGGTTGAGCGAGAGACAGTAAGAGGGAGTGCCTGTGCAATCATGGATATCGACTCGGAATATGCAAAGTTTATGTCAGAATTGGTACGCGTAGAAGAGGCAATCCTTACTGCATGACCTGAGAATAGAACATCAGCTCAGTCCGCGCCGCGATCTGCGTCTAGGCACGCCATAGCTCACACCGCTACCTGAAACGTCGCTATTTCGTTGCAGGGAGAGTCTCCGGCTCGGCCCCAAAACCAAATGATGCCTCCGCCGGGCATGCCACCCATGGCTTCCCCCCTCAGACATCTACCACCGCCATCCCAGGTCCATGCGTCTCCATCATCTATTGCACCTCCATCTATCCCACCTCCTCTGGCGCCACCTCCAGGGCGGCCTCCTGGTGGTGGCATGCCCCCACCGCCAACACTGGAACCTCAACGAGCGATGCCAGGCCCTCCGCACCCCGTCGCGCGACCAGCTGGCCCTCCACCGCCAATTAGTGCTCGACCAGACCATGCGGTAATGTCTGCCCCTGCACAACCAGCTGCTCCTCCACCCGTGCCAGCACATGCACCGCCACATGCTGCACATGGCATGCACGCCCAGCATTACTCATATCAAGGTGTTCCCAGCGCAGCAAAACATCAGGCATATGCCCCTATGCTTCTAGACCCAGAGATGTTGCGGGAGGAAATTCTATCAGAGAAAAAGGACAGTAAGAGAAAGAAAAAACCGAAGGAAGGGATTCTCAGAGCAGCTGGAGGGGAGACTTGGATCGATGATAAGATGGATGTGTGGCCAGCAAATGACTTCAGGATATTCGTGGGCAACTTGGGGCCTGAGGTGCGCTGCTTACATTGTTGGTGCGTCTTGATCACAGTGGGCACGTATAGTTGTGCATGAGCCAACCCGAAG
This sequence comes from Ulva mutabilis, assembly GCA_900538255.1. Classification (NCBI taxonomy): domain Eukaryota; kingdom Viridiplantae; phylum Chlorophyta; class Ulvophyceae; order Ulvales; family Ulvaceae; genus Ulva; species Ulva mutabilis. Next base: position 1,559,496 of record UNSF01000001.1, read on the forward strand.
GGTATTAAACAATCATGCGGTGTCCACATGCACATCCACATCTGATTCATGTCACATCCACAAGCTCCATTGACATCAGCGTACTACATATTCCGTCGCAGTTCGTGCCAGGTGATCGCCTGGCCGGCTCGCATCTGCTGGGTAGCATGTGAGTCTAGACTCTAGTTGTACGTTCGCTTGGTGCACTGGATCGGAGCCCGTCGATGTAACAGTACATATTCCGTCGCTGATGTGATATTTGTGAGTGCCATACACTCTATCTGTGGATTTGTGTGGTCGATTTACAGTGACCAGCAGACAGAATCTTGTGCAGGTGAATGAAGACATTTTGGCGAAGTCCTTCAACCAGTTCCCAAGCTATGCCAAGTGCAGAATAGTCAAAGACTATAAGAAGAACAAAGCTAAAGGGTATGGGTTCGTGAGCTTTACAGATCACACCGAAGGTATTAAGGCATTGAAGCAAATGAACGGCAAGTACATTGGGAACAGGCCTTGTCAATTAAAGAAGTCAACACATGACATTCGGAATGTTCCCACTGACGGGAAGAAAAGGAAGGCTATGATGGCAAATCCTCTTGAGCGGATAACAACTAAACGAATGCGGTGAGAGTTCGTGCAACTGAGCCTGCGCATCAAATCAGTTGCTTGTCGTGGTGAGTACAGGTAGCCAAGATGCAGATAATTTGTTCATCATGCGCTTGAAAGAATTGTGCTCTGTTCGAACAGTTGTGCCGAGACGGCATTCGAAGAGACTGTAATCTGTTTGAAGTAGTACCGGTTGAATTTGTGCTTGATAGTGTTGATTCACGGCCATGCTCCCAGACGCGTGGTGCGGTCACACACGGCTCGGTGTGCTCTTGTGTTCATCTCCGTACACGACTCGGTGTGCACATATGTTCAGATCAATGCATGCATGCGATCGTCACAGTGACGGAGCGGGCAAGTTCTAGCCGGGGAGGCAACGCCAGGACCACAACATCAGCTGGCAACGAGTGAACGCCACTAATACACTCTGGCACAAGCCTGAGTAGCCACTGCATATCCTATTTACGGTCAGGGGATGGTGGAAGTGTCTCCGGCTCACCACTCGACGAACTTGTTGATGCTGGGGCAGAAACACCTAGGCTGCACCTATCATGCATGTAATGGCGTCTGGTTGTCCTGATCTCCAGCAGCGGCGCGGATCATGACCACCATGCTGTAGGCCAGCAGGCAGAATGGTGCGCAATACCACACCACGGTGCGCACTCAGTTGTGATCAGTCGCAACAAAGCACGTTCTACGCCCATAATCACGTAGTTTGCAGGTGCAACGTATCATGTCGCATGCTGGCGACTCAAACAGACCATAGACAGCCCCTGCATCCTTCCGGAAACGGCTGGGAAATGGAAGCCAAAGGTCGGATGGCTTAGACGATCTACAGCCGTCTGATCCCTGACGGCTCTGGATCAAAAGCCGTCCAAATAATACACCTGAGTTTGAATCATGCACAGAACTATCGGAGAATCGCGAGCGCCAGTTCTCCATTGAGGCTGTGCCCTGCCTGCCTGCCTGTGTCTGGGCACTCACACAAGGCCGCAGCTGGGTAGCTGGGAGAGGGCCTCGCAATGATGCTGCGCATCTATAGCATCAAACGAGTAGGCACGGTCCTATAGAGTATACTTGCTGTGCCGTCAAGCATCACCATGGAGCTCACCTGGCTGCACCTGGGCGACAGCAGAGCCAGGTTGTGGTCGGACGAGCAGCATCTGCAGCCGACGTGGTGACAACAATACAGAGCAACTCGATCGAACGTGTAGCCAGGTGTATCCTCAGCAACGCACGCAGATTCATCTTGCCGTCTCATCGCTGCTGTAGCATAATGGCGAACATGCCGATTCTCGTGCAGGAAATCGGTTCAGCAAAGTTCCGGCCATTTTGCAGCGGATCTCCCACACGCCGATTGACACGTGATGGTCGATGATGATGACCGCACAGAGACTGTTGGCTCCAGGACTGATGTCGGGGATTCCTGCACCTCATCATTTATGACCTCCAGGACTAGAGCGCCTTCTGGGAAACGGTTTGGCAACTCGAGCTGGTTTCCTGTATGCTGTTGACATGCTGCAGGCTGTGTAACTCCATCAATGAACTGCAGTGGAGTTTTGCATTGCATTTGGATGCTGATTGAGCCCTGCCATGTTGTTCAATCTGCACACAATACAGGTGCAGTCTAGTGGTGCATTGCTGCAACTGTAACAGCGCTGCCGCGAGTGCACAGCCAGTCGTCTTGGCAGTGTTCAGGGGCTCAGAGGATCCCATTTGCTCTCATGCATACGTGTAGGACATGAATGTGCTCTTACTTGCTCAAGGATCTACTACCACGAGCAGTGCATGTACTCGGCCACCCAGAGCTGTGTTAAGACTAATTAATATGGCTGGTTCAGCTTTCTGCAGATGTAGCTTGCTTGCTGGGCCAGCAGCCTTTCGGTGGCATGATGGCCTTCGTCCTGCTGTTTGAGGCCCCTGGGGAGTTACTCGACAGCCTTACACAGGTCACATCGTCGGCATGTTTGAACCGACAGTGCAGGGGCAAGCTCCACCACATTACAGCCCAACAGAGACAAATCCAATTGTGAGACGCACTTTGTGTTCGATCAATGGTCAAGTGGAAGAAACCTCGTTGTGTTACTCGACATACTTTTAGTCGGTATACTTCTAGAACAAGACACTGACCAGAGGGCTGCTCAGCTATTTATTCCCTTCATCTCTTAGGAACACAGCGCACAGTACTTAGACAGTTGACTTAAGCTGTTCTTCTGTAGTGTCAACAGGGCAACCTGCAGCTGCAATAAGTACATGCATGTCGAGACTGCATGCACTAACAGTGCATGCGCTGATACCACGGTACACCGGTAGAGATGTGGCTAGAAGTGCTTTCACTGGAGCCCAGCTGGGACTACCACACAAAAAACAAAAAGGTTGGGAATCACGCCACACCCAAACGTGCATGGGCCACAGCGCCCCTGCAAGCAGGGGCGCAAGAACGAACAACACGCACAACCGCAGCAGGCACAGCCACACCAGAACCAGCTCCCGAGCCCCCCCCTAACAACCACGCCCGCAACTGGGTCCAAGGAGGCAGCCACACCTCACCCACCGCCACCGGTTCGTACGCACAGACAGCAGAGACCCGCGCAGCAACACCCGCCACAAACGCAGCCACCAAACGAGTGTACAGGGCGTGGCAGCACGAGAAACAGAAGCTGGAAGCGCAGCCGACGGGTCCAGCAGGAAAGGCACAAGGCACACCGCCGCAGCCAGGTCGGAGTCCGGGGCTGACGGAAGGGCCTTGCATACCACAGCGTGCACGCGTGCATAGCCGCATTGCCTTCAACGGCGTGCAACAGGTCCGCCCGCAGGGAAGCAAGCCCTGTCAAGCCGGACGCAGCGGAAAGGCAGGGGCAGAAAAGCAGGAGATGTTCAACATGCAACCACCTATGCTCCCGCGGGTCATCCCCGCGCAGATTGCAATTTTCGTCGTGCACGTCACGCTCACAGAGGAGGCCTGCATGGGGGCGCCGCAGAGTCCCGTATGTCACAGCATAGTCACCCGGCAGGTGCGACGACCGCAACGCCATAAGGGGATAGACCGCATCGGACTGAGACCGCGTGTACGGCGCGACACCCACGCCCGGGAGACACAGACCACGCACCAGAGGGTTACGAAAAGCAGGCCGCGGCCGAGTGCGCTTCCGCAGGCGACCGCTGAGTGGTCCCGCAGTGGTGTCGGTGCCCGCAATGCCAACTCCACGTTGCCTGTGTGCCCAGAGTGTGACACCCGCCCTGAGGTCTGCATTGCCAGGCGCGCCGGATCGACTAGCACCACCGGACCGCATGCCCGACGCGCGTGGGGTCACAGGCAGGGCGTTGTGAGCAGAGGACGCCTGGTGATGTATACCAGGCAAGGTCGTACGCGGCCGTCGCCCGCCGCAACCAGGCGTCCCGCGTAGGCATAGACGCCCGGAAAGCCACGCCCATATAGTCCGGTGACAGCCCGGCCGGAAGACTGGCGGATAACAAGACAGAAAGAGGGTCATGTTTGCGGAGTGACGCCGCTGCGGCATCCGATGCCTTATCATGGGCAAGTTGCTGAGCATGTGCGATGCGGCTTCGGTCGGCCGAGCCAAGCAGGTCAAGGTCGGTAAGGAGGACTTCGGTCAAAATGCTGCGCTTTTTCACCCACGGCGGTGACAGCGTGGACGCGCGGACATCAGCGGCCATCTTGGTGGCCGCCAATAGAACCGCATCCATGGCCGTAGCAGGCGGCACGACCAGCCACAGCTCCATGCCGTAAAGCATGCACGGGGACGCCCTCGTCCGTATGATCATGCATTTTGTTGCGGCAGTCAGGTGGGTGCATTTCAAGGCTGGCATCCACTGGCCCACCGCGCGCCACCCGCGCGCTGCAGCCGCGGCTTGTTGGGCGGCGAACGTGCCAGAGCCTTCCAACAGCAGAACCAAGTATTTGGCCATATCTGCCTGCGGTAGGGACTCAGGGTCCCAGCGCAGGCGCACGCAAGAATGTAACCGGCGCACCGCGAGGGGGCGAAAGACCACGAGCACAGACTTGGGTACATCAAGAGACCACCCCCAGCGGCGACTGTGAGCATACACAATATCGACAACGATTTGAGGCGTGCCGGTGAGGCCGCACATGTCATCAGCGTATGCTTGGCCCGGGGGCACCCGCTGCCAGGCTGCGGCGGGGATGGACACAAGTGCGTCTGGTGGCAGCGTCCCCAGGTCGTCGAGGACGCTGTCAATGAGGACCGCGCACAGGTGGGGGCAACAGCAGGCAGCCCTGGGCAACGCCTCGCTGCACCAGGAAGGGTGCTGACATCACGCCATCCACCCGCACGCGACTGCGCGCCGCCGTGTAGAGGCGGTCCACCGCGCCCAATGTGCACTCCTGCTTGCGACGCCGGTTCCCGCAAACCGGCCACCCCGGCTGTGTACACCCGCATGGCCTCCGCTTTCTCCCCCGCCGTAACACACAGAGCGTCTGTGAGTGGGTGCCGCGAGGTAGGGAGCGCGGGGCGGGAGGCCCTGTGCGTCAGCGCTTCAAGGGAGTGGTGCATCCAATACGACCCCGGGTCATTCCTGCACAACGCAGCACACTCCCGCCCTCGTGCATGCTGATGCGACCGTTGCGTGTGCACTATTGCTGAGTGGTACGCTGTGTTCAGCCGTGACAAGCGCTGCCGTTGGGGGGCGTCAGCGGGCAGATGGTCCCGGAGCGCGTGCAGCGCGCTGCGGCACTGGTCACGTAGTCGGCAAAGGGCTGGGGTGAACCAAGCTTTGGAGATGCCAGGGACCACTGTGCGCGTTCCGACTGCGCTCCGCGCGGCGCCAAGGAGGGCTGCAGACACCGCGGAGGCGACCCTGTCAACACCAGCTTGGTCCCCGCGGCGCAAACGTGGAGCAACGGTGGGCCATAACTTGTCGCAGGAGGCCTGCACAAGGCCCTTGTAGCATGTCCGCATAACCATATCATTGAGCAGGAGCTCCAATCTCCACTTGATCACTGTCGTCCCGTGTGGTGAAGGTTGCCGTTGTCGTAGCAATGTGTGCAGCAGCACCGGGCAGTGGTCAGATTGGATAGGGGCAAGAGCTTCGCCATGGGCAACCAGTTTGGTCCAGTTTGAAGCAGACGGGAATGGGCATTGCGGCACGGCCGTGCACACGCAGGATATGGTCAACCACAGACGCGCCAGTGGCCCCCACGCGACCCCCATGTCCATGGTCGGCGGTGCGGAGATGGTGCCTGAGAGGAATTGCAGGTCTGCCGTAATACAGAGCCGGAGCAGAGATCTGCCGTGCTGATCGAGGGTCGCTTCCCCATGCAGAGGTGCGACTGCTGCAGACTCAGCGGGCATGCCGGTTGCGCTGCGCGAGCCTATTCGGGCGTTGAAGTCACCCGCCACAACCACCGTCCCGCGTGTGAGCTGGAAGTGGTTGATGTCATCATGCAGGTCCCGCAGTGCCGCTTTGTATTCCCGTTCCGCCGCGGCTGATCCACGTCCTCTTGGCATGTACACAGATGCAAGGTACATGCCATTGTCTGCTGTGTACCCATATAGTCTAGCCCACACGGCCGCACATTTCAACGGTGCTGCGCGTACTGCCGTGTTGCGGGGTCCGATATACGACATGAACGGAGCAGCGTCCGCCCTGATGAAGAATCCCGTACCCCCGGTCCCTATGTGTGCTTGCATGCTGGCAAGGGTGCCCAAATACGATAGACCGAAAGTTGCAGGGACATCGTCCATAGCTCCGACTTTGGTTTCTTCCACCGCCATGACGCCCACATTGTGCCGCTCAATGAGGTCTGACAGTGCGCCACTGCGCGCTGCGGACGTCGTGGCTGAGCTGATGTCGCGCACATTCATACACGCTATGCAGTCCTGGGTGGTCGCGCGTCCCCGGCGTTGGCGCAGTCGTGATGTGTGCACGACGGGGCGTATCACTTGGGACGAGCAAGGCGGGGGAGCAGTAACTGTGACAGGCTTGGGGGTGGGGGGCGCTGGTCCATCCGCCAGTGCGGCTAGAGCCGAGGAGCGGTTGCCGGGGGAGCAGGCCGGTGTGTGAGAAGCAGCGGGGGTCTGGTGTGGGCGTGGATTCGGGCCATAGTGGTGGCGGCGGAGGGCGAAGCCATTGCCATCTACATAGGTAGCAGGGCCATGGGCCCGGGCGGTGCGGGTGGGCAAGACGTGCGAGTGCAGTAGGATGGTGTGTGCACCATAGAGGGCTCGGCGGCAGTGCCAACGAAACAGAACGGGGGCACTCGCGGGGTGGATGCAGTAGGTCGGGACGTGGATCGTCAAGCGGAACATGAGGTCGAAGGGGGAGTCGGGGTCCGCTGGTCTGCTACCCGCCGAATCCGGTTGATCTACGTAGGTAGCAGGGCCATGGGCCTGGCAATCGTCCAACAAAAGACTTCTGTCCACACGGCCCCCGCGGGTGTAGAGCCTGGGCAGGAACAAGAGGGCCGGAATAGCCTGCACGCAGGTGGCGGCCTGTGCTATTGCACTGGGCCAGGCCGGCAGGAGTGTTACACAGTGATAGATCTAGGACCCAGCAGCGCCGATGCAACAGACCTGGCAACACGCAAACAGACAGACAGGCCACCGCAAGCACCGGCAGGTGTGCAGAAGGCGCATGGACCGGCATCCCGGTCGTCGTCGTTGGTGGGGCATTCAGTTGCATCGCGCATCCGTCATCCTGTGGCTGGTCATCACTGTGGGCCTGCAGGGTGCGCAGGGGCTTCAGCAACTCCCGCAGCTGCGCCCTCCGGAGGGGCAGCAGCATGGCCGGGGTGGTCTTGCAGCGCTACATATGTCACATCGGCGTCAAAGTCTGAGCTCACCCCTGCCTCAGCAAGGGGAACACGCGGTCTGGGTGGCATGAGTCCATCATGAACCATTCATGTTCAGCCGTGCGTAGGGGCGCGCAGATGGCAGCAACATGATGTGTAGGGCGGGTGCCAGAAACATCGCATGTGTCCCGTATGGTCAGTATCACACAGTCACTGGGGGGCACGGCAGGGTCCTGCATGGCGAGGGTGTCCGCAAATGTGGCGCCTGTGGACGCGCCAGTGTGCGGCGTGCCTTCATGGAGGTGCACCTGTGGGTGGAAACTGCGGATCACGGTCTGCAGTTCACCCACATGGTAGTTGCCAGTGGGTTCAGGCGTGTGTTGTGTCCCGGTGAGAAGGTGCTGCATGTGCTGGTCGCTCAAGAGTTGCCACAAGCTTGGTAGTTAAGTATGAGCGGGCTTGCTTCCCCTTGCGGGCACGTCCTCCTCAGCTGTTGGTGCTGATAAGCGAGGCCGCACATAAATATTGTGATCCAGCCATGCACAGGGCTACGGTGACCATGTATGGAGTGGAGGCACGGTGCTGATCCGAAGTGGCTGTGGGGAGGCAGTGCACCAATGGCCCACCACATGCACGAGCAATGCATGCAGATTGCATGTGTGCAGACAATGATTCTGATCGTATCCGTATGAGATGTTGATTGACGCTTATATAGGCTCTGCATCGTAGTGTCATCACTCCTCTTTCTGTCAAAGTCTCACGTGTATACCATCCAACGAAGGCACTCGTGCTGTCACGGGCAGCTACCTGTAGACCAACAAGGCCTAGGCATGTAACGGCATCCACCCCTACGCATAGCTACGGCATGCACAGGATCCCACAGGCCACAGGCCGCGATCAGTGCTACCCGCTTGCAAGGGTTTGGTCAGGCGCTTGCTTGCTATTGCCCTCGCGGCCGGGCTCTTGCGTTGATCTCTGTGTCACACAAGTTGTTTCTGGCTGCCACGCGCGGTTGCACTAGTAGATAATGGCATTGCATCTAGATCTGGAAGCAAGGCTGTAACACACCGAACATGTGTGTGTAATATGTGGCCGCTACTGCGCAGGCTGTTACAGCTAGCCGGCGCTGCTGGTGTTTGGCTGGGTGATGTAGGTGCCTTATGCAGAGTGCAGGCCTGCCTAATGCAAGACCAACAGCTTGACTGTCACGATCCGATCACCTGGTGCGGTAGTTTCTGGCTTGTTCCTGTCACACAAGTTTGCAAAATTCTACCCGCGGTCCCCCCCCTCCCCTGCCACTCCTCCTCCCTCTCCCCTCCTCCCCTCTTCCCCTCCTCCCCTCGCCCTTGTCCACAAAAACGGCTCGTACCACGGCGTTCTCGCCGGTGGCTGCGGCTGCCAGCCCCTGGGACAGGTGGCTTGGGACCGCGGCGGTGGCTGTGGCGCGCGGCTGCGCACCCGTCTGGACTGCTGTGGCCGGATCGGCGCCCGCCGGGAGCAGTGGCCCGGGTGCATGCTGACTGTGGCGTGTGCGTGGACTGCGCGATGCTGCGCTCACGTCCTGCGTTGGCTATGTGTGTTACACAGTGATAGATCTAGGACCCAGCAGCGCCGAGGTAACAGACCAGTCAACATGCAAACAGACAAACCAGCACATGCCTCAATCCACGCTCCGTACAAGCAAATGCCAAAACGGATCCGCGCCGGCATGAAAGCAAACACACACACGCACACGCACACGCACACGCACACGCACACGCACACGCACACGCACACGCACACCACACGCACACGCACACGCACACGCACACGCACACGCACACGCACACGCACACGCACACGCACACGCACACGCACACGCACACGCACACGCACACGCACACGCACACGCACACGCACACGCACACGCACACGCACACGCACACGCACACGCACACGCACACGCACACGCACACGCACACGCACACGCACACGCACACGCACACGCACACGCACACACACACACACACACACACACACACACACACACACACACACACACACACACACACACACACACACACACACACACACACACACACAGAGTGTGTGTGTTTGCAAAGCATGCTTTGGTGCCGGCGGTGGTCCATAATAGTATTTGCTCGTGCGGAGAGTGGCCTTGGGCATTGTGATGGATTGTCTGTTTGCCTGTTGACTGCTCTGTTGCCTCGGCGCTGCTGGGTCCTAGATCCATCATGTTAGAGCACGTATGCGTTGATCACTGCATGCATGCGATCATTCAGCGACCCAACGCGCGCGCGCGTGAGTTCCGTCGGGGAAGGCAACGCGAGGACCACACCCTCAGCTGGCGACGAGTTAACTCCACGGACATCAGCTGACACATGCCTGCGTAGCCACCGCATATCCTGTTTACGGTCGGGGATGGTGGAAACATCGCCAGCTCGCCGCTCGGCGAAGTTCGTGTTGCTGAGACAGGAACGTTTAGGCTGCATGTGTCAAGCACGTAATGGTGTATGGTTGTTCTGATCTCCAGTAGCGTCGGGGATCATGGCCACCATGCTGTAGGCCAGCAGGGAGAATGGTGCGCAATACCGCCGAGTGATGCTCACTAAGTTGTTATCAGTGGCAACAACCCACATTTCACATCCGTTGCCATGTATTCCTGCAGGTGCAACGCCGTCTCATGTCGCAGGAAGAGATCCTGCATCCGGGGGACTCAAGCAGACCGCAGACCAGCCCTGCATCCTTCAGCAAACGGCTGGCGAATGCAGGCCACAAAACCCGACCAGGACGTACATCTGAGTATTTACCATGCACAGAACGATCGGAGGAAAGCCCGCTCCGTTCCTGGCAGCACTACGACAATGACAATGTGAGAGACTCTGAAAACCTTGGCTTGGCCCGATGTATGACAGCTGGCGGTTCGGGATCCGGATCGCATCCTTCATGCAGAGTTCCTGGTGTCGTCGCCTTGGATTCGTTCTTACCTGCTGGGTCGTTCACAGCCGTTCAACCAAAGAGCCACGCCGACATTCCTGCACACAACGTCTCCATGTCCAGCCCGCGGCAGATGCGCCCGGGCCAAACTGACCACATGAATGAGTTGCGGGGAAATAATTCGCGTGCATCACCTCCTCCAACAATTCCCTGGGCATGTAGGTGGGCTGCCACATCACCAGAAACAGCTTGCACTGCAATTTATTACCAACATTTCCTGCTGGCACAAGCGTCGCTGCTACACCGCTCCCTGTTGTCAAGCAGGTGCAGCTGAATGCATGATCGCGCCGCAGGCCTGCATGATGATTGCAACAAGACGCTTACATGTTGCAGCAGGCCTCACAGACGCCATGTATACCTCAACACTGCATACATAGCACGTGCGTATGGCCATTTTGCGAGATGCCATCATTCGTGGGTGATCCCTGTCACAACTCTGATTTATTTGCATGTGGCAGGCTGAGATGAATCCCACATGGCCCCATGGATGCCACTGAATCTTATGCCAGTACTTGTATCTAGGCCCACACCCGCGACAGCACCATCCGCGCCCCCTGGCAGCGCTGCTGTGGTCTGGCCCACCAGCCTGTTTGGAGACTCTACTGCCGGAGAGGAGTTCCTCAGCCGCAGCTGCACCACAGCGCCCCACCGCCTCTTCTCTGCATGGCCAGACAGCCCGAGAAGACTGCACTCCAGGGCTGCCACGCCAGCGCTCAGCAGCCTCCAGCCCCAGCCAGATGCGACTTACACAAAGCATACACCAGGCTTGGAGCAAGCCGCCCGGTCGGCTGACCCGGGGCTCGTGGTGTATGAAGGGGCTGGCGAGGACCTGGCCAGCCAGCTGGAGATGGGTGGTACAAGCACAGTGATGATACAACGCGGCCTAGCAGCAGCGGGAAACGTGATGGCACACAGGCGAATGCTGGCGCCGGCAGGGATGTCGATGCTGCTGGCAACTGCACAACATCACGAAGATGAGGAGCTGTCAGTGCATGTGTGTTCAACCCCGCCGTCTGTCGCATGTCTGGTGCAACGCCATGCTTGCCTGCCACTGTGTTCTACCACCTTGTGGAGCATACCTCTGTAACGTTTGTCCTGCCTAGCGCCTGGCCTGCATCAGTTGCACACTGCGTAGAGTTTGCACTGTGCGAGAATGACGTGGATGTGACCTCATTGGGGAGCTGCACAATCCACCTGTCAGCACATTCTACTCCACACGAGTGTGATCACCTGTGATGACAGGGCCTGGTGCAGCTGGCAACCTTCCACTGGATGGGCCGCCCAATGGATACATTGGTGAAGTGTCCATCGTTCGTCAACTGCACATGTAAGTGGCTGCGACTGCTGGTCGGGCTGCTGGCTGACATGCCTTACAGAGCTGGCGTCACTTGTTGCGTATGATGCCACGGCATGCGCAGCTGAAGATCAGGTTTGGCGCTGACCCAGCCCGGGACACAGGCAACGTGCCCTTTGCGCACTGGTTGGCTGGTGGTGCACACTGACCGACCGGTAAGGTCCTCAACAGCGGGAGCACATGCAGGCAATGGAAGAGTGGGTGGCAAACCGGCGGCGGCAAGACCTGATGCCTTGGGCGGCTCAGGTGGTCGTGCGTGCGTGGCGGCGGCACGTCATGCGGCGGCGGCTGCTGCGATTTGTGCGGCTGCGGCGCAAAATGCGCGCGATCTACCTGAAGCCATTCATGCGTGCATGGGTTCTGTACAAGAACAGCAGCCAGCGGGGTGCCCGGGCGCACACGCGGGGGGCGTTCGAGGCGTGGCGCAGCTACTGCGTCGACCTGCAACTGCTGCACAAGAAGGTGCTGCTGTGGACGGTGGCAACGGTGAAGAACTGGAAGGACGTGCACCTCACATGGCAGCTGTGTCGGAAGCCTGGTCCAGAGACGGGTGCGATTGTGCAGAGTTGGCGCTCGTGGCGTGCTGGCCGTCCTGCCCATGGTCTTTGCATCTCGAACTCATGGAGGCTCTCCATCAGACACTGCATGCTGCGGGAAACAACTGCAGATCTTGACTCACAGCTGTCAAAAGGCAAGTCGGGATCTGATGTCACAGGCGAAGATTGGTGAATAGGCGGCCATGCGCAGGTGGCAGGCTGTTGTCGACGATGCTGGTGACGATATTGGCCTCGGAGCACACGCGGCGCCTGAAGAAGGCTCGCTTTGAGGCGTGGCGCGCCCTGGTGCGAGCAGCCACACGGCGGCGGCGAGCGCTCGGCGCAAGCATGGCCCGCCTCGAGCGGAGGCGGCTGCTGCGCCGAATCAGGCCTGCCTTCGAGTTCTGGAAGCGCCTCGCTTTCCACAAGTCTGCGGAGCGGGCCGGGGTGCTCCTCCCACCTCTGCTTCGAGAAACGAGATCCCCTCTTCCTCAGCTGTGATCACATGTTGTGTTGACAATGAGAAATGGCAGCAGTACAGGGCAAAACTGTCTGCTCCACAAAGCCCTTGTCTTGCGATGTAGCATGGTGTTGGAAATGTCGCATGTTTGCTTGGGTTTGACAGGATGGAGAGTGAACATGCTGAGGTGGTACAAAGACACCAGCACATGGGATACAAACCATCAAGCGTTCAGGTGGAGCCTCAGCAGTGGCATGACAACTTCCAAGAGTGGGAGGAGTGGGTCCACCACCACAGGCACAGGCAGTGGAAGCACGAGCGGGCGCATCGTTGGCACGCCGGCTTCCTTGCCAAGTACTTCTTCTACTTCTGGCGCTTCTTCCGGCAGCGTAACCAGCGCCTGCGCGCCGCCTGGTCGTTCGCGTCCCGTGACCGGGACCTCATGCTCAAGTGGACCACGCTGATCGCGTTCCGAATGTTCCGCAACATCATTCGGCGCGAGCGTGCCACGCAGCAGGCGACACTGCGGCACTGGCATGCTGAGATTCGCAACAACGCAGCGCAGTACCAAGTGACACTATCACAACTCATGGTGTGGCCTCTAGCAAGCCTGTAGCTGAGCCTGTGCCGCCAGCTTCACGCACTGCACGTGTGAGTATCATGACTCAACCTCAAGGGGTCCTATCAGAGGTGATGGGCATTGGACTCATTCACAGTTGATGACAAGGCGCACGAACACAGGTTGACAGGCACAAGGTCAAGCTGGCGGCGTTCACGGCGATGCGCGAGCACGCACACGCGCTGCGCGCTGTGCGTGTTGCGTCGGCCCTGCAGCTCGCGCAGCGGCCGCTGCCTGCGCTCATGGCTGCCGCGGCGCTGCTCGACCTGCCTCACGAGCTGTGGAAGCTGCGCGTGTGGCGGGCCTGGCGCGGCTATGCTGTGCGGCGGCTACGGCTGCAGGTGCTCGCGGGCATGATGGTCGCCTGCCCGGACGCGCTGCTGCTGCGCCGCGCGGTGCATGCATGGCTGACTGCCGTCTCTGCGAGCCAGCCCGCTGCCCACGCAAGCCGTGCGGGTGCATTGGACAGCCCAACCCCCGTGGCACAGCAAGAGCCTGCTGGTGGGGCGGTGCAGCTGCCAGGGGTGGACACGGAACGAGGGGGTGTTGAAGGCAGTGTGGGGTTAGATTGTGCAGCTGAACGCTCAGGCCAGGCGCGTGCAGTGCCGCCACGGCGTGTGAGGCTGGTTTCGCCGCTGCCGCCACTGTGGAAGGAGGCGATGGAGAAGCGCGTAATCATGGAGGCCCTGCCTGCGGAGGAGCGGCTGAGCAGCCTCCGGCTGAAGAAGCGCATGCACACCATGCTGGCCGTGAAGGTGCGCCTGAGCATGCTGCGTGTGCTGCGTGCCGTGCGAGCCGCACATGAGCGCATGGTCTGCAGCATTGGTCTGCGCTTCGCTGGTCATTCGGCTGCACAGAATTATTGCAGCCAGGCTGTTGGTATGCATGTGGCGCAGGCCGTGAGCTGTCCTGCTGCACCGGGCCACTGCCTCCTGCTCGTTCTACCAGGTTGCGTGCAGACATTAGAAATGGGCTGAAGAGGTCAGTGAAAAGATCAGTTAGGCTCATGCTCTGACTGACCATGCAACGTGTGGCCGTGATGGCCTGGCCTAGTTTTAAACGCAGGCCAGCAGTTGATCATAATGCTGAAGGGCTGTCGGCATCGCCATGGCGATGCGCAGCAGACACGGGCACAGTAAGAGCGGCTGTGTTGCAGCCTGGGCACCGAGAGACAGCCATGCTGCCGACGACATATCAGACGGAGCCAACCGCTGCGGACATTGAGCTCATGCACACTGGGCGCAAGGCACTGCACAGCTTCACGCAGTACCCTGGCGGCAGCTTGGAGCTGTGGCGGCTCGTTGTCACGGCAAGGCGGCGGCACGTGCATGTTCACGAGGACCCGACGCTGCTGACATACGCGCACACGTCTCCCGGGATCACCCCCGTGTGGACCGACTTCCGCGAGCGCCCCGCGCCAGGTACAAGCCCGTTCCTGCTAACACGAACATCGCCACAGGGGGGCATTGTGGTGTGCATTTCAGCGGCCAGCACGCACATAGTCTGAACCGGGGGGGGGGGGGGGGGGGGGAATGCGTGTGCCTCTGCCAATGCGGGCCTCATCGCTGGGCCAGTTGTGCAGCATCTCATGTCCGTTTCACTGGTGCAAAGGCCCCTGAGCGGCCAGTAACACCGAGGCTGATGCTCACTGTGATGCTCCCACGAAGTGCTGTTCTCTTGATGCTGCGTTTCTCTCAATCGTATCTTCTGTCCACCACAGCTGCACGTTGCACCTGTAGCCACCGCACTGAGCTCCACGCGCAGGTGTGTGGACGGTGAGTGAAGACGAGCAAGACCGTGTCGACAGCGCCTTCCTGCAATTACACCGCCCCTCTCTCGCACTGCTGCACCGCCTCGCGGCAGCCGAGGACTTCCTCGAAGCCAAGGCGCACGCGCTCCTCGGCATCGGCTCGGAATCTTCCGCCACCTTCTACTCGCACCTGGCTGGCCTTGTGCGGCAGCGGCACGGCCCGCTGCAAGTGCATGCGCTGGCCGCGCTGCTGGCGCCACTGGTGGAGCACGACGCGGCACTGCTGACGGTGCAGCGGCGGGCGTGGCTGCAGCGCGACCGCATGCATGCGACGCAGGTGCTGCTGCGGCACCTCGCCGCTGCTGTGCACCGTGAGCAGCCGCGCTTCACGCTGGTAGACCCTGATGGCAACGATGGAGTGCGCTTCGCCCATTGGCACATTCTCGATCCACACTGAGCCGGTCTGTAGGTTGCTACATGCCCTATGTCACCTGGGCCATGTGTTTTGTGCATCTATATCACACAACTTGGTGGCTCGTAGTGCTTGCTGCACAGCCTGCTTAGGCACTCGCTGTTGTCAAGCTGCGCCGCCACCGCTCCTCTCTTGCAATTTTGAACAATTGAGTCCTTCTGAGTAGCCCGCTGAGCCTGTAGACCATCTGGCGTGCGAGCGCCATGTACGAAGACTCGTCGTCAGATGAGGAAGGGGAGGGGGGTGCCAGCCTGTATTTGCTGCTGCCCAAGGAGAGCCGGCGCCACTACAAGCCGGCTCTGCGAGCCTTCCGCCGTGCTCACAACAGGCATAGCTACATCAAGCACCTGCGCCGCCGCGGCGTCGCCGTGCTGGACCGCCAGGCCTCCACCCTTGCCACTGGTGGCAGCAGCCCTGTGATGGTGTGTGAGTCTGCGTACAGCACGCATACGACGGCTGCAGCTGCTGAGCGGGCGGTGCAACAGAATGAGTTAGTAGAAGATAGTGGACCGGCGGAGGTGGATGAGACGGAGGGCCTGGATGGCGTCGTTCGGCTTCCGTTCGCTCTGGCGCCGGAAGGGGCGTATTCTGCCTTGAGTGGGATTGCTCGCTCCATTGACGCAGGTCTGGCTCTGGTGAATGAAGCGTGTGTCGCAGTAACGCGAGTGGACCGTCACAGTCCGACTGAATTGCATGCACCATGTTCACCAGTCACCTAGTTAGTGGCTGTCGATGAGGCACAAGCTATGGATTCATGACCCCTTTGCGTCACAATGCAGTAATGGGAGACTGCGCGTGCGACCCCACTGTGTCTGACCAAGGTCTATTATATCATTTTTGCATGTGAAATGCAGGTCGGGTTACAGGTGTGGCATGGGGCTTTGAGCTGCATGCGATGCTTAGAGTGGATCACAGCAGCGGCGAGGAGAGCTGCTTGCCTCACCGCTCACAGCGCTTCCCAAGCACAATGCTGGAGCAGCTGCCATCGGAAGTGGAAGATGAGGAGGAGCCACCACTGTGGCAAGCACTGAGCATCGCTTACACAAAGTCTCTGTTGGCTCAGGCCGCAGAGCAGGACGCTCTGCGGGCAGAGGCGTCTGTGGAGAGGCACGGCAGCTTCAGCTCTGGGATTGCGGATGGAAGTGACCCTGCCATCCAGGATTTGACAAGTGTCATCACTGCTAGCAGTGTACCAGCCATGCTAGCTACAACCTCCAAGGACCACCAGGAGCCCCAGGCTGAGGATCAGCTGCTTGCTGATTGGCTGGCTGACGGTACTGAGACAGTTCCTGCGGCAGCACTACCTGAGCTTCCACTGCCAACAGCCCATGAACTGGAGCCAAGGGCGCCGGACACGCATGTCCCAGGCAATCAGCAAGGCGGCAGCGAGCCTCCCTGTGGTGAGGAAAGCATCTCCGTAACTGACCTAGCTGCAGATGATGTAGAGCCACCTGCTGCCACCCCCGCTGCAGGGGAGCCGCCACGGCGGCTGCCCGGGTTCGAGGCGCTCAAGGCTCTGCTGGATGACCGATGCAGCCAGCGCACAGCGCCGCGTCGCGCACAAAGCGCCCGGCCAATGCCTGGTGGCGGGGCAGGCAGGGCGCGTGCACGGCGGCGGGCCAGAAGTGCTGGCAACACGGGCAGCGATGCCGGTGTCAAGCTGCGGTGGTTGTACGATGGTGTCGGCCACGCCGTGCCGGAGCTGCAGCAGTATGAGCTGGTGGAGCTGGAGGCGCAGACGCGGCAGGTGGCGCAGGCTGCCGTGCGGCAGTTTGCTGAGGAGCAGCGGCAGCAGGAGCAGCTGCAGTCGGAGCAGGTGCGACGGCTGCTTAAGCCGATGTTGATTGTGGATCGCATGCGAGTGCCATACTCACCTGCACTCACCTGCACTCCAGCAGCTCCAGCAGCGTGCAGCCGTGTTGAAGTACAATTGCTGAGATGGTGCAAGGATCAGTGCAAAAACACTGAGTTATAAGCCCACGTTCAATGAGCAGCTGCCTGCTGATGCTGAGCCAAACATGCGCCGTGATCGTTGACCACCCCGGCCCCGTCCACACTGTGTCCAAACGTCCGCATGGCAGTCACAGCATTGCCACGCATCGGAGCTTCAGACTTTGTCACAATCGACGGGCAGGCCGCCTCCATGGCGGTGCCTGGTCAGCCTGGGACATGCATGTGGTAACAATCGCAGCGCAGTTGAGTGTCATTGTAGGTGATTCCACTGGAGAGCAGCGGCCTGGCCCCGATGGAGCTGGCGGCTGCGCTGTCCCACCTGTCCAGTCAGCCGTCCCGCCTCTCCCGTGAGGCCTCCCTCCGCTCCGTGGCCTCCTTCCCAGCGCCCCACACACTGACCACCGCCGCTTCTGGATCAGCCGCCAGCCTCCCGGCCCGTCCTGCCACTGCAGCCCCCTTCTGGCAGGCCCCTCTTCCCCCCGTCCCAGAATTGCCGCCCCGAATCCGGCCGCGGCCGATGACTGCACCTGCGGCCACACAGCAGCAGCCGCGGTCCAGCGGCGGGCCTGCTGCTGCGGCGTCCTTGCCTGCATCGGCCGTCAGCTCAGCTGGTGGTGCAATCAAGCGTGCTGTGGGTTCCCGTGGGTCACCACTGGTGTCTGCCTGCGGCAATGCAGTGCCGCTTGTTCCGCAGGCTGAGTCGGTATTGCCCGAGCCGCGTGTACATGCAGAGCCCACCTTGTTGGACATTCTCCCAGGTGTGCACCATCGTCTGGAATGGTTCGAGGAGCCCGTCTGGTTCGAGGAGGCATGTGTAGGCGCTGTTCATTGCTATTCATAGCATGCAGAATCTACCCCGAAGCCTGGTGTTGCTCTGGGCGGCTACGGCGGCCATGCTTTGGTCCCTGTGAGCCACAACTCGCAATGCGAGAGACACCGGTGCACAACCAGCTGAAACTGCCCCACATTTTTTTGTACGCCAAACTCAAGACACAGTTTGTACTTCTGCAGCAGTGAGTGTATTCGTTCCTACTGCACTGCAAACCCAACGCCAGCTCAGCTCTGAGCAGTCCGATCGTCAGCCCGATGTGTGCCTGTGCCAATGTGGAAAAAGCATTCCGTACAATGGGATCATGAAATTAGTGTGCACTCGCTCGTTCTGTACGCCTGAAAACAACATGCACCCAATCCACACAGTGTTGCCGCGTGTTGTTGCCCTCGCTGTTGAGCTCCTGCGTCGATCTCCGTGTAGCAACTGATCCACCTCGCCCTGCAGAAGCCCTTGCTCCAACCAGCGCCCGGACATGTGGTCAGACTCCGCGGCCGAGCCACGCCAGCTCCACCTCCGGCGTGGTGGAAGCGATCCTCAGCGCTCTGCCGGAGCACGAGCGGCTGCTCTTCCACAGGTTTTCTGGGAACATACAGCTCCCATGCACGGCCGCTGCTCCTGCTAACGACACCGGGCGCAGCGCAGCGCAGCACAGCGCAGATTCACAGCGTGAGGCGAACGCCCGGGTGCTTGTAATGCTGCAGCAGGCTCTGCAGGCTCGGGCGAGGGCTGCGCCAGCTTCAAGGGCGTGGACAATCAACATGCTTCTCCCGCGGGGTGCGAACGCCCCACCAACGCTGCATTACCTGCATATCCACGGACTAGCTGCTTCAGACTGGAGTAGTGCGTTCTGCATAGCTTGGTGCATAGCTCTGCATAGCTTGGTTCTGGATAGCTTGTTGCATGGTTCAACAGGTCCATCAACAGGACTGTGCTTCTTCTGTTTGCAGGGGTACTGTGGCGGATGCCCGTCCGGGTTTGGCCTGATGCCCGATTGGTTGTTTGTGTGCCATTCTACATCCACCTTGCCCCTGCACGGCTGCTCAGCTTGTGGAGGGTCCATGTTGTGCCTAGGCCACTGCGGGTATCTCTTGGCCTTGTGCAGGGCGAAGAGCAAAGGGCCATGGCAGGACCAACCGGACTGCGGCTGCCATCGCTGCATCTCCAGCACCATGTGAGCAAACGCCTGCAGATGCACTGCGCGCCCGCACCGCTCGCGTGGCAGCGGAGGCTCTGCAACTGCTTTCTTACCCCCCACGGGACAAGGGCACGAACCTGGGAACGCAAAGCTGGCAGCGTGTGGGGGGCCGCATGCGGGTTGCGACGCGACACGCGCAGCTCACAGCATGGCGTCGTCGCAGCCTGCACGGCGGTGATGCTATGGTGCTGGGCGTGCCAGCCCCGAAGGCGCTACGCCGCAAGCGGGCGGCCGTGCGCGTCAGTGTGTGTGCGTCTGCCCCGATGAAGCGCATCTGGGAGGGTGTGCGCCGCAGCCTTTATCCTGGGGCGATACACAAGCAGCGGGGCGCTTGGGAAGCAGTGCAAGATCGGCTGAATCCCCGCACATGTCTGCCGGCATTCCTGCGGCGAGGGGCCGGCCATGTGATATCTGCTATGGCGCAGCCTCAGTCACGGCGGAGCAACCGTGCCTCGTGCTGTGGCAGCCGTGGCCGGCAGAGCACCCGGAGGAGCAGCACGCAGGGCCATGCAGCAGGCCAGAGCGTGAGCGTGGCCGTTGTGCATGTGCGTGCTTCTGTACCGGGGGTGGATGGGGGTGGTGCTGTGAGGGATAGCCGCATGGCGTCAGGAGCGTACGCGGACGGCATGCACGATGGTCAGGCGTGGCAGACGCCTGCCTTGGGCGCCCCACAGGCATTGGCGGCGCGCAGGAAACGTGGCAGCTACCTCTTTGGGAACCGCAAGCCCTGCGCGGCTGATGCAAGCAAGTGTGAGGAGACCCGCGTGGCGTCCCTGTCGGCTGATCGCTCGCGTAGTCACAGTAGTTTGGCGGCACAAGAATCACTCGGTGGACAGAAGGGCACGGGGGAGCGCAGCAAGTGGCAACCGGACCATGCAAAAGCAGGCATGCGCATGCATGATGAGGAGCTGCTTGCAGCTGTGGAAGCAGACACGAGGCTTTGGCAGGCAAAGGGGGGCAAGCGGGGTTCTAACGACCGTGAAGCGCTGCAGGCAGCAGTGAGCCGCGCTGAGAAGCGGGAAGAGGTTGCCTTCGAACTGCTGGCAGGCACTGCGCTTGACAGCCTGGAGCAAGAATTCCAGAGGAGATTGCGGCATGATGGGCAGGCCGCCCGGGCGATTGAGGGTGGGCAGGTCGGAGACTTGCGACTCATGCATGACAGCGCTGGCCGTGTCCCGACGAATGCTGAGGGTTCAACGCTGACTGCGTCAACGCGGGGACACAGCGCGGTGAGTGCACGGGCGCAGCCATTGGGGGATGTCGCGCTGCAGGAGCTTGCAGCGATGGCGGCGGCCAAGCGGCGGCAGCGACAAGGGCGCATAAAGTGCCAGCAGGATGCGCTGCGACGGCGGCAGTGGCGCGAGGGCGGGCTCGACGCGGCCAAAGAGGTGCTATGGGCCCAGGCGGTCGTGGACTTGGGGGCGGGGCCGCATGGTGAGCGTGCTGTAGCAGCTCAGGTGGCCAGGCGGCCATGTACTGGAGCGCCTGTCATTACCGATGACCGGGTATGAAGGCAGACCTGCACCTGCGCTGGGACCTGTGGGGTCGTTTGGTCAAGGGCAGCTACGCATGACATTACGGAGGCGCTAGAATTGGACTGTACAGTCGCCCCTTGCTGCCAGGGTGCCAAATCGTTCCAAGCGCATCTGTCAATTTACATGAAGAGCTCGTTCATGCATGCATGCAGACATGTCAGCCTGTTGCAAAATCTGAACTGGGCGGCCATACCATTGCAGCACTGGCATACAAACCCCAGTTTGCATGCAGGTGCATGGGCAAGTGGCACAGCCCACAGGCGCTGCAACAGGCTCATCGCGGCGCCTCCGGCCCTGCGGCGGCAGTTCCGCGCCTCGCACCTGCAGCCCAACTCCTGCCTGCAGCCGCAGCGCCTCGCCGCCGCGCTCATGCTCGCGCTCACGCTCCCCGGATGCAGCGCCCCCATCTGTTCAGGTTGCGGCGGCATCGCGGTCGGTGCTGCATGCTGCGGCCTGTAGCCCCCCTGTCTTCAATAGTGCCGCAGCTGCGCACCGGGCTGCGCCGTTCACTCCGCCAGTAGCTTGTAAGACTCGGCCGGAGTCCTCAGGCGCGATTCTCGCCGCGTGCGCAAGCAGAGCAATAACATCCAATGTCAGCGGTGATGCGATCGCTCAGCAGCTCCTGGCTGATGCACAGCAGCTAGGAGGTGCTCCACATTGTTGTGAGGGAGCTTCTTCAGCACAATTGGCCGCACAGGCTGTGGCGAGAAGCAAAGTTTACGCCTCTGCCACAATGGCACCACAGGTGTATGTCAACTGGAACAGGCAGCACGTGGAGCCTGGTAGGCTGCGCCACGACCTTTTGCAACAGGCGTCCGCACATGGGTCACGGCCTGGGATGACTGGGAAATCCAGTGCACGAACTGTCAACCCTGGTGGGCCGCTGGCGGCGTTGGTGCCGCCAGAACACACTCTGCACAACAACAGTGGAGTTGGGGCGTCTGGGAGACCATGGCGAGTTGACAAGCGGCCCATCAATTACTCGCCTGTGAACATGGAGCGCTTTGCTCAGGCTTATGCAAGGCAGGCCAAGCGGTTTGAGGCTGAGAACCAGGACGCGATGAAACAGGCCTTTGTCAAACGGTCAACCCGCAAAAAACCGGTGAGTTGAGGAGAAGCTTGCAGTGCTGATATGATTGGACAGGCAGCGATGCACCAGACACTTGACGTGGCTAGAAGAAGGTGTACGGCAACTTACATGGCACTTGCTAGTGAGTTTTAGTTGTGCTTTATCCTGAGACGGACATACTGTATGAACCATACAGTATGATACGTACCTATGGCAGTACCCGTGTTTCAGGTGAATCTTGCATGTTAATGCGTGTCCTGCTGATGTCGGACAAGACTGTACCATATCTCGCTGGCCACGTTATGGTGCTGAGCTTGAGTTACACCACAGTTCTGAGCGTTTGACAACATGCATACTTCTCCGCTAGATTGGGAGTGGCTTAATCGACAGCACCAGGGCACACACAACTGCGCGCTATCGCTCTGAATGTTGTCTGCTTAATCAAGATGTACTCATCCTCCACTGGCCTGCAATATCTTGAAGAAGTAGTTGACCTCTAGGGGCCCGTCATCCTCTAAATCTGTGCAATGAACGGCGTTTTGCTTCTTAGACTTGCCAAAGCGTGCCCGCAGCGTTTTCGGCCTCAGTGCCCTGGCCACCTCAGGATCTGATGGTCCGCATACCTCCCTCCAGTGCTCAACGCAACTTCCTTGCTCCCTGCAGACTAGCATCAATAAGTCAGTTGCCCATGGCATGACCTGTGTCGCAGTGCTTCCACAAGCTGTGACAGCACCCCACGGACAGCTCATCTGTATGCGTGGCATGACAAGTTAGACAGGTGCAATGGTGTTACAGGTCGCTTGAACATTATCACAGCAGCTTGGCTATGCGATAGCCCACGCACCTGCTTGAAACCTCGGCGACCAGACAGGGTCCAGACGTGAGCTCATCTACCATGTTGGAGAACTCGGAAGGTGGTACGACACCTCTGTACACCTCATAAAACTCGCCTGCAGCTGCGTGACCAACCGAAAACAGCTCCATGGCACGCAGCTGGAGTCCAGCTTGCGCCATCGAGGTGAGAATGGCACCGGCTTGGTGATCGGCAAGAGCATGGGGCTTGATGATAGCCAAAGTCGTGTCAGGTGAGACCTCTATGACACCGTGCCTGCCACCGGGCCCAAAGAAGAAATTGCTTTCCTGCACCCACCAATTCCAGGTCCAGTTGCCATCACTCTTGCATGATTGCAGGAAAGCACGATTCTCATAGAGTTCAAAAGGCTGGAAAAACAAGTGCTACCAAATTGAGCCACGGCGTGTTCATTAAGCGGACCTGTTCCGCAGTCTCCACGGCATCAGAGCCATGGCAGGCGTTGCATGTGCCGTCCGTGCCAAAGCGTGCTCTGAGCGATTTTGGGGCATCTTGTCGGGCAGTTTCAGAGTTGGTCGGCCCAATCAATGCTCTCCACTTTGCGATTGCGTTCTGTGCCAACAGCTCGATAGCCATTATGCATCCTGATGACATAAAGTCTGTGAGCTTATCGAAGAACGGCTTGCCTGCATGTACATCATAGAACTGACAGGCTTCCGCTTTGGTCAGGTGACAGATGCGAAGCTTGCTGATCAGGAAGCCTTCTTCTTCTACTGCTTGTATGATCGACCCGGCGTGTTGAATGGCATCGGGTTTGATCATTGCTAGCGTCCTGCATGCAATGTGTGGCCATTCCATAAGCATGGGCGGTTGGTGTGACGCTACGCAATGGGCCTGTCCTCAATCTGTGCCTCACCTCTGCTGAACCGACTCTAGCGCCTTCCTCGTGTACTCATCCCCGTAGTCGTGTATATTAAGTTGCCTGCCAAAGATGGTCACCCGTGCCCCAACATAAATGCGTTCCGGCTTCAGCTCTACTCTGGTCTTCCTCAGGAAGGTCTTCCTTGTCTTACAATCGAACATCTCTACTTCGTTTGATTTGGGATAAACCATAAGCTGAAACGTCCATTTAACACCGGAGACGTTGTCTAGCCAGTGAGCAATGAACGCCAAACGTTCTACTTCGCTCATCGTGTTGACTGGTCCAGTTTGTGCCCAAGAACGGCAACTGAGGCGCAGGCCAGTACGTATTAGGGTGCCTGTGGCTATTTATTCTGGTCGCCAGTGATCCGGCGATGTTTCATCGCCGCAGTTTTTCAGAATTCAAAACCGAGAGACCTCCGGCAGCCTGAACTGGTTTGAGTCAGTGCGCCAACTGCGGCAATAGGCCAATAGCGACAGGTCAAAGACACAACGCAACCTGCAAACATACGATTATGGCCACATAGGTCTTAGTGCATGCGACGCACGGCTGTTCTTGGAAGTGGCTACTCGCACTCTCGCCATGTACAGATTCAACAGGAATGAATGGGCACCGTCCAGCAGGCGGACGCCAACTGAATTCATACGTCCGCACAATTCACAAGGAGCTGCACTTGGCAAGGCCACAGGCTCTGCGTGAAACTTGCAGTAGTTCGCTGCTGCACTGTCGTCTTTCGTCGGTGTTGGCGCGCAGGGCGCTGCCCGACATGACGGTACACACGATCACACAGCAGGAAACGCTCAGCGATGTGACGCCCGAATTCGTTCCTCACTTAAAGGTGCAGTTCATCCACACGAAAATGAATCTGCTGATCACGTTATTGACACGCAGAGCTATGTCGTGCAGGACATCTGCGTTCAAGCTGTTGCTGATCAATTTCAAAGATCAACTCTGACCAATGTCTCGGACAAGTTTCATAGCGCGGTCGTTGACAAGTTGTCGCTGGACCTGCCACTGGAACTGGCAGGAACAGCTATTGCTGACGAAGCTTACTGGAAGCACCGCAGTCAGGGACGCTGGTCCAACTGCGATGCTAAAAAGCATGGCGGCTCTTTCAAACAACTGTATTTTGAAAGAAACCTGCAAGATACGATCGAAGAGTAAGTCTCCATGGCAGATGGGCAGGTTTGGTTGAAACCTGGTCAGGCCTGATTTGGAGGCCATGCGAGACGAGAGCAAGCCGAAACCATGCAGGTTTGACATAGAGGCAGACAATTTGGAGGATCTGAAGCGTTTGGTGGCATTCTCTGCCAGATATGTGCAGAATCTGCTGCTTGAGCAGCTACCAAGCCACCTGAACCTGGAAATCATCTTTGACGGTCTCGGAAAGTGCGCCCAGATCGACGCTATGCTGCTATCATGCGCACTGATCCCCTCCCTGACAGGTGTTCCTGATGTGCAATGATGCTATGGTACACACCATCTAATGTACAGCGACACCTATTGCCTATCATCCCCCTCTCCCTGTCCTTCAGCACCAGCCCGTCTTGCGACGTACTCTATCGCCCTCCAACCTTTTACAGCCAACTCAATCCTTCAGGTCTCCCACGTGCAGCTGCGCTGTAGCGCTCAGCAGCACCTGGCCAGCCTACTCAGTCCTGACATGCACCCAGGATGCCCCTCCGGCGATCGATTACTGCTGTCGCAGAGTCCTCCGCCTCTGTCGTAGCAAGGCAGCACACTGCCTCCATAGATGTTCTGGCAATCATACATGTCATGCACTCCCGTCCTCCACACCCAGACAATCCCCCCCGCATCCGACCTCCGCCCCTGCTCGACCGCTGCGCCCCCGACCGCTCCACAGCCACCCCCACATGCAGCTCGCTGACGACGCTCGCTCTGCGCTACGGCATGCGCGCCGTCGGCATGGACTACGACCGCGCGCTGTTCGGCATCAAGCTCAGCGACTGCCGCTCGCTCGCGCGCTGCCTTGAGTTCTGCGAGACGCTCGTCGCGCTCGACCTCCGCGGCGCCCTCCTCGACGACGACAAGCTGCGCATGCTCGCGAGCGGCCTCATCAACAACGTTTCCGTCGTGCACCTCGACCTCAGCGCCAACCGCATCGCCGACCGCGGCGTGCGCGCCCTCGCCAAGCTGCTGCACCCCAACTCCATCATCCAGTTCGTCAACCTGTCAAACAACCAGGCATGTCCCCTCCTCCCGCACGATGTCCCGCAGTCATGAGGGCACGGTTGGAGGACAGTGTGGCTGACAGATTGGAGGTCCACACGGTGGCAGAGCAGCGCGGTGGGTGCCTGTTGGCGTGTGCAGGCGCCCACACAAACGGCACGAGGGTTGCGGATGCAGTGACCAATTGCGGATTGCAGTGACAGCAGCACAGCGAACACCCCGTCACGACAGCACGCCTGTTGCATATGTCTAGGAAGAGGCCTACCAGTGCCTGTGGATCGCATGTGATTCGTCATCATCGACGTTGGAGGCCACAAGGCATCGCCAGCACGCCACTGCTGGCTGCAGATACAGAGATTGGTAGGAGGACTGCCTGATGGGCGTGTCCTCCACGTCCCGTGCAACGGAACACAACATCTCTGCACAGACACTCTTGGGGGCGGGTGTGCGATACACGTCTGCCCTGACAGGAACAAGACGCCTGTTGCATGGTCGGGAATGGAAAATACCGAGGCGGGTTTCGGCAAGCACGATCAGAACACCCGCAGGTGTTGACAACGGGGGTTGATGTGGCAGAGGGGTGCAGATACATGTGGAGGGCGGCCGAGCGCTGGCGCGCGCGCTGCGCACGAACACCGCGCTGTGCTACCTGAACCTGCGGCTCAACCGGCTCGGCGACGAGGGCGGCCGGGCGGTTGTGGACGCCGTGCGGCAGCACCCGCGCCTCGAGCAACTGGACCTCGGCCACAACGGCCTCGCTGCGCTGGCCGCCAAGGCGCTCGGCAAGTGCCTGCCGCTGAACGGCGTGCTGCGCTGTGTGGAGCTGCTCGGCAACGAGCTCGGCGAGGCCGGTGGCGCGACAGTGCGCGCAGCCGTGGAAGCGGCGTCGGCGCTCGAGGTCTGCTCGCTGGCACGCTGCGGCCTGGCCGAGGCGGACCTGCTGGCGGTGCAGGTGTGCTGGCCGCCTCCTCTTCCACACCGCCTCATGCTGCTGCCTTGACGCTGCGCTGCTAGTGCATGGCTGCGCAGCGGGGGTTGCAGGGGGCTGGGTTGAGTGTGCGTGTTTGTGGAGTCACCGCAGTGAGATGACTGTGGGCATAAGCTGTTGTGCTCACCAGAGCACATACACATGGGTACACCAGAGTGGACCTTGGCACACGCGCCGAGCGGAGCAGGGAGTCGCATTTGATTGGCACATGCACGCTATGCACGGGTCGGGGCATGTCTGGGCAGCGCCGGGGCCCAGCGCTGTGTTGAGCTGTGCGACCTGCTTGGGGGCGATTGCTCATAAAGGCTTACAACACCTGGAACTTACTGTGGCGTGTGCTGTTGCCCCCAACGGGAGCAAATGATGGATCCGCTATTCCACACTTAAGGTGCATCTCTCGGGAGTGCATCGAGGCCTATGTGATGAGAGGCACGTTGCAGGATGTGATGGCAACACGGGCTGAGACAGCTGCGCGCCGGCGAATTCTCAACAGTGCAAGCAGGTGATTCAAGGTACAAGGCCAAGATCGAGCCAACAAGCAGAGGGGAAAAGGGTCCTGGCTCCTGGATCGCCATATATCATAGATGGGGCCCATTTGGACATGTATGGCTGTACATGACATCAATGACAAGCCCCTGCAACGACTCGCCGATGCTTACCAGCCAATCATGCAGGCAACTCACATGGTGATGGTTGACACCCATTTGAGGGTGAGGAGGACAGAAACCGTTTGCATGTGCACTAGAAACTCTTGTGAGACGCGTTTGGGGGACTTTGAAACAGAATAATTGCCCACCATAAGCCGTTCCCAGGAGATTCAGTGCCTCTGGCGCTACCGAGACCCATACATCGGCGAGTGCCTGTTGATACTTTACAAAGTGCTACATTCTATTCCAACGGCTCCACTCTCTATGCTGGGGTTTCGGTTAAACCATGAAGCTCTCCAATCACCCTGCGTCCGGTTAACAAATGGAGATCTATGTGGATTGTTGACAAGCATGGTCATACCCGCAAACTCATGTGGGCAACCAGGCGCCGAGCACATGCACGAGCATGTGGTGGTCACGGTCGCGCCATAGTGTCAACGTTCCTACTAGTGCATGTGGCCGCCAGCACAGCCAGAGGCGTGACCTGCATAGCCAGAGGAGAGACCTGTGTGGAAGCATGGCCGTGTGCTCGCTCGCAAATCATAGCGCATGCTCGATCGCAGGTTCCCGACCGCCATCATCAGATGCGCGGCGTACATATTCCGCTACCATCTGCGCATACCCTTGCTGAATCTCTGCTGTACGCACACCCAGCTTGCCATCACCGATCCTGCGGCCGTCCACCTGCACACGAGCTCACACGCTCACCTGGAGGGGCTCCATGCTGAGCATGCTGAGTCAGGCAACGTGCTGCAAATACAGTGCAAGGTGCGCCCCACGTGCACGTGGACAGTTGCAAACAGGGCCTCCCCAGGAAGGATCTAGCCCCTCCCTCCCCACACAAACGCTATGCTGTGCACAATGCCCACTGTCAAACGGTGCAGCGGCAGTGGCACAGCATCACATGCCCCAAGCAGCGGCGCCAGCACATCGTCACGCACAGGCAGACATCGCCACACACAGTGCCGAGCACGCAGCACCCACGCACCATGCACATGCGCGCAGGCAACACACATCGTGGACCGTGTCTCAAGTATGGGCCCAGAAAGCGGCATTGCCGCGAGGGCCTTGGACACCCCCGCCCCCGACTGACACGGCCCGTCTGACGGTGCCCAACGCAAACCCTCCAGGGGCTGCCGATGCAAGAATGGCTCAATGCAACAGCGGTGTTCCATGCATGAGTGCGGCCCGTGTGAGAGTTCAGGGTGGCCGGAGCAGCACCTGGGTGACCGGGCGCACGCCCGGCGCGGTGCCGCAGACGAACACCTCCAGCGCTCCATACACGTCCGTCAGCGTGAAGTCCTTCTCGCGGACCACCCAGCCGAGGTCGGCCGCGACGGCGAGCACGTTGGCACGTGTCACGCCCGGCATCTGGTGCCGCAGCTGCGGCGCCCACAGCTCAACGCCGTCCGCAGCCGCGCCGCGCAGCAGCCCGGAGGCCCCCTCGAGCAAATCCTCCTCCCCGCCCGTGCGGGGGTCAAACGGCGCGTCGCGCGCGGCGGGCGCACACACGATGATGAAGAAGTTGGTGGAGTTGCACGTGGCCACAAAGCCCTCAGGGTCAAGCATGAGGCCCTCGTCGCCGCCGGCGGTTGTGGCTGCGATGCACGCCGCGATGCAGTTGAGCTTGCTTAGGCTGTTCCACGCGGGCTCCTGCACGTCCGGCCGGCCGCGGCGGATCGACACCGTCACCAGCCGGATGCCCTGCACAGCATGCAGCACGGCGGGGTCAATGCATTTCACCGGCCATCGCGCTCACGGGTGACTGTGCCGGCTGCCATGCGCTCGCTCCACCTGCTGGCACTTCTGGGGCCTGCGTTACACGGCGCTGACGGCACCGGGCTGTGGCCGGAGGTGCCGCTTGCGGAGTGCCAAGCTGCGGTGAAGGCTAGCCGACTCGGCAGGGGGAAGCATCGCGCGACACAGGTACGAGGAGCGCACATGCTGGGCCTGCTGCGGCGTTGCCTCCTTCCACTCCGGGATGATCGCAATGGTGGGGCCGCCGAGCGTCATGCGGGGGTCCTGGGTGGGGGTCATCTTACGGCCCCGGGAGACCACGAGGCGGACGTGCGCGCCCGACGCCTCGCGCATGCCGTTGACGTCCATCGTGCGGCGCAGCATGCCCAGCAGCTGCCGGGGCGTGACGTCCATGTCGATCTTCAGTGCCTTGGCTGAGCTGTACAACCGCCGCAGGTGCGCCTGCGCCGCACGACCCACACTGAGGCCGGCCAAGGCCACATCACAAGCCGTGTCGCACGCACGAGACACCCCCCGCCGTGTCACGGGTGCTGGGAACTAGCAACATGCCGGGCGTTGCAGCGCCACGGCCAGTTCTGAGGCATCAAGGGAGCTGCTGCGGAGGGTTGTGTGGGCCAATCGGATGGCGGTCAAAACGGCGAGTACAGCCGGGCGGATGCGCCCATGGCCACATGGAGGGGCGCATGCATACGTGGAAGCACGAGCCCTCGATTTTCTGCAAAGCGATGGCGGCGCCCATGCTCAACGGAATTACCTGGGATATCGCCCCTGCCAATTCGAGACGTTTTGGAGGGTAACTGCAGACGGATTTTGCACGCGGCGCTGCGTAGTGGCGCACCCAGATAAAGAGGATGCAGCCCTTGTGGATGCGCAGGCCCTCCCAGACACCGTCCCCGAGCAGGAAGCCCGCATCGAGAGCGGACACCTTGGCGGCCGGGCGCCACTGGAACACAAACCGCTGCGTTACGCCGTCGCGCATGCCGATGAGCACGTCTGCGTTGCGAGGGTCGGCTGGGAAGGCATGCACGTTGCCCTCGCCAGCCGCCTCCAGAGGCGCTCCGCTGGGAGGCTCTGCAGCGGCGCGGGCGTCAGGTTGGCCGAATGCAGCAGTGGCACATATCACATGCCATAGCATTCAAAGCCCCCCATGGCCCTTTCTGATCCGGGACTGATACCGTTTTGCCGACAGGCAGCTGTCATGCTGGTTGCATAAACCAGCAGATGCTGTGTCACCACAGTGGTCGCTCAGTACAATTCCGGTGGCAACCGCCGTCCTGAGTTGGCTGGCTACATCGGGCTTGAAGAGTTTTGGTTCAGACCTGGTCTGAACGATGTGCACTCACGCGCACCCGCTCCATGCCCAGGCATGCGTTTTCCTTGTTCAAGACGTGCCAATGAGGAGGCAGGCCGCACCTGCAGCGGCGGCAGCGCCGTCGAGGCTGACAGAGTGCCGCAGCCGCGGCGAGTGCAGCGCGGCAGCAGACAGCTGCTCCGCGAGCGCGGCGGTGGCCCGGCCAGCCGGCGACGCGGGCTTGAGCACGTACGGCAGCAACAGGTCGTACATCGCATAGCACTCGTGCAGCATCGGCTTGAGCTCCGGCGCTATTGCCGCTTGCGGCTTGTGCGATGACGTGGGCTCGCCCCAACCTGTACCAGCGGGGGGATGTCGGGCTGGTGTGGCACGTTCCTCGCTCACCATCTTGAGATAGACGGGCCCACACATCATGCTGCGTGCGGCTGCATGCCACACAGCGCTGCCAGTTGTGTTCCGTGTGCGTGCGGTTCATGCCGATGCGAGGGGTGACCGCGCTGCGCTTGTGATTGATTGTTTGTTATGTTCCCCGCTTTCTTCCCTCGGTGCTGCTGGGGCCTGAATCTATCACAGCGTGACACGCAGCGCGCCGCATGTGGTGTGCGCGCTACCAGGCCGGCGCACCTGTGGACGCATGCACCGAGCGGTACCAGTGCGACGCCCACACGCCATCGTACGGCTTGGGCCCCGCAGGCCATCGCAGCATGGCAGGGTCGAAGTCGAGCCCAGCACGCTCGCACATCGCGCGCAGCATGCGCTCGGGGTTGGACACGAGGTCCTCTGACAGCACCACCACCGGTTTCTTCCTGCATGCACGCCGTGTCAGCGCACGCATGGCTGTCTACCAGCTGCACTGCATGCTTCGATGTGCGAGCTGTGTTATCGCACAGGTGGCCGTCGTGCAGCAGGGTTGTGAGGGGCGACGTGGCTGTGCTGGTGTTCTGCTCGGCAACACAGCGCCGCCGGCATGCCGCTTGATCACAAGCGCACGCCCGCATGTGGCTGCCTGTAGCCACAACCGTCTTGTCTACTGCGAAGTGAACGATCGCGATGTCTGGTGCCAGCGAAAGGCGCAGCTTGTCTCACGTGATGCGCACCCAGGCGGACCAATGCATGGCAGCCAGGCTGCCTGGCACATGCATTGTGGGTGTTGTCAACATGCAAGTTCAGGCGACCAGGGATCAGTCAGCCGGGTGTGAAGGCCGGAAGCACAAGCGCAGGAAGTGCAGGCCACTGCAGGCCACTGGCTGCTATGGGGGTGTGAGGGGCGCTGCTATGGTGCTGTAGAGGGGGGCTGCCGCACCCGAGGGCGCGGAGCTCTGAGACGATGCGGCAGAGGGCAGGGTACGAGGTCTCCTCGAGGGTTGTCTCCAGCACCTCCGAGAAGCTGTTGATGACCTTCAGGGGCTCCCGCACGAGCACCTGCGCCACGACTACGTGTGTTGCTGTTTGCATGTATATCAATTACATTGCCGTTTCCATGAGGACATTGACACCTCCCTCGATGTAAGTGTACATACAGCCAGACCATGTCCAGGGTAGCACGGCTCATGGGTGCGCAGTTCGTGCCAGGTGATCGCCTGGCCGGCTCGCATCTACTGGATAGCATGTGAGTCTAGAAGCTAGTACATTCGCTTGGTGCAGTGGATTGGAGCCCCTCGATGTAAGTGTACACACAGCCACTCTTGAGCGCGATCACCCATGATACACCCTGCCACCTCCAGGTGCGAGCCAATGCGGGCGTGCGGCACCGCACCGAGTTCGATAATGGTGCTTCTGATCATGATCGATAGCAGCAGCCTAGCCACAAGGGGTTGGTTCGGTATGAACATGCCACAGATGTTTTGGGAACGCACAAAATGGACGCCTTCCTTTAGCCAGCGGCGCTGGATGCAGCTGATGAATTTCCCCATCTGTTTGGCATAGACGTGCTTGTCTTTCGTCTGGCGTGAGAGCACTGACATAACGGATTCCCCGTCATTAGACTGTGACTTCAGAACCTGCCAGCGCACAGCAGGACAGTCAGTTCGGAGAAAGATTGGTATGCAGGTACCGTGTGGACAAGGAGTGATGCGGATACAGCCTGAGAATACAGACGGCGCAGGTGCAGGCTAGAAGCTGCAGGCGTGCGCACGGTGCAGCTGGCATCCTGCGATACGAGCATGCACCTGCGACACAAAGCAGCATTGTCCATGTCCCCATTGCCATACCACGCGCATTGCTAGAACACCTCACCTGCTCTCTATACGGACGTGACGTTCCCGTCTGCATGAGATATGCGGCATATAGAGGCTCGTCATACACGATCATGTCAGAGCGCTGGCCGAAGCTGTACATCAGTGCTGTTGAGCAGCATCTTGGCCCCGACCAAACAGAGAATAGCATCGTGGATGTTGGCGTGTCTCAAGTCAACTTTTGCGGCAGATGATCGCCCCTTTTACGCTCTCAACGCAAGTGGAGTGTCGCCTTGCTGACCGTCAAACATCCTGGCACACGAACTAAACAACTTGCGGACAGGCTCATAGGAAGCGGCAGCGAAGTTGAAGTTGCGGTCAATGGTCATCGCAGTGCATGCTCCGAACACAGATTTTTGAAGCTGGCCCCTACAAAGCGCTTCAGCGTGTGCCATGACACACCGCTGTGCACCGGTCGCCATTCGAGTGTTTCCAACTCTGCGGCAGCACCTCTGGCCACGGTCTTTGGTTGTGCAGTTGTTTGTGCTGCACTCGAGTGGGACTGCTACTCATGAGCGTTTTCTAACACTCGCATCGCAGCTCAATGCACAGGCAATGCAGATGTCAGTGCACGAGTTCATGATTCTCACCATAGTGGCCACAGCCTGTGCAACGCTGCATGAGAAGGCGAGGAGGTCCCCACACATGACTGTCCACTGGAGCAACCAGGCGGAATGGCAAGCATTATGTGCAACCAGTGACAAGTGCATCCAGTCACCACAAGGACTTAGGTGTGCTAGCCTCTTGAGATACAGTTGATGTATGTTCAGCCCAGCTCCGAGTGGGCAGTTGGCCAGCTTTGGCCTTATTTACGCTGGCAGCCTCATTGCATTGTACTGTTCAGCGTATCCAAAAGTGTTCCAGGTAGCAGTCCCTCTACTCGCACAAGGGTGAATATTGCAGAGGGCATAGCAATTGGCAAACCATTCACTCCCTAAACCAGCTGTCCGTTCAGATTGCTTCCGGATTCCTCATCTCCGTACATTCCACGTGGTGATCAGTGCATTGCCAATGTAAAATCACTTAAAGTCGTTCACAATGCTGCGTGCTTGGATCTGGTTGAACTAGCGCAACGACCGCAAAACAACGTAATGCACAGGAGCGACAGCAGCTGTCATGGAGCGGCGCAAAGCATTACATACCATGTGGACACGTCGTCTACTCCATTAAATCATACCACACACATACCCCACAAGGCCATACACACCATTCCAGCGATTATATCAAAGTGCAGGCATTCTGCCGACGGTCATGCCACCCCCACGTTCCTACTGGAGGCCTGAGAGGGCGCAGCCCGCATGGAAGGACCGACTGTCTGAAGCCCAGGAACACTCCCCGACCGCAATCTATTGTTTTGCTGATCTTCTGACATCATGTCCAGCCCCATATGTTGACCGAGGCCTGGCTGGATGTGACTCGCTTGGCGCTATGATGAAGCTGTGGAACAGCAGATGCGCCTCAGCCTCTTCCACCATGCTTGCAGATGGCTTCAAGGTCAGGCTGTGCAGGCACACTGTACCGCGCGGTACTCGCGGTACGCAGGCACCTCCATGTCTGCGGTTTTATCTCCGTCCAGAAGCCAGTGCACCGATGACAATCCCAGCAACCGCACCAACGGCCGCTATTGCTCCACCCGCCATGAGAGTGTCCGTGGTGAGCTTATCGTCTACCGCATCCATCAGAGACTTGGCCTGGCTGAAGTCTGGTTGCTCTTTCAAGAGCTTTAGAAGCCTCTGCCTTGCTTCCACAGCTCGACCGAGCTTGTACTCTCCCACTGCTGCAAGGTACATTAATTGCCTCTTCTCATCTATCCCCAGCTGCATGAGTTGATCGGCTGCTTTGACTCCGTCTCGCTGATGGCGCCTTTCGGCAGAATGGACTTGAGCCCAGATTAGCCTGTGGAGCACCGCACAGATTGGCCAAGAATGCAGGCGCCGGATGTAACTGTATCGAGCGATACCAGTGCAGCAGTAGCTACAGGTTGAGCTCACGCTTTGAGCGTTGTTTCGCGCACCTGATCATGGCATCCCGGGTTTCGTACCCATGTATGCTGGCGCGTTCGAACTCGGCACGATGCCTTGTCACGTCTTCCAGTGTGCTGACGGGTAAAATAAGCTTCCCCATCTATCGGCCACTATCTGATTAAGAACAAAATGGCAATTGAACAGAAGCTCGTTAATGCTGCCCGTTGTTGCTGATGGTCGCGATTATCCAACAGGAGATGTAGCGACGTCTGCCTCAATACTGTACACTCAAGGAATCACTTGATTATGAGACGACTCCAGATCAATTAGGCACTAAGTATGGGCCATGACCTACAGCTATACCATGTACGGGGTGCATTGGTCTGTCTAACTTCGAGTCACCACTGTTTCATCGCACGCAAGCCACAGTTCCCTGTGGCCTCGCAAGTACCTGGCTACGCGTGCCGGAACTACTTCCAACATCCTTCAACCAGCCATGGAGTGACTGCATCTGAAGCAAGAAATCGGTTTAATAATGGATTGTTGCGGGCAGCAGCATTTTTGGAACGAACGCTGCAGCGCGCCGGACAGGTCCCGAGGAGGCAGTTGCGAGGAACGTACCAGTCGGCCGTATATCCTTCGAGAACATTCTGTTCGACCTTTCTCGCCAGGTTGGTGGCACAGTTCTACCGCCATGCGCTCTTCCTAGCTGCTGACAGGCTTGTGATTAACCGCAGGTTCGTCAAGGCGTGAGCGTCCTCTCGTGATTCACTTACAGGTTATACCAGTAGATTTGCATAGATGAACTCAGGAGTGATCGTCTTTCCCATATGCACAGCAATAGTTCCTGATGAGTGATCCTTGTGCACATGCTGCTAAACTGATACTATGGTCATCTGAGTCTCAGTTCCCAGAAAATTTTGCAATACAGACCAATCTGTGTGGCTGATGCGACGCAATTCCCACAAAAATTGCGCAGCACAGACGAGTCTGTGCATTGGACAACGCCTTTGCAAGCGCACACAAGTGGCAAAGGCACAGCAAATCCAGATTCAGCACGTGTGCCCCGCTTGCGAGCACAGTGGCCACACGTGTGGCCACAGTGTGACAACCACCTGTGAATGCGCTGAGCGCCACGCCCTGCCATGATCGCGTCCGTGCTGCACAGACTGGCAGAGCTTTTCCTTGGGCGCTGCTGAGGCCTTGATCTATCACAGTGTAACACAGACTGGCACAGATGCTGATGTCTATCTCAGCCAGCATGCCAACTGGCCAGGCCACCTCGACAACGACCCCTTCAGGTGACCGGCGTCAGGCAATACGTGCCCCTTGCTCGCCATACACAGACAGAATGCAATGGCCTGGTATGGATCTCCCAGCAGGCCTGGCAGAAGCACTGCGGTCGTTCGTGCATGCGTCGTGCTTAGAGGCGTTGCTTCACCACCTGCAGCATGTGACACATACATACACTCTGGATTAAGTAGATCTCCGAACGATGCAGATGATGCTTGCACCATGCACTGCATCAGCCTGTACTGTGTCTATGACCTAGATCACCTCGATCAGGCGAGTTGCCTGTAAATAATTGAGTGTGCCACAGCAGGCCCCACTGCATGGCACGGGGCCCGGCGGCCTGGGCCACAGTGCCCGGGCTGCGCCCGACTGCACGTCCCTGTATGGTGGCCAGCAGTCATGTGCACATGTGGCCATGCGTAGGGTGAGTCCCTGGGTGACCGTGCTGCTTGTGAGTATTTGCTTCGTTTCGTGCTACCTTCCCTCGGCGCTGCTGGGGCCTTGAGCTGTCACAGTGTAACACACTGTGACCATGACGTGCTGGCAGATGACATCCCGTGTTTGACGGCAGCATGAATCTGCCCACATGTTTGACGATGCAGTGTAAGTCAAGGTCGTTCAGCGCTGATAGATGCCCGGCTTCGACACCTGGTGTCGCAGGATACCAACTCTACTGTCATGCTGATTCAGCAGAGGCACCTGCATGCCTTCAGCCGTGTGATTCAGCCGTCATTGATATGGGTGGTGCGTGGCTGATAGCTGATGTGGGTGGTGTGTGCAGCCATGGCTGATACCTGAATCAAATGTGTGCTGCTGCCAGCTGTGACCGCCCATGCACTTGCCCCTGTGCACCACCGGTTACTGCTAGACAGTGCCATGGTTGCTGCTTGGACTACGGCGTGCTCCAGCGATGGTCAGTGGCTGGCACACTGGACTGCTACAGGACTAGCGGAGTACTTGGCGCGGTAGAAGCATGCTACCACAACCATGTGTGAGTCCAAAAGGTTTATCCATCATTTAAACCATCACTGTGACTCCGAAGTTCACCGACCCCGAGGAATGCATCATCATTGCCACAGCTATACTTTGCTGATGACTGAGATCGTCTTGAGCGGTTGGAAGAGCTGTTGCAGCACCTGGAGCTGCGTCTGATGAGCAGTGTGAGAGCACAGAGTGATGCGGACATTGCTGCTGCACCACTGAAACATGGGGACCTTCGCTTCGTGAAGCCATCAAACAGGGTGGACACTAGACAAGGTGTTGCGAAATGCACTCACAGTGCAAGGGATGTTACACCCAGCGTTGCAGTCCCTTGTCGGTTTGCCATTTCGCACAGTGGCTAATGGGCACAAGCAGTTGCCTTCATTACAACGCAGAACACACATTGTAGGCCTGCATTCTATGGGGGCACGCAAAAACTAATTGCAAGTGAACATGCCTGGACTGCAATCAGTACTACTCACGACGCTACGCATGTGGGAGACATAAATCATCAATGAATTTCAGGGCCTGCTCCGCACTATAAACCAATGCCAATGCAAAAATCCCCCTTTGATGCCAGTTCGGACTCATCTGGCTGCCTGTCTACACATTCCCCGTCATGACTAATACAGGCTTGCACAGCCTCAAAGTGAGGCTGTCACATATGAATAAAATGAATAAATTGTTGTCACATGCAGGTCTCCAAAAACAGTCAAGTCAGTGGTGATGAGGACGAGTTGAAAGGCAAAACCCGAGATGCAGAATCTGTTGCTCATGGTCTAGGCGGAGGCTCCATTTCCCCCTTGCAGTGGATGTCCCCACTCGGCACGGTCTGAACGGACCTTGTGATGTGCATATATAGGTGTCGGAGATGTGTTGCTGCATTGCACACCGTGTCTGGAGCCAGAGGCTTGGATCAGCTCAAAGACTTGCGTACGTCAAGGATTGTCATGGCGACCATGGCAGAGCTGGGCGAGAAAACACTGTGAAAAGTGCAGCCCGCAGAAGTCAGCATGAGCGACAGCGAGCCGCTGCATATCTGGCAGCACTTAATGCTTCATGCCTGTATGCATACAGGCGGGGGATCAGAGCTGGCATGATAACAATCAGCTGAGACGATATGCGTGGCGTCAATTTACCTTGCAGTGACATCTGTGTCAAAAACGTCAAGCTACTGGTGGAACACTTCAACACCAACTGCATTTGAAGAGAGCAGAGCAGAATCTATGCCAAGCTTTGATGCACACCTTCTTATGCCATGGCAGCCAGCCAAGGCGGTGCCTATTAGAGCGGTTTTTGATCATGTGGATGAGAATAGCGGCCCGAGTATGGTGTCGCTCCATACTTAGAACCTGAATGGCCCTCTTCTTAGCCTCACTGAGTTCACCCAAATTGAACTTGCCCACTGCAGAGAGGTACAGTAGGTACGTCGCTTCGGGAAATGGTGAACAGCCGTCGTCGTACGCCCGTATACTGTCCGCCATTTGTACACCTTCCTTGACCTGCTTGAGGTCAGCCGTGTGGTGGACTTGTGCCCAGATGACCCTGCAGACGGTCGCATTGCTCAGAGTGATCCAAAAGAGACGCCATGTGTATGTGCATACTGATCCTTGCAATGAAATTCCGTGCACGCAAAAAGAAGGCTCTGGGATGCTACACAGGCAACAGGATGCCACATGCGGCGATATGATGCACTTCACGACACGGCAAGCAGGCAGCATTCTAGTGCCAAATCAAGTCAAATTATGTCAATTGCAGAGACACTAGAGGAATGGCACTGCGTCGGGCACTCATGCATCGGCTTGACGTCGTGGTGATAGCCGTAGGTAGCTTTGGCGATACCCGTGCGGCGTCAGGGGACGGCGAAACACGATACACACGACGGACATTTGAAAAGTGCGCTTGCATGCAGCGATGGACCAAGATCATCGCTGGATAAGGCGCAATGGTGAGGATGCATGTACAGGGCACTGGTCTGCGCTCGAGCGCTGGAGACCTGCCGGCGAGCGCAATCCACTGTGACCGGCCACCCACCGCGCCATAGCACTACCACTTGGGACTCTTTACAGCACAGCAGGTAGGAGCTCACTTGAGAAGCGTTTGGCGTTGGTTTCCCCCGTGCTTCATTGCCATTCTATGCTCAGCATGCCGTTTAACGATGTCTAATAACGTTGCTTCCGGGAGCCGCGAGCCTGCAGGCATTCTCCGAACAGCAGCGACCAACGATCGAATCTCTATGCCTGTGGCATCGTGTCTGCTACTTGCACGATGCAGCCTGGCCGCCCTCGGGCAAGGAAGGCAGGGCGCGTCCATCTGAGTCTGCAACGACAAATTTTGATCGCAACCGCCTTGACCTCGAGCTCGTGTACTCGTAATCACAGTGTCCGGATCCCGCAAACACGGCGTCCACACTACATGTGACTGAATATGTGCCTGCAGGGTATGTCTTACTTTAGCGTGTGTGCTGTCTGTTTGCGTGCGCACGTACGCGTAGACCTCCAGATGTGCGTGCGGCGATCTCCAACTGCGCGGACAGCATGCGCGCACGAATGTGGCGCAGGTGGCAAACGTGCTTCGTGACTCGTCATGCCGCTGTGCACGGCAATTGTCGCACAGGGGCGGCCACAAAACCGCAACCATTGACGCGTTTAGGGTTTTCTAATGACGTACCTGGTGAATCTTCCGCCTTGACACCGTCTGCTTCGCGATTGCCAGCATGAACAGCGCTCGAACACTGTATTTGTGGCACAGATACTTTGCTCAAGAAACGTCGCTTAGATACAACGATCTAGATCAAACCGGCGCAATGTATTTTATCCTGTAGTTTCTCTCAGTTTTTTCCAGTCAGTACTAGTCCCGCAGTACTGCGTGCAGTCAGTGTGTGCGTGTTTGCTGAGTTATGTGCTGCAATTAGGTCAACGCCGGAGCCAGGCTTCCCGCTCATCTCAGACACATACTCGATGCCAGTTATTATACATGTCGATATAGATGCGTTTTTTGTGCAGGTGTGGGTCTGCTGAGCTTCCGCGCTGCTTGCAGGCGCAACGCGCGAACGCGGCATTCGCACAGAGGCTGCTTTGCGTACACCACCAATACTTGACGTACGCGCGAGACAGTTGAGTCATAATCAGTAGGTCTCAGGATCACCACAACACGTCATGTGTCCTTCACGCACTGTGTCGAGGCGCAGGTAGAACAGATGCGGCACCCGGAGCTCCGAGGGCTTCCCATAGCACTACAACAACACGGGGACATCTTCGCAGCCAATGCACCAGCTAAAGCCGCTGGGGTGACTAAACACATCCAACCAGATGAGGCTCGGAAGCTGTTGCGCGCTGTGCATGGGAAAGTCGTCCATGTCCATCTTGAAGATGGCTACAGGTGAATGCGGTGTGCCAGGCAGTGTGCCGAGTGCGCGCGGGTGTATTCAATCCCTCACTGAGCACCGAGAGCCTGCAGAATATCGTATCGTCCATACCGAGAGATGTCTGATCGATTCTTCAAGCTCTTACGCCAGCTCGAGGAGGTAGAGGTGATCGAAAGGGCATCAATTGATGAAGCGTTTATACTATGTCGTGTTGGGGCTGCAGCACTGGCTGGTGGTGCGTCCCTCCAGCCCACACCCGTTCCTCAGTTTATCGATAATCTGCAGCGTTGCTGGCTGGCTGTTTTCTAAATGTATTTGGTCCAGCCAGGCATTGCACAGAGTGTATAGCAGCTTTGGTCATGGGCTCTCCGTCATTCATTAGATTGAGTGCATGCGCCGCAAACACAACCTTGCTACATTCAACATTCTCGAGGTGGCTGCAAACATGTGCTTGGCATCAACGGGTCACCTGAACAGTGTGCCACGGCTATGGCGTCCCTGTCGCGCCAACATAATCGCCAGGGCTGGGAACCACTGCTCTCTGGCCGCCCAATATTGACACACTACAGCGGGCCCACACACTGGCACACATATTGTGTGTTTGTGAATTGTTGCCAGCTGCACCTGACCTGACCATCACCCTCCACCCATACCCGGTAGTTTGTCGAGGGGTACCATACCCTGTCCACACCAATATGCGACTTCGAAGCCATGACCCATGTCAAGAGGCACTGGCAGAGTCTAATGCGCCATGCCGGCAAGCACGTGCCACACCGTG
The DNA here is from genome assembly GCA_900538255.1 of Ulva mutabilis. Taxonomy (NCBI): domain Eukaryota; kingdom Viridiplantae; phylum Chlorophyta; class Ulvophyceae; order Ulvales; family Ulvaceae; genus Ulva; species Ulva mutabilis. The sequence continues at coordinate 1,600,870 of UNSF01000001.1, forward strand.
CGCGTTTGCAGCAGGCCGTAGCCGCTGGCCACCTGCTTCAGTCCCACCTGCTTCAGTCCCACCTGCTTCAGTCCCACCTGCTTCAGTCCCACCTGCTTCAGTCCCACCTGCTTCAGTCGCACCTGCTTCATTCCCACCTGCTTCAGTCCCACCTGCTTCATTCCCACCTGCTTCATTCCCACCTGCTTCGGTCCCACCTGCTTCATTCCCACCTGCTTCAGTCAAACCTGCTTCAGTCCCATCTGATTCATTCCCACCTGCTTCAGTCCCACGTGCTTCAGTCCCATTTGCTTCATTCCCACCTGCTTCATTCCCACCTGCTTTAGTCCCACCTGCTTCAGTCCCATCTGCTTCAGTGGGTCGCCCTGTGCAGACAGCCCGCTGGAGGTCGGCGCCGCACTGGGCGCCCAGGTCCGCGAACTCGCGGCGCAGCAGCTGCAGCTCGCAGTTTCAGTCGGCGTGGCGAGCAACCGCCTGCTGGCCAAGCTGGCCAGCGCCCGCGCCAAACCCGACGGCCTGAGCACGCTGCAGCCCTCCGCTGTCCCCGAGCTGTTAGCCTCCACCCCAATCACGCGCCTCCCAGGTGCGAACGGGTTGATTCTAGATGATTCTACATATACATCCACGTGCTGATTTGCAGAGTATGTGGCGTGAGTGCATGTGATGATCCTGGTATGTAGACACTATACCACGAGTCGCGTGAACATCGCATTGTACATGCAATGCGTTGAATAGTGTCTAAATACCAGAATTATCACAGCGCCCGGGGCCAGGGGATTGCCGAACTGTTTGGGCGGCAGCTGCGTTACTTTGCGCGTGCGTGCTGGCCACGGGCAATCCGGCTGCTGCAGTGTTGGTGGATCGGTTGAGTTCTGGCATGGACGGTCTTGGTGGGCCGCGCTTGCTATGACCTGATCACAGCATTCATCACAGCACGTGGCGCATGTCGCCCAGCACATGCCAACGCGCTGTCAGCTCGCTTACACTTGTTTACAAGGTGTAAAATGCCTTGTAAGATTACTTTATAAGTTGCTTGATTTGTAATTCACGGCCCTAGCTGCGACTAGGCTGCAGGCTGCAGAGCTGACGGCGTTGTGCTCGGGCTGTGGGTGCTCCTGCCCGCAGAGCTTGCAGCATCATCATTGGTCCGGCACCCTGCACATGTTCCCAGACACCGTTGCGCTGTTGGCACATGTTTGTGTTGTCAGGAGAGCTGCGCAGCGCTATGCAGCAACGCCCTTGTAATGCTGGTAATATATGACCGACTCATGTGAGCCGGAGCATCAACTAGGGGCAAGCAGGGGCAAGCAGTTCACACCTCTGGCCACGCTGTGTGCGTCGAGGTGTCGTGCAGCACCAGCAGACACACTGCCCCTGCTGCAGGGTTTGGTGGCCGCGTCGCGCAGCAGCTAGCGCAGCACGGCATACGCACCGCCACAGACCTGCAGGCTGTCACGCCTGGCGCGCTGCGCGCGCTGTGCCCCAGCCTGTCGGAGGCGTCCGCCGCGACGCTGCTGCAGTATGCGCATGGAGTGGACCCGGTGCCGCCGCGCGTGCGGCCGCCGCCCAAGACGCTGTCCCTGCAGATGACGCTCACGCCGGTGCCGCTGCCGATGCACCCCTCGGCGGCCGGCCCGGCGGCCGCGGCCGCCCCGGCCGCCGCTGGCCGCGACGACGACCGCATGCTCATGCCGCTGCAGCTGCTGGCTGACGATGCGGGCGCACGCATGCAGTCCCTGCTGAGCGTCATGCTGCGGGACCTGCTTGGACGCGTGTGGCTGGATAGGTGCGGTCCTTCAAGATGCGCCGATCGCAACCTCACCCTTGAGACCTGACTGGCAGTCCCTGCCCACACAGATGCCCTGTGTGTGCATGCATTTGTTAAACTGTCGCCATCAAGCCCCACGGCAATGTCCCTCGCTCCTGCACCTCCACGTACGACTACATATGCCAGATAATGACACCTGCTTGGTTGATCTGACCACCGCGCACACGTTGACGCACATCATCTATACTGCCCTACTTCTGCCAGAGCATCCGAACATCTGCCACAGCATGTTCTCGGCCCAGCATCCCGTTGCATGGCCTGAAGCATGCATGAGGAGTGGAAAGAGCGCCCGGCCATGCATGCAGCGAGATGCTCGGCAGGTGGCCGACGAGCCTGACGCTGCGCGTTCGCACCAACGGGCCCACCGGCGCAGTCCTCAGCCGCGCGAAGCGGTTTCCCCCGTTCGCCGATATCTCCTCATACGTCCCGGCAGAAGTGCTGCCACAGCCGCGGGCGGGCGGGGACACAGCGCACGTCGCACCGGCGGCCCCCAGGGCCACAGGCGACGCACAAGAGCCCGCGCAGCGCAATACGCATGCTGTGGTCGTCGACATGGCGATGTCCATGTTCCAGGTGTGGCCAGGCATCGGCTCCGCAAGCACTGTGTGTTGCACGGTGTGATAGATCAAGGCCCCAGCAGCGCCAAGGCAAGAAAGCACGGGACAGAACATGTTGAGATTGCAGTACTATACCGCTGGAGCTGGGACTCCAGAGGGTGGAGGTGATACCTCCTCAGCTTCCCCGTAACAGACTTCGTGTTTGACTGTCCGAGTAGTCGCAACATTGTGTACTTGCCGTGGCCATTCGGCTTGTACGGTTGACGCCTGCATGGCATTTGCATGGCATGCGGCTGTTTGTGCTTGGTGGGGTTTGAAACCCTGACCTCTGGATTAACCAGCTTTTGTTGAGATTGCAGTACTATACCACTGCAATCTCAACGGAACAAACCATCACAAGCAGCACGGTCGCTCTACGCAGCAACATAAACCGCGCTGACAAGGAAAACAATCAGCAGTGCAAATACACATCACACCAACACAATGCATCACCGCACAGTCTATGTACAGGGTCGGTGTGCCATCAGGAGCGCTGTCTGTGGTGCGCCACTGTACGTGAACGTGTATGTGTTAGCGACAGGCCAACCTGCCTGATGCGTAGATATCAGATCCAAAATCATAACAATGCTCACATTGGAAGTCCCGCTGCACCATTGGGAAGCAATGCTCTTCTCTGTGCTTGAGAGAGACAGAGACGGTGGGTCACATGCCTGCAGCACATGCGTCAAATGCATGCGGAGCAAGCCAGATGCGATTGCGAGTTCAGCATGTCATTGTGCGTGTGGTGGAGTGTGGTGCAGTCATGCGGCCTCGTGCTGCAAGCGGATGCAAGACTGAGTCAGCATCAAAATGACATGCAGAGTGCCACACACACTGCAATCTCGTACTTCCTGCTATTCTCCTCGGCGCTGCTGAGGCCTTGATCTATCACAGTTCATCTATAACACACATCTATAACACACACACTTCGATATCTGCACAGTCTGTCTAGGCTCTGGAAGTCTGTGCATGGTGCTGCGAGCCCAAGCAGTTTGCGGTAGTGCCCACGATCACTAATCACGAGGAAATGGGCGGTGCTGTGCTGTGAACGGTGGTGATGGGGGGGGGGGGGGGCTGGTCTGCGATGGTGAGATGGCCACAGGTTGGGGACTATGAGTACACATGCGTCGTTCAATGAAGCAAGCGCGAACTGTTGCGTTCTCGCATGCTGCACTGGCCAGCACTGGGCAGAGCCTGTGGCGGTGGTGTATCCTGCAGCTGCCCCATAGGCCTGTGCCACCCAGTCTGAATGCAGCTGTACCGACAAATGCAGCCCTTACGGCACTGCCAGCCCCCTCCAGCGCGGACCCCTGTTGCGTTTGCACAAGCGCTAGCTGCGTTTTTGTGTGGCGGGTAGCAGAATGGAGCAGAAGCTCGCTGTGTGGGCGTGTGTTGGTCTCAGCTCTCAGCCTCTCGCTTCTGATTGATCTCATGGGACATGACTACCATGACCAGGGCAGGCACTCAGGCAGCACTGCCAAGTGTCAGCATGCTCGGCCTCTGCGAGTCAGGCAGCCCAGCCCCACCATGCAGGGGATAGCCCCCATGGCACACTGCTGCTTTGCACACTAGCTTCGCATGCTGAAGTATGCTTGTGGCATCCAGAGGCTTGCACGCCATCCAGGACATTGCGTGGCCCCTGTGCCAGGCAGAGTTACACTGCGTGTTGCCTCAGAGCACGGGGCCCATGGGCCTGCGAGTGCAGCTTTGTGTATGTCCGGCTGGGTATGTCAAGCTGGTGTGTCACACTGTGATAGATCTAGGACCTACCTAGTGTGTGAATATATTAAACCAGCCTGTGCAGCTGCTATCAACTACATCCAAACAGCTGATGGTGCTAGTTGCAGCAGTTCTGGCAGCAGTTCTGGCAGCCAGCCTCTCGTGCAAGAACAGGTGCAGGGCTCCAAGCAGGTGCTGCTACATATGGCAGCAAAGTATTTTATATAGCTGCTGCGAGCAACCGGCATCATGGGTGAGAGCTGTGTGCCAGCTGCCCCGCCCATGCAATCCTGAATCAGCACCTGTACACATCCACCCAGTCCAAGCACAGGCAATGCACACACATAGCCTGCAAGGCCTCATCACGACTTGCAGATGACGCTATGAATCTGCTGGAGTCGAAATTTCCAGGGAGCAATCGTTGCTGTGAATGCCCATCATACAGAGTGCTGCAACACATGCCGCACCGGCACCAGGGCCAGCCTGTTGGAGAACTGTGCAGTTCCGCATGCTGTCCAGTCAGCTCGCGACCGATCTCGGCCCTGTAATTGAACCTGCGCAGTGGGACTCACTTCCGACGCATTCCGCGCTGATGCACGCTGCGGCCGCATGCGGGTCGTGTCGGAAGCTCAAGCTTGCGCGCGATTGCGCAAGCCCCAATTGGGCCCAAGTACTGCAAGTGGCCACTGGTGGTCACCAGGGGCTCACCACATGCATGCGATGTGCTGATGCACTGGATCTGACCCATGCATGGCCAACACAGGATGAGCACCCTGCAGGGCCCTGCAGGGCTTCTCCCGGAGGGCTGGCATGGCAGCACCTCCATGTAGCCACATCACACCGGCATGCCCATCAGTCACGCCCGTGGCCCACCTTGACTATACTCTGCTCCTGCTTTAGTACACCATACACTCGCACTCTAATTATTGTGGGCTGCTGTGACTTGGTGGGCTGTCACAGGCATGGAATGCGGCATTAGGTAAAGGGGTTCAGTTTGTGGGGCTGGCTGGCTGTTGCAGGCGTGGCGTCAATACCGGAGGCCCATGACATGCTGGTCCATATATGTGGTGGGCGTACCGTTGGAGCTCCGTTGGAGCCTGGCCCCACCGTTGTGGTGGTGGGCGCCCGCTGTGGCCACATGTGGCACGCTGTAGAAGGCCTGGTTGACACACACACGCCAGGGAGCGCTGCTGCTGCTGCTGCTGCTGCTGCACTAATGTGACATGCCTGATGTGATACACTTCATCTGGCAGGTCATATGTGACCTCCCTACTGCTGCATCGGTGCGGGTGTGGATGTGGTGAGCCGGACTGTGCTCTGATGCCTGGCCGTGGCCGTGGCACCCTCTTGATGGCTACCTTGCTGTGCAGTATGCCACGCGCCCGAGGCAGACCGCACTCGCTGGGCCTATTGTTCTCTTCTTGAGCACTTCAGATCCCGTTCAGATTTCGTGTACGCATTCCGTGTGCTGCCCTCACATCGCTGCCTCGGCTCAGGCTAGTTCTGATCAAATTACTCTCCCGGAAGCACGACAGTTGGCAACGTAGTGGTGCAGCCTGCGCCGCGTGCTGCCTGCTATGCGTGCTGCCTGCTATGCGTGCTGCCTGCTATGCGTGCTGCCTGATATGCGTGCTGCCTGCTATGCGTGCTGCCTGCTATGCGCGCTGCCTGCTACTCGTGCTGCCTGATCACCAACACGACTGCCTGCTGCCACATCTCGCTTGCATGATAAAGACATTCATGAACGCCCTGTTTGCGGCGAGCATGCTCCTGTTTGCGCCCCGCCCGCCCTGCCAGTCCTTCACGTGCTGTGCGCTGTGCAGGACATGCAGCGGAGCAGCCGCGAGAGTCTGCCGGTGGTGCAGGTGCATGTCGGCGCCGCCAAGCTTGAGCCCCTCGGCAGCTCCAAGATGAAACCCCTTGCTGCGTACTTCGGCGGCCGCGCCGATGGTGCCGCGGCGGCAGCACCCGCTCCCCGCACCGCTGCCGTTCCACCCGCACAGCATGGCGTGGCACATGCTGTTCCGGGGGCTGAGGGGGCATCTTCAGGGGACACCCGGGGTGAGAGGGAAGCGCGAGCAGCCAGGGACAACGAGAGCGACGGAGGCGTATATAGGGTGGATGGGGGTGCTGCGCGAGTGGGCGAGGACGAAGCAGCACAGAAGGTCACAGCGCCGATGGCATTTGATGTAGAATTCAGAGGTGGGAGTCACGCAGCGCGTGCCGTCTGTAGTGGTGCACCAGCTGCGAGTGCTGCGGTGTGCGAGGAGCCGCAGAGTTTTGGATGTGGGGCCTCAGGCGGCATGGACAGGCCGCTGCCGCTGCCACTGCTCCCGCCGGCAGCGTGCTGTGCTGGGGGTGGGAACGGCAGTGCAGGCGAGGACGAGGCAGCACGCAGCAGTGCAGCTGCAGCGGCTGTGGGATCTAGAGAGGGTGGCGCAGGAGTGGGGAAGACTAGGGTCGATGATGAGGGAATAGGGGTAGGGATAGGGGTAGATTGTGGACATGCAGGGTGGGACGCTGCTGCTGCTGCACATGTGGATGACAGCAGAAAGCGGCAGCGACAGCCTGAGGGCGTGTCCACAGGAGGTGTGGTCACGGGACACGTGGGAGACGTGTTCACAGCTGGCGTGGGCGCTGATGGGGCTGGGCAGGGGGGTGGGCAACCAGGGGGCCTCGGTGAAGGTGTGGCTGGTGGTGAGGCTGCACATAACTCGAGGGTAGATTTTGAGCGTGTATTAGATTGGTGGGAGTGCGGCGCCCTCGATGCTGCCGGGGCAACAAGCATTTGCAGGGCTGTTATGCAGAGCTTGGCACGGCAGCGGACGTGATGATGTAATGGTAATCGTGCGAGCTGTGCGGCCGGGCTGACCCGAGTGTATGCATGCTCGGTGGCTGCAGGCGCGCGTTTGTTGCGATCTCCAGGCTCTGCACACATCTGCGCGTTATGCAGCTGAGCATTTCTGCTGGCAGAGCGGTCTGCAGCAAGTGTACATGTGTGACGAGTTGTGAGCGGTCACAGTTGAAAAGCCGCGCTCGTCATGCCGAGAATCATCTGTCCCGGAAGCTGCGACGCACCACTGATGCGCCAGCCAGCATGCCTCGCGCGAGAGGCTGCATGCCGCAGCTGGGTCCTGCCACTTCGCAGTGGGGCGAGTTTGCCTGCTGACTCGCCTGTCATGCACATGTAAATCTCTGCGCCGTTGATGTCGGGACAGCATGGGGTGGCTAAAGTTGAGGCGACAGGTTGTAGCAACCTTGCCATCGGAGGGTTACGGCTGGCAGCGTGAGGATTGCCGAAGCGTTGACCGCTTGCAACCAAACGCACATGAGTCAGGCGAGCGGTCAGGTTCGAGCATGCGTGCGCTGGTAGATCCAGTGCACACTATACCAGATTGCATGCATATGCGTCGTGCGCCGCGCTTTTGCCCTTTTTCATCCCCATCTCGACGTCAAGCTAGCGCTCTGATTCGGACGGACTAAAGGCCGACAGAGCTTTGCCTCCGGACACCCACAGAAGAACTAGCTGACAATGATGCACAGCTATGTGAAGAATGTCGCAAAAAATGAAGCCTGTGCTGCCTCAAAATGCAGGGGTGCATGAATACCGTCCGCATGCATTATGCTGTGCACGGCGCGTTGAATTGCGTCGGCGACACGTGAGCTTGCAACCCGAGCCAACGATTGAACGTACGCTTTTCTCGCTACACGTGGCCTCATTCTGCATTTTGGCGTCCACGATGGCTAATTCTATCCATGCAGGTCCTACTTTATATGTACGGTGAATTCAGGCGGCCGCAGGCGAGGCGTTTATCACTACACGATGTCGACATGTTGGATACACTGCCAGCCGTATGCGCAGCCGGCCTGCACCGCGCTGTAGTGCAGTCACGGCTCGGCCGTACTCTGTAGCATTCCAACATTACCCAAAGGTGCTTGCAGCTTGAATTGTGCAGCTGCCGCTGCGTTTTTGGTCAATCTCGAGCAAGCCTCTGTGAAGCTGCTGTTGTTCCGCCGTGGCGAAACGCTGCTAGAACTCGTGCTCAAAGCAGCCGAATCCCATCATGAACTCGCAATACATTCATCGGATGTGCTCTGCTGGGCGACAGGGCAGAGACGAGGCCTTGATGGTGGCAAGTTCAGGCCTAGGTGGCTGTCCTAGCAATGCCTATTTGCGGAAGCATGCAAGCCATCATCTACACAGTGCAGTAACTTGCTACAAAGATGTCATGGGTGGGTATATCTCTGCATCAGAGATGCCCGCGACAACTAAGCGGCGCAGGTCGGATTGCTTCAATGAGACTGAGTGGGCAATCGATTCGGAACAGCGACCCGTTGCTAAACGTGTACATAACGTGCGGAAACCTTACTCCTTCTTTAAGGTTGCCTTGGGATGGCCGTTGGTGCTGTTGTGGGTAAAGCGTGAGATTTCCTTGTTTTGAATCCACCGCTGCTGCGCGCGCAACGGGCCACACGGCCGGGCAGCGACGCCAGCAATATTCCAAGTGCAAATGCAGTAGAATTGCCCCGTAGACCAATTGTTGCCGCGAGTAACTCTTGTTGCGCTCTACCAGTTTCGTTCGCTCCGGTCCGCGTCATGTTGTGTGTGCCTTAAATGCAGGCCTGCAAAGAGAACAACGGAATTCCATCGCGCCCAGCGGAGCCGCAAGCGTATGCTGATGCAATATCGATGGAAGGGATTGGTCCCGGTTTCATGAAGCTCGCGATGGGTCTGGTTCTCCCTTTGAATCTGGACTCTGTGCAACAGATCCCACGCAACCACCGTAAGCTCAGTGAGCATGAAAGGCAAGCCAACGCGAGAAAACTCCTTGACGAAGAGCTTTCAAGGCGTCTCAAACTTGCCGTTGCATCAGATCAGCAGTTTGCTCGTATAAGTCCCACTCCAGGCAAGGTTGAGCAACCTTCCAGCACGATGACAGAGTCCACATCTCCCAGTGATGTAGCGGACGCAGCGATGATGACCTCTCGCGATTGTCAGACACACTCCTGTGAGTCTTCTCACATGCGGTGACAAATGGCCGACCTTGGCCAAGAACGATGACCCTTTCATAATTGATGTCATCTGAGCGTAGACCAGTTGAAATGTGACTATGACGGTACCAGATCAGCCCAACAGCGTGGACCACAGCAATCTGCTTACGCACATGCACCATCCACAGCTGTCTTTACTTGCCGTGCAAGCGGGTGGTCGTAATGCCATCCAGTAGATGATCGAGTAGACTTTGCATCCACAGTTGATGCAGGCCAGCTTGTAACTCAAATTGCATGTGATCATCGTTTCAGCTGATACAGTTTTTGATTGGGTTGATTACCAGAAGTCTGCTCACGTAAGCCAACAAGTGAACACCCAAGCCCCTATCCATTAAGCAGGTGCGAGCGATTCTCAGTCGATTCGGTAGCGCTGTTGTGCCTCTGCTTTGTGGGGTCAGAAACCAGGATGCAGTCCGCCCCTTCCAGTTTCACTGAGCACATTGGACACTTGTGCAGCATTTCCAGGTACACATTTATCTCAGACCTGCGTGCCGGGAATCGGCAGGATGGGCACTCTAGCCACTCTGTGGCTAACATGCGCTTCCCGGATGCTATGCAGAATGGGACAACACTCTGGCATGCCCCACACTCCAAATCAAACTCTGACCCAGGCGTGCCACACCAGCAGCAAGGTACCAGGGCAGGGGTGGGGTCCTCTTCCCGGCTGGGCTTTCGCACCTGCACACCTCACCCACATGTCAAGCGCAGCCAACATGGAATGCACTTGCCCAACGCTCTCAGCCCTGCCGGCCCCACGAGCGTGTCAGGCTGTCAGCAGGTGGTGAAGTAGCACAACTTACATGCTGGACTTGCACAGCATGATGCGCAAGTTTCTGGCACACATAGAGACATAGCGGCAGCGTCCATCATGAGATCTGACGCAGACAATCGCTGCATATGATCTATGTGCTTGCCATTCCTCCAGGTAGTGCGCTGTGAGGGACCCGGGTCTGCTGCTGAGCGCGCCGTTCATTTCCAGTCTGACAGTTTGCGGAGGCCGGCGTACCATGCTTTCCAGCTTCCTCTTGTGTGCCGTCATCGCCTTCAGCGCCTCATGGTGCTGTGGCTGCATTAGCTCCGCTGCAAGGTTGAACGCGCTCTGCCGCAGGCCCGCATGCGAGCATTGGATCGCCGCTGACGCCAGGATCTGCGGCGCGTGTGCCTCAAATCGCGATAACGCAGCCGCCGTGCGCTGCAGCAGCCGCGCCGCCGTCTCGGCGCTTCCCAGCTGCACCTGCGCCTTGACCAGCACATACGAATGCAGCACAGCTAACGCGGCCAGCAGCTGCGCCGGGGGGGCGCTGCCGTCGCGGAAGCGCACGCAGGCGTCCAGTAGCCGCTTATGAGCCACCTGCGGCCCACACGCAACATTACATGCATGAGTAGTGCACCCATCAGCTCCACAAAAACACCGTACATCTGAATCAGCGATGTGTACACGGTCGTATCAACATCCGCCATCATGGCGTGGCAACCTGCGATGCGTGTGCATGCATGCGAGGCAATCAGGGCACGCTGGCATGCTGGGAGGCAGCAGCAGCGCACCTTGTAGCTGCCGCGCCGCTGCTCGGCAAGGGCCGCGTTGACGACGGCGGCAAGGGCGGCGTCGCGGTTGCCGAGGGCCAGGTTGAGCTCCACAAACTGCTCCGCGAAGCGGTCGTGGTCGCGCTGGTCCACGCTCGACATCACCATGTGCGCCATGCGCTGCGCCTCGTCCTGCGGTGCCGCGGCAATGATCTCCAGCGCACGCCTCGTTGTGTTGTCCCGCTCGCTCCCATCGGCCTGGACCCCAGCAGCGTGGTCGTGTGCTGTGCAGCCTGGTGCAAGCCTAGCCAACACTGTCATCACACACATTGTTCGCGGGCGTACTGCGCTGGTCCCGCATTGCACACGCAGGAACCCGTTGACAGCCGTCGACAGATACACCTCATGCTGTGCGATGTGCGCAGGGTTTTGGCCAGGGTTTCAGCACGCACCCGCTTCGAGTGCGCCATGAGCTGCGACACAGCACTCAGCATGTTCCCTGCAGCCTCATACTGCGCGGCCGCCTTGGCATGCTCCTTCACGTTCTGGAAGTACACCGCAACCTGTGCATGCATGTCGGCTGTGGCGTCCGCGTCGAGCGCCGCTGCGTAAGCGTCCATCTCGCGGTGAGTCTGTGCGATCTGCCACGCGCCGCTGAAGTCTCCGGCGCGCACGCTGAACTCCACAGCACCAGCCCATGAGCTCCCGGCCACACAGTGCTTCGCAACGAGGGCCGCCGCCGCGGCGCTACCGCTGCGCCGCGCGAGCGCAAAGGCCTTGTTTGTGTTGTTGAGCTGCGCCAGGCACAGCCGCACCGCCGCCTCCACGTCGCCACCGCGCTCATATTCCGCTGCCGCGTCACTGTACCGTCCATCCTCCTCCATCGCCTTTGCATACTGCACCAAAGCCCATCTCACCATCTCAAACTGTGCTTTCCACTCGCGCACGCTGTACTCGTTGTGCTTCCACCACTACCACATTGCAACAGCCCTGTGCTTAGCTAGTGTCCAACGCGCAGCTACATCAACTCGCATGCAACGATCCAGTACAGCCTGCCCACCCAACACAGCTGCTCAGGCAGACCACAGCATCCGCCTGAACATCCAACTCCAACCCTGCACGCTGATGGTTCCAACAGAAAGATACCCAGGCCGACATGCTGTGGGTGCGTCAGTCAGCGCAGCGCAGGCGGCAGGCACGCACGGCAAGGATGAGCTTCGGTGTGCTGACGGCCTTCATCAGCGATTCGGCACGCGCCAGTGCTTTGGCGTCTAAGTAGATTGCCACCGCCGCCTCCGCATCCCCCGCCGCCTCATACAGTTCCGCCGCCTCCATCACCGTGCCCGCACCACAACCGCCGCACAGCAGCGCGGCGCAGTCACGCATCACCGCCTTGGAGCCGGACCGCAGCGCCAGCGCAACGCCGCCGCGCACGTCGCCGGCCAGCATCGTGCTGCGCGCTGCGCCGGCCTTGCACGCCCGAACCACCTCTACATCGTCTGCCGACGCTTCTGCCAACGCCTCCTGCATCACCCTTGTATCGCACGTGACCCGGCCATGCTGCATCTGTCGCCGTGGGATGTCCCATCCATCCAGAACATTCGCTGACAGTATGTCGGAAGTCTGGGTCGAGATGGATGATGTACGCGCCCTGCGCTTACTGGGACCACAGCGAGCGTGGCCACGCTAGATTGCTGTGACCATGCATGTTTCAATCCATAGAGTCACCAGGAACAGGGTGTCAGCTGAGCAGTCACGGCATGCCAGCACACGGGCCGCAGGCTCTCAACACACAGGGGAACTGCTGCACGCCAAGCCCGGTGTTGCTGGCATGCAGGATGCATTGCGTCGTTGGAGCGACGACTGAGCGACGACGTGCAGGCAGGATTCAGCGGACACATGGAATGTCAGACGTTGCACCCGTTGGACCGGACCTGGAAGTACTGGAGGGCCGCGGCCGCTTCCCCCTGTACCTCGAGGGCTTCTGCGTGGTGTTGTTTGATGCGGACTACCGCTTGAGGGGCGCTCTGTTCTGCGAGTTTCAGGGCTGCGCCCCACTGGCGGAGATCCTGCCGCATCTGGAGGGCAACCTCCTGCCTTCCCGCCCTGAGAAACATCACCTGCAGGGAGGGCATTGTCTGCTTGTGCACAATGGTATGTATACGATGTGTAGAGTTTGCTATGGTGTGCTGGCTGTGATCAACTTGGCTAGTAAGCCAGCAGCCCAGTGCTGCGGGGTAAGCACATAGCCCCCAGATGACACTTTGTGGCACTTTCCAGCAGCGTGCTGTGCAAGCTGAGGCCTGTATGTAGCCTACAATTCCTATGCATGTGAGAGGCTGAAGGCCTTGCACCAGGATGCTGTGATGCATTATTTTGGGGTTGGTGCTGACTGCTAAATGAGTCAAGAAATGGGGAAGCTCATCCTGGGAGTGATCCTTTTGAAGGGTATATACATGGGGGACTGTGGCTGCAGACTCATGCACAGAAACCCAGACCCAGCCTCATGGTCTGTCCCTCTGGAGTCCATAGATCAACCTTGTGTAGGATGCAGCAGAGGTAACCAGCTGGTCAAGCGCGATCAAAGTGGGCCATGCTAAGCGCTGCCTTTGGGAAGCATGCGCTTGCAGTGCTCAAGTCTGACTGCACTATACATCTGAAGTCGATCTGAAACGGGTGCATGCAAAAGTCTCAATTGAGATCACTACTTTATCATCCACTGTCACGAAGGGTGATGGACTGTGAAAAAATACCATGGTAATGCATACACCAAGTGCATGTATATGCATTGTATGGCATGCATATATCGGTGTGCTTGCATGCACACCTCGGCCATGTCGTACTCCTGTTCGGTCAATGCAAGAACATATCCTGCAAGCAAGTGCCGATCCTCGACGGTGCGAAGTGTCTCCAAGGTCAAAACTCGCGATGCGTTGCCCGCCTCCCGCAGGGCCGCAATGGCCGCGGGAAGCTCGAGCAGCTCCAAGGCTGCGGTTCCGACCTCCTCGAACGCGGTCTGCTTCCGCATGCGCGTCGCCACAGACAGCGCGGCATCGAGGTCATTCACTGCTAGCGCCCGTCTGCATGAGCCCCATCCGGTGCTGCTAGTCGGAGCGTATGCTGACGATGCAGGGCTGCGCGGACCACGGCAACCAGGCACGCTTGTGGCCAGGCTGCAGCTGCCAGGTACCAAAAACCAAGCTCCGACACCCGCCAGACCCACAAGGACAGCAGCCACAGCCCCCTGTCATACCCTGGCAAACAGGGGCCGGACAACGAGCAACATCCGCATCAAAGGCTGTGCCCGGCAGATCAGCAACGTTCAGTCACAGCACCTGCCATCTCCCACATGGATATCGCGTCACTAGACCTGTCACTGTGTAACACACAAGCACGGCCCGGATGAAGCGGTCATCCAAAATCAGAGGCTCCAACGCCAGGTGCTTGTGCAACACGCGCTGGCATCTGTGAGCAGGTCCGGGAAAGTAGTGGTGGCAACATACTCGAGAAGCTCAGCATCACTTTCTTCCGCATTCGCATCATCAGCCTTACGAAGGGCGGCGATGTGCTTCGTGCTGATCTCCCCAGTGTCCATCTGTGCAAAGGCAGAGCCAGATGCTAGAAGCAAAGGAGTGGCACGTGGGTCAGCCTCCATCGCGACCAGGCGGCGCACACGAGGACCCCGCACTGTCACCGGCGCATACACATGCACACTCCACGATCGCTGCTCTGCCACCAGGAAGACGTGCGGGTCCAACGCGTCAAACAGTACTGTTCTGACCGCTCCAGAAACTTCTGGAACTGCCACCACCTGCACGGTGTGTACCTCAGCAGACTCAGGCGCACTCACGAGCCACGATGCCTAGACCATGCTGCACGAATCTGTGCATGCGCCCACTTGTGTGTCTAGACAGAGAAGACCTCCTCCACATCAGATGCTGGTTACCATATCGAAACACCAATACACTTCACAGAACAGATGCTTGGTGCTTGTTAGCATGTCAGAGCCAGTCGGGCGTCGTGCTGCGTGCTGCCGTGATTACGATGCGCAATGCAGCGGTGCCAGCCTGCCGACAGCGTGCGACCATTTGCGAGAACGACACGCACCTGGTCGTCTACACAGGAGAACACATGCAGCTGCTTGCTGTCATCAGAGAACACAAGGTGTGCGCGGCAAGGCGCCGCCCACACGCCCGCGATGCCTGCCCGCTTCCCGCCTCGGACCTCATGCATGTACTCGTTCAGCGGCGCCAGCGGCCCGTGCTTCACGCTGTAGTGCTGCAGCAGCCCTCCTGACGTGCCAATCACAACAAAGTCCTCCGTCAGCGCGAACGCTGTCACGTCTCGCCCGCGGTACGGCACCCGCGCCTCTGCCTGTGCGCCGTCAATGCTGTGTACGAGCATGCGCCCGCCAACAAGTACCGCCGCCATTGTGCTGTTCAGGCTCAGCGCCTCGACAGAGCCCTCATCATACACTCGCATCTGTGGTGAGGCCGGGCCTTTGCAGTGCAGGCTGTGGAAAAGCACGCGGTTGTTGATGCCCGCCGCGATGTGCGCAGGGCCGAGGGCTAGGAAGTGGGGTGTGAACTTCAGGGCAACATCGGTGCGAGACCGCCGGTGTGCGTCCATGATGGTCGCCTGAGCCAGGGACGTCAGGTGCGCGTAGCTGTCGCTGGAGGCCGCAGCGACAGCAGGGAGCGAGCCCAGAGCGCAGTACAGATGGCCGGATGCGGTGGTGACGGAGAGGAGCTGCCCCCCAGTGCTCCAGCACAGCTGCTGGACGTCACCGTCACCGTATTTGAGTTTGAGATTCTCGGCAGGGACTTCCGCAAGCTCAGTGCCGATGTTGACAATCCGAATCTGCAAGCAATATGTCCCATCATTCTGTTCTGTGTCACTGTTTTGATAGGAGGAGGCTCCCGGCAGTGCTGGGTGCAGCATGCATGGCCACACTCAATACTGTGGACGCGTCTGCGCAAGGTGCGATACCGCCCAGAGCCGCACCTGCGAGTCACATGCGACCGCAACTTTGGAGATGTTACGGCATGCCAAAGCCGCAGTGCACGGCCCAGGGAGCTGCAAGGTGGCGTGCTGCACTCCCATGGAAGACTCCAGAGTGGACACCAGCTTGAGGACACCAGACTTGAATGCTACCAAAATGCTGCCAGCTCCAAGCCTGCGACCAGCCCACAAGCTTTCGTATACATGAGGCGCCAACAGTTGTGCCATATTAAATGTCAGATCTACTGGTAGATCCCGTGCCAAGTGAACCACTTCTGCGAATCACTGCTGCGAGCACGTGCAGGAATGGATGCAGGCCAGCAGCTGCATGGCCCAGATCAGGCGACTCACAGCGGCTATACAAACTTGAACATCACAGGCGGTATGAGCATGAGCAGACTGCGAATGGAGCTTGCAGACTTGAGTCTATGTGGGAATTCCCACACCGCGCATGTACAGTCACTGCACACACGCGACGCACCAGCTGTGGTAGATCACAGGCCCAAGTGCAGAATTGTCAAATGAAAACTGGACTGTGCCATTTTTCAGGTCCCCTTGCTGCATCATTTGGATGTGAAAGAGGCAGATGGAGCTGCCATCACTAACAGAAAGCTGAGGTGCTGGTGTGGAGGCTTTAGGGTTGTTGACTGGCGCAAAATGGGCCTCTTTGGCGGGCGCATCAGTCGTGACAGAGGCTACTGTGTTGCCAACCGAAGTCATGAGCTTGACTTTGCTGTCTTCTCCTGTGGTACAGATGATATCGCCACTGAGCGAAACAGAGAGCACTGCCTGCAACATCACACCAAGAGGCCTTGCCAACGGTTAGGCTACAGCAACTGCAAGTGTGGTTGTTCCTTGAGCCAATGCCGCACGTGTTCGTGGATGCCAGGAAAATTGTGTAAAACCCTCCGCGTGTTCATGTCCAAGACCAAAACTGCGCCTTTGTTTGTCCCAACTGTCAGGCGTGTGCTGTCCGCGGACCAGTCGGCAGCCATCATTTCCTGCTGTGGAATGTGGGGGCCCAGTGCAACTTTGGCTGCACTCTTGGCCGATGAGCTCCACGCAAAAAGGAAGTCCGATGCGACCGGCAGAACAGCAAGGGTGGAATCTGCAGCAGCAGATGTGTTACACTGTGATAGATCTAGGACCCAGCAGCGCCAAGGCAAGAGAGCAGTCAACAGGCAAACAGACAAACCATCACAAGCCCCAAGGCTGCTCTCCGCACGAGCAAGCCAATGTTTAGGTTATAGAGCATTGCTCAACGACCTAGTAGAGCTGCAGAATGTGAAATCATACCTTGGGGACACCATTTTAGCGCCCGAACGGCCGGACCATGTTTTGTCGTGGCGGACTTCACGTTGGGAATGTCCAAGCTGAAACTGTACTGCTCACGACCATCATGTCCCAGCAGCATCACCTGCCGTTTGGTCTGAGCAACCGCGAGGAGAGCTCCTTTGCAGCCCCATGCTGTCAACAGAGGCCCTTGCAATAGTGAGCCAGGGCTGATCTCGAATGCAAGCTTCATGTCACCTATTGCGACCCCGCGACAACCAGGTCTGCTCACAGTACCAATATATGACACTACTTCGCGAGCCAATGCGATGGCGTCAGATCAAGCTGTAGTCGTCTTTTGTTCCTGGTGGAACCAGGTCAGATCGGATAAGAACGAAGCTTGCGCTGCATGTGTCCATACTAGTAAACCGGTCCGAGCAGTACCTAAGCTACCATAAAATGTCTCTCATACGAATCTGCCATAGCATTCGATGAAAGGCGATCGGAGTTCGTCCCCATGTCTCTCGGAGACATTTGTTCGCTCTTGTCGCCATAGATGGCGATGGTGCACCCGTGACGGCCACAAGCGCCAAAAACGCCGATCGGAACCCAAACGTAGACATATTTGTTGACACGGATGCAAGTTGTTACCCGGCTCGCGGTTCACTGTTTTGGTTCATGATCAGGCGCTGTCCATGCCAACGCCGTAGTGACAAGCTAGACAGAATAGCCGGGCGCTTGCGACACCGGGCTTGTGAACAATCGAATCTTTTTCGTTCGTTGCGTCCTGCGCTCAGGCCTGACTTTTAGCGATGTCGTCCTCGCGATACCAACATCAGTTCAAGATCCCGGACGAGTTTCCTGCCTTGTTGAAAGACTTCACACGGGAGATTCTACGTGCCCAGGTGAACTGTCACCCTTGCAGGAAAGTTTGATGTGTGTTGGCTGGCATCCAGCATCTTGCGTAAATGTGCACGTGGCCAATGGTGTGCAGCCAGGAAACCTGTTCACGTTCGGCGCACAATACTTCGCAGAGAAGAGAAATGCAGGATTATCAGGCAAAACCGGAAAATCTGTGGTCGACGGTCCTGCTGAAGACTCAGATGATTCCACAGACACACCCATAGACAATGCTGCGAAAGCACACGACTACCAGCGGCTGTCCGAAGCAGTTTATGGTCTGCCCTGTTCACGTATGTGAGAGCTTTGTCATATTGAGATCTCGTGCCTGTAGTTCCATCGCATGCAGAGTGCTTCAAGCAGGCGGACACCAATGGAGATGGCACTTTAGATAGACAGGAATTCGCCAAGGCTCTTAAAAATTCTCGTCTGGGGCTCAGCCAGACGATCATTGATCGTGTCCTTGCAGAAGCAGACGATAACGCGGATGGAGTCATTCAGTACAAGTGCGTGGCTGTGCGATGGCATGGCAATGGAATCCCTGTAACTGCTGTGGAGCTGCATCATGAGTGATGCGTTTATGGTCTGAGTTCACTTTGAGCATGATTCAATGTCGACTCAGAGTGTGCTCTTGTCACAAACAGTGACACTGCAAACGTCATGCAATGATGTGCAGTGAATTTGTCCCCATCCTGATGGATGTCATCGCAGTGGATGACTCCGCCAAGGCAGCGGCCAAGGACGCTCAGGCACTGGTGGATGGTGTTCGAGAGAATATGCATGAATTCCTCCTGTATGGCATTCCAAAGCAAGAGCTCGAAGGGATTATGGCACGAGTTTTCCGGGAAGCTGACAAAGACAATTCTGGTACACTTGACAAAAATGTGCGTGCCTGCTAGTTCATTTAGATGTGCACTGTCACGCTTTATGGGAGGGGAGGCAACTACACAGTTTCAACCTCATGAACTTGTGCATCAGATTCCATCAGCATCAGTGGCTTGGCACACAGATACAGCTGACCTTCATTCTGTATGGGTTGACAGATTCTGCCACTCGCCAATGCATGGCCAAATTCTGTGGATATGATGCCATGC
Organism: Ulva mutabilis; assembly: GCA_900538255.1. NCBI lineage: Eukaryota > Viridiplantae > Chlorophyta > Ulvophyceae > Ulvales > Ulvaceae > Ulva > Ulva mutabilis. The sequence goes on from UNSF01000001.1 coordinate 1,619,856, forward strand.
TAGATGTTTGCCTGTCTGTGGTCTGTTGCATCGCTCAGTCAGTTGTGTTACACAGTGATAGATCTAGGACCCAGCACCGAGGCAACAGACCACCTCAAGCACTGAGGCCACTCTCCGCACGAGCAAATGCCAGAACGAACTAGCGCCGGCACTCAGTCAGTTGTGTGGTATAGCAGTGAGTGTCCACAATTGTTGCTACGCAGTGTCCTACTGAAGTGAGGAACTGATGGCGTTGGCCTCATTGACATGTCTGCTGCTGCAGGAGTTCAAATTGTGTCTTCAGACGGCAGAGCTGAGCTTGACTCGGAAAGACATCAACCTGTTGATGGCAAAAGTTGACGTGGATGGCGATGGTTGCATTGATTACCGTGAGTTTGTTCCCATCTGCTTTGGCATCCTGGTAGAGCGTTTCGCAGACCAGGTCATGAGCAGCTCGGTGTTGTCCAGCACAGATGGCATCAAAGTTGCCATACTACAGAACTTCAAGGAGCTGGACGTTGACGGTAACGTGCTAGCGCTGCTTTGCATTGTGTCATGGGCACATGTACTTTGCTGCATACGCCATGCATGAGATGCTGCTGGATCAGTAATGTCCACCACAACTTGCCGCTGTCTCAAGAAAGCTCACAGGCTGTAATTCATCTGCCCCTCAGTGACTAGGTGAAGTGTGTATGTCTTGGCGGCCTCTGCAGATGTGTGGAGCATGTATGGTCAGATATCAACGAGCACATCACCCACCACTGATTGCGCATCGTACCTGGCAGCTTTTGCTGTCAATCAAATTTGCCAGAGCCAGTGCCTGAGGCATTCACGCTGTGAATGCTGCAGTGCACCTGAGAGTCTTCTGCTTGGCACTCATGCATCAGACACTTGTGTGCTGCAGGGCGGGGGGAACTCAGTGTGCGGAAAGTCCGACAGGCACTGAACAAGTTCTCTGAACAGATTGTGCCCCTCACAGTGTACCAAATCCACACCATCGTGTCTGTTGCGCCGTTGGACAAGCTTGGTACAGTCAAGTATACGCAGATGGTGCCGATTGTGGCTCAGACTGTCAAGGCCATCATAGATTTGCAGCATATGAAGCAGCGCTTCTACGTAATTCAACAGCTGTCTGAGAGCAACTTACTGAAAGAACTCGCAGAAGCTGACCCCAGCATATTCCGACAACAGCTCAGGCAGGCGTTCGAAAATGCTGACAAAGATGGGTCAGGGACACTGACAGGTGTGTCGGATCGCCCATGGTGGCAACGCCTGCCCACAGCCGCCATGTGCATGAACAGAATGATCAATCGGGCTGCAGGCAGGCAAGTGTCGAACGTTCTCAGAGGCTTGGCTTCTACAACAGGCAACAGCTTGCGGCTGGATCCAGCAGTTTGGCAGAGCATGCTTGCAGTGGTCGATGCAGATGAAAACGGGCAAGTGGAATGGGACGAGCTGGTACAGTTCATGTGTGATGTATTCAAGCACATCGAGCGTGACAAGGTCGTCCGTCAAGCAATGCAGCAATCTGAAGCTGGCGCCGTCGAGGCACATGCTGGTGGAAGCATGGATGGGCCTGAGGGGACTGATGCATCTCAGGCTGCACCGCCTCATGATGAGCAGGCACAGGTAGCCGTTGGGGCTGCACAAAGCCTGAGTGATCGATCAAATGAGCCGGTTGTGGCTGAGGCGCCCAATCTGTGCACATGAATGATGAGGTAGAAAACAATGAAGTCTCAGCGGGTGAAGCACACATTGCGGGTGATGTGGATGCTGCAAGCTGATGTGTTGGCATGCCTGAGTAAGTGTGTCTTGGACATTGGCATAGGAGCTGCATGATCACACAAGAGTCCATTGGAAGGATTGCGACATGGAACAGGGACCTTTCCAACATGTGTCGCCCTCAAGCGAATTGGTGCTCATTCTGGAATGAATAATGGCACTGTCCCATGTACTTATTGGTGAAAGTATCATAACCAGAAACATTGACTGCCGCTGTTTCCTGCTGAGAGCTGATTGAAAGAACTCTTACTTGGAGGCAGATGGCGAGTCCCGGTAATAGATAGTGCATGCACAATCTCTTGAAGTTGCCTGCTCTGTGCTATGGTCCTTGCGCCACTTCTAGCAGCTGCGTCACCGGCGCGCCGCGGGCTGGTTCGGGCGCAGGCTGAGCTCCTGAAGAGGCGTCCCTTGATCTGCAGGTCAATTGCAGCCCAGACATATAGACATACACATGCATATCTGCATCGTGAGTTGCGAAGTCAGCACAGCGTTCATGAAACTTGCCATTCAAGCCTTGCGTTGTTACACCAGCGTCTGGCTTGTCTCTGTGTTTTTTCACAGATGCGCAACGCGCATGTGCAAGCTTCAAAACATCGCTGTATAGATTTTTAACGATGGATGATTCTCCCGGGTATCTGGCCACTCCGGCGAAGACAACTGGTGCGCTCGGCTTATGCACGCACAACGGCCGGCTTGCACACCAAGTGTATGTACGTTCAAGAAAGGTTGATTGCAGTGGAAAATCACTTCAAAAGATTTTATACACCGGAGAGCTCGAAAGTGCAGACTGCTGCTGCCCAGAGCTCAAAGTTCGGGAGGGCCAAGCGAAAGCTGGTTCTGCCAGGGCAGGATGCCTCTGCGACTGTCCGCACAGCTCAAGCCATTCTGCATGGCAAGCAGAGCCAAATGCTTGCTTCTTGCAGTGAGAACGTGCGTTCTGCCCGCGGTCTATATCACATGAGTAACTTGGTTCCAAATGATGCCTATTTCGCTCGTGCAGGCGTCCCGAATCCTCGAAACTGGCCCTGCCCCGGATGCACCAGCTCCTGGATCGCGGCTTACAGACATCGCCAAGAAAGCGATCTCTATCGCCAATGGGCTGTCTGGTGCGAATAAGAGTGGATACCGTGCTGGTGGGAAATACAAAGCAAACCCCCATCAGGGAGCGAAGCCATTTAAATGTATCGGCAATGAAAGCAGGCCAACTGCCTCGATGCCGTCTGCAACTGAGCCTGTAAACTCCATAGCACCACGGACTGAGTTGAAGCCTGATGCGGGCTCCGTGGGCGAAGCAGATGCACATGCGCTCCAAACACATCCCGCTGGTCCCAAACGCCGGAACGTGCGGGATGGTGGTCACGAGAACTTTGTGAGATCTGTAATGAAAAAAGGGAAGAGTTCCTTCAAGTTCAAGAGTAAGTCTGGTTGTTCCAACAGAAATCCCAAGAACAAGCGATGGGCCATGCACAAAATGGCTGCAGAAAGCCTTCCAGTTGCTGGTCTTGGTGCAGATAATGCGAATGAAGCAAGACTGGTGCGGTTTTAACGCCCTGTTGTTGATACTCCCTTCGCGAAGGGGTCCCTGCGTCAGTGCACGGTGGTATGCACCTGCCCCGAGATGCAAAGAGCACGTGGTTGTGCCCCCGCATGCGAAGGGCAGATGCCTCTTTGCTCATGCACCACTGGTGTGTAAAATCTTGATTGCATCGTTGTTCATTGAGAGGTGGTGTGCTATGCTGCAAATGTAGATCCGGTGATCGATCCGTGAATGTGGCTGATCACTGTGATGCTGCACTGCACAATATATGTAGTCAGACCCACCCAGCTGAAACATCGTGCAGGTTTGCTTTCGCTGTGGCCAGAAGGGGCACTGGGCGAGAGACTGCAAAGCTGATGCAGTCGCCCAAGCATCGGTCGATCTTTCATGGTGTTCCAACAGTGTGTCACAGCTCAAGCCTGATGCCCCGATTCTGCCAAGTGTGCTACGTCCAGACGTCGCATCAGCCTTGGCGTTCAGTACCAGCACGGACACGCCAAGCCTATCACATGGCCGTGCCAGTGACAATGCAGCACTGGCAGGGCCAGCAGATAGAGCCGTTGTACAGCATGGCGGAGTAGAAGGAACACTGCCAGAACTTGTCCAGGCACCTGGAAGCTCACAGCAGCTGGCACAAGCTCAGAGCCTACACTCTACAGACCCTGTGCCAACACAGCTGCAATGTGGATTGCATGTGATTCCAGAGAGTGCAGAAGCGCCACTGAAAGCGCTGATGCATGACTGTTTTGGCTATGAGGACTTTAAATTGTTTCAGCTACCTGTTATACAGCAGCTCCTGGTGGTGTGCTTTCTCTCGCGCCTCAAACATTCTGCGGGTGAACACCGTTGCAGTTGAATGGATAGGGTGGCACGGTGATATGGTAGACAAGAGCCTCCTATATCGAAATAGAACAGCACAATGTCTCGCACATGCCTGACACTGTGGGATGCAGCGGAAGAGGCATTCCATGGTCTGATCGGAAGTGAGACGCATGCAGGGACAGTCATGCATGGTTGTGCAGCCAACCGGTGCAGGCAAGAGCCTCTGCTTTCAGCTGCCTGCACTGCTGCTGCCAGGCCTAGTGCTTGTGGTCAGCCCACTTACTGCTCACGTCCGTGATGCCGTCGCCAAGCTGCCTTCCTGCATCCCCGCTGGCGTATGTCTAGGTGGTGCATTCAAGCGAGCCTCAACGGTGCGCCTGGCTGCACGTGCGTTGACAGCCCTCCAAACCGAACTGAACGCTCGGCAACAGACATCACTGAGTGTTGATGCACAGGCAAGAGTGCTTGCACGCCGAAGGATGGCGATGGCAGTGTGTGGTGCTGTGTGTGGAACCTTGGCAGCACTTTGTGATCCTTCCGTGGCTGCAGGCAACTCTGCAAGCTGCAGTGACAGGCCGTTTGAAGCTTCTGTACGTGACACCCGAATGCCTGGCGATGTCATGGGTTGCAGACAAGCTTCAAGACGTGCACATCTCCCTGGCATGCGTGGACGAGGCCCACCATGCATCAGAACGCAGCCCAACATGCCGCCCTGGGTGCTTGCAGCTGCCACAACGCCTCGCACATTGTGCGCCAACAGCTATCAGGTGTGTCATCCAGTAATTCTACACATTCATTCAGACAGATTCATGCCATATGTGACCGACAAAGCCATGCTGCAACAGGATGAGCCTGATCCACTGTCGTCTTTCAAAACGAATTGCACAGCTTGACCTCATACATGCATGGATAGGCAGGCGGCTCCCTGCCAGATGCAGTCGTATCGCAGTGGCTTGCCTTGCTGGTGCTGCACGAACTTAGTGAAAAGTGTTACATGTTGGCTGAGACCAGCAGCTTGTAGCGCTTGATGTACCGTGGCTTCACTGCTCACGATCAAGGGTTTGGCGGCAAACTTGCACAGCCTGCGTCTCATCGAGCAAGTGTTCCGCAACAACGAAGTTGCAGCGCACAAGTTTGGAGTATGCTGAGACCGTTTGACCCTGCAGGCTGCTCCTCACGGCTACAGCAGCAGCAGATGCTCGAGAGGGCTTGTGTGAGGACTTCGGGATCAGCCCACAGCGAGTTTGGTGCACTGCACCTGTGAGGGAGGAGCTGCAGCTGAGTGTGGCCAAATGCGAAGGTGCCGCCGGCGACTGCCGTGCCCAGGCTGAAGTGCTGCGGGCCGTCTCCAAGGGAGGCAGACTCGGTGACTGCCGATGTGTGCTTGTGTACTGTTGCTTCCGCAGCCACGCTGAGCAGGTGTGCCAGCTTGTGTGCCTGCATCCCTTCACTCCACATGTTGCACATGTTGTCCCCAGCAGCATGTGCATCATGCTGGCTTTCTTGTTGGGGATGGCCTCAGCTCCGGTGATGATGGTGATCGAGCTTGTAGTTGCCTTACAGATGCAGCCTGAGCAGATGTGCTGTTGCAATGGCGTCATGCATCAGCGCTCACCATGCTCTGATCATAGCCGAACATGCGAAGGCGTTAAATCAGCTGGTCATTGCGACACCAGACACGCTTCCCATGCTGGTCCGCAAGCAACGCACCGGATTGTGAATTGCATCCCCTCTGTTGTGTCCAACGCATGGCTACACAGCCTACGCACCCGGCACGCACTCATTTCATGCCAATTGTGCTGCAGTTGGCCGCATACTTGCAAGGCAGGGGACTCAGCGCCATGTCATACCATGCTGGCCTCTCGGCCGCCGCCCGGCAGGAGGTGTCGGACAGCCTCGGCACCGGCCGCGTGTCTGTCGTCACCTGCACCACGGCGCTGAGCACCGGCCTCGACTGCAGCCGTGTCGATGGCGTGCTCCACCACAGCCTGCCCCCCAGCATGGAGGAGTATGTGCAGCAGGTATGTCCCCTTGCTGTGCCCCCTTGCGACTTCTCCCACAGAGCAGCCTAGGCTAGCCTGTCCGTCAAGAACATTTGCATGCACATGCAGCATCCGACGACTGAGGAAGGGGCCTCTTCGGGTGGCAGACACTTTCCAGGACGCCTGTACATAGTGATGTTGATGGACATTGAGTCGTGATTGTGGACGATGTGTGCCGCACTGGGCAGCTGTGCCGCTATGATTATCAGGGGTCACTGCATTGATAGATGGGGTTGGGGAACCGACTAACCTTGCTGACAGTGTTGCAACATGTGTTGTAGATCGGCCGGGCGGGCCGCGGGTGTGGCTCAGCAAACGCTCTGGTGCTGTTGCGTGATGCTGACCTACTGCTCATGCACTCTCTCAAGCACAGCTGTGACTGTGATGCCGTGGCCGTGAAGCGGATATTGGAAGCACTGGTAGACGCTGCCCGCACGGCCTCTGCCCGCGAGGCGGCCGCAGGTTTGAAGAAGAAGAAGCCTCGAGCCGGTCGCGCGAAGCGGACGCGTGGGGTGGAGACTGCAGATAAACCGGCCAAAGCCGGGCCACGGGCCAAGCGCAGTCGCCCTGCAAAAGTAGTCAAGCCGCGAGTTCCTGAGGACATAGAAGGCGAAGATGCTGTCGCAGCACCTGGCAGGGGGGGGGGGCAGGCCACAAAGCCAGGCCGCAGAGTCAGGCAACAGAGGAAAAGAGCCGAAGCCTGGGAGGAGAGTGCTGATGAGGGTGTAGACAGCAGCGACAGTGAGTCAGAGGCTGGATCTGAAGACAGTGGCGACGGCTACGCACCAGAGTGCAATGCAGGTCAGTGGCCGCCTGTGTGTATCTGATCTGGGGCAGTCTTCCCTGACTGTTGCCAGGGATTGCCAGAGACTGGACTGTGGGCTGTTTATGTCAATCGTGCACACACGCATGCGCATCATGGGTGTCAAGGGCGACCGGCCCAGCCAACATTTACGTTGCCCACGTGCCGTTCGGTAACTTGCTTGCTAGAAGGCCGGCCACAGTGGTTCTAGCGCACGCATGCATCACATGGTGTGTTGCAAGCCAGGGGCGTTCGATCACGTAACCACGACCGCACACTGTGTGCTCTGTAGTGTGCCCGCTTGCATGGCATGCAATCTCCGACGTCGACCTAGCTCTAGAGACCATTTGTCAACCCAAGGGGACTGAAGCCACTGTTCAGTAGCCCTTCTACCCAGGGGAAGGCAGCATGTGGTCAAGTCGGGCTTCAAAGTGCAGGTCGGGAGGTCACACAACATGGCGTGCGCAGAAGCGCAAGACATGCAGCACGCGCTTCAGCTTGTGAAGCACCACCGGCAAACCCGCTGTGCAGCTCGGGTAATAGTGAAAGCCAGGGCGGATGTCCTGGATCAGGTTCGGACTCTGACGGCGCTGCCGCTGACGCCAATGCCGATTGCCATGCACGTGTTGCCGGGGACCTGGACAATGACCAGCCTGCAGCGACAGCAGCAAGGAGTCCGCAGCGAGAGCAGGCCGCCGGTGCCGGCAGCTGCCCAGCAAATCCACATGACAGTGCTGAAATCAGAGGCGGAGAGGTCGATACAGCTGTGCAGCGTTTCAGAGGTGCTGGTGAAGACGGAAATGCATCTGAACATGATGATGTACCCGGTGCACCTTCAGGAGACCCCCGCACGGATTTCCGTGGGGCCCATGTGCAAGAATCAGCTTGCCCACAGATGAATGATGCTGCTGAGACATGTGAGGGGGTCGGGCGGGATGCACTAGTGGGTGAGGGTGTTGCAGACGACCGCAGTGTCGGGGCCGCAACCAAGCCGACTGATGATAGATCACGAGTAGAGGCACAGAGCGACCATGTGGCACTAGCTGGTGCGGCGGTAGCGCCTCACTCGCAGCAAATGCAGCAGGCTGCACGAGATGGTGAAGATGGCGTTGGTGCTGCATGCGTGGCAGGTGCTCTGGAAGCCGCGCCGGCGGCAGGCCTCCCACCAGAGACAGCAGCTGCCGGAGGGGAGACAGCTCCAGCGTCTTGCAAAGATGCAGAGGGGCGGGTGGTCGTGCTCCAGACAAAGCAGCTGGCGACTGTGGCACAGGTGTGGCCGCCTCTGACCTGATGCATTACCCACCGGCTCGCGCTCAGCCCTGGAGAGTCTCCAAATCAGCCAGTACAACTTGTGTGCTACAACAGCGCAGCCCCTGTGTGTGTGATGCTGTGCAGGGATGTACATGCGTGTTTCTGCCATAGGCTTGCTGAGGGCAGCGCCTGCGTGTAAGCATCTGTGCTCATGCAGGTGACAACAGAAGCGGTAGAGCTGGTTCTGGCAGTGCTAGGCCGTGTCGCCCCCCACGCCGCGATGCCTCTGGGCGGCACCATGGCAACACTGAAGGTGGCGTGCTACAAGCAGAAGCCAGAGGCAGTGGCCGCGGAGGAGCCGGTGTTTGCATCGGTTATGGCTGTTGGCCGCGTGCGAAATGGCCTATACACGGCGAGCACACAGGCCGTGGCCCGGCACGCAGGGGTTGCGCCAGACGGGGTCCAGGATGCCCTGCAGCGGCTGGCGGGCCGCGGGGAGGTGCACTTTGAGGCCTCGGGGGACATGTCAGTGGCAGTGATGGTGCAGGAGGACGACCCTGTGTGGGATGGTGGCGCTGCAGGGCTGGCGAGGGGCGTATTCGAGAGGCTGCAAGGCATCCAATTGGCTGTGGTGCGGTTCGGCACTACCTGTCGCCCAGTCCCGGGCTCGACGCCCGCGGAACCACGCCGCAGATGTGTGCGGTTGGTAAAGTAGCGTGACTTGCAGCGCACGTGGACATGTGGACTTTGGGTGGCGAAATGCGATGTGTGCGGCTGATGGTGTGCAGGTTGGGAAGCTGGAGGGCGTGTACAGGATCCTGAACAGTGTCTGCATGCGGCCGACCGAGGAGCAGTCGCAGGTGCTGCAGCAGCATATTGGGCGGGAATTCGCCGTTGGCGGACCATCATGCTCGAGCACTGATCACGACGGTGGCAAGGGGCCTCTCCCGGATGCCGATGCCGCGTCGGCGGCTGATGACGCATCTGCATTGGGTGAGGGTCTGCCATTCGACATAGAGATCGGAAAGATGACATCGCTGAGGGTGCGCTGCTGCTGTGCCTGGAATGTAAGCGCTCTGTGCACCGGCATGCACGCATCGTGGCTGTGGCGGCCTGCATGGCACTGAGATCAAGCGCGGACCCAGTAGCGCTGATGCAATAGAATCTGCACATGTTATGATGTCAACCTCAATCAGTGCACACATACGGCAGAGTTTCACTCGAAGGCATGCCTGCAGTGACGCGCACCTCCGTGTTCGTCTGTGTGCAATTCGCTGAGTGATGTGAACTTGCTACTGCATGCTGGCCTTGCCCGCATTGCATATGTGCGTATGGCTGCTTCTAATCGCATGTGTATTCTGTGTCTCGCTCATTGCACAATTGAGGGCGCCCGGACGTGATCATCCTGCGGCATGCAGGTGACAGCGATGGTGCAGGAGGCCAAGCAGCGGGCAGGCAGTGGAGTGCAGCTTACCGGGCGGGCTGTGGCGTCGATGCTGCATGGCCGCGACATGCCGGCATTCCCACGCATGGCCTGGTCCAAGTGCCCGGGGTGGGGATCCTGCATGCATGTTCGCTTCGGCGACCTGCGCCGCCATGCTCAGGCCAAGCTGTTACAGCATCTCTAGTAGGGGGTGGAGATTGTGAAGGGTGCATGAAATGGCTATCTTTTCCAGTGATGCTGGCATGCGCATGTCGGGTCTCGGCTGTGAAGACTGCTTTTCTAGCTACCGTGCATGCTGATGATGTGCTCACACAGCGGTGCCAGGGCTACATGTCTGAGAAGGGATTGGTCACCTGCTGTGACTGCCGTGAAGTCGATGTGCATTTATTTCCAAGCCCATGTTCGTGGCTTTGCCCCCGCATGTGTTTCCTACCCGGAAATGTTTGGTGTTGGCGGTGGAGGAGCAACACCGTGTCTTATCATCGCAGACGTGTGCTGCAAGTGACAGGAATTCACAGCAGGAACCTCCAAAATTACGCAAGTTGCACATGCACTTTCATTGTAATATTCTGTTACGCTCATCTGCAACCACAGTGTGCGTGAGCCAACATGACACCGTAGGCAGACTTCAGTCATCTCCAATACTATACTGGCACCCTGCGACATTGGCACATGGACCATGATGGCACGTATCACTTGAACATCAAGACCTGATCTGGCTCTCGGAAGTAGCATGGCATAAACCATTGTGCCTATTGTCTGGAGGAAATCAGATAGCTGCCTCGCATCCAATTTCACTCCATCAGAGCTGCGTTCAATCATGGGACTGAGGCAAGGCTTCAAGGTGGAGCATATTAGCATGATCCTGTTAAGATGGAACCTCCAAAGGGATCCTGGCCATGGAGGCCTGGACGTCTTGCGTGCATCGTGTCTAGTACTGACATGAACCAGGATCGGTCATCACCAATTCATGTGCTGAATATGCGTTGGTGCATGCGGTCTTATCAATCTCGACGGCCAAAGGTGTTCAGAGCTGGACCGCGGAACACCTCGCGTTAGCCAATGCCAAGCAGGCATTGAACGCCAGGCAATCCGCTGGCTGTCTCGGGGAAAGTTTGAAAAGCTCAGTATCAGACAGGCGGTCTTGTTGCCGGTTTGCCTGTCAAAATTACATAAGTACAAGGGATCTACAGTCCTATTGCATCGCTTCGGAACCCCGAGACACGCCGTGACATGCTGCTGCCAACTGTGGCGCCATAGCCACATCCGCTTGAGCAGCACTTCAATTCTCAAGCTCCTCTTCAATCACGTCAAAGTCCGCATCGACAATTGGTATTGCTGTGCCTTTCCTGGTGTTATGCTCTATTTTTGTCTGGCTTGGCCTTGTTCGTGCGGGTTGTGGACAAGTGCACGCATCACAGTCAACTGCAGCTGACGGAAGTACGGACAGCACGATCAGCTTCAACTAGTCACATGACGTGCGCATAGAGCATCACAGTGGATCAATTGGAGATTTTGCGGTCGATATCCCTGATTTTCAATTCGCACTGCTCAGAACTGTCCACTGAGAATCGTTCGTGCTGATATATATCCGTTCTCGTGACCTGTACGCATCTCCCGCTGCAAGCCATTGCGATGCGACCTACTGAGGTAAAGATGGTGCATTTATTGGCCGCTGTCATGGCCACAATGGCAATGACGTTTTGCCTGCTTCAAGTGTCTGTTTTCAAACGGTTCGACTCGCGAGCTGTGACAGTGCACGCCCACCAAAGGTATGCCATCTCAGGCAAGGATACGATCATGATCACGACTTGTGCCAAATGGAAACCGTGGATTCGTTCGGCAGCTAACAGAAAGCAACACACACTGATCGTAGTGGTGCTATGAAGATTGATGAAGTTGTCACCAGGTGCAAGCCATCGTCGTAGCACACTAGATCGCTCAGACACACGAGCGAGAGGTTCAAGTCAGGCAAAATCTGCAAGACAGGGCCAAAGCCTGCGTGCTAGCCAAGATATACGCGACATACCTATATCTACACGCCCGTCCAAGCAAAGACGGCGTGTTGCTGTTGCTTTCTATGGCCTGACACGGTCTTTGAAGTATACAATCGATTCCATCAAAGAGAATATATTTGAAAAACTGACAGCCGCCGGTTATGACTTCCATGTGTACTTACACACTTACAATCTCACCAGACTTGCAAGGTCACGCACTGGAGACGCCACACTTCTCAACACAACAGAATGGCGCTTGCTGGATGCAGATTTCTACAAAGTATCCAGACAGGCATGTATCATGGAGAATTTACTGGCTTTCATCAAATCTGCACTCTCTTTGGTGACAATCCTGAGTGGTACACCTGGATTGATTGGTTGCTCGCAGTTATTTGTGCCCCGGTGCCATTGGGTGACATCTCAATCCTGCAGGAGGCCTTCCTGGAGGACTACAAGCTCCCAATTGCGGCTTGCAAGATGTTTTCCCTGGATAACGTTAGCTCTGCCTCATCAGAAGACTACTACCATGACCAGTTCCAGTCAATAGACAATCTTCTGTGCCAGCTCAACTCACTGCAGGAGGTGACGTCCATGTGGAGGTCTTCAGGGCATGACTACCATGCTGTGCTGTATCTGCGACCAGACATCTTGTACAATTGTCCTTTCCCCACTGCGGCCCTCGACAGCCTACAGCCTGGGGCAGTCCACATTGCAGACTTCCACCATTGGAATGGCTACAACGATCGCTTTGCGATGGGGCGGCCAGACACGGTGGGGCTGTGGGGTGACCGGTGCGACTACAACACCAAACACATCCCTGCAACCGCCCCATGTCTGGCTTCAACAACACAACACCCACACGTGAACCTGTCGCTGCAACTCTGTGCCAACGTTCCGCATGAATCAGGCTCGCAGTGGCATTGATCATCGGAGCAATGCGGTATGATGGGCAGCTAGACGTCTGTCCGAACACACAGCCAGAATCAATCAGCTTGTGTCATGGCGTTCCGATCCTGGTGCTGTCACGACCACCAAGCTGAAGTCAGCGCAGCCAGCATGCTGTCGACCTGACTCCTGCTGCTGCTAGTGCAGGCTGAACTATGCCCTTGCAACTTGCATGAGACAGCAGCTACACGCGGAGACCCTTGTGAGTGACCTGCTGCAGCACTTTCACTTGCGCGCTGAGATGCTGCCTTTCAGCTTCTTCAGAGTCCGAGCGCATGGGGACCTCGAGCAGAGAGACTACAACCCCAAGTGGAAAAAGCATCAGGTGAAGGCCTGCGACAAGGCCCAGCTTGCTCCTTTCGTGGCCCGCACTCCACAGCTCGCCAACGTGCTGCATCCCGCAGCTCATCGGTTTTCTTAGCAGCCTGCGTCAGCGTTGGGGCTGCTTACCAGGAGGCAAACATGTGACAGCAGCTGTCAACGCAGCAGGTATTCCATGTGAATGTGCATCCTCATCTGTGTTGGAATGTGAACAGGCAGCATAAATGTTGCTGGCTAGGCAGGGGAGTCCTGTGCCGGTCAGCAAGCTCACTGTCTCCAATAATTCACCTGAAGGAGCTGTGGAACACAGAGTGGCCGACGCAGCATATGTAGTGCTTGCATGGGCCGAACCCCCTGTGACAGTTCCATGGTCCGTCAGCCTTGCCTGGGGAATGCTGTTCAGTGTGATTCGGGTGGCAAGGGCGGGTGCAGAGGGCACGCACATTCGCAGATACCGAACGGCTGGCATGTGGCAGTGCCACCAGTGGCTCTGCTGCATTGCAGATCGGCTTTGCGAAGCCAGTTTTTTGCAATAATCACCGGATATCCTAGTTAACGTATTTTGAGTTTTTCCATGGAGGATGGAATGAGGGCATATGCCGACATGTGTGTCGATGTGCGTGACGACACATGCTATTCATGGCGATGCCATTGCGTCTGTACAGTGCCAGTTTGATAACATGATTTGCATGCCATCTGCCGCTTGCAGAAGAAGAATGAAAGAATGTAACATGGACGTCTTAACAGCTGATAAATCAAGCTGTACATGTCTCTGCGTGCCTCTCTCGAAGTTGTCTATTTAAGCATCATGTCCCAGCATACAGCCAAGAATTGCAAATTGTCCAGACTAGGATCTGACATGTGGTCACCATAACTCTAGCTTGGCCACAGGGCTGTGGCAGCCCGTGCCTGCTGGTTGATGTTGTCGCCTTGACACCTGTCTGCTTTTTGTCAAGCATGGATGCTTCTATCACCCCTGCACAGATCAACTCGGAGCTCTGCATCGGTGTGCCTAGGCCAGCATGGATCTCTGCCTGGCACGCAGCTGCAGCCCCCACGCTCCAGATCTGCCTCTCCTACGCGTTCCGTAGCACTGGTGGCGGGTCTTCAGGCCAACCGGGCTTTGTGCAAGGGGCCACAAAGTTTTGAGAGCACTGTTTCTGATGGGGCCGGCAGTGGGCATGCGTAGCGCACACAGGTCATACGGCTAGCGGGCCCGGGGACACTGTGGAATACTGCTGTGCATGGCTGCACGTGCTGCAGACTGGTGATTGTTCGGGGATGTTTGCAAGCCTTGATTTGCGATATTGCAGGTGCCCAGGCAATGCTCTTAGATATAGATGCAGCTGCAAAGGTGTACCATGCCAGTTTTTGCTGCTTACCTTGCAAGCTGCGCTCGCTGCTGGGCCTATCTGAAACATACCTCGCCAGCCCTGTCAAGATGTGCGACCTCTCACTCCTACGGCATTTGCAGCGTTCTGGCGGAGTCTGATCGCACTGGATGTGCCTGGCCATCTACTACACTGGCGTTGCTGCGGTAAATAAGGAAGAAAATGGGCTGCTTGACATCTGGAGAAACAGTCTCGACATCAACGTGCACTTGACACGCACGCTGCGCTTGTTGATTTCTTGTGAAGGTCGAGCGCTGACAAGGATGCCTGAACGGTGGTGAGGTGAAACGGCATCGAGATTGATACTGAGTGGCGGGAGCGGCTTGTCCGAAATAGCGAAACGGGCGCACTGAACGGGGCGTGACTGGAGTTCGAACAGCGCGCGGCGTCGCTGCCGTACTGCAGATCATACCCAGTCAGGCCTGCGCGGTCCGATACATTGATACCTTCGTCCTGTGACACTGACAGCACGATCCTAGCGCAGCATGGCTGGGCAAACCGATAAGCTGCGGCCGACGATCGTGCTTCTTGGGGATAGCATCACGCAGTGGGGATTTCGACCCAATGGCTGGGGCAATCTCCTAGCTCATCATTACATGCGCAAAGCAGACGTGATCAACAGAGGCTTCAGTGGCTACAATAGCGCGTGGGTACTGCAGGCAGTTGGCAAGGTCAGGCCCCAGTTTGCTGCCATGCATCAATGCTCAAATGAAATACTTCCATCACGAATGGTCGTTCTGCACCATCTCGCACACACTATACCGACAAAATTGTCTCCTGTGTGCTTTTGGTGTGCCACAGTGGAGCTCTGGTTTGCTTGCTGGTCTATGGTAGGTTGAAAACAGTTGCCGGACAGACAAACGTAGAACCTGTGATGGGACCTGCATCGCTGCCATCGCAGGCTCGGACGCCTAAGCTCTTGTCCCTCCTGCCTTCCCGGCTGTCCTTTGCTCTGTGACATCGCATGTTCCAATGAAGCCGCCGCATGTGCCAATGAAGCAACACCACTACATGCTGAACCACTGTCGACCCGTCACCACGTGGAGGCGGACATCTCTCCCCCGCATGACAAGAAACACTGTCGATCGCATGCACCATGAGCATATCGCATCCCAAGCACCAGAGCTAGGAGGAATAGTTATCTTATAGCATGAGGTTGTCCAGCAAGCGAGCGCCGCAACACTCCAAAACGAGCTGACCCGCTACCGGCTCCATGCAGCTCTTAGTCCCCAACGCTCTCCTGGTGACCATCTTCCTCGGCGCTAACGATGCAGTCCTGCCCGACGGCACTTCCAGCCGCCAGTACGTGCCTCTGGACGACTACCGCCGCAACATCCAGGCTCTCGTGGCGGCCGCCCGGAACGTTTCCGCTGCGAACATCGTGATCATCGCGCCGCCTCCGGTAGACGAGGCGGCCCGGGTGGCGTACAACAAGGACATGCATGGAGAGAACGCCAAAGACACAGCGGAGCGGTCCAACGCCAACACCGGCTTGTATGCGGCTGCCTGCGTCGAGGTGCGTTCCAGCCACTGGCTTGCATCTAGCCAGAATCCTGGGTTGTCTCCTTATCTGGCAGCCGCGTTAGCGCGATCGGTTGCACATGGGAGCCGCTGACTGATCACCGCATCTCGTCAGCAGACTTGGCGGCTGAGTGCCTGAGCATGCCGGCCAGTGAGACGGTGCGTGTCAGCAGTGCTTCGGTGCAGGGGTTCCGTGGCGCCTGTGCTCATGCCTGCAACAGCTTGCCATGCATACCGCTCATATTGACATCATGATGCCCAGCACCTATAGACGGGCGAGACTGGGAGAGCTCACCAGCGGCATGCCTCCTGTGCTCTTGAGGAGCATGGGCTGGCACACAGGGCCCAGTGCTCTGCAGCATGCAGTCGGACATCATGATTGCACAGCGACTGCAGGGTGGCCCTACCAGTGCGCTGCTTACAGATGCTGCTTTGAAATTGTGCGACTTGTTCAGGCAGGCATGCAGGTCGGGCAGGCCGAGGGCGTCGCTGTGGTGGACCTGTGGACACGGCTGCAGGAGCAGCCGCAGTGGCAGGCGCTCCTCAGCGACGGGCTGCACCTCAGCGCCGCCGGCAATGCTGCCGTGTTTGAGCAGCTGCGGCAGTGCATTGACAGCACACTGCCGCACGCTGCGCCCGATGTGCTGCCGCTGGATATGCCGCTTCATGGCGATCTGACGGCAGGCAGCTACAAGGAGGTCCTGCAGGCGTACCTGCCGTGAGCAGTGGGCAGCTCAGGCTGTGTGCTTCTTTTTGCCGGGGGGCCGAGAGAGTGGTTGCACATGCTGGATATGAATTTTACCCATATTCCGTGGCACAAATCCCGCATCCAAATAACGAACTGACTATAGCTGTTGGCCAAGTCAGAGTCTGTGGCCGGAATATATAGGCGTGTCGCTGTCGAGGGTGGCCGCTGTCAAGGTTGTAAATTGTACATTATTTGACACTGTATCTTTGTGTCTGGATTGAACATGGCGGTCTGATCCAACCTGGCGTGTTGCCACAGTCACAGCCCACAGGCAAGTGCTGCCTGCTGCAGCTCCCTGATGCACACCCCTTGCTTGATAGACTGGTCTTCTCTTTGCTCACAGGCACCCACCACAAGCTGGAGTTCGTCTGGTCCTCTCGTGATGCAATCCATCTGCTTGGCCACAGCTGTGTTTTGCAGGTCCAGCCAGGTGCCCCATCCGATATGCTGCAACATTCTTATATACCGTGTGCTTGATTGCGTGGAGACATGTAGCAAGGTCTTGTTTGTTGGGTGACATCGAATATGCGCATAGTGAGCGTTTGCATGGACTGTCTGTATGGTGTGTTATCTAGTGATAGATCTAGGACTCAGCAGCGCCGAGGCAACAGACCAACAAGCAAACAGACAGACCGGCCACCGTAAGCACCAAGGCCACGCGCCGCACGAGCAAATGCCAGAACGAACTAGCGCCAGCGCGAAAGCAAACGCTCACACACCACGCAGTACCACGCAGGCCACGCGCACACCAAACACACAGTCAGCACTCGCCGGGCCCACAGCCGGTCGCCGACTCGACACTAGCAGTCTGCACGGGCATGCCAGCGCGCGCTACGGCCATTTCCGAGGCCGCGAGGCACCGGTCCCAGGAGCTGCAGCCACAGCCAGCCCGGCAGCACGAGCGGTGTCCGGGGAGGAGGGCAGAGGAGAAACGGCAGACGTGCGCTGGGAGGAGGGAAGAGGGAGGGACGAGGAGGGACGGGTGCGGGGGGGGGGGGGGGCGCAGGGCGAAATGAGTGGAGCGGGGGGGGCCGCGGGGCGAGATGGAGGCGGGGGCGCGACGCAGGCCTATGCGCGATGGCCTGTCTGTATGGTGTGAAGGCCTGCGAAGGGTCTGAACGTATTTGCTATGCTCAGCTGACTTGCTGTATTCACAGGTGCGACCTGCCCCATTTTGTGTGTCCGCGGTGCAATTGCACGCAAGGGTGTTTTCGTGGTTGCCGTGCTGCTGCCAGACACGCCGTGTTTTGGACGGGCTTGCAAGCGAGATCTCGCGAGAGCATGCTCGCAGGACAGGTTTGTTGACAATTGCACACGTGTGCGCTTTGAAAACCAGATTTGAATATCCCGTGCGCAAACACACATGTGGCACAGTATACGCGTGTGTCGAACCCGGACTTGAACTTGAAAGTTGAGGCAGCGTGTTCACACGAGCACATGGCCACCTTGATGAGCTCTTCCAGCAATCCGTCTGCGCATCTAAGACAGTCATGTCTGGCTCAAAATGAATGCTTGGACTCACGCTGGCCTTGTTGAGCGGTGGTGAGGTCATTCACGGAGCCCTCAGTGACAGCGCAGGACTCAGGGCACGATCGAGTGGAATCGATCGCCGCCGGAAGCTGGACCGTCGGAAATGTAACGCCATCTTGGTTCGGGCGTCACTGCGCAGACCATCAGATGCATCGACTCACGCCCCCCATAGCCCAACTCGCCCGCGGGCAGAGCCTATCGTCGCGATCAAGCACAGAGGCTCGACCACAGTGCCTCACCTCGATCATCACTTAAATGCTGGCAACAGGTTGCAGAAGACGTCTAGACTGCGTGTGGCCACTACCTCCCCGCTGGCTGCACCTGCAGCGACAGTGCTCGATAGCACCTCTGTACATACGAACCTAAACCATGTCGTTCATAACCCGCTTAGCAAGCTCCGTCTTGCTTCAAAGCAGCATGCTGGTGGCAGCCATCTCGCCCAGTCCGTTCTCTCCGGACTGGAAGAGCACGGTTGCCATCTGCG
Organism: Ulva mutabilis; assembly: GCA_900538255.1. Classification (NCBI taxonomy): domain Eukaryota; kingdom Viridiplantae; phylum Chlorophyta; class Ulvophyceae; order Ulvales; family Ulvaceae; genus Ulva; species Ulva mutabilis. The sequence goes on from UNSF01000001.1 coordinate 1,638,452, forward strand.
CAATAATGAGGAACGAGCGCGCAGAGGATGTTCGGGAGTGGCTTCAGTATCATAGGTGAGTAGGACTACCCATTGAATCAGAGTCAAAAGTGTCATTTGTGCAGCGGAGAAAACGCTGTATCTCTCGTCCACATGTGCTGCATCTGGGAGTCGAACAGCACGTAACAACGCAGCAATGCTTGTCTGAGATCTTGCCTGAACAGCTCGCCTAGCAGGTATTTGCAGGGTAAAGCTATACTATTTTGGTTGGATCAACGGTAGAAATCGTGCTACGCGCAGGCGCCTGCGCATTTGCCAGTCTATATGCGAATGGTGGACTGAGTGACTGCCTGCTGCACTCACACGTAGAGCACCTTCGAGGACACATCATATATGGCATCAAATTGTTGTCTTGTCGCAGATCGCCTTGCGCGGTCACACTGGTCAGACTCTTTGTGTGCAGTTCAAATCCGCTGATCAGCCATGTCCCAATTTGAACCGGCGCAACTGCGCAATAGTGCAGAGCACGGAGGCTGCTCTGCATATTCTAGTTTAAATGTGATCAAGTCGTTCGCAAGCGTGTCAGTCTGAGCTACAGTCTTCCCGGCAGTGTTGACAGGAGATGTACCTTCGCAGGTGGATCGGCGTGGACCACGTCCTGCTTCATGATAACAACGAAGACGGAGGCCTTCAAGCAGCCGAGTTTGTAGATTTCATTCAGGATGGCTTTGTGACGCACTTTACCGTCGACGGCGAGGCACAACAGATCCCAGTGTATCAACGTTGCATCAGCGTGTCTGGAACTAGCTTCTCATGGATTGCGGCCATCGACATAGACGAGTTTATTGTTGTCGAGGACACGGCAGCGAAGGCCAAGCCACATGCGAATCAAATAAAGGCAGTGCTGGAGGACTTTAGATTTCAGCCAGGTGTCGTTTTATTTCCTGATCGCTACATGTGCCTTCCGGAGTGATGGAAGAAAAAACTCCGCCATCAAGGCCGTCCAGCACGCTCGGGGCGTGGCTTACGCAGACCTAAGAAGGTGTTGCTGTGCATTCAGGCCTCTGGCTGCAATGGAGAGCATTTGGCCCCGGAAGCCACCATTCCCGGCCAGGTCCAGGCGGCCCTATGGCCCACTACACAAGCTGCATGCCCACGCAGTGGCCGCCTGAGAAACTGGCTAGGCTGAAACAGCTTGGCATGCCGGCAGATGGCGTTCAGGCAGCCAGCATCACGAAGTATGGCAAAACCATCGCCAATCGATTTTGGGTGTCACATGCCAGCAATGCACACGGATTCATGTACAGGTGAGCTGCCCCCACTCTCTCTGCCACCTTATATGGCATTGCCCAGGATCTCGGTCACCAGCCCATGCTGGCCAAAGCGTTTGTGATTGCATCACCCATCTTCGCCTGGCCGTCCAGCCTCGATCCACACACCCGCCACCTCTGCTAGCTGCACTGCGTCTACACCTGTGATGACAGCGCAGTCCTTCGCCTCATGGCAGCCTGACCTGCTAATTACACATCTGACCACACATCGCATGAAGCAGGGTGTGGCCAGCACCCCACAGCCACCCGCGTGCGCGAGGTCTGCCCTCAGTGCAGGGGCAACGCAGCGCCGGTCACAGACGCGCAGCAGCGCGTGCCATGCGTGCTGCACGACGCGAGGCCAGAGTGCGCGCACGCGCAGATCGCCGTCACCGCGGGCATGGACAGGCGCAACCACCGCCTTGTCATCCACCACTACGCCACACGGAGCTTCGACGACTATCAGGCCAAGCTGCGCCGCGGTGCGGGCGATCACGCCCGCGACAGCGGCCTTCGAGGCATGGGCTTCTTTCAAGTGCTCAATGAGTCCGCCCCTCCCCTTGCCCACCCCAACCCCCGCCCCTCCCCACACAGCCTTCCGCGCCCATTCAGCCCAACTGCTGGAGCATTCGTTCTTGCCCCCATAGTGTCCACAGGAAAGAACACAGCCTATGCTGATGCCATCAGGTGATGTCACAGTGGCCAAGTCCCTGCCATGGGCAAAGCCTGTGGCCGGCGACAGCTCTCAAGCAGCGAGATGCATCGTAGAAGGGTACTCCCTGCTTGGCGCTCACTGCCCCGGGCTACGGTTGAATACGGAATAAGTGACGATGCTTCCCCAACGTGTGGCGTTGTGTCACGTTTCCCGGCAGCGATAGCTGTTATCACCGCAATGCATGGCAAGCCAGTCCTTGTGGCGTTGTGGCCACGCGGTTTGCATCGCCCGCTGCTCGCATCGCAGCATGCACAACCGCACATGCATGGTCCGATGCCACGCATGCCACATCGCGAGTGGGCACCAGGCAGTGCAGAAGCAGCAACCCGATTGCAGGTCCACAGTCGAGCACCCGTCATGCATGGCGCTGACGTCTGCAGTCAAGGAGTGCTGCCGAGATGGCAGAGGCCGCCCGCATCCTCCGCCGCCGGCCCTGAAGCGCAGCACCGTAGCAGCCACTCCCGCCATCACACCCCTCGCGGCAGCAGACGTCCCGAACCTGTTTAAGCTCGGCCTGCGGCGGGGCATGGCTCTGGACGAGACCCGGGCCAATCCCTTCTCTGCAAGCTACACGGGCAGCTCTGCGGTGTGCGCGCTGTGGGATGGCCAGACTACACCGGAGGCACTGCATGAATGGCTTGACCATCACAGGTGCGAACCGCAGCAGGGTGACCGTGTTGGAGAGGTGCTTTCGAGTGGCAGTACTGTAGCGTGGCTGTGGCACAAGGCCTGTTGTGAGCACTTGACTCTGCAGCGGAGCGTGTTGCTGGGGTATGCACACTGGTGCACACTGGAGCCTGCTCCTGTGCCATGCATCATCTGCTCACTGCACACGTTTCAATGTCGGTAGGTGAGTACACTGCTGTCGAGTCACTCTGCCAGTTGCAACGGTGCCCAGTCCGCCACGCCCGCTCTCATCCGAGCCCCACATGCTCTCGTCTGCTCATGCCAGAGGGCCTGCTGGCTTCGTGCAGGTACATCGGTGTGACCCATGTCTTCTTGTACACACATCTGTCCAACATCAAAGGCGAAACAATCATCCGGTACAACGAGCGGCATCACGGATTTGTGAAGTGGCGCCAGTTTGAAATGCCACCAAATAATCAGACAGCCTCTGAAATTGTGAGACAGCAATGCATAGACCAAGGAAAGCATGCACATAACTTCATAATCTACCTCCGGGTGCGTTCCTCCCGGCACACTGCAATGATGCCGTCCAGCTGTGCCGTACGATAGACAGTCAACAGGACAGCTAACACCTTCTGGCAGATGCTGCCTCATGATTGACATTGCATATGCGGAATCTGGTTTAGTGTGAGTCATGAAGCCACGAGTGAACACGCCAATGTCTGGAACCTATCTGTTCTGCCGTCTACATTGCATGTGCACTGCACAAACATGTCCGTCCCTGCTGACGCTGCAACTGCGGGCTGTGCAGGTGAACGAATACTTGATGCCACGTGGGGCTGGGGCCAGGCAACCAGGCGCACTGCGAAAGCTCCTGCAGCTGAACGAGTTCCGATACGCACCCGGTGCGGCCTGCAACCACACGTGGCCCCGTCCACATGGCCACGTGCAAATGATCTGTGCTGTGAGCTTGCCCTCCTGACACCTCCTTGATTCAACTCCTGCACCAGAAGTGTGCACGTGTGTAAAGGTCCGACTGCCAACCTCGCCATAGGCAGCAGCGTCCCAGTGGTTGCACGGCCTCGTGCATGAGTTCTGGATCATTGGGCTCCGCTTCAGGCTGATCTGTCGGCCACGTGCCTATCAGTTGTTGATCCTCTACATCCCGCACTCTCAACCAAGACATGATCACGTGGCCTCCTTCCCGTTCCGACCTTATCCACAAGCCGTGCTCTGGCGACCTGCCCTCAACAGCTGCTCTGCTTTGCAGGCCTGGTCGCTCCAGTATTCCAGTTCACGCCAACACCCAAAATGGTCAAACAGGGCGGCACTCATACGCCCCTGCGCCACTACAACCGCTGTGCTTATATGGGGCACAAGTTTGAAGTCCGCATGCTCGCGAGCTCGTACTGGGTCGAGTCACCCTTGGGCGTTGAACACTTCTCATTCGTGGAGGACTTGTTGGCCGTGACAGACACGCTGAGGCCATGGGTGCCCAGCATCATGGAAACACAACCAGGGGGTTCCAGAATACTGTCAGATGCGGAGGATCAGGTGTCGATGGACATGCACATGCGCCAGTTCCGGCTGGACCGGCCGTTTGGCGCACGGGTGGCCGTGTTTGTGTTCCCGCTAAATGAAGAACCGAGCTCAGAGCGACAGCACGCATCGCTTATGCAAACGGCAGGCGCGTGCAGTGATGCGATCGCCGCTGCAGACGCATGCTGCTCTGTCCAGGTCAGCAAGCGGACCTGATTGGAGCAGCAGCTCCGATCTAATGCATGGCCAATCCACTGTCCCACCAACGGGCACTTCGTACAGGCTCAAATAATTTGTGTACATGGGGACCATAGTTGGGGCATGGATAGCGGGTTTTCTTTCGGTCTTGGTGCTACGAGTGTCACAAATTTTTTCTTGACTAGGGCTCGATCCCCAGCGCATGCAGTCACAAGCTGGTATTTTTGCCACCTTGGGTCCACTTTCTTTGAACCGATCCAAATAAATTGTTCAGTTTTGGTATTTGTACACTTCCACATCTTGCTGCTCCTGGCACAAAGCTGCATGTTCTCTCTGTTTGCCTGTACAGGCCTGTATATGCATAATGTGCTCAATCGTTGAGTGCCATGTAACGCAGTCAAGAGATTGTTTCTACTGATGCAGCATGAGTGTCTCACGTCCACATGGAAGCATTCAATGGCATGTGGCAGGAAACAAAACAAACCATGTGTTACACTGAGATCAACGCAAGAGCCCGGCAGCGAGGGCAACAGTCGGCAAGCAGACAACCGAAAGCCCGCAAGCAGGCAGCAACAAGCAGCAGCAGTCTCAGACGCAAAGCTACAACAAACCGGCACAACGGACATGACCGCACCACCACACCCACACTCTGTGTGTGTGTGTGTGTGTGTGTGTGTGTGTGTGTGTGTGTGTGTGTGTGTGTGTGTGTGTGTTTGCTTCCGTGCCGGCGCTATATACCCGCGGTTATAACGTATATCGGGGGTATGTATTAAAATACTGCGAATAGCGTTATTGGGATTATATTCGCATGATCGGCATGCTAATTGCATGTTTGGCAGTGCTCTGACTCGAACGGCAAAACACGGCAGCCAAATGCTTCGCAAATCCACAAATAGATGCTATTGGTCACGCCTTAGCTAACGTCAAGCATGTCTGCCTCGTCTGTGTTCAAACCAAACACTTCCATGAGAAAGTTCATCTTCTCTGCTCGTTCACGGCTCAACCTGCTCCTCTTGTTTGCTTACACTAGACCTCATTTAAGCTTGGACCAGGTTCTTTCTGCAGCACAAGCTGTGTGGGCATCTATGTCAGCCACCTTGCTCAGGGCAGGGAACTCGCATCTCACCTACAATCTGATCCATCCTTGGCGCATTGAAATTGGCTGCATTGTCGTCTTGATACGCCCTGATGCATCCTTTACCTCCACCTTGCGTATCAGGTAAGCCAGCAGCCTCCCTGAGAGTGGCTGCCTGAGAGTGGCTACCGGTGCTATCATACAAAACGCTATGACAGTATATTTATAACGTTGTGGCAGCGTTATCCGCCAATATGTACAAATAACGCGTTATGCGTTATATATGTATATAACGTTAAATATAATCATAACGTTGCGGGCCATGACTACTGCAGAGCCCTGCACCTGACTCTGCTCCACTCAGCACCGCGCCCTACTGTACACTGCCGGCGCCTCTGGCCTCTGCCCATTGACACATGCTCCGCCAGCAACCAGCAGCAGTCACGCCGCAATGGCCCAGACGTCACCGCCGTCAGACACACCATCACCAGCGACGAGCCAATGCCCTCGCTGCCGCAGCGGCTACACAGCAAAAGCCGTGGGCTTGTCAAACAGACCGGCGTGCGCTTGTCGCGCACATCCCAGGAACGCGGGAGTGCTGGGGGTCTCCAAGGGGATCTGAGGGAAGCTCAAGGTCGAGCCCAGCGGGGAACCGGCAGGGGTGCCCACAGCCGCAAGAGCCCCAGCGAGGGCCCCACTGGAGCTGCGACTGCTTTGTGGGGAGTACCGGGCGAGCTGCGGCCCGATGGGCGGGCTGCAGAGGCTGCCAGACTGGCAGCTGCAGGTGGAGCACCATGTGGCCTCACGCCGCAAGCTAAAGCAGGCGCACCCCAGCGCACTGGGCGTCTCGGAGCAGGGCTGGCTGGAGAAAGACTCGGCGTGCAGCGTGTGCCGGTGTGGCAGCTCAATGCATTCCTCCGGAGCCGGCCGCAGCGCCATGCGAACACAGATCTTGGTGCCGCCATCGCCGCTGCTGGCCGCATCATGTGGCCCCTGCATGGTGTGCCCCGTTTGTGGCCAGCGTGGCGCAGGGCCGAGTGCCAGTGGTCAGTGCAATGCCTTGTGGTCGGGAGCCGCAGCTGGGCAGCCCGTGAACAAAACTAGCAGCAGCCGGGTGGCACGGTAGCAGAGTGCTAGTGCTGTGGCTGTGCCGTGCAGCGCTGCTGGCAGCGGATGAGTGCCGCAGCACGGCGTGGTACCAGCCACGAGGCATGCGCAGCAGTCGGCAGATGCGTGTCAGTCAGATACCATGGATACTTTGGATGCATGCAGACGCCATGCAAGCGGGGCACGGCACCACAGGCACAGCCTCAGGCACACCATCGGCGGCGGGCGGGTGCGAAGCAGTGTAGGCCGCCACCCGGGCCGCGAGGAACGAGTCGAGGAAGATTTGGAGGATGTGGCCGAGGATGCAGGGGATGCTGAGCAGGCCGTGGCGGCCGTAGGTTTCGGACGGCAGGAAGGCGATGACGGCGATGGAGACAGGGAGTGTCTTCTGCGAGGTCATGATGACGACGGCGACCGCGTCGGCGCGCGGCAGCCGCAGCAGCAGCGCGCACGCCGTGTTGAAGAGCAGCAGCGTGCTGTGCGCTCCGGCGCAGGCGAGCACCAGCAGCGCGACCTGCGCGAGAGGTGCTCCGATGATCTCCGCCTGCACAGGGCTGTGGCATTTGATGGGTTATTTGTGAGTCACAACTTGTGGCACTTGATGGACGATTGTCACAGAGATGATGGTCATGAACACGATGATCAAGGAGCTGCTGCCGATCACATACTGCGTTTGTGTGAAATTGCCGCTCTGCACGGGCACGTTCCTGCCATGGCTGGGCTTGATGCGAGCAGAACTCTGAAAAGCGGACCGGACCGAGAGAGGCATCTCGCGTGTGCACTGTCGGTGGTCACAGTGCCAAGACTTGGACATCAATCATGAGTATGATTCTGCATGTTGGTTTCTGCGACGAGCAGGGCGGCTGGAGGGGCACCTGGGCACGTGAGATGGACTGCCAGAGGATCGCGATGAGCGAGGCGTTGCTGGTCAGGGAGAGTGCCGTCGCGTGCGCCTGGCCCCACCGCCGCAGCCGCGTCCAGTTGTCCCGAACGGTCTTCGCGATGAGCAGCGGCGCGACGATCGCGAGCAGCAGCGAGACGAGGAGCTTGAGCACGTCAAAGGAGACGGCGCCGCTGCTGCCGCTGCTGCCGCCGGTGGAGAGCAGCAGACGCAGCATGAAGGGCATCGTGGCGACGGCGGCCGCGTTTGAGCAGACGCACAGCAACAGGCCCAGCGCCCAGTTGCCGCCGGCCTGCGTGGTGCGCATGCATGGTGACCGGCGGCTGCGGGGTGCACCGGTGATCACATGTCAGAGGTGACCGCAGACAGGAGGTGTCAAACAGGGGCATCAGCCACGACGCCCTGCGGAGGAAGTGGAAGAGGCAGTCACGTAGCACTGGGGCGTGCTGTGTGTCCGCATGTCTGGTGTGCGTGATGGCCAGAGGGGATGCATCACAGGGCAAACAGCTCATGGTGGCGGGTCGTAGCCAGCAGCGCACCACTTGTACCAGCGCCACCCCCGCAGACAGCGTTGTAGGGACAGCACAGAAGATGGCCAGGCCGAGGCCAAACTCTGGCACGCTGAAGGGGATCTCTTTCACTGCAAGCCCAAGGAGGGGTGTAACGGCAAGGATGGAGAGCATGCCAAAGATGAAGCCCATGGGAGCCTTGAGGGCAGACACGACGTCCTTAGTCTTCAAGACGATCCCAGAGATGATGAAAATAGTGACCAGGTTGATGGTCGGGATGATGCGGTAGTCGTGCACCTGCACGCAGGGCTGCACTGCTCCAGATGCAGCTGTAGTGGATGGGCCTCGGTCCAACAACTGCAAATCGCTGGTTCAATTGAAGCTAGGCCGCACCTTCCAGGAACTGATGGTTGCGCCCAGCCATGGAAATGATAAGCCTAAGATAAGTGCGACCGCAAATCCTGCAGCATTAGGTGGCACATCATTCTGGTCACAGGGAGCAGGTGGTGTCGGAAGGGGCATTCGTGCAGCCGAAAGCGGGTCCTCATACAGAACTAGGCAATGCTGAAATTGATGCAGCTTTGGCTTCAATAATCCGGTATAAGCTTAGGGGCATGCAGAACTTGCCTAGACACTGCAATGGGGCAATCAAAGTCCATCCGAGGTGATGGGCAAGCAATGCAGCTCGGCCTGAGTTTGGCTGATGCGGATGTACTGATGCCGTGGTGCAGTCATGGTGGGCAGGTGGACGATGAATCGCGTCGAGGACTGTACCTAGCGGGAGGAAGTGCTGTATCAGCTTTGGACGCCACCAGTCCCTGCAGACGCATATACCATTGCAGATCTAGCTCATCATGATATATCTGTATACAGGACAGATCAGATCGACCGCACCACCACGTCCTTGGTTCAGCCTCGGAGTCGGGTCCGGCACATGTACTCGTAGTGCTCGGTGCTTCCGAATGCAGAGTAATCGGGGCTTCCGGATGCAGAGTAACCTGCACGGAACCAGCGCACGTTCAATGTCTGTGAGATTTCAGGCAATTATGGGCGCATGCATCGCCTCTGTGCACTGTTGTACGGCAGCCAGCCCTGGTGCAAGTGGACCTGTCCGGCTGGGTGCGGACTGGCGTCCGGTTGCCCGCTGAAACAGCACGCGGGAACGGTGTCAATGCTGCAAATTTTTGTGCACGTCCATGTGTTTTCCCCACCCTCTCCCAGCTCTGTGCGTAACGTTGCTTGCAGCGGGCTGCAGCGGTCCCCTCGTGTGCTCGAAACGCCGAGGGAAAGCGATGCATCGCGATGCGCAGTTCCGCGCGGAAGACGGCTGGGCCGCGCGCTGTAGCACCGGGGCCATCCTTATACGTCAAGCTTTGTGGGCTGAGCACAGAAGATTAATTCAATTCACCTAGGCTTGACGTAGCGTGAAGGTGGGACGGGTGACACGGGCTGCCGTGCAGGCTCACCACTCGAGACCATGAGACGCGCGACGCTTTGGCTGCCTGTCAAGCGCTATCAACCGAAAGTAGCACTGACCTCCACAATATGTCGAGTGTTGAGCAAGGTGTATAGGGACATACCATCTGCTGCTTCTTTTCGTCTACGTTATCGGGCCTCAGCTGATAGAACCACATGTTTCCAGGACGCAGGACGCGCTTTAAATGCTTTCAGTGTGTCCTACAGCAAGCTATAACCCTCGCATCATTCGTAGGTCGCTCTCGCTGAGTGCGGAGGAGCATACGGCGCGGTTGGACATGCGCTTCTGTACCTGCTGCCCGTGGCAATCTGGTACATTGCAGCCTTTCCACCGTGCCGCTAAACGCATGTCGTACTGGCCGTGATAGGGCAATTTGGTGTGCCCCACGGAGTGCTTCATATATACATTCCCAGCTACGACAATGAGCAAGCAGTCTGCTGTTGTGACTGTAAGAGATACGTTACAGATGTATGCTCCACAAGGTGGTAGAACACAGAGGCACGATACATGGCAATGCACCAAAAATCATCTGCTGTTGTGACTGTTGCAGCAGCTTCAGTGAGCCACCCAAACGCGACTAGAGCGTCGGCGTTGAAGTAGATCTGCTCAGACTCATCAAGCGGCTTTGAGTCTCCTGTGGCATTTGAAGAAAAAAACAAAACAGATCGAGCGTCACGCCAAACCCAAACGAGCCTTGGCCACAGCACCCCTGTATACACTCCGCTGTCTGGAAACCTCGCTAGCCTTGGCTCCCCCGCATGGTTGGCCATCATACTCTCTGCAAACCACCGCTGCGAACGAACTATGATTTCGAGGGTCGGTAGTGTCAATATCAACACGATACAGGAGCGGTCAGGCTACTGTGTTGAGGCTTTACGATTGGGGCGCGTTGGCGTGCACTTCCATCCCCAAAGCGGCAAGGATGGTCAAGAGTAAGGGCATCAGGCTGTGCTCAGGACTCTGTGGGCAATATCGGTCATGGTCCGACAAACACTGACACACCATGTTGCGCATAGATCAAGCAATGCTTGCTCACCGAGGTCATGTGTTATACCACACACACCAATCGATACCTTGCACAGTTGAGGCAATTAGCGGGGCCTGCGCCCTATCATTTACCCATCTCAGGCTACTTCCTGACTCACAGCGGCATGTGCATAGCCCCCCACTGCCATGCCTGTGAATCGTATGCCCGGACCGTGCCTGCCAGATGGTGTGCTCTGCATTGGACTGTCTGCTCTGAACTGCCTCGTGTCTGCCCCTCACAGAGGTTCACTTGTTCACTCTGTTGGTTGCCATGAGCTGCAAACCCGCGAAGCTAGTTACATATGTATGCGCCGCACTGGAGAACAGTTGTGGTGGCCGGGCCAGGCGCAGGAGCCTCAGGTTGGGTGGGAGGGGGGCGGGGGGGGCGATGTTCCCGGGGTGTGTGCGACTGGCTCTGGTGAGACTGGGGCTCCTCAAGTTGTGTATGCGATCGTGCGTGAGCTTGTGGTGATGAAACGTTGTGCAGACGGTTGCCCTCCAAATTGGTGGGGAAGTGTTGAGTCCTCACGGCCCTGGCTGGTTCAGGGCCACTGGCCACCCATGCCTACTGCATACCACTGCTCTGGACTCAATAAAGCGCACTGTAACCTCACCACATGTAAGAGCCTCACGCCCCATCCCACACCTGATCAACTCGTTGACCACACATGAGCATTCCTTGCAAAGGGTGTGGCCACATGAGGTTGCTTGACAAACATCCAAGCGCCTAGGTATGATGATGGGGAGACAAACCTGTCCACCAGACAAGTGCTCCGAGCCTGGATGGAATTCAGCTTGATCACTTTACATGGAATTCAGCTTTATACCCTTACAGGTGCAGGGTGACGGCCCTTCAGCAGTGGGAAATTCATTTATGCACATTGCCCTGTCGAGACTTTGTGACAGCAAGCGTTCAAACATCAAAGCCACAGCATCACAGCTGTGTACAAGGCCGTGCGACTTCCAGTCGCCTGCCTTGTCAGTGGCTAGACAAATCCCTAGTTCACTTCTACAGTCTGTCAGATACAATCTGTCAGAAGTTTATTCTTGAGACCTGTGAAAAGCGTCCAGGTGTGCTACTCTACCTAAGCATCAATACTACGCCACACACGGTGTCCTACAAAATACTGTTGCCAACTTGAGCTGAATGGCTGTGTACGATTTAACTTGTTGAAGGGGGACGTGAGCCTGTCTCCACATCAACATCGGCAAGAATGACGGAACTGTTGCCCCGATGACTGGACCCTCCGATGGCGTTACTGTCCTGCACATCCAAGATGCTTGCCATGCAATAACATGCAGTAGCATGAATAGCGCAGCTGAGCATGCACATGGCCATTCAGGACAGCATTATTCAAGAGTCCAGCACCTCTGCACCAAAACCCATGCCAGCTTCTTTTAGCCGCGCTGCGTCGTCCGCCGCTTCATGAACAGCTGCTATTCTTGACGAGATGACAGCATCAATGAACAACTGCGAGAGATGACCCACAATGCACGGGATGGACAGCAGTCCATGTCGGCCAAAAGTTGCCACCGGCAAGAACGAGATCACTGATAGTGAAATTGGCAGTGTTTTCTGTGAGGTCATGATGACCACTGCGATGAAGTCCGCAGAGTTTAGCCTCAGCAGCTTGCAGGCCGCAAAGTTGACTGCGAGATAAACGACATGAACAGCAACTCCAGAGAGGATCAGGAGACAGATCTGTCCAAATGGAGTTCCGGTTATGTCTTCCTGCAAGCTGCCTGCATTAGACTGTACGTGCCCAGTGACAGCCAATGTTTGCTGTGGGAGGCGGCTGCGACTCCTGTTGGCAGGCTACCTGTTTGCTGGCATGCAGGATTCCAGGGCTGGAGCAAGCGCCAGCAAGCGACGTGGGTATGAACAAGCATGGAACCTGGCAGATGGATCCCTCCTATCGTGGTCTACCCCAAAGAGGGGTAGCATGTGGTCAGCCGTGGACTGCTGGTCAAGCACAACAGAATGCAAGCATGATCACATGCCAGCTCAGAAAGGCAAACCTGTGACCTTGATATAGACTGCCAGAGTACCATAATCAGGGAGCCATTGTTAAGTATCATCAGTAGTGTCTTGTGATCTTGGACAAAGCGCTGCACGGCTGCAATTGTCTGGAGCGCCTTTCCAATGCCCAGAGGAACAAGGATGCCTATGACAAGCTTTATCAACAAGTCCACTGCATCTAACTTTACACTTGTGGAGCTAGACAGCATTCCAGAGAGATAAAATGGAATTGTGGCGATTCCAATTGTGTTTGTGCCAATGCAGATGAGAAGTGCCAGAGCGGCATTACCATATGCCTGCAAGCATGCACGAATGTTGATCAAGACTGGAGGTCCTGCGTATGACTTTGTAGGATACAGGCCGCCAATAACTCAAAGGGAGAAATGCAACCATCTGCTTCAAGGTGACCGGGGGGTCACACGGTGACTGACAGACAAGATGGACATCAAACAAGCACAAAATGGGTACGAATCAGCCACTGCAAAGCATTGTTCAACCTGAGCTCGCTGACACAGTTGGCCTGCATAGTGGCAGCAGCCGCGCAGCTGTGGTTGCCCAGGCAGCTCATAAGCAAACAGACAATGGAAGGTTGAGATTGTAATTCAAACGCGCCGTGTGCGCTAGAGCAGATGTTTTACTGTGTCGATGATGTGCGCACAGTCTGAAGGACATGCATCGCAGCTTGCGATACGCTGGATCCAGGCAGAAGCACCTGGAGTCTACTAAATGGGCAGTGTCGCGCGTGCCAACCAGGAAGGCAAGCAGTATGCTATACAGATGACTCAGGCGCCATAAGTTCGAATGTGGGGCGAGGAGCGCACAGCTCGAACGAGTGCAATCCCACTGGACAGTGTGGTTGGCACGGAACAGAAAATGGCCAAGCCTGTTGCAAACGCCTTGTTGTCAAAGGGTATCTGCAGCATGGCGAAACCAAGCAGTGGCGTGAGGCCTAGAACTGCAATCAAGCCGTATATGAGGCCAGCGGGTGCCTTCAATGCGTCGATGGCATCTTGTGTCTTCAGCGTCAGTCCTGATATCAGGAATATGGTGCAGAGGTGGAAGGTCGGGATGACCCTGTACCCCTCGACCTGCATGGCATCAGACTCGTGTATGTGAGCAAGCCACGCCGAGGTGACAGCAAGGATCCAGTATCATGCACACCTTCCAAGAGGAGATGGTTTGTCCCAGCCATGGCCACAAGAGACCGACTGCCAAGGCGAGCAGAAAACCTGCAGAATACTTTTCCCATATATAAACGAACTATGACTGGAACGCATGCTCAAGTGGACGCTAGGTACTGTCGGTGTGCGCTAGCTGCAGCCAGCAACAGGTGAAACATTCACAAAGCAGAGCAAGACGCAGGTGGCCTGCGTTGACTCGGGGTTTGTGACAGCACAGGTTTGCGTACTTACCGAGGGGCAGGAAGTGCTTGAGCAGTTTCTTCTTCCACCATGCCCTGCACGCGTGGCCCAGTTGTCGCTGTGCTTATTCGCAGCTCGTGCGTGTCGAAAGGAACACGTGCAACAGAAAATTACCACGTCTTCGCATCTTCAATTGCTGGAAATAATCCCATGCCGTAGCCTTGGGCTGCTCAAGTGCTTCGACCACTCGGAACCGTACGTACGATGGGCCCTGCAACAGGCTTGCTAGAACACCCGAGGTCGCGAAGCGAAGGTCTTCAGAGGCTGCGAGCCAAAGATGTCAATTCTTCAAGTAGTATGAGTCCCGCAGGCATCCGGACGAGCACTGGAGAACAGTGTGTGAGAATGTTTCGAGGGAACTTTAGCGCAATACAGAAGCTGCTGTGTTTCTGTTTGTGTACGGCACTCAGCCATGGTGAATGTTTTTGATGCATTGCCATGAATCGTGCCTCTGTGTTCTACCACCTTGTGGAGCGTACATCTGTAACGTGCCTCCGGACGAGCAGGTTATTTGGGTGCACGCGGTCGGGGGATGAGTTCGTGGTGCCAGTCTGCCGCTGACGAAATTTGTCTACTTCCAATCGACCGCAAGTGCAACGAACCGGTCTACACCGCACTCATATGTGCTCTGCCACGTTTTAAGTAACAGAAAAAAGAATTGCGGATCGATGAGAATGCTGGGGCGAAGGACGATGCCTTGACTGCTGGTCGACGGCCCCACGATGCATTTAATTCAGAGTTCGTGCGCCGGTAGATGCAGCTGCAGCTGGAACGTCCGGCATCGCAAATGGGCAAATGTCTAAACCTTCGGAAGTCGCGGCTGTCTGCAAGCATATCGATGCTTTTCGGGGCAAGGCATGAACTTTATAGTATTGCTGCGGATCAAACCAAGTGTTGGCAGGCCTGTGTCGCGCAACGTTAACCCATGGTCGGTGGCTATGTCGCTGGCTTGGGCCAAATAGGGACCATTTCCTATTTGGCCCAAGCCAAGCCAGTTGGGTAAGTGAGTTCGACCACGAGTACGGCCGCGGTGCCGGCTGTTCACACATACCATGTGGTACCCCCGCCCCTGACAGGGAGGCAGCGCCCCCTCCCGCACCCCCACTGCCCCGATCGCAGCAGCCTCCGCAGCGCGGCGACCTCTTGGCATTCCTCACCACGCGCATGGCGCTGCTGGACGTGAAGGTGATGCACCCGCTTGCCAGGTCGCATGTGCGCGGTGCGTCACGTGAAGCTGGCGCGACCGCCGAGAAGGGCGAACGGCAAAAGCGCGACAAATATGGCGCCGTCACAGGTGCCGCCCAGTTCATCCCGCTCGTGCATGAGACGTACGGCAAGGTTGGACGGGACGCGTACCGCTTCCTGCAGACGGTTGCGGAGGTAGCCGCAGGACACGGCGCGGTGTCAAAGCGTACTTTCCTGCTCAATGCCATGCGCAACCTGTCCACAACATTGTGCCGGCCGCTGGCGCGCCAAGCCCGCGCGGCCGCGCCCCTCGTGCTAGACTGGTCGGACGGGCGCTGCTGCCGGGCCTTCCTGTCCCCACAGACGGCCTGCCGGCGCTGACAGGCCATCGCGCACAGGCTTGCGTCGCGCCCCCCCCCCCCCCCCCCCTCCACCCATCTTGCCCCACGACCCCCCCCCACCCATTTCGCCCTGCAGCCCCCCCCCCCCCCCCGCACCCGTCCCTCCTCCTCCCTCCCTCTTCCCTCTTCCCAGCGCACGTCCGCCGTTTCTCCTCTGCCCCCCTCCCCCAACAACGCTCGTGCTGCCGGGCTGTCTGTGGCTGCGGCTCCTGGGACCGGTGCCTCGCGGCCTCGGAAATGGCCGTAGCGCGCGCTGGCGCGCCCGTGCAGACTGCTAGTGTTGAGTCGGCGACCGCTTGTGGGCTTGGCGAGTGCTGACTGTGTGTTTGGTGTGCGCGTGGCCTGCGTGGTACTGCGTGGTGTGTGCGTGTCTGCTTTCGCGCTGGCGTTAGTTCGTTCTGGCATTTGCTCGTGCGGCGCGTGGCCTTGGTGCTTGCGGTGGCCGGTCTGTCTGTTTGCTTGTTGCCTGGTCTGTTGCCTCGGCGCTGCTGAGTCCTAGATCTATCACTGTGTAACACACATCCCATGTGGTACTGCTGAGCTGAGTAACTGCTCGCGCGTTCGGTGCTGCCTTGTGTAGCTGGGATGTGTCTGTCCCGGAAATCCGCTGTTCATGCTTCAAGCAGTACATGCAGCTACCGGGTGCTCTGATGCCATGGCTTTGAAGAGCAGTCGCTCACCCCGATCTCAACTTTCCGGAATCGTCATTGAAGTTTATCATCTCAAGAAGATAACATCATCTGTTGGAGTTCTATCAACGAGCTCATCTCTAGGAGTTCCTTGGCCTCCGCAGCGTGTTTCTGACGGAGGCACCCGCCGCGGCAACAGATCCACATGTGGAGGCAAATTTCGCACTGCCGGTGCTAAGTGTAGCTACAGAGTATGACAGTGGGCTGTCATGTTGCAGCTTGTGCCTGCACCTGCACATGCGGGTCTCCGCCTGAACAGGGTCGACGGGTCGACCCGGGTCAGATGGGCTGTCTTGTCCAGGGTCCTGCAGGGAGTGTCAGGTGGTGAGCCCTTGCTTGGGTTGAATAGGCAGGTTGTGGCCGTGCCAATGCCCTGCAGTGCAGTTGGATATGAGCTTTTGGTTATGATATACCTGGTACATATGAACCCCGCACAACTTTTGCGCAACACTAGACTTTCAGAGGTGTGCTCCACGAGGTGCACCATAGTGGAGAGGATGTAGGCAGGCATGCATGGAAACGCTCGAACTCAGGAACCGCTTTGAACCATGGCCAAAGCCGTACACAAGCTGCAAAGCAGCATAAGCTTTTGGTCAAGAGCTTTGGTGAACACATTCCAACTGGTAGTACAGCACATGCCTGCACGTAATTACATAGTTGATAAATGCTGAAACTGGTGTGGCTGGCGCATACATGGTGGTTTAGTGTGTGCTGCATAGCCCTGCTCTGCTGCAGGCTGGGTGGCAGGCCATGCAAGTGTTGCGGCAGCATTGCAGGCCCACCTCACAAACAGGTCGTTGCAGTGTACCCCACACATGCTGAATCGCACCTGTGTTCTACCACCTTGTGGAGCATATCTCTGTAACGTATCTCACTGTGTGACTTGCTTCCTTTCCTCGCCGCTGCTGGGGCCCTGCTCTATCTCAGTGTAACGTAATTACATTAACAATCTGGCGGACGGTCATCCTCCACAGAACCCCCACGCAAGTGAGCCAACGAGGAAGCTCTGGAGGCATAGATGCAATATGTTTCGAGAGAAAAAAACAACAGATCAGTGCACAATGGCGCATCCTGTTCTGATGAAGAGAGTGTACATAGTTGCATGATGGCACGTGCATGAAGAGGATCCTCTGTGTGCCAGACGTGAAGCCGCCTCTAGCCGCAGAGTGGAAATGCTAATACAGCGCCTCCCTGACACGGCTCGTGACCGGGCTCACCTGCCAGGTGCTCTGCGACCCGGTTACTGGCCAGTGTACTCTGGGCAGAGATTGGGTCTCTCGTTAGGTGGCTCTGCCACCCCTTGGTCGCAGGGATGCAGTGGCCCATGTCTGGCAGGGTTGGCTTAGGTCTAAGCCTCAGACCTAATGCCTGACCTTGTTTTGGAAAGTTTCCTGTAGCTAATGGTAGTAGCGAATGCGGTGATTCACACCAGGCGTGGTCATGTGCGTGATGCCGCATGTGGCCCCTTGAGCGCCATGCAACAGCTCCACAGGCACAGCAGTCGACTGCACCGCCTGCAGCGCACACACGAACAGAACAAAATTGATGGGCGTCACGCCAAACTCGCCCGAATGAGGCACCGGCTTCAGCACACCTGCAAGGAAGCGGTGTTGGACATACATGCAGCGATGTGCAGCATTCACCCAGCGCGAATCAAAATGAGGACTCAGCCAAACACGACCGCAAGTATGGCCACGACCAGCCGTGCTCAGCCGCTGTTGATCAGAGGCTGCAACTCTGTAACGTGATAACACATGTTCAGCTATGTGCGGCTGCCCCCGGCGTGCAAGGCCTGCAGGGAGCACCAGGAATGCATCCATGCATGTGTCTTGTCTACTCATGACAATGGCCATGGTACAGACTCTCAGGCAGAGCTGGCATCACTAATGACTTGTGAGGCAGAGTTGGCATCATAGGTGACACCATCATGATGGCACTGGCAGCCACCATGTCTGCCTCCGAAGGCCTTCCAGGGTTATACTGTTGAGGGGAGGATGAGTCCTTGTTGGCTGCCCAGCATGCTTGACCATTGTCAGCTCACATGCTCAGTCGTGTACTGCCCATGGCAAAGTGGAAGAAAGCTCTATGCCAAAAACAAACACCGGCATCGGCATCGAGCCAGACGCATGCGGGCATTGGTCAGGGTACCTGGACTCAGAGAAGGCACTGCACAGTGATCTGCCATCCACTTGCAGGCTGCCATGGCATGCCCGAGCGCATGTACAGCCAAGATGTGATCACTGGCAGCCATTGTGCAGCTGAGCTGTGACAAGTCCTATTTAGCACCGGGTTGCGTCACGGCAGGTCGCGAGACACAGCTATGACCATTGCGTGCATTGCTTGCACCTGCAAGCCACGTGGACATTGCCAGTCCCGTTATCCAGACTCATTTTGTTCTCAATCTAATGATGGAAAAAAGCAGGTTGAGACAGTTGCACCCTCGAGGTTTACAGTAGGGGCCCTACGCTCGTGATCGCCTTTGACTGCTGAGCTACACATGATCCGTGGCCTGTCTGTCTGTTTGCGTGTTGCCTGGTCCTGGTCTGTTGCCTCGGCGCTGCTGGGTCCTAGATCTATCACTGTGTAATACATGATCCGTCTGATGGGGCCCTTGGCACCGGCCGAAACTAGTCACAGGAGTCTGTGTTAGTTCTGTAACCAGCATCATCCAGTGTATCTTCTACCTCCTTGACAGTACACAGCTATGATCATTGATATGGTGCAGACGGACATGCTCACTGGCAGCTGCGTGATATCCGTGTATCTCGATCACTTCTGGACAGATAACACCTGCCCATCTGCACGGAAACTTCGCCCGGCACAATCTTAAGCCAGCGCTGTCTGTGGTTCGACGTTGGATGCTGTCGGATGTACTGTGCCGTGAGTTTGAGGTTTCAACAAGGTGTTTTAGACGAACGCACACACTCTGGAATTTTCGGACACGACACTGGCTCCAACGCATCGCATCTTCGGGGACATTCGTGCTGCCACGTAGGCGCCCTTTGCCGTCGCGTTGTCAGATCTTGTGCAGAAAAGGTGTTCAGCTTCCGCAGATCGTGGCACAAGACTGATAATGCACGTACGGTGTTGCTTCAATACATGTCACGCGCCCAAAATTACTTCAAATACATCTGCACCAAACAGCACAGCGACAGAGCTTTTCACACCGTGTTGACCACCGAGCTTTCCATTACGGCTATAGCACAGCCTGCTGATTAGACCAAGCCTGGTGTATTATAATTTCCTACTTCCTCAAGCTGAGCCGATCGCGGCTGCGTATCCGAGAGAGCAGAACAACACCGAGGTGCCGGCATGGCTGGTGTCCCGTCCCGAAGCGCAGAAGCGCTAACCACCTCATCGCTTACGCGAATTGGTTCACACAAGATTCCATCTGCCCAGAAGGCTGAAGCTCTGCGCACTGTGCCATGCGCTAGGTCAATAGCCAAGTCGTCATGCGAACGCCAACAGGGGGGAAGACCAGGGCTTGGCCGAGCCCACTTGCGCCAAGCTGCAGACAAAATGTTCAACAGGAAGGCTGTTCCAAACCGTCTGCAAGCCGTCCGGGATGTATATAAGGTGAGTTGCCGCCGCTTGCCTCTGTGCTGGGCCGCTGCGGGTCGAGCGCCACGCACATCAAACAATGTGGTATAAGAAGTTCACTGGCCTTTCCAATCCCTTGATTGCAAGAGAAGCGCAGATGTTGCAAGTGATCACCGCCCAGTACTGCTCTACCATCGCAGTATTGTTGCCCTGACGTGTCGTGACTCAGCTGGACCAGCACAGCTCAGCGCGAGCAGTTCAAGCCAAACGACCTGAAGCAGATTTTGTGCAAACGTTAAGTCACATATATCATTTCCTTCCTGTTTTCTACGGCGAATTCGCGTGCAGCTTGTGATGCTTGTACACTGGCTCGGTGCTGCCGCTCGCGGTCGCATGTTCAAACTGCAACACCTGTACTGCGCAACGCATCATGCGGCTGGAACCGCAATTCTAATGTTATGACACGAATAAGATAATCAGGTTTTGCCTCACTTTGAGCTGCAGCGTATAGATATATGGTCATGCGCATACATGCGGTCGCCAAAAATCTGACGTACGCATATCGACGTGACACTCGCTCAGCACTGGACTCTACAACAATGCTGACTGCACGCACGTTGACCTACATGCTTTTTTCATCCAGGCTGTCCTCACTGCGTTTTATCACGTCCATGGTATTTTGCCAGGCTGCCGACCGTCGCAGTGCTTACACGTGTTGACGAGACTGCCGCAGAGCTTGCATTGCGCACCAAGTGCCATCACTTGCCAAACTGACATCGTCGATGGGCCCAGCCCTGAGGAGTCTGTGCGTCGGTACTGATGAATGCCTGTCGCCTCAGAGCCCTGTCTGTCTGTCTGTCTGCATGTGTGTGGGCCTCGCTATGCATTAGTGATGCCAGTATGTGCACTGCACAGTAGCACTACCTCACAACTCAGCAACAGGGCAGACTGTACCCTCCACGGCTGCCTTTCCAGATGCACCAGTCATGATCTGAAAGCTCTGTCTAAAAGTGTGTACGTGTACGTGTGTAGGTTCCAATGCAACCCGACCGGGGTCTACCATTGTATACAGCGTGTTCACCCATTGTTAACAACGCTTGTCTCTGCACGAACTACTCCTGAGCGCCGCAATGCACCTTCAGTACGTTTTCAGTTTCGGCAGGTGCAATTGCTTAAATCAAATCCCGTGATTCAGTTCAGCACATACGGGTGCGATCGTCATGCATCAGCTGGACTTGCAGGAGTCCACGATGGCACATGGCACTTCCATCACATCTGGCCACTCTGCACACTGTATAAAGGCGGTCAGTGTGGATAAGCAGTGAATTTGGTGCTGACAGCTGGGCGGCTCCACATCAGTCTTGGCCAGTGTATCAGTCGTGGCCACGGTATGTGTGCGCATGCTCACGCAGTCCACCATTTGTGCAGGGTCAGACGCCTGGATGGCTGAAGGAGATACTTGACAAGGCGCAGCTGCGTGCACAAAGTGCATGGTGTGCATACGAACGCATCCTGGATGAGAAGCCAATTCAGGCCAAAGCGCTCACGTCCGGCGTGGGCTTGACAGTGGCCGACGTGATCGCTCAGGCCATGGAGGGGGGGAGTTATGACGCAACGCGCACAGCACGCATGGCCTCGTTTGGCCTGTTGTGGCATGGTGTATCGGTGCGTCCCTCACTGCCGGATGGTGTCTCAGGCGTTGGTGTCATTGGTGCCCTGTGAAGCAGTGCAGGTGCATGCCACCATCTTGTTGCTCAGACGCCGTGTCAAAGCTGCAGTGTGGCTGCCCTGTTGGGCCTGGCTGCGTGCATGGGCGTCGGAACTGTACTGGCTGGTCGGGCTTGTAGATGCTCTGCTGCCCTATCCGATGGGGACCGTTGTGGGTTCTGTTTGTTCTGCCGCTCCTGCTCACAAGGGTGCTGTTGCGGTTGACCAGTAGGTTGTGGCGTGCTGTCGGACCCTCGTTGGTCAATGTGTGTGGTACTTGTACAATCCGCACATGTGCGATAGTCATGGAAACCCTGCTGTGGCCTGAACAAGCATGTCCATGTACATCTGGCGTTACAGTTGGGCGTGTGTCGTAATCAGTGCCGATGCACCAGAATTGGGACAGTTGTGATGGCGAGCTGTCGCAGTGAGCTTGGGCATGAGCGCAACCGGTTGACGCATGTCTAGTGTGCAGAGTCATATATGGTATGAGTTTCTAGATGCCAAGGTGCCTGGGCCTTCATCTGCTGCTGGGAGCGTGGTCACCAAGATGGTTCTGGATCAAGCAATATGGGCACCGCTCAATACGATGATATTTTACTCATACCTCGCAGCTGCTACCGGAGCGTTGGCAGGCTTGCCGATGGTGCTCCAGACAAAGTTGATTCCGACAATACTGGCAGGTTACGCTCTGTGGCCGGTGGCTCACATCATCAATTTCAGGTTTGTACCACCGCAGCACCGTTTGCTGTATGTGAATTTGGTCAACCTGGTATGGACGGTGTGGCTGTCGGGCATGGCCAACAACTCGGGACCTGTTGATCCTGCCCTTGATGGTCACCGCTGGTCCAGGATGACACCCATTCCAGTGTCCAACCCCGCACCCTCCGTGCCTAGAATTGTACACATTTGAGCAGAGGCTTGCGGACACTAGCATGGCGTAGCCTGGCAGGTCGTTCTGTTACACAGTTTGTATGCATCCTTTGACTGGCTGCGTTCTTCAAGATGATCTGGCTAGTCCAAGCTGAGGGACTCCAGTGAGAAAAGGGCCTCCTTGGTAGTTCTTTGTAGCGGTTGCTGTTCGAATACCAGTGAGAGCTGGGCGAGAAGTCCGAAAGTCAGAGCTGTTGGTGCTTCTGTTTGCGTGCTGCCGGCCACGCAATTTCATTTACAAATGCAGCAGGTACTCAGCCATATGGTTTAGGCCGAGAATGTGTAAGGCTTATGGCTGATTCTATATGCCTTCAGTTTGCGCCTGTATTGCACTGTGTCCAAACCAGGTAGCCTGAGCCACCCTGAGCTATCAGTACCGTTCCTCTAGCACAGCTGATCATGTTTGCACGCCCTGTCTTCCATGATGGGGCGTCTGCACCACTTCAGCGCAATCACTCCTTGGGGGCGAGCTCTGGCTTGAATGGGTTGTCCTTAGATTTCCATATGATGATGTGGAGTTGATCAACTTTCATGTGACAATACTCATGAGTCTCGTGGCTTAAACACGCTGCACATCATTCATGGTTGATCTCCAGGTCCTAGCCATTAGCACAGGTGTTCTTCGATGGTCGCACTTGCAAAGTGATGTCCACATATGGCATGGTAAACGCCTTCAGTGGCTTTGCCACTACCTGGATACTTGCTGTCATACTGTGTTTTGATGTGGTTGGCAATGTCCATCAGTTGTTTGTTTGAGTCCATAGCAGACATGGCAATTTTGACAGCATCTTCTTCCTTCTCCTTTGGCATGTGCGATTCAATGATCTTCAGCGAATGCGTCCTTGCCTGCTGCACCTCGTCTTCTGGCACCGTCTCTGTCATAGCTGCGAATTTCAAGTCCAGATGCTGTCAATGCTATAAGATATACTATTGAGGCCCCATGCATACGAAACGCATAGCTGATGGTGTATCGTGGAACTCTGCTCTGTATCGCTGATGCTGGAGACTTCACCATCTATCAGATAAGCAAGCATATCGTGCACGTGTGTTGATTTGTTCTGATATGGTCGTGCTCTGCCTCTGCCTCTGCGGACGCGCTGATGCGTTTTGGTTCATTCAACTGTGCACTGCGCGCGCTGCCACCGCGTGCGCGCACGCAGTGGCGACTGGGGAACATGCGTACACATCGTGCGCGTCGGTCTCGATTTTGGTCGACACAGCCTGTCTACCACATTGAAGCATGACTGTCTGGCTGATTTATCGCGATTGCATCTCACCACAGTGTGCACACGTCTGGTCTGGAAGCTTAGTGGTATCGCACTGTGCTTGCCCTTGCTTGCACCATCATACATGCCATTACATGGAGTGCAGTACACAATGCCATAAGCATGAAATTTTCAAGTGGGAAAGTCAGGCTACGCAAGTCAGATACCACTTCGTCCACGAAGGCAAGCACCTCATGTGGCTCTGGTGCGCAAGTGCAATGAGCCGTGTCCGATCAACTCATACCCGCATGTGGTGCAACGGTGCACGTACAACGCATCCTGGGCCCGTGAAGTTGTCTCCCTAGAGTTGTGCATCAAGGGGCGGTGTCCATAATCAATTCCACAATCGTGGCTAGAATTTTGTTCTGCTTGTCCGAGAGAGGTGCCGACGGGGACTTGACTCGAGCATCCATCATCTGTACCCAGGCAGACCGCAATTTCTTGACCAGCACTGCCGTCTGCGCAGCAGCTTTCACCTGCACACGTCCACCAAATTAAGCCACCGCTCGTCCATGTGACAGCGCCGTTCAGACCCAAAAAGGGTGGAAGATACGCCCACCACACAGCCAACACTGCCAGTACCAATTCATTTTTGCGCACCAAGCCACTCCAAGTGACACCATGCATGTGGTGTTCCTCAACAACCCCCTCGTTCACCTGCCCGGCACACCGACCGGCCAACACTCAGACAGCAGTTGCAGCTGCGCAGGCCTGGACAGGCCGGCAACCCACCTCAGCATTGCATCCATGCGCCAACTAGCTGCTACTGAAGCCCAAATCCGGTGTGACCCCACACATGAGATACGTTAAGGGGTATGTTACACACGGGGCCACACTCTCCGCTGCACAGCCCACATACAGCTCTATACGGCCCCGCCCCAGCACCAACACGCAGCCCCTCTATGGCGGTGCCAAGAAACCGGCCGCAGAAACACATTGTAGAGTCACGCTACACGATGTGGCAGAGCAAACAGGTTCATGTTCACATGCACAGGCCCAAGCAGACCACTGCGCCGCACTGTCAGCACAACGGGAAGGCAGGTACCGTGTTGAAACAGCACCAGAAGAGTGCCTGGCAGTACGGCATCATGCATCAGGCTACACGACTGCTGATTAAACCAGGCACTGGTGGCACACCTTGAGCCAGGAGTCCAGCAGGATGTAGCCCGAATCGTGGTGCACATCAAGGTCCCCTCCAAAAAGCAGGAGAGCCATCGGCGGCACCACCGACGTGTCCCGCATGAACACCGAGCTCGTCTGCATCTTTTCGCTGTACACGACGTACGGCGACTGGAACTGCGAGGACAGCAGCGGGTGCAGCACGCTCGAGCGGTGAATCGCGACGGGCACGTCCCCGGCGAGCCAAGACGGCCGCTTCGACGTCGTCGCGTCGCTGTCCATGCACGCGACCTGCGGGTACATCGCAGCACACAGCGCGGCCTTCACGACGGGGCCCTTGCCGGAGTGCGCGTTCCACGCGGCGGCTGGGTCGTCGAGCCAGGCGGCAGGGCCGCCCTTCGTGCCGCCTGGGGGCTTAGAGATGAGCCTGCACACGTGCACGCGCGGCTGTGAGAACACAAGTGGCAGGCTGTCGCAGACAATGCAACACGAGGGGAATCCAGTGCGGTTGGGGAGGCCTGGGCGGTCCGGGTTTTGGTGCCAAGCAGCAGGCAGCGTCCATGTACAAGTGGCAGCAAGCCTGTTCCATGGCATAGGGCTGTCACAGAGCACATGGTCGGCTGCCTGATTTCGAACGCGGCCTAGGCGCCTAGCTAGGGTGGCTGTGCGGACGGTGAGAAGGTGCTGATCGAGGCTGTGATCGAGGCTGGCAAAATGTCACACAGTAGGTGTCACGAGGTGAGGGGGAGCGCACCGGATCTCGGCGAGCATCATCGCGAACTGCTGCCGCATGTCCCGCAACGTCTGCAGCGCTTGGTACGAGAGCGTGTGCTTCTTGATGAACTCGCGCGCCACCCGCGCGCCGCCGCGCTCCAGCGCCTGCTGCCAGCCGCCGTACGCCGCCAGGGCCACGAGGTGGTCACTCTGCTGCTCAGCCGCGATGCCGCTGCCCTGCGCTGAGGCGAAGTGCCGCCGCGCGAGGTCCGCCGCATCTGCCGCCTGCACACACGCGCCACTGCCACCTGACACACGCGAATATCGAGTTACACGTACAAGTATCTGCTGGCATGCATGCGCCAACAGATCATCGGCCCAGAGCAGCCGGCGGCGCCGATCGGACATCACACTGCGTTCAGCATACCACGTGTACAGCACAGCACGGGAGTCAACGGGGGTAGCTGTGCGATGCGTCGCCGGCAGCGCAGGTGCGCACGGTGAACGCCGTGGAGAACGGGGACTTGTACGACAGGCACGCCGCGATCGTGACGGCCGCAGAGAGGCAGCCCATGAACACCGACGTCACGAGCAGCTTGCCGAGCCGGGGGTCCACCGGCAGCTGCGCGAGGTACGTGCCCAGTGGCGTGAGCGCCTCTGCATCGTCCAGCGCGCCCAGCGCGCGCAGCGCGGCGACGGCGGCCGCGACCGCCTTGTCCGGCGGCGGCTGCAGCGCCTCGGGCAAGAACTCGGCGGCGCGGCCGAGCCGCAGCAGGTGTATCTGCAGCACGAGCTCTTCCAGGGGCACACGCATGATCTCCGGCACCTGGAACGGCGCCATGCGTGCGTCGTGGCAGTCGCGCGTGAAGAGGGAGTAGCACTTGCCCTCGCACACGCGGCCCGCACGGCCCTTGCGCTGCCGCGCGGATGCCTGGGAGACGTGGTCGAGGACGAGCATCGAGATGCCGCGCGCCGCGTTGAAGCGCCGCTCCTTGAGCTTGCCGCTGTCGATGACGTACACGACATCCTCGATCGTGACGGATGTCTCGGCGATGTTTGTGCTCACGACGATCTTACGGCTACCGGCGGGGGGGCGCACGAACGCGCGGCGCTGGTCTTCTGGCGCGATCGTCGAGTGCAGCGGGATGATGACGTGCCTGCCCTGCTGGAAGCTGCACCAACGGGCGACCGGGGGTGAGCGGCAATCACAGGTAGACTCAGGGCGGTGGCGGTTCTGATGGCAGGCACGTGAGAGATGCGCGGCCCGGTGAGCGACAGTGGGTATGGCTGTGGTGCACACGGAAGGGCAAGCGGAACAGTGTGGCATTGTCAGTGTGGTGCAGTTACGGCTGCGGAGCCATGGCAGTTGCGTGCATGATGAGCATGTGCAGTGAGGCCGCATGTGGTGAGCTGGGCTTGCATGCATGTGACACCTCGGCATTGTATCACCACATGCAGACACCGTCACCCCGAAGGCGCCTCGCACGTCCAGAGCGCAGCCAACACACAGACAGCACCATGTGGGCGCACAGGCAGCAATCCTGCAAAAGTGAAGCGAAATGGTGTGCTCACGGTGTCGGTGCTTGACGAACACACACACACACACACACACACACACACACACACACACACACACACACACACACACACACACACACACACACACGCTCAGCACAGCTGTGATGAATCTGATACAGTGACTGAATGTGAAAAGTTACAGAGGTATGCCCCACAAAGTGATAGAGCATAGAGGCACGCAAGCATGGCGATGCATCAAGCACATGAGCCATGGCCATTCTGGCCAACAGCATGGTGACTAAATACCACAATCGTCACGACAGCAGCTGATGCCACCCAACAGGGGAGGGCGTACTGGTGGCTGCCGTTGAGGCGGTCCACGAGGGCCATGATCTCCGGCAGGCCCGGCAGGAAGACGAGGATCGCGCCCGGCTCCTCCGTGTCGTCGATGTGGCGGACGAGGTCATCGAGGAGGTCGTAGTCGATCGCGGCCTCGTCGAGGCGCGCCACGTTGGTGAGCACGGCGCGGCTGTAGCCCTGCAGCAGCGCGGCATCGTAGTGCTTGTTCAGAGCGTCCGTGTGGATCATCTCGTCATCGCCCCACCCCTCCCGCAGCAGCTGCGCCTGCTTGCCTGCACACCGCCGCCACGGTGTTGCTGTTGTGCCACGTGCCACACACGTGCCGTTGATGGGTCCTAGATCTATTGCTGTGTAACACACGTGCCGTTGATACATGTGCCAGAGGCGCCGGAAGTGCGCCCGGTGCGATGAACATGTACAATGTGCGAACGGTAATGGTTCAGCTCAATTCCGCACCCATGTCACATGGGCCATGCGTGCGGCTTTGAGTGTGTTACACAGTTACACAGACAGATCTCGGTCCCAGCAGCGCCGAGGCAACAGAGCAGTCAACAGGCTTTGAGGGCGTAGGGGAGGGCAGGAGGGCCGCATGTGGGCGGCACGGGCCGCATGTGGGCTGCAGTCGCGCTCAAGCATAGGTGAGATGGCTGATTGCTGGCTGTGCCAGCCTGCGCGGTCCGCGTTGCGGTGTCATGGTGAGCACGACAGGGACAGCGTGGCCCCTGTTGGGTGGATTCAGTGACACTGCTGATGTATGGCCAGCAATACTCTGCGGCTACCATGGCCGGCACGCCACAGACGGCCAAGATCCCCTCGCGGTTGGCGCTTGCCAGATCAGCGCATCACCCCGGCCGCTCCCATGTGGCATCGTCCCGTGGCATCGTCAGGGCAGAGACCGGCAGCCACAGCTGCCACCCCTTTCGCAAAAACTACGGTTGAGTTGTGTGAAATGACTGTGGAATTGTGGGAACGACAGGGCCGCCGCGTGCATCGGCCACAGCAACACAGGGGAGGGCCACACCACCCTGCTTCTGCAGCTTCTTGCGGAGGCCCTGGTCCCGCCGCAGCCGCAGCGCCGCCGGAGAGTCCTCCCCGAGGCGGTACCCCGTCGCCTCGTACACGTCCTCGAGGAAGAATTGGCGCACCGGGAAGGTGCGGCCCTTCGCGGACAGCGTCGGGCAGCCCCCGAGGTACCCCGACAGCAGCTCGAGGTCGATCGTTGCCGACATGAGCACGATCTTGAGCGGCCGCGGCGTGCCGGCGCGCGCCGCGACGAGGCGGCGGAGGATCGCGAGCAAAAAGTCGCCCTGTAGCGAGCGCTCGTGGACCTCGTCGACAACAACGTGGGAGACGTCGGAGAGGTTCGAATCGCCGGCGAGGCGGCGCAGGAGGATGCCGGTGGTGCAGAACGTGAGCCTCGTGTCGGAGCACACGGCCGGGTCCATGCGGACGTGGTATCTGCACGTGTGGTGTGCGTCAGCAGCGCGTGGCATAACTGAGACCACCGTGGATGTTTGCAAAGTGGTCGGACAACGTTCGGATGCAAGAGGCGCGCCCATGACGCGTCCTCTGGAGGGTTGTTGTCGAAGTGCGTTGACATGGGGTGCTGTGAGGTGGGGAGGCACTGCCGCGGCGTGCCGTCGAGGCGTGCTCTGTTGGTCCAGGCAGGCGGGAGCTGTAGGAAATAGTGGTGGATGATGGATGGGTGTTGAGGCACACAGTATCGCAGGAGGTCACAATCAGGAGGTCACCAGCAGGAAGTTGTGTGGCTTTTATATATTGGCAGCCTCTGTGTGCCTGGAATCTAGGACAACAGTGTCATGTTCGCGATGCATGGGCGCAGTCACAGGAATAGGGCAGAGGGTGGCGGTGCGGGGGTCACACCCGACGCGGCTGCGGGGGCGGCCGGGCGCCGGCTCGGCGCGCTCCTGCGCGACACGCTCTGCGACGCTGATGGCCGCGATGCGCCGCGGCTGTGTGCAGATGATGTGACAGCCGGCGCCGCGGCCGGCGGCGATCTCGGCCTCGAGGAGGTACTGCGGCACCTGCGTCGTCTTGCCGCAGCCGGTGTCGCCGGAGAGCACAGCGCAGTTGCCGCGCGACAGGATATCGTGCAGCTGCTCTCGCACCTGGCA
Source organism: Ulva mutabilis (assembly GCA_900538255.1). NCBI lineage: Eukaryota > Viridiplantae > Chlorophyta > Ulvophyceae > Ulvales > Ulvaceae > Ulva > Ulva mutabilis. Next base: position 1,667,922 of record UNSF01000001.1, read on the forward strand.
CACCGGCAGCTGTGCGCGCTTCTGCGCCCACTCCTGCCCGACCGCCAACGCGGCAAAGGCGGCCTGCTGCTGCTTCATGCGCTCGCTCTCCTGCTCATCCTACATGTCACATGGCCAGGTCGCAACAGTTTAAGCACGCCTGGAATCCCTGAGCTGATTCGTCTGGATGGTCAGATCACGCTGGGCAGCACCAGCCAGACAGCCGCACTTTGCGGGTGGCTTTCTGAGTCTGATCAAGTCCAAGGCAGGAACCAAATGTGACTTACCCCATGTATGAGTGGGAGATACATGATGATGGTTCCGGCTGAGTCATTGGGGGCTTGCTGACCTCAACACAGGCAGGGATATGTCCCTTAGCGGTGCAGATGCAGCACAGGTAGCGCACCACAGGGGAAGGTGCTTTTGAGGCGCGCTTGCGGCTTGGTACGCTGGCCGCATCGGGAGCTTGCGGCTCGTCTGCGGGCGCGTCTGACGGCGCTGCAGTGTCAGGCCGCTGCAGCAGCGACTCGATGAAGGCGTCGTACTCCTCTGCGTCCTGCGCCCCCTCCTCCGTGGCTCCTTGGCCCTTCCACTTCTCCCAGAGCTCACTGTACAAAGATTACATCTCAAACATCATGGATTCGTGTCACATCCTGACAAGTGACAAGTGGAGAGCAGGACACTCAGCTTCATTTTGGAGAACCGCAAGACAATTGCCACTCTGAAGCTAGACCACAAATCTGGACAGATGCGTGCAGAACACATCTCAGCATGTCCTGCCACACACGCTTCATGCTCACAGAACGTCCTGACGCCATTGCATGAGACAGGCTGACATCAGCACACACGTGCTATAGACCCGCCTGTTCCTATACGTGCATGTATTCGTTGTCAGGTCCCACAGTGTGTTACAGGTCTGCATGCCAAGCTCGGTAGACTGCACCTGAACGGAGACTTGAGCTGGTACTCACTCAGCAGCCCAGGCATCAGCTCGCACAGCGCCTTCAGTGCAGCAGCATTCTGGGCGTCCTGGATGCTGTCCCACACATCTTCAGACTCCAGCAGCTGCCACGTGCGTGTGCCCGCAGGCGGCTGCGGGCCGCTCTTCTTGCTCACCTTGGTCCGGGATTTCGGGAAGACGATGGTGCAGCCATACCGCGGGGGTTCCCCGGTGCGAGAGATCTTGTTGAAGCGGGGCGCAGGCCACGCAGGCTTGCTCTTGTGGCACAGCTGCTGTAGAACGGCCTTGGGAACCGCCACCTGTACCACCCACTGAAACGTGCCGCCCGTTTGGTGCTGTCGCATGCTGGTGGTGGTGCGTCAACCCTTCACCGGAGTTTGCCGCAACAGCATGCCTCGCGGGCACGCCTCACAAACCAAAATTGACGCAGCTTCAGGACCTGAATCAGGCCGTGGCACACGAGCAGCCGAATGCAAATCGTCCATGCAGCTTGTGCTAGATGCAGCGGCATGCGCCATTGGCTGGCTGTGCTCATGCATGCACTTACTGCTGCGTCGAAAGCGCTGCAGCAGGAGCTGCCAGGGTGTGCGACAGGCAGCAGTGGCAGGACGAGCGGATGCAGAACGCGGTTTATGCGGGCGCAGCCAGTGTGGGCACGTTGCAGCCTCGAAAGCTGGCTGGCTGGGCAGGAGTCAGGGCGCACCGGCAGCTCTGGCTGCACCTGCTTCGGCCTGGCTTTCGGTTTGAACACTCGCATGGGGACCTGCGGCAGGGCCCCCGCCGCTGCTGCGGCACTCGTCTTGGGCGGGGCTGCCTCCTCAGCCTCTGCCGCGTCGGGGGGGTCATCGTCCCTGCACTGCGCATGCGTCAAACAGACTGCGCGAGCAACCAGCACAGGGTACAGATGTCCACACAGCATAAACAAGCTAGTAAACGAATGCATCTATCTATGCGTGATACCCGGCTCGCGATGAGCATCGGCCTCACAAACAGAGGTCAGCACAGCTGCGCGAGCCGCCAAATGCCGACCGGAAGTCTCACAGCCGCAGCACACGCCACACGCCACGCGTGCGCAGGGCGACGCTGCATCGATTCCAGACGCAATAGCCCAGCCTCCATTCACTAAACTCACCACATCATCCAGAACGCATCTTGCGGGCAGTCCCACTCCACAGCACACATGGCTAAGCACAGCAGCGCGCACCACAGCATGTTTGCATTGAAGTCCTCACCGTCTTCACTCCGCACCGCCCCACCCCCTCCTGCAGTCCTCAAGTCTACCTCGCCGTCTACCGCCACTTCCCCCGCCCCTGCATTTGCATCTGCCGTTGCCCCAGTGTCGCCGCAGCCACCCGGCACAGCCGCACTCAGCCCCTGCTTCACGGCCGAGGCGCGCAGGCTCGCTGCAAGCACCGCGCGATCGCTCCCATCCGCCTCGACTAGCACATACTCATGATCCCACGAGTCCGGCGGATGCCGCTCCCGTGACAGCGACCCCCCCAGGCTCACGCCATTCCCATCCATCGACGGCCGCACCTCCGCCAGCACATACTCCTGCTCCAACCCCACCCGCTCCCCCGGCTCGGCAACCTCCCGCCCCGCTCCCCCGGTCACCCCCGCCCGCTCATCCACAACCGCCGCAGCGCACTCCGCGCCCCCGCGCCCATTCTGGCCGCTGCTGCCCTTGCTGCCGCCGTCCGTTGCGGGGAAATGCTCCGCAATGAGCTGGTGGATCATGGCCTCCTTGATGCCGAGTGCTGCAATCTCGAGCTTCACGTGCCGGATGACCTCCCCAGCCACGCCCTTCTGCTTCTTGTTGCCCGCCGCCTTCGCAGCCTTTGCAGAGTCCATCGCTTGCTTGAGCTCGCGCGCCAGCTGCAGCTGCCGCTCCTCTGCCGACAGCATGTTGAGCTGCGCGGCCCGCGCCCGCTCCGCCCTCCGCCGCTCCACCTGCGCACCCCTCACATGCTGGTTCAGCGCTGCAATCATCCAATCATGCCCCGTCCAGAGGCAAAAGGACCGATCCATCGTTCAATAAAGATTGAACAGCACAGACTACCAACTAATGGTAACTTCGCAGCACTCACGTGCTTGTCAGCAGCCACTGGGGTAACAAAAACATGACTGTCCTCAAAACTGTTGCACCGTTGCAATGCACCTCAGCAATGAATGCCCACCAATACTTAGTGCAAGCCGATGTAGGATGATCACATGCTCCGGCGTTGGCCATGGCATGGAATGCAGTCATACTTCAGGAGCACTGGCACCGCGAGTGTGCAACCACAAACATCTCCACACCCCCACACCCCAAGGGGCCCCGACACACCCACAATCTAGCAGCCCGTGCATGCATTGCGAACAGCACACCTCCCGGGGATCTCCCCAGAGCTCCCAGTCTTCAACATCCGACTCCCCACCGTCGCTGCCGCTCTCTGCCGCGCCGTCACTGGAGCCGGCATACTTGGCCAGGATGGCCGCCTTGTTGGCCTGCGCATGTTGAGCCTCCTCCTCCCGACGCCGGACCGCGGCCGCAGCGTTGCGCTCCGCCAGTGCCCGCAGCTCCCTCTGCTGCGCCTGCCGCTCCTGCTCTAGCTCCTCTGCTGTCTTCACGGGCGCGGGCCGGCTCGATGCCGCTTGCACTCTTGTGATAGCCTCAGCTCTATGCGAATGTGCTCCAGCTGCATGTGCACTGCCACAGATACCCGAAAGGCTGTATTGTGACGGCTATGTTGCGCTGTAGCATGAGACATTGCTTACATTGCAAACACAGCAGACAAGGTATTGCGGCACGTGCAAGCTGCATGGCACAGTTTGCCGGGTTTTCTGGTGGAGGAGCACCTGCGAATCGAGGTGGCAGGCGGTCAGGAGGGACATGCATGCAGAGCCAGTCCATAGCGGCATCCGCAGTCACCGGGTGCACGGCTGGCAGAGCAGCCTGGATGTCTGCCTGCTGGAATCCATGTCCAACGAGGAAGCTGTAGATCTGCTTGAGGTCATCGGCTGTTGCCTTGCCCGGCTGAGCTCCTGTGGGCGTCTCTATACTGTCCTGCACAAGTGACTCAACAGTACTTGCGTCTGCTTGTGCCTGGTGGGCATGGTGCTGACTGACTATGGTGCAGTCGGGACTGCTAGACCACGTCTTATGCCACAGCCCTAAATGTGTCCTCAGTGCAACACAAGGGAGCGTCCAGGCGACCAGAGAGCTCTTGTCTCACTGATATCTGCTTGGTGGACCGGATCGGCGCGCTTGGACACCACCGCATGGCGGCCTGGTGCCTCATGTCAGCACAGCCAGGCATGGTGTCAGGCGGACAATGACGTACCACAACCAGCTCTCGGATTTTCGACGCATGCTTCTGCGAGATACCTACTGTTCCACTTTTGACATTGCTTGCGGGCCCCGCTGGCTGGCTCGGCTGCCCCTTCTGCTTCGAGTTGCCCTTCTTTGCTCCCCCCTTCTTAGGCATGGCCAACACAGACTACTTACCTAGCCATAAACAAAACGAAGTGAACAAATTCAAGACAACGGAGCTAAGCAAAAGCGCGGACGACACCGCGATATTGATTGTTATACGTGCTGACCTGCAGGCGCAAGTGCCCCGACCTATACCGTGCACCCCGATCAATAAGGCGCGGAAGCTTTCCCTGACGAACCATTGCGCGTACGTATGTGATCTGTCAAGCTGATCGCAACATCGCGATCACTTGCACAACCGCTACATGAGGAACACATCGCGCGCTGTACGGCATGGGTGTGAGCACCGAAGCCACCTGCCGTTTGCATGTGCGCGCCCGACGTCTGAACGGCACCGGAAACGCTTGCCACACGAACGAATGTTAGCTGAGCCAACTCTTTTACGTGAGTTATAGTGTCCTCCTCTACATGCTCTACTGGCATGCGCTCCACTCGCCGCAAGTCGTGGACCTCAGTTCGCGAGCGCCGCGCAATGAACGACCTCCGCGCAGCCGCAATCAAACCTGCCGTACCAAGCTGGAAGGATCTGGCTGATCGTTATGCAGATGATGCCAGTGACTGCTCCGAAGGCAAGGGAGCCAATGTTGAGCCGCAAACGGTGGGCGATGAGTCTGACGACTGCTTCAGCAGCGAGGACGAACAAGATACTCTAGAAGCGACCGTGTGGGCGGAGGTTTATGCAGGTATTTTCAGCTTTCATTATGGCTGTTTGCGTGTGCTGAAGCAAATCTAGCGCCGTTTGTCTTGGTGCACATGTCATGGCAGAGCCCGTACACGAGCATGTACCAATGCAGAGGTGCGACTCTTGAATGTGCCCGTCACATATATCATCATCGCTGGGGTGGTTCATGTTTGTGATCGCCATGTGCCTGAAGTGCTCAGTGGCCGCGCTGAGCTGCAGCTCAATCACGCGACGGCCAAGGAATGAATCGGCAGCACCAGGCGAGGGCACGAGTGGAACCAAAGATGCATACGGTAAACCACAGAGTAATGTCTACATTGATGCCTCGGGATGATGGCCTGCATGGAGCTGCCGCTGCAGCGCAGATGTCATCGGCGGTGCGGAATGAGCTCCGGAAGGCGGAGGCAACCTCAAGTACATCCATTGTGCTTGTGAAAGATAAGAAGGTGTGATCATGCGCGTCCCTGCCAAACGATTTTTGTCTTGATCACACATGCTGTGTACGTGGCTCCATTGAGCATAGGTGCCGAAGTCCTGCTGAGTCGATCACAGAACCGGCAATCATGTGCTACAAGTCCACTGCTCGAACATGACAAACCACTTCTGTGTGTGCACCACCTGCTGGCCGACGTTCATACAAGCACTATATCTGAATTTGTGCTTACAGGATCGAGCGACAGTCGAGCAGGCTCTGGACCCTCGAACGCGTTTGGTGCTGTTCAAGCTCCTCAATCGTGGGCTTTTCACTGCTATCCATGGCTGCGTCAGCACGGGCAAAGAGGCAAACGTGTACTGTGCATCTGCCCCTGAAAGCTCCGAACTCGCTGTCAAGGTTTACAAAACCTCCATCCTCGTCTTCAAAGATCGCGACAGGTTTGTTGCACCTCAATTCTCGTGGTGCAACAGTGACAACATCTAAGCACTCCACGCTGCATCGCCTCACATAATGTTGAGCATCTCGCCTGGTGTTCACGAGCAGACTGTTTACAGCGAGCAACCAAAGCGGACAATCGCAGCTGGTGCAGAGAGCGAGCACATGCTTGCAGGTATGTCAGTGGTGACTACCGCTTCCGGAACGGCTACTGCCGGAGCAACCCCCGCAAGATGGTGAAGATGTGGGCGGAAAAGGAGTTCCGCAACCTGAACCGGCTGCAGCAGGCGGGCATCCCCAGCCCCAAGCCGGCGTTGCTGCGGCAGCACGTGCTGGTCATGGACTTCATCGGGACAGATGGCATAGCAGCCCCTCGGTTGAAGGTACAATCTGCACCGCTGTCACATCTGCCTGCTGCTTTGCTGTTCAGCTGCCAAGGGCCCAGTGCCAATGCTTGGTTGTGTTGTCTATGCCGTATTGCTCCAACTTGATGCTGTTTGGATGTTTCATTTTGCTGTCTAGCAGTCCACTCTGTTTTTTGCTGCGTGGTCATCACCCACCCATGCAGCCCTGGCAACGATGCCTGGGCATCCCCACAGGCATGTCCTGATATGCCGCCATGCACTTTTGGCAGCTGTTTCTGATTGCTGCAGAAATGCATCAGGGAGGATGCCTGCATGGTTCCCTGTGTTGAGCCAGGTCGGTTGGTGTGCCATGTGCAGCTCTTTGTTGCTTAGCTGTGTGAGTCAAACACGGACGCGGGATGTGAGTAGGACAGGATTATAGTGTCAGTGTGTCATGGCACTACACTGCCCGCAACGATGGGTGCAAGTTGACTGCGCAGCTTATACATATCTGCACGGTTGAAACATCACCCAACAGCAAGCAAGAACTTGCGTTGTTGTCACATGCCAGAGGCGTGATGTGCTGGTATGTAGACATTGCAAAGACATGGCGCACTTGCTGTACTCTTAAGCACTCATCATGGCTGCTTCGATGTGTTGAGCACTTTGACTGCTGTAAAGCAGATGATTTGGTGTTCATCCAGGTACAGCTAAACACTTGACTGCTGCAACCTCAGTCCATTTGTCGATGCACCTCTTGTGAAAATTAGCTTCAACATGCAGGACGCAAACCTGCCAGGGCCACTGATGCGTGAGTCCTACCATGAGCTTCTGCTTATTATCTGGCGCGTGTATAGAGTTGCGAAGCTCGTGCACGGAGACCTGTCAGAGTACAACATCTTGTACCATGAGAGGCAGGTCTACATCATCGACGTGTCCCAGTCGGTTGACTTAGATCACCCAAAGGCACTTGACTTTCTCCGAGAGGACTGCAAGCACGTGAATGACTTCTTCCGGAGAGCTGGCATCGCTGTTCTGTCTGTTCGGGAACTGTTCGACTGGGTGACAGACCCACTGGTGACAGAGGAGACACACGACAACGTGCTGGATTCGTTGCAGCAGGTATGTACAGCATGATGACGGTCTTGCTGTCCCAGGATGTGCATTGTGGCCTACACTGGAGCGGAAGGTAGCCCTGTACAGCCACTCCTGGCACACAGCACCACCACTGTCGCATACGTTCGCTCAGTGCTAGGCAGCCTTTCCCCACAGCGTTACCTGTCGCTGCTGACTCGCTCATATTAGCTCCTGTTACAACTAGGCGTGACCGTCATTGCTTGTTTATGTGGCTGTGGCAGACACAGCTAGGGATTTTGCAGGTGGCAATTTCAAGGCCAGAGGCAAGGACAGCTGAAGAAGAAGTTGATGAAGCAGTCTTTCATCAGGCATTCATTCCCCGAAAGCTGGACGAGGTTGAGCATTTCGAGAGGGACTCTGAGAGGCTGGTGCGAGGGGAGAGCAAGGATATCTTCTTCCAGACCCTCACAGGCATGGCGCATGATGGCACAGGGGCTGGAATGGTGCCCAAGGTGCTACTTCAGGCTAATGGAGGCCGTCCTGTCACAGCGGCATCGCCCGGTGTCGGCGCTAGTTTGTCAACAGTGGCTGAGGGGTGCACTCAACCCGCTGAAACTGGGCCGGAGGCAGAGAAGGCTGCACTGGGGACAACGGCTCCGCACATTGCAGAGATCGAGCAGGGTAGTGACACCGAGACTGGGTCTGAGAGTGGTAGTGATGAGGATGGGGAAGGGCATGTCTGGAAAGAACGGCCTGTATTGAGTGCTGAAGAGGCAAAACTGGCGCGGAAGGCCAACAAGAAAGCTGTCAAAGAAGAACATCGCGAGAAGCGGAAAACCAAGCTCCCGAAAAAATCAAAGAAACGAGCGGAAAAGAAGGGGAAGGTCAAGAAGTAGGATGCCAAGGTGTCAATCATGGCTGAGCCAGCTGTGAGACGTGCTTCTGTGTTTGCCTTTGAACTTCACCCTGTCAGCATACCCGTGTATTTGTCTATCGGCCTGCGATTGTAACAGGCAGCGTTTGTGGACGTACCCTTGAGTAGTGCCCAGCTCAAAGTGCATTGTACACTTTCTAACTGTTCAGGCGGAGGCAGTTGCGGAGGCAGTTGAGCTCAATTCATGCAAGCCATATTTTTTTACCGGGTAACTCTTGCCACGGATCGGCACAAACTGGGACCGCTGTGCCTGCGTACCTGAGCTACTCCTTATCAACCATATCACCCATCTCACCGTAATGTCAGCCTGCTACAGCAAATACCTGAGCATTACCCTGCCATTAAGCTCCAGCGAGCATGCACTATACATTACTTGGAAATATGATGCCATCATCATAAGGGGACGAGTGAGTGGCACGCTAGACACGAGGTTCGGCCGTGTAGCTCGACGGCCAGCCGATCAGCATGGGTGCGCTGTGGGCAACAACTGTCAATTCGTGGGGAACAACTGGCCAGTCCATGTACGGCATGGTTTTAATTGCCTGGCGATCGCATGATCGTGCTCATTGAACTGCTATAGAGTCCGCGCGCTGTTCATCAATGCATCCATGCAGTTTGTGGGTCGCGACGCTCGATGACCTCTTGTTCGTCGCCCCTGCTCCTGTGACAGGGCGCATATGCTATGCCCGAGCTCCCACCTGCCCACATGAGGCATGTACACGCAGGCTCCCAAAAGTTTGTCCTCCGCTGACGACTTCGACGCCGATTTAGAGGGCGTCGTGGGCCGGGCCAGGTCAGCATGGGGGTTCAAGTGCAATTCAGTGGTCCTCAGCAGGACAAATCGCACAAAATTCGTATATAGTAACAACTTAGCGTCTCAAATATGCTGAGATGCTTACAGCGTCATCGCGGTGTCCTTTACAGCCTGGACTGGCATCAACTATACAGCACTGGTTGCGTGTTCGGGGACTCGGGCTCTGTCAATGAGAAGGAGCGATATGACAACGCTACACGGCAACATAAGGAGATGTGGCTGCTTTCGCGTCGTAGCTGCGCAGTTGGTACCAGGCAGGACACGGTTGAGCCCGAGAAGGCCGTGTCAGCTGCGACCGAAGTCCTGCGCCAGATAGCAGTGCGCAAGCTGCGCACGCGACTAGAGGAGGAGTCGCAAAAGAGGCTCAGCATGCCTGTGCATGAAGTTTTGGCTTGGACACAGGATATTGTGAACGTGAACAATGCGGATTCGCGCGAAATACTGCGAGCGCTTCAAACTAGTGGAGCCATTCTGCAGCATGATCGACAAGTATTTCTCCGCCCACAGGAAGTAGCTGAAATAGTTTTACAAGCAATTCCGGATACAGAGGATGAAGCGGAGGTGTTGAGGCTACTCCTGACTGATTGCTGTGTGTAGTGCTTGCAGTCGTTGGTTGCATGTAGCTAGCCCGGTGCACACATTGATCAAAATCAACACCGACTTATTCATTTTCATGACGTATGTAAGAGTGGTGCAGAGGAAATGCAAAGAGATTGAAGGCCAATTGCTTCCCCTCCAGCAGGAGTTCGAGAAAAACATCGAAAGTAAGGCCAGGCTACGTAGCACGCTGCTCGCATATGCTGGATTAGGTTTGCTGGTCGCCCAGTTCGCATTTTTCGTCAGGTGTGCAGACCTTGATATGCACACCACCAGTAGTTGTGCCCGGGTAGTGCTGGCAACTGGCCTGGCTGACGAAAAATCACCATCCAGGATTGTGTATTGGGACTTGTCATGGGATGTAGTGGAGCCCTTGACGTTCTTCAATTCACAATTAACGGTGCGATTTCTGGGCACTAAACCTGTTCTGCAGTATGATGCTGTGTTTGACATCAGGCTTTCATGCTTGGCCATACCCGGTCAGCATTTGGATGGGTCAGGGTGGAGAGATGACAGACATCAGACAGGCGCACTGGCGTGGGTTCTATGACCTGCTGGAGTGATCGACGAAGTGCAGAGAGTATCGTGCATGCAGGCGATCTTGGCATACACATATTTCTTGGTGTATCGGCATGATTTCACAGCTGAAACACACTACAAGGCAGTCATTGGAAAGGAAAAGTCAAAACTCATACAGAAGCACCGCTTCGACTATGAGCGATATCACCTGCTTCAGCAGGATTTGAACAGGTGGAAGAACTTTGCAAAGACCATAACGCGCCGCTAGTCGATTTCTCTGGCCATACACATGCGAGCTCCGGTGGACATGCGAGCTCCTTGGGTGTCAGCTGTTACCGTCAGCATGCCGCTAGCTGAGTTCTGCAAAATCATGCCCCAGCTCACCAAAGCTGTAACAGGCGGTGCTGGCATGGTTACGCATGTTGCTGGCATTGCCAGTTGCCAGATTGGCATGCAGTTCTTGCTAATAGGTTGTGCAAATGAGTCTGGCGTGCAGACAGTGCGCATCGCTTGCATGCTGGCCCATCACTACCGTTGATCCTTCACTACTCGCTTCGGGCGGCCAGATGCCTGGCATCTGCTGTGAATTTAAAGATCACTCACGTGCAGAGCTCTGGTTGTCTGTGCATGTTTGACAACCGATGCCACAAGAGTCAGAGCCATGCGTTGTGATACAGTGCACAGCTACGTAGTCATGTCCTACCAGCTGGTTGTGGTGCTCTTTGTACCTTCCGCGTGCCAGAATTCAACTTTGGGCCAAAATTGGTTCACCGCCATGGCTACTGGTGCCCATATGCTGCACAACGCCTCAGTGACTGGGACACGCAATGGACAAGTGGCATGTGCAGCAGCGACTTTCAATGTCAGGATTCGTTATTATATTTTTATTGTTCAGCTCATCAGTCTGAGCCGCGTGCATCTGTAGACGCAAAGTCAGCCTGCTGCCAAAATGTGACCCACGTAGACTCACGCGGACCCATGCCACGCAATCCTGCTCCATAGGGCGCTGAAAAACCATAGATTATCGACGGAAGGCTGTTATGGGGCCTTCAGTTATGGCGTACCTTTGGGATGGGCCATCGTGCCTTCGTAGATGATGCGTGTTACGACAGAAGTGGAACAGGCATGGTCGGAGGATCCGGAAAGTTTTCAGGATCCATCCGAGTTCCCCGGTAACTATTGCAGGCACGTATATGATAATGGACAGTCGGAGAGATCTCGAATTTACTATTTGGATCATGCCGGGGCCACGATGTTCAGCTCGGAGCAGATGCAAGATGTAGTCAACTCGATCTCTGAGCTGCAATTGAACCCCCACACGTGCGCGCTTACTCAAGCCTGCCACGGCAGTGTTTGATCGTGACTATGTTGACTAACACCGAGGTTGCAGATCTGTTGAGACTGGGACGGATAGCTCTCAGCAGGCGAGGCAGCTGGTTCTAGGCTTCCTGAACGCTCCGCCTGGAAAGTACGATGTCATCTTCACCTCAGGAGCAACACCTTCATTGAGACTGCTGGCCGAGAGCTTCGACTGGCATGGATCGCAGTTCTTATACACATCTGCTAATCACACGTGCGCCCCTATTGCAGGCGCAAGCTCTTCACCAGGCTGCTCACCCCCACATCAGTCTTCATGAATCGGGTCACAGGTAGCCCTGATGAGAAACTGGCCAACACCAGCATGCCAGGTGACTCACTTATGGCACGAGCCCATGATGTCAACCTGTCGACTGCCTGGCATGCCTGCACACACACCACCAGTGCTGCAGGTCAGTGCTCGCAATGCGGGAGGTCGTGCATGCACAAGGCGGAACCGTGGGTGCAGTCCGAGTCTCCCCGACCATCACGGGGTGTAAATCACACAGCAAGCTCAGGACAGTGCAACCAGCCTGCACTAAACCGGCCAATCAGCTGCACGAACACGTGCCGAGCAGGTGCACACTTGCACTGGAGAGCGCCTCATCCGCACGGCCAGTGCAGGCCACCCAGCAGCAGCAGCAGCCCGCCTGTGTGATGCAGCCACCGCTGCAAGCTGCGACGTCAGCCTCACACAGCAGAGTCACCGTCGTGGCTCTCCCAGCCGAGTGCAACCTGACCGGCCTCCGCTGTTCCGATTCGACACTACACGCGCTCTGTCATGGCGAGTGCCTCCTCACCGCACCAGATGGCACCGAGCAGGTGCCGCCCTTAGTCGCATTCTCAGTGCCTGGGCCATATTCTACCTGGCCCATACACGCTGATCCGTTTCAAGCCTCGCCTGCCCAAATCACCCCAAACGCTGAACACCGACCGCCACCCTGCCTGATTGTCTATCACGCGGCAATCTCTCGTGGCAGTTGCCCAACTGCGTGCGACGCTGCGTGCAACCAGACTGAGCCTGTCGTGGCCATCACCTGGCGCTACTGAGCTGCCGCGCCCTCACGCGTTTCGGTGTCTGGTCACAGCAGACCCATCTCCTGCCAATTCACGCTGGAGGCATCACAGAGCTGCTGGCACTGCTGCAGGCGCTGGCGCAGCCGCTGGTGCTGCTGGACGCAGCCAAGGCCTGCCAGACGGCGCCCCCGGACCTCTCCCGCCACCCAGTCCACTTCCTCGCACTCTCCTTCTACAAGCTCTTTGGCTACCCTACCGGCCTCGGGGCCCTCGTCGTCCGCAGAGACACCTGCCACCACCTCCACCCACGCTTCCTCGGCGGCGGCACCGTCGCGCACGCTCTCCCCCGCACCTGGCCGAGCGCGACAGTGCCGCGGCCGTTCCCGGCACCGTTTGAGCCAGGCACCCCCCACTTCCTGGGTCTCCGCGCGCTGCCTGCTGGCTTTGCAGCATGGCGGAAGCATGCGCGGGACCGCCGCGGGGCACAGCACGCATGCGCGCTCGCAGCACAGCTTGCGCGCGAGCTGTCCGCGCTTCAGCATGGAAACGGCAAGCCGCTGTGCACTGTGCTGGGCTGGCCACACGTGCGCGGCGCAGGTGCAGGTATGCTGAGGCAGCACGTACCGAAAGATCAGTCCAACACTCGGAACGGCACCAGTGGCAGCACAATGGCGTCGCCTGACAGTGCGTGGACGCTGGGTATTGGGGAGGATGTACAGCACGCTGTGCATGGGCCGGTCGTGTCGTTCGTAGCGTGGGATGCGGCGGGCGCGCCGATCAGTAGCCACAGCGTGCGCGACATGCTCGCCGCAGCACGCATCATCGTCCGCGCCGGCTGCTGCTGCAATCCCGGTGCATGCGCTGCGGTGCTGGGGCTGACCGATGGCGATGTCCTCCGGAACATTCAGGAAGGCTGGTCGTGCGGCGGGGATGTGGGGGTGGTCGGCGGCCGGCACACAGGGGTGGTGCGGGTGAGCCTGGGCACGATGTCGACAGCCGCAGACATGCATGCGCTGCTGGCTGCGCTGCGTGAGAGCATTCTCGAACTGGGCCGTAGCAGCAGCATCGGCACGAGCGATGCCTGCTGCGACACGGATGACTCCTCTTGCACAGGCACTGAGAAGAATGGGTTTGCCGACAGAGGTAGCATAGAAGCACAGGCGATGCCGGGCCTCTGCTTGACGGACACAGCATGCCATGCAGTCGAGAACTGCGCCGAGCTTGCAAACGGCAGGTGCAGATGCCCATCCAGTCGAGGTGCAGAAGTGGCGGACGTGTCGGCACAACCCGGGTTCTGGGGCGAAGGGCAGTCCGCGCGAATTTGCAGTGACGTGACATGTGCTGCCGCTTGTGCTGGGGGCAACACGCGCAGCACATGCAGCAACATGCCAGCCGACGGGGACACAGGCGATAGTGATGGGCGGGAGGGCGCCGTCGGGGTGGCAGCGGAGCAGGCCGGGCGAGGCGGGGTGGTGAGAGTAGCCGCGCTTTGGGTGTACCCTGTCAAGAGCATGCGGGGCCAGCAGGTGCTGTGCTGGCCGGTGGGGGCTGCGGGAATGCTGATGGACAGGGCGTGGGCGCTGACGGATCGGGCAGGGCGTGTGCTGAGCTGTGCGCACTACCCACGACTGCTGCTAATGTCAGCCATGGTCGACCTCAGCGCACGCACGCTCAAACTCACGTGGCGTGGGGGCGATGCAGGCCGTGACCGTGCAACTGCTGTGCAAGGCGATGGCCTGGTGGCCAAGAATGGAGTAGCGAGTCAGGATGCCGTTTTGATTGCATGGCCAGCATGCATGTGTCAGGACTGGGGCAGCAGGGATATGGGGGGCGCGGTGCAGCGCTGCTGTGAGCAGTACGCAGTGAAGGGGTGGGAGGCGGGGCGTGGAGGCGAGGCGTGCGGCCCGAGCGTCAACGTTCATGCATGGGTGTCCAAGAGGCTGGGCATGGACGCGTTTGTCATGCACCAGTGCCGTGCTGAGGAGACCCAGGATCGGCAGACGGTGTCAGCCCAGGCCGCCTGCCGCAGCAGCAGCGAAGGCGGCGCTCCAGCTGGCTGTCAGTTGCGCTCCCAGCTGCCGGTGGACGGTGTAGCACCCAGTGATTCCACCAGATGCAGCGGCAGTGTCCGCCAAAGCGACCACAAACAGCATGCATGTCGCCAGCAGCCACCCGTGCAGAGCGCCAAGCTTGAGGTGATCGCTGGCAGGCCTGTACTGGGGCAGGTCGCCGTTGGCATGGCGTGTCGATGCGTGCATGAGGGTGCCGCGGAGCTGCCGCCCTCGCAGGCAGCAACAATGCATGGCGCCTGTGCATCAGCAGGCACAGGTGGCTCAGACGCTAGCGGCTCGCCTGCTCTGCAGCTGCGGCCCCGCCAGGGTCAGGCACACGGCGGGGGCGTGCGTGCGGCCCGGTCGCTCGCCAACAAGGGGCCGCTGCTGGTGGCAAGCCTCGCGAGCGTGCAGCGAGCAGCAGGGCTGCTGGCGGAGTGCGATGACGGTGCAGCACACGCGGCTGGCGCGGCACAGCACGCTGCAGCGGCGCCTGCCGTCTGGGGGGGTTGCTCACCGGCGGCTGCACAGCAGCCGGCCGAGACCCGGCAGCTCGGGACCCGCCGCGATGCCGAGACGGGTGCTGCGGGGCAGTGTGGGGCTTGCAATGGGAGAGACCAGGTCACAGCACACAGGAGCCACAGTAGCGTCTTTATGGGTGTGTGTCAGGCTGATGATGGTGCCCCAAAATGTAGAGGGCATGGTAGAAGCAGCGGCGGCGCCCGGGCGGACATCAGTGACGCTGAGCAGCGCGTGATGCAGCGGTTTCGAGTGAATGTTGTGATTGATGCTGGAGGCGGCGCAGGCGCAGAAGAGAGCTGGGCTGAAGTGCGTATGGGGGATGCTTGTGATGCCAGCTCCGCTGCACAGCGGGGGTGTGCTGCTGGTGGGGGGATGGAGCCATGTGTGGACGGCGGGCGTCGCGGGCCAGGGGGGCTTGTGTTGTCTGCGACGAGCAAAGCGGAGCGATGCGGAGCCATCAACGTTGACAACGCAGGTGTCAAGCGATGGAGAAAGGGTGGCCTGCTGGGGGCTTTGAGACGAGCTGGCGGCCGCACAGCACCAGTGACGTGGGGAGTGTACGCTACTGTGAACGAGGGTGCAGGTCCTGAGCGTCCTGATTGCATACACGAGTTCTGTGCCAAGCGGTAATGCTATATGTACACACTGAGCAACGCAGGAACAGCGACCAACGCGTTCTGGGTGTGCACAGGATCGGACTGCGGATGAGCAGCAGAGCATTCATCTGTACGTTTGCATGGACGTACTGTCATTCAAGAGCCACACAGCTGCATGTCCGGCCTTGCACATTAGCATTAAACTTGTAATTCATACCATACCTGCACGCCGTTCACTGCACACCGTTCAGCAACGTTCATTGCATTGCCCCGACACTGCACCGCTCCCTCATGCTGCCACGAGCTGTCTGCCGTGGCGGCGAAAGTCGAGCAGCACCACCACAGCATGACTGCATCGCCCTATGCTGCACTCCACTCCCACTCGGCCCTACGTGCGCCGCTCAGCCACGCAGAGCAGTCGGCCCCCACAGCCGCAGGAGGTTGTCGCACGGGACAATGTTCTTCCCATTCCAGCTAAAAGGGACCTCATACTCGTGCCTCCGAGGTTGCCCCGCCCCTGTCATGGTCGCGAGCAAGCAATACGTCGCACAACGTCTGCATGCATGTGGCGACCGTGCCATCTTACCACGCACAAACTCAGCTCGTCCTCGCCCCTGCGGCTGTGCAGCAAGCACCAGAAGCAGCCACTAGCTCATCGCTGACACCAGAAACAGAGTTAGCACGCTACACAATCATACCATCAATACGTTATTCCGAACACCGCATGACTCCTGGCACGGGATCCCTCAAGGCCACTGCCCCTTGATTGCGTGGACGGGCAACTGCACAGCTACACAGCTTGTTTGATTGACTCACAGACCTGATGGATACACTGCTCGCAGCCTGCTCGCCTGTCCAGTTACGACGGCTGCAAGGTCACACCGGACACCCCTGCTACAGCAGCACAGCACAGCATATCACAGAGGTGCTGCTAAACCCCCTATTGCCTCCTTTCTATCGCCTGCTAGCCTCGCTGCACATACACTGGCTCCAAGATGGTGAGCCAGCTCATGTCGTTCGCCGCGGGCGCGGAGACCTTGCTTAGCTTGGCCCCATTGCCCTCCGCCGCCCCATTGCCCCCCGCCCCTGATGTGGTGGCTGCCGCCACTGAGGCGGGGGCGGCCGCCGCTGAGGGGGGGGATTCCGGCGTGGCCTGAGCGGCGCCGCCGCTGCTGTTGCTGTCCGGCACGTCGTGCCGCGACCTGCCCCCAGGCCGGCTGAACTGCGCCATGCCGGCCGCAGAGGTGCTGCTGCCTGCCGCTGCGGATTCCCGGCCTGCGCTGTTGCTGCCGCTGGCTTGGCTGTAGCTGCCAGCCACTCCAACGCCTGCACTCGGCGTGGTCCATGGATCTTGACTTGCTGCACACAGTGCACACTGTGTTTCATCGAGTGCACACTGTGTTTCATCGAGTGCATGCGGACACACACTCGAGCTAGCATCGCCGGGCGGCTGTAACGAGGCTGCGACGGCTCCCGTATGCAGGGCCATGCATCCGCTCACCACAGATCAGCAGTGTTTCTGGTGCCCCCAGGCTGTGTACGGTCACCTCGCTGATGATTCCGACCCCAGTCTCAGGTGCGCCGAGTGGCAATAGAGCATACATGGGCAACACACATCTGACAGAATGTCCAGAGACTCGTGGCTGCATACAGCAGTTGAGCTGGTACGAGCAGGGATCTCCTGCTCGAGTACGGGGCTCACCTGTAGGCATGGCTGCGTTATTGGCAGCCTGTGGACCGGAAGGCGTGGAAGCGCTGGGGGCGGACGCCGCATCGCCGCCGCTACCTCTTGCGAGCTGCCGCTTCAGGAAGGTGGTGATGATGTGTGCCAGGAATCCCAGCGGGGGCAGCACAGCGCACAGCAGCACGGAGTGCACCGTGTTGACGCCCCGCACAAGGCCTGCAGATGTGAGGGCTCGGTCAACGCGTTGCAACGGGCCGAGGGCTGGATCATCATGCATGCGTGGCTCGTAGGCGACAGCATCTGCCAAGATTCAGTGTCAATGACACGATAATCATGCAGACACGGCCAGTCGGCTCGCCACGCGTGCATTGTTCCGCACCTACAGCCACGAGTGCAGATAGGCTCACAAACAGTATGCGATACCCTCCGCCAGCATGCTGTCTGTTGCAAACGATTGCAGCCAAAATGGCAGGGTTTCATGCACCATGATGTCAGGCATCACCGTTTACTCATGCGGGAATGTGTTATTCTGGATAAGTACCAGATCTACCAGCTCTTGCTTACACAGGGGTTGCATGCATGGGTACATCGGCAGAAACCGCGGGTGGCAGGGAGAGCGGTGGCGACAGTGAATTGCTCAAGGCATCACAGTGGCCGGCGAGCACCATCAAGCCAGATCCACCGTGCGCAGAATAACGCAATGAACTGAAGGTGCGCCCATGCCGAGACAGACGCAATCGGCGCTGAGAGCAGCTTGCCGACTGCCTCAATATTCGGCAGGAACTGCATCTTGGGCCGTCCCGCAAGGGCGGCTTTGGTGCCTTCAACAAGGTCCCCCGGCAGAAGCGTGGACAGCGTGTCTGGCGTCCAGGATGCAGCCAGCAGAACGCCATATAGCACAGCCAATGGGATCAGAGACTTGGCTCCGCTCAGCAGCCGCTCGGTGAGTGCTGCGCGAGGGGCAAACGCCATCTGCAATGGCCAGAGGCAGTGACAGTCGGGAGCGCTTGACACGGAGCAGCACTGGTGCCTAACTGGTGTGTGCTCAATCTGCCACCGTGCTCTGCAGATCTCAGGCCAGGCGCTGAATAAACCCTCGTGCTGGTGCGCACTGTGCTGTCATGTGTTTGATCAAAGGCTTCATCGTTGTCTCGACTCTGCCACCATGACCAGCTGTTATGATGCAGCAGTTGGGCCAGCAGTTGGGCCCACCACCTGCTGCACTTGCTGCTGAAGGGGCTGAACAGGTGGTTCAGATCCAGCAACATCTCATTAATTCTCATCGCTGTTTGCCGGGGCAAGGGCAGCTTGTGCGTAAGAGAGTGACGTGCATGTTGCAACAACCAATGTGCAATGTTCTCAGGACGCATCCTGCGAGGGAGGCCAATGACAAGGGCATAAGCTGCGCACACGTGACATGCACACCAAACCAAAATACTGGACCAAGAATGAAGATGCCGTACCAGGAAATAGAAAGGCCAAGGGTACACCGTGATGACAGCGTGCACCACGTTCAGGTGCCCATGGAGGAAGGACGAAAGCGCTGGAAACACCGTCAACGTACGCAACACTTGCGAGCGTGCACCAGCATCCTGATTCCCTCTTGTCCTGGCATCTGCGTGGAGTGGATGACAAGCGTCGGTGCACTTGTTCCGGACCGATGCTGTCATCAAACCCGGCAGTGCACCCCTGCTCGCGGAAGGCAGCTTGAAGGCAAAGGCGCTTTGACCTCCACAGGTCTTATGTACAGGCACGTTGGTCGTTGCAAAGGCATACGTGCATCCATCGCCCTATCCACCTCAATTTCCCGTTTGTAACACCGTCCACTGCAAGGCAGCCTAGGAAAGCCCGATCACAGTGGCGCACATACCACAATTATACACGCACTGACTCTTGCATAATACAAGTCTGCAAAATTGTCGGTGTGTGTAGGTGCAGCACCAATTGCTGGGCACCGCGGGCAGTGCTGCGCTGCTTGTCAGCGACACTGTTTTGCGCACCTTGGCGATCTCCAAAGCCCGGCAGGTCGTATGTGGCTCCATACCGTAGGTTGTCTCGTCTGGCTCGACAGTCGTGTGCACGCTTGCGTCCCCATCCTGCCGCAGCCTGGGGCAAGCGAGGTCGAGCCGGACTATTGCAAGGGAGCCAAACGAACCTTCCCACACGTCACCAGCGCAGGTGCAGCCAATTTCATGTATCATCAGTATCATGGTTGCCAACTCAAGCGATTCAATTCCGATTGCGCGCAGATTCGTCGGGCCGTGCTTGCGGGCGGACTGTAAGATATCGAGACTTGGCCTCTTGGAACAATCGACACTGGAGATATATACGCGAGCCGGTGAACTTCACTACTCAGTGAATATGGCCAAGGGTGGATGTCTCCGGCACCACACGACCGACGGAATGTGTGACGGGACACATCTTCATGGGGAACTGGACGTGCAAAGCGCTGTGACCATGTGCAGAATGAGTGAGCCGCACCACAGCTGTTTCACACAGCCTTCAGCGGGAGCCAATGAGGCCCCCTTTGCCCTGGCTGGGCATCGCACTTTCATGCATATGTGCACCATAAGCGTTTCTACACTCTGTGCAAGTCTGGCACCTCTGCGGCTTCTCGAAGTGATATCTCAACAAGGGTTTTGGTCGACTCCAAAGAAAGCGGTTTACGAAACCGCAAGCACGGCACGCGGCATTGCAATAGCTACCCGGCATGCTGCAACGGACTGCAGTTGCAGAAACTCACAGGAAACTACACCTCTCAGGGCACGCACCCAGTACCCACTTGCGATCGATATCGCGACTCGCGTCGATGGGATCCCCCTTTCAAGATGCATATGACGAGACTATCAGCTGAATCAAGCTGCTTCGCTTGTTGTAACACACACAGTCACAGTGTCAGATTGTCTGAACAGATGCCGCACAGTCCCAAATTCAGATTGTTTTTCAAACACACTGTCATAGTGTTTCATTGTGTCATATAATAATGGATCCGGGCAGATACAACGTGATGAAGCTGTTGCCATCCAAGCTTGGCCAAGATCACCCTTGAAGACGTGTGCATGTTCTATAGCATGGCGTATCGTGAGGAGTTGATGGTCACCAGCAGTTGATAGTCAACGCATCTGATCCGCTGGCGCATGCGCTTACCCGTGAAGAATTCCAGCAAATGGTCACGTTCTTGCGTGAGGACGCAGCAGATCATGGTCCCATGAGAATCCAGATGTCAGCAGCCGCGGTAACCCAGCATGCCTGGCGTGCCTCACACAGCTCAGACTGATTCCAAGACCAATTGTCGGTGGACCGGGAATGCATGATCTGGTAACTCTGGCATGCCCCGCATCCGGGTGACTCGTGTTGCGCCTTGCTGGTTGTTCGTTTCTTTGGAGTGCAGCACACCGATCCGCTGCCACTATGCCATACCACCGCATCACCGCAATTTGTCTGTGCTTAATACATGATGGATCGGTGGTCTGCTTGAGCGTCGCTGCACATGTGGCAGCTACGGCGCCAGGTTTTGCCAACACAGCACTGTTGCTGAATCATGCGCTGGGCGGACTCCTGCAAGCTGTTGTTTTCTTGCAGCTGTCAAAAACTGGATCCGTGCTAATCTGGGGGCAACCGATTCCATGCTATCAGAAGAGTGCAGGCACATGGTGGACTCACAAGTCTTCGCAAAGGATACCTGCGATCAGCGTGGCCATGCGCACAAGGTGCACCTGGCAGGCGCCCAGCGACGCGCGCAAGCGCAGGAAGCAGACCTGTACGGACAAGGCGAGGCGGAACAGTGCACTGACCATTTGCTTCATCTCTATGCTGCACTGCCAGTGGTGCAGCTCTCTCGCGGCGAAGCCCTCTGAGCCGAGCAGGGTGCGGGCCGCGCACGCCATCGCACATGCGGCAGATGCTGAGCGCGGCCGTGGCAGCAGCGACCTCCTCGGCGCCGCTGTTGTGGACCCCGCACTTGCCAAAGCTTGCCGTCAGGCCGATGCTCTGAGTGTCAGTCAGGCATAGGTGCTCGAACGCAGCGCCAGACGGTGCGAGCGTGTGGGCGAGATTGGCGTCGTCCAGAAACCCGAGGAGCGGCGCTGCCGCCAGTTGCCCTGCAAACCTGGCGAGGGCGGGGCACTACCACCCATGGGGGCGCGAGCGGTGTTTAATACACGGATATCAACGCAGGAGCCCAGCCGCGAGGGCAATAACAACCCCTAACTTCTACACACTAACCCCTAGCCCTCAACCTTGCTTGCAGTGACAAAAACACACAGCCTTCAACAGAACCCCAGCAAGCGGTCGGCAGCAACATGCAAGGATGCGTCAGCCACACTGCACGGCCACAACCGCACACCAGCGCACACCACCACCATGACTCACACGCCAATGCCATGCACGCCAGCCAGCCACACCGTGCACCACCACCGACCACCAGCACACAGCAGCCACGTCCGCATGCAATCCATCCGCACCCAGCCCCACCCGCGGACACTGGTGCTGGCCGCACCGCACGCACCCCCACCTGCAAACTCACATGCCAGCTCCAACATCCCCCATGCGAGCCCGGGTCGCAGGGAGCACCGGCTCCCGGACGGCGGCCCAGCAGATACAGCCCCGACCGCCGCAGCTGCGTCGACAAACCACACCGCAGTGCGGCAATGGTGAATTGGCGCCGCTGGGCGGCTGGCCGGGCATGCGTGCGACTTGGGTATGGCTCATGACCGCGCATGCATGCGGCCTGGCAGGGTCCCCAGCGCGCGCTGGCTTGCTGCGTGCATGGTTTTACACGGAGATGAACGCAGGAGCCCAGCAGCGAGGGCAACAGCAAGTAAGAAAGCAACCGAATCCCAGCAAGCGGCCGGCAGCAAGCAGCTCGCAAGGTTCTGGCGCACTGCGACAAGGGCACAGCAGCGCACACCACTACGCCATCCACGCCACACCCAAGCACGCCACCCGGCCTCTCTTGATGCGCCACCGCCACCCAGCACACACCCATGGCCACACCCAACCTGGCCTCAGCCTACCCCACCCACAGACACAAGGATCAGCAGCACTGCACCCAGTTCCACCCGAGAGCGCGCATGCCAGCCCCAACATTCCCTATGCGAGCACAGGGATGCGCCCGCCCCTGGCGCAGGAAACTCTGTCCCCCGGTCAGGGGCCCAGCAGATGCGCCAGACCAAGAAATCGCCGCTTGCCCGGCTGGCCACACGGCCGCGCTCGCGGTAGCCTACGGCTGACCGCGGGGAAGCGGAGGCATGCATGGTGTGAAGTGCAGGCGCATGCGTACGCATGCGTTGACGGCATGTAGCATCGCGCATGCTAGCATCGCTCGAGAAAGGGCATGCTGGTCAGCCGAAGAATGATCACCGAAGCAAGGGGTGCTCTCTGATAATGCTGTACCTGGGCATGCTCAAACTAGACTTTGATATGTACGGCAAGCCCGGTGGCAGTGCCGGTATTGACTCACAATGCCGCACGTTGACGTTCAGATGCTGTCTACCGTATTCGCAGTGTTGGGAAGTGTGATAGCCTTCGTCATCATTTACCTCACAAGTGAGAGCTTGATACGGCAATGGAAGTTGAGACAGCTGCCCCGAGTTCCGGGCGGAATGTCGCTGCTAAGGCAGCTGCCAGCGATGGCACTGCACCCTCTTCCGTGGGACTACATGGCATCGTGGATCGACAATACCAAATATAATATCATGTTCTGGGGTCTGCCGTTTCAAGACTTTGTGATCGTTCGCGGTGGTGAGGCAATGAAGCAAGTCCTGCAAACGCGGTTCAAGGACTGGCACAAAGAAATGTCCCTCTCATTCCACCCGTTCCTATGCATTTTCGGAACTGGGCTTGTGACTAGCGAAGGTCCTTTGTGGCAGAAGCAGCGGAAGACAATGACTCCAGCGTTCAAAGGCGATATACTGCAAGATGTCATTGGCATCGGTCAACGGGCCGTGCAGCGCCTCATGACCAAGATAGACGACATCGCAGGCACTGGCCGGTCAATAGAGATTGAAGAGGAATTTCGTCTGCTGACTCTCCAGGTGGGACCACTGTTCAGCTTGATGTGCAGAGTTGGCATGATGCTACAAGATGCTTCGGCCACAACTACTGTCTAACGACAGCTGCCAGATTTGCACAGGTGATAACGGAGGCGATCATGAGTTTGCCTTACCAGGAGTCTGACCGCGTATTCCCAAAGCTGTATCTGCCGATCATGGAGGAATGCCACCTACGTGTGCTACAGCGATGGCGGGAGTATCTTCCGATCCTGCCAAGTTGGTGGTCACATAGATCACGCATCAGGCAGCTCGATGCATTCGTCATCGGTCTGCTAAGAACTCACCGGCAGCAAATAGAGACCAGGTGCGCCTGCACCCAACCAGCTGCACATTCCCCCGAGCCGACCGCTCCACATGCATGACACACGCAAACGCTCTTCTTCCCTCTCAGCAGCAGATATGCAGTGCCTGCCCTACACTGGATCTCCTGTCACGCCCTGGCAATAGGGCATGCAATCGCCCAGCCATGCCCCTGCGCCCCATGCCACATCTGATCAGGAACGTCTCAGAGGGCGGGACGCATGCCCCACCGCAGCCTGCCTGCCCCTGGCCGCTATCACAGCCGCTCTTCTGTGCAGCCGGCCGACCCACATCCCACGGCCCACAGCCGTCATGCAATCTCCCGTGTTGAGGAACACTCCCTCCCGGCCGACTCCCCTGCCGCATGGTTTCACAACGTACCCTCACGACCCTGTCACCTTGTCAGTTCCCACTCAGCCACAACAGCACGCCACGCCGGCTCAGACCGCACGCATACCCATCCATCACTCACGCTCCAACCCGAAGCCTGTTCAGCACCACGGCCAGCACAGGATCAGCACCAAGGCCCGCACAGGTTCAGCACCACGGCCCGCACAGGATCAGACAGGATGCCGCCAACCGCACAGCGTCCGCTGCGCATGCAGGGCTGCCAGCAGCGACACCCTCGAGGCGCAGGACATGCTGGATGCGATTCTGCTCGGCAAGCGCGCCGCCGGCGAGGCCTGGAGCGCTGACCTTGAGAAGCAGCTCTGCTACGAGCTCAAGACGTTCCTGCTCGCCGGCCACGAGACGAGCGCCTCGATGCTCACGCTCACCCTCCTGGAGGTCCTGCACAACCCAGCGCACTCCCAGCGCATACTGGCCGAGGCTGAGGCGGTGCTCGGGCCGCCAGGCTCCCAGAGGGTGCGCCCTTTGCCTGCTTGTGATCCTTCGTTCCTGTGTTTCCACGAGGCATGCATTGTGGCTCTCTGTCACATAGCGGCGCTAGGGCGTGCCCTATATCTCTTGCCTGCATGATTCTGCCCGATCCTCCATTTGCAGCTGCCTATAGGCAAGCCGATCTACCAGCTGAACCCATGTCGTGGATCGGGCCGGTCACAGCTGCTTTGCTGGTGTGTCTCGACTGTCCGTGGCTGCGCCGGGCAGGGTAATGACCAGGCGCTGTGTGAGGCTTGGGTGCGGTCGCATAGCATGTGTCTGGTCCCAGCATCGACCGTCTGCACACTCAAACAACTCTGGAATCTCCCACAGACAGGCAGCCTGGCGCATTTGCAGTACAGCTGTATTTGCAGTACAGCCGCTGAACCACAGTTTCAATACAGCTAAAGTAGAGCAGCACACCAGGCTGACTAGGCACAGCCAGCCTGGTAAATGTCCAGCTGTACTGCGCAATAAGCAGCCACAGCGACAAGCAGGAGGCAAGAGTGATGAACAGGCGACACAAAGGACCAGTGCTGCAGGGGGTCATGCTCACACGACCGCCAGCGATTTGGGACTGCAGGCGGACCCTTGAGACCTGCCATGCCATGCCGCTGCAGTGTGACACTGCTGTGTGTTAAAGCCGTATGCAATTGTGCAGGAGCCAACAGCAGCAGAGGCGGAGGAGGGGATGCAGTACACGCGGGCCTGCCTGCAGGAGGCGCTGCGCAAGTACAGCATCGTGCCGCTGCTGGTGCGCGTCGCCGTGCGTGACACGGAACTCCTGGGCCACAACATCCCCGCCGGCACCAAGTGCTCCCTCATGGTGTCGTCGACCCACAAGCTCTGGCAGGAGCCGCAGGAGTTCCGGCCGGAGCGGTTCCTGCCTGGCGGCGAGTTTGAGCAGTTCCCGGAGGAGACCCGCAGGTGCGCTGCTGCCACTGAGGCCACACGAGCGCTCACGGGCGCCGGTCGTGGCTCTGACATCCGTTCACCACATGCACTGGTCTTGTCAGTGGGAGGCGAGTTGTACCCCGTGCACAGCCTTCTCAGTTCTGCAGTTGTAGCCAGCGGGGGGAGCTCGCGAATCGAGCTGACTGCTGGAAAGTCATCGATTATGGTCACGGATTGGTGGGTTTGTGGCGGTGATAACAGGTGACGCAGCGGGGCTGATCAGCCCTTGTGCCGGTGCAGGTTTATGTACGTGCCGTTCGGTCAGGGGCCGCGGGTATGTATTGGGCAGCACTTTTCGCTGATGGAGTCGCGGGTCGTGCTTGCGACGCTGCTGCAGCACTTTGACATGCAGCTGCAGCGGCCGTATGAGATCAAGTGGCGGGCCAACATCCTGCCATCGCAGCCGGAGGGCGGGGTGCCCGTCACCGCCGACCGCCGCAGCTGACCCGGGCCGCACAGCGGTCGACGCACCAGCCGCAAGGGCGAATCCAAGCAAGGTCGGCCGCCGTGGACATGTACACTCAGGTCAGAGAGCCATCCAGTCGGAGGTGATAGTTCCGGTCCAGCGTGGGCCAGATGGAAACCATAGACAGCCGCAGACGACCGCAGGCGGCAGTCATGCTGCTGTGGCAGGCGGGGATCAGCAAGGCGTGTGGGGAAGCATGCTGCTGAGCAGTTTGCTGGGCATTGCAGCAAACTGTGTGGCCACGCCGCCCGATACGATGCAGTGATACATACCTGTACAGGCATGGGACCTCCTGTGGGTGCTGCTAGCGCATCATGGTAAACCAGTGCAAGCTCTTTTCTCGAGTCCTCGTCCATGCTAGATCACTCATATGCATCAGAATCCGTCTATAGTAACACCCGGTAGTCGGAGGTTGAAACAGACCATGACCGGGAAATATTCGTGTGCCAAAGGAGAATAGACAGGATGTGTAATACCTCCTGGATGTTTGTCACACCAAACTCCCGTGTCCGGGATGGAGGCCAAGCTGCCTGGACCAGCTTGGCTGTCTACGGCCACCTAGGTGGCTTGGTGTATGCATTGATATAATGCGGAAACCACGATCATACTGAGAATTTCGCTGGGATTTGAAAAAGTCAGCAACGGGAGCAACGGCACCAGCCACACAGGAATTTCCGCATTACATGATTCGAGACTGCGTACGTTGCGAAATGTACTTGAGCTCATAAGCAAAGTGGCCCACAACGGACCGCAAGCCCTCATCTGCAAATCGCATGCCTGGCAGCTGTGTCCAGCACATGCGCCCCTGGAGCTGCCTGCCCACAAGCGTGCAAGCAATGCCCTACCACATGTCAGCAGCCCGTGAAAATGGCTGCCGCGGAGGGGCCTGTGCGGCATGCCACACAGACTCGTACCATCTGGGGACATGGAGCTGCATACACAGACAGTACCCAATGCACTGCAATATACTGAACTTCCGGAAGATACCACACGACTCATATGATACACGTCGCCCATACTGGCAGAACACTCTTGATGCTGCAGGGCTTGCCAGCACGGTGCGCCCTGCAGCAGCCGCCCCCCGGGGGCCCCCAGAGCCCCCACCCTCGCCCCACCGCCGTCTTGACCAGCTAGCTACTACGGCCATGGCCATGAGCACATGGCGTGTGAAAATGAAACGATGAGCCCCGCCCTCCGGGCGCTGCCCAGCCTATGCCCGGCCCCACTGGCGTGCAGCAGCACACATACGCCACATTGACACAGCGAGCTGATGCTCGGCGAGCTGATGCTCGCACGTCACGGCCGGAGGCGGCCACCCGCGCAGGTGGCTGGCGGCGGCGGCCGCTCAGACGTACAGCGTCTCCAGCGGACACCCCTCCTTCAGCTGCTGCATGCGGTCCCGCAGCTGCCGCTGCAAGCCCATAAGTGTCTTCTTCTCAGACACCAGAGCCCGAAGCACCTACATGCGACAGGATACTGCTCGCGGCTGGGGATCTACTATGGCCGTGGTGATGACGGCTGTGATGACGTGGTCCCCGTTCGGAAGAGCTACTTGATGGCATGCTGCTGCATGGCCAAGCACACGAGCAGATGTGGCACCGCACTGTGTTCCAGATGAACGCTGACGAGGACAGACGCTGATGAGGACATGGCAGTAGGACTCCCACAGACAGCGGGGACGGTGAGGGCGGACCTGGACTCGGATCCAGGGCGTGGTCTGTTCTTGCATCTCCTCAAGATCGTTCTGGACGGCAGACGTGTAGCCCGCGAGCTGTGCATCGCACCAGGCCATCAGCGTCTCAAGAACCTGCACACAACGCAACCACTCCTGTCCCCCGGGGTGCTGCCTCTGTTTCGGATGAGTGCGGATCATGCTGGTGTAGACGGTTGCCATGCTGCTTGTGATTGTCGCTTTGTTTTGTGTTTTGTTCCTATTTCTTTGCCTCGGCCGCTGATGAGGCCTCGATCGATCACAGTGCAGCACACCACACGACCACTCCTGTCCTGGGGGTGATGACATACTCGGGCCCAGCACCAAGGAACAAGTACAGGCGCAGCCGTGCCCGAGGTCGCATGCAGTTGCAGCGTGTGCCAGCACCACATGCACTGCGAGCATCTCTGGGAGCGCTGTCCAGCATCGACAGGAAGCATTCTGTGTGACACTGCAGCTGATGGCAAGCGCATGCTGTTGCTGCCACCAGGTGCGGAGGCGGAGGTGCCAGCCGGGGGCACACCTTGGCCTCAGTGTTGAAGTCCACAGGCTCGACCAAGCGGGACATGACGTCTAGAGGGAGGTTGGCGTCGCCGTTGCCCGGCGTCCAGTCGCTGCGCCACCCCGCGTCCACCAGGTGCTCTTTGGGAGCCACGCAGCAGCGCATGTACGACAGCAGCGTGTCGTCTATGCCCGTCTCTGTCACGGTCATCTCTGGCGAGCCGTTGAAGCAGCCGTCCACCGCCCTCACCAGAGCCTTGTTTGCACCACTGGCGTGCTTCACAATCGAAGTCGCAGGCACCTGCAGGCACGCCAAGTTCAGTGTCTCAAATGCGGAGCAGCAGCAGGCTGGCGTACCATCAGCCACAGCCAGCCTGTGAAACGGATGTGAAGATCGTGTCTGCAGAGTAGACGATAGCTGTGGCAGGGCAGCTGCTGAAAAGCAGAGCAATAGTGCATAAAAATGGTGTTCCTGTAAAACTGGAGCAGGCAGATTGGAAGCTAGAACAGCACGGGGCAGAAGAACAGCAGTTAGCAGCAACATGGCTTGGAGATTGCACGTGCTCTGCGCTGCTAGTCATGGCCGCAGTACAGTTACAACCTTGTGCACGGAGTATGAGACGCACTGTAATTGCGTTGGTTTTGTTCTTCTCGTCGACAAACCCATAATCGAGCAAGAGTTCTGAAGGTGTGAGCCATGTCCCGTACGACTCGAAAACCTCATCACCCGCCTCGTAGTCACGATGCGCAAATAAAACAGCGGCGTCTGCAGATGCGTCATATTGTAGCACACTGCGTTCGGTGGCTGTGCTGCAGTGGTTCAGCGAGTCAGCCCAAGGCACTAATGCTAGCAGGCGTTCACAAGGAACCTCTACAACTGTCCCATTGGTACCTGCACAATCTCATCATGACCCACATAAGCCTATCACTCTGATGCTGGAGCACATGAGCTGCCCTTCCTGAGGGTGGCTCTCCGTGATGCGATTGATAGTGGCAAGTGCAGCAAGCAATGCATTGTGCAAGTCCCGGGACGGACCGTTCAGGTTTTGTGTTGGGATGTCCAGATTGAAGGCTCGACTCAAAAGGGTTGCAGCTGCCCATTTTGCGCTGTAGTCGGAAACAAGAGGATCCTGGACATCTGGTTCCCACCGTATGTCGTTAGCGCCAGCCTCTATCAGAGCTTGAACATCGTTCAGAACTTGCTTCGTGCGCTGTGCCAACTTCCTGCTCATGGGCGACCCATGCAGCCATGACAGCTGCTCGTCACCCCAAAGCAGTGGGTGTTGCCCCTATAAGGCAAAAAAGGTGTTGCTCGGTGGCGGTGTGCACAGTCACATGCATGTGATACCATTCAG
Organism: Ulva mutabilis; assembly: GCA_900538255.1. Lineage (NCBI taxonomy): Eukaryota > Viridiplantae > Chlorophyta > Ulvophyceae > Ulvales > Ulvaceae > Ulva > Ulva mutabilis. The sequence goes on from UNSF01000001.1 coordinate 1,697,620, forward strand.
GACAAGTCTATACATACCTGATCTGGTAATTGCCTGATGTACTCGCTCCAGAAGCTCAGCTTTCCTTGCCGCCGTTCACTCAAGAGGTGCAGGCTGAGCGCCTGCAGCACGCAGGTGTTCAGAGGTGATCCAGTGCGAACACAAGCTGAACTGTGTCAGCCCAGGTCACAGATGACCAGACCAGGAATAGCTAACACTGCCGCTCATTCGTGCATTATATTTTCAGCAGAATAAGAGCGCCTTTCACATGGTCGGTCATCGCCATACCCGCCACGGAGCCACGCCGATCGGGTAAGTAAACGAAGCAAGCATCGTCATCATCAACACCAGGAGCTGCCCGTTTTAAGGGGTACCACAACGTATTCATGCCATGAGGCGAACTGTTCGACAGTAGCGGGCGCACCTTCCATGGATCTAGCCGGTGTTGTTGCACGAGCTGCCCGCATAAGGGGGACGTTCTAGCTGTCTCGGAGGTCATCCACAGAGTTCTAGGGACATTCACTAGCTGGTCGCCCTTCTTGATCGGTTGATTTGCTATCATTGCCCTGCAGCAGAAGTTCGTAGCAACTCTGAGCGGACCGCCCGCAGATCACTGTTCACGCATGTCCAGCTGTGCAGCCAAGAAAGCGCTGCCTGACATAATCTACTTCATGCAACAATCCAGCGACCATTCGGGGCATCGTTAAGCATGCCGCTCAGAAGTTCCAACACGCAGCATCACCTCTGTACCGAGACGCACCCGCCCTTGCCGGGAATCTGGCGCGCCTTCAAGGCGACCGGCGGGACTGCATGATTTGCTTTGAGCCATGCTTGTAGACCTGACATTGTGCCTGTCTAACAGCGATCTGCAAAAGGTGTCACCTCCTGATCAACGCTGGTGATGTCGAGTGAGAGGATCGGCGCTGCCGGAAGCCCGGTAGGCGAAACGCGCAATTTCTATCTAATTTCATGCGTGACACGCACATATGGCAGCGGCGTGATTGGCGTCACTGTTCCTGCCGACCGACAGCTTTAATGCTTGTGCGCCGCAGCCTCGGGAGATGTATGCATGGAAACGCATGGCGAAGGGCCGTTCCGCGGACGTGACGTCTTGCCTGCGCATTCCTGTAAGAACAATAGGGCAATGGCTTTGACCGCTTCATGAGTCCTCTTCGCGTCCGTCTGTGTGATGCGGTACAGTGTTAGGGCCTGCCGATCGTTGTACCACAGGGGAACCAGAGTGACGCGACAGACGTGCTCCGCGACTAGCCCTGATCCAACTAATCCTGGCTCAAGGAAGATATCCGTGCACATGTCCTGCCCAACTCATCTCAAACGCTCCGCAAGTAGACCTTGTACGCCGGAGGATGCGTCATGCAAGCGTCAGCGGACGTCTCAACAGGGTGAAACAAGCTCTTCGTGGTTGGGGAAGGTTTTGACGAGACTCTGGTCCACCACCAACGCAGATGCCGTCGCGACTACGTTACCTTTACGCTATGATGCGGCGTCAAGATGGGCAGCAACAGGAGCAGAAGCGTTGCGTTTAGTCTTTGGTGGAGAGAATGCGACACCATGCCTTGAGCGAGTTGTCCTGGCAAGACGAGAGCTAGTGGATGGAGGGAGCGTTTCAAATACATCCGCATCCAGTATAATTGCGGGTGCAGCGTTGGCTGTTGTTTGTGCCTGTCCAGCGATTCCGTCAGCTGCGAGAGCGGCATTGGTGTTCGCAACAGCAGCCAATTCTGTATACAAGACCATGCAAGGAAATCTAGCATGGCACCACTTTGTCATTTTGGAGTTTTCAGAAGCGAGCTATGCTTTGCACCTCACCCCACAGGGGCTGTATGCTAATGGAGTTGCCACTGGCCAGCCTCGAAGCCAAGCGCAAGTTCACGAACATCGGAAAGAGCTCCTAGCGAAGCAAGTCAGCGACAGGTGTATCCTCCTTGCAGAAGAACTCAAGGTATACAGTGTGGACGCCAGCTATCCAGTAGCCACACAGGCCATGCAAACCTGGCTCACAGCCGTTGTCGATGATCCGTACAATCTGTGCACGTGGAACTGCCAGCATTTTACCCAAGATTTGCTAGCAGTGATTGCTCCGTTCTGTGAACACCGCTGACAGGGACATGCATCAAACGCTCTCGAGTGAAACATATACATGGGCAGTTCATTGTAAACTAGCGCTCCACATGCTCAGATGGCTCCGAGCTCTCGTATCACATGGTCATGGTGGTTGCCGTGCATATGCGCAAATGTTGTGAGCCGCGTTGCTTGCAAGAAGCATGCAACCAAGGCATGGCGTACACTGCCCATGACTTTGCAGTATATGTGCCAGCACCTTCCAGTGTAGCTGCAGAGTTCCGCCCCTGTTTGACACATCAGATGACATGAAGCATGTCGCGGTTTAGCCACCATTGAATCGAACGCATGCCACAATGGCTTACGGCGGATAATCCAAGCCGTGTTCAGTCGGACTGACGTCCTTTGTTAAACATACAAAGACATACATCTCACACTCCATGCTTACATCTGAGACTGTCTTATGCAAAAATGTGTATGGCAGCATGCAGGCATGCTGCTGATGCCGACATGGTACATCCGCGCGCTGCCATCAGAGCATGCTCGAACAACACAACATGCCTCCCCTCATGCATGGCAACATGGTATAGCAGGCATGTATGCGCATATTTGGCATGGTGCAGCAGGCAGTGATCTGGCAGCTGTGTCTCTGAGTGCCTCGACTGCCGCATTGACACCACAATTGCACAATATTTGCTTGGCTGTAAACGTGCTGTTGACTCAAGGCTGATGCCTGGTGCTGCGTCTCATAGCATCATAGAGCCAGCCATGTATTGTTTTAGACTGATACCAGCGTCGAACCAATTGCACATCAGCACAGGCAGTGGCATGACGCAGCAAAGATGGTGAGCACAAGAGCAGCAGAACCAACGGCGGGAACTCGAGCTCATCGTCCGTACACAGCAAAATTTGCTTTGCCATCGCTCATGCTGCTGGCATACCATAAGGCTGTGAGATGCCCCGCTTTCGGAAGCTCGAGCTGGCCCAGTACCTGCAGGTGACAACAGCAGGCCAGCAAGCCACAGAGTATGCTTCATGCGGCATGACTCAATGTTTATAATTTCGGATCAACGCATTGATCAGCTCTGGTGCTCAGGTGAGCAGTGCCCCAATGACAACTCACACGGCCCAGTGAAAAGGCTTACTCCTGGCTGTCAACAGGCTGCAAAGATAATGATCCAGAGGAATCGTCTTTGCCGTAACCGATCAGGCTCTGCAAGATGAAATACGGGTGCCTGAACCAATCGAAGACGCTTGCTAGCGTGTGTATGTGCTGTGGGACAGTATGAGGGCAATGGAGATGGACTGGAACTAGGGCCCGAGCACGTTGCCAACAGCACACAGCTTTTCGGTTGTCAAACTTTGTCTCGGTCGATGCTGAATGGATATGCACATGAGTACCATATCAACTGTGACGGTGTGTGGTGCACTTCGTGGATTCTGCAAATTTGCCCCATGCTGGAGGAGTCTGCTGATGGGTCGCTTCCCATCAGTGAACATGTGCCAGTGAATGTTAGTCGCGCCTACCAATCTGGCTTTCATGACAGGATTCTGTCACAAGATGGATTTGATAGATCGGCAGTGTTTGATCAAAAGGCAGATGTTGTTTGCTCAGTTCTGAGGCCGTGAAGTGTCGTATGTACAGTGTGAGGGTCTGCAAGCCTTGTACGCTCCTGATCGAGGACTGCACTGGAGGACTGCACTGGAGGACTGCACTCGAGGACTGCACCCAACAAGCCACTACTCAAAAGCCCCTACTCACAAGCCACTACTCAAAAGCCACTGCTCGTGGCAGGATGCTCTTCGCATGCGCACTTGTTCCCCTTTCCGCTTCCTGATTGTACCAGAATCATACAAACGAATTGCGAGGGTTAGTGCTCACAAATATGTTTCATGCTTGCGGGTGCACGTAGGGTGTGCGGACAGACCTGCTCGCCTCTAGATTACGGGGCTGAAGGCGCTTTGAATTCCACCAGGACATGCATATCCAGCGCCTCCATTCCAGGCATGCGCGAGCAGGACTTCTGGAAGAACTGTTGAGATTAGCAGAGAAGATAGCGCAAGTCAGTTGCACAACGTAAATTGATTAGCCAGACTGACGGGGACGGACTGCCGCAAGCTGGACTTGCCGCGAACATGAAGACGCACAACAGGTCGAACCGGTTCTGGGACGTCGCAACTATATGATCGGTTATGACCAAAAAAGGTTTGAGCTTGGAGCAGAAGAGGGAGAAGATTTTGCAGATATTCCTGGAGTCAGACGATGTGTATCAACTGAAAGAAATAGAGAAGGAAGGCCCCAAGCGCGGGGTCACGGCACAGTCTATCAAAGAGGTCGTGCAGAGCCTTGTGGACGACAACCTTGTACATCAGGTAATTGTATTGGTGGTTTGTAATGCTCTGCACCTGCGGAGCGGGCGATCTGAAGCACCCGCTGGAAGTGCCATGCTTCTCATTCACTGTGTGCAACAACACTACTCGATCGTGTCCCGACCTTGTATGCGCATTGAAGCAGATGCCATGGACTGTAGGAGAAGATTGGTAGCGGCAACTTCTTGTGGGCGTTTGCCGCAGAAGCCACGACAAAAGTACAGAACGAAGAGGTAGCTCTCACACGGATCCATGATGAAGCAGTGGTACGACGCAGGACTCTTTCCCTTGACAAGGTAGTGCGATAATCGGTATCGTTCCTGCCGCGGCCTGGTACAGTTTTGACTCGTGCATGTAGAAGCAGCGCGAAAAGCTCAAAGCCGAAATAGAGGTGGAGCGGAGCAAGCAAGAAGATCCCGCAGAGCATGCTGCGGCCTCTGACCGACTTGAGCAGCTTCGTACTCAGAAGGAAGAGCTGCAAAAAGAACTGGACGAGTTACAAACTGTGGATCCTGAGCGTTTTAAGGAAATGAAGGTGAGGTCCTGTGCCAGATGCTCTATTATCACGCCATGTCATTAAGCACACCAGGGAAAAGAGTATCAAGCTGGCAACCATGGTTTGCAGGCTGCTGCCATCATCTGTCGTGATTCAGCGAACAGGTGGCTAGACAATGTGTACTCTTTGCAAAAGTGGTGCAAAAAAAAGTTTTCAGGCAGGGATGATGATATCGATAAGTTCTTCCTGGAAAACGGCCTGACTAGCAAAGTTGATTACATTGATTGATTGGAGTGACCGGTGGCACAAGCAGGTTGACAATGGAATTTTTAACAATATCTCACAATAACAGCTGCACAGGGCCTGCAATTCTCACGAAAGTGCCTCAAAGCATCTACCCAACATGTGGACAATGCCATAGCAATCGCTCCATCCACCCTGCCCCACGGTGGCTTCGAAGCTGTTGTCCGGTGGTCGGCTGTGCTACATAAATGCAGACGCACAAATACTGGAACTGCCTGTGACACCAATACTGGACCACGACATAAGTCATGAAGACGGAGCAATCCTGGCCACAGAACTCCTTGTGACCGTGCTTGCCATCAACATGCTGCCAAAACTCACGCAACCCCCAGAATCTGTGCTTCCTTCTTCTGTGCCTGCTTCAGCTTCACAAAGTTTATCAGCGCCACAAGTGCGCAGGCCCCCCCAGCCACAAAGCTCATTGTCGAGCCCAGCGGCAGAGCGCTGACCGACAGCACTGTGCCCACGTTGACAAACATGGATGCCACAACCAGGCACGTCATCAGCGTTTGTGAGGTCGCCATACGCTGCAGCGCACGCTCCACCTCCAGTGCCCGCACCCGCGGCTTGCTGTCACCGTTCTCTATCCTGCACACAGCTGCCACAGTGGAGCATACACGGAGAGCATCATGCAGCACAAGGTGGCATGCACGCATGCCACCTTTCAATACCAGGTACTACTCTGGATGTGTACACGAGGGTGACCCCCGGGACAATTGTACTGGTTGACATGTGCCCATACTAGCATCGGATGACCCCTTTTTCAGTGCTCATCATGTCTCCTGACTGCACATGGTCACGTCCGGCGTGCGCAAGCCTGTCCTGAACGGATCATCAGACCTGACTATCAAATTTGCAACGGTGCCAGAGCCAAACCTGCTCAACCACCGGTGCCAGGCACACACTACGCATGACGGAGCAGGAGCAGCAAGCACTGCCTGCCACAATGCACCAGGGTTGCAAACCCGATGCCCACGTGCTGTCTTCCGTGACCATGACAAGGATCTGGGCCCCAGCACTGTCGAGCCCATGTCTCGGCCGTGGCAGTGTCGTATCATGGCCCTGATGAGCCGCTTGTGCTAAGCAGGCAGCGGCGGTGGGGGTGTGGCGGTGGGGGAGTTCACGGTGGGGTGTGGCGGTGGGGGGGGGGGGGGGGGTCGCACCTCTTGAGGGCCTCGTTGATCTCATCGATCTTGAGGGTGCTGTCGAAAAGGCCCTTGACAGCCTTGTTGTTGCGGCGCACGCCCTTTGCGACGCGGTCCTGCAGGCGCGTGAAGGCAGGCTTGCCGTCGAGGATGAGCTCCCGCGCGTACGGCGCGCTGATCTCACTGATGTCGAACCGCGGCGACAGTGACTTGCCGATGCCGTCGAGCACGGTGAACGACCGCACGACAAACGTGAACTCCGCCGGGAAGCGGAAGGGCTTGTCTGCCGACGCAACGAGCAGGTCCTCACCGATCGTCGACAAAATCTGCACACGGCCGCTGTCATGCTCTGCCATGCACGCGGCGCAGCGTAGCTGCTGCAAATCCCCCGGATGGCACACAGCGGGCCGCTCTGATGCCTCGGCATGTGACGCATGCTCTGTGATGCATGTCAAATCTGCAGACGCACGGGATGCAATCCAGGAATCCCATGCATGAAACAAGGTCCCAGCGCGCAGGAGTGCATGTGCCGGCGAGGGCGGCCGCGCACCTGCTTCCGCTTGGCCTTGGACTCATCCTTGGAGCGCTTGGGCTTGAAGGAGTCCTGGGAGTTGGGGTCGGACTCGCGCTCCTTGCGCTGCTCCGCGAGGCGGTCGTCGAACGACTTGAGGAAGAACTCGGCGGTGCGCTTGATGCTCGTGCGGTCGCCGCCCACCAGCACACCCATCGTCTCGAGCGCGTCCAGGCACTTGTCTGAGTCCCGCTGGTACACGCCGTAGAAGAGCTCCCGCAGGCCGTCCCTGCACCCGCCCGCGCCGCTGATGAGTCACCGCACGACTGATGTCACCGTACTGCCGCTCTGACCGCTCCGCTGCTCTCACTGCACCACATCCGACCAGGATGCCGGGATGCGCGTGTGCAGCGCGGCAGTACGGTGACAGCAGTACTGCCGCTCTGCACAGTACTGCCCCCCTTGCTGCGCGTGTGCAGCGCGGCAGTACGGCAGGCTGCTCTCTGATCATGTGCTCTCCAACGACGGCCCAGCCGTCTCACCGCAGTGTATGCACACACAGGGAGGCAGCCACCACGTGGCCGCCGGGGCTGCCAGCCGAGCTGTGCACAGTGACAACGGCACTCCCATGACCAGCTCATGCCGGGAGCTCCACATGATTGCTGAGTCCGCAAAGCACGGTCTGCAGAGCACGGTCCGCAGAGCACAGTCCGCAAAGCACAGTCCGCAAAGCACAGGCAGCACAATCATGCGCCGCCCCGCAGCGTGCCGCGCAGCAAGGGGGGGGCAGCGCACCGTACAGCCGGCTGGATGCGGCCCATCATGCCAAAGTCGTAGTAGATGAGCCGGCCGCCATTCTCCGCGTCGACGGCGACGTTGCCGGGGTGCGGGTCCGCGTGGAACAGCCCGTGCCGCAGCAGCTGCTGCAGGTAGCTCTCCACGGAGAGGCGCGCGAGGCGGTCACGGTCGAGGCCCATCGCGTCGATCGCCTCCGCATTGTTGATTTTGACGCCGGGCACGTACTCCATCACGAGCACGTCCGGCGCGAGCAGCGTGCGCTCGATCTCCGGGACCTTGACCCAGTCGACGCCGGCAAAGTTGGCGGCAAAGGAGGCGGCGTAGTCGGCCTCCATGCGGTAGTCGATCTCCTCGTAGAGGATGCGGCTGCACTCGTCATAGATGGCGACCCAGTCGCGCGCCGCACCGTCGCTCTTTGGGTCCAGCTTCTGCACACGGTCATGCACACGGTCAGCTGGGGAGGCGCGCTGCTATGCTACAGCCCGCGCACCAGCGACTGGCGGGGTTGCCCGCCAGCAGATGGCCCGCCTGACGACTCCTGCGCGGTGGCCATGTGTGCAGCCGGCTGTGCATTGCATGAGAGACCAGAGTGCATCATCACACACATGCACACTGCAGACAAGTAGACGGGGCATGCAGACAGCACCGGGTGGCGCTGTCGTCGGGGTGCCCATTGGCTGGGGGGGACGGCGCACCTGTAGCCACTGTGCGATGACGCGGACGTTTTTGAGGTCGACACGGAAGAGCTCCCGAAGGCCCGGGCGCTGCACCTTGACGACAACGCGGCGGCCGTTGAGGTTCGCGAGGTGCACTTGCCCGAGGGAGGCCGCCGCGATCGGCTCAAAGTCAAAGTCGTCAAAGAGCTCCTCCACCGGCTTGCCAAACGCGTCCTCCAGCGTCTTGCGCACACCGGCCGCTCCGACAGCGGGCACCTGCACTGCTGCGGCCGGTCTGCCCATGCAGTGGCGTGTGGCCCCCTCCTCACTCGGTTGATACGCGATCCCATGCACCGCTGGGAAACCGCCGGCATGGTGCATGCCGGATGCTGCGTGTGGCGCGCTGAGCCTCACTGCTGCACCGTGGCCCCTGCTGGAATCGCGGCCATAGCGGGACCACCTCACCACGCAGTCACTCTGCTTGTTGCCTGACCCCGGCTCCACAAGCCCGCACTGATTCTCAGTTGCACACACCCTGCTTTGGTGCAGCCTCAAGCAGCCAGCAGCAGCATACAACGGCAGCAGCATATACAACGGCCCCAAAGCTCGCAGCAGCAACGCTGCAGCACCCACGCTCACGCACCGTCACCGCACTAGTAAGCCCACAGCAAATCATGCATGTTGTATGCTGGTGTGCCATGTGCTCAGTATTCATCACAAGCACGCAGTACTGATTCTGCGATAGCTGCGATTTGGGAGAGCAACAGACAAACAAGCGCTTCTCTATGCGCTACCAGGGGAGCATATCGCGTTCGGCTGCGCTATTGCATCTGGTGCGATGAAACCATTGCGGTGATCAACACTGTGTGTGCTGCGTGTGCTGCGGCAGGCGCACCCGGTCCTGCAGGAGCTCGAGTTCTGCGATGAACTCCTTGGAGAGGACGTCCACGCGGGTGCTGAACTGCTGCCCGATCTTGATGAAGGTCGGGCCGAGGCGAATGAGGCCCTCCCGCAGCCACCGTGCGAGCTCCGCCTTTTTCGCGCTCACGTTCTCCGGCGACATGCCGCCCTCCATCTTCTTGTACGTGCCCGCCTTGGTGAGGCGCCAGTAGCGGAATCCAAAGGTGAGCGCAAAGGCGTAGATCTGCAGCGTGCGCTGGAAGGAGGAGAAGCCTGCCTGCACGTACGGCGAGCCGCCGCCAGCGGCGACCGTCGTCGCAGCGGCTGGGGCTGCTGGCTTCGGTGTGGCAATGCCCTTGGGGTCGATGCCGTTGTCGCTCGCGGCGGCCGCCTGCACAGCAGCGGGCAGGTGAACAGGCGTGTGCTGTGTGCCGCGTGCTGTGTGCCGCGTGCCTGTGCGTGGGCGTTTGTAGGTGCAGCTGCATGGCGGGAATCCCGCAGGCAGTGGATCCATGTGGACTGGGTAGCGCGTGTCGCTTGTGGGGCAGTGAGTGGCGTAGCTGGTCAATGTGCAGCAGAGCCTGTGAGGTGGCCAGTGGCGTGGAGTTACTGTGTGTGTGGACACGCATGTGGACGGGATTGTGGAGCTGTGGACGAGGCATTGCGTCGGCTGGTCGGAGCCTGGGCCACAGCAATCACCGGTTCAAACACGCGTGAACACGGTGCAGCGCACAGTCAAGTCGAGAGACTATCCACTTGATCAGATTTGGCTGCAGACCACCAGTGCCGTGCATGTGGAGCCCCATGAGTGGAGCCCCTTGAGTGTAGTAGGTGTTTGGATCCAATTCGAGGTTGGCAACACGACTTGCATGCATGAGTGCACTGACTGCTAAGGGTATGCCCGGGCACATTACTGCACAAGGGGTGACATGGTTGTGGCAGAGTGTGCAGCTGCTGCGACGCACCTTTGTTGCGGATTGTTCGGCATCTCTCTCGGCAATGCGGAGGTTGGCACATGCCTCCAATTGTCCGGCCTCGCATGGATCCATGTCACCAGGGATCACTGGTCCGCCATTCAGGGCGGCTGCCAGGTTGCCGTTGGTTGATGTGGCCGATGCGCCGTTGCTGGCACCATTGCCATTCGTCGCACCATTGCCGTTGGAGCCATTGCTTGTAGCCGTGGATTCGGGTCGCTCTGCCGTTAATGTTCCTGATGGTGCAGAGCCACTTCTGCCACCTGGGCGACTGACTGCCATCCCTCTCGCATCCTGCAAGCGGTCAGGTCACCCGTGAGCTTGACGCGTCCGAGGCGGAGGATGTGTGCTCAACCACCACAACTGTATTTAAGTGTGTTACTATACAATCTTTCCAGCCTCAAGCAATGGCTCTGGACCGCTGGACAGCTTGGCAGCTTGGCAGCAGCAGCGTGATACCCCTTGGAATTGCCGACAGGGCGTACAAACGGCGAGCCGGGGTATAGTTCCTGGTCTGAAAGTTGAAAGGATTTTTCTGATAATCTCCCCCCGTCAAGAATGCTTCGAGCACAGTGCAGCAGTGTGCAGCACGCTGACTCGACGAAGATATTGCGCTCGGATTGTATGACAACCGCGCTTGGTACGTGTGCAGCAGCACGATTACAGACGTTTTCGTGTTGCAGCTGCTATAACGTGCGCTTTGTATACCGTTCATCTCATCCCTTGTGTGTGAATGCTCACGTCGACCGACCCAGGCAACCACAGCAGTACCCACCAGGCGCGCTCATCACAGAGATAAGAATCCTCAATACCGCGCTTTCACTTCACCGGGATGGTGTTATCTGTTCAGGAAGACATGTCCACCCCATGGCAGGCGGGAGTACGTCCTTCAGCGCATGCCGGCGGGACACCGCCAACGGGAACAAATCTGTCAGATACACACCTGAGATGCCTGGATGTTTCGAGCCTGCTGAAGCGTCCATATTCTCCGGCAACCTACTGACGGACCTGTGTAAGCCACGCGCATGCGGTACGGCCTCACCTGAGGACGAGCTGACGCATTCATGGCAGCAAGGCAGCTAAACACAATTTTCGACCTTGATCCACGATTGTGTGTGCAACATGCGGGTGTGAGAAGAACTATGGTCAGGTTCCCTGGTCTGGCGTAGCTGCACCGACTAACGCAGTCTCACTGAAGGTGTTGCAGGGTCACAAATGCGCTCCCATCAGCGTCGAATTGCCTATGTCAATGCATCGTGGCGTAGTTGTTGGCTAAAGACTCGCCAACGTGGATTGTCGCCAAGGTTTTCAGATACGGAATTCAGGCGAGCTCGGCGGATGAAATCCGGCGGCGATACGTATATGGCCGCCGTCTTGCTGGCCACGTGCTCCTGCATGGTGTTGATTTCACGAATGTGCACATCCCTGACCTGCATAAGAGAAGGCAGAAATAGCTTAATAAACTGGTCAAGTATATGGCTTTTGCGGAGAAGTCGACCAGCATAGCCTGCGATCTCCTAGCTAGCACTGTGCATGTAGGCGTTTTTACACACATCCTTCCGCGGTGATCGTATTTTCGCGTATTTTCGCGAGCTGAGGTACTTCGTGAGCTCGCAAGTGTATGATGCGTGTATTATGCGTCGAATTATGCGTCGAAGCGTCTGGGAAGCCCATGTAGCTTTACGAACAGGCCAGCGGTCGGATAGCAAGATGCAGAGCACTCGAGACAGACAGGGAACATGGGTGCGTCTCAGTGCAGCAGACAAAGTAGCATTTATAAATCTACAGAGCTTTCTCGTCGCCTGACGGGTGCTGTGACGCCCGCTTAAATGCGGTTGAACCAATCCACTGACGAATCTCCAGTTGAGGTCATCCACACAGCGTCACTGCAGTGACAGCGCGGCGATCACCAGTCTGAACCGCGAAGCATCCAGACTTACAACAGAGCTGTAGTAATGTACCAGAATTAGGGCTAGCGGAATGATCATATCACTCTTAAACACATGCCAGGGCAACGTATGCCTATGGTATCAATCGTTCTTGCCATGTTTATAAAAGTCAGATGACGCGACAAAAAGGCGTCAAATTATTTATGCAGTGTACATCAACACTTTCAAACTCTGCTTCTGTACGCCCCTTGAGTCCTGTGCTTTGTTACAAGAATCAAGCCTGCCGACTGCCTTGCAACAGCTGCGCATGTCCATCATCTTCTTATACTCACTCAACTGATCACTTGTGCAACCAAACCACAGTAGTCCTCATTACAATCCATAGGCCAGGGCTAAGCTGGGTGTCATCAAGTCACGCGCTTTTGGGCCACCTGGCTCCTGACAGTACAGACCCTGCCACATATTGTAACAAGGTTGGAGGTGCTCAATGCCTGCGAGATCCGGCAGCTGTGCATGCTGCCTGCGAATACTTGCTTGGCGTATTCACAGGCGTCTGTGAGCATCACGGTGTGTACCACAACATATGAGTGGCAACTTGCAAAGCGCCTGCCATCATCTGCCAAAGACTGCTTCGTGTATCTCGGGCTGGTCTGCCACCGCTGAGCGTCTGCCGGGCCGCCCGGCTGTGACATCAAGTCAGCAGTCACTCTCTCGCGGAATTGTGGGTGCGATTCCACGAGATATGCAGAGCCCGTCGCTGTGGAGACGCTGCACATGTGCTTTCCACAACACATGCGACTGAAATGGCATCTCCTCATGATCAGCCATGCATGCCCAGCGCAACATTGCAAATGTAACATCTCTGCTGAGGCCGCTCTGATCACTGCCAGACGATGCTCTGTTTGAGGCTCACTCCACTACCATTGGCTCACAGGCACCTTTGCCTTCCTCGGTGGCTGCGCGGGTGAGCAATGTCTCTGTGGTACGGGGGAGGAACTGCATCTCCTGCAACCAGGTGACGGCATTCATCTGGATGCACATCTGTCGAGACGAAGAGGGCAGTATGCGCCGCTGCAGTATTTCATAGCATTGGCAGTTGTCGAACATTCTGCACTGAATCGTATGCAATGCATAAAGCGTTGTCATGCAGGGACGTAGTCGTGCATCCACACCTGCTTGCGCTTGTGGTATGCGCTGTGTGGCAGTTCCACAGACCACGTCTGGACTTGACTCATGTCCAGGCCGTCCTCTGTCAGGCAGTCTGGCAGGCTCACTTTGAGGTACACCAAGACCCCAATGGAGAGCATGCGTTTCAGTGGCTCGAGGTTGTCCGGGGGTATACCTAGGCCCTCGCACCGGAGTTGGCGCCCCAGGCGGACCATCATGGGCAGAACCTGCAATCAGGCAGACCCACTTGAACGTGCAGTCTGGTAGGTGTATGCCATGGCGGCCTGCTCACTGCTAGGCATGGTGGCTCTGCGCACAGTGCAACCTGAAAAGACTGAAACAAGTGCATGGCATGTGTGCAACCTTTGTTGAGCGTCTGTCGTATGAGGGGTTTTCAACTGATCCTGCAGTACAGGGGGATGTGCTTGCTCAGATGCACATACATGGTTGCACGCAAATTGGGCTACGTTATGCAATGAGGGCATCGTTCCAGGATGACTTGTCTGGGCTGCGGGTTTGCACAAGCATGACAAAGTGTTGCTTTGCAGGGCCGCATCGATAAGTTCCAGCGGCTGCAGAGCAACATATGGACGATGGACAGGTCTCCTGTGAGCGTCCAGCCAGTGCAGAAGACACCAGGCAGGCAATGACGGGCGCAGCCTGGCAGCTGGCACACGCACCTTGTTGATGTCTTCGCGAATGGCCACACGCAGCTGCGCTAACCGTGCCGGAGCGAAGACCCGCGACGGGAACGCCTGCAGCGATGTGTACGCGCGCACTTTGTCCTCTAGTACCTCCTGCAGGAGGCGGACCTGCGCGGTGAGCGCCCGCAGCGCCTCACCCATGCGCGCCTCCAGTGATGCTCCCGATCGGCCGCCGGACAAGTGAGCCAGTGGGCTTTGTGAGATTGACTCGTGCAGCGCAGAAGTCAGGATCTGCATATTGATGAAACCAGCCTGCACAGAGAACAAATCTCAAAGAGGCACCTGCAGCTGGGTCTGCTCTCCTGACATCAACATGGGGCGTGCCCAGGAAGACGACCCGGTGACGCCTAGAGCAAAGCGTGGACCGGACAGCTGAAGCACACAGCAAAGGTGGGCTCGCTCATACAGACACGAACAATGGAGTGCATCACAGGGAAGCTATTGAATCATCATCTGCTAAGCACACAACTTGAACTGTGGCCGAGTCGGAGTTGCGGGTGTGACGTTGTGCATGTTTCTTGTGCGCGCAGTGAGCTGTGTCAACCCATTCCACACCTGTACAAACTGTTTTTGGGCTTGTGCCACAGACATGGCAGCAACAGCTTGCTGTTCTTCTGGCAAGGCTGACAGCACCTCACGCCAGCGCTTCTGCTGCTGCGCCTTGTGCTCCTGTTGAACCCAGGCCTTTGTGTCGTGGACTCGAGCGTGGAGGGACTCATGAGACCCAGGAAGGCCGCCGCTTTCCTCGAGCAATGCCGCAGTGGCAAGGTCACCTACCATTCGGGCGTTATCTAGTGGGGTGCTCCCATACCCATCCACAGGGTTGATATCCGCGGATGGAAGCTTGCATATGATTGACACCACCTCAATTGATCCACATGTTGCGGCGACGTGCAGGGCGGTCCGTCCTTGTGGGTCCTGAAAACATGTAGACTTTCTGTCGCCTATGTGAAAGCACCAGGCAGCCCTTCATCACGCTGCTTGTTCAAGATGCTTTCACAGGGTCATATGAATGATCGCGTTCTTGTGCTAGGTTGACGATCAACCTTGGTAGTCGCACCCTGGATTGCATGTCTATTCTATGAACAAGCAACAGCTCAAAAAGTCTAGTATCATTCCGTTCCGCTGCTTTGCACAGGTCCACCGCAATGTCAGCCTGCACTGGAGCCCCTTGGGATCGCAGCAGCGCTGCAGCTTTGTGCTGTCCAAGGCAGATGGCATGCCACAGCGGTGTGTGGCCCATGTTGTCGACTGGTCCGAGCTCTGTCCGCGGTTGCTGCAACAGTAGTTGGAGCACCCTCATGCTCGAGTTGGCAGCTGCCAGGTGCAGCGGAGTCCTGTTGTCATAGTCAGCACAATTCGGGTCCATTCCGGATATGAGCAATGTCTCAACACATAGAGGGTCATCATCTGCAGCTGCTTGAATCATCCTTTGGCAGTACTTTGAGGCAGGAAGCGGTTCATGGTCGCAGCGCTGCAGAGCTGCCAAGTACTTTGCAACCTCAGAGTGGCGCTCTCGGATCGCATCATCCAAGGGCGTGCCGCCGTATCTGTCTCGAACAGTATGACTGGCACTGTATCTCTCCACAAGAGCACGCACGATGACCTTGTGTCCGCAACTAGCCGCAATGTGCAGTGCTGTCCGGTCATCATAGTCGCTCTCGTTGACCTGATCAAAGCAACATCGTTGACCAACTTTGCCCTCCTGTGCCTTTGTTGCTTTCTCCTTGTGCAATTCAAGCGCTCAATGGGACATGTAAGCCACACAGCAGTGTGCCATGCCACAGAGTGGCATGTGACCGCCTTGTGGCTTGCATGTGTACAGCAGAGTGCAAGTAGTGCACGTGCAAGGCAGTGTCGTCACACCTCAACCTGCTCAGAGGAGAGCATGCGCTGCATCAGGCTCACATCCTGCGTGGCCACAGCGTTCAGCAGCTTGACCACGTTCTGCTCGGCTCGGCGTCGCACTGCTTTGTCTACCTTGCGCCGGATGGCACCCTCACTCTGCAAGGTGTTTGAGTCTATCGTGTTGACCGAGCTTCCACTTATCTGGGACTTCTCAGATTTACCACTGTCCACCGAGTCCAGCAACGCTTCCAGCACAGTGTTGTCGTCATCCACGTACGATGCTGCTATTTGTTTGTAGTCAGTGTACGCCAGAGCAAACACCGTTGACCGTGTTCTGCCCGCACAGGCCGAGTGCATGTGCCGCATGCGGAAGAAAAAGGCTAGTTCTCCAACAGAGTCCCCCTTTGTACGGGTTTCGCTGACCTGCACAAATCTTGGCAGTCAGCTGTTCACCCTCTGACCACTGTATTGAAACCACTCACTGCGGTGGGCGATGAATGTGTGAAGCACTCGGGCAGGTCAAACAGAGCACCGCCTCTGTTGTACTCGTACCGTTTCATCACCATCTCTCTTTGTCAAAATGCTGACCGAACTGGAGGCAACCAAGTACAGGTCATTGCAGACATCATTGGTATTGAATAGGTATTCATCACTGGCAAAACTCATCTCGCGCAGCAGTGCAGAGAGGCTCGCAGTGAAGCCAGCCGAGCAGCTATTGAACAGACGATTGCCTTTGAGTAGTGGCAAGGTCATCTGCATCGCCACCTCAATACGCAGATTGGTCGACATCAAGCCGCTGATGTGCTCTGCAGAGAACGCACTCCTACGCAGTCCGTCCTCAAAGCTGCTCACAATATCTACTGCCAGATCTCTTGGGAATTGGTGCCTCTGCAAGAATGTTTGTACTCGGGACATCTGCTCCCGCATACTCACGAGCGCCTGATCGCTGGCCATGACCATGTTGGAAATCTCTCCCACAATGTATGCGTACACAGTCAGAGTGGTCAACATGCTCCAGATGGTGAACACAATTTCTGCTGCGTTCTTTGGAGTCGCGTGTCCCACAAGGCTGGCCGTTGACAGAGTGGAAGACGCCCAATAGCAGCTGAACATGTACTGCCTGGTGATGCTCACACTGTTGTCCCAAAGGTTAGCATGCCCAAGACCAGAGTAGTAGTAGATCCAGGAGTCACCCGTCTGCTCACTTGCTGACAATTCCCGGCCAACTGTGCCAATGTACCACCAGATGCAGCCATATATGTGTGTCAATCCAAGAATGAGCGGCATGAGGCGCAGAATCCCCATGGACACACTGGTAGGTGCGACCGAGCGGCCCATTTCTTTGTACAGCCGAAGCATGCGATAGATTCGCAGCATCTTGGGTAGCCGCAGCCAGCTGACATACCCAGCCTCGGCATTGCCATTGAATGCGACAAGGTTGCTGAATGGCATTGCTGCTACGAGGTCCACAAAGAAGAAGCTGCTGATATAGCGCACACGAATGGCCTTGAGGTCATAGATCAGTATGCCCTGCTCGTTGTAGAATGCCCTTGAGATGTTGACAAACATATCCACAATTAGCAGGGCTTCCAGTACCTGGTTTCCAACCCAATAGTACAGACCTGCACATTTATGGTATTGAAGGCATCATCAAGGCATCATCACGTTTTCCTGCGAACCTGCTGTGAGCGGGGGAGGTATCTGTGCTGTCAGATTGCCAGTAGCTGGCTTTGTCAGCAGTGCAGTGATCGTTTGGAACATGCAAAATGAACTCGTACTGTGCTTGTTAGTGTGGGCTGCAGTCATACCTGTTCTGGAAGCGGATTGGAATGCAATACTGACTGGCACCTCCCTGCAGCACATTCCCCTTCAACCAGGTGCAGAAACAATATGAGCTTGAGCGTGTCATGCACGTTCTTGCTTAGTGTGAAATGTTTAAGTGCAGTTTGCAATGCTTCCCCGCATCACAACTCCATTCTGCATCACATCTCATGGGAGAGGCATACCAGAAGAAGTACAAGGCGACCATGCGGATCAGCACATCCCACAGCCACAGCATACGTGAATCAGGATGACAGACCCTCCAGCTTGCATTTGGCGGGAGTTTTGCCATAGTGCGGCTGGTTGGTATGGTGGCAAAGAAGTCTATGAAATCGTTCAGCCCGACCAAGCGCGTAGGATCATTCGCGCACTGTGCTCGCAGACTCTGCACATGCACAGGATGACTCAACAATACAACTAAGGTCGGAGGTCACGGCCTTGTGGCTGTTTGCCAGGGAGCGCGAGGTGTCCACCACCTGACGCTTCAGACATGTACTGGGTGCTGTTCAGCACGTAGTGTTTTCACAGCACAACGGCTTTTTCATGTACTGGCACACGCAATCGCGCATCAAGCAGCTATGGAACAAAGCTCTCAGGCAGTACAGCGCAGCCTTGTACATTTTGACATGTGCCTGTCTTGGGCTAATGTTTGTCCCACTTTGCGTTGCTGGGGTCCGGTTCTATCTCAGCGCGTCACAGCCCTCCTGAGCACATCCGTTTCAAGTGTGAACTTTCTGTTTCAGTATAACAATCGTGTGTACAGCCAGATCCATTGTTTGTGGGCCTTCTGTGGCCGTGTTCATGTTGCCTACCATGACTTAGCAGAGCTTGCCAAGCTCGGCTGTTGGGGCGCAGCAATCGGGCTCTGCTATGGCTGAAGCGTGACAGGCTCCACGCAGTTCCCTCAGCAGCCACTCAAAGTGGGCAACAGGAATTAGGCACTCAATGGCCTGTGCGGAGCGATGCCTAAGTCCAGCTGCATGTGGTGACATGAATGCAAATTGATGGAAGGCTTCTTGCCAAGCCAGGTGCAGCATCAGCCGCTCCCAGACCATGATTTCAGGCAAAGTGAAATACAGAGAAGTGCATGCCTCGACAAAATCAAAGGTCGCTTTGGAAAGAGGCAACTCGCTCTGCAGCAGCCGAACAAGGCCGTCCATTGCTGAGATTGACACAGACTGGCTGTTGTTGTGATCAACAAAGGCAAACAGCCTCTTTGCGATCTCATGCCGGGGCGGTCTGGCACCCAGTCTCCAGCACCACTGCTCCCACATGGACAGCTGCAGAGCTACCTGTACCAGGTCCACAATCATGTGGAGAAATGGCGGCTGCTGCCCCCAACGACACCTCCATGACGGCGCAAGTGCAGTGGTGCTCCATGCAGACTGGAACGCACCTTTAAGGCAGTGTCTCCATGGGTGTAGATGAGGTGGTCCAGATGCCCCACCTCCTCGAGATCCAGCAGCGCCTGTTGCTCAGCCTCTGCTTGCATGGTCGCGGCATCATCAAGGTCTGTCTCACACCCAGATGTGTCCATCTCATCTGCACAGGCAGGAAGAGTTACTTTGGATTGCTGCTCACCATGCAAGCCCAGCCCCTGCGGCATACATGTCAGCTCTACGCTCAACAAGTAGCAGGGCACGGCAGTGGGTTGGGTCAGCTTGGATCCCGGGCAGCACACCCTCCAAAATCATGGCTGAGCGTGACCTCTGGTGGCCTGCCATGACTGCCCAGTCATCCTCAATGCCCATCCACTTGAAAAAGACACGCATGAACCGGCCAGGCGAGACCTCATGAGAAGCATCAGCCTCACTGACCAAAGAATGCCACAGCTGTTCTAGTCCACCGTCTGCGAGGGCTTTGTGGATGATCGTTCCATCCGTTGCGATGTTGATGCTACCCATACACTGCAAGTCAAGGGCAAAGAAAACTTCGGCCATCCAGGTGTACATGTGCTTCAACTGCACTACGACCTTACTGACTTGATCATTGCTACCATGATCCACTGGAACGGATTCATCTGAGGAGCTGCTGCTCCGGTGTCGGGAGTCTGGGTTTCCACGAGTGAGCTTTGACGATCTCAAGATACTAAGCACACTTTTCGGTGACTTGACGCCACCACTCCGTGCGATCAGCAACTTGTATGTATCTGATTGACCGGGTAGTGTCACTGTGGTGGTCCCTGCTGTGGCCACTTGGTCCCGAAAGTATGTCCATGTGACAATCTTGATCAAGGACAGCTGCCTGAAGCCTGCGTGTGGTAGATGATGAAGGACCACAGTATCAGTTTTGCAACGCACTGCGCGCCTGAGCATGACTGTGGTTGGTCATGACTGTGTCATGGCATATGCTGTATAGAAAGCCCAGATGAGATCATGACCGCACCAGGAGCACCATACAGCAGCGACCCCAAATCTGAAGAAGTCACATTTTCAGCCTCAAATGTAAGCCCCAGCAGAGTAAAGCACTCCTCTAAGTGTTCAAGATGTGGCTCAAAGGTGCCCAGGATGTGGCGTGTTGCTTGTGCGAGGTCATGCAACATACCCTCAACCAGATGTGATCGCATGAGCATCCTCATGACCAGCTTGACGATATGCGACACGTTTGAGGCAGCAGTGTCAGAGTTTTGCCGTTTCGCATTCTTTGATGACTGTCTAACTAGTGTCCTGTATGAATACCGCAATAACTGATGCGCCAAGATACAGTATGCAAGCCTTGTCAAGTCACGCAGTGTATGTTTGTTCACCACATGAGTTAGCCGGTCCCGACTGACGATAATAACTCCTACTGCCGCATGATATTTGTACATTCTGTCTGTGCCCATATCTGGAGTCTGGTCGCAGCACGCTGCGGTAAGTCACGCACACTTTGACAGAAGTACATGCCTTGGTGGTGTCTTCTTTGCTGATGTGAGCATCAACATTGTCCACATAGCAGTCAACAAGCTGTGGGTGTCTTGCATGTGCATCATTACCTCTTCTGATCTCTCCCTGATGGTAGACAGAGTCTACAAAGAAGCAGATATGACATCAAGAGTACTCCTGCATTCTACGTTCAGCCGAGACATTTGACCCACAAGAAGCCATTGCAATGGCCCTGACGAATGCAGAAGCGGTTGCTGCTACATGCAGGCAAGCACTTGATATTGCCTGAAATTTGCACACGTGCCCAGCAGCTGGTATTCACCAAAGGAGCCATCATGTAGTCATGATGATCGGCAGGGAGGGCGACATCTCGCACACCTTAATATTGTAATTCAGTGCAGACCGCCTGACCTTCAGAGCCTCGTCATATGGCTGAGATGTGGAAGAACCCATGACCAGCAGCTCTGTGAGTTCATTCGTCACTGCCCTGCATATGGACTTCCTGACGGTCTTCAGCATGGGCATGGATTTGGATGCGATCAGCCCTTGGAGCC
The DNA here is from genome assembly GCA_900538255.1 of Ulva mutabilis. Classification (NCBI taxonomy): domain Eukaryota; kingdom Viridiplantae; phylum Chlorophyta; class Ulvophyceae; order Ulvales; family Ulvaceae; genus Ulva; species Ulva mutabilis. The sequence goes on from UNSF01000001.1 coordinate 1,718,681, forward strand.
TCTTCTGCTGCTCAGAAGTGTGGCACTCTCCTGTGGCATGGAAACACATTAAGCTGCACCATCCTGCCAATACCCCCATAAGCGTGCGTGGCACCAGGCGCTTGTAGAGAAATGTGCTTCAAGACACAGAGTACGCAATACGTTATCTACCGCCTTGACAACGCTTGTTAGCTTGCACACAAACATCCGAAGGTCGCGTGCATTAAGGATTAGATTGTCTCTGAATTGCAACGTAGGCAGTGATGATGAATGCTTGAAAAGCACGGTACTGATGGTGAGACAACTGTGCGAGACCATAATCAACTCAGCTGACCAGTCAGTCAGTCAGACAGTCAGTCAGCAATTGCACAAGACCGCTGCTACGCTGCAGACTGAATACAAGATTCCGAACCTTCATTGGACATTAACAGCACAATACAAGACAGCTGCATCCCGCGCACAGCATGGTCCAATGGCGTTGACCCCCAAACATCATTCCTGTTCACATCTGCAGCGTGTTCAGTGATTAGAACATACAGCGCCACTGTCTGCCCCGTGCCAGCAGCGATGTGCAGTGCTGTCATCTGCACGCAAACAGTTAACTGAGTGAGGAATCAAACCATTGTGTCACAGTTGGAGTTAACAACTGGCACAGTAGCCACATGACTCCAGGCACAGCTCAGACGCAATGGCGCAAAGCAGGTTCCACCTTGTCATAGTTGCATGTTCCAAAGTCAGCCCCCGCAGCAGAGAGGAGCTCCAGGTGGGCAACATTGCCCGTCCGCGCAGCATTGAACAGTGCTTCGTGCTGGAATGAGGCCGAAAGACTTGCTCCATGGTGCTTCAATAATTGCACAATCATCTTGTCACCTGACTGGATAGCATCTTGAATAGGCGTTCCGCCCCATCTGCATACTCCCACACCAGAACCGTATGTATGTGCTCACTGTTGCCTGAATGCAAGTGCCGCATCCTTGGGAACATTGTTGCATATTCCAGGAATGCCGGCAAGCTGAAAGCACGCAAACCTGTCAACACAATTGACATTAGCCCCGAGCTCGAGCATGCTCTCTACAGCATGCAGATTGGCAGCGGCACACAGCGTGTGCAGGACGCTGCGTTGGTCATAGTCGCAAGAGTCCACGTCAGCCCCAGCCCTGCTGCAAGCGAGCTGCAGCAGTGCACCATTTTTCTCTGCAAGCTCCTTGACTAGTGAGAATGCACAGGGCTGCATAACGGCTCCCCTATCCACAAGCGCCTCAGCAATCTGCCGTTTATTGAGAGTCAGCGCCTCAAACAGGGGGGTGCTGCCCCATCGATCCACTACGTTAACCGATGCGCCATGAGATAGCAGTATTGAGACAACGCTGAGCTTGCCCTCTGCCACTGCCAGGTGCAGTGTTGTTCGGCCATCATAGTCTCCTGGACACCGCCAACGCTTGCACATGACCCTTTCACACAGGCACCTACTTTCATCTCTTTTGTTGCAGCCTGAAGGGGTGGTGATCAGTGCGCTTTAGATTGCAGGATCCGTTGCGTGGCTGATGCTCGGATATGCAGTGGCTCATGCCCCATATGTAGTGACATAATCACACCACTGTGTAGATGTATCAAGACGGCAGAGACACACCGGCATCGATCGGCAACCCACGGGCTAGTAGGTTCTTTACAACATCATCATGCCCACTTGATGCTGCATAAGTGAGCTCTGTAAGCGCCGACTCTTGACATCTCTTCAGTTCTTGCTGCATCAGCACATAAATGATCAATGCATGCGTCATTATGGGCCATGTCTCTGCCTGCATGGCTTAGCGCCAGCATCAATGTGCAGGGGAGCCGTCAGACGCCGGTGCAAGAATGGGCTGCGTTGCACACGAGCTTTATTTCAACATTGCGCTGACCACTCCGCTTGGTGAGGTCAGCGTTCATGCACACGACCTGACTTTCACAACAAGACAGTATCAGCAGGTGGAACTGTCCAAGCATTGGAACTAAGTCAAACATGCTGGTCAGAAGATCCTATCGTCACGAACTGTTTCACTTGACGACGACTCCCCGCCACAATAGGACATGTCAGATCTAGACATACCTGAATAGCTCCACGCAGGTGAGCATATCCTTCGTCATCTGCTTGTTGGTCAGCGAATGATGTTCCCAGGTTGCTGCCATCTCGGTCGAGTCCAAATTGCATCAGCATGTTGGTGAGAATGACATCGCTGTGCTCAGGATAGTGCGAGATGACTTGGTCAAAGCTGGCCTTGGTTGCCACGAGCACTGCACTGTCCTCGCTCTGCCGTGCCCTCACATCATGGGGCTCTGGTACCCCTGTACGGCAACAGACTGCTGGAGGCGTGTGCGCACAGCTGCGATGTTTTGCGCTGCACTGCAGTCATCACCAGCTGGCACTGCATCATGGCACACCTGTACAACCGACGACATGTGGCTTGCAAACACGGGTGGCTTGCACAAACAAGAAGCTGACGCACCTAAGAAAAAGGAAACCGTGCCAGTGACACAAGGAGCTGTGCCTTCACCAGATAGCAGTTCCACAAGAGAGCCCTTGCTGTCCCTGACAACCAGTGTTCCTTTCACTGCAAAGCAAAGCGCCCGTGCCATGTCGCCATGCTTGATGATCAACTCCTCCGGCATCAAAGAGACCTCATTCAGAGTCATCATGAATCGCTGCAAGAACTGCTGATTGCATTTATTGAAAAGGTGCATGTTTCGTTGGATGGTACTATCGCATTGCACCTGTGCAACACGGGCTTGTAGAGATCTAGGTAGACTCTGCAGAACATCACCCTTTACAAGGTCTCATGCGAATAACAGTGCCTGCCTGCACTGGCAACATTCGCGAGTGAAGGGCACACGTGTAGCACGCTTTTGGAAATGGCAGATGAGTTCTTCTGCTGGAACAGAAGGTATGCCTCCAGCTTCGCTTTGAGATCACTCGACAATCCGCGCTCGCTGCAATATCGATGGAGGCTGGCCATCAGGTCTCGAGCTGCCTCAAGCTCTGGGTCTTTCTTCACAAGGTAGTGGAATAGCGTGCCAAGGATGTATGCATCAACGACCACCTTAACGTTCTGAGCCACAATTGACAGAATCATCTCCGCATGCCGTTGTGGGACTGCCACCTCATACCCCAGGTTTGTCAAAACGCTGAAGCCTTTAAACAGCATTACCTGAACAGGACTGATTGAATCCATTGCCAGAGTTGCTCCCAAGGGATCCTTGGGTCTTGTACCGTTTTGTCCACTCTGCTGCCGCACTAGATCAATCATTGACTTTGAAACATACCACATAGTCGTACTCGCCTGAAGACGTGAGCCAGTCAAAATTGACATTCGTCTGCTGCACCCAAGCGTCCACCCAGTTTACACGAAAGTGTGATGTATCAAAGCTAGACAACGCTGCCATACCATAGTACAAGCATCCCAACCAATGCCCCTACAAAACGCAACAAGCATCAATTTTGGAGCGAGACAACGAACAGGCATGACTCTGGCTAGCCATGATCTTCCAAGAGTAGCAGTATCCCAATGCACAGCGGGTGATGAGCCATGCTACCAAGCGCACCGTGGAAAAGATGATGTAGGAAAACTTGAAAAATGCAATCAAGCGCACATCAGTAGCTACATCTTCCTGGCAGACAGAGAAGTACTTCATGAGATCGATGATCCGATATGTCCTGGCGAGCATTGCCATCATGACGAACGTGTTTCCCAGGTCAATGTAGCGATCCAGCCACACTGGAATCATCAGCATGAGGCGCAGCGGTATGCTCACACGTAGCTGCTGCTGTAGGGCCTTTCCAAAAGTCCAACCCTTCTCATAAATAGTTTGTGAAATCACGTGGGAATTTGCGGTGTCGGTAACTGGTCTGCCATGCATTGTCGTTTGTGCATCCACAATGCTGTCCATTGAAGACTCTGCAAAGCCCATGTCCCGAACGGCTGCTTGTGCTGCACGGAACAGAAAGTCCAGGAGGAAGACAATGTCAAGAAATAGCTCAGCGTTTGCCCATAAAGTATGTTTGGCGACTGCATGCTTGACAGATGCCCGATCGTAACGGGCTAGCCACTGCCGTTCATTATGCACAAACTCGCGTGCAACCAGGGCGAGCGGTAGCAGGAGGGAGTCGATGGCGTTGAAGCATGCAATAACAAATGCCCAGTACGAAGCACAGAGACTGCCTGGTCCTGCATACTTCACGAGGAGTGACATGGCTAAGACAGTATGGGCTGACGGCAGCCCTTTGAACCTCACGCGTGGCTTCTTCTTCAACCGCCGCTCTGCACAAGTGCTGGAGCACTTGAGGGAAGGCCTCCGTTGGGTTCCAGGAGCCAGCGCATGCGCTGCACCATGCATTCCGGCAACTGCACGGACAATTTCTAGTGGAGCTTTCCACAGATGCAAGAGCGAGCGCCTACCACAGCGGCTAGGAGGCTGTGGGATGTCACTGAGTGCAGACGCCAAAGACGGTTCACCAAGGCCAGAGGAGTGCAGGGCCCCGTGACTGGCTGCCACTCGCAAAACTTCACCCACAGCAGTGAATCGCAACGATTTGAGTCTGCACAACAAAAACGTTACACATGCTTCACAATGTGGCAGAACAAGGATGTAGGTATGCTTGGAAACGATTTGAGACTTCACATTCCATATGTCAAATGGATGTCGGTCATGCGTGCCTCTCACATGAGTGGCACCATTGCACGTATTGTCGCTACGACAGGCAGTCACAGTACAACCAATCGCGCAAGAGTATTATGCAAGGTATCTCTGAGACAGTTCCTGCAGCAATGGCAGGCTGCCTTTGATGAGGGTACACATTGGTTTGGGGCGCGCCTGGCGGAGCTGCATGCATACGTACTGGGAATGTGCACGATGCATCATAGGCAACATAGTTGTGGCTATAGTATTAGTGCACTAAATACTGCCCCTAATTAGTGCGCGTCATTGTTTGTTACACTCAGACAGATCAAAGCCCGAGCAATGCCGAGGAAAGGAAGCATAGGGCAAAACAAACAACCACAACCAGCACGGTCACCCAACAAATCGGCATGAACATCACTTTGTGACGTTTAATTGGCCATCACGTAAACTGATGCAATGGGCGCTCTCTGCACCATGCAAATCGTTGATAGTTAAACAAAGGGCCACACCGATGCTGCTGGTCCTCATCACCGCCGTTGTTGTTGCTGCTGCCTGCCCAAGGTGAAGGGTGCTGGCATAAGAGTCCGGGACCCAGAGGATCATTTGCATCCGGTTGGTCTGGTTGGTTGGTGGACACTGACTCGGCTATCATATTCGCAAAATCTCCGCCTTCCGTCACACCATTTGAAGAGGTTCCCGGCAGTGTACACCTCTGGAATTTGACGCCCTAGCTACACGAATGTGCTGTATGCTTTCGGAGCACCGGGGGCTTGCAGAGACCTAGATCACTTGGCAACTTAGCAAAGGCGCCACTAGTGGTAGATCGCCTCACAGCCTGGCACACTCGCTTGAGTCCAGCTGGTGGTGCATAATCAATTTCGCACTGAAGACCACGCATGCTTTTCACATGCACGAGCTGTACAGATCGTCGATCGCGTACAACACAGCGTTGCTGCAGCGCACGCTCCCTTTAGTACTCCGTCACACGCCCAATGGCGCGATCTTGAAGGATAAGAGCTTATTTGAAGATAACTAGGAGGGCTACCTGCGATTGGCATGGACATGTGGGCGTGATGCACGCTGACACACATGTAGACGCTCGCAAATCAGCAAATTATAGAGGCCCACTCTGTAAGTGCCAGGTCAACATGATGCTAAAACGGCATCCTCTTGCAAGCGGGAGACCAGGCGTATTGTGGTCGCTTGGCCGTTTGCAATTCTTTTGGACAACAGCCCTCTGCAGCGAGGGCCGACTCGGCGTTGCCTGTGGCCACACCGCTCGATCGAGCCCTGTTGCGCGCTATGCATCGCTCGATCGGGCGCTAGCTATCCGTATACATTATGCCGCAAAGCACCGATGACGATCGTTTGTCCTTGCCAGCTGACCGCATGATGACGGCCTGCGGTCCTCAGCACAGGCTCGACACGCTGGCTGGCGCTGACAGCTCTGGCCGATCGAAACACGAATCCCCGTACTGATGGGTACTTGCGGGTCGTGCGTCAGCACAGCTCCGAATTGCCGCTATCAAGGCGTCCAACCTTCACGTAACCGAAGGAGGTCAGGTATCAAGCTGGGTATGCCATCGCTACAGTGCGGAGCGCACCTTGGTGGAATGGGGTCCGACGGCCCTGTTGTATATACTGAGATTGATCACAGCCTGATCGGCGCCAAGGAAAGCAGGCATGCAGTCACACAACACAGCACATGCACCACTGTTGCCAAGCACGATGCGCCCAACTTGTATGTGCACCACCATACATCCACTGTCACAGCATGGATTTTGCAACAACCAAACACGGCAGTCGCACCTGGCACAACTGCTATCGATCTTAAAGCATGCAGATCGTGCTCCTGCACGGGCACCACATTGGCATAAAGCTGCAGCGAAGCCGGCCATGGTGGCAGGCCGTTGCCATGTCTTCAGCGGCCTCTTGGCCTCCGTGCGGCCTCCAATGTCGGTGCAAGAGCAGTAACGGACAACCTTCAGAGTCGGGAGTATGCCCAGTGCAGTTTGCCCAGTCCAGTCATGAGGAACATCTTGCGCAAGTGCACGGCAAGTGCGCTTTCAGGATTGCTCGTAAGAGCGGGACTCAGTGCCGGTACACACGATGATCGAACTGACGTGCTCTGCATGCCGTTGCCTGTGTCGTCTGAGTTATGTGCATGGTGGCTAATGATCATGTTCCGGAACACCCCTCGCGAGGCTTTGGGGCCTGCAGGAGCACCCATGCGTTCCGCAGACGTGTCCTCCGCCCTGATGCATAGAGGTGCTGTGGCCGATGCCCGTTTTGGTCAGACGCTATGCAAAACACGCTTTTGTGTTTTTTTGTTGATCACAGCACACAGCCTTGATGTGGTTCGGTCCAGGGTACCAACAATGGCCGAGGCCAGCTCTGGCAGCTCACAAATTGTTCAGTCCGCAGCCTAAATGCAGAATGTCTCGTGAATATGGGTCTCTTCATGTATAGTCAGGCTGCATGGTCTCATGTATTTATTGAGCGAAATTTGACTACTGCACCACTATCGACCGCTGTGTCAGGTTGTGTTGGTGTGCTTAAAGAGCGTCCAGTGCAAGCCTGACCACTGTGCAGGCACGAGTTCACCAAGCCATGGAATCGGCAGCATCTCACGGTATGTTCACGTCCCGGCCGTGATAAATTGATCAATAGAGGCCTGAAGGCACCTTGTGTTGCTGCATCCCCAACAGGCTTCTATGCCACTCTGCACCTAGTGAATCCGTACTGGCGCATGCAGAACTGGAATGGGATGCTAGCGCATCTTCTACCTCGACTGCAGCACATATATACATAGTACACAATTCGATGCCAGATGCCATGTTACAATTTGACGCTGAAAAAAGGCCGGCATCTGGGATGAATGGAACATCCATGCGCGAGGCACCACATCTCATCGAGCTGACACATTGGTCGACAGTGAGCATCCTTCGCCTCAACACTGAGGCATATCATGGGCGAAGCTGTGCCTGCCTTCCAGACAGCTGCAGCGTCATTCCTGCAGGGCGCGCAACAGGAAATGCTTGGTTATTATCAAAATTCTAGAAACAAGACGTGGTATGTCAGACTGTTTTGTCTGCACTCATATCATCTGAAAAACTCACGTTGCTGACGCTTGTATTGTGCACCCAGCAGCCAACTGTGCTACCCATGCTGATTCAACTGGGCCTGGACCCCAACAGCCTGTGTCTCTGGGGTGTGGCTTTTTCGATGTAATTGACTCGTGGCAGAAACTTCTGTTTCTGCACACTTACAGAGCAGATCTGTGAATGAACGTCAGCGAAAATGAGCATCTCAAGGCCCCGCAGGATTGTTGACAATGTTGCGTCCAGAATGGGTATGCATGTGGAAACGTGCTGATGTTTGGGGCAAGTTCCACCCTCAAGCGCTTGAGTGTGCTTGATGGAATAACATAGACTATCACCAAATCAAAACTGAGACTGGGGTTGAAGCACCTTACTGGCGTCCTGAGACATGCATGGCATAATGCTTGACAGCTCTTGGATCTGACTCTTGTCCACTCGTGTATTGGTCAGGTCTGAGAGGTCTGAGCGCAGTTGCAACTTCAGATAAGAGAATACTCCAATGTTGACCATCCTCTTCAGTATCACTCTGTTTTCGTTGGACACCTCCAAAGTCCGCCGAGTCAGTCGTCGCTCAAGGCAATCCATGTCTTGTTTGACCTACATCCTGCTGTTGTCAAAACATGAGCGTGTTCTGGCTATGCGGTCGTGAGAGGCAGGTTTAGCTGGATCTGTTACGGTTGCCTCTAGCTTGCGTGCCACCCTCATGTCTAGAACATGTGTGCAGACGCAGCTGCTCATTGGATGCACGGTTGCTGGATTCTGTGTTGATCTGATGGTAACTCCGCCACAACAAGCGACTGGCATCTGCCTCTCCAGAGGAGGCTTGCATGCAGAGCACCGCCCGCGCTGACAGCGGCGGCGCAGGGACAGCAGCATTGAACAAGCAAAGTGTACCATATTGGCCGTGCAATAACGGACACCCAGTTTATCGATCCGGCTGGAAGCGTGCTCAGCAGCGCACCTCGGCCATTTCACAACATACGTCGGCACACAGCCGCTCCATTTCGGCGGCCACAAATGTCCGGAATGGAAATTGCTTCATGATGCCAACTTCGCGCATCTTGCCCATCAGCAAATCTGATACGAGACCAAATTGTGCCTGCAGGGCTTGCACCGCAAGCCGCAGATCCGCGTACGGAGCTGTCAATGCGTTGCTGTGGAAACGCTTTGCCGAGGCAGTCTTGTCAACAAGCTCATGCATGTAGAAACTCAAGGTCTGCAGGTTGTGATATCCAGCCTGCATGCATATTTTATCTTGCATGGCCACAGAAACAGAAGTTCTATATCCCACGTCAGTGGTACATGTCTCGGTAGGAGGTGATCATGACCAACGTGATACTGCCAGCATGCCTTTGATAGAATGGGTCCATACCTGCATGACTTTCCTTTGCACGCGGACCATCTGGGCTGCATGGGCTACCTGTTTTGGTTCAGGAAGGGATGCAAATACTTCTTGCAGGCGCTGCTGCTGCCGAACTGGCGAGTCTGATTCTGCCCATTCCTTGACTTCCTGAGCCCGCCCTCCCAGCGATGGTTCTGACCCAGATAAGGCTCCAGCATTTTCGAGCAGTGCAGCAACGGGAACACTCCTGACCATGCGTGCATTGTCCAATGGTGTGCATCCCATCAAGTCAATTGGGCTCAAGTCAAGCTCGAGTGTGGGCTTGAACTTACAGAACATGGACACCACCTCCAGAGCCTTGCATGTTGCTGCCACATGGAGCGCAGTTCGGCCATGTGCATCCTGCAATTTGACCAGAACTGTGCATGCATTGGGCAGTGCTTACACATCTGGCTGTGCGCTGGAGGCTCCAATAGCCAACACAGTCTGTCCTTGACCTGTCATGGTGGAGGTATACGTGGGACAATGCAACACGAAAGTATCAAGCGCAATCGCAAAACGCTTGTGCGCATACGGGCAGTGCATTCACACAGAAATGTGGGGATATTCAGGCGCCTGCAACAGGTGGACAGTCAGTGTCGCACTCGGGACATCGTATCGATGTTGTGAACCAGGATCAGCTCAAAAAATCTTGCATCGTTCCTTGCAGCTGCAGCACATAGGGACAAGGACAAGTTGGGCTGAACTGGCGCGCCCCGTGATCGCAGAATCGCAGCAGCTTTGTAATCTGCAAGCAGGATTGAGTTCCATAATGGCGTGTGCCCCATGAAATCCAGTGGCCCCAGCTCTATTTCCTTGAGGTCTACCAGGAGCTCCAGCACGTGCATGCTAGAGTTTGAGGCTGCGAGGTGTAGTGCAGTGCGGTGGTCACAGTCAGCTCTGTTTGGGTCCATGCCAGCATCAATCAAAAGTTTTACGTAGTCCACGTCGTCTTGAGCTGCAGCCTGGATCAGCTTCTGCACGTACTTCTCAGATGGGAAGCTGGTCTTGCTCCAGCGTCTGAGGCCGCTCAGGTACCCCACTGCTTTGATGTGCCGGTGGCGAATTGCATCGTCCAGCGGAGTGCCACCATTGCGGTCTTGCACATTCTGACGCGCATTGTACCGCTCCACCAGGGTGCGTATGATCTGCATGTGCCCCTCACTTGCCGCAACGTGCAGTGCTGTGCGAAGATCGTAGTCACTGGCATCCACCTGCACCGACCTGCTGTTCAACGACGCTACAGGGGTTTTTTTCCATGCTGTTGCCCTCCTGAACTGAATCTTTGTCGCAAATTCAGGGATCTGCTTGTTTCATATGAGATTTGATAAGAACATGCAAGCCCATGCCGTGCATGTAAACCAAAGTGCAACTCTGCATCGGCTCGTTGTATAGTTGTGTATGTTGGCCCCGACCGTACACCCCTGATTTTGAGGACACAAGAAGGTGGTTCGGAAGGACTCACTGACACTTTGCCTGAGTCCAGAATTTTCTGGACAAGCTGTACATCGTTTTTGGACGTGGCATCCAAAAGTTTGACGATGTGCTGCTCTGTGCGGCGTTGAATGGCCTCATCAACCTTTGCCATGACCATCGCATGATTCTCTTGGGCAGCAGAATCCACCAGAGCCTGCGAGATGGAGCCAGACCGGGCCTTGCCAGTGCCAGCAGAGTCCACGAGAGCTGCCAGCACCGCTGCATCATCATCCACATACGTAGCTGCCAGCTGCTTGTAGTCAGAGTACGGCAGCACAAACACTGTCGCCCTGTTCTTGCCCACACATGCAGTGTACAGGTGCCGCAAGCGAAAGAAAAAGGACAATTCTCCCACGGTGCCACCTCTTGAGCGGGTCTCACTGACCTGCTTGTATCACGCGTATGTGTAATGCGCGTGTCAATTCATCAAAGAGTGCGTTGAAATTGCTACTGATCCAAGATGGCACCCCCTTGCAGCCGGCGTGCAAAAACAGTAGAGTTTCAATCCTCTGGTCAAAGCGCACCATTTCACTGCCATCCGGTCCGCTTTTCAAAATATCAACTGTGCTCGACGAAATCAAGAATAATTCATCACAAACAGCATTTGCACGGAAGAGAAACTCATCACTTGCCATCACTGTCTCACGCATCTGTACCGAAAGCCCTGCCATGAAGCCTGACGAGCAGTTATGGAACAGATGGTGCGCCTTGATGAGGGGCAGGCTCATGTGCATTGCGACCTCGACCCGCAAATTGCTTGATATGAGGCTATTGATCTGCTGAGCCGAATAAGCACTGTTCTTCATGCTGTCTTGAAAAGCGCTGACTATATCAACAGCCAAAGCGCGAGGGAGCCTGTGGCGGGTCAGAAAGGTCTGCACGCGGGACAAGGCCGCCCTCATGCTGACCAGCGCCTGGTCATTTGCCATGACTGCATTGGAGATCTCTCCAACCACAAAGGCATACAGCGTCAGAGTCGTCAGCATGCTCCAGATGGTGAATAGCATCTCTGCGATGTTCTTTGGAGTTGCATCACCGACCAAGGCGGCTGTGGACAGTGTGGAGGCCGCCCAGTAGCAGCTAAGAATGTACTGTTTGAGGATGGGTACATCGCTACTCCAGACATGCTGATCGCCAAGCCCCGAGTAGTAATAAATCCATGACCCTGTCAAGTCTATGTTATCCGTATAAGCGAGTGCTCGGCCAGCTGTGCCAATGTACCACCAGATGCAGCCATACACGTGTGTCAGGCCAAGGATGAGTGGGAGCAGCTGCAGTATGCGCATGCTGATGCTGGTGTGGGCCACGCTGCGGCCCATCTGCCTGTACAGCTGCAGCATCCGGTATATCCGGAGCATCTTGGGCAACCTGAGCCAGCTGGCGTAGCCAAAGTTGACGTTTCCATTGATTTGCACTAGGACCTGGAATGGCATCGCTGCAACGAGGTCCACGAAGAAGCTACCACTGATGTAGTGTACACGGATGGATTTGAGATTGTAGATCAGGACGCCCTGTTCATTGTAGAAGGCTCTGAACACGTTGACTACCATGTCCACAATTAAGAGCCCCTCCAGTAGCTGATTGGCAATCTCGTACAGCAGCCCTGCAAATATTTCAGTGCTTCACGCAGTGCGTCTGCATTACTGGAGCTTTTCTTATGATCTGATGACGCAAAGGTTCCCCAAAATCTTTGTGTGCCAAAAGGTTGCATTTTGCCACACAGTTGTACAATGGACGTACGCGCGTCGGCACTTGCAGGCAACCAGGAGATGTGGTACTGTTGATCCTCAAGTCAGCGTGTCAGGCAAGCATGTTCAGGCCGCACCCAGACGTGGAGATGCTTGAAAGGCGATGTTGAAAGGAACATCCCTGCGCACATGTTTGGAGTCGGTGCACACTCAACTATCCTGTCCCTATGAACGACCAGACAACTGGCCGGAATGTCCTCACATGTCAAATTCCACAAAAAATCGGCCTTGCACTGATCAGACTATGCATGGCTGCTCATTGTGCACAGCCACAAATTGACCTTGCTGAGTGACTCGCACCAGAAGAAGTAGAGAGCAACAATCCGAATCATAACGTCCCATGCCAACAGCAAGCGAGAACGTGGGTGGCAAACACCCCAGTGTGCATCATGAGGCAGCTTGTGTTGTACAGTGGTCATGGGAATGGTCTGAAAGAAGGTGACAACATCATCCAAGCATACCCCTCGTCCCGGATCTTGTGCGCATTCGGTTTTCAAATTCTGCATGTGCATGCATTACTGCCTGACGAAAAAGTGAGAGCAAGGTAAAACCTGACATGCACCCACAAGTCACAGTCTGAAGGCATTGTGGCCTGTGTCCATGTATGATTGGAGCGGTATTCTTGCACTTTTAGACAACCACATTTCAGACACCACATGGCAGCACCAACCATGCTCTGCTCATAGATCTGTACTTGAGTCCACTCACTGTGTGCGTGCGTCCCCGAGGCATTTGTAAAATGGCAAGGGGGCACAGACCTCGACACAATCAAATGATGTCTTTGCAAGGGGCAGCTCGTCCTGTGCCAGTTTCAGTAGAATCTCCATGGCAGCAATTGATATGGTCCCATTTTCATTATCGTCGATGTACGTGAATGCTCGCCACGCCATCTCTTGCTGTGCGAGCTTCACTCCTAAACCCCACAAAAACCGCTCCAATGGAGACAAATCCAGCATGACCTGCAGCAAACAAGCACATATATGCTGTGACACAGCCCGATTGCCTGCAAAAGCTATTCACTGAAAGATGCGCCAGCATACTTGGAATGAACGACCGCCATGTTGCGCAATCATGTCGTTCAAGTCTGCCACTTCCTTCAAATCCATCAGTGCCTCAAACTCAGCAATGTCCTGAGGTTGTTGATCATCCTCGGTTGTGCCATCTGTGTCGGAAAATGAATCTGTCAACCCACTTTCCTCACCTGCATTTCTTCCTGGTCTATGCGTATATTCACAAAACTTGTGCACATGTGTTTGCTTGGGCGGGAGCTTGCATTCTACAGATGAGATATCTCGCAACAACCACTTTTGATCAAAACCATGCAGTGCAGCAACATCACACCAGGTCTCACTGCTGTTGGGTCCTAGATCTATCACTGTGTAACACACCAGGTCTCACAGCTGCTTTGTTGCCCAGCACCAAGGTTCAGACTGTGCAACTACACATGCATGGGCCCCAGCCCAACGAGTGTACGCCGTCAACCAGTGATGCGTGCGGCCGATGTACACATTGGCTTACACCATAAATGGAGCAGACAGTGCAATAAGCGTGAAGAGGCTGGTGGACAGCACATCGAATGCATCACCATGTGACCGACGGCTTGGGGTTATCATGTGCATCAATGCCAACGACTGTAAATAGCAATCGAGAGATGGTGGCACAGTCGATCAGAGTTTGTGAGTATGCCATCTGGGAACACAGACAGAAGCGCAGATCATGTGAGCTTGATGCATCTAGTGTTGCTAGGAAGCACAATGCGGAAATACAAGAGCAGCACAAAAGCGCTGCTGCCAGGCACATCAGTCTTGCTGCATTCAAGCAAGCATCAGCATACCAGTCAGCTCAACAGCACGAGACGTCTGTATGCCCTCTGTGACCGCCCATGAGTCACTGAAGCCCATCCATTGCATGTAGACATGCCTGAAAGCGTCCTCATTGATGCTGTGTTCTGGACTCTCAGATGCCAGTATACTCCACATCTGCTCCAGCCCAGCGCCAGTCAGAGCCTTCTGAATAACAGATCCATACGCTGCCAAGCTTATGCAGCCAGCTTCATCCAAATCCATGGCCGAAAACGCCTCTGTGATCCATACATACAGCGTGTTCAGTCGAAGCACAACAGTCTGAATAGGGTCGCCATCACCAAGTCCGTGAAAAGATCCAGAGCTTGGTGATAAAGGTACAATCCTTCGGGAGTTCACCCGAGCAACATTGTCTGTCCAGCGCGAGCTACGCCTTGACCTCCACCACTTTGATGATGCTCGGGTGGACTTCGTGCTCGTCTTGTTTGATCCAGTCTGGCTGGCCATCGCATTTCTCAACACATGTACGTTCGCCTGCTTCCGAATTTGATCACAGAAGTATGGCCATGTAATCAGGCGGGTGATAGACAGCTGCCTAACACCTGCAGGCAATAGCGAAGACAAAATTTGCTACCTTAGCAGACACATGTCAGTTGACACGTCGTATGGAGGAGCAATATGATGGTGATGAATCCTTCCCCTAGGACTATCAACCGATCTCCTTTTGCATTGATACGTGTGTGCAGAGCTCCAGTACTTGATTACTGACGTGCACGAAACAACAGCACATACACCAGGGATTTCTGTGCACGTGAGCGTGACATACCTATTGTACCATGCAATAGTAAATCAGTCCCGTCGGCTTCGATCCTGGCTTTGTCAAACGGAACACCGAGTGCTTCAAACACATGACAGACATCTTCAGTGGTTGGCTCAAATATGTTCAAACTATACTTCAGCTGTTCTGCAAGGTGCCAAAGCACGTCTCTCGCTGTGGAACAGCGCATCAGTGCCCGCATTGTGGCCTTGACAATGGCCTGGCACTTCAGCAGTGAGATATGATGAGAATCTGCTGATCCTGATTGCAGAGACGTCTGGGGATACAAAGGCCTGCAACTGTCCACGAATGACGCTCGACAGGTATGGGCAGATCCAAGGGAGTGAGGATTGTGAGGACACAAAGGTGGCCTGGACTAGCCAGACAAACAAACGTGGTTTCAAAGGGTGATGCACTTGTTGGTTGCTGACGCGACAGCCACAGCTAGGTATTTCAAACAATGAAATATTGTGCAATATCAATGATGAACACAAACCGAGGTTTGACAATGGGCAGTTGCAGAGACTCCCAACACACAGAGCACAGACCTGCCTGACTTGTGTGGAGGCAGCACAATCTCCATCAAGGCGCGGACAGCCTTGAGCAGCACATGGAAGTCATGCAACAGAATTTGCATTTCTTCTGCATGCTGCCGCATTTTTGGAAGTGTCTGCACCACACAGGCTTGGTGGTGCATGCCACAATGCAAGTGAACAAATCCTGGTCGCCCTTGCACACACCAGTGCACGTACAGAGATGCAACCAATCAGTGCATGCTTCAACACGTGCGTCAACATGCGTGTGCATGCCCGCCCGAAAAAGGCATGAGACTGCATGGCACTGTAAGATCGGAAGCCGAAGTATCACACCTTGAGCCCTTCTTCAAGCATCTGCCTCCGGAACCTCAGTGCCTGATCATGACCATGGGCCACTGCAGTCCCCATAATTTGTATCTCTGGGCTTGTGCTAGACAAAGCATGTCTTAGAGTTTGCCTGACCGCTGCTAATCTTGGGAGGAGCTTCTGTTCAGATGCTTGCTGCAGTTTTTGCATGTGGCCGCTGTCATTGCACTCTCCTGAAGGACAAAGCATTTCGTAACATAAGTTCGATGATGAGGGGAAGTGGATTGGCAGCAACCAAACAGATCGGGCGTTACACCCTACTCAATTGAGCATCAACCTTGCACCCCGCAGGGCGGACACACTCACACACGCGAGAAACCTTCAAACTAGAGTGCGACAGGTTCTCAATGTCACTGCGGCATGCCGCAAGTACTAATTGGGGGCTCGGCACTACAAGGACTGCAATCAGGTCCGGTTGCAGGAGATTTGGTTGGTCAATGTGGACATCCATTCATCAGCTCACCTGCGCACGACGACAAAAGAACAGAGCAGGCCCACTGCTCTGCCCGGACAGCATGGTCCAGTGGTGTCATCCCCCATACATCTTCAATATTCACATCCACCGCACGGCACGTTGTGAGCCTGTACAATGTCAGCAGTTGGCCTGTTCCAGCTGCTATGTGCAGGCCACTTACCTGAACACACATGAAACAAGCTGGACAGCCGATCAGCGTCACAAGCACCGGGTCAGAGCCCGGGATGTGATTGGAACACAGACCGCCACACCCAGCGAAACCCGCTGTTGCACCGTTATGGATCAACACAGCAGTAGTGGTCGTCATGGCGAACAGCGCACAACTGCACTGTATGCAGCTGATTCATGGCTTCGCACCTTGTCATAGTTTGCCATTGTCAAGTCAGCACCGGCTTGTGACAACAGATCAACGTGAGCGATGTTGCCATTGCGAGCTGCATTGAAGAACGCATCGCTCTCAAACGAGCACGATATTCGTGCACCGTGCTTTTTGAGCAGGCTGACGATGAGCTCGCTGCCTGCCTTGATGGCATCTTGAATGGGTGTGCCTCCCCACCTGCATGCCATGTGCCTGTACAGCATGCATCAGCATCATAGAGTGCCTGCGACCAGAAGAAGCATTCAGTGGCCGCACCTATCGGTGCAGTTGACTTGGACGCCCAGCGACAGCAGGGCTTCAACTGCCTTGAGATTGCTTTCTGCACAAAGAGTGTGTAACACGCTGCGGCGGTCATGGTCACAAGAGTTTGGGTCAGCGCCTGCTTTGACGCATGCCAGGTGGAGTACTGCCACATCATGCTCGGCTGCATCCTTGACAAGCGAGGAAGCACTGGGGCTCAGGCTTGCGCCCTTGTCCACCAGCAGTTCGGCAATCTGCATCCTTTGCAGCTTGAGCGCTTCCATCAGTGGCGTGTTTCCCCAGCGGTCTGTCACATCTACCTGAGCACCTTTGTCGAGCAGGATCCGGACAATCTCAAGCCGGCCTTCTGCAACAGCCAAATGTAAGGTCGTGCGCCCATCGTAGTCCCCTGTGCACCGCACCCATGCTCACCAATCCAAATCATGCACAGTGCACGAACGACATGTTAAAACATGCACAGGCAGAGTAGTCAGGTCCGCAAATGGCATTTGTCTTGGACATAGCACCTCGGTTTATATAAATTGATGTAAGACTCCTCATTTGCAATGGTCATCGGGAGCACACCTGCATCAATCGGCAAGCCACGTGCAAGCAGATGACTAACGGTGTCGACATGTCCAACAGACGCTGCATATGTAAGGTCTGCAAGGGCCGCCTCCTGGGATCTCTTCAGCTCACGCTGCACCACATTCTCACAGAGATGGAAGCTACACGGGTTGCAAACAAGCAGTACAAGTACGATTCCAGAGCCCTTGCTGACCGGAGCTGGTTGAAAGCGATGCATTCTGACCGTTGGAACTCAGGGGCAGGTGCATTTCGTACTTTGATGGCTCCACGTAGCTGCACATATCCCTCCTCATCTGCGTGCTGGTCGAATCCCTTGACACCGATGTCATCTCCGTCTCGTGTGAGGCCATGTTGCATCAGAGTGTTTGTCAAAATAATGTCACTCTGCTCAGGGTAATGCGAGATGACGTCATCAAAGTCAGCTTTGGTAATAACCAGCACGGCACTGTCTTCATTCGCGCGAGCTTTGACACTGTATGGCTCTGGCACGCCTGCAAATGCCACGAAACTCCTACTGCCCCAAAACTTCTGACCTCAGTCAATTGGGAGGATATGTGGACCTTGGCTCCAGCAGCCTTGCTGAAACCAGTGCACGTAGGCCATGGCATTGGTTGCTGACACAACTTTGAAAAAGGCATGCGGGGCTCACCAAGTAAAAAAGAAACTGTGCCAGTGACACAAGGTGCTGTGCCTTCCCCTGAAAGCAGCTCCACCAGAGAGCCCTTACTGTCCTTGACAACCAGTGTACCCGTCACTGCAAAGAAGAGCTCTCTGGCCATGTCCCCGGGATTGATGACAACCTCCTCAGGCATGAGGGATACCTCAACCAGAGACATCATCAAGCGCTGCAGAAACTGCTCATTGCAAGCACTGAACAAGTGCATATTTCGATTGATCGTGCTGCGACACTCTGCTTGTGCTACCCGTGCTTGCAACGATTGTGGCAGACCCTGCATCCCTAGTTCACATTGTTCAAACAGAACAGACAGCAGCAATTGAAGGCAGAGTCTGAGGCACTCACGCGAAGTACACTAGCTGAAATTGCGGAAGACTTCTTCTGCTGGAATATAAGGTAGGCCTGCATCTTACTGGTCAGCTCAGCTGGCAGGCCCCGCTCCTTGCAGTACAGCTGAAGGCCGGCCATCAAGTCTCGAGCCGCTTCCAGCTCTGGGTCTTTCTTCACTAAGTAATGGAATAAGGTGCCGAGGATGTAGGCTTCAATTATTATCTTGATGTTTTGGGTGACAAGTGATAGAATAAGCTCATCTTCTCGTTCAGGCACAGCCACCTCATAGCCAAGCGTTGTCACAACACTGAAGCCCTTGAATAGCATGACCTAGAAGCAGCCACTGATTGACACATAATATGAACGCGGGACCACATTCAAGCATGCAGAGGCAAGCTGATGCACTTCATGCGAGCACCAGCCGCCTTGAAAGTAGTTGCTGGCCATGCATGAAAATCGCACCACATAGTCATATACTGCCGATGAACTCAGCCAGCTGTACTTCACAAAGGTCTGCTGCACCCAAGCGTCCACCCAGTTCAGGCGGTACATGGAAGATTCAAAGCGGTTATAGGCGGCCAGTGCGAAGTATGTGCATCCAAGCCAGTGGCCCTGCAAGAATCACCAGCTTAATCAACATCATATGGCATGCTCATGACTTGCACGATGTCATGCACGTCAGGCTGAGCTGAACATTGGGGCAGATCCAGACAAGAATGAGGAAGACCAGCGTACACAGGCCGCACCGTCGCATATATAATGAAGGAGAATTTGCAGAAGGCCACCCACCGGACGTCAGTGGCGATGTCTTCTTGTCGAGCAGAGAAGAACGCCATAAGATCTAGCAGGCGATAGCAGCGCGCAAGTGCGGCGCAAGTCACCATGAGATTCGAAACATGGTGCATGTTGTGGATAATCCACATGGGAAGCATGAGGAGCAGTCGCACAGGGATACTGACAAAAAGCTGTTTGCGCAGTGCAGGTCCCATTCTGAAGGTCAGGCCCATGGCATTCTCTTTCACTACCGGACCAGCCCTGCTGCGATCAGTGGGGCTGCTCTCTGGTCGGGGGGCAGAGTCCACCAGGCGATCGGCTGTTGACTCTGCAAACCCCAGGTCCAGCACGAAGGCTCTGGCAAGGCGAATCACGAGGTCGAGCACAAACACTCCATCAAGCCAAATCTCCGTTCTTGACCACAATATGTGCTTATTACTGACAAATTCAGTGACTTGCTTGTCATATTGCTTCAACCAAGCCTCCTTATTCAAGGTGAATTCTCTGCCCAGTGTCGAGAGTGGAAGCATCAGGAAGTCAGCTGCATTGACTACGGCCATCACTCGATCCCACCAGGCCGATGCTCTGCTGCCTGAGGAAAACACTCCGCCCATAATCGAGACAATGGTCACCATCAGAGGAGTCATCATGCCCTTAAATCGAACATGCTTTCTAGGCAACATGCGCCATCTTGATGCCAGTGGCGAGCGCATGGAGGACTTCTTTTGCACAATTGCGTCAAACAGCGTTGGCCCGCCTGTTGCGGGACCCTGTATGACTGACAGCGCTCTACGAATTTGCACAGGCATCCTCCAGAGCGATCTCAGTCTTGCGTTCGTTTCGTGCTGCCCATCACTCACCCCCAGTGCTTTATGGTTGTGAACGCTCACTGTCTCATCAGCTGTCGATGAGACAGTTGAGACAGCTGATGAGACAGCTGATGTGACGTGGACCACGTTGTCAAAGGGAGCAAAGCGTATACACTGGTCCTGAGATGTCCTGCAGTGATGCATGTCCATCCGTGTTCAACTTAGATGATATGATGACGTGGCGCCGCTTTCAGAGCATATGGTTTACACACCTGACAGACTCACTGAGAACCTTCTCTTGTGTATCAGAAATTTCTGATGCCTCTACAGCATCCCATCTGGAGCGGGCTGAGGTCAGCACTCGTGCCTGACTGCCTGCTGCATGCGTGCACATGCAGGCACAGAACTCAGATGGCGAGCAATCATACCCTGTACGAATTCCAACAGCAGGCGCAACCGCATGCACTGATGCTATTGAATTGCTTTCAAGCACTTTGTATGCTCCCACATCCACCTCCTGGTCCTCCACAGCAACAAGGGTGCCAGATCTTAACGACCCCCGCTCCTCGGCAGAGCCCACAGGATGAAGAGAAGAAGATGAAGCACCCAAGCCTGACATCAACGTTGCTTCTCCGTCGTGGATATGGATGATCCCGAAATCCAATGGGGGCACGAATGGGCCACTACCTGGCTCACCCCCGCCGTGCGGATGCCCAGCGGCATTTTTCAGGTCCGGCTCCTGCAGGACCTGCATGTCCTCATATGCTACTTGTTACCAAACAATTTGCAGCTGTTGTCGTTGGCTCCGGGTTGCGTCCGCAGCTAGGCTTTCCATCCCCATCTCGCGTACTGAAGCACGGGGAGGTACAACTTCACGTTGCAGAAGGCTAGAAGTATTCTATAATAAGTCTGCTGGAGAATGGCTACATACACAAGGTTGACTGAAGCTCATGCGAACGAACAGGTGCACACATGAGCCTGCTAGAACGTTAACGACCCACAGACATATCAGCGCCTGGCCATCTTTGAGTCGTACCCAGATCAATAGAATCATCCGCGCAGTTTCTCTTACATTGTAGTTATTATTTACTTCTCCGCGCCCTTGATCACTACAGCGTGGACCTCGTGCGTCGATGTTGCGTCAGCGCTGCTAACGCGTCGCAGTTCTCAACGGCAGCCGCGGCATGAGAGTCCCGATTCCAAACAGGCCTACGGAGGGTGCCGCAGGTGCAAGTGCACGATAGTTCCACTGCTCGGAGCTCCGAAATGCCACGCCGTGGCGCGCCAGGCCTCGCCATTTGGTCCAGCCGCTGCAGCGCGCGGAGCGAGCATGTCCGGACATGGCCCTCTTCCTGCGACACGTGCAAAACTGACGCAAGACACCCATGCATGTGATCAATCAGCTGCTGCGCCCACCATGAATTCATGTGCGTCACGGCGCCACTGAGGCTGTAAAAAACTAAATGGTAAAATAAATTCCGTAAGCTTCAAGTTGGCGTAGTCGCGATTTGGCTGTGATATGGAATACATCGTACTACAGTAGTACTCTGGTGGAACATTATGTATACGCAATACAGATGCCTCACCATTAGTGTTCAGGTTGGCATTACTGATGCCAGTGCGCATGTGCACCTGTCAGTTGCAGAGATCTGGGATCTCGGGTGTTCAGCTCTTCAGCGGCCAAGGCGCGTTGGCAGGACGCCAGCCGCAGCCGAGGCACAGCGCTGACACCATTGCAAGGTGTGGTTGTGTCAGTTGTGCCGATTCGTTGTGGCTTTTTGCCTGGGACTGTTGCTGCTTGTTGCTGCCAGCTTGCGGGGTTTTGGTCGTCTGCTTTCCTGCTGTTGCCCTCGCTGCCGGGCTCTTGCGTTCATATCCGTGTAACACCATTGCAAGGCCGGGAGTCCCGGTAGTGGGGGCCCGGGGGAGGCCTGGCGGGACGGACTCCGAGTCAGATCTGACTCGCAGTCCCGGATCCCCGAGGGCAATTGGCCATGGGCCTCTGGGCCACGCCTGTGGTCTGCAGTCATGCCTAGGCCTGTGGTCTGCAGCTGCCTCCCGGGCCCGCAGCGAGTTGACTTCATCGATATTGTCCAGCCCTCATTCTTATCATCATGCCCCTGTTACGTGGGCGCTCCTGTGTGCATCCACATCGGATTGAATTCGTGCACTAGACTCGAAACTATAGAGGAGGCCGATCTCTTTGTTGTTCGAGAAATGCGAGATCTCTAGAGCACCAGATCTGGGACCATGGTCACTACTTGTGCGCCAGTGTGGGACCTCCTGCGCCTCACTCGATGCTGGCCCGGATTGCTCATGATCACCAATGAAGCAAATAAACTATGTAGAACCAGGAGGGCCAACTTGAGAAGGCCTACTAGTAGCCTGGGGCGATTTCTTTAGCTGACACCGGGCTCCTTTGCAGTGGTGCACCCCACTTAGGCGGCTATATATACATGTACTTCTGCTCGTCCCGCCGCTATGATGTCCGCGCTGTTTGGTAATCGACCAATTGTTGGTATTGGATGTGGAGGCTGGCAGTACGGGTAGTTCCACTGCATCTCACATGCCCTGCCGCCCACTAATTATAAGGCAACGACAACTTGAAGCTGATGCATCTTCAAGTTGAACAACGTTGGTGGGTAGTGGGTAGTGCCAGAATTGTAGACAGAATGATAGACATCATCGACTTTATAGACCAACCGCCAGACCTCTGACTTGTTGTACATATCACGTCTGCAAGTGGCCACTGGCATGTACGTTTCCGGTCACCACACGGTGCGGCGGCTTGACCCAGTGGGGCACTGGCCAGTGTCAGGCCAGTGTCAGGCCATGGCCTTAACACATTCAGCTGGTCTGCAGAACTCCCTTCATCTGCCCCAACCCTTCATGCAGGATTATTTGTGTAACTGCTCTTGGAAGAATCGTTCTGCACACACAAGCTTGGGGGCGCCACATGGCAATCATGATCAGGCTGGTGCTGTATGTGCGCATGCTGCCCGGGGCCGGTTGATGATGAAGGGCCCTCGGCTTTGCGAGTCGTGTTACGAATGGAGAACTCTCTCCGCACCACAAGCTCCAGCAATGTTGGCAATTTTGCCTTTGGTGTCATGTACAGCCCGGGGTTGCGCAGGTGGCACTGTTGTGTTGCTGAGAGCAGCCACCAGTCAGATGATTCGAATCTATATATCCCAATATATATGCCTCGAATCAGCGGGGTGCTTCGAATCAGCGAGGAACCACCTGGTGGTTCCGCAGGGCAAGGTGCACCTCGTGAGCAATTGCCAGCTCAATTGGCGCACACTTGCTAGCCACGGCTGTCCCCATGATCAAACAACTTTGGTATTTGAAATGGATGCAGATTTACAACACCGGTACAGTGCACGTTGCAACTATGTATCTACTAGTAGGCCCTGAGGCAGGTATGATCAGCGCATCATGTGCCCAGGGCAGCCATTGAACATGCAGATGCAGGCTGACTACTCATCATCAGGCCCGGATGGAGCAGCCACTCCAAATGCACCGACACACCCTCACAGCGCCCATGCGCAGCTGCTTCTTCAGCTCTCTGCTTTATTCATTGGATCCCGAGCAAGTGCCAGCTGTGTGACCAGAGGCGATCATCTTGCAATTGACTACCAGAAAGTCTGTAGCTGTTGCACTGAGCATGCGTGAACATGTACACTTGCAATGCTTAGAGCTGCTGACTTTCTGAAGCACAGGCATGTGCCAAGACAGCTGTGTCACATCGGCATGCTAAACCGAGCATCCAGCGTTGTTGGTGGCTTGAGACCGATCAGTTACTTCTTCTTGCCCAGACCGAAGAGGACCTTGAAGTCATCAGGCAGATCCTTCAGGCCATCGCCCGGGGCGCCAGTCTTGGGGAAGCCGCAGTGGCGGAGGCACGCCTGGTCCAGAGCAAATGCTCCCTGCGGACTTGCCATGATGCTGTCAGCACCGCTGGCCTTGATGGCCGCCGCTCCAGCTTCGCTGCCCTCATTGAGGGCTGCAAGGGCGCCGATGACGTTAAGCGCTCCGGGGTCGCTGCTGGTGAAGGACTGCAGGAAGACGTTGGGGAAGCACTGGCGGTTGTGGTTGTGGTGCAGCAGGCCCTGTGGGACAACAAACACCTCGCCGGGGTTGACCTCGAATGTGATGTTCTGCGCTGCTCCGTTCTCCTGGGAAATTCCGGCGTCCATGATACCTGCAGCCACAGCAGCACTAGTACTGTCAGGGACCGCTTGTAAAAAAGTAGTCCCTCTCATGAGAGCTCATGTGCGAGCTTAAGCAGTGCAGTGCAAGCACAAGCAGATTAGATGATGTGCTATTACAACCACACAACGTATACGCACGGAACAGCTTGCTTTACTCGGCGCTGCCAAGGGTAAGCTCGTGTCACCCACAGAATTGCGCAATCGATTGATGGTGATCGGCACATCGATCGATGGTGTACTGTTACATGTGGAGCGCAGCACACACAGCATGTCCCCCCCCCCCTCCACCCATTTCGCCCTGCAGCCTCCCCCCCCTCCTCCTCCCTCCCTCTTCCCTCCTCCCAGAGCACGTCCGCCATTTCTCCTCTGCCCCCCTCCCCGGACACCGCTCGTGCTGCCGGGCTGGCTGTGGCTGCAGCTCCTGAGACCGGTGCCTTGCGGCCTCGGAAATGGCCGTAGCGCGCGCTGGCGCGCCCGTGCAGACTGCTAGTGTCGAGTCGGCGGCGACTTGTGGGCCCGGCAAGTGCTGACTGTGTGTTTGGTGTGTGCGTGGCCTGCGTGGTACTGCGTGGTGTGTGAGTGTCTGCTTTCGAGCTGGCGCTAGTTCGTTCTGGCATTTGCTCGTGCGGCGCGTGGCCTTGGTGCTTTCGGTGGCCGGTCTGTCTGTTTGCTTGTTGCATGATCTGTTGCCTCGGCGCTGCTGAGTCCTAGATCTATCACTGTGTAACACACAGCATGCGGCAGCGCACCAAAGATGACGGAGTAGAACTCGTTGGCGCGCTGGTGGGTGTGGGGCAGCAGGATGCTGCAGGGCTTCAGCACAGTCAGGAACTGCGCCTCTCCGGGCTCGGCGAGGGTGGAGAGGAACACGTTGGTGCCCTTGGTGACGCGCTGCTGCAGCACGGCCGCGTTGTCCGTCACCGCGGTGACATCCTGCACCACGAGCGCCGGGGTTACAATTTCACAGCACGTATGGAAATGCAGCTTTGGTGACCATCATCTGGGGTGCCTACATGCTGGCATACACCCTACAGGTCCTGCAAAGGGTCAGAAGCAAATGCATGCATGCTGATCACCTCTTCCAGATCTCCTTCAAACTCTTGGTAGGCATGCACAACTTGGAGTAGTTATAAGATATTCAGAAAACAGTGCACTTGTGCATGCCCAAACGTCGTTAACATGCGGCAGATACTGGTTTGCATACTATAGTTGCAACACATGAATCAGGCCAATTGCCAGGAGTTTGTGGAAACTTCCACGCCTGGAAGGCTGTCGGGGCGCACAGGGTCCGAGAAGGAAAACTTGAAAGCGGAGTCGTCGCCTTCGACTCCAAACTCGACACGCTGCGCGGCCTGCGTCAGGCGGGCCGTCTCCAGCTGGTCGAGCGCCTCAATGGGCTCGGGCTCCTTCTTATAGTTCGTTGCGGACACGCCGCTCAGGGCGAGAGTGATTAGGGCGGCAGTTGTGATGGCCATGTCGGAGTTCTGTTGATGTTCGGAGTCAAATTCGAAGCGGCAGCTGATCGATTGCGACGAGTCTATGTAGTCCTGTTGAGCTGCTGAGAGTCCTGTTGAAGCAGAATGTCAGAAGTAGCGTCCGCGGATCGATCGCAACTTGAACTTGGTGAAGACCTGCCATTTGCGTCGGTATTTATGGGCGGCCGCGGTGCCGTTTCACCGGTGCAACGCACTGCACGTAGCAGAGACGCAAAGTTTCTGGGGAAATCTTACCGCGGCTCGATCTTTCGTATATCCATATCCTGGTTGCATGCGAGCGCGTGCGTTAGAGCATCGGGTGAAAGTCGCACCGAAGGCTGCGCTGTCAGCGCACACTCGTGACGCTTGTATGCATGCCGGCAGCCCTCCTGAGCTTGCACTCGCGCGGCATGCTTGTGCGACAACCACATTCCATACCAGTATGGTCGGTTCCACCAAGTTTCACAGATGCACTTCGGATCGACCAATTGAGAGGCGCCGAAGGCTGCTGCAATGTGTTTTTGAACATCACTTAGTGAACCTCCTGCCTTCAACGCCACCCCGAGTAGCGGGATTGTGATTGGGCATCATGTACAGCTGCCCCATTCCGTCCGCGCTACATGCATTGCGAAAGAAACTGGCCGGATTCGAATCTCCTGCCGATTGAGACGGCCGCCATGCCCTTGCTCCTCCAAGTTCACAGCAACTTGGGCATTGTCCACCTGCGTCTCTACCTTTCTAAAAACACTCCCTGGGCATGTGTTGCCTCCTGGGCCATCATCATGATCAGGCCTTGCTTGCATGCAAGGAGGTTGCATGGTGGAACGGCAGTGCAACCTGGATCCAATCAGCTGGATGGCCTAGGGACAGCAAAACTGGTGCTTCAGTCAGCTGAATATGGAGCCATGGTAGTCATCAAAGATAACAGCAAGGCAAGCATGCAGCTAGCAGGTGTCCATTGCAACCAGCAGATTGCAACCAGTGGATGCAACCAGTGGAACCTTGCACACCTGCAAGATCTGGTTCACACCTTGATGTGGCTCACACCACTGTCTGTTGCTGGCGTGGCATGCCTGTTCATGCTTGCAAGCAATTGGCATGTGGTGTCTCAGGCCAGAACACTGAATTTCTTGAGATGGTCTTGAGATGGTCTGGTGTGCCATACTCATCACCCGAACTCATCTGCCAACCTGAGATTTGGCAGCTATGTCATGCCTGAGGCTGGCATGCAGCATGCTGCGCAGCTTCTGCAGCTTCTGACTCGTGCTCACTCCTGGTCTCAAAGGACTTGGAATGACAGTGGAGGGCCTTGAGCTGTGCCTGTTGACAGTCGCCAATGGTGTACTAGGAGTTGTTGAATCGGGGCATGTGTGTGGTCTGTTGCAAGATCGAGCTCAGCTGCAGCATTATATATAATATCTATAATTATATACCATATAGCATTCGTATACCATTACATACCATGTCTATATTATGTGCCATATCTAATATACTATACTTGGGCGATGCAAATTTGCCACTCACAGGCTCCTGTTGCATTAGCCTTGGGCAGTGTCTGTTTCTCACATAGCACAGTCACCCCTGTTAAGCTTGCACACAGCCCTGCATTGCCCTAGCCATGGCCGATTCCCCTTGGCCCCTGGCATGCAATGCCCCACCTCCGCCTCAGGTCCAGGACGTCCATTGTACGTCCATCGGCATTGTGCGGCATCCAGTGCGCATCGCGTGCACATTGTGTCATGCCTGTGTCATGCCTGAGGCCATGCTGCAGTGGCTCTACCCGGCAATGGGTGCCTGTGCATAGACTGCGCCATGCTGCACTGGGTTGGGTTCCTTGTTCCTTGTGCAACGGTTCATGCCGATGTGTTGGATGTGTTGGGTGACTGCTGCTTGTGGTTGTTTGTTTTGCTCTGTGCTTTCTTCCCTCAATGGAATTGATATATGGAATCATCGATATGAGATTTAGCTACTGCCAGCTAGATCCACTGCATGACAGATAACATGTACAGTTGCAACTGCATAACACGCCAGGCCATATGCCACCAACTAAAAAATAAACGATTGAGCATCACAGTGTCAAACCCCTTCAGGAATTGGCCACAGACAGACATGCAGATAACAGGAGGACATGTCTGCACATGCAGTGAACACCCAAACCTGCAATACAACACAATGCCGTACACATGTGGTAATAGCTGTGGTAAGATAGCTGTGGAAAGATCCAGCTGGTAAGTCCAGCATGCAAAATGGCTGCATCCGCCCACCAAGATTACCTAAGGTATGGCAGCCTAAGAGTCAACTAGCAGCTGCCGGTGCGCATCCCACACCCAGATGAGCATCAGGTACAGCACACATAGCATGAAGGAGCGTTGCTGCACGCATCGGGTGCAGCATACATAGCATGGAGGAGTGTTGCTGCACGGTCATAGCGCAGGAATGGTGATGGTCTGGGATGGGAGGTCAACCCGAGCCGCAGTACCGACGTGGCAATGTGTACCCAACCAGACGGGTAACTGGCGGTGGCTATGATGCAGATGTGTACCAAAATCACAGCTAGGGGGCCTGGGCAACAGCAGTGCCGTGGCTCCTCCGGACTCCGGAAACACGCATGGAGACATGCATTGACATTGCAGCTGTGCTAGGAGTCAGCCCGGGACTCTCTGAAGCCGGGCGGTGGTTTCTGCAAACTGGTGTTTGGCGCAGGTCGCTTCTGCATGTTCACTTGTCTGGAACATGACAAACACGTGTGTTGCCCGGTGCGGATCCAGCCCGCTCCGGCCCTGCTGCTGAGACCCTGCTGCTGAAAACTGGAGCCACCGCGGTGCCGGTGTTGTTCCACCACCACGGTGACTCTAAACCCCCGCATGTGGTTCTAGGCCGGGTTTTCTTTACGTGTCACTTCTGTGTGCACCCGCATGCCAAAGAGCGCCCCTAGGCCTATCAACAACGACAGCCGTCGCTCCAAGAGCAGTGCTGCCGGTCAATGCAGGAGGCGTATGCGTGCTTCTACGATTGGTGACGGCATTGCATGACCGGGCAGGCACTTTACCGAAAGTTTCAGGTATGGCCGGCAACGTCTACATGCAGGAGAGATAAAAAAACCAATCGGGCATCACGCCAAACCCAAACGGGCATCGCCCACAGCACTCCTGCGGACAGGGGAGGAAGAACGGTCAACACGCGCAAACATTTGGAGACATTTGTGGATGCAGAGCCGCCTCGGCGAATGTGCCCAGCAGCGATACACGTCGCCCATGCTGGCCTGCGTAGAATTTGATGCATGTTCTGGTATCGTTTCTCTTTCTGTGTTTTTGTTGTTGCCTGGCAATTGCCGCCCGGGTATCCACCTGGGTATACGTCCATGAAGACCTGTGACATGTACAGGAGATACGCATACTATTCATATACTCACTGAGTGTATATGGCACATCTCCCTGTAGTACAGGAAGGCGTGGGGCCATCCTGGGGCCATCCTGATCACGCTGCCATGCCAGTGCACGACGGCAGCACCGCTGGCAGGGCTGCCATGGCCATGGCAGTCAGTGGCTGTGTGCGCACATGAAATGCGACCTGGTCGGATGGCTACGTACGTGGCAGTGGTTGTGCCACAGTGGCACATCGGAACGATTCGATTTTTTTTCTTCTTTTTTTTCCGAAGGCCGTTGTGGACTTGCAGAAGCATGTGCCAGTGGTAGGCGCGTGACAAGGGCATGTCAGTGGACACTAGAGTTCCTGATCATTGCTGCAGTGAGGAGAGGTGGAAGGGGTGCAAGGGGGAGCTGGTTTCTGGAATTCCTTAAGCCTGCAGGTTGACTCATCATGGGATGGGGAGATCTCTCATGCGCCCTCGAGAGATGCTAATCGCACATGGGATGGCATTGGCAGGGCTCAAGTGGGTACTGACTTGTGAGCATTGAACACAGATGGCCCGGGAGGATGTTTGTCCCATAGACAGCATTTGATACTCCTTGTGTTACACTGTGTCAGATCAAGGCCTCAGCAGCACCGATACTCCTTGTGTGCAACCCTGAGATCCGCATCGGAAGGCTAAGACTGATGGGCTACACAAGCTGCCATCAACTAGGCAAGGTTGGCATGCACAATTTGAAGATGGCATGCACAAAGTCTGCTTGGGAACATTTCACACTGGCAGGCTGCACACTGGTCTGTTGTGGGGAAGCACAGCTCAGTGGTGGTCAAGTTGTGGATAGCTGTGGCTTTAACCCCCATGTAAACATCGGCAGGCCGTTGAGTCATACACAGACAGCTGCCTCGGCGGCGCTGCTGAGTCCTAGATCTATCACTGTGTAACACAGACGGCTGCAGAGCCAAAGAGCTAGAGCTGAAGAGCCAAAGTCAGCTGTGGCCCCTTGATTTACATCATGCCAGCGGCCGGGAAGGCTGAGGTGCCTGCCAGTGTTGCTGATGACATGTGGATGATTGCCGATAGTTGATTGCCACGTATTCACTGGCAGTGAAGCTTCTATGGATGGAGTCAAACTGCAGCTGTTGAGTGTTTACATGTCCACACTCAACACCCCCACACTCCACCATCCAACATGTGCTACTAGCAAATGCATCACGTATGCCCCATTTGATGGTTTGTTGGGTTGGGGCGTTATTTAGTACTTTTGAGGTGTTGTGGTGCCAACGTGCACTGCCCGCAGGCATGCCAATATTGATATTAATGTGCACAACCCAGCTTCAGTCAGTACCCATGATCATACTCAGCAGCAGCTGCAGCCAACACACCATCAATAAGCGGTAGCTCATGAGGTAATCCATCTACAGGCATAGTGAAATCACCAACGGCAATTCCTGAAGGAATCGAGGTGGGATGCTTGTGACCTAGCACTGGCAAGCAATTTGCTTGAAGCAAACACCACGTGCATGCACTCCAATCTCGCCGGAAAACGATGGGAACTGCTCAAGACGCTATAGCGCGCTACTGAAAGGGCCCTGGCAGCTGGGTGCTCCAGCTGAATTCCGAGCGAGAATTCGCTTCGAAGCGAAATCATGCGCGCGTAGCCTGTGCCCGAGCGCTGGTCCTCGTCCACCTCTGCACACGGCACAGGGTCACGTGAGCAGGAAGTCTATCATGGATGTCATCATGATCGGCACGTGCTCTCTCGTCGTCCGCTCTTTGCTAAGCGCGACCTGCGCACGCATAACAGCGCCAGCCTTGTATACAACTGTACGTACTGCCGACGTCATACATGCATGCTCATATGCATGACTGAAATCCTTGCGCGCCGCGCATACAGTGCACGTTCCTTCGACCAACACAAGGAATTCGCAAGCCTGCAAGATCACCGGCAGGGTCCCCATGCTGAAGCGGTTGATGCATTGCAATGTGCCCTTGCCTAAGTGCCACGCATAAATACAGGCACGCACAACCAGACTTCATCAATTTGGACAACAAGTCTCATCCAAAGCTGTTGCACTGCCACTTTTCCTCACAACTCCAAAGCTTCCCAAGGGCAGCTGCACGGCAGTCCAGCTGCTTGTCCCCAATCCAGCCTTCTCGACTCAGATCTACTTCTGTAACGTATCTCAGTTCCACTCCTAGATCCAGCCACAACATGGCCCTCTCAGCTGCTGCCCTTATCACCCTGACACTGGGAGGCGTGTCTGCTTCGTCTGTGCTGCGAGCTCCCAGGCATGCTCCTGAGCCCGAGCCTCCTGCAGCTGCAGCCCTAGACCAGCTGGAGACTGCCCGCCTGACGCAGGCCGCACAGCGTGTTGAGTTTGGAGTGGAAGGCGACGCCTCAGCCTTCAAGTTCTCCTTCTCCGACCCGGTGCGTGGCTATATTGATATTATTGAGTGGATATATCGATATTGATTGCTGCCTGCTAGCACCATGACATGCTGTATCACCCATCCTTTCTCCACCTTGAAACACAAGTTTAGGCTCATGTGTGTGTAACCCTGTTGTCCTGATCCGCCTGCAAGCTCTGTGTGGCTTCATGTGTGTCACAGACCATGACCGTGGCCATCGATCATAGTCACAGAGGATCCAGCACAGCGTCTGCAAGCAGTCTGCAAGCAGCATTGTGACGCCCGGTGCTTGCGTGCAGGATGTCACCGCTGTCACGGACAACGCGGCCGTGCTGCAGCAGCGCGTCACCAAGGGCACCAACCCCTTCCTCTCCACCCTCGCCGAGCCCGGGGAGGCGCAGTTCCTGACCGTGCTCAAGCCCTGCGGCATCCTGCTGCCCCACACCCACCAGCGCGCCAACGAGTTCTACTCCGTCATCTTCGGTGCGCTGCCGCATGCTGTGTGTGCTGTGCCGTTACCCCACAATTCACAATCCCTGTCCAGCGTGTCTCACACAAGGTTCTGTGTGTGGTACTGCAGCTGCACGTGCCCTTGGTTCACTAGATTGCTTCTGCCCGTTATTAGAATTATAGTATCTGCATTAACAGCGGTGTCTGACAGCGCTGCTGTGGCTGCAGGTATTATGGATGCCGGAATTTCCCAGGAGAACGGAGCAGCGCAGGACATCACGTTTGATGTCAACGCCGGGGAGGTGTTTGTCGTGCCACAGGGCCTGCTGCACCACAACCACAACAGCCAGTGCTTCCCCAACGTCTTCCTGCAGTCCTTCACCAGCAGCGACCCCGGAGCGCTCAACGTCATTGGCGCCCTCGCAGCACTCGGCGCCGGCAGCGAGGCGGGCGAGGCGGCCGTCAAGGCCAGCGGTGCTGACCTCGTGGAGGCGAGCCCCCAGGGCGCTTTCGCGCTGGACCAGGCTTGCCTCAAGCACTGTGGCTTCCCCACCACTGGCGCCCCCGGGGACGGCCTCAAGGACCTGCCCAGTGACTTTAAGGCCCTGTTCGGCATTGGCGACAGGTAGATCGGACACACACAGAAGTGAAAAATGGTGATGACTTCGTAGGCGAGCTGGTACAGCGTTTCATTGGCGTTTTACTCCAATAACAGAGTGTATGTTGCTATGGTATGTACCGAATCTGCATCTCTGCAATAGCAAAGCAGCTTGTAAGCTGCAGGTGTGGGGATGCAGTTGCATAGAATGCTACAGTATTCTAATCGTGCAAAAGACGGCAGCGCCCTCAGCCGTTCATTAGTGCCAGTGATCTTTCTTGCGTCAAGTACTTTGTGCTTGGCGTTGCAGCACCATGCTGGCTATGTAAAAACAATACATGATTTTATATTGAGATTCTCGACGCACATGATCAGTTCTTGTGGGAACTGTCGGGCTCAGTGCCCTCTGCATGGCCTGAGATCGATTGTGACGCCCGTACTTGAAGCACGTGTCTCTCCTGCGTTGCTTGACACTGCGCTGTTTGCTTCAATGCACAGGCACAGCACGCAGCACACGGTGTGTAGCGAGTGCACGCATGGACTGGGTGGCACTGGTGTCCTGCCACCTCAGCATCATGCTGGGATCGCTTAGGATCAGGTCTACATCTGCAACTCCGGTGCTCTGCTAGCCCGAACTTACCTGCCAAACTGAACCTTACTAGAGATACGTATGTGTATGCGCCGCGTTTGTGGCTGATACAGCTGCGTAACTCTAGATCGTGTGGAGTTCGGTGCGCTTTGCGTTTGCGCCACTCTTCTATGGCTCTCAAGCGAGAAAGGAGCGAAAACTGTTGTAATAATAACTGATATTCGCCGGCACGAATCTTTTACCTATCAATGAGGCAGCTGCAAGTCCGGTTGTGTTTGCGAAGAGCATTTCTTGCGATGCTGTATGACATTCTGCGCTCGGATCTACTGGAGATACAGGCCAACTGAGATAATTTGAGTTGTTGTTTCAGACCTGTGCGCGAGCTAGTGAAAATGTCTTGCCCGCATGCAGTCTTGCAAGATCTGGAAGAGCGACACGTTACAGATGTATGCTCCACAAGGTGGCAGAACACAGAGGCACGATTCATGACAATGCACCAAAAAACATTCACCATGGCCGAGCGCCGTACACAGACAGATCTGGAAGACGAAATGCCACAGCGCTGCACCGCTGCGGGCTGTGGCGTGGGGACACACGAGCATGCATTGTGTACAATTCGCTTATACATGCATCATGCAGTGCTGACTCGC
This sequence comes from Ulva mutabilis, assembly GCA_900538255.1. Taxonomy (NCBI): domain Eukaryota; kingdom Viridiplantae; phylum Chlorophyta; class Ulvophyceae; order Ulvales; family Ulvaceae; genus Ulva; species Ulva mutabilis. Next base: position 1,752,569 of record UNSF01000001.1, read on the forward strand.
TCAACTCTCTCGGATCCTGGCTCACAAAACCAGCTGACATGGCCCAGCCTCCACCAGGATTTTAGGCAGATCACAGCTGCGAAACAGCGGTGCCTCTGCTAGGCAGAGTTCTGCGGGCGCTGCCATCGACATGAGCGTGACGCCACTAAGCTGCGATATCTGTGGGCCCGCATGTCTTACCAGCAGAGTTATTGTGGACGCGTTTGTCTTGTGAGTCCTGGCCCCTATCGTGAAGCCGAGGCAGACCTGAGCACGCTGAACAGCGAAGTGCCTGATGTGGTACAGCCTGCAGCGAAGTTAGCTGAGCGATCTAGCACAACAAGCCCTGATGGAGTCACACCCATTCTACGCAAGGCGCAGTGATCCTTGTGCGGGGTGGTTCTGCGGTCTGGCGTCTCGAGTTTTGCTAATAATGTCGCTCGTGGTGTTCGTGGGTTCACATGTCGCGACAGCGCAACAGGCGCCCACACCCCAGCAGCTAGCCGAATTTCGCGAAGATCTACTTGCCTCATTCGTGAGCAACCAGGGAGGAGTGGGAACATCAGGTGGTGGTGCGAGCCCGTTGTTACTGCCTGCTCGCTCAAGTCAAGAGGAGCTGTGCACCACTGCCAGATTTGCACAGGGCTCCGCTGTGCGGACGAGGACAAATTACAACGTGTTAGCTTGATTTTCTTCTGTTGTGTGTCAAGATTCTTGCTTGCATGTCCGGCGTTACACGATATGACTGTCGGATGCGTCCAAGTCGCTCTGCTCCACACTGTCAGTGTGGGGGTCCACAGCAGCAGAGAGCAGCGAGCTCACGCCGCCAGCTGTCAGGGCGGAATGCATCAGCTGCAACATCATATGCAACGGCATGCCTCGTGTGCAGGGCCTGCAATGCTGCGCACACTTGTTCGGCTATCCTTTCACGACTGCGCCAGCGCCCAGTGTGACGGTTGCATTGACACTCTAGACACGAGGAACAATCCGGGGCTAGAGGAGATGATTGCAGTTCTACAGCCAATTTGCAACAAGTTCAGCCTTGGAAAGGCTGACTGCTGGGCAGCAGCGGGCAGCATGGCAGTTGAGCTGACCTCGTTCAATGGGCCAGACCTGGCTCGGGTCCCTCTGTTCTTTGGTCGGGAAGATGCGCCTTCTTGCACGGGCTTCACCAAACAGAACCCTGAGGCAGTCTTCCCCTCTGCAAGTGTAGGTGTGACGTCCACACACACACACACACACACACACACACACACACACACACACACACACACACACACACACACACACACACACACACACACACACACACACACACACACACACACACACACACACACACAGGCGGCGCGCCACACTCAGACTCAGTGGCAGTGGATGCTCTTGGGCTGCAAAGCAGCATACAGCCATCCAGTCAACCCAAGCGCACATAGGCCTCAGCATCGGCAGTCCATCGTGGTCACTGGTGGAACAAGTGCAGTCTGGGCCTATGCGCAATGCAGCACAAGACCACCTGTACTGCCCATATGCCAGTCCGCCTCTGCATGCGTAGCATCTGCATGTGTACCCTCGCGCATCAGGCATCCCAGCACCCTAGGCAGCCACACCTCACTTCCACCACGTCTGCAGGGTACGTCCCAACAGTCGCCTACTTCCAGGACAACTTCAACTTCACCGTGAACGAGACAGTCGCGATCCTTGGTGCACACAGCCTGGGCTTAGCTAGGTACGCTTGCGCCGCTACACAACTTACGCCAGCGTCCGTCATGCTTCGATGCCACAAACGCCGTTCCGTCCTTTGCTGTGGCCCTGGAGTAAATGTCGATCTGCCTCGCTACAGCGTCCTAGCACGATTGTGGGTCCCGTACCTCTTTTGCATTTTTTGGGTCAATGATTGAGCATGTGTGCAGCCCAAAGGGCTCCGGATTTGATGGGGCGTGGACAATCGCACCTAACACGCTGGACAACACCTTCTTTTCCGACATGGCCAAGGGCCAGCTCGGCTGGGAGCCGCAGTTGCTGCCCCCGCCCGTCTCCCTTTATCAATGGTGCGATTGAATTGTCACAGGTGGCCCCGCCAGGACTGGCGGGCATGCGCCTGCGTGGGTCATGGGTGGTGGGTGCGTGCTGTCGGTGCATACGCATACGGCCACACCCTACAGTCGCCCTGCAGGGCCATGCCGTGCTTCAACAATCAGTGCCATGCACTGAGCCATGCATATGCTCACAGCCTCAACGCACATGTACAGACGATGCATGCGGATGGGGACGCTATTGCACATGCATGCATGTGACTCAGGCATGCAGGACGTCGGTGACTGGGCAACAGCTGATGCTCAACTCGGACATGTGCCTCCTGCTCGACATCTTCAACGAGACCTCCGGTGGCACCAGCCCGAAGCCGGGGGTAGGGCTCGGCGGAGTCGCACCCGGCACCGCGACGCAACCGCTGTGCACGTATGACGCCTGTGACGACTCACCGACGGCAGCCATGGTGCGCACATACGCCGCCGACAACACGCGCTTCATGGCAGACTTCACGGCCGTATGGATTAAGATGGTACTGAAGGGGTATGACGTGTGTGAAGTGAGCGCTGTGCCATCGGCGCCGGTTGAGGGGGGCCTGGAGGAGCTGTACGGTATCGACGCGCTCACGGCGGACTGCCCGCCGGTGGTGCCGGAGTTCTCCGGGCCGGTGACTACAGGTGTGTTTGGGGGCGTGGAGGCGCCGGTGGCTGGTGGGGGTGACAACGGGATGATGGCACCAGTCAAGGGCCCTGCAGCTGGGCCGGAGGGGGGCCCGGCGGAGGCGCCGTTGGTCGAGGAGGCTGCAGCGCCAGAAGATGCGATGATTATGACAGAGGAGGCGATGGCGCTGGATCAACCGGAGGTGGCAGTGGGGGAGGAGGTGAGTGCGGCGACGTGCCGGCGCGCTGCGGCAGCGGCTGTGGCTGTGGGCGTGCTGGCGGGGCTCGTTGGATAGTGCGAGTGGGCCATGCCAGTGGTGAAGACTGTCCACACAACACTTGCATGCGCAGTGGCTGGGTTGCACTGCTCGGCAGCAGTGGCAGCTCGGCAGCAGAGGCTGTGTGTTGTTGTCCAGACTGTCTGCAGGCTTTCCGAGGCCATGTGTTGGCAAGGCGGCAGCGCATTTCATGGTACATGTGACTTACGTGGATACAAGTTTAACTCCATTGCTGACCGCCGCATTGACAAGGCCTTGGCAGTTGCCAATGCAGGTGCAGTTGCTTATAATATAATGCTATAGTTGCATGATATGGCAGACTGCATACTGACTAGCTATAGGGTTGTGGAATAACGCAGATGCGGCAAATAACGCGGGTCCACATCACCGTGTGTAAGGGGCAGGGTGCCCATCAGGATGTTGTTGGATTCTAACACTGACACTGTCAACATTCCGCCTCTGTGACCGGCCATCGATGTCTGGCACCAAATGGGGTATCATTTGGTGCTAGATTGTTGGTCAGCAGCCTCAGCTGTGCTGTACATGTGATCTGCCAGACAGCGCGCTGCATGGCATATTTGGGAATCAGGTGGCATGTCACGCGCTGCATTCGGTTGTGCCCGGCTGTGTGCTGTGCTGCGGTCGCGCCAGGGCCACAAAATGGGCACAGAGCGAGCCACTCATCATGACGGCTGTCATGATCACCTGTGGACCTACCCGTTATGACGTGCCAGCTACGCGCGGAACTGTTGTCAGCTTTGGATCTGACGCTGGATCCCGGCTTGTGCGGTGGAGTTGGAGAAAGAATTCATTCACCTTTAAATTTGGGGGGGAAATGGCAGACCATGACCTAAGAGCAGGTGCACACGCGATTGTGGGAAAGTCGTGGATTCAATTGGGCCACACACGGGTTCACATACAGCCATGTATACGCAGTTGTCACAGTACTTTGGTATATACGAGTGGTGTCCACCGGATGTCACCTGCGATGTACATATTACAACGTATCAATTACCACGATGCTAACAGAGCGGCATCGGCAAATGAATCAGGATCACGGGCCTCAGCAAATTGGATCAGGTCTTCAGCATATACATCAGCGTTCTGCGGAACCGCAACGCTATCATAATGATTGCAGCATTCGTACTGCATTTCTAGGGCCCTCTTAAAATACTGCTTCATAGTTGGTGACACGACCACTGATGGGCGGGTTTATAGGTTCCGAAATGTCTTCGAAACACTAGTATTCGACCTACTAGTAGTTATACTAGCTAGCTGCCGTCGGCGCAAGCTCATGTCGATGCAAGCCCCAATGTGCAGGTGCAACTGGCTACACGTGCACTCTACGACTGCACTTGGAGTCACCCACTGCATGAGCATGCAGCACTGCCTTACCAACCCTTGCCACCAATGCCGAACAGGGCCTTGAAGTCCTCCGGGAGATCCTTGAGGCCGTCCCCGGGGGCGCCAGTGGTGGGGAAGCCACAGTGCTTGAGGCAAGCCTGGTCCAGCGCGAAAGCGCCCTGGGGGCTCGCCTCCACGAGGTCAGCACCGCTGGCCTTGATGGCCGCCTCACCCGCCTCGCTGCCGGCGCCGAGGGCTGCGAGGGCGCCGATGACGTTGAGCGCTCCGGGGTCGCTGCTGGTGAAGGACTGCAGGAAGACGTTGGGGAAGCACTGGCGGTTGTGGTTGTGGTGCAGCAGGCCCTGTGGCACGACAAACACCTCCCCGGCGTTGACGTCAAACGTGATGTCCTGCGCTGCTCCGTTCTCCTGGGAAATTCCGGCGTCCATAATACCTGCAGCCACAGCAGCGCTGTCAGAAACCGCTGTTGATGCAGATACTGTGAATCTAATAACGGGCAGAAGTAATCTAGTGGACCAAGGGCACGTGCAGCTGCAGTAACACACACAGAACCTTGTGTGAGACACGCTGGACAGGGATTGTGGATTGTGGGGTCACGGCACAGCACGCACAGCATACAACAGCGCACCGAAGATGACGGAGTAGAACTCGTTGGCGCGCTGGTGGGTGTGAGGCAGGAGGATGCCGCAGGGCTTGAGCACGGTCAGGAACTGCGCCTCCCCGGGCTCGGCAAGGGTGGAGAGGAAGGGGTTGGTGCCCTTGGTGACGCGCTGCTGAAGCACGGCCGCGTTGTCCGTGACAGCGGTGACATCCTGCACGCAAGCACCGGGCGTCACAATGCTGCTTGCAGACTGCTTGCAGACGCTGTGCTGGATCCTCTGTGACTATGATCGATGGCCACGGTCATGGTCTGTGACACACATGAAGCCACACAGAGCTTCCAGGCGGATCAGGACAAGGTTTCACACACATGAGCCTAAACTTGTGTTTCAAGGTGGAGAAAGGATGGGTGATACAGCATGTCATGGTGCTAGCAGGCAGCCGTTCAATATAGCCACGCACCGGGTCGGAGAAGGAGAACTTGAAGGCTGAGGCATCGCCTTCCACTCCAAACTCAACACGCTGCGCGGCCTGCGTCAGGCGGGCAGTCTCCAGCTGGTCTAGGGCTTCAACGGGCTCGGGCTCCTTCTTATTCCCTGTAGCTGAAACGCCGCTCAGGGCGAGTGTGATGAGGGCAGCAGCTGTGATGGCCATGTCGATTTAGTCGATTTAGTAGAAGATTTGCTAAAGCAGCAGAATATGAGGAGGCAGACTCAGAGAATGTAGATGCAAGTATGAGATGAAGGCACAATCTGTGGATGGGAGCCGTCGTAACTTGATGAAGACTGGCCGTTTGCGCTGCTATTTATGCGTGTCGTGGAGACCGGCGTGCAGAAACTACTGTGCTGGCGTGGCGGTCCAGATGTGCCACGGCCGTGGACCCATCATGCAGGCTTGCGAGTTCCTTGTGCGGGTCGAAAGCATGTGCCCGGTATGCGTGGCGCGCCAGGATGCGGGCGGAAATGTGTGAGATCATGCATGATCATGCATGATCGATCTGATGTCATGCGTGCATGTGCATCGGTAATACGTACAGAGCTGACCATGGTATGCGTGCGCAGGCTGTGAGTTGCCGTCAGTGAACCTCAAGATAACACACGAACTCCGGCCGAACTCTGGCCGTAGCGCGTGCCGGCGCGCCCGTGCAGACTGCTAGTGTCGAGTCGGCGCCCGCTGGTGGGCCAGGCGAGTGCTAACTGTGTGTTTGGTGCGCGCGTGGGCTGCGTGGTACTGCGTGGTGTGTGCGTGTCTGCTTTCGAGCCGGCGCTATAGCTAGTTCGTTCTGGCATTTAAATCAAATTTGCTCGTGCGGTGCGTGGCCTTGGTGCTTACGGTGGCCGGTCTGTCTGTTTGCTTGTTGCCTGGTATGTTGCCTCGGCGCTGCTGAGTCCTAGATCTATCACTGTGTTACACACGAACTCTGGCGGTGCACCCGCGCGCGGTCCGCGGGCGCGGTTTTCCAGCTGCAGGAAGTCCTGCGCATGCATGACGGGCCATGCATTGGTGTGCACAAGCGCTGACACGCTACGTGGCATCACGATGGAGTGCTACACGATGGAGTTTCGCGAGGGCGAACTCGTTCAAGCTCGAATCGAAACGTGTCGGGGGGTGCACGCGGATATATATTAGAGGAGTAATGGATCGGGGCCGTTGCGCATGCGGCGTTCTAGATCTGCCAGTGATGGGCTTATAGTTAGCAGCTGCAGCTGCCTAAGCTGCCATGCTGCATGCCGGTCTCATGTTTGCGGTCTCGTTTGTGTCTCATGTGTGCGTTGGCTTCAAGTTGGCTCCAAAGCAGATCTCATGTGTGCGTCTCATGTGTGCGTTCGCTTTAAGTTGGCTCGAACGCAGATTCAACTTGGAAGAGGAGTGAATGTGCTTGCAGCTTGCAGCTGACGTGGCAGGCAAAAGTCATCATGGCAGCATGGCTTGACTGCAGAGTTTCAAATCCCTGCATGCCTAGTGGGGCTGCAGCCTCTTGAGGGGCTCTAGGCCTGATGATCAATGTGCTGGCTAACTTGACAAACAGTCTCAAGCAGTCTCAAGGCATATTTAAAGGGCATCCAGCCCCAAGGTGGCAACAGTAGTACTTGCAGTGTACCACTTGATGGCATAACACAACTGCCACTGCATGCGGGGTCAGAGGTGACTCAGTTCCTATGACTACTAGCAGTATGCTTGAATTCTACATAGTATGAACTCCGACCCCACTCATGACATTAAATTGATCATTGTACCCTCTGAGATTCCTCTGCTCTGTGGGGCTATAAATGGCAGTGTGGCCAGCCATACTGTGGCTACCACATGATAGCTATCATAGCTATCACTGATGGCATATGATAGCCACAGTGCTATAGCCACAGCAGATGCAAAGATCCAAGCACTGCACATGCAGCCCGTGGCATTTGCTCGTGCGGAGAGTGACCTTGGTGCTTGCGGTGGCCTGTTTGTCTGTTTGCGTGTTGCCTGGTCTGTTAACGCTGCCTCGGCGCTGCTGGGTCCTAGATCTATCACTGTGTTACACGGAGATGAACGCAATAGCCCGGCAGCGAGGGCAGCAGCAGGAAAGTAGACGGCCAAAACACCCCCAAGCAGACAACAGCAACAAGCAACAACTGTCTCAGGTGAAAAGCCACGACGAACCGACACAGCCGAGCCAACCACACCCACGCACCCACACGCATGCGCACTCCCGCACCCCACCACCATGGCACCCACCCACACACACACACACGCACCAAAACAACGCAGGAACCAAGCGCAGTACATCATGATGTGCACTACTGCGCAGAACTGTCACAGCCTGAGAATCTGTCTACCGTCACAGCCTGAGAATTTCTCACTGTCTGTTGCCTCGGCGCTGCTGAGTCCTAGATCTATCACTGTGTAACACACAGTGTGGCTGCACCGACATCCAACTTGTCAGCTTGGCAAAGCATGGAGAACACTGTGGTGTGTTGGCACAACCCACTGTGGCTGGTCAACACCTTGTACAGTGGAACGTTGTCACCCTCGCAGTGGCCCACGCAATTAATCCTCTCATACTATATTAGTAGGGTAAGCGTATGGTTGCACATGTACAGGGCTGTGTTTTGGGATGCGTCCATACGCACTGCCCGGGGCACTCGCCCGTTGGGCACTCGCCCGCCTGCCCGGGGAATGGACCCGTTCCTATGCTGAGCCGCTGAGCCGCTGAGCCATGGGCCGTGGGCCGTGGGCCGTGGGCCGCTGTGCGCAGAATTGCAATGGCAGACTGGTGTGTCACACGGTGATAGATCTAGGACCCAGCAGCGCCGAGGCAACAGACCAGGCAACACACAAACATACAGACAGACAGATCTGACCACCTCAAAAACCAAGGCAACTCTCCGTACGAGCAAATGCCAGATCTAATGAACGAACTAGCGCCGGCACAAAAGCAAACACACACACAAAAAAACAACAACAAACACAAAAAACAACGCAGGCAGCGAGCGCAGCACCGTGCAGCATCTCGCAGTCCACGCACACGTCAGCATGCACCAGGCCCACCGGCGGGCACCGATCCAACCCCAGCAGTGCAAACGGGCGCACAGCCGCCGCCACGGCCCCCAGACTGGTGTGTTACACAGTGATAGATCTAGGACTCAGCAGCGCTGAGGCAACAGACCAGGCAACGAGCAAACAGACAAACCGGCCACCGTAAGTACCAAGGCCACGCGCCGCACGAGCAAATGCCAGAACAAACTAGCGCCAGCTTGAAAGCAGACACTCGAACTCCGCGCAGTACCACGCAGCCCACGCGCACACCAAACACACAGTCAGCACGCGCCGGACCCACAAGCGGTCGCCGACTTGACACTAGCAGTCTGCACGGGCGCGCCGGCGCGCGCTACGGCCATCTCTGAGGCCGCGAGGCACCGGTCCGAGGAGGTGCAGCCAGACTGGTGTGTGGTATCCATCATGATCATGATATGCACGTGATGGCGTCTCTGCCAGGCCCCCCCTGCGGGGGACAGTGCTTCAAGAAGTTCCCGCTGGGAAGGGGCTGGGAAGGGACGGGGGCGTAGCCCCCGGGCTCACATGGGGCTGGCTGATTATTGCATTACTGCGTGGTGGGGTTGGGCAGAGCTGGGTGGGGTCGGTCTGGTGTCAGCGGGCATGCATGGGCACATCCACCTGCTCTTTCGCCCCAAGAATTTCGCCTCGTTGCTGATGAACACAACCCTGCCGCGGTTGACGTACTTCCCGCGCATGGTGCGGACTGGCCAGGTGTGGGTGTACCTTCGCGCCTGGATCATATGGGCACATGTGCCCGCCTCCGTGACAACACATATCCGCCACACTCAACGGCCTCGCCTCCTTCACGCGGGCTTCCTGGCTGTTTGGCTCGAGGCCGAGCACCTCGGGTACAGATGGGCCATATGCGCGCATCCTTCCCTACAAATCAGGCCTACTTCAGGACGGGTTCCACCGTACGTACGTATGCATTTCCGCGAGTTCTCGCAGCTGCCACATGATGGTCGGGTCTGGGCTTCACCCCTTTGCCTGTCTCTCCAATTTGTTTGTACATAGTATGGATTCTCGCTGGCCTGTGTGCCCGGGAATCGTGCGCTTTGTGCCAAGCTGAGGCCGCTGTATGCTGGCTTCGATTGCTTCCAGCACCCTCGGCTCACGTCTGAGCTGTGGGTTGGGCACTGCTGTCTACATGCATGAGATTCTATGTGACATTGTAATTATGTATGTGTAGCTGATGCTGCATGTATCCCCGGATAAGATGCTAAGATGCCGCCATGCATGCATGCACTGCATGCGTGCTGCGTGCATTGCTTGCACCTGCAAGCCACATGGACATTGCCAGTCCCGTTATCCAGACTCATGCTGTTCTCAATCTAGTGATGGAAAAAAAAACAGGTTGAGACAGTTGCACCCCTGAGGACTACATTAGGGGCCGTTCGTGATCGCCGTTGACTGCTGAGCTACACATGATTCCTCTGATGAGGCCCTTGGAAACCAGTCACGGGAGTCTGTGTTAGTTCTGTAACCAGCAGCATCCAGTATATCTTCTACCTCCTTGACAGCACATGCATGGGTGTGGCGCAGATGCATGGGTACTGGCAGCCAGTGGTGCATCATGGATGAGGTGATGGGGTGTGCAGCTGTGTTACACAGATCCAGGACTCAGCAGCGCCAGGCAACAGACCAGGCAACAAGCAAACAGACGGACCGGCCACCACAAGCACCAAGGCCACGCGCCGCACGAGCAAAGGGGTATGCAGCTGTGCTATTGTTGCAGTTGAGCATAGCTTGTGGGATTCAGTGCATTGCCACTGGTTGCAGCTGGGATCCTGTTGCTTGCTTCGAGGACCTAATCTCCGCGTGACACAGCTGGAGTCACACACCTGGAGTCACACCTGGAGTCACACCTGCAGTCTCACTTTCGAGTGTGCTTGCTTGGAAGCAGCCCTGAGGCTGGTGGAAGCGGCTTAGGCTGGCTGACTCATTGTGTTACACAGTGATAGATCTAGGACTCAGCAGCGCCGAGGCTGGCTGACTCATTGTGCATTCTCTGAATTGAGATGTGTACCCTGTAATCACGCCCACACAACTGGCCTTCACTATCAGGCTGTATACATAGTGACTGTACTGAATATGGAATATCAAATATGGAGACTTCATGCCAAATAAAACAAGGGCATTCCTGCAGCTGCTGGCTGCATACCGACCGGGTTGCAATTGGACATCTAGATCCATCAGCAGTTGGCCTCCCCCCGGCCGGGCTGACGTGATCCTCGAGCATTCCTTCAAACTTCTCAGTCTCGAGGGGTAAGACTACGGCGGCGAGTGTTGCGAGTCGGATGCATGAACCGGCGACATCGACATGTCGCGGTATCACGCCATTTACTAGAGTATGATCGAGAATACACGCGCCGTTACGAACTTGTTCGATGGACGATGGCCAGCTGCTGCGCAGCGCAATGTCCTAGTGGAAACAGATGCAACATCGTATACAGACGTCAGAACTGTAAGTATTGGGCAGATCTAGATTTGGCCGGCAGGCCAGCACAAACTGCAGCTGTGTGGCCGCTGATGGTGAACTCGTAGCAGCTGCAGTGCAAGTGGTCAGTGTTGCAAGTGGTACGCGTACGTATACATAGGATTCCTAGACGTGCATATGCATGGCGCTGCGGCGTTCCAAGCTTGAACTCCCAAGCCCTGGGGATCTCCAGATGACTGGTGACATGCATACACGGCTGTTGCGCAGACAGCGCCGCGTCGGGTGCGACATCCAGCTATGGTGTACTTCACGCGCTCGCACGCCGCCCGGACAAAGCCCATCGCGCGCTCATATGCATTGCGGACATTGCGTGCCCGACTCTAGAGATCTCGGCAGCAGCTCTCCTGCGCATGCTACACATATATATACTATCGCCAATCGCTGCTCTGTATAAATTTACCTGACGATCCTCTTGTCATCCGACTTCGACACACGACGTACTGCCACTCCCCCACGCTTTGCGGCACGTTAACATCCCCGTGCAACAACTGTGACGGTGCCACTGATGTAGCATCTTGTGTAAGTTTAAAGCTGTACTTAAACCCTCTAAGGTCCAGCCGTCACACCATAAGCTTATATAGTGTTCGGCCTGTGTGTGACTCCTGCCTTTGGCACATGTGCAATGTTGCCAATCCCCACACACGCCAACACGCCGTTAGAGGCCCTTGGCTTACGAGACCTGGTCATGCAACCAAGTTATCTCGTAGGCCAGCGTTGGTGACCACTTACCACAACCTCCTCTATGCTACCGTGTGCATGGTGTGAGGATGACTGACCAAGCCATCCCTAACCTATGCATGGACCACGGGCATGGCGCACTCTGGCGCTTCACAGATTACCAATCTATGCTACAGAGGCTTGTGGTGCCGCGTACAGCTTTGTATCGTCACAACAACCGTCCAACCTCTTGTCATCCACCTCGGAACACCGCTCTGCAACTCTACATCTCCAACATGGCCATTACTGCTGCTGCTCTCATCACCCTTGCCCTGAGTGGCGTGTCCGCAACGGGGTATAAGAAGGAGCCCGAGCCCGTCGAAGCGCTGGACCAGCTGGAGACGGCCCGCCTGACGCAGGCCGCACAACGTGTCGAGTTTGGCGTGGAAGGCGACGAATCCGCTTTCAAGTTCTCCTTCTCTGACCCGGTGAGCTGCTCCAACACCTGTGCCACCTTCAGCAACTAGCTGTATACCTGTGCACTAGTGCAGCTGCCAGTGGGGGGCTGCAGGGTATTACAATCCGGATATATCTGGTGGGCTGCACTGATCAGCATATGAGAGGATTGCAAGATGTACCCTGGATTGCATGAAGGTGATGGAGTCATGTATGCACATCATGATGATCACAACCTGCAGGAGCAGTCACCAAAACATCATATATATATGGACTGGATCGGAGCCCCTCGATCCCCTGCGATCCCCTGGAGCCCCTCGACACTGGATCGGAGCCCCTCGATGTAACAGTATATATATTAGGGAGCATGCTGGAGCAAATGCATGAACTCCAACACAGTATTGGAGTGACTTGCATGCATGGAGTGACTTGCATGCATGCAAGATCTAAAGTATGTGTATACCTAGTATGTAAGGTGCTTGCGCTGGTCTGTCGCCTGGTCTGTCGCCTGGTCTGTCGCCTGGTCTGTCGCCTGGTCTGTCGCCTGGTCTGTTGCCTGGTCTGTCGCCTGGTCTGTCGCCTGGTCTGTCGCCTCGGCGCTGCTGAGTCCTAGATCTATCACTGTGTAACACAGTACGTAAGCAGACATGTATGCATGACTCTCAGAAAGCAATTGCAAAACTTGAGGATGCTTATTTCCTCAAACAGGTGTGTAAGACACATGAACAACTCAGCAATGAACACAACTTGTGAATTGAATGAACACAAGCCTCGTGTGCAGGATGTCACTGCGGTGACGGACAACGCGGCCGTGCTGCAGCAGCGCGTCACCAAGGGCACCAACCCCTTCCTCTCCACCCTCGCCGAGCCCGGGGAGGCGCAGTTCCTGACCGTGCTCAAGCCCTGCGGCATCCTGCTGCCTCACACCCACCAACGCGCCAACGAGTTCTACTCCGTCATCTTCGGTGCGCTGCCGCATGCTGCCGCATGCTGTGCGTGCTGCCTGCAGAACCATGGCCATATAAGATTCAATTGTCGTCCTTGCCCACGTTGCACAATGATTGATGTGTTGACCAATCAAATGATTACAATCATAGCATACACTGGATTGCACCATCTGATGATCATGAGTCCCTAGTAGCTAGCTAAGTGAGCACCGGCCCCGAGCTCTCCCTGTCGCGATGCATGGTTCCAACCATGAATCGAAGATCTATGTGTAGTGCACGGCCACGGTCATGGTACCGGTGCAGCTCTAGCTATAAGGCGAGGGCTCTGCAGACAGACAGCTGCCCCCTGGCGCTGCTTTTACCTGAATCCACACCATGTGATAGTTAGTAGAGCACAACACTCAGGCTGCCATGATATCAAACCATCTAGATCAAACCATCTGACAGCGCTGCTGTGGCTGCAGGTATCATGGACGCCGGAATTTCCCAGGAGAACGGAGCAGTTCAGGACATCACATTCGAGGTCAACCCCGGGGAGGTGTTTGTCGTGCCGCAGGGCCTGCTGCACCACAACCACAACCGCCAGTGCTTCCCCAACGTCTTCCTGCAGTCCTTCACCAGCAGCGACCCCGGAGCGCTCAACGTCATCGGCGCCCTCGCAGCCCTCGGCGCCGGCAGCGAGGCGGGCGAGGCGGCCATCAAGGCCAGCGGTGCTGACCTCGTTGAGGCAAGCCCCCAGGGCGCTTTTGCGCTGGACCAGGCTTGCCTCAAGCACTGTGGCTTCCCCACCACTGGCGCCCCCGGGGACGGCCTCAAGGACCTGCCCAGTGACTTCAAGGCCCTGTTCGGCATTGGCAAGGGCTGGTAATTCAGCACAGCCAATCCAACAAATTTAAAGCCATGCTGCATACCGTCTGCTGGGGCTGCCTGCTGCCCATGGGCCCCAGCTCTAGAGCACTGTGCGAAGATACTGTGGCTAGCAGCGGCGCAGCATTGACCTTGATCACGGTCATGAGTGGCTCACGATTGGGCATGCTACAAGCAGTGGCTGCTGCGCTGCAGCTCATTAGATAAAGGGGTATAAAAATGTTGAATAAGATGTGTCCAGATATAAGGAGCTGTTGCATGGCTGCTGGGACGGCACCTTCCTGCTAGGTCCATTAAGTGTTGCGCGTGAGACATGGGGATCTGATGATCAGCCAGCCATTGCCAGCTTGCTATGCTTTTCTGTATGGTCTGGGTAGATGCTTCGCAAATCATCCCTGCCTTAGGCCATAATTTTCCTCTGTATCGGTTCTGAAACTTTGAAAATGCTCTGAAAACGTTTTTGCAACTTTTTAAGACGTCACCGCGGGAACCCCGACTGATAGTGCCTGCTAGAGATCTGCCTGAAACCAACTATATCAGCGCTGCTCATGTCACACAAGTGCTCATGTACATGTTCTATGAGTGCGGGCGGAGCCACTGGCAATGGGTACAAAATCCTGTTGCAGCAAGCCACAATGTGTGCAACATGTAAATCTAGCAAGTCAGCTACAGCAGTCGGAGTAAATGAGCACTTAAAACGGGAAGAGTTGAAGGTTTGGATAAAAAGAAGGCTCCCTAGTCATGTTTCGACTGGTATGATGTTGGGATACACCACTGCACGTCTAGGTTGGAAGCTCGCTGATGGTTCTGCCCACCATTTGGGTGGGCCAGTGGGAATGGTGGGAATTGCAGACATGAGCGTATGTCTGCGATGATTGGCCTCTGCAGAAACAATGCACATGACATTCCACCGGTAGCGCGACCACACAGTATCCTGACCTACGGAAACTTGATGGAGTCCGCGGAAAAAGCACGTGCTGCGTACTACATGCCGCAACATGCCTAGTCGGCGCGAAATCGACCTGGAGCCGGCCACAACGGGCATCATGGCCATGGCCATGTGTGCATGGCCTGACGCCACACAGTACCAGCTGCCGCTGCCCAGCGCGACAGCTATATATCGCCCCAGACAGTGGCTGCGCCACCACGTATGTGCACAGTGTGCCCGAGCCACGTGCACTGGAGGCAATGCGGTTATCAAGACCGACGGCAGGGCGTGCACGTGCTACTGCAGCCATGGCTGGAGATGGGGGGCGGGGGGTAAGCAGCAGGTAGCAGGGGGCGCGCAGCCAGCTGGAATGGAAGCGGAGGGGGGTGGGAGTGGGGGGCCGCAGGAGTCAGGCTGCTTCACTTGTCAGAGTGCAGGGGTAGCGATCGCGCATGGCGTTGTCCATGAACGCGCGCTTCGAGACCGTACTGCGAGACGGTGTCCCGCCGCCACGTCTGCAATTGTGCAGGCACCGGTACGCAGTTGGCCCGACTCTGCCGCATGTCTCATGTGCGAGCTAGGGGAATGAACGCGGTGGCGCCAGTGATAACGCAGTACTTGTTGTGCTTCTCCTTCGCACCTTTAAAATTCTCCGCGGACGAGCCTGCTTACAGCGAAGAGGCGCGAACATGCATGGGGTTGAGCAATTGAGCAGGTGTAGCATGCTATATCATCTTCAAATCCAGCACCGCCATGCGTGTGGTGAGGAAGGCCAACAGGTCGTATCACTGCGGGGGTCGGTGTAAGCGGGTGGGGAAGGGTGGTATGCCATGCACGGCTATGTGGTCAGAGACAGGGGCCGCCACGCGGGCCAGGGGCACTGCGTCGTCTGTTATTCCTGCCCCGGCTCCTGTTTTGCGTGTTGCTCCTTCTCCCACCCCTGCTCGTAGGGGCGCTGTGACCGATACCCGTCCGGGCTGTGGCATGATGTCCGATGTGTTTTTGTTTTTCTTTTGCTGGGCAGTGAAGACCCGCCCCTGGGTGGGCCCGCCTTGCTAGTGAGAGGGGCCTGGCCGCCGCGATTGAGCCTCTGAGGTGGTGGCTGCAACGGGTGGGCAGGCATCACCACACCGTCATGCACATTCGTAAGCAGGCCGCAAGGAGGCAGGGTGGCGGGTGGCACCCAGTCCGTGCACCATGGCGGGGCCACCTGGTGGTGGAGGGGAAGAGGGGAAGGCCGGGCGTTGGGCGCCATCAGGGATGTGGGGCCCAACCGAAGCCACATGCATTTGCGCTGTTTTGGTAGGACACCATGGTGCACCATTTACAGATCTAGAGTTTCGTTTCACAAGGTGTCAGAGCAAGCAAACTAGCATGCATGGGAATGCTGAAAGGACAAGCTATGCGCACTGTTAACACGTGCTGTGGTGATCTCGTTGACTCGCGTCAGTTCGTTCCTGGCTGGCTTGAATTCGAGATCCGGGAGCAAGGGGCATCGCGGACATGCCTCGTCCAGCTTCAGCAACCGAACCCCGTTCGACAACACGCAATGTTGTTGGCTGAACGCAACGCTGAGCGCAGCTGTTTACTCGAAAGTTTTCGCTCGCGGGGCCAGTTGTCATGCCTGGGCTGTCTGAAGTCACAGGTCATTGCGTCTTAGTCCTTGACAGCCTAGACGCCGTCGACGCAATTCCGGCAGCAATCGCAATACAGTCCAGCAGCAATCGCAATACAGTCCGCTAGTGGACATCATGTCCCTTATTCAGAGCTTGCATTAAACAGCCTGCACCACAAACGACTTATGATTGATAGCTGCTGACCGTCGGGAATGATCGGCGGGCATAGAGTAGTCAGCTGCAGTCCTTGTGATGTCTGTGTCCTTGGCAAAGCGCAGCTGCTCGCCCAATCGTCACTACTTTTGCTGCCACAAGCGATTAGCTACACGTATCGATATATGGGAGCTTGCTGACGGAGTGCGGATCAAAACCGGATCGATCCAATCATCGCGCGCACGACTGTGCGCGCAGGCAGAGTGCATGCCATCGTTCAGCGCGAGCGACTATGAGGCTGTGGTCGCAGGTGCCCCCGGCCCAGATGAAGCGCAGTGGGTGTTTGGATATGGAAGCATCGTGTTTCGGCCTGGATTCACGCCGGGCGAGAAAGTCTCAGGGTGCATCCACGGCTGGAAGAGAATGATGTACCAAAACTCCACAGGCAATGCCCCAACAGCTCCAACCCTGCTGTCGGTACCGGTAGCCCTCACGTCTGTAGGCCTTTGTCAACTCGATGGTTGTGCAATGCTCCCTGGAGCGCTGGCATTGCATTCCATCCCGCGCTTGCAGTACCAGTGGGGGCATTCCTCAGCACCCCAGGCACTGCTCACCCCCCTGCTTCGGCCTCAAGCAGCAGTCGCGTTCGAGCTACCAACAGTGGATATGATACGCTACTGAAGCAGTCCATGTGGTCGACAAAGTCATCGCCCGCCTGTGTTAGGCACAGCTGCCACTGTCAACCAGAGCTTCACAAGGACACTGGCATGCAGATCACCGGGGTGTCCCTGGCAAGCCTGGCAGGACAGCCACCATCATACCAGAGGACGGCAGCAGCACCTGGGGAATTGCCTTCAAACTGCCTGAGGACACAGAGGAGCGCCGCAAGGCTCTCAGGGAGCTTGAGTGGAGGGAAAAGCAGTGCGCACCTGATCAGCCAGCCATATCTGCGGCTGTGCCACTGTACACCCACTCACACTTCCTCTGGCTTGTTCAGAGAGGGCGTGACCGTGTCCAGAGCCCAGTGTTTGCTATGGTCCTTCATGCGCTTCTTGCATGCATTGCCTCGCCCGGTGATCTAGGTGCAGGCGTACCTGAGCACACTTAGGCAGGGCTCAAGCTGTCCCTGCAATGATTGTGCCACTCCAGGCGTTGCCAAACGGCCTGCCAAAGGGCCATCAACAACATCCCCAGACTCGTGCAGCAATGTACACGCAGTGGCTCGAGGTATACTATAGGTACATGAGAACGTTTCATTGCCGACGTAATGGATGATGGCCAGCATGACCAGCGCTCGTCCCGCGGTGACCAACTATTACGGCATGTTCAGTCTTTGCTTTTCACAGTGTACCGCACTCCCCATGGTGATTACTCTTTTGGGCAGCCTGCAGCGCCCCAGATTTGTTTTGCGCGATAGCATGTACACCTGAGCTAGCGTTTGTCTCTTCCAGCATGCTCGGGGCACGTGCCGCCATTGTATAGCTGTACAACACTGCCATTCTTCATTTGCATGTGCTTGAATAACAAAATGCCATTCCGGCATCACGCAAACCCGGGATGGCCTTGAACTAGCCATGAGAAAACCTCTCCACAGTAGACACAACCGCACATCCCGCTGGCAGCCCTTTCCGTCTCACGATCAGGCTGTTGTCTGTCTGAGCACGCTGAGTGCCAACTGTTGCAGATGTCAGGAGGCATGTGGTTGGAGCTGGCTGCTTTGGCTTGCACTAGCCCATGTACACTGCATAAATGCCATGGCTGAAACCAACAGCACGCATGCAGATACGATCAGAAAGTATTCACAGACGTCTTTGATGAGGCGGGCAACGTGCTGGTTGCTGGAGCCCTGATTTACGTGGCCACCAGTGACACCAGCAAGAATGTGAACTGGGGCGGCCCCAGGAGTGACGCCCAGCTCGCCAAGCAGATCTTTCATGCACGAGGGCCCTCTGGGCCGAATTATGAGTACCTGTTTGGCATGGCTCAGGGGCTGCGGGACATTGGGGAGCATGCACACGACGACCACATCTTTGGCCTGGAGACCCTCGTGAGAGAGATGATGGCTGACAACGGCACCGCAGCAGAGTGAGGGCCAGGATGGCGCATGATAGCTAGCAACTGTTTAAGACTGTCGCAGCTGCAGCACCACTTGTGATGCAGCTGCGCTTGCAGAGTTGGACTAGGTGGCAGAAGGTCAATCCCTTGGACACGTCGATGGACCAGCGGGTTGACTACTTGGCCAGTGCAGACAAGTCCAGTGGTCAGAGCTCCGGGCGTGTGTCAACGTGAAGAGGAGTCTGCAACTAGCACCACACTTCCCTGCTCCCCAGTCTGGACGGGAACAGTATGAACAGCGCTGAAATTTTGCTGCTGTCATGACGGAAGCTGAGTCAGTTGTGTAAGACATGCCAGATCATGTCAGTGCACAGTAATGTGTTACAGCATGTCGCTGTATCCTGTGCCACTGCACACTCAGTGTGCATGGCAGCATGACAGGTTCAAGACCAAACTGTAAGCGCCTGCAGGCCTTGTGACCAACCTGCTTACATGGCACTGCTCACATGGCAGTTGTAACCCCACTCGCTACAGGTTCATGTGAGCAATGTTGGATTTGGATGTGGTGCTGGTGTTGGCACAGCGCGGTGACTGCAGACTTTGTGTAGAGACCACAGCAAGGCTGTTGAATGTTGCCCAATGCCTGTAACACTATTAATTGTCAACTCACCGTTCACGCCCATCATGGTGAGTGATGACAACGGCACGCTAGTCGCAGCTGTAGCTGCATGGCTCCATCCCTTCAGAATGCTCCGCACCCAGTCTTGAATGAAAGTGTATACCGTGTGCGTGTATGCGGGGTCACTGCACATTGCACCGTATGTAAACACATAGCATGTTATTCAGGTTGATGTGTACATATTGACAGGGGATACTGTTGTGGCCGGTCAGTTCGTGTGAACTGTAGGGCCATGTTTCGTTCCACACACATCTTCTTGTGGACAAGGAGGCACCATGGCGGCACAGTGGAATAATAACGTGGTGTGAACTTTAAGAACTGCCTGGTGTGTAGGGTGTGAACTGTCCCCAGTCCACGCATGACGGGGGATGTATGTGTGTGACTTTTGCATGCACATGTTACCCGGCGTTGTGAATGCTATTAGACCTGCCACATTACAATCAGCACACCCTACATCATGTAGGGCATTTGTGGACGGAAACATGCAAGAGAGGTGCGCATGGACAGAAAACACGCGAGAGGCCAGCATTTGGAAGCAGTGGGTGTCAAGCCGTATGAATTACTCCTGTGGCACTGCCACCTAGAATCGCAGTGCCACGACGACATTGACCGACTAGACTGGTATTTGAAAGACAATCATCATTACTGATTTGCCAGCGTATCTGCCCTGATTCGAGAATCTGGAATGCTACGGCGTGCAGTTACATGCTAACTCCTGCACAGCATATGGGAAAAACAGAAGCCCGCAGTACCGCGATGCGCCGGGCACAGCCTAGTAGACATGCCACTCTTGACCAGCTATGATAACTCTCTCCGTTAGCCGTGTCAAAGCCCCCCTCGACACACCCTTACTCTACATGGAGATGTTTAAATGCCGTTGAGGTTCTTGGCAAACACAGCCAAGGATCCAAGGGCTCCCTCACCGAACACAAGGGCCTGCACACCATAGCCGAGGAACGCAACCATCGCAAGACGAGCGTGCTTGATCTCGGCCTCCTTCAACCTCTTACCCTTCTCGCCGGTGGCGAGGTTGAGGGGGTCGAAGATGCCACCGGGGTAGCACCGCTTTGTCGTGTCGAGCTCGGTGTTACGGTAGACCTCAGCACCACCGACCGCGAGGGCCTCGATCCATACCAGCTGGGTGATGGAGAAGGGCAGGCTCTGGCCGAAGTAGCTCGCGCCATCCAGCTCTACTTTGCCGGCCTCGACCCAGGAGACACCGGTGGCGGACTCGCCAACGATGCAGCCAAGGCAAGCAAGCATGGCCCAGCGACCGTGGATCAGCTCACACTCGCGGAAACGCTCAAGCCCGAACACCTGTAACAGTAGAGCGCTGAGCGTGCAGCAGTGCTTCATTGGAGCGGAGCCCAGCACAGGGATGATGCCCGCATGCAGGACAGGACGATTGCATGCTGCATACCTCGTCGTATGGTTGGAGCGAGTCAGCATTGGAGACCTGATCAGTGCGAGCGACGAACTGGCCGACGATTGCGCCGGGCTTGTTCTTGGGTGCATTCTGGTCCAGCTCATCGATATCGATTTGCAAGTACTCAGCGGGCTTGGCAAGTCCAAGGGGGTCGAAGCCACGGTCACCTGCAGCAGCCCCGATCAACATTGTAAATCTTGCTACGCTGCACCGAGGCATAGCGTACCCCGGCTGACAAGCACTGAGTGATGTCGACGTGAGTGGCATCGATGAAGGGCTGAGATTAAACCAAAACAATGTCCGCCACAGCAACGACAAACCACAATGTAAAGTCATGATGCATACTTCCAAGCCCACGCGGAAGCGGTCAATGCAGAGACAGGAATATGCCAACAGGGTTGCACAAGCGCTCAGTAGGGACAGGCGAGAGGTCGGAAAGGTGGGAAGCAAGATTAACGCGCAAAGAAGATACGGAAACAATCAAGGAATTTGAACGCGAGCGAAAGTGCGGAAGCGAGCGGATACCAGTAAACGTCGCAGCGAATCTGCTGCCCCCGGCGACGTGTACACTATCTGCCCAGATCCTGCCACCCCAAACCGTTACACAAATGCAAAGCTGTTGTACATTCAAGATTTGATTACAACGAAAACCTGCGCGGGCAATGCGTGTGGGAGTGCATCGCGGGCGCGGATCACACCGACACCGTGACGAGATCAAGGGTATGACCAAACCACCGATCGGCACCGAGCACACCTGGCAGGGAGCCATCGAGCCAGTCAGGACGGCTAGTGTTGGGCAGCCACAGTGCCTCGCCGTCGAACTTGCGGTAACCAACACCGCCTGCACGTGTGCCGCTGGGCACGACGGCCTTGGCAACCTTGTTGGCGACCTTGGTAACCTTGTTGGTACTCTTCTTCACGGTGCCCTTCTTGGGCACGACGGACTTGGCCTTCTTGGCAACCTGCTTGGTCCCGAATGAGGGCAGGTTGAACTTGGCTGTCACGTTGACGGTCATGGTGTTCGACTGGGGGGGATACTCGTGAACGGGGTAGAGAGAGGCTAGTGAGGAATTACGGTGGCGACCGCAATATGAATGTTCAGATGTTGTACGCATTCGACGGGATCATGCGTTGTGCTTGGAATCGGCTGAGCGGCTGATCCCCGATTCGATCCAATGTTCCCAGATGGTCGCAATCTGGAAAATAAACCCCTTATTTCGAGTGGCTACAAGGTGTGGACCTGAGCCAACGCATAGCCGAGCTCGGCTGAGTGCCCGCGATGTGGGGCTTGTGCGTGTTAGATGAAATGCACATGCACCATCCAAGTCGCTGCTGCTGCTCGTGCGCTGCGTGTTGATAGGGGACGCGTTTGTTTTGCCACTGTCGTGTCCGCGTATGAACACATATGCTCCGATCGTCGTAGCCTCTGATCACGCGGCCCTGAAATCTGCAAGCAAGCTTCGGAACAGTCAGAATAACTTGTGGTGGCATCTTGATCCTGATTGCTCTTCTCAATGCTTCAGCGTGGGACACGCAGCTCACGGTGTACACCGCTGGCGCGTACTGCCTCGCGCTGCAGGCGGACCCACTGCCGTGCGGCAAACGCAGAGACCACGAAGTTAGATAGCCTGAACACATGGTTTGCTACCAATTGTGACGCTCGTGACATCAAGATCGCTGTCAGCGAGGTTGAAGATGAAGCCACGCGAACACAGGTCCTAGGCTGTCTAGCCACCGAAGACATCGAAGTGGATCAGGTCCGACTCACAGGAAGGGCCACCATGCTGACAGCCTGTGGCGTGCGCTGTATCTGGTCATGTACACACGTACCCATTCATTGCGACTACGCGGAAGACTGCACCTGGGCAACGTTTTTTCAGTCATCGCCTTGCGGGCATCTGCAGGTAGTGTGTGAGCTGCCTCAGACGGCAGCCGTGACATCTGTGGACGCGGCCAGTCACCCAGTCGTCTGCGATGCGGCATCAGGACGCAGTGAGATCGCAGCGCTCGCTTTATGGCTCTTAGCAGAGCGCATCTCCCCACTCAGCGCCTTTGCCCCATTCATCGAAGCCCTTCCCGTGTGTTTCTAGCGCCGGCCGCCAACTACCGCCACACCCCCACCCCCCTCCCCCAGCATTGCATGAACATTCCAGCTCCGGCCGTGGCCATGGGCGGCACAACCCCCACACCGCGGCCTGCCATCAGTCTGTAGCTCTATCTGTCAAAGTAGCCCTTTGCGCATGTGAGGCCTTGCAGATAGGTCCAGCATGTCTCTGTGCGTCCGAGTCGACCGTCTGTTGATGCTTCGTTATGCTGCAAGTTGCTGATCCTGATGCGTCACATGCATGTGCTGTGCCGCAGCATGCATGCGACAAACGAGTATGAGCACGTAGGATGAGCACCTCCACAGCAGCAGGTGAGGCGGTAGGCAGCCATTCAGGCAGCAACTGCATGTATGATACCATGTATGATCAGGGCCCAGTTTGACAGATGTATCATCCACACCCGCCTGCCAGCTCAGGCCAACGCGCTGGATGCATGCTGTGTGCTGCGCACTGTGCCGTGCTTCCCTCGGCG
Organism: Ulva mutabilis; assembly: GCA_900538255.1. NCBI lineage: Eukaryota > Viridiplantae > Chlorophyta > Ulvophyceae > Ulvales > Ulvaceae > Ulva > Ulva mutabilis. The sequence continues at coordinate 1,775,876 of UNSF01000001.1, forward strand.
CTGCTGATGCCATGCTCCGTATTCGTGTCACGAAGCCCTGCCGTGGACGTGTGGAACGGGTCCACATTTCACACCAAGCACAGCACGCCGCTCCCATCCCCTTGCACACTGTTTGCGCAATTTGAGTGCAGTCAAGGTGCCGTACACACGTTTGAGGTTAGACCTGCAACTCCTTGGCACGCCTGTACAGGTGTCACTGTCTGTCACAGATTGCTTGTCGCCCACGCCAGCCGGTGACCCCTCGGTGCCGCGTCTGCCACATCACCGGGGGCGGGTCGTGCAGCCCCTCCGCATGGTGGCTGCAGCTGTGTCCCTCTCTCCCGCATGCCAGCACGCTGCCGTGTCACACCACAGCATGGTGCGGCCACAGCACATAGCATGCCGTGTCGCCCCCCAGAACTACATAACGTGCATCTGCTGAGCACCTGTGACACAGGAGCTTGCATGCAGGAGGCCACAAACACGCCCATCCTGTGGGAGGCCGATTTCCGGGACCTGAAGCTCGCGGGCTCACCCACTCTGCCGCTGGCGCGGGAGCGAGAAGCGGCGATACGGAAAGAGTGGGCAGACATCGAGGCCAGCATGCTCGAGCTGGGCTCTGATGCCCTCAAACACCCGGGGTTCAACGAGCAGGCGTTCCTCCAGGCCTTCTGTGTTGTGCTGGCACATGCGGTCTATCTCCCATCAGCCCGATGCTTTGCCTTGCTGCCGTACGTCTCGTTCATGCAGCGGACGGGGAATGACAACGGATGCACTGTGGACTATGACCTGGGTGCGCCGTCATGCTGCCGGGCTGCTGCTCAGTGCCTGATGCAGACGTGCTGCATGACAGCTGTCTGTGTTTAACGTCATGCCGTTTTGCTGCTGCCGTTTTGCTGCTGCCAAAGGCCAAAGGCCTTTGCCCAGCTGCAGCTGGCTGGCTCACTGCATGTATACTGTACATGCAAACGTGAACCAGCTTCTATGCTCCAGCTGTCATGTTGTGCGGTTTGCCTTTGCGGCGGAATAAGATTGGTGCGGGCGGGGCACACGCACACTGGACACAATGGGCACTGCACTCCGTGGCCGGTTCCCAACCTGCACTTGCTGCTGCTGATATACCCGTACAGCATTGCGAACCAGCAAAGAGTCAACAGGATTGCCTGTACCGCTCTCGTCGCACCAGGCTCAACCACGTCCATGTAACGCAAAGCAGCGTCCGAGAGCACTTGTCCAGGAATGAAAGGTGGAACTGACGATTGGTGCGGGCGGGGCACAGCTGTGCATCGATAATGGCTCTGTGATGCAGAGCGAGAGGAGGTCATTGTGAAGGCGACTCGCCCATTCCTGAAAGGGCAGCCAGTGCTGCTCGATGATCCACGCCCAAACACAGAGAAGGTACTTGCAACAGGAACGCTGCAAGATACAAATTTCTCGGACTACTTGCTGTTTGAGGCTAAGCTTGTGTCCTCTGACAGGCTTTACACATCGAAACGGGAGGTGCTAATGGCGATGAACATGCAGGTGCCCTTCTCCCTCCTGACACAGACCATCTCACATTTGTTGCAATCCCCGCACTGTTCTTGTAGACGGGAGGTGGTTGTCCAAATCCAGCCTGGCAGGTATGGTTGCGGCCCAACGCACCGAGAGTGGTGCCCTTGCAGGAGACAGAGATTTACCCAATGTACAAGGAAAGATTTCCCATTCAGCTGCTCAGTTTCATCCGATTCTCTCGCATCCAAGACATTGGGGAGCTGGCAAAGGTGCAATTTGACCAGGACGTTATCATTTCACCACAGAATGAGTATGAGACGCTACAATTGGTGATGGCTGACCTGCGGGAGCGGCTTCAAGGATATCGTGAAAACCAGGTGTGCTTCTGTGGCTGTAGTATTTGTGTGAATTGAGTGGTTGTATCACTTACCCAGCATGTTGGGACCAAGCGCTTGTTGGGAGCTTTGGACCCATGTGCAAATCTACCATCTCCGCTGAGGATGGAGCCATCATGCAGGAAGAGGACTTAAAGATGTTGCAGAACGCAGACTTAGAGCCTCTGGAGCGGCTTGCAGCGTTGACCCGGCGGTCAGAGAAGGACATCCTGCTGTCAACGACAGATGCTGTCAGGCAGCGATTAGCACCCATTCGTGGCATCCCTACAAAATCGGGAACGCTCGAAGACCCGAACCAGGACTTGCTGGACATTTTCGAAAGTGTAGAGGGCATCGGGTCGGCTCCACAGAAATTGTGGAAGTCGTTCTCAAGATGGGCCAGCGGGAAGGATGATCCGGACTTCCGGAGGTAGTGGTCCGTGTAACTTGTAATGGTGAATCCTGCCAAGCTGTCTTTTTTCTACAGCTAAAATGTCTTACAGTGATCATGATCAATCACCGAGCTATACGGATGGCTACTCAATCTACCACGCCTGTGTCCAATCTGACACGACTTCCTGCAAAGGCACCTGCACACTATCTCAAAACGACAGCAAGTCTGCAAATGCATCACCCTTCTTATCCGGATTCTTCGCCTGCAATGTTGCGGGAGATTTTGCTGCGTCAGCGATGGGGTCAGCTACTGGTGCTGGCGCCATGCCAGGCATGCCCATCAGGCCTGACTGCATCGGGTCCATTCCAGGCGCTTGAGCCCCAGGCATGCCCATCTGCGGCGGCCCACCTATCGCGCCCGGGGGCATGCCACCGTACATCGGCATCCCCGCAGCCTGCGCGTGCGGCATACCGTAACCCTGGGGCTGCCCTGCGGCCACCCCGCCATTCTGCGGCCCGCCCGGCGGCATCCCCATGTGCGGCATGATCCCACCGCCCTGCACAGGTGCAGCCAGCATGTCCATATCAGACATCAGGTCCGCCGCCGGCGCCCCCGCGCCATCCGCCATCACGCCCCCAAACGGATCCCCACCTGCCGGCGCCGGCCCAGCATCCACATGCATCGCGTCCAACCCCGCCAGCAGGTCATCAGCCGGCGCAGGCACTGCGGCAGCAGGTGCCGCTGCGGGAGCGTCTGCTCCTCCCAGCAAGTCATCCAGGTCCGCCGCGCCCCCGCTAGTGGCGGCAGGCGGACCGCTAGCTGCAGGGGGATCGTCAAAGCCGCCCAGCAGGTCCATCAATGGCGGCGGAGCAGGCTCCGGAGCCGGCGCCGCCCGCGGGCTCGCGGCGGCCTTGGCCCGCCGTGCACCCCCCCCACCGCCGCTGCCGCCAAACAGCATGTCCGCGAGGCCATCTCCCTCCTCGGTGAACGTATGCACGTTCGGCGAGAACGGCCCCTTGGTCTTGCGTGCCGCGTGGGCAGCCGCAGGCGCAGCCGGCGCGGCGGCCGCGGCCGCAGCCGCCGCCGGCTCCGACGGGCTCTCTGGCCGCGCCATCATCATGTGGCTGAAGGTGCCCATTTGCGCACGTGGCCGCGGCGGCGGCTTGCCGGCGCGCGTCGGCACGGTGGACATCCGAGGGCTGCTAGATTGCGCTGTGACGACCCCGGTGCTGGTCACGGCGGGGGGTGCGGGCGGCGCTGGGGAGCTTGCGGAGGGGTTGGCGTACTGCTGTGTGCGCAGCGTGGGCGCAGCGGGCGCAGCGGACGAGGGGAACAGGCCGAAGCGGTCGTCAGGGGGGACGTATGCGGGCTGGCCTTGCGCGCTCTGCTCCGTGGCAAGTGTCTCCAGAGCCCCCATGTGCAGGTCGGCCTCCGTCTCGAACACCGGCATCGCATCAGTGGATGTGATCACCGGCGACAGCAGCCCCGGCTCCCTGCATGCATGCAGCCGCGTCACGCATGCCCCATGCAACCCAACGCGGCACAGGCGCTAGCTTCGACACTGCACATCACGGCGCCTGCTGGGGATGGGCAGCTACAGCACAGAGACAACGGACGGTGGAGGGACAGCAGCGGCAGCAGCATTGCTGGCAGACAGCATGTGCTTTGATTGTGCCGACGGCTGCAGTTGGAGGCGCACGAGATTGCGGTGGAGATGAAGTGGGAGAGGCGCGCGACCATGATGTCGCGCGATGCGAGGCGCGGTTTGATGAACGGCTTGAGCTGCGCGGCGGCCGTGCCGACGTGCGGGCCGGCTTTCGCGACGACCTTGAAGAGGGCTGTCAGGGCTGCCTCTTCCAGCTCCAGCTGCAGCCGCTGCTGCGTCGCGCGGTGCACGATTGCGGCCACCGCGTCCTTCGCGCTGAGCCGCGCGCTCTCGCCGTACTCCGAGACCACCCACAGGCCCACCTGCCGCGCCAAAGTTGTCGCACGTGAGGGTGAAAACTCCCGACACATGATGATTGATCTGGGCTCGTTTGCATGCGCTCGTGGTGGCCTGTCGTTTTCATTGCTGCCATTTCAGCAGCAGCCCCTGTGCGACATACGCTGAGAGCTATGTTCACAGCTGGAAACATCCCTTCTTTACGGACGATCATTTTCACGTGAATGCCCGCCTTGTTGCTCTATGATGTCGTGTCGATAATGACAATGCACTGTCGTGCCCTCCCAAAAGGGACCAACAGGAACGGGATGGTCCTGGAGGTAGGCCGCAGGCCACATGCAAGGCATGCCCACATGTGCCGCTGCCGGTGACCCACTCCCGGTGTGTCGTGTGGTTTACCGTATTCCGGTCTGTACTGTCCCGTATGACGGCAGTGTTACACACATATGCAACAGAGCATCACATAGCATGCTTGTTTGCGGTGCAGGGGGAGGGTCGTACCAGCAGCTGCGCGTCGGAGAGGGAGTCAGGGCCGCGCAGCAGCCGCGCAAACACCTTGGCCGTGTCGGCCTGCACTTCCGCCTCCCCGCACTCGGCAAGCGTGCGCGCGATGCGCGAGGCCAGCGCGCGCGGCGCGGCCGAGCCGGCGGCGATGAGGACGTCGGCCATCGTGCGCGCGTACTCGGCGGGCTGAGCGTACGCCTCCACCAGTGACGCGACTTTCGTGGCGTACGCGGCCTTGATCGAGTCCTCGGGCGCGCCGCGGATGATCGACAGGAACTGCAGGCGCCACTCGCGTGTCAGGCCGCTGCAGGCTCGCAGCGCATGCTGCACGCTGCAGGCGGTGCATGCGAAAGCTGTGCACTGGTGCACGACGCGATGTGGTGCCGCCTGCGGCATGTGAGTGGCCTGTGGGCTAGCGTCCTCAGAGGTAGCGATCAGTACAGATGCAAGGTCGGTACGCAGCCCTTGGGACGTGCAGCTGTCGGTTTGTGACCGCGCTCACTCCTCTGCCAAGGATGCACTGCTCGTCCTGCACCAGCACGTCCACAGACGAAACAGCACTTGAGCCGTCGCAGGGAACTGTAGCGGGGGGCTGCTGGCGCAGAGGCACGCTAGCAAGCATAACTTGCACGACTTGTGCAAGTGGCCGCAGGCGCGCACGTGTGGAGCGCGGTGGGATGGCGGCCAGAGGCCAGGGCAGAGGCCAGGGCAGAGGCGAGGGCAGCACCTGGTCGGCGACGGAGGAGAGGTTGTCGGCGGAGCAGGAATTATAGAGGACGTCGGCGGCGAGGTAGCGGAGAGAGGCGTCGGTGGAGCGCAGGCAGGCGACGATGTCCTCCCGGAAGGGCGTGGCGGCGGCGGGGCGGCAGGCCTGCAGCGCGGCGATGCAGCGCAGTCCCTCGAACTGCAGGTTGTTGGGGTTCCGCCACTGCGACGGCTTGAGCGACTTGCCCTTGGCAAACATCTGGCGGGTCGCGTCGGATGCTGCACACGAGGAGGGGTGTGCTTGCGGCGGGGGTGTGGGAGTGATGGGGGCAGTGGCAGGGCGTGCATGAGCTCGGTCCCCTGGTTATGGTCGCAGTTATGTGGAAGGGATGCACGTGGGGCCTGCGCACGGGGCCTGGCCTTCGTGTGATTGAGCCATCGTGTGCTGGGTACGGTATGGACGAACGAGAAACGGGCTTGCGCATGCTGAGAGATAGAACGCATGGCGCTGGCGTAGGTGCAGCTTCAGGAGGTGCAAGGGTGACAGCAGCGGAACGCCGGAGCCATGCTGCACCTACTTGCTCAGCAGGCACACATGTAGCGAGCGTTGGGGGGCGTCGCTAGGACAGGCCAGCGAGTCCGAGCTCTCATTGCATGCTGCTGAATTCAGTCTGTTCAAGGTAATGACGTGGACATGCTCGCTCCCGCGGGACATGCAAATGAACCCTCCCACGGGCAAAGGCCAGCCAGTTGCACCGAGATCCTGCTGCATGCATGCTGTGCGGTGCTGTGCGATGCGATGTGCTAGGAGATGCAGGGATTGCCGCGCTGTGCTGAGGCAGCGGTGGTGCATGAGGCAGTTGTGCTGCGTTAGGGGAAGAAGGCTGCACCTCGCTGCTGAAGCTCCGGCACGCGCATTGCACCAGGCGGCAGCGCAGCCACGGCAATCACACACTGCGCCAGCGTGCCGAAGGCTGAGGCCATCTCGTGGTCGTCCGCGGACATCGTGGCGCCGCTGGCCGCGTCCATTGCGGAGCTCAGCGCGCCCGCGGCCGCCGGCGACACGGTGTCCGTGCACAGCATGGACAGCGTGGCGGCGAGGGTCTGCAGGGTGTGGTGGGGCAGGGGGGAGCGCGAGCGGGCGTCGTCGAGAGCACGGGTCGTGGCCGCCGTGAACGCGTCGGCGGCTGCCGCGAGGTTGCTCTGCGCGGAGCACCGCGCAACGACGACGCGGAGGAGGTTCGCGGTCGGCAGGCTCAGCGTGGCGTGCGGGAGGTGCCGCTTGCAGATCTGGCTCGTGACGTCGACCAGGTCGATGCTGGACTCGACCTGCTCGCCAAACCGCTGCACACGCATGGCGTATGCGTCAGCCTGGTAGCATGCTATGGCTGCCAGCTACGGCGACGACGTGTCAGGCAGAGGGTGCTCTGGCTCTGCTAGCATCTGCTTGCCGCAGTGTTTCTGAGGATGCGAGAGAGTCACCTGACAAACAGCAGCCGCCGGGGCGACGCTGCATGGGCGGCACATGCAACCGATGCACCGACTGTGTGAAGCGTGCTGCGCAGCATGATCTGCGCTGGTGAAGACACGATATTTGTCCGTGTACTGGCCGGGCTGTGGCATGTGCATATGCCGTGAGATGCATCCGATGTTCACCGGAAGATCATGAATCACACTGTGTTCAGACGGCTCGCAGAATAGTGTGGCAGTGGGGGGGACAGAGGGAGAGCGCAGGTGCAGATTGGTACGTGAAGCAAGACAGGATGATGTGTGCATTCGTTGCAAAGCGCAATTGAGCTTTGTTGTAATGTGTGGCAGTGCTCAACGCACACAGTGTCGAGATGCTGCCAATACTCAGCGGCAGAAAAGCCTGAACAATATGCGACTCAGGTTGTGGGACAGCCCACTAGCATTTTGGGCTGGCCGATCAGGACAGTGGCCATAGTGCAGCTGGCAAGCAAGACCAACCTGAATCAGGCTGGTGAGGGCAGCCAACGCCTGCTTGATGGTCGAGCTGGAAGATAGCGCTGGCTTGCGCGCTTCGGTGGGGTCAGGCAGGATGATGGCCAGGAGGGTGACATTTTCTGGCGATGAAGGGCCGCCCATGCGCCGTGGCTGGCCAGGCACTCCGATAATGTTCGACACCAGGTCCGCATCCCAGCATGAGCCGATGTATTTCAACGCATATTGAACTGCACACCAGGGATGGAATCCGAACGTGGCAGCCCATGCTGGATGACACCAGAACATGGAACGGATGAGTTGAGCGCACCTTCAATTTCGTCCATGCTGCGCAGAGAAGTTGCCACTGTCTGCACTGCCGCCAACAGCTCCGAGCTGCGTTTGTCGGCAGGCATGAGGTCTAGCAGCTTTGCGTGAGTCAGGAGAGCCAGCTACAAAGAACACACAGGATTTAGCTGGTGGCAGCTGAATCGGCGGAACAAATCCACAGCAGTCCAAAACGCACCCCCTTGGTCATACAGTTTGGACTGTTCATGTAGTTGAGACATGCGCGGATGGCCCAATCTCCAGGGTGCTGACTGTCTTGCACCACGGTCAACAGGTTGCCAAGAACGTCGCGCTTCGTCATCTCGCTGTGATCTCCATTGCTCTCAATGACGCGAAGAGCATGAGCTTTTGCGGCCTCCACATGAGCTTTCTGCGCTGTTCTTGTTTTACATTCGCCAGCTGCGTGCGCTCTATTCGCGAAGCTCTGCGTGTGCAGTGGCTCCTGCTGGTTCGCCGCAGCTGCCTGTACCTCAGCTGCACGCTTCTGTGCGCCAGTCATGACGCGATTGACGATTGTCTTTATCATGGTCAAATCTGGACAAGAGAGTGCGAACACGACGCGGCTAGACCACGCCACTCAACACTTCCGGTGCGGCCGGCTGCCTGGCTGTCGTTCAACACAAAAGCGCAGCGTATTCGCTTGGAATTTCGTGCTGTGCAGGCATTCCTGCGCGCTCGAAGCGCTGGGTAGAAAGACCGGTGCTGGACATCAGTGCGTGGCGCTGGTGCACAAATGCAGAAGCGCGACTGATGCGCGCTTCTGCACACTTCCGAAACGTGATCAAGACCTTGGCAGCTCAAAATTGCCATTGTGTAAACATGATCGCTGTTGCCGCCTCCTCTGCTTCCACTTGCAAGGCCCCCGAAGCCCTCATTGTGTGCGTCTACAGGCACATATCGTGACGCATGCTTCTCTGACCGGGTTGTCGCTTTGAACCGATTGAGCAGCAAGTATGAGCGAAAAAATCGCTACTGGGCAAACGCCGTCCAAAGTGCTCCATATCCGGAACTTGCCGTATGAGACGACGCAAGAAGAGCTCGAAGACCTATCAAGAAATTTCGGAACGCTCGTTAAAACAAAGCTCAATGTGGGTGCCAACCGCAATCAAGCTTTCATCGAGTTCCCCGACGTGCAGAGCGCAGTCAATATGGTGCACCATTTTATGAGCAGTGCCGAGCCAGCCAAGGTGCGGCAATTAGCCTCTGCGGCTGCCACCCTGCCATCATGGCATTACAAGCGAAAGCTGAGAGTATTGTGCTTACACTGGAGTGTGCTGGGTCCTGGTGGTTATAACCGGGGCATCAGTTTTTGGTTGCAGGTCCGTGGCAAGACTGTGTACCTCCAGTACTCAACACGTCAAGAAATTGTCAACGCGACATCGTCGGCGGAGGAGCCATCAAATGTGCTACTTGCTACCCTGGAAAATCTTCAACCTGACACGGTGATCACCATCGAACAGCTGTGGGCTGTATTTGCTGCCTTCGGCAATGTGCAGAAGATAGCCACATTTGAGAAATCAGCTGGATTTCAAGCTCTGGTTCAATATGAGACGTCCACGCTCGCGAAAGCTGCGAAGGAGCAGTTGGACGGTCGAACAATTCCACGATCAATCCTCCAGGCTCGCACACCGTGCCAGCTCCGTATTGCTTTCTCAGGTCACAGAGACCTCAATGTCAAGTACCAAAGTCACCGTGGGCGTGATTTTACCAACGCGGATCTGCCATGGGCTGATGTCGATCCCGAGATTGCTGCCAAGGGTATCCAGGGCGCAATGTCCCATACCCCAGAGGATGGAAACGTGCTGCTTGTCCAGGTGCCCTTCATACTCATGGCCTGCGCCTTTATCAGCACCACGTCTAGTGATGGCTGCCCCATGTTGCACTGTGTATGAAAACATCGCCGCTCAACGGCTCTGAGTGAATTTGCACCTGCGGTGTTGCCATATTGCTGTACACTGAAATGGTTTGTGAAAGCCTTGGGAAAACACTGACAACGCACCATACACGGTCTGTGCCATCGCTGTTCTATTGTGCTGGGATAAATTGCGAACCGCTGCAGGTGGACGAGTTCATGTACGAGTTGACTGTTGATAACATCCATGAGATTTTCAAAAGGTACGGAGATGTTAAAAAGATTGCAATTTTTCAGAAAAATAACCAATGGCAGGCACTCGTGCAGTACCCAGACCACCAGGTGTGCCCTCCGCATCGCTGTGCTATTCATGCTGTTCACCACACCATGCCAGGCACTGCTGTCTCGGGCATCGAGGCACGGGCAGGTCTGACACCCTTCTGTGAGACAAGCTGCAGCCTGTCTGCATGTTGTCGCGACAAGGAGGCACCAGCCATAAGAACACAACATCACCAGGCCGTATGTCTGCAGTCAGCAGCCGCGGCAAAGCAAGTGCTGGAAGGCCATGCGATGTTTGAGGGTGGGGCAAATGTCCTGCGCCTGTCGTACTCTGTACACAGGGAGCTCAATGTCAAGAACAGCGGTGAGAAGAGCCGAGACTTCTCGCTGCCGCTCGGAGTGCCATCGGTCGGGTACAATCACCCCACAACCCACCACCATGGCCCTCACGGGGGCTTTGACAATCACGGGCCAAGGTATCACCATGCAGGCTATGCAGATGAAGCTCAAGTCAGTGGTACGGCACTCCTGAATTCGTTTCCTACCCCTGTTCACTGATCTGTGCATGCCTGTGTGGGCAAGTCTTCACCATGAGTGTGAGTGCACATGCATGTGCAGGGATGTCATATGTCACAGCACACCGAGCTGCAACGGAACGTGTCCACATGGCACTGCGGATGCCAGGACAGGGGCCTGCGGGCGCTGGTCGGGGTATGGCGCCGCCACCTGGCTATGCGCCGGGGCCCGCAGGGCCGGGTCCAGTGCCGGGTCCAGTGCCGGGCCGGGGCGGCCCACCACCAGGCTACTCTCCATATGGGGGGCCGCCTCCTCGGGGGGGCCCAGGCGGGCCGCCGCCACCTCGGCCTCCGATGTATGCTGGAGGTCCACCCCCCCAATAAACTGCTTGGTGCCCTGATGTGTTGCCGTGTACGTGATGCTGCAAGGTCGAAAAGTACTTGCATGTAAAACATGTCATCAGCTCCAGCCAAGAACTATGCCTGCTTTGGCATGTTTTGCCAATCATGCGCGCTCCTGGGTGGCACACCTTGGAATCCTTGGGCTGGAACTGTTATGCCAACATTCTTGTTGGCCAATGCTACGTGGACAAGTTGCACACATGGTTCTCAAAACTCGAATTGGGGTTACAATTATTTGCATGCAAAGAAATTGGTGTGTTTGACAAAATGTCACAAGTCTGAGACTAATTTGACAATGTTGGTACTTCCGGACCAAAGCTGCCCCCTCACCTGGCTGGCTTGTTGTGATGGCCTGTGCGTCCCCAGCTCAGATGTGGCGCTGTTTTGGGATGTTGTGCCATCGCTTTGTGCACCTTCAACTTTGCGCCGCTTGGTTGTGTTTGCAGCACAGAACACGCCTGGCAAACCCTCCGGGCACAGAAGTCTGAGGAGTGCATGTACCCTTTGTCTGTATTCAGATTTGACTCCAGAGCTTCCCCACAATCGGAAGATTGCTTCCTGCAACGGCCAACATCTGATACAGCAAGTGGCATGCAATCCTCCAATGCTGTGTTATTGATGAAACAGATGATATTCAATGTGTTATGTCCTCCTGATATTGCTTGGGAGCAACATGGTCACTCCGCAACATGTGTGCATGCTTGCATAATGAGACAGTCCACACCTCTATTGCACAAGCTTTGCTAAGGAGTTTGTAGTCTGGTGCAAGCATGTGCGCGATGATCTGACACGCCTCATCCCGTTCTGCGTTGCCTGTGGCAACAGCACGGGCATACACAGGTGGAATGGGCGACTGGGTGCAGCTGTCCCCAGACCCTGCCAGTACTGCCTCGGCTGCTTTTCGTTCCAGATCAGCTTCCACCGCGGCCTGCCGCTGTTGTGCTGCACAAACAACATCGCATATCTAGCATGGTTCACTGGTCAACTGCGTAGTTTGTAACAGAATGCTCATTGCAATACACATTGGCAAACATTGCACACCCACCAAGTAACGCATGCAACACGCCATACCTGCATCTGCATTCGCTGCTCTACACTGCTCTTCACTGTACAATTGCTCCCCAGACGCACTGTCCTTCATGGCTTTGAGATTGCTCTGGTGAACATGGAGCTCACCAGTCAACTCCTTCGCCACTGACATGATGGCTTCTTGAGCGTTTGTCAGCATTTCCGTGTACAGATCCATGTTGCCCAGGGATAGCTCATCAGCAGCCTGAAGGTCCTGCAGCTGGGGCCAACAAGTGACCAGTTGTCTGCAAGATGTTGATTTTCCTACATGCATTCTGCTAAGCAAATAAAGTGACAATTATACCTCGAATCTTGTCGCCTGTCCCAGTGGGATTGCACTGACCTTCTGTTTGTAGATCTTTAGGAGCTCTTCGTCTGACAAACTGTAACATTCTTCGATGGATAATGTGACTGGAATCGTGGGAGGTTGTGCCTGCGTTGTGACGGCAGCAGCTTGTTGTGGCTTGCCACCCTGCAAAGCGTGCCGCCCATGTCAATCACTACACTGAAGAGCCTGACGACCCACACCAAGCTATGTGAGGGTGTGCATTAGCATCGTTCAAAAACGCGGTGATCGGATGGTAAAACTATGCCAAGCAACTTCATAATACTTGGCCCCCACAGTCAGTGCAGCCCTATGAAGTTCATCATATGTACCAGATCCACACTCAATTGCTGAAAATGGATGTCATGATCAAGGATGAAACATGAGCTCCTCACAGATAGGCAACAGTTACAAAGGTGATTGGCAATCCGATCGAGCATTGCCAGCTCTGTACAGCCGAGGAATCTCGACCTTGAGAACCGTCTCTGTGGGCAAGAAATAATTTCACGACTGAACTAGGTCTTCAGTAGCGACTCTATACGTGCGTGAAGGGCTGACTCGTACCCGGGCAGCCTGTGCCTTCCGTTTCGAACGGTTGCGCGCCATGGCTGGCTTGGCCAAGGCTAGCAGCGTCATGTTATCCTTTTCGCACCCGTCCACAACCGCAGCCGCAGCAGCGACTGTGTTTTCCAGATGCCCTGAATGCGATGGATTGTGAATTACCACCTCATCATCGCTTTCGGAATCCGTCATGGCCGTTGATGTGATCAAGATCGACGCATTGATGGTCTACAAATCGTTCAGTGCACCCGTTGCAACCAGAATGTCCGTATCCAGGCATGACCGGGAAAGATGTGCAAGTTACTGCCTGTGACCACAATAAGCAGCGCGTTCAATACCTACATGCAGGGGGCATAAGTGGGTCATGGCGCAAACACTCGCGCATTCTCGAGGAAATTGGCAATGCGCGCGAAGGTCCAGGTCTACATGATAGCATACCATCACTCCGCATGAATTCTTGATATTGAGTGTTGTGAAGATTTCCTGCAATTGTGGCTCGATGGAGCTCAGGAAAGTGCTTTACCTAATGTGATGAGCATGCTGCTCAAGAATCGGTAGCAGACTTGGACTCGCTGCCTCTGCTTTGCTGGGTCACCTCAGGCTTATCTATGGTGCTACTATTTATGTTGCAAAATGCCACTGGTCTTCCAGTCATGCATTAGTTCTCAGCCAATCCTAGATCTGCAACGGCAGAGTAGAGGGAAAGTAATACCTTTGCTGAATACAGAAAACTGACTCGCGCTAGACGTTATGTAAATGTGCGTAGAATTTTAGGAACACACTGTGCAGGCCAGACGCGACCCATGATGCCAAAACCACACCATCAACTGCGACAGCCCCTGGTCGCGATCAAACACGTGGAGGCGGTACTGGCACTACTGTGGGACCTGACACCCCTGTGGACCCCCGGCTGCTTGGCGCATCCCATGTGTTTCCCCACCTGTCGCTCTGGCCTCCAATGGCCTTCAAAGAACCTTCCCCAGAATTCTCAGCATCGAGGCTCTCTCGTGCAAGCATGCCAGTGGGCTTGTCTGGGGCACCCGCATCTTTGTATGTGTGCCTGTTCTTGCTGCATGCAGGAGCATCCTGTGCAACTTCGAAGGCCACCGGTACAGGCACCATGGGAGGCTGCCGGATGGGATAATGGGACAGAGATCCCTCATCAAGTAGGTTGTACATGCTGTTTTGTGGCGTCAATCCTCTCGCTGTCAGCTCACCAGCAAGCATATTGAATCGATACATCCAGTGCTGATCCTTGACCAGCGACTTCAGACTCATTGCAGCAGCGGACATCAGCAGAAGCGCCGCGCCGAATGCTGCCGCCGCCCATATCACGGCAGCCTGGCAACTCTTCAAGCCTGCACCCAAAGCCAAGAAGGAGCATCACAAGCTGATTGTGAATGCTTCAAGCATGAGTCAGCCTTCAGGACCCATCCTGCCATCGCAGTAAACACACTAGAATACTTCGAGTTTTCGGGGTTGACGAAATCACCTTATCATGTGTGACAAATGCAGGAGACTGTGAGAAGTGTTTGGTGGTTCAAGCTGACATGCTTGTTAGGATTGCAGTCTAGTCAGTGGTCTAGAACTACAATTCTAAAATGCTGAAACCGTCGCAAAGATTGCTGGGCAGACCTCCACTGGCATCAGCATGTATTGACGCAACAGCTGCTGGGTCACAGATGCATCCCGTTGCCGATGTCCCAGGGAAGACGAACAAGCCTGCATTGGCACATGCTGCCGTGGGGCAGAGTCCAGCGCCTACCGGTGCCATGGATACAGCCAAAACATTGAACTCCTCTTGCAGATCTTGCAAAGCATCTCCTGAACTCGTGATCGTTGCACCACATTGCACACGGCCGCAGTATCTGTAGCAGGAATAGAGCTGGTGAGTCCTGTGCGCAAGTACTCTCCAACTTTGACTGCAGCGCTGCGGTATCGTGCGGCACACAAAGCAGGGGATGGTCGGCAACATATGTTAAACGAGACAGCACATGAATTACACGTGCAGAACTTGTGCGAGCGTCATCCTCGACTCGAGCCCTGGTCTCTATGGTCAGAGATACTCATGAATACGAAAAATCGAGGCGCACGTGTCCACATCACCCAGTATGCCACCAAGTTCATCCTCCACTGACGCCAGCCATGATCGAGTGTCTTTGAAGAAAGAGGTAGAAGCCTGTACGAGCTTAAGCGTTGCTACGTTTTTAAGTGACCTGGACTGCAAGTGATGGCTGTAGGAAATCACAGCTGAAATCACGTCAGGTGTGGCTGTGAAGCACCTGGTCTACGAGCTGCAAAGACGCCGCCGTGCGGCAGATGATCTCAGCTGTTCTAAAGGAGTATGTTAAAGCAGATGCGCCGAATAGCAGAGCCCCAAACCATGCTGTTGATGCTACCGCCACTGCATGGTTAACGTTCACAAGGAGCCTGGAGACTGGAACGCCTGAGCAGCAACGTGTGTTGTTCAGAAGTGCTCCTGACATAAAACTTTGCTTGACAGAATCATAATAGACGCGGTTGCCTACGTTCCAGAGGGCGCCTGCATGTCCGCAGAATTCAACAGCCATACCCGAGTGTGAACACTGTGAGCACTGGCCAGACCAACAACAGATGTGCATAAGATGTCTGCTTGACGTAGTTGCATCTATTTGATGCCATCATCATTGCAGTTGCTGCTATTGTTGTTCAGAGTGCATGCGACATGGCTGCGCGCTGAACGCCGTTGTCGATCTCAAACTGGAATTCAAATTCGCACCTGCGGTAGTAGCCAGAACGAGAACGCATGTGATACGAAACACCCAAGTGATCCATTCTGAGGTTTCCGATGCCGAAATTTGAACCGCGGACTGTGACACTAGGCTGTCGAATGCGTTGTTCACGGCTAGTACGTGCCCGAGCAGTTTCGCAGAAGCGAAAGCGAACACTACTGTCAACACTATTGAATACCAGCTGATACTTCTAAATACCCAGCATCCTTTTGCACACACCATAACTGTTGGTGCAGGTTCCCCAGCTAGACGAGGATTGCGATGCAGCTGCAGGATGCGGACTAGCTAGAGGACTGCCGCACTCGTGCCAAACCCGGCAATATCTCTCATACAGTTAAAGGTTGTTCAAGTATTTCATTCGAAACTCGAAGAGATTTGCCGGATTTTTCTCATGGCGGGAATCAGTCCCCGTCGAAGACTCAACTCCCGCAAGCTTTCAGGTGTCCCGTGCGCTCCAGTTAGCTGCTATTGCCACATGCATGGGCCTGGCGGACCATCGCGGGTATACTGTGTTAGAAAGCACATGCACCCGACACACGCAAGCAGGGGTGAATCAGTAACTCCAGGTTTGTCGAGGGCATAAGCTCTCACCTCTTGAAGCGCTTTGCACCCGCGGTGGACGTTCACCGCAGGCATGGCATGATGGTGGACTCGGAGCAAGTGCACATGATGGCACCAGCTGCAGATGTCTAATATATATCAAGTCTGGAAGAAGCAGCTGCGGACACATGTGCAAATAATCACACGTAGAAATCTGTTCGGGAATCACGTCAGACATGTAAGGGCCGCATCGTTTTGCGCATGCACTTGCAATGGGGGGTGCACGGAGCAGCCCTCAGGCTGGCGTGGCTGTGCAATAGAGATCACATACATTACACAGGTGTTGACTGAGAAAAATACAGCATGTGCAGAACACCATGATGCAAGTCATTGCGGTGCTGTTGCAGTGGAGCCAGGACTCCTCGGACCGGTCCTAGTGGCGCAGCGCTGCTAGCATATGTCTCCTTATAAGCTTGTAATGAAAACCAAAAAAGCAGATGAAGCATTCAAAAGGGGGTCACGGGTAAAGCGTCCGCCGCTGTAGACCGGCTGTACGCAAGAGCCTTCAGTGTTACACAGTGATAGATCTAGGACTCAGCAGCGCCGAGGCAACAGACCAGGCAACAAGCACACAGACAGACCGGCCATCGTAAGCACCAACGCCACTCTCCGCACGAGCAAATGCCAGAACGAACTAGCGCCGGCTCGAAAGCAGACACTCCCACACCACGCAGCCCACGCGCACACCAAACACAGTCAGCATTTGCCGGGCCCACCCGCGGGCGCCGACTTGACACCAGCAGTCTGCACGGGCGCGCCGGCGCGCGCTACGGCCATCTCCGAGGCCGCGAGGCACCGGTCCCAGGGGCTGCAGCCACAGCCAGCCCGGCAGCACGAGCGGTGTCCGGGAAGGGGGGGCAGAGGAGAAACGGCGGAGGTGCGCTGGGAGGAGGGAAGAGGGAGGGAGGAGGAGGGACGGGCGCGGGGGGGGAGGGGGGGGGGGGCTTCAGGGCGAAATGGGTGGAGGGGGGGGGGCGGGGGGGGGGCAAAAAACCGACGCAAGCCTATGCGCGAAAACGACGCAAGCCTATGCACGATAACCTGTCAGCGCCGGCAGGCCGTCTGTGGGGACAGGAAGGCCCCGCAGCAGCGCCCAGCAACCAGTCTAGCACGGAGGGGCGCGGTCGCGCGGGCTTGACACGCCAGCGCGCGGCACAAACTTGTGGACAGGTCGCGCATGGCATTGAGCAGGAAAGTACGCTTAGACACCGCGCTGTGTCCCGTGGCTACCTCCGCGACCGTCTGGAGGAAGCGGTAGAGCCTTCAGTGTGGTTTGCGTGGCGGGTGAGCTGTCTGTTCCGTTCCACCTGTCCGGTGTGGTGTTGCCCAAGGCTGCCCTCTATCTCCCCTCCCCTACGCCGTGTTCATCGACTCGGTGCTGGACGCTCTGGGAGCCCTCCCGCAGGACGGCTTGGTGGCGGTTCGCGCCCCCGCTTGGGACCGCCAGTACCCGGGCCAGTGCTACGCTGATGATCTGTGCGGCCTCGCAGGCACACCATCTGGGGGGCAACTGACACTCGACGCAGTCTGGGAGCAGAGCCAATGTTGGGGCTGGTCCGTGAGTGTTCCCAAATCGGTGCTGACGGTGTTTGGTCCTGCTGTGGTTCAACAGATGTACATCGACGTGCGCTTGTACTGAGGAGATGTAGCCCTGCCTCGTGCACATGTGTCGAAGTACTTGGGTGTGCTCCTGGAGGACTCTGGGTCCTTTTCGGCCCAGCAATCCGCTGCTGTCAGCAAGGGTTGGCGTGCCCTCGGCAAGTGGGCCCCTGTCCTCAAGAGCCCTCACTTGACAGCTGCGACAAAAAACATGGCCGTTTGCACCCGCATCGCCCCGTGCATGCTCTATGGCCTCGAGCTCTGGCCAGTCTCGCCGCCTGTGCTGACATGAATGCTGTCTTCGTGGCTGCGGCCAACACGGCTGCTGGCGTCCGTGCCTGCGCGGTGTCACCAATGTGGGTGAACAACCGCAGCGTATCGCCCGCTGTCATGCACACAGACATGGATATGCTTGACTCTGCTGGACACTGTCGCGTTGCACATGCCCGACAACTCGCCCGCGATGCGGTTGCGGATGCGGCCGCAGCGGACCTGCGACACCACGACGTTGCGTCGCCTGCGTTCATGCATCCTCTCCCAGCTGCTTCGTCGCCTGACTACATGGGGGCTGCTGTGCGCGCCTCGTTGCACAAACAGGACGCATGGCTGCGCCGGGCCACGGCGGCAGCGGCCGTTGCAGCCGATCATCTCCCCCGCCTAGATGCCCACGGCTGTGCCGGTATGCAACCGGCACCCGCCGCCGGCCCCGCTGCTGTCGCCATCCTCGGCAATGATGACATACGCGCTGGTATAACTATCCGGACCCGTCTACATTGTGGCATGGGGGTGCGCGCTGTTACTGATCGTTCAATGGGCCCCATGCGAGGTGGGCTGCGCAGACTCGCTCGACCGGTGTCCGTACCTCGGAACCCGTTGGCTAGGGGACTATGCCTGCTGCTGTCCGGTGTGGCGCCCTACACGCGCTCGCCCTCGTCGGTGGTCCATCCCATCATGGTACTCCGCTCGTCGCACCTCCCTGGGGACTACGCTGTGTGTTATGGCACGCACGATGCTCCGCATGTGTGCTTGCTTTGTGAGCAAGATGTTTACGAGGCCCATGCGGAGTTTGCGGGCGATGCCGCGGTTGAGCACAGGTGGCGCCACATTGAGCACCTACTCCTGGTCTGCCCGCATGTCGGCGACGGCACGGACATCTTGCGCGCTGATCTCCTCCGGGCGATGGAGGCGGACCCTACTGCCCGCGCTGTGGTGCACCGTTCTATGCGGGCACCCTTTGTGACGCTGCTGCGACGGCGTGTGCTGTCCCGTTCGTGTTGGACTCGGCGGCTGCGCTGCCACGCTGCACTAGCGCCTCTGTCCGCTCCCTGTGTATGCGCTTGGTGGCGGCCTTCGTTGCTGGTGTGGCTGCGCGGGTGTCCGCCGTCTGCTCGGCTGCGCCGGCGGCAGTGGACGTTGTCTGCCTGCCCTCGTGGACCCGACTGCAGGCTTGGTGTGCTGGCCGGCTGACTTTGTGCCCTGTGCTCCCGCCCTGGCCTCTGTCTCACGTGTTGTTTTCTCGCCCGCCCCTGCTCCTAGGGGCGCTGTGGCCGATGCCCGTCTAGGTGTGGTGTGATGTTCGATTTTTTTTAAGTTTTTTCATTTCAAAAACTCGGAAAAAACAATCAATTTTCACACATCACGCCACACCAGGACGGGCATCGGCCACAGCACTTCTGTGAGAAGGGGCGGAAGAGGGGACAACATGCAATGAAGATGTTATGAGTGCACATCCCCCTTGCAATGAACAAAGCCACCGATTGCTGCGCTACGGCGTAATGGAAAAGTGGTGGCACCCTGCCGCTGCTGCAGCACGTGCTACCCATGTTAGAGCAGTTATGGTACAGCCAGCACTGCTGGCAGCTTGCGACCTACCTGCCAGTGGAGCGGCAAGAGGTCTCTCAATCCAGAGCATCAGTTCGCAAACGGTGCAGATCCATGAGCAGTTGACAGGCGCATGGCAATTGCTGGCAACGTTCAACAAATTATCTGCGTCAGCAATGTTGCTGTGGTAACTGCCCCACGCGAGGCCCCCCCCTGCCTACCTGTACATGTGTCTCCCAGCCCACCTGCAAGCTTTGCCCCCGCCTTAAGCTTGGTACAACGCAGTACCCGCAATTGTGGCTGCCTTTTTGTCGGGGACAACTGCTCGGGTCTCCTCCCTCAACAGGTGCTCAAGGAAGGTCTCCTCCCTCTGTGCCCATGCATGCCACTTGATGTGGCCGCAGTGTGGCGGCCCTATTGGGCACAGCTACGTATGCTATAGGTGGTCGTTGACACTGTGCTTGCTGGTGGTCCCTGCAGATGCGCCGTCTGCTGCGGTTCGCCTCCTGCTCACAAGGGTGCTGCGGCCAACTAGAATGCCTGGTTGGGATCGTTTTGGGGTTGTTGCGGTGTTGTGCTCAACTGTCTGGTTTGTTGTGTGTTACACAGTGATAGATCTAGGACTCAGCAGCGCCGAGGCTGGTTTGTTGTGTACTTTCTCAGCAACCTGCGGAAGTGCTGCCATGGATGCCGCTGCGACACTGATATACGGGCAGCACTGGGATGACAATTGCAAGCATGGACGCCAACTAGTGTGCCCTGCAGGCGGAGGTCAGAATACACCATGAGAACCGGGACTTCGAGACATGGTTCATGCCTGGCGGTTGCCTACTAGTAATAGTATAGCTGACTGTACGTTCGCTTGGTGCACTGGATCGGAGCCCCTCGATGTAACAGTAATAGTATAGCTGACTGGACGCTCCGATGCCAGCTGGATCCGGTCCGCCCAAACTCCTCTTGGACAGTGCGACCTGCAGCTGCCACCGTGATGTTCTCAAATGCATTGCAATGTTGAAGCGCGCTTCAGCGTAATCTTGAATCCCATGCATGTATACATCCAAGTTTCCGGTCTGAATTGGAACATATCCACGGCAGCACATATGTGTGTTTTGGAATCTTCCCTCTTCACTTCAGGAGAGCCATTCATGCATGAGCACTACCCGACCCGGTTGGGCCCAATTGCAGCATGCTTCATGACATTCCGGACGCGAACAGCAATGATGCAATTGTTGAAGGTGTGCACTTTGCGACTTTGGCGAGTGGGCGGTGCTCGTAAGTGCCTGCGTTGCCGCCCGACAGCAAGACTGTTGTGTTGTCGCGGCGCTGGGCTGCAGAAACGCGACCGGCCACCATCCTCAGTGCGTCAGCAAGTTTGAGTTTCCTGCCGATCGCCCTGCTGGTAGGAGATGGAGTTATCCTCCCTTGAGGATAGGCCGCAGGCAGCCCCACTGGGCAACATGCGCAGAGCGCAGTTGGCCAACATGCACCGTCGTGTAGGGGCAGATGCCCAGGCTGCCTATGATAGGTCGGCAAGTGTTCAGGTGTGTATTTGGCTTGATGGTCTGATCTGATGGGTCCACGATCAGCGTGGGCATGGCACATTCGTGTCCAGGCAAGGAAGAAAGCCAGGAAGAGTCTGGTGCGGCAGCGTTGGAAAGACCAGCTGCAGCTAGTTCAGCATGTCGCTCAATCGTACGCTCCGCTCGTAGCTTGTGTAATCGTGTTGGCCCGCGATGTTTGAACCGCCCCGCGGGATACTGGTAGTACAACCATATGCCAGCTTGAAGGCGGAGGGATCCCAAGCCAGTCGATGAATCTGGAATGGAAACTATAGCTCAGCATGTCAGGGCCCAAGATCGAGTGGAAGGGCTACGCCAGCGTGGTCAAGGGCTCCGCAGAGACATGCAGGTGGTCATTGCCTCCTACTGTTGTGCTCAACACCTTCTCAGACCAGGCACAATCGATCCCCGTGCACGCCCCTGCAGAGCATGGCAAGAAGAAGCGCTGCGCTAGCATTTGCCGGCCGATCCAAAATTTTGGAAGATGCAGTGATCGTCCTCCAGAAGTTTGTGCGGCGCTGGCTCGCCCTCCGCATGGTACAGAGGGCCAAGGCCCAAGCCAAGCTACAGAAAGCCATGGAAGAAGTGGCGGCGGCACTGTACGGACAGCCCGACACGCCCGCAGCCGAGGACAGAACCGAGGAGTCGCAACCCGTCGCAGCCATGCCCCCTCGAGCCCAGACCGCGCCCGCGGGCGCACCAAGAGCGCGAGACGCACCTCGGTACGACCGTCGGAGGCCTCTGATCGAAATCGACATCGAGCGGCGGCACGCGCGCCGGTCCGCCCTGCGTAGCGCCCACGCAGGCCAGCGTACAGTGTCCCAGCGCGCTGGCAGCGTGCACATCCTCACACAGCTCCAGGCAGATGTCATGCATCGGCGACGGCACATCCAGGCACCGCCCCCACCCGGCCCCACCCTCCCGCCCCGTCTTCGGCCCCCCCCGGCCCCAGCAGGCCAGCGTTCTGATGCACACACAACGCTTCAGCCCACCAGCACCTTCTCTCACTCTCCCCAAGCACCTGCACATCGAGCCCGTCAAGGCGGCAGGAGCCCCTGTGTGGCACGGAGCTCATCCGTCAGAGTGCTTGGCGGCATGCCCCCCATGCGGCATGCGCCAGCTGGCGCCGGCGTACACTGGACGCCGCCCCACAGCCCGGTTGACCGGGGGGCTACCGCTCCCAGTGACCCCCGCAGCTGGTCGCAGGAGCTCCAAGACTTGGTGCGGTATGGAGAGACCGTGTATGAGCAGTTCCAGCGTGGCTTGACTCCTCCGACGCCGGGGCCTGCAACGGCCGCAAGCATGGAGGGCCACCGGAGGGGCATGTATAGCGTGGACATGGAGGCAGGTGATGTGGTTGGATCGGTGCTGGACGTGTGGACGCCCGGCTGCGCAGCTGCGGCGGCTGATGATCCGGCGGGAGTCGCAAACGTGATGACAAAAACGCAGCAAGGGGAGAGCCTGGAGGGGCTCGGGGAGTGCTTCCGGCTGCTGCTGGGGCGCTACCGCACGCTGTGGCGGCACCCTGAGACGGTAAAGGTCGACGAACGGGACTGGATGGTGCGGCGCGTGATGGGCGCGCTGGTGGAGCGTGCTGGCGAGGAGGCAAAGCCACTGCAGGGGCGCATCGTACGCAGCGTGGCGGACCTCTCGGCGGTCGTGGGGGAGCTGGACAAGGCGCGATCGCCAAGCGTGGGGCTGTGGCGCTCGCACGCTGCGCCTGCTGGGCTTGCAGCGGGCTTTGCGGCGGGCTTTGCGGCGGGAGCGGCAGGGCAGCAGGCGCATGGAGATGATGCGCGTAACGCAAGCGTGGGGCATTGTGATGGTACTGATGCGGAACAGGATCCCGCTTCGCCGGGCTCCAGCTGTGGCCACAGGGGGCTGAGTGAGTTTCGGCTGAGGGAGAGCGATGATGAGGCTGAGCACAATGATGCAGAGGAGGCTGGTGGAGATGCACGGGCGCCACCGTGGCAGTATCATGTGGGCGGGACGGATAGTCCAGCAGGCCGGGATGGTGGTGTCGACAGTGGTGGGCATGGGTGGGGCGGCAATGAGCTGCTGTTGCTGTCAAGCCACGGGGCGGAGATCTGCGATGCGGGTTCGGCGGTGGCCCCGCTGGCGGCCATGGGGAGCAGTGTGTCGATGCTGTTGCGTGCGATCTCAGGCGATACACGTGCCGCAAGTGCGCCTCCCCTCTACGCACAGATGCCCGCTCCCACGCTTGCTTTCGTCCGCTCATGCTCAAAATGGATGCCACGGCCGCCGCCCGCCCTGGCATGCAAACAATTTGTTCCACGCCGTTTTTAATATATGGCCTGCGGTTTGCCGGGATTGGACATGCGCAGCTGAGCACGGCCGTTCCTACCTCAGCACTGGCTACAATGCGTAAGATACATTCTGCATGTGTAAATGGGAGTGCCTGGCTTGCAGGCAGAGTTGTCAGGCGGGGCTTGTCCCAGGCAGTACACTTCTTTGAGGATGAGCCACTGCCAGTGCCGCGGCGCGCGGCACCAATGCACCCGGCCACCGTGCCCGGTACCTCGGTGCACATTCCTCCTGCTCCCATTGCAGCCGTGCGGTCAGATGGAAGCCAAGAAATATACGGGGGCGCCGCTGGCGACCAACGCGACCCGCGGTACATGCAGCCGCTCCTGCGCAGCCCGACATACACGACGCGGCTGCTGCAGTCGCAGGGCCGCGCTCCGCGGCTGCTCCCGCGCGAGCGGGACGTTGAGCCACCGCAGCCACTGCAAGTCCGCAAGGTGGCGGCGTCCGGCCTGCCGTGCCTGCGTGCAGGGCATGAGCTCGCTTGGAGCCCCGGCCCCACAGCTGCACTCCTGCAGGCCAAGCGTGGCAGCTCTGCTCCATCCCTGCTCCGGGAGCACACAGCACGCAGTGCGTGGTCAGGTGTGCCTCCGCCACTTACTGCCATGTCATCTGCTTTGGTGTGTGCTGTGGTCACATTAACCTCGTAGCATTACAGATTGGCCTACTGTGAGTGGCACAGCCCCTGTGCAGTTGGGATCTGACGTGTCTCTGACTGGGCTTTGCAAGTGGGATGAGCTGGTGGAGGAGCCATGGGCCCCACATGCAATTGGGACGGGAGCTTACGCTGCATGTGTAGGGAACAGTTGACCACATGCGTATCGTATCCAGTGGCCACGCCATGTGTCAGTTTGCAGTCGTTGCGATCTTCTCTTTTGTTCCATTGATCGGCAGCCAGAAGTTTGTGAATTATGTCACTGCTGTTTTCGTGTCTAGCGTTTGTGACCTGGTACTGTGCAGCTGGTCCTGTGCAGCTGCAGAGGAACTTGTCTCAAATATACAGTCATTGTGTCTGCACAGCACAATATAAATATCACCATGTCCCACTGCTTAGTCTGTTCCTGGTGTTGTGGAACAGTGCATGCAACGGATGCAATGGCGGCCAGATATTGTTCAGCGACCATGCTGCAGTATGTCAGGGCTCAAGTGCGTGGTTGGAGCGCACAAGCTCAAGCTGCGTGCCTTATCAGCTAAGTTAGAGCGTAACCCTAACATCAACATGTACCGTTTGACTGTGGACTGGATTACTGCAGCCTTTTGTGATGTGCAATCACAGTACAAACAATGTGCAGGGCGGGCGAATAGCCGTAGTGACAGCCTCGCACATCTTAATGATTCGGGAAGCGAAGCAGCCGAGTTGTCTGCAAACGGTGGAGCGGGCGTGATGTTGCACACGGAGACAGACTCTCTTGTGGCTGCAAAGGAAAGAGCTGTGCGTTTCAAAGGACGAGGGGGTGAGAGGCAGGTGCATACAGCCCATGGTGCGGCAGCCCTGGGCATGTGTCAGGAGAGGAGTGAGACCTCGGTCGCCCTGGCTTCCAGCCCGCCAGCCAACCACCCCTGCAGTTCTGGGGTCATGAAAGCGATGGACAAGCAGATAGGCACCATCTCATCACAACAGGCTGCAGAACGAGCGGTGGCAAGACAGCAGGCACAGCTGGAAGCGGACAACCTGTGTTTGTCCAGAGCCGCACGAACACAGACGGTGGAATGGCTTGAGCTGAGCAGACTGCCAGGCGACCCACAGCACTTTGACAAAGGCACGAGGCTGAGAGTGGCCACGCTGTCGCGGTCACTGCTGCCATGTTCGTTACAACATGGAGTTGGCCATAAAGCATCCGCCGTGGCTCAGTGACCCACTTGGAGCGAGATCACTGCAATACCAGCCCTTATGGACCGAGATGTGTGTGCAAGCAACAGGTGGCAAATCAACATTGACGGGCAACACAGTTTGGACTTGATTGGGTTGGCCTGCAAGCGTCATGGAGTCTTCAAAACGGTGCTAGCTTTCTGCATGACCTTCTTCAGCTTGAAGTTGTGCCGCCGCTTGTAAATTCTGCTTCTCCTGTTCGGCTTCTTGCATTCGATTTGCCCGCCAGTACTGATAGAAGTATTGTTGTTGCCATTCGATGGAGAGCTGTACGTTTTTCTGCTTCAAAGCCTTTCTGAATCCTGAGTCTTCCAGATTGTCCAACATTTGAAGGCAGTGCGGGTACCTGCACATGTGCCCCAGTCAGCTTTCAGCAGCCTTGGATGATACATGTGGTGAACATGAGCAAGGTACAGCGCACGTGATGTACGAGCAATACGGCGGCTTCTGCCAATACTTGAGATATTTTAGAAACCGAAGGAATGAAGGCTCATCCAAGTGGCCACGCTGAGCCAAGAAGTTCAGATATCCAGCATCCGCCAAGCACTGGACAAATTCAAGCTCCAATTCGAATCGTGTCTTGGGTGGTATGGATGATATGTCTGCATAATCATAAGGCTGCTGCTGTGCCTGCATTGGTGTTGCGCTTGGGTGTTACAAATAGCAGTGTTGTAACACCATTCGGGCACTGGCAACACAGCTCTGGCACAACGACATAGCCAAATTCACTCCATTTGTGGCTGTACAGCTCACAGCAAGTTGTGTGCGTTCGTCTAGTAGCGAAACGCCCTACAGAGAAAATCAAATTGCAGCTTACATACACGAATACAAGCACAATCTTTCGCACGCTCAGTTATGCCTGTTAATGCCATTGATTAGGACGGTAAGGACGCGCTTGTCTGACATCATATATCATTCACGACTTGTAGCAGAGATGCAAGAAGCTCAATCGCACCTGTAGACATGTTCAATCCGGTTGCGACATATCTAGCCGCTCAAAGCAAACTGTAACCACGACTGCATCTGCCATGAAGTGCAGGATGCACTACAATGTTGTACAAGATGCTGCAGGCTCGAGTCGTTGCTCCATCTTATCTTGTAATCGTTAGCTGTATGACGGCACCGCTGTTCAAGTAGGATTTGCTGTGACCCCAGCTCGGCTTGTGACAGCTTCGAGTCCATCAACATGGTATTTCCTCGCCCGTGCATGTGCCGGCTCCTGAGTGAGGCTTCTCGCGGCAGTGTATGTCGGTTGATGTGCAATTGAACATGTTCGCGTGCTCAACGGTGCTGGTCTATAGAGTTCCCAAGCCAACGACTTCGACCCAGAGGATGATGAGTACATTCGTGGCTCACTTGCCCTCGCCGTGCCCTGCATCGTGTTGGGCGTTCTCGTTGCAGTGTCGTTCATGCTGTTTTTCTTGATACGATTCTGCTGCTGCTGTGCTGGAAAGGTGTGCTGTGCATCAATAACACACTTCTGGAGCCGTCACGCTGTCACACGTGACATGGAGAACATCATGGTCGTTGCGGCAGATCTCATACACAGTGAAATGCGATGCAGGGCTGCTGTGCCAAGAACGAAACTCCTGCTTCCCGTAAAAAGGTCTTTGGACACTGCGTCTTTGCGCTCATGCTGCTCGCTGTGACAGTCATAGGCGGCTCCATGCTTGCCGCTTCTGGCGCACCTGTGAGCGATTCTCTTGGGGGACTTGCTGATACCCTGATTGACCAGGTATACTTAGCTGACATTGGTTCCTCTGTGTCCGAACAGCGACAGTGCATATTCAGACTGTGATTGGGCTCAGGTATCCATATTCAGTAGCAACATGACATCAGTCATTGAAACCATCATCGATGTCAACCCGGAAGGCTCGTCTGTGGACGTGTCGGAACTTCGCGATGGACTGAGGGAGCTGCAGCAGACCGAGGAGCAAATCAAAGATCAAAGAGAGACATATGATCGTGTCTTGCAGACCTTTGAGCAGGTGGTGATGGTTATAGGCATTTTTGTGGTCATCTGTGCGATCAAATCAGGGTTGAGCCTTGTGACACGGGTGCGCCACAACACCTTGTCGAATGCTGTTCCTGGACGTAGCCCTGCGTGACCACCTTGGGCCAGACCCTCGCCTGCATGTGCGGCTCAGGATTACTGCTCATGTAGAAGATGGTATTGCTGTACATGTTCTTCTTGTTCGCGATGCTGACGTGCACTGTGACGTGGCTACTTGGCGGCGTTGGAGCAATAATGTATGTTCTACTTGACGAGCCCTGCACCATGATGGATTTACATCTACAAGGAGTACGGAATACCTGGTTGGATCAAAATCTACCATGTGATGAATTGAGGGAGGTCACCACGGCCCTGGACACTGCCATGGAAACTGCAAATCGTGCTATCACTGAAGCAAATGATGATATCGATGGCAAGGTCTCATACGTGTTGACAGAACATGTGGATGTGGTGCTGATTGTTGACTGAGTATCTGGAAAATCGCATTCACCGTGGACCTCGGTTGGATGCATGCACACTGATTGGACCGGCTTTGAAAAGGACTTGTGCATGCAGCCGCCAACTCTCAAGCGGTGGCAGCTGCTGCAGCAGCAGGGGGCATGTACAGCCCAATGCCGCTCATGTGTCTCCCATATGAGGAGGTGAATGGACAGTGGCGTGAGACAGCTAATCCCCCGGCAGGTTGTGTGCCAATGAGGACCGCACCTGTTCAGGCAGCATACGAACCACGTGTCTGTGACGAAGTCAGCTCAACGCAAGGTAGCCTTGTATCAGACGTTCAGTATCAGGTGCGGCGATACCGCAATATTGGACACCTTGCGACTGGCTATGGGCATATGCATAAGGATATGCTTAGGTCACACGCACAAACGACAATGCACATGCTTGATGCACCAGACCCAGATAGATGGCAGCAACAGCTTGGCGGCTTCATGCATTGGCCATGATCAAAGCAGCCTGTATGGCAGATGTACCTGAGGCACCTTTGCTCGCAGACATGCGTGGCTGACAACCGGCCACTCAAGAGGGACCAATACGAAAGCATCCTGAACGCAGCAAATTCGTTTGAAAGGATTGCTGTGATTCTGCCTCAGATTCAGAGCATTGCAGAGTGTGGTTTTGTGAATGCCGCCTTTGAGGTCATTGTCGAAAAAGACTGTCCTGAACTCAGGTTATCCACAAGAATGCTGACACGTTCTGCAATCTTGGCAGCAGCTGCCCTGACCATTGCAGCCTTCTACCTCTGTGTG
Source organism: Ulva mutabilis (assembly GCA_900538255.1). NCBI lineage: Eukaryota > Viridiplantae > Chlorophyta > Ulvophyceae > Ulvales > Ulvaceae > Ulva > Ulva mutabilis. The sequence goes on from UNSF01000001.1 coordinate 1,804,368, forward strand.
TGTGTCAGGTATGTGTCTCACTATAACGCCAGTGCTGGAATCGAGTTGCCACCTTGCCAAATCACATCTTGTCGTTGGTGATACACCATCCAAAGCGGTTCCATCAGGAGCATGTCATGAGCGGGATGTTCCCATGTGGCACATTGGCATGGCCAGATCGAGTCAAAAAGGTGGCAGAAAACTTGGCCCCCTGATTGGCATGTGTTTGAAGGAACGTGCGACCCCAAGAACAACCTCAATATGTCATTGCCGCTGAGCCCAGCGCTAAAAATGGCACAGCCGCGAAATTCTACCCACCAGCACAGCAAGCCAACTCTGCGCCCATTATGGCCATGGTGTAATGTTTAAGATGGCATGGACCGGCGCGCTCGTATCGATCACCGGTACATGTCCACGATCACGTTCGGTCTCACTCTGTCCAGTCCCAAGGGACGGCCTGCCACCATCATGGTAAAATCTCATATTTGGTAAGGTCAGGACGACTCCATATGGAAAGGAGCAAATTACTTTGTGCCTTATGCACTATGCTCAGGCGTTGGTATCATTCAACAGCTGATCCACGGACGCCACATCAAAAGCGCTGGCTGTGATCTGATCCAGCATCCCAGACACTCTCGTGGAATAGTATGGCCTCCCCAATTTGATCCACCATATCCCTACGTCATTGCGATAGGCAGTATGCGTACTGTGATCATCCGAACAGCTGTGTTCACTGACTCGATGTAAGAATGGTGCAAGCATTGCTGTCGCGGCTTCAGCATCCTTGATGCCACTGCAATTTGGCGACTTGGAGTCATAAGAAAATGCTGAACGTCACCACCAGCAGCAGGGCTGACGATTGGCTAGACGGACCTGCTAGATGTACTGCCACGGCAGGGACGTTATGGAACTGAAACAATGGCTCACTTGTTGGTACCTGCGGTGGAGCTGGACTCAAGCTTCGTCAATGTGTGGTCTTGCATTATGAAATGAGGCCGATATATCTCCACACCTTCTACGGTATACATGGCGCAATTTGAGACACAGATGACAATCTGACAACCGTACCATGCTGCTCGCCAACGCACACCAGCCATCAGCGCTGTAAGCCCTACTATCTGCTATAAGGCCAATGCACAGAAGTGCACATCTGTACCATGTATGTAGGTAGCGTGACTAGCAACAGCATGCGTAGCTGTACGGGCCTTGGTCCACAGTGAACTGGACGTCATTCACAACAGTGCTGTACACCTGTGGTCAATTGGCGAACACATCCTAAACCTGTGGTATCCGCAACATGCACACGTCAATTGGTGAATACATCCACATTATTCTCGTATGCCTTTGATTGCAGGGCTGCACGGCAGTGTACATACTGATCTGCCGATAAGCAAATCCCCCTGGATGCATCACCCTCCTCGCGTCACCTCAGGTGCGGGCTTGACATGGCTGAAAGCAACGAAACAGCACACGACGTACCATCTACGCCCGTGATGGCCCTGGAGCTGTCATGGGGCATGATTGTGCCACTCCAGCTGGCTCCGTCTGGAGCAAAGCTGATATGATCAAATCGGGTATGCAGAAAATCCTGGCAGCAGTATCATGCATAACATCGTACGATTGTGTAGTGTGTTGACAATAGCACTTGTTTTGAGTGATGTTCAAACCAAAGGGTCACTGTAGCACTCGGCACCTGCAGGACAGTCCAGGTCACAGACACATGCATGCACTGCATGCAACCAGTTCAACCTCATGACTGTGAGGCATTTTGAGACGCAGCTAGTCGCTAACCTCGGCACACATGCCACGCTGCTGATCCAGTGCTCTACATGTGCGAACTGGTTCCATGGCCAAGGCTCATGGCAGTGCAGTGATCGGGGCACACAGCGTAATCCTGGCACCATGACTGCGCGATTCTGTGGACTGTGTAGGGGATGGCTTGATCAGCCACTGTTACTGACAGCAAGTCGCAGCACAGAAAGACTGATCAGACTACATGCACCAGCAGGTGTGCCACGTGCTGTGCTACATCTCTTCTCCTGAACAGGTCTCCTGAACAGTCAACAACTGCACTTTCGCTGATGCCATGCACGCCGTCACAACTCCTAGTCAAGCGCACACAACCAACCGGAGCGCTCCAGTGCAACACCCAGCCCGATTGAAAGGCACGCAGCCCTGCATGTTACTGGCTGGCATGGCCCCCCCCATCCCTCGCCGCTGCTGCGCAGTGTTACTCTCGCTGCAGTAACACTGCAATTGCCTGTGCCTCTGGCATGTGCCAGTCAACAACCCGCCCGGCAGAGTATCGCGCTGAGTCCCCCGCATGGAAAATCGGGGCATGTCAAGACACGGCGGGCACCCATGGCATTTCCCCACAGGGTCACCCGCGTCATATTTGATGGCTGGTGAAAAACATGTGCATGTGCTCCCCCCCTCTCACTTGCACTCACTCTTGCCACATCGCCCAGCACCGCACCCGGTACCATCAAAGCCATCCTGCTGCGCCTGCCCTAGCGAGGGATCAGCCCCCAGCATGCACAGCATGACCTCCCCGAGTCAGTGGACACCTGACAGCAGAGGAGTCACAGGCCAGCCTCACTGCCCCACTGGTTGTACCCGCGCATCTCGAGCGTCCCAAAGTCCTGGTACTGCCGCCGAATGCGCCGCCGCCGCAGGACCACCACAACGATGCCCCCCGCGATGGCAGCCGAGATCGACACCAGCACAAACACGCCAAACGAGCGCGCGGCTTTATTCTGTGTCTCGTCCGCCGTGTCCGCCTCTTCGGCAGCCGCCGCCACCATGTCCCCACTGCCGGCCTGCGCTTCAGCCTCCGCTAGGGCTGCGGCGTCCCCTGCAGGCACTGCCGCCACAGTAGCCCCCTCATCGCCCTCATCTACGTCAGCAGCCACCGTCCCCTCGTTCCCCTCATCTCCCTCGTCCGCATCAGCCACAGTCGCCCCCTCATCACCCTCGTCCCCCTCATCCGCTTCAGCAGTGACCGCCCCCTCGTCCCCCTCATCTCCTTCATCCGCATCATCCACATCAGCGCCCTCATCCCCTTCATCCCCCTCATCTGCATCACCAGCCACCGCACCCTCACCACCCTCATCCCCCTCGTCTCCTTCATGGCTGTGGGGCGTGTTGCCTTCAGAATGGTGGTGCGGGGGCGCGCCTCCGTGGCTGTGGGGCACGTGCTCGGGTCCATGGTCGTGCTCTCCCTCTCCTTCATGGCCTTCCACATGGGGCTCCTCATGCCCTTCTTCCCCCTCATGGCCCTCATCGCCCTCATGGTGCGCTTCACTGCCTCCCTCGTGTCCTTCCGAGTGCGCAGGGCACTCATCTTCATAGCGGACTGGCTCAGCCATAGCAATCGTCTCCGGTTTGTGGTCATATCCTGCATGGCGTCCCTCAATCAATTGCCCCGCCTGTTGGCAGCCAGAGGGGTCACCGACACATTTTCGCCAGAAAAGTGTCACTCTGCCACAACCACTGGAACGGGGCACTACGCCGAAACCAATCGGCCATCGGCCACGGCGCCCTAGCGAGCAGCAGCAGGAGACCATGTCTGTTGTATGAGTTGTGCAGATGCGGAGTGGCGCTGGACAAGAATGTGTGCACACGCATTGCATGTGGACGAGTGGATGATGCACGGACGTCATGAATGAACAGCGACCGGTTTGTTGTGTTGTCAAGGTCTGCTCTGTTGTCACAGCTCGCTCTCGGGTACATGTCACCATGGTGAGCTTGTGATGGTACACCTGTCTTGCATGCTTCGCTGCAGGCGCTTGTCAGGAATGACTCGGTCTGCCGGAAGTGAGCTGTCTTGCATGAAGCCACTGTGGTGACGATCTGAACAATGTTGTCTTGCATTTCGCAGCACTTTGGTGATTGCCACAGCAGTGAGTGGCGTGTCGCTGCCTCCGGTTTGGATGCCCATGCCTTGCCCTCACACTTGACTTCTGCATCATCTGGCGCACTCAACACACCTACACACACCACGTTGATCTCCCTCAAGTGGATGGACATAATACCGTGCACGTGAGTATAGCATTCCAGATGTGGATGTGGGTGCTGCATCATGGTCCTGGGTGTTAGTTCAGTGCAATACTCAAGGAGCATCAAGCGTGTTGATGTAAGCCTTTACTGCATGTGCCACATGGTGAGATGTGTGCCTGGCGTTCGCTCCGTCGCCTCGGCACTGGCAGGCCACTGCACAACCTATGGAGTGGCACACAGTGTCACGCGCAGCAAAACACGGCCACTGGGCCTAACGTCTGGAGTACCTGATGTCGTGGCCACTGCCGCAGCGACTGGAGCTTCCCCGATAATGGTCAAGTTGTATTGCGTGCCTTCTTCCCACGCCTGTACTGGGGTGGCAGACTCGTCTCCGACTTCGCTCAAGATCTGCACCTCCGCACACGCAGTTTGATAGACCAACCTCATACCACTCTAGGCAATCCAGAGCTTCAACTGAGTGCATGTGTTCCGTCCCCTGCCCCGGTCATCCGGGCTGCTTGGCGAAACGTCGAAATCTGCCATCTGCTCAAGCGACGCAACTGTGCACGCAGAATGCACGAAAGCCCCCTCGCACATGCATCCAGAGCGGCGCCGTGGACAATATGGTGAACATAGCAAGTCAGTGTCATTGAGGAGTGGCATGCACGTGGTGTAGCTCAGGTGGCATCGCCCTGGGCAACAGTGCTACTGCAGCTGCCGAACCGAGCTTTGGTAATACATGGCATCGAGGCTCGCGTGCACGCCCTCGCATCTGATCAGCCATGAGCCACGCTTCATGCGCTCTCAAAAACATTGTTCGGCAGATGCGCACAATTTTGACAGTTGTATCCCACCACAGTGATGCATGACGCCCGTGTTTCTTCAATGGCTGCAACGCTTGATCACATGAGAACGTGGATCTGTCATAAAAGTAGTTCGGATATGCTGTCACCGCCTGCAAGGTGCACGGCTAGATTAGCGCATGAGCAACACTACAGATCACGGACAGAACTGGCGATCACGGACACAACAGCCGCAGCCTCGTGAGCCAAGCCAGCTCACCTCAAAGAGTAGGCAGCCGACAACTGTCTTCACCAACATAGCCATGTTTGTATGCTAGGAAAGCGTGCTGCTTGATCAGCGTCCAAAACAAATGCGAACTTATTGCGCTATGCTGGTCACATTACGAAGCAGACAATGTCGTTGGAATCCCACTTGAGCGAGTCATAGGAGACACATGGCCCCAGGTCGTTGTTTCTCATAGCGGCTCGCGAACTCGCCGCTGCATTGGACTCGGATGTTTGCGCACATGCCACTCTCGAACGCACCTAAACCACCATTGCAACGTCCGGCTTCTGTGAGACAACACAGAGCTACACTGTGGATACTGCGTGGATGCTGATACGCAGCTGCGCGTAGATGGCACGCTCTTGCCGCTGTTTACGGTTGGTGGTGAGCCTGAACAGCTGCTTGAACGCATTCGACTGTTGGACATATATGCCGACTCGGACGTTGGGGCTGCTAAATGCCGAGTAGGTCAGGCATCTCATAATACATCTTCTGCAGGCTTTCCTCCTTTTCTGAGTCTGTGCTATGAAGAGTTTGGGCTCGGGGCGGACTCATCACACTCTGTCGTTGCTGGAAGATCTCATCAGTGTATGTCATCCTGGCGCACGGTTGCGACATCACTCGCTGCATACCTGTCTACTGCCCGGTCTGTGTTGAGCGCAGTGATGGCTTCGCCGCGAATTGGCCAAGAAATGACCAACGATGCCCGTCGGCGTTGCCGCCGATGAATCGGTCAGTGCCTACGTGGGTAGACTAAAAAAGCGGATAATACGAGTACAAAACTCGTGCATCTCTGAGTCCTTTACGGATTTACGGGACTGGACAGCCGCGCAATTGCGGAGCGCCATGCTTGTATAGCGCATGCAGGGCCAGAATGACTGGAGGAACATTTCAGATGTCGTGAGGACGACGTTCAGAGCCTTCCATGATGTAATCAAGAGGCATAGCACTGCCTTGAGCACCCTGACCAAGGTGGTTGATGAGAAGGCCAGCCAGCACGATGTCAATTGTGCTTTGGAATCCTCAGCAACGGAAGTATGTGGCCGGCTACAGGAGGTCGAGCGGGGGTTAGAAAGGCTACCTGATCGACAGGTGTGTCCCGCGAGTGCTCTGCCGCATCATGTAGAACTGGCTCCCCCCTGGTGGATGACCCATTTTCGACTGCTGCTACCTGCGCAAGCACGGTGGTAGTGCTTGTAGCCATGCTAGCACAGTCGTGCAGCATTCTGTAGTCAGTTGCGCCGATGTGAGCATGCACTGTGGGCACATCGCCTGGGATCTAGTGACAGGCCATCCTGTGGACCAGGAAGTTGACAAGAAGGTGCAAGAGGTGCAAGAAACGGCTCTCACAGCCACACTTAAATCTATGACTGCCGGTCTGGCGTCCAAGGCTGACCGAGGCGGCCTCGCAGACCTGAGGTCACACGTCAACGCGCAGTTTGCAGAGCTGCACGAAGACATGCAGAGACTTCGGCAGGAGCTGGTAGAGGCTCGTGCAGATGCGGCCTCGGCCCGGGAGCGGGCTGCTCGGGCAGAAGCTGCTCAGGAGGAGCTTGCGCAGCGCGTGGCTGCCCAGGCGGCGTGCATGCAGGAGAAGGCAAAACGGTGCATGGTGGAGCGGCTGCGGGATTCTTGGTGCTTGCAAGCTCAGGCGCTGCACGATGCCAGCAGGGCCTGTGGCCGCAAGCTGGAGCAGCTCGGGGGCCGGGTGCGCGCCGTGTGACGCTGAGCTTGGCTGTTACCACCGGAAGGCGCTGCAAGCATTCAGCCTTGGTTGGAAATCCGCATTTTGTGATATATTTGGAGATGGCTGACCACTCGCTGATGATCTGACGATGATGGCTGTGTATACATGCGAACAGGCACCGACTGGGTCGACATTCCATGCGAACGGTGCAGGCTCGACTGTATCATTTTGGCTTGGCGCGGACACTGCTGCCCGCACCGGTTGTTGCACAGGCCAGTGCCTGGGACCGCGCAAGTGCGGAGGTGTCAATTGGTCAAATCTGACCGTGCATGGTTGTCATAGCACCAGTTGATCTGGGACAGACCAGTGATCAAACTGGTGTAGTGCTTCTGGCTCATGCGTAGCTTGGTGGCTCTGTGTACGTGACACGGCCCGCTGCATGCTCATCGAGCATGTTGTTGGATGGGCACCTGTGGCCAGATCTGGAGGTCGGCACCTTGCACATGGAAACTTTCGCGACCGCGCATCTCCATGCCCCGTGAACACATTAGGCCTCGAACCCTGTGCGTTTGGTGACTGGAGTCTGCTGTTGCGTCGACAGCGACGGCAAGAAAGCGGTGAGCGTGGCTGTCTGGACAGGCAGGTAAGATGTTCAAGGGCGTGCAGGATCATTCCACGCATTGCAGTGCACATAACATTGTGACCGGCGCCACGAGTCGTTCATTGTGACCGTCAGGAACCGCTGAGGATGCTACGCTGTCTAGACTGGCAGGAAATTGCAGCAGTTGCTGCCCGTACTGATGGTGATCGCGGTGCAGTTGGATGACGAGGCAGCGTGGCGGCGGGAGATGGCGGCTGCCAAGGCAGACACCATCGAGGTGCATCGGCTGCTGGAGAGCAAGGCATGCGTGGCTCACGTGAAGGAGGCCCTGGCGCAGAAGGCCGACCGGCGGTTGGTGCAGTCACTGCGGGCGGCACAGGAGCAGCAAGGCAGCGTGGAGGACAAGCTGGCGCTGCTCGAGCGGGACTTGCACCGGAAGGCTGCTCTTCAGGTGTGGCTCAGGCTGTTCGCCGGGACGTGTGGGAGTTGATTTGGGAGCGGGACCCGTATCTCGAGTATACGTGCGGGAACAGATGGGACTGATTCGTTCACGCCTGGGTGCATGATGGGGCAAGGACGGCCGGTGGTGATCGGTTTTGTGAGTTGGCAGGATGTGTGTAAGATGATGGAGGCGAAGGCATCATGCAACGAAGTCGAGGCCGCCTTGAGGAAGCTCAGCAGCGACGTGGCAGGCAGAGCTGATGTGGGAGAGCTGCGGAGGGCTCTGGAGAGGCAGGACTTTGTCAACAGGGGCCTCTCTGCAGACAGATCGTTGGGGCGCTGGATGTGGAAGTCTGGGAAGTGCATTTCAGGCAAAGGCGTCCCATGGAACGTTCAGAACATGAACAGGTTAGCTTCGGATCTACACTTGCATCTTCGTGAATGTGTCATGACTCATGATGAAGCTGTTGCACATGCTGCAAGGTGTTCCCGTGTTCACATCCGGAGTTGTGCAGTGCACCTGAGAACTTCATCTGGGAAAAGGATAAGCCAACCGTCGTGGTCGTGGAGGCGGGAATCTACGAGTTAAGCTTTGGGATTTACGCGAAGAGCAAACCGGCTGTTCAGGTCATCGTGAACGGGCAGGTCATTTTGTGTGCTCTCAACAACAACTCATATGTTACGCCACATCACTCAGCTGGCCGCCTGACCACTGCCGGAAGCCTAGGAGCTGTGACGGGCTTGACCGGGCTGGAGTTTTTGTCACTTCCGGGGCGGGCGAAAGTGTCAGTACGGTGCTCCTCAGATGAAAAAGCTGAAGGGTTCTTGTCGCTAAAGCATTTGTGACTGGAGCACTGAGGTTCGCAGCCTGCTTACATGAATGATACTCTGCGAACCAAGTTGAGCCAGCTTGGCCAACACACGGATCACACCCCCTCAACCTCGCAGGTGTGGTGTGGATCACCAATGCATTGCAAAATGCAAATCACGTCCAGGCTGCACATGCTTCACGTGCATCTGAACATCCTGGAAAATGACTAGAACTAGACAGCGTGTATAAAGACTCAGGAGCAAGGGAGCTCCGGCGCATTCAGTGATGGTGTCGCTCGGAGCCATGAATCAGCCAATGTAATTCCATGCAATGAATAACAGGACAAGGTGAGCTAGAATGAAGTCTGCATAAGCCCGCTCCGGTGCCAAAGCCCGAAAGTCCTTGTTTGTCGTATCTAATTGCATCCGAAGACAACCTGCACATGGGAGATCGATGCCACTTCTGCTGCCACTTAGCAGAGCAAGAGGAGATCAGCAGAGCGGAGGAAACACACCTGCCAGGACGCCACCTCCGATGCAAGTAAACAATGCTGCTAGGTACGAGTTGAATGGGAACGATCCAAGAACGGACATGTACCCATGCTGCATGTACAGAGCCGTCAGTGGACTTGCTCCATCACACCACACAGTAACTGAAATGCAACGATCACGACGCCGCAATGGCTGGAAAGGAAGCTTACCAAAATCACAGCTGTAGCTATGCAGAAGGCTCCGTATACATCTACGACCTGAATGCACAGTGAACAGAATCAGGACATGTCAAATAGACAGGCCATCCCCGCCATCCTATGTAACAGATAAAGAGAGTGCACACCTTTACTTTACTGGACGCGGATGCGTTGTATTGTTTCCATAGCGTGTTCAAAACGTGCGCTAAGCTCCCGGAAGTGGTCTTGCTCATGGCCTCGCTTGGTATACCTATGCAGCGAACTACGTCCCGAGCAGAACACCACAGACGACCAGTGTGCCGCTCACGATAGATTTTTAAGCCCGGCGCGAAGGCAGGTTTGGCGTTTTCGCAGCTAGAGCTCACGGCCGGGCGCCCGCGTGTAAGGGCAGGAGTTCATGCATGCGTGCGACCACTGTGAACGTGTGCACAGTCGGCCTGTCTAAAATGCGGGCTACACTTTCCAGCCGGCAGATGGAATGATATCAATGAGTCCATTAGTGAGATTGCAGACGCCGTTGCGCACCATCCACGTGTAATCCCTCGCCATCATCGCCAAGTAGTCTGCAACTGCTGCCAGCGGTCGTGCATCAAGGTTCGAGGTGCTTTGTATCGTTACTTGATCGCTGAGAGACGGCAGCCTTGTCCGCGATCGCGTCCTGGGGGAAGTGCGTGCGCTCCGCTGCTACGACTGCCATCTTCCACCAGCAGGGACCAGGTCATCTAGCACTGCGTCGGGCACTGGCCGAAAGTGGAAGGGTATGCCGTCCCGCAATACGCTCACGTATGTCTGAACTGAATCATCTCCCAGCGACGTGCCGTCTGCGGGATGTGGTGTGCCACGCTGGATGCCTGCTTGTGCATGAAGAGCGACATGGGGAGGCCCGAAACGGTTATGGAGCCAGAATTGCATCAACATTCAGCTGGTTGATGCTGTGCCTGTGGTGCTTCGTCGCTATCACATTCTTGCCATCGCTGCATCGGTTATCGCCTGCAGTCTGACAGCGTACGTGCGTGCGCGACCCCAACGGTCGCTGCCCTCGCTACAAAGAACGTCAGTGCAGGAGTGAGTGACCTCACTGGTGAGTGTTTGAATGCCCGGCGCCTTGGTACGCAGCGCAGCATAATCCAGGCAAACGGCGGGCAAGAGGAGACACTGGCATGCAGGGCACATGAACTAGCGTGGCTTCCCTTAAGCTCAGAACATGCGGCCATCCGTCCTATCGCTGAGGCAGCTTTTTAGCCTTCTTTTGGTGATCTTAGCTGCCTCCGTCTGCACCGTCTGTGCCGAAAAATCTGAGTCTTCGGAGAAATCAAAACCTGATGCCCCCAAAGAGGATGGCAAGCCCGATTCGTCACCAGAAGGGAAGCCCGCACCAGACGGATCTGGAGGTGACAAGTCGGAGTCGACACCAGAAGCTGGCAATGGGGGGGGCACATCCCCGGTCATATCCCACATCATCCAGCAAGCCCCAGCAGTCACACTGCTGAACAACGGAGACATTGACCCCGACGGTGACTGCAAGAAGGAGATCAAGGACTTTTGTCCAAAGGTCAAGGCTGGCAACTCGTACCTGGCAGAGTGCCTGCAGAATCGCATCGAAGACGAGGAGGAAGGGGCGACCGAGTTCTCGTCCAAGGTGTCCCCCAAATGCAAGGACGCCGTCACCAACTACAAGATCAACCTTGCCACTAACATCAACTACGACCCCGAGATGGCCAAGGCTTGCAAGCGCGACGCAGAGCAGCACTGTAAGGACATCTCGGATGTGGTAGAGGTTGGCAAGATCATCACCTGCCTGCGAGAGGTGAAACCACTGCTTTCGGCCAAGTGTCGAGACCACATCACGCGTGCACAGCTGGCTGCCGCGAAGGACTACCGAATCGATGCGTATGTGCACGACTTCTGCAAAATGGACGCATACAAGATGTGCCGGGGCGTGGAGGCAGGCAGCGGCCGCGTCAATGCGTGCCTCCGGAAGAATCGGGACGAGGTACTGCCCCCTCGCCTCACCCTCTGAAGGGCTGGGGTTTATGGGTTCATGCCCTCCCGATATGCGGCCCCTTGCCCCCCCAACCCCCGCTTTGTCGCCCCTCCTGTTACCCCGGCCCTGTGATCCCCTGCGCCCCCTTGCTTGCAGTGCCCGGCGTGCCAGTGTGCCACCCGATGCCATCAGCAAGGCTGAATGACACGCCTGGCGCTCGCAACCCGTTTGACGCCGTAACACGTCGCTGTGCAGCTGCTTCCTTGCAGTGTAAGCGCCGTGTAACTGGCACCTCCTGCGGTCGCATGAGAAGCGGCAGCTTGCTGTGCTGCCATTCTTCAGAGTCGAAGGCTGCTGTGTCACCGCCCTGTGTCCAGCCATTCTTGTCCACCGGCCGACGCTAGCCGCTCTCGCCTCTCAACTAGTTGAAGCTGTTTGGTTTTTAGCTTGTGCACGGCCTTTGTCATGCTGTGCCTGCTGTGCTGTGCTTGTGCATTATCGTGCATGCCTGCCTTCCTGCTTGCTCTGCCACTTTGTGGAGCATACCCCTGTACCGTATCCCCATGCTGTGTACTGGTCAGCAGGCCCAGCAGCTCGCGGTACAGGGTTCAGAGTTGCGTCGGAGCGCGTGCCGCCAGCAGCCCCGCTGCTCTGCTGCAGCCATTGCTTCACCCTGCCTGGACATCGTCACTGCCGTTACCCCCCAGGGCGAGAGCATGTGGATCCATCTAGACATCATTGCACACCGTCTCAAGAGATGTGCCCCGCCGAACTTCAGGGCGGGGCCGTCAAGTATGCATACACCTTCACCTGTTTGCCTGCCTACGTCTCGCTGCTGCGTGTGGCCTGCATCGTCATTCTGCAGCACGTATGGACGCCCAGCACACCTGGCCTCCTCATCGGGAACCGCTCTCGCCACACCACCAGAGCCACCAGCTCCCACCTCAGCACCCAGCATGCACACCGTGGCTGTGCCCTTTCCACCCAGCACCCTGCGCCGCCGGCCCCTCCCTCATTTTTTCTGCAACCCGCATCAACGCGCTTGAACGTCGCAGCATTCACAGCGCGTCCCTAGCCCCACATACCAGCGGCGCTGTGGCTCCATGATCCGCCAGATCAAGCCCGCCGGCCAGTGGCCGGGAGTGCCCCTGTGCGGTGACGGCAGGCGTGACGCTGGCGCAGCGCGTGACGTGGGCGCAGCGCGTGACGTGGGCGCAGCGCGTGACGTGGGCGCAGCGCGTGACGTGGGCGCAGCGCGTGACGTGGGCGCAGCGCGGTGCAGGTGTCGTACGACTGCCGGGCGGCGCTGTTCCGCATGGACATGGAGAACGCGGATGACATCCGCCTCAACACCGTCCTCTTCAAGGCGTGCTTGCCCGACAAGCGCAAGTTCTGCCCGGACGTCTTCCCGGGCAACGGCCGCGTGGAGGTCTGCCTCGAGGAGCACATGTCCAAGCCCGACTTTACTGACGAGTGCAAGTGTGGCCTGCACATCTCTGCTGACACTGCTGCTGCCGTCATTATGCCGCCACGGGCTCCCAGTCCTGCTCCGCTGCCACAGTTACCCGTTACTGCCGCTGCTTTGCCAGTACTATGCCGCCGGCATGCCGCAGTTGACTGTCAAATGGCCTATCGTGACTGCGCACTCGCTGTCGTCAGCGCAACGCATGTGCTTCATGGCTGTCATGCAACCGCGACAATACCGGGATGGGATGGCAGGCACGGCCGCCTCGGCCGGCTGCAACCCCGCTGCACTGAGATGTGCCTATCACAGCAGAACTTGAGCCAGCTGTCACCTGCGGACGAGAGTCTACCTCTAGCTCGGGCGAGGCGCCAGCGAGATCGCCGGACACCCGCGCCTGCAAGCCCTAGTGTCCTCAGCCATGTTGCAGAGTATCGAACATGAGGTTGAATGACACTCAGCCGACATGGCTGACCTGTGCGACTGCGGCTGCAGGTCCGCGTTGGGGGATCGCATCGAGATGATGTCAAAGGACTACCGCCTCGACCCCGCAATTCGGCGATCCTGCAAGCCCGACATCAACAAACTCTGCGCCGGCCCTGCCGAGTCGCTGCAGCGCACGATGGACACGGAAGGCACCGTCATGGAGTGTCTCAAACTCAACCGGGAGGGTATCAAGCGCCGCGCGTGCCGCACCGCCGTCGACCGCTCCATTGAGCGGTCCTCCCGCAACATCCGCTACGCCACCAGCCTCGCCGCTGCGTGCCGCGCCGACCGGGAGACGCTGTGCCGGACCATCCCCCAGGTGCGTCCCTGCCTGCCGCCCCCACCGCTGCTGCTCCTGCCACCCAGTGCCGAGAACTTCACAGGCTGGTGCGTTGCTGCCGGATCACCCGTCGATACTGTCACCCGACGCGACCAGCCCACACGCATGCCACGTGCTCCCGGGTGACGTTTGGCTGACAGCAGAGCATGATGGATGTCGACAAAATATTTTGTGACGCTGCGCTGCTGCCTCATGTGGAAGCGCTCCCGACGATCATGCTTCTCTGGCGCCATGTTGCACCGCGCGCAACGGTGACCACATTCTGTCAGTTGTGCCACACCCGCAAGCGTCCACCCTGTCTGTCTGTGCACGCCAGGCCCGGCGCGCACCCTGTCTTGGGTGTCGTACCGCCAGGTGTCACAGCGCCGCTCTGTACACCAGGCATCACCACAGCACGTTGGGAGTCATGGCTTTGCTGTTGCCGCCTGGTGCCTGTTGCAAAAAGCCGACATCGAGCATCGCGTCCGATCCAACCGGGCATCGGCCACAGCACCTCAGCCACATCCACAGCTGATCCAGCGCCCAGCTGATGCTGATCGTGGTGGTGCAGGGGGACAGCCGGGTCATCCGGTGCCTGCAGGAGGCTCGCAGCAAGCTGAGCAAGGAGTGCAGCGCCAACCTGTTTGACCATGAGATCATTATCTCTGAGAGCATCGACTTTAACCAGCCCCTCAAGGAGGCGTGCATTCGGGAGGTGGAGGACACGTGCGAGGGCGTCGAGGCGGGCGGCGCGCGCGTCATCCGTTGCCTGCAGGACGGCAACCGCAAAACTTACAGCCGTAAGTGCGTCACGGTGTGGGTCCCCCGGCAGCGTTCTGCGCACTGTATTCACACGTGCATGCAGCACGTGCAACGAGCCGCAGCTCTCACTCGCAGCTGAGACGCGGTAGCAGGCATGGCTGCTGCACGGGGCGGGCCGCTCGCACGGAAAGCTGGGCTGGTGGCACCAGACATCTGCCGACGGTTCTGCGATACCTGCCCATGTGCATACATGCACACGTGCGTCATCAGCTTGCATGCAGCTGCCGCAGCTGCTAGCCGCGGCTCACAGCAGCGGCTAGCCGCGTCAGGCACCGAGCGAGCAACGGCCGTGTGCGCAGGAGCTGGAGGCGCTCGAGAAGAAGATGGGAGAGGACTTCCGGCTCAACCATCGGCTGGAGCAGGCGTGCGAGGACGACGCGAACAAGCTGTGCAGCAAGGTGTGCGACGGAACCGTGTTCCTCACGCCGTGCGGCGGCAAGGTACTACACTGCTTGATCGAGAAGGAGGCGGAAATCAGCGCCAAGGCCTGCCGTAAGGAGGTGACCTACTACATCAAGATGGAGGTTCGCCCCTGGCCCTCTCACTGCGTGGCACGTTGCTGCCGGAACCTGTTGCTACCTAGTTGGCCGCTGCTGGCCTGCCGGTGTCTTTGCATCCACGTCTGGCGGAGCCGGTGCCGGTATTGGTGCCACGCAGGCGGCATCCACGGGCGTGCTGTTGCAGTGTGTCATTGGCACCTGGCAGTACTGGCGGCAGAATCGGCAGCACCGTCGATACTGCCGCGTTCAGCTGAGCTCGAGGGCGGCTCGCGCTGATGTGCGGGCAGCATTGCAAGCTGCGCGTTGTGGTACACGGAGCGCGACGCAGGAAGCTGCGCGCGGTGTCGGTGAGCATATGGCGTGTGGATCCATGCCAGATCTGGCGAGACCAGTTGCACCCTGTACTTGCAAGTTGATGGACCGCCTTATCTGATAATTTCTCTCAGAAGCGTCCATCAAAGCAAAGCTGCTGTATTTGGGAATGCTAAGCAAAAAAATCAGAGATGAGGGGTACTTGGTGGGAGTATGTTGAACTAACAGGCAGGCGCGAGCGATGCACGATGCTTCTGTACGGCAGAGGTGGCGGCTCGTGCAGGTGACCAACTTTGGGAACGACGTGATTGTGGCTGAGGCTTGCCGAGACGATGTTGACAAGCTCAACTGCGCGGAGATCCAGCCCGGGGAGGGCCGCGTGCACGCCTGCCTGCGGAAGCGCCGCAGCGAACTCTCAGAGCGCTGCGCGAAGGAGGAGCTCAGGCTCGAGATCCTGGAGTCTCAGAACTTTGACCTGCGCACAAGCCTCAAAAAGGTGTGGTTTGCGGCGCGCTGTGCTCCCGCCGCTCGTGCGTTGTGCTCTCTCAGGTGTCAGCTGGTGTTTCCCGTATGACCTTCGCCAACAATGAGTGCCGCGGCACGTGTCTTCCCTGTGACAGATCATGCTGCGTCTTCATGTGGCCTGCGCGTGCTGCACCCCCCCGCGCTGCACTGCACACTCCCACAGGCACGCTGCGAGTCTGCAGCCTCTTTCACCACATGCGGTGCCACCCAGCACCACCAGTCCCGGGAAACCACCAGTCCCTGGTCACTGCCAGTCCCAATCTCGCTGACCTCCGCGCCGTGCCCCATACCCAGAGAGCGGAGGCAGGCAGTCTCAGTGCCCCCGACCAGGACGAAGAGCAGGCGCAGCAGCGTGCAGGCACAGCAGGCGGAGCAGCGTGGCTGTGGTGCAGGTGTGCGTGCAAGAGCGGAACATCTACTGCAGCAAGGTGTCCACCGGCAGCGCCCGCGTGTTCCGCTGCCTCGCGCACAACCTCGGCAAGCCCGACTTTGGCGAGGCCTGCCGCTCCGAGATCAAGGCAAAGCTCCTGCGGCGGCAGCAGAACTGGAAGCTCGACGTCACGCTGCGCACGGAGTGCAAGGAGGACAGCGACGTGTTCTGTGCTGACGTGGACCACGATGCTGACAAGGCGGAGGTCACGCGCTGCCTCATCAAGAACCACGGCAACCTCACCGAGAGCTGCCGCAGTGAGGTGCGCCCCGTATCAAGCGCTTGGGCAGCGCCGAGGCCGGGCTGCCTGCGTGGTCGCGGGCTGCTGCTGCTTGCGTGCTCGCGGGCTGCTGCTGCTTGCGTGCTCGCGGGCTGCTTACATGCTTGCGGGCTGCTGCTGCTGCTGCTTGCGTGCTCGCGGGGGCTGCCTGCGTGCTCGCGGGGGCTGGGGATGGTGATGTTTGCACCTGTGGCGGCACAGAGGTTTCCTGCTCGTGGTACATTGCAGTGTAGCAGTCATGCTTTGCCTTGGTGGTCTTGGTATGGATCTGATATGATTTTGCTTGCCGCGCGCAAGCCTGGTCCGCGCAACAGGCTGAAAGGAACAGCAGCATCCCTCTTTTTACCCCTTTTACAGCCACAGTGGCACAGCTGTGTGGATTCGATGTGACATGTCTGGCACACTTGATTCCACGTGTGCTTTCACTGCGCCAGACAGCCCGCATTGCATGCTGGCCGTTGCTGATGGTGAGGGACTTTGGTGAGTGCTTGTGCAGGTGTCGCGGGCCACGTTCATGGCTCTGAACGTGTACCAGGAGGAAGGGCCGATCACGCAGGTCTGCGCGGACGACGCCGCGATGTGCACGTCCATGCTGTCCGCAGCCGTGCTCTCCCGCACCGGCGCCGTGATGGCCTGCCTCGGCCGCATGCAGAAGGTCCCGACCAACGGCACCAAGCCCTCCAACAAACTCAGCCCCGAGTGCTCAGAGCTGCTCTCCGTGGCGCAGCCGCCCGACGTGAAAGAGGAGTTTGAGAGCAATCTCAAGGTGTGCCACCGTGCCACGCTGCCTGCAGCTGCCTTACTGCCCATCTTGCAAATGTGAGGAGCAAGGCGGTGGCATGCATGTGAGGAGCAAGGCGGTGGCATGCATGGCCATATCACGTGCAATCGCTCTTGTTCCGGGTCATGCTGAGTTGCTCTGCCTGGTTTCATGGTCATCCAAACAGATCCAGGTTGATGTGTGGCAGTGCTCAGGCGTACATGAAACTAACGCACGCCACCTGTGGCAGTATGCGTGTGCCGGCCGCTGCACTCAGCACCCTGCGTTCACGACGGGGGTTTAAGTCCAGCTTTGAAGCTCATGCAGCTGCCTGCAAGGGCCTGCGTGGTGAGCGCCAAAATCTGTGCACTCACCGGCAGCGCTGCCATGCAGAAACTGGCCAACATGGACGTCAAGCACAAGCTGACTGACATCGGCATGTGGGACAACCGCAAGGGCGTCACGATCACGGGGTACACTGCGCTGGCGTGCTTCTCTGCGTTGTGCACGTCCGTCGCCATGGCCGTGATACACATGTACAAGCGGTGGCGCGGGATCCGCGACGAGGGCTACGTGCAAGTCATCAAGCGTGGCGACTTGTAACCGGTAGCGGCGCTGCCTGGCTGTGTTTGCCGTGGTGCTGAGGGCGCGCCTGTACTCGATGCCGCCAGCGTGGGGCCGGTGACAGTGCCACCGGATCGCGCGTGAGGATGCCGTGCCACCGCCGCATCCTTCCCGGGGAGCCTGTGGGCAGGCAGTGGGAGACCGCCTCATGGCACACGTACAGGATAGAGAACTCCTGGGTGGGTCTCGGGAGGCGGGGGGGGGGGGGGGGCGCGCATGCGTGAGGCTGTGCTCATGTACTGGGGGGGGGGTGGTTCTGCGTGAGCCAGGGTTTTGTGTGTGCGCAGCGATGGGGTTGTAGCAGGGTCAGGAGCTTGAAGCTGGGGCTGCTTCATGTGATGCATTGGCACGATTTGCTGAGGAAGGTCAAAGGAAGCTTGGGTGGGCCACAGTGCACGCCTTGTGGCAAAGCCCCACCCCCCACGATCGAGCTATCATCCCGCACAGCGGCTTTTCTTGAGGCACCACGATTGCCTCTGCGTGCGTCTCACATTGTGCACCAGACAATTTGCATGTTAGCTGTGTGGTCGCAGAGGTGTTGAGAGTACTCTCCAGTCGGGGTTACCTGCCACTGCCATGCGCAACATACAATAACCCGTGTCGTTGACGTCAAACCTTCGCACATGACGAGGGCCGCAGACAACACGCGCAATAATTCGTTGGCTTGGCAGTGTTCCTGGCATGGGCAGCACCAAATCTCACTCTCCGTAGCAGCAGACAGTGACAGTAGGTGTGGTATGCGACTGCATCAGCACTCTGGCCGCCAGTGTGATCCCACCTCTGGCATGTCAGCGATTGTGCACGTCAATTTGGAGGTCACTACAACTGCAATCGCCTGGCAACTGTTATAGTCGAGGGATGCCTTCAGGAGTCGGTCAGTCATCAGGCTAACAGGCACACAGGATGGCCAGGACCTTACAGATCGGAGGACAGCCTACTGGGGGCGAGCAGCTAGATGCCTGCCTGTCTACACAATCATTCATATGCCCCTGTTTCTCTTCGGTGTAACAGCGATAGCATGTTGATCATGATTAACACACATATGGCACACATGCCGGATAATGCTTCGGGCTGGACCGGCACATGTTGAATTAAAAGCAATGCGACCTCAGCTGTGTAGGTCCCTGGTGCACAAAGCTGCTGCCAGCAGTGCACAACCTGTTCTATTTTGTGATTGAGCCAGCATCATTGCCTTCGTGTGCAACGCTGGCCGCAGCTATGTGCCATGAGGGGACCTACACAGCTGACGTCGGATACACATGGGTCTAGCCCACTTCGATATCTCCCCATCTGGCTTGAACGCATCTTGCGAGATATTGATCGCGGGGATCTTGTGGAGACCCAGGGGAGATGTTGTACGACAGAGCCAGATGAGGCCAGCCAATGTGGGTCTGCACTCATGCCGATGATGTCAGTGACAGAGCCAACACCACATGTCCATCAGCTCATGGCCAAACGCAGCTTGATAGGTGGACAAGGGATCAGTGAGAAGATTAGCTTTTGACAATTCTCGTCACTGTTTTTCGGTAGACCGATAGTGTATCATCATCTCCCTCGCAAGCTGGTGAGCTGTGCTAAACATCGGCGTCATGGTTTCTGGCACGCAAATCGGACATCTGGCCACGATCACGAATAGCCAGGATGTCGTCAAGACCACACCTACGGATGCATCTGACCAATGACAGGTGGTGCTTGCTAAGGACGGCGACAAGTTATGTAGTCTTTGCCTGGTGCTATACACCTCTTCACTATGCCTGGCTAAGGGAAACGATCCCGCCCTCGTGGTCTACGTCTTCGCACGCATCTGTGTTTGCACACATCAATGCACAAGTGCGCGCAGCCCCACACCCAGTGATAGAAGGGGAGACCGCACCGTTTGACTAAAAAACCTGTGACTTGATAACCATAGCCTCGGAAATCCAACTTGCCATCCAACTGCACTACTCATCAGCTCATCGCAGCAGGACTCCATCGGAATGAGCTCACGAGCATGTGGATCTTGGAATGGCCGAGGTTCGTCATTGATAAAGCCCTACGGAGACCGCCTGATGACACGTAATGCATTCACCGGTTTGACCCTTACTGGGACAGTACAAAGTGGCTGACAGCAGGCGTCCTTCCAGGCCCCCCCGATGTGAGAAGGTCAGGAACAGAAAAATGTCAGATACGGCTGTGTATCGCCTGACTGGAGAAGCCCGGCGGGTAGTATCCCAACTGTCACCGCAGGAGGAGCTGCTGTGCCCTGGCAAGACATCCAGAACTCTGATATGAAGAGGCGGTTGCATGCAGGAGCAAACTGCTTTTACAGTACATGTCCGAAGCAGCGGTCTGCAGCTGATCACCCAGGTCGCGGCTCGTTTGCACGGTCGGGCAGCTGCATGCCTCGCACGGAAACACAGCCATCATCAATGTCTTCACGCTGCCCAGGGTCACGCCTTACATTACAGCACCTTTCAGTAACAAAACAACTGGCGCACGTTGATACTGACATACAGGAGAGCGGGCGTACGTGTGAGTGCGAAGCTGGTGTAGCAGATCTCACCCAGCCGCGCGACTGCGTTGAGCAACCGAGAGATTGCGTACCGCGGGCAATACATCATGCAGTGGATAAGAAGGTATAATCCATCCGCCAAAGCGTCCAATTTTAAATGCCGCTCTTGCGTGGGAATGCCACCTGCCGGGGCTCGCTGGTCCGCATGGCCTGGGGCGCGTACATATCGAGGGAATGCGAGGATCAGCTTGGCCAGGCCTGGAGGGTTTCAGGCTGCACCGTGCTGGGTTATGTGCAGTGCAGAAGAGGGCATGCAAGCAATAGCACTTAGTAACACGCGTCAGGTCGCACCAGCATGCTAACACAGTATGCTGCAGCGATAGAAGCTCAAATTTAGAGCTCCTGTCGACAGATTTGCCTGCGGCCCACGTGCGTGTATACCCTCCTGGATCCGAAGAGTCTTGCATACCCTCCACAAGCGCAGCTACGAGTACCGTGCATTTGCAGGTAAGGCATGCACGGTCAGCACATATCCACGGGTTCCTGACCTCAAAATACTCGCAGGAATGCATGGAGCGCACAGTACAGCAACAGGTCCCATACTGTGTTGAAGGGCTCAGAAGTGTCGTCCGTTGTCCATGCATTGCAATTATGTCGCCCGTGGTCATACCGCTCGAGGATCTCTTGAGGCCTGCAGGCAACAAAAGTTTTGTGCATGCAACATTGGGCGCGGCTGCATGTGTGGTCGTCTGCGTTGTGTGCGTTGCTCGAGCCTGCGCTAGCTCCCTCGCTGCCCTGTCTGATGTGATCGAGCGTGTTGACCTTCTTCCGCCCCTGTCCGTAGGGGTGCTGTGGCCCATGCCTGTTAGGGTTTAGCGTGATGCCCGATTGGGGTGTTTCTTTTTGTTTCTTTTGCAATACAGCACCTGATCTGGCAGCACCCGCACGTATCACACCACAAGTCTGCATCGACGATCGGCAGATGCTTCGTGCGGGACCAAAATATCATCCTCAACATCGGTTGCTTTGTAACCATCCGCGGTCATGGCAGCGCGCACTGTGCTGCAGAGTCTCGACATCCTTCCCCCCGAGCCCTGCAGCCCATGGACCAAGACCATCCGGGTTGTCACATGCCACACCGCACAAGCAGGACAGTGTAACACAAGCAGCACCAAGGCAGATCAGCTGCAGGGCGTCAGCAAAACTGAGGGAAGCGAGCAAGTGAGCAGAACAGCGCAGAACAAACAGCAGTAGCAATATTTTCATGAATATATCGGGTTGTCCGTGCATTTGCCGCTGCGACGGCCGTGTCTTCGATTGATTGCTCTGACTGTCATGAATATGGGCCCACATGCATGCAAACCAGCAGTGCACAGAAGGTTTTATATGTGTTACACAGTGATAGATCTAGGACCCAGCAGCGCCGAGGCAACAGACCAGGACCAGGCAACACGCAGACAGACAGACCACCGCAAGCACCAAGGCTACTCTCCGCACGAGCAAATGCCAGAACGAATGCGTTCGAACTAGCGCCGGCACGAAAGCAAACACACACGTGTGCATGCACACACACACACACACACACACACACACACACACACACACACACACACACACACACACACACCCACACACCCACACACACACACACACACACACACACACACACACACACACACACACACACACACACACACACACACACACACACACACACACACACACACACACACACACACACACACACACACAGCATGAACCGAGCGCAGGTTTTATATGTGGTACTGAACAACACGAGCAGTGCAGACAACGTAGTGGCTAGCAGGACAACGCGCCCCGGAGAGTCGTCGCTGCATGCAGTCATGCAGTGGCTACCGGGGCCGAGCCTGCCGTCTGTGCGATGCGGGGACACCGACAGCATCTGCTGCATCCTATAAGTAGATCCCAGCCTTGAAGGACCTTCCTAGATATGCTCTACATTCCTGCTTTGTTACACTGACTGAGCCACGCCGATGTTGTGCTAAGGTGACCTGCAAAGTTTGCCTAGTCCCCGAACCCCCCCGTTGGAATGCTTGTATAATCCCCTGCCACCACCACGATCTTCACGGTCTGTCGCCGTGAACGAAGTGCCGCTCCGTGTGCTCTGTTTGCGCCTGTACCACAGCACACAGCATGTCAAGCCTGGCACGGCATCTGTGGCTTGATGGTTTCCAGAAGTGCCGTGCTGCTTGGTGTCTAAACTAAGCCGCACATGCCAGCCGTCCACGCGAGGTGGCGCAGTTGAAGCATGCATACGCACATTTCGACATTCACGTGGCAACACCGCTGTGATAAAAGACTCCTTTCGGAGGGCGCCCGTGTTGCCGGGTATGGCACGTATACATACTGTACAAGTAGTTCCCCACCCCCCTTTGGGGGGTGGCGCCCTACTTGGCCCTGAGCGGCGCTGAGGTCCCGTAAGTGGCTAGGGGGGGAGCCACGAGTTGGATAGAGTTATGGCAGCGAAACGCAGTGGCAAGCAGTTGGAACCACCGAGTGAGCCGCCTGTAGCCAAGTATATTTGGCGCAGTGTGGCTGTGGCTAAGTATGGCATGTGCTAGCCCTTGCCGCAACACAGCATATGATATTGCATAGACACCGCGCGCGCCGGCGTATGAATTTACGCCGGCCATGCTGCATCCTCGTCAACCTTTGTGCGAGCCCCCAGACGAATCAACGTTGATTCAGTAAGCCTGTAGCCAATTATGTTTGGCTCAGTATGCCTGTGTCCAATAGTATTTGCTGTCGGTAAATAGGTGGGGCATGCGGTTGGCCTCACCGTTGTTGCAGCATGGCGTATGTAAACGTGCACCACTTATAGATACTCGCTCGTGCTGAAATAGCACAGTTCCACAAAACTCACACGATGCACCAATCGGCACACTGTACCGTTGCTGATCATCTGCGTACCTTTTGCGCCGTGTATTACGTTGCTGCACGCGGATGGCCTCGCGGTGGCGCACGGCCTGCGGCGCGTCGGCCTCCCGGAGCGCGGCCTGGCGGATGCGGTTAGCCTCGCGGTGGCGCTCGGCCTGCGGCACGTCGGCCTCCCTCTGCTCGTACTTGCGGCATTTAGCAGCCTCGTTTGTAGCTAACGATAATTGCTTTCGCTACACGCTACACGGCGCCGTTGTTTCTCTGTTTCACGCCGTGCTTCTAGCCAATTCATCGCACATACAGGTGCTAGCACTAGGGTGGCCTAGCTACCACGTGTTAAGTATCCGTACGCAGTTGCGCCGCACGACTGAGTCCGATCCGGTTCAGGATCGCGTGTGGCTACGAGGGCCCTCCGCGTCGGAACGAATGCCGCTCTGGATCAAAAGCTCTCAGGCCGACCCGTCGCGGGGATCTAGAACCTTCACCAACGGATACATACATACAGCAAGCGAGCAAAGGCACGCTGGATTGAGAATTCCTTGCGGGAGCTCAGTGCAGCGACAGTGAAAGGAAACGGGTTTGTGAAGTTTGTGATCAGAAAGACCATGTCCAGTGTAGCACGGCTCACGGGTGCGCAGTTCGTGCCAGGTGATCGCCTGGCCGGCTCGCATGTGCTGGGTAGCATGTGTGGCTAGGATCTAGTTGTACATTCGTTTGGTGCGCTGGCTCGGAGCCCCTCGATGTAAGAGTACATACATACACACATGGCCAGTTAGAGCATTGTGAATACAGAGGCTAGGTACTAGCAACACAACTGTTGCAACATCTGCATGGTCAATTGGTGCGGCACCTGGCGGACATGAGCTTGCTACACCGCACGTGTGTAGCAGACACATGAACAGGCACATGCGGCGCCACGAGCGCCCTTCGCGCACCGCCTTAAGGTCCCTGCCGGGCAGGGGGGGGGGGGGGGGGGGGGGCGCTGGTACGCCCTGTCCTGCGGGGGGCGTGCGCCCCCAGGCTCTCATGGGCGGGGGGCCCGTGGTGGAGGGCTCGAGTGGGCCCACTCGGGGCTGGCTGTGGTGGTGCTGCTGCTGTTGGGAGGTCGGTGGTGGCCGGGTTTGCTGGGGTGGGCGGTAGTACGAAGTGTGGCTGGTTGCTGTGTGCGGCTTTCGCGTGGCTGCCGCGGTGGTGGGGTGCGGGTGAGTGCGCGTGTGTGCGGATGAGTGGGTGTGGCTGTGTCGGTTGTGTCGGTTCGTTGTGGCTTTTCGCCTGCAGCTGAGACAGTTGCTGCTTGTTGCTGTCTGCTTGCGGGGATTTTGGTCGCCTACTTTCCTGCTGTTGCCCTCACTGCCGGGCTCTTGCGTTCATCATGATCTCCGTGTAACACATGTACATGCGTGTTGCCTCGGCGCTGCTGGGTCCTAGATCTATCACTAGTGTAGCACATGTACATGCACGGGTACTATACTGGTATATATAGTATACATGTAGCGTGACCCTGTCATACCGCTCAGAGATGCATAATGCTCTAGATTCCAGTGCAGAACTCTGCATACGGTATCAAGTCAGTGTAACCTTTTGCGGTAGAGTCGAATGGGCGGCTGGGCCAGAAAGCGATTGAGTATGTGAAAAGGCTTGGGGACACCGCTGCCATGTCGGGGGGGATCGCCAAGTCGGTGTTTGTCATGAACACGTACAAGAAGTTGTCTTGTGCGTTGCAGAGGGGGAATGCCAACATGTATGCTCAGTCGCTGTCGGCCATTGCGCGTGTGACCGGCAAGCACTTCATGCCGGGCATGGACGTGCCGGTGGAGCAGTTCTGAGTGTGTTGTGAGCCATGCTGTGAGCAGCACTAGTGAATAGCGTGTGAGAATGTGTCGAGGGAACTGTAGCGCAATACAGAAGCTGCTGTGTTTCTGTCTGTGTACGGCGCTTGGCCATGGTGTGGCAGAATGTGCACTGTGAGTCTACGATGTTCGCCCGCAGCAACATGCAACGTCACAGCCTGCCATTCAGCCAGTCAAACACAACGGTTACAGCTTCACATATTGTACACTACTTAAGCTGTATGGATCTCACCTGTGGCAGAATGTGCACTGTGAGTCTACGATGTTCGCCCGCAGCAACATGCAACGTCACAGCCTGCACTTCGCACACAGCTCAATCAATGTCCTAGGTATCAATGCCAACTCACAGCAGTATGCAAACAAAGTCCAAGAGACACGTACCTGCCATTCAGCCAGTCAAACACAACGACTGGTGAACTGGCAGTCAGTCCTATATGTGACAGCGAACTTGCTGATCACCATGCAAATCTATGCATCAACGCCCTACTCCCGCAGTCTCATGCATGCATTGCTGCACTGCACCTGCGGCCACACCAACGACTAGCTTGCACTCAGTTGCCTAAAGCCTAGATCTGCCACACATGGTGATTGATTTTTGGTGCATTGCCATGAATCGTGCCTCTGTGTTCGACCACCTTGTGGAGCATACATCTGTAACGTATCTCGAGTCAGTGTAACTGGTACTGCAGTGCAATCTAACGTACAGCACGTACGCATCGGGGCGTATCTGAGAACATTCTGGAAACATCTGCTTGGTCATGCCTGCTGGTGTGATCGACGGTGAGTGCAATCCGCCACGTACGCACAGTTGAAGCTCAGTAAACGATGGTGATTGAACACACTGCACTAATCTAGCACGCCATCTCGCATCTCGGCTGCAGTATCGCAGGCGGTGTAGGAGTCCGATCGTTCTTTGTTGCCAAGGAAGCGACGATCGCGATGGAGACACAGGACGGCGTCTACTGTAGCACCAGCGGCACTGTGTTTACGGATAAAGAATCTCTAGCCGAGCATTACAAGTCTGATCTGCATCGATACAATCTCAAGAGGAAGGTCGCAGGTAAGACATGTCCGCTTTCCTGGTGTTCACCTGGCTCGGAACAAGTACTCTGTCGTCTGCGGCAATTTGCTAGAAGTTCAGCAACATCTGCAGCTCCCATATGATGTTGCACTTTCTGTGGGCGACAGTGGCTGGCGACGACTGACGTGCTGGCTGACATGATCGCTTTCTGCGCTCACAGCGTTGCTGCGCCTCACTGAACGTGAGAGTAAGGTCAAACGCTGTAACATGCAGCTGAAGTAGCAATGAACAGCTGTTTTGAATGTGCAGGCCTCCCACCTGTGACCTCCGAGTGGTTCGAGGCTAGACGATCTCATCTGTCGTCATTGCAGCAGGAGGCCGCGGATGTAGTCTACATATGCCCTTTAACAAACAAAAAGTTCCAGTCTGAAGGGACGTACGAGAATCATACCCGGACGCAAAAGTTCAAAGCATCGCTGAAGAAAGCTGCTCTTGTTTCAGCCCCACCGCCCCGAGTTGTGCCGCGCAGAACGCCCGAGACAGCTCGTCCGAGCGAGTCGAACCATGGCACGCAAATAACGCAACTACAGCAGCATCTGGCCGGCTTGGCTGTACGCGAATCGCAAACGATACAAGAAAGCGACTCGAACGTCGATGATGGCGACTCCTCAGGCTGGGAGACGGACAGCCAGATCGATGACGAGACCCTTGCAGCTGTGAGTCACCATAATTGACTGCCAATACCACACCATGTGTGACTTGTGGCACCTATTCCTACACGTTTTACTTGCCTGGCAAGCCGTACCAACCATTTGCGTGTATGCAGGCCGAAGTGGTGGGTGCAGCAAGCAGCAAAGTGCACCCAGGTGATGCACAGGGCGACGCTGCAGACGGCGATGTTTCGTCATGGCAGGAATGGGACGTCTGCCAGAGCTTGTTTGACAACCATGTCAGCCCATCGCTAGATGATAACTTGAAGTACATGTACAAGAAGTTTGGGTTCTTCCTTCCCGATGCGCAATACTTGCAGGACCCAGAAGGGCTCATAAAGTATGCTTCCACACTCTGCGGCCACTCTCTCTCAGTCTCTGCATTCAGTCATGCTGGTGCCGGTCAAGTGGTGCAGCGATACTATTTGTTGTACTTTGTGACGGTGTAGGCAGGTCTCACACAGGCTGTCCTGTGCGTGCGGAACGCAGACGAGACAAATCAATTGATACTGCATACTTCACCGAACTGCATCAGAGTTTGCAATGACTGTGAAGCATCGTGTATTCAAGTGCTGCAGATGGCTGTTACCAGGGTGTCACCAGAGTCATGCCACCAGAGTGCATGCAGATACTTGGGGGCTAAACTGCGATATGGCCACCAGCCTCTATACTCAAGTGGCCTGGACGATCAAGCAAAACGCTTTGGCAGCTTGCATGCAGTACAGCGTCACATGATCGACTCTAACAAATGCACCATGTGCTACGATGGGAACGAAGACGAGTATGAAGACTACTTTGATTATCCGTATGCTTCCTGCCACCTATGTGCTTGCAAATCAGGTTCATGATCAGCTGATTGTATGTACACCTACATCAACGGGCTCTGAGCCAATGCATCCAGCGTATGTACACCTATTTCTTAGGCTACATTGCACATGCTGCCCAGCAAATGTGATCCGCCTAGGCAATCACCCAGCACAAACTGCACACCCGTGAGCCATGCTACGCTGGAATTGGTCTTCCTGATCACATATTCTACTGACAAGCCTGACTGCATGTATGGTGCTAGTCTGCATGGCATACGATATGGGTTCGAGCACCCCAACAAGCCTCAGCCACCAGCTATGAAGCTGCACAGCAGGCTGGTGACTGCCTCATACTTTGTGATGCAGCAGAGCACAGTGTGATGCGCGATATCATCTGCTGTGTTTCCGCTGTGCCACCTGTCATGCCATCCACTGTAGCTCAGGACTGCTGGAACAGACTGTTGCAACAGGAGCATGGGCAATTGTGGCTTGAGTCTCATATCTGGCAGTTGCCACCAATTCCTGGTAATCCAAGCACCTGCATGCGCCTGTCCAGCAGATGACTGGCTCAGGCTGCTATGCACTGTTGCTGCATCCCACATGATTATATTGCCAGGCGGTCAAAAGTGGTCCTCGAGAGTTCCCACTCAGACCCAGCAGAGTGTTGGAATGTCTACCTGCAATACAACAGCTACAGCTGCCCTGCTTGATGCACCATGCAGGGTCATAGCTGGCGCCTGCACATGTAAATAGCCTGACACCTGTTTGCCCACCTGCAGGGAAATGGATGAGTCGGATGCGCTGGCCCTTCCGGGCGTGTCCACAGATGGGTATGAACTTCACATACAGAGGCCTGGGAAGCAGGGCGTGCAGGTGCTGGGGTGCCGGGATTTCAAGCATGTGTATCGACAGAACCACCGGCCGATCGAGGTTCGGCAGCAGGCTAGGAGGCAGGTTCTTTTGGCATACAATGACATGGGCGTACCACAAGTGACATCCGAGGAGGTGCAGAAGCGGGTGCAGCGGCTGAAACATGACAAGAGGCGGGAGTGGAGCAAGATGAAGAGCCAGATTGCAAACGACAAGATTTACAAGTTGCCGAAGAACTGCACACACTGAGGTGTTCCCTGCTCTGGCCGCAACTGCTCGTTGTCCTGCTTGTCAGAGTGGAATCATGTGGAGGTCGATGGCTTTGTAAGAATCATGCGGGAGTCCGTTGCTGTGGCTGCATGCGGTCAGGCGGCTTGCACTGTGTAGCGCACTTGTTGATTGTGATGTTCGTAGCACTGCATTGTCACGGAATACCTTCGAAGATTGGCTGCATGCTGTGACTATGGAGCAGCTGTACGTCAGAACCTGGTTCAAGCAGTGTCTGTCAAGGCTGTTGCTGTCGCCTTGTTTGGATTGACGTGTTCGTTTAGCTGTCACGTGTCGGAGGCATGAAGTTGTGATGGTTGCTCTTTACACACTGTCCTGCAGCATACCACACAACATGCATGGGGATCGCGTCACTGTCATCCACGTCCTAGCAGTGCCCCCCCCAGCAGCAGACAGCCGGGACATCTGTTTTCGTTCTGCGAATCAGGTGCTTGGACGAAATTTTGCAACATCTTCGATATCTAGGCACACTGTGTATGCTATCCTGTCTCAAATATAATTTACGTGCATGCCACGTGGAATGCTGCATGCGCGGCACTGCACGCAGCTGCGGCACAAACAAATGGCTCCAAGGAAGCCATGAAATGAGTGGATAAATATTCCTCACAAAGACCCTTATGAAGACACATTCAAGCATACCGGAATGGCAGATGCCGTTATCACCCGTTGATGACGAAAGCACGATGTGCTTTGCGCTGCTCATGCTGACATAATAGATCGTGCATGACTTAACAATGTGAAATGGGGATCATTATATACGTTCCGCTCCTTGTGGTGTACTCCCTGTGTGAGTCATTCATTCGGTGCATCAGAGATGTCTTTAGTGCGGACAGGAGCGTCTACACGGACTTCCAGTACTGCCGTACGCCCAGAAACAAGTGCGTGCTGATGCTGGCTCTGTTATAGCTGTGTTTGTCCAGGCTCTGATGTCTGTTGTCGGATGTTCCGACAGTGATCGCGACAAGAGCACGACGACGTGCTGTAGCTGCCCGCTGCGAGCAACCCCCGCATTCAAACTGACACTGACCTACATGAATATAGTCGTTTAATATGTGCAGAGTTTTTTCTGCCTATCTTCCGTTTGTTTGGTTGTGCTTGGTCCTACAGTGTTGCGCGCGCGGACTCGTCCATATCCGGCAGAAGGCCGATCTGTTACGGCGGTCTCTGCCATCAGGAGTCCAGAAGCATGATTCCTGTGTAACCTGCTGGGCTGGGCAGTCAGCTATCGCTGTGGTCCTGCTCAGGGCATTTGTTAGCACGACTGCCCAACATTGTCAGAGCATGATGGCAAGCCCACCACCCTCCAGCACCCGGAAGCGCATGCACGCAATGAGCGAACAGCTCATTTTGTGGTCTACGTTTTGGCCTGTATAATCCATGCACATGGTTTGCTGGTGCTGGCTGACTTCGTGGTATATGTACAGTGCGGTGCCCCTGCTGTCTCAGGCCAACTGTGGCACAACACCGAATCAGCCGTATCTTGTGAAGGGATGAAATGCTGCGGCAGCATTGCTGAAAAGTGTTGACGCTGCAGGCATATTGTGAAGCAGCTCCAGGCATTGCGAGAATTCGCCCCACCCATATGGGGACGAGGACCCATCCTGCAGCTCTTTCTGGCTATCATGTGCCCTGCTGCTGACATCCTGTATCATCCAGAAGTGCTACAAATGAATGATGGCGGGGATGTGATTCTAGATTGGTCATCAGATCCATCACAGATTCCACAAAGTGCCCCAGTCTTGATTGTCCTGCACGGCATAGGCACGTTTCTGCTCCCTGCCTCAGCTGCGGCTAACTCTTTGCATGAAATGTCACTGAGATAAGTGTGGGTGCTCGGTGATGTGACTTTGCACGGACTCTTGTGTCTCCTGTTCTGTTCCTGCCGCATCCTGCCACTGTCAGGCTGCCAGTGGCATCCCCGCATAAAGTCTGCATGCCCGCACCTGGATGCTCCGCATGTATGGCACACCACAGAGCACAGGCGCAGCGGTACACCAGCAGCCGCTAATGCGGAGAAGCACATTGTAGCTGGACACAGCAAGGAGCCATACATGCGCCGCACTGTCTCGAACATGTCTGACAAGGGCTGGACGGTGGTGGTGTATAATCGGCGTGGCCACCGGGACAAGGCAGGCATACGCAGCAAAGTTGAAGACGCGGTCGATGCCGAGGTCAGCGAACTGGCATGTGAAGTTGCTTCTCCGCGATTCCCAGAGGCTGCCGAGACGCCTGACACTGGCCCTGCCGCCGTGTCCGATTTAGTCGCATCTCCTGACAAGCAGAAGCGGCCCTGGCCGATGTACAGCGATCTCGAGGATATGCATGAGGTGCGCAGCTGCAATGTCAGCTGGCTCATGAGGAAGATGCGTGCTGAGGTATCTGATTCGCGTGTCCAGCTGAGCCTAGGCCAGAACTTTAATCACAACATGCGAATTCCAGCTGCATCCGCTTAGGCTTGTAAATGGGGTTCAACAGTGTGCCATTGGGTTGTCGGCAGCAGGAAGTAGACTACATGTGTGGGCGGATGACAAGAAGGCAGCCTTGTTCTGTACGGACCTCGCCCCCCCCCCCTCCAACCCCCCCGCCTTGCATGACAGTGGTTGCTAGTGTTGCAGGTGGTGCAGCACGTCCTGTCGAAGGGCAACAAGGACATATACGCGATTGGCTTCTCTGCGGGCAGCAACTGCCTGATGAAGTACGTTGGGGAGACCGGCATGGCTTGCCCGCTGAAGGCCGCAGCATCTGTGGCCAATGGGTATGACATATCCAATGGCCTGAACTACATCAGGCGGAACGCTTGGATGCTTGACAGGTAAGTTTGGCATGACTGCACACTGCGAGCTACAGCCTCCTTGCCATGACTGCATTATGTCTAGTGAGTCGCTGCGCAAGCACTGTCATACAACGTGCATGGAAAGCGCTGAGTAGCTCTAAACAAACTGTACTGGGGCTCATCTGTGAACATGCCAGAACTCGTCACTGGTGATTTGTTCAAATTTGGTGTCACGACGCTAACAATCCTGTCTGCAATGACCCTGGTATGCATGCGCACCTGTCTCGATGCCTGCTGCACTATTGCACAACCATGGCATTGGCCGGCAACTAGCTGCACGCCCACTGACACCTGCCATTTCCAGACATTGCTCACATGGATGCTATGCACAGGATCATTGCTCACAACCTCAAGCTACTCTTCCAAAAGTGCTCCCAGGAGATCGAACTGCACGGCAACGAGAAGATCGCACCTCATGATGTAAAAAAGTGTCGCAGTGTGCTCGATATCGACACCGTGATTACAGCCCGGCTCTACCGCATTGATGTCCAGGCGTACTGGAAGAGCCAGTCGTGCATTGCGAGTGTGCCAGACACTAAGATCCCGCTGCTGTGCCTCAATGCCATGGACGACCCCCTCATTGATCCAACTCTGGTCGTGGCTGGCCACACGTTTGCACGCCAGAACGAAAACATTGTGTCTGTGCTAACCTCGCATGGGGGGCACCTAGGGTGGGTATCGGGTTGGAGGCAGCAGTGGATGGGCCCAGCTGTCACTGACTATTTCATTGCTGTCCACACGGCCCTCAAGACAGCAGATGCATAGAGCTCATCCTGGGACATGCATTCTTGCGGTTTGGTCGTTTTTGTGTTTCTGGGATACAGGTTTGCAGGTGTGGTGCTGCCATGGTGGCATGCATATGAGACTGACGCGAATAAGCTGGGCTGGGTTGGCAGCTCCCGGCTGCAGATGGGGCAAAGCATGGTATCATACGTCAGAAATGGTGCCAGTAAGATACAGTGTAGGTGTGCAGCAGGAATTTGATCAGAAACTTGGCAGGGTAGTGTCGGATGCGTTGTTGCTGCCTGCTGGATTTGAAACGCTCATTCTGGTGTGCGTCGTGCAGCGCTTCGGGATTTAGTGTCATTGTTTATGTTGTAGATGATGGGGGTGACCGAGTTGGTGCATCCGGCTGAGTTGTGGCATACTGCCTGTCACTGCGGCTAATATCTACGTTGCCTCATGATATGACAAAGCTTCTAATTGACCATCGCAGCTATGTGCGACTGGTGAGTGTCACCTTTGTGCATACTGTTATACTGACTGCCGGTTTCTTCACTTTCAGGACGCAGCAGACGGTGCAACGGATCGCAGTGAGCTTCGATGGTGCCACACTGGTGGTGACAGGGGCAACTGGGCACTCTACATGAGTGCAGTGCTTAGGGCCCAGGCAGCGCAAATGGCTACTAGCAGCAGACCGTGAAACAGCAGTTGGACTGCCATATGCGTCGCTGCTGCTGTCTGCGTCGTGGCGCTCCTTTTGTATTTCATGCTGGCATTCACATTCAAGTGCTGTAAAATACGAATTGCACCCACCCAACATCGCCTTCAGGCGGAGAATTCGAAGGATCAGCGACATGAGGGTAAGTACAGCAGCTCCAGGTAAAGCCTCTTAATCATTGCTCTCCTCCCGTTCTGCCTCTTAATTATTGCTCTCCTCCCGTTCTGCCACACAAACAGCTGTATCGTGCACCGGTTTCGGCAGCGCCTGTAATCCGTGAGACAAGGCATGAGTTGATGTACAGCTTGATGAAGCAGCGGTCAAGGGAGTGAACAAGGGTAAAAGCAAGGTTTAGATATGTTTACAAATTTGTTCGCTGGTAGGCTTAGTTCAGAGCACTGGTGCATTTGTCCACAGCGCTGCCAAGCGTGGCCGCTCCAATTGCCCACCCCCTGCCCCATGGAGTGACAGCGCGCAGTGACTGCTAGAGCATCAGCTGCTAGGCCGGCCAGCTGGTTCTTGTGAACTGTGAACGTTTAAGGCATATCCTTGTGGCAGAGTGATTTAACAATGTTAACATGCATTGCAGTACAGGGAATTCACATGGCCACATGCATAGTGGACACAATATTGCACTGCCAGAATTACATGGTGTCTACAGGGAGCTTCGAGTCAGTACATGTGATGCTGCGACAGCAGATCTTGACAATCACAACCGCGCGCGGCCTTCGTTGCTTGTAGTGCATTGTAGCTGCTTCGTACCTTCACAGCGCAGTACTACTAGTACTAGTATCTACACAACACCAGCTTTCAAGCCATCACGCAGCTACTATCTCCATCTACATCTACAGCGAATACATCTCTTCAAGCACTCTCTTTACGCAATCCGAGCCATGTTTTCAGCCGAATCTGATAAGGTGGGCTTTCCGATTTGCTGTACTGGTACTGTCGCAGTGGCACATGGCCGTTGCCAAAACCTCGCACGTGCACGTGAAGCTGCAGCTGTCGATCGCGGCATTGCAATCGACGGCATATGGCCCCGATCACAAAAAATTACAGATAGTGTAATAGAGCTGTCTGATGAATGCGGCACGGAACGCAGTGCTCGTGCTGGGTGGACTCCATTGCCAGCTCATCATCATGAGCTTGAGCTCCGGATCCGGCATCCGGCAATCTGTGCCCTGCTTGTCGAGCATCGCTTTACCTGTATTCACCGTAACGCAGACGATAGGCCTGCAGCGAAGCAGCGCAGTATGAACTATCCGGATCTCGCGCGCTCCACACGGATCTGCCCACCCGGATCTGCGCAACTTGAACAGGCTGGCCGAGCTCGAACGAGATACCGGTCGCGATTGGCATTGTCACTGAGGCTGGGATGTCATGTACGTAAGTGTTCGGGCAGCTGCAGTGCACCCGAGGTGTGCATATTTATGGGTCCAATGACGGTCGGTGGCGAGTTCGCACGCGTGCACGCTTGCATCTAGGTCTACACCTCTCCGACTACCACGTGGATGCGTGGGTGTGGTTGTGCTGGTTGTGTCGGTTCGTTTCGACGTTTCGCCTGAGACAGTTGCTGCTTGTTGCTATCTGCCTTCGGGGGGGTGTTGGCCGTCTGCTTTCCTGCTGTTGCCCTCGCTGCTGGGCTCTTGCTGTCATCTCCGTGTAACACCTCTCCGACTTCGTTACGTCTCATCCGTACCTGCGACGATCTTGGAGCATCTGGACAGCTCGCGTGACTGATGGGGCCCCGTGCACGGGAGCGCTCGATATCATGCCAGATCTGCCTCTAGAGATCTGTGATTTTTCGCTGCAGACTGCGCATGATATGACATTATTGCGGATGTTCATGCTTGTCAACGACTGGGCGAGCGCTGTAACGCCGTGATGCGTTCGCTAACACAGATCGCGGTTGGTGCCTGAACATGTGAACGTTGACCGCCATGCAGCCGCGGTCTTCTTGTCCAGCCCTGGACTTGTCTGAAAAAGTGATTTCACGCTCGCGTGTGTGACTGTAGATAGTCGGCGTGGTCGTAAAGAGTTGTATGAGTATGGGAGCAGCTGCTTCCAAAGCTGTGTGATAATCATTATTGCATGCGTGCACAGCTCTCTCATGCGCCCGAGTCACCCCCACGAATTCATTTACAACATTGCGGACAGAATTGCAGATCATCCCGGTGCAAACAGTTTCGCGATGCGCGCCAAGCCTGTCGACGTCGGCAGGCTTCCATCCGCATTCTAGTTATGTCATGTACTATAGCGACTACTCACTCAAACGTCTGACGCTGGCCATCGGAGTGATCTGCATGATCGGTGTAACTTAGTGGTTGCGAATGCCACTGTCGTCGCCCGTCTGACACATGTTGTACACGTGAGATACGTTACAGATGTATGCTCGACAACCACCTTAAGCTTGTTCAAATCCGTGGTCCAGTCTGTGAACGACTGGAGCTCGTCAGGCATAATTGTTTGCAATTGGCGTGACACAGGTTGTGCACGCACTGGCGAACACGGCGTGTGCGTACAGCTGCAGCTCAGCTCATTTGCTGGTCATAAGAACACTGGTGTACAACATGTATCATACGGGCGACGACAGCTGCATTCGCAAACACTAAGGTGGTATACAGTGAGCGCTGCGATACTGTGCTATCAACACTGGTGGCCACGCTTGTCACATGCTGCAATATGGCATCGCAGCACACAATCATGATATTGCAATGCACTGTAACACACGATGTTACACAGAAGGTCATCATTGCTCATCCATTGCAAATGCAGGTTGCCACCATTGGCAGGCCCACAAAGATCAACGAGCACACCGTTGCAGAGTGTGCAGTGAAGCTGGCCGTGCTGATCAACCGAGGGTACACCAAGGTGTGTTGCACTCCTCAGCAGAACAATGGCTTGGAAGTCAACCACATGCATGTGGTCTGCTTGAACAGTGCTCAGCACTGCACCGAGATGTCACAATTGTCTCATCCATATGGTGCCATATGGCAGTCTCATGCTGTGCAGCTGTCCTGTATTTCCTGCATGTACCAGTCGCATGTCTACCTTGCACAGTTGTCAGTGCTGCATGCCTTAGAACTATCATGCTTGTCGCAGTCAGGGACCCCAGACGTACTGAAGCTACATATCCGCCTGGTGTGGCCACATATGGTATCCATCAGCTGAAATGCACCCATACATGCGCGTACGTATCTGTGTCCACATCCCATTGTCAACTTGAGAATGCAGCATCGTTACATGGCATATATACAGAAGCACACACACATGCGTACACGTGAATGGTGTGCCACAAGCG
This sequence comes from Ulva mutabilis, assembly GCA_900538255.1. Classification (NCBI taxonomy): domain Eukaryota; kingdom Viridiplantae; phylum Chlorophyta; class Ulvophyceae; order Ulvales; family Ulvaceae; genus Ulva; species Ulva mutabilis. Next base: position 1,840,673 of record UNSF01000001.1, read on the forward strand.
CACAAGCAGGGCTTGTTCTCGTTTGTTGTTTTGCCAGCATGCTCCACTCCAACACTCATTGCTCAGCCAAGTACTTGCTGGTCATGTACATGTGCTCAAGTGTACCGTGGTTCCGAACCAGGAAGGAGTGTAACCGGCATTCGGAGTGCAGGACACAGTTCTGAGACTGCTGGACGTCCTTCTGGACCAAGAGCTCATCAGATTGTCCGCTGCTCGGCAACCTAGTGACAAGGCACCACTCGAGCAATTCGAGGTGCGGCCAAATCCTCCAACTGCCTACCCAGACGCCTGCCCAGATTGAACTGCTCTCTGTCATTTGCAGCCTCAGTCTGCAAGCCCACAGTCATGCGGCCTGCAAAGGTGCCGCATTCTGTCAGCTGTGGGACCGTTCTCTCCTCATGATCAGGCACAGACCTTCACTTTGCACGTGCAGGGAGCTCAGCGCTCTCTATTACAATCATATCCAACAAGCCTTGAGGCTGACCTCATCAGCATCAAAACGCCTGATCTGAAAGAACTTGAGGTCGAGAGCGGGCTCCTGACAGAGTCAGATGCTGGCTCGCCCACCAGATGTCAGGCAGAAGCTGAAGTCAGTCAAGCCAGTGTGGCGGTTGCAGCCCAGGTATGCACACTGGGCCGCTGCTGGCATGAAGCATTCTTGCAGCCCTTTCTGTTGGAGTCCCTCATGCAGTTGGTGGTGAAGCGATTGCTGGATGCGATTGCTGGATGCAGCGCGGTGATGAAGCGGGCCTGGATGCGGTCAGGAGATGTATGGTGCAATGTTGTGCTGATGGCACCCATGGTTGGCCAGCTGCAGTACGCACAGAGGTGACACCCCCGATGCAGGATGCCCTAAGGAGACACATGTCACGCAGGTTGCACCACTCGATGCCGCCTGCCCGGAGGAGCCCCGCCCTCTCAAGTCGGGCCTCCAAGTTGGCCAACAGGCAACAATCATCCCCATCATGTCCAACAGGCAGGCAGAGAAGCCTACGGTGAGTCACTGCAAAGCGTGTCATGCCAGCGGCGTGAACTATCCTGCTTTGCAACTGCTTGCCGACAAGACCAAACGCTCAGTGCCATTTGGAAGTGCAGTCGGGCAGCACTGCTGGCATTGTGTTGGTCGGATCAAGGTCATGTTACAAATCGACCATGCTATGGCGCCGGCGATGCATGCAAGAAGCTGATGAAAAGCTTGCGACCATTGCCTGCTGTCCATGTTTTGCACCATCTCGTCATGCTTGCAGCTACATGTGGCAGCGGCTGTTACTCTGCTGCAGTACAGTCAGAGCATGCCACCTGCAGCCACTGGTGCTGGCGAGCAGAGACGGTCAGGCTAGCCTGGTAATCCCGTCACTGCACAATCAGACAAGAATGTGGGTGTGCAGATCAAGGCTGGCACGCCAAGGGCTGGTACGAAGGGGTCCAGCAGCAAACAGTCCGGTCTGAGGAAGGCGCAAGTTGTAACTCACCCCGTGGACGCTGCTAGTGGCGGGCCGCTATCGCCAAAGCAGGCCGACAAGCTGAAGCGTCAGGCGCAGCGCCAGGAGAAACTGGCGCTGTACAAGAAAAAGAAGACCACCTGGAAAGCCGTAGAGGCGCCGGGAGCCGCAGAAGTGGCAATCACAAGCCGAATACCACCGGCCGCCAACAACGGGAAGGTGACTGCACCGCCCGAGGCACTGGCCACACCCGAGGCTCCCATGCCTCAAACGCATGCTGCGCCCGCCAAGCAGGTGCCACTATCCTCGCAGGACCAGCAATTGCAACAACCTGTGCAGCAGACCAGAATCGAGCCCGCAAAGGCTCCTGTGCCAGTGGCTGGAGGTAAACCTGCCAAGACGCGCGGAAAGAAGCGCGCCAAGTCTGCAGCGACTGCAGCGGCGGTCTCTGGCGGTGTGGCCATGCCTGTCCCACCCAAGGCTGCTGCGACGGCAACTCCCCTGCGCAAGGCGGCTGCTGCGGCACCTGCGCGATGTGTGCCAGCCAAGGCGGGGCCCTGGCAACATGGTCGGGTGGCGGCTGCCGTGGCAGCTGCGCCTCTGAAGCAGGAGGCACTCCCGCTACGCGTCGCCCCATGCGCGCCAACACGAAGCCCTGCGGCTGTGCTATCGACCAGCGGGACCACCGGGTCGACAAGATGCGGCCGCAAGCAGGCTCTGAATGCCTTGTTCGAGGGCAGCCCTGCATCGTGCGAAGCGGACGACGGATTTTGCATGGTTAAAGGGCGGAAGCACGCACGCCGAGGCGCTATGAATCACGGTAGCAAGGTGGCAGCACCACCGCCCGAAAGCTCTCCACGCGGTGAACACGCCGCAGATTCAAAGCAGCCGCGGCGGGTGACGAGCGACGGCGAATTTCACCGGCACGGCGTGCCAAACATATCAGGTGCACAGTGCCACGTGAGCGCTGTAATCCCAGTCCTGCCGCAGTTGCTGCGGCAGAGCGTGATCAAGTTTGATGCGGCAGCAGAGGAACCGGACGAAGCCTGGCCGACCGACGTGCTGCCGCCTGCTCCTGTTGAGGTCTGCGTGGGGGTAATAGCTTGCCTGAAGCAGGCGCTGCGCGTGCTGTGCAGTCCGCGGGCCACAGCACAGCCATCGAGCTTTGAGTTGACCGAGGCCCTCGACCGGCTGCGGCACCTCAAGCCGATCGGCGACGTCGGCACCGGCAAACGGCAACAGGACGTCGTCGAAACGCTGCGACACATTTCGTATGCGTCCAAGGCGGTGCAGCTGTCGCCTCGAGCGGCGGAGGGCGGCATCCCGGCCATCACACTAACAGGGTCGGATGACCTGTATGACACCGCGGGCATCCTGGCGCACGTGCTGTCGGAGGAGGGTTGCTGCGTGGAGCTGTCGGGGGGGTCGCTGTGGGCGGGGCCGGAGCTGGCAAGGCTCGGCCCGCTTGCCGACAGCCACCTGACAGTGGTGGAGCAGGTGAGCGAGGGCCACTTCTCCATCGAGGCTGTGCCCTGCCTGACGGCCTGCGTCTGGGCACTCACGCAAGGCCGCAGCTGGGCGGCTGGGCTTCGAGAGGGCCTCGCAATGATGCTGCGCAACTACAGCAACAAAGAGGACGCAGTGCTGCTAGCAGTGCCGTCCAGCATCACTGTGGAGCTGACCTGGCTGCACCTGGGCGATGGTGGAGCCAGCCTGTTGTCGGTCGAGCACCATCTGCCGCTGCTGTTTGGCCGTGCTGAACGTTTCAACCTAGCTGACGTGGTTACCACACCACAGGGCGACTCGATTGATTACATAGCGAGGTATGCCCTCACCAACACATGCATGTTCATGTTCCCATTTGGTGGCTGCTTGAGAATTGTGGCAAACATGCTGTTTCGTGTGCAGGAAACTGGTTCTGCATCGCTGTGGCCACTTCATAGCGGTTGCCCCACACAATGGTGGATACGTGGTGGTCGATGATGACCGCACACAGACTCTTGCCTCCTGGACTGATGTCCGGGCATTCTGCACCGCTGGGGCATGGCGCCCCAGCCTCATCGTGTATGACCTCGAGGGTTAGAGCGCCTTCAAGGAAAAGTTTTGCTAGCTCGAGCTGGACTCCTGCAGGCTATTGATGTTTCGCAGGCTGTGTAACTCAACTGCTGCACTGCAGTGGTGTTGTGCATTGTAGTTTGCTGCTGATCGCGCCCTGCAATGTTGCACAATGTACACTCAAGCTGTGTTGAGGTTGGCTCTGCGGCTGGTGCAAGTATCCTGCATATGTACCGTGCATATGTACCGGGCTTGCTGGCCCAGCGGCCTAGTGATATTGATCGCATGATCTCGCTACTCCCATTGTTCGAAGCCCTTGGAAGTTGCTTGACAGACTTACACAGGTGGCACCATCAGTGTTGCTTGCAACGGCGGTACAGGGGCACAACCTCCACGTCACAGCCTGACAGAGACACGTCCAATTGTGTGCTGGCAGTAACAAGGTGGTTCTGGATGACCCAGCAGCTCGTTGAGGTTGGGCTGACGCAAAGAAAGCCGCAACTTCATGCCTCCCTGTGACCTGCTAGAACTCGAGGTTTGAAGTTAGAGTTGCTCAAGGCGTTGAAATTGGGTTCGTCATATCCTTGCAGGCCACAGCTAGCCACTTGTTGTCAAGAGACCAATCGATGTGGAAAATGTCTCCTTGGCAGCCTCCGAAGGAGTGTAGAAGATGCATTGGTGCAATCGTCTTCTCACAGGATGGGTGCCTCCAGATGTGCACTTCACTGACTCGTAAACCGATTCGCTTATTGTCGTCCGCTGTCAGGCAGCTACATACAATCAGACTGGTGCCGCAAATGCTGCATCAAGTCTGCCACAGCTTGGCTGAGCTTGGCTGATGATCGAGGCAGGACACAAAGCAGCAAGCCGCCAGAGCACGCTCTCACAGATCGAGCGGGAGCAGGGACGAAGGCAATTAAATTTTCAGCTCAAGGAGGACAAATGCATAAGATGATTTGCTGTGAAGGGGGGGGGGGGGGAGGCATATTCCTGGAGCATTTTTTGGAAGCAGCTGCACCTGAAGGACTTTGCCGACAGCGATGGCTATCAGTGTACCACCTGGAGAGCAGCTTTCTGCAGCATGTGCAGGGAAGTTTAGGCGCATGCGGTGCAGCAGTGCTCGTGTATGCCCGAGAGCCAGCAGTATCGGGCCCGAGGTGTCAATTGTCAGCAGACTCGATCCATCGGATGGATGGTCGCTTCAACTTTGTGTTACACGGAGATGAACGCAATAGCCCGGCAGCGAGGGCAACAGCAGGAAAGTAGACGGCCAAAACCCCCGAAAGCAGACAACAGCAACAAGCAACAACTATCTCAGGTGAAAAGCCACAACAAACCGACACAGCCGACACAACCACACCCACGCACCCACACGCATGTGCACTCCCGCACCCCACCACCACGGCACCCGCGCCACAACCGCACACAGCAACCACCTGCCAAACTGCGCACTACCGCCCACCCCAGGAAAACCGGCCACCACTGACCCCCCAACAGCAGCACCCCCACTCCATCCGGCCCCATTCGAGGACTCCATCACGGGCCCCCCGCACATGCCAGCCCGGGGGCTCACGCCTTCCACAGTGCAGGGCGTACCAGCCCTCCCCCTCCGGCCGCCTGGCAGGGGCCTGAGGGTGGGGCGCGAAGGGCACTGGCGGCGCCGCATCGCTCTCCCCGCGGCAGCTCACGGGAAGGCAGGGCGGGCCAGCACGACCAGACGCGGGGTCGGCCTGCGCCGCTGCAACCGCGGCACCCGGTCCATCAAGGCGGCCAGCGGCCGCCTAAAGCGCGTCCGACGGGACAGCGTGGCCAGGCACCTTCAACTTTGTGTAGGTTGTCGAATGGGAAGGTCAGTGATGATGAATCCAGGCCAAGCTCTCACACCATGTTGCCTGCTGAATCCAGGAGATTCTGATCAAAGAAAAGAAGGGTTTACCCCGCAATATGGAACAGCAATCAAGTTGCTGCACTTGCAGTCCATCTGCCGATCGCAGAGACAAGCAAAGCCTGTCCTTCAAGCAATCTATGTTGCCTATCCCTGAGATGCCATGCTGCATTGAGGCAGGATGCGTCTAGTTCCTACCAAGACGCCAGAGTCGATGTCCGTCAGTGATCATACAGCTGCTGATGGTGGGGACCACCGTCGGAGTGATTTTGCCGTCACAGCATTAGGCTCCTGCACGCGTCCCAAGCGCTCATCGTCATGCTCCGAAAGCAAGACGGCAGCAAGAAAGCTTGCGCTGCAACGCTCTGGTCGCAAGATTGGGAGAACATGAAAGCTGGGATCGGGACGCACTTGGCGATACATTCGACAGATTGGGCCCCTAGCGTGAGCACCATGTCGCCATGTCAATCCTATGTATGGCCATGGGCAAACAGTGCCGGCAGAAGCCCGCTCACCTCAAGGGGGTCCGCCCCCCTGCCCTCACACCCCAGTAGCTCATCTGGGTCGTTTCACTAGACGGGGTGGCCACCTCAGCCGTACTCTCCCTGCCGGTGGGAGCCGTTGCCCCAGGTGGGAGTTGAGGCCTTGGGAGGCTGGAAGCGAGCATGGCGCCGCGGCGGGGGCTGCACGAGAAGAGGAACCAAGTGTTGCCCAATGGAAAAATGCGGCGGCGGGCGGCCTCGCCTGTGATCCAGAGTCCTTGCGACCCTGTGGCAAATAGCACGCTCTGATGAGGAGCCCCACGTCGTGACAGGAGCTCTGGAAGAGCATGGCGTATGCATGTGGCTGCCGTCCGGTATGGTGGCAGGCTGGGAGCACCTGCAAGCCAGGTGTGGGCGAGTATCCCGGGGCACGAACCTCATCCCAACACGTATCAGATGCTTCTGTTTCATAGGCAGTACATGTTCACTGTGTTGAACAGTGATAGATATAGGACCCAGCAGCGCCGAGGCAACAGAGCAGTCAACAGGCAAACAGCCAAACCACCTCAAGCCACAAGTCCACTCTCCGCAAGAGCAAATGTTAGAACACACCAGCGCCAGCACAACAGCAGACACACACACACACACACACACACACACACACACACACACACACACACACACACACACACACACACACGGTGTTATTGTCTAGATAAAGGGCAGAGGTGGCCAACCGGAGCCGAGCTGGCACCGTACCCCGACTCAGTAGCCAGGCATGGCTGTGGCTACCGGGGTGTGGCTGGTTGTCTGAGCGAGTCGGGTCTCAGACAACAGCTACCAGACTATATGTAGCTGTGGGCCCTTGAGGACCGGTCTAGATTCGCTCTATGGGAGTGATTCATAACACTGACCTACAAACTTGCTTGAGTGGTGGGTCTGGGCTGCTTACACAAGACCAGTGTATGCACTGTGCGAAAGTGGCGGCGGCTATTGTCTTGGCTGCCAATGATGAGGTCCATAAACTGGACATCTTTTCGACCTCGCGGGAAGGTCGCGTTGTCATCAAAGTACATGATGGTATACCAAATGATAACTCGGAATTCTTGAAATGCATAGTGGCTGAATACATGCCATATGCTGAGGTGGAGCGCGCCACTGAAGACATTGAATTGCTAGCACCCATTGAATCTACAAAGTTGTAGACGACAAATGAGGGCTTGTATATGATGTCCCGCGAGGACATGTGGGTTGCTTCATTTTTTGAAGGTTCATACTCACCTTGCTGTGGCTTGTGTACGTAGATAGTGCATACATATATGTATAAGGATTGATACACGGCCAGCAATTTGATACATATTGTTAGATCAAAGCCTCAAATGCAGTGTTGACTAATTCGTCTTTTCGTCTGCAGACGGGTTTGTGCGAAGACGGTATTCAAAGGCGGTCACATGCCTGAAGACGATTGCAAAATAATGGCTACAGGGGTTTGCGACTTGACGAGTTTGTGCATTGTGCACAACGATGCTGCTAAATCATCGCGATCACGGAATTCCATGTTAGTTGCGCACATGCTAAGTAATTTGTATAGTGTTTGTGCTCGCTGAGCTATTTTGCTGCACACACGGCTCTGCGCCTGCGGGCCTGTCAATGCCCGTGGCTAGCGGGGCTGTCCGCAGGTGACCGTGTCATCGTCGACCGTGTCATCGTCGAGATCTGCACCGTCTGCAGACGAGATTCTGAATATCGCGTCTTCCAGACGGTTTATTTGTGATGACGCGTCTTCGGCCAACACTGCTCAAATGGCACCGAGCACTGTTGCGGCATGCACATCTCGTGGGATCTCGCCTAACTAATTAGGCTTAAGCGCAAGCCTAGCATGCGTTTATGAGCCGCCTACCATCATCCGGCCATTTAGCATGTTGTGCAAATCTGTACTTCAAACCACAGCATGCACAGCATGGCCATGCAACTACATGATTAGAATCCACACTTTACATCCGGGGGAGTGATGCGGCGCCGCCAGTGCCCTTCGCGCCCCGCCCTCAGGCCCCTGCCGGGCGGCCGGAGGGGGAGGGCTGGTACGCCTTGCACTGTGGGGGGCGTGAGCCCCCGGGCTCTCATGTGCGGGGGGCCCGTGATGGAATGCTCCAGTGGGGCCGGATGGAGTGGGGGTGCTGCTGTTGGGGGGTCGGTGGTGGCTGGTTTTGCTGGGGTGGGCAGTAGTGCAGTGGTGGTGGTTGCTGTGTGCGGTTGTGGCGCGTGTGCCGTGGTGGAGGGGTGCGGGAGTGCGCATGCGTGTGGGTGCGTGGGTGTGGTTGTGTCGGCTGTGTTGGTTCGTTGTGGCTTTTCACCCGGGACAGTGATTGCTTTTTGCCGGTGTCTACCTTCCGGGGGTTTTGGCCGTCTACTTTCCTTCTGTTGCCCTCGCTGCCGGGCTATTGCGTTCATCTCAGTGTAACACTTTACATCCGGCCTCTCACCAACTCGAGTAAGTCAATCCCCCGGCATTGATCAAGCGTTACACTCTTATGCACACAGTATCACTGTAGGTAGTTGTGTTTGAAAGCAGATAATCTGTGAATGTCAGTAACGCACTTTTCCGCATATGGCCGCCTCACGCTGAAAGTGCCGCTCTGGAACCCCGATGCTGCCTAAAGCCTGTATGGCCCAACCTGTGCCGATCAGTGACAGCTGCTTGAATCGCTTTCAAACTATGGCATAGCCACAGCATACCCTCGGTGTGCATGCTCTCACACTCACACTGGTACACGGGCAGGTCCTACCCCAATGGCAGTGTGTGCGCCCAGCCCCCAACTCCAGCCGCACACTGCAACGTTCAATGCACTCGTCTAGCTCTCGATTCGCCATGTATGTGGACATTTTTTACCGCGGTGGGTTGAAGTCATTTTGACAGGTTGTCTCAGTAGAGGGCTGAATGGGCCACCGCCGTGCAGCCACACCACTAGAACAGGCGTGCGAGCATGCTATAGAATCACCAAAAGCACAGCTTTTTCACCATGCCTTTTGGCGGCCCTTGTGTCTTTCATGCACATGTGCACTGCACTTTCATGCACATGTGCACCATATACCTGCCTGCACTGTTGTCATGATAAAAGTAAATATATGAAAACCAATCGGGCATCACGCCAAAGCTAAACGGGCATCGGCCACAGCACCCCTGCGGACAGGGGCGGAAGAACGGTCAACGCGCGCAAACACATCAGTCAGGGTAGCAGAGGGGGCACGCGCAGGCTCAAGCAACGCACACAACGCAGACAACCACACATGCAGCCGCGCCCAACGTAGCAGCCACACAGACGGCACAGCAGCGGGCGCCGACGCGCACAAGGCAGAAATCCGGGAGGCAGTGCCGGCTAGGAAAGCGGCCACAAGGCGACAGCAGAGGCCACGAGCAGGCTGGGCGATACACGAAGGCAGGGCAGCCGCGTAATCAAGGAGGAAAGGAACAGTGCACGCAGTGAAAACATCAGCACACCCAGGCGCAGACGGAGAAGCACGGTCGATGACGGCACGTGCAGCCACGTCACCCGCCACAGCGCGCACGAGATCAGACCGGAGACAGTCAACGCCACGACAAACCATGGAAGGGTGAACACAAGGGCATGACAGAAGGAGGTGTTCCATGTGGCACCACCTGAGCTCACGCGGAGCAGCAACACAGAAACCAGCATGCGCTTCATACATCTCACATTCACAAAGGAGACATGCATGGGGGCGACGCGCATCACCATACTGCACAGCGTAATCGCCAGGAAGGTGAGAAGAACGCAGAACCATGATCGGGTAGACAACGCAAAACGGGGACCGTGTATACGGCGCGACATGGGAGGCAAAGGCCCCGAGCGAACGGATTGCGCAGGACAGGGGGCGGGTGAGGACGTTTCCTGAGGTGTCCAGCGAGGGGCCCGAGTGCCACAACAGAGGCGGGAGCGCCAACACAGCGCTGTTGCTGTGCCCAAGTGGTGATGCCAGCCCGAACGTCAGAGTTGCGAATCGTATTGGGTCCACCCACGTCACCACCGGCGTCAGCAGCGACCTCCACACGCACACTGATGTCACTGCGGACCGGCATGTGGGTGAACGCAAGTGATCCAACTATGCACAGCGCTACGTTGAGCATGCATGGGGTGGATGCACGGTGTGAATCCGGAGTGGCTGTGGGGCAGCCATATGCACCGATGGCTGTCCACGCGCACGAGCAATGCATGCAGATCGCACGCGAGCAGACAATGATTCTGATCGTATCCGCATGAGTCGTTTAGAGAACGCCTACATAGGCTCTACAGATCGCTGTGTAATCACTCCTCTTAATGTCAAAGTCTCACATGTATTCCATCCAACGAGGACACATGATCTGTCACGGGCAGATACCTGTTGACCAGCAAGGTATGTGGCAGCACCTACCCCTGCGCATAGGTACGGCATGCACAGGATCCCACAGACCTCAGACCGCAATCAACCCGCACTGCCATGTTCACCCCATTTGCTGTTTGTGTGTGTCGCAAGGCATTGTGTCCTCGCTGCCCGCGTTCAGCCGGCCTATGAGCTGGTGCGTCAGCCCATAGCAGTCTGCCACCGAATAAGAATGGTCTTGACAAGCGGCCAGGCAAACAAACAATCACAAGCTGTAAGGCCACCATCTGCACAAGCAAAAGCTACACTAGGCTAAAGCCGAACGGAAGCACACATCGTGTTGCATTGTGTAGGGGGTCGGTGAAGAGACATAGGTCTGTAACGCAGACCACATAGATTCCAATACACTCCACCCTCCAACACTTTGTCAGCCTCGTATGAGATCAAACACACAGCTACTTGCCGCAAAGTCAGGCCACGGATCAGACTCTGACATTGCTACTATTGCTTACCTGAGGTCTATCCATGGCAAACTTGACATAGTACTAGTGGGACTACCCCACGCGAGGCCGTCCATGCACCAAATACAGTGGCATAGACCCAAACCGGAGACCCACACCGAGCACGGGAGGTGTGCAGTGCGTCGGGTGCTGGTGAAAATTCATGAAGGTGAGCGCCCGGGACAGAAAAATTGCGGGTTCTGCAACCCTTTCTTATCAACGTCTCATCAGGGCCATGCGTCGCCACGCGTGGTCGTACTTGCATGGCGCGCATGCATGCACAACCATGCCACCTCGCCGCTGGCGGCCGCACACGGCGACCACACGCCATGCTTGAGTTGAACCAGGACAGGCGTCAGTGCCGTGGCACGTTTGCACACGGTGGGCCCAGAGCGGCGACAGCGACAACATACGTTTCGGCCGGGGATCATTGATACTTGCGATGCAATCCCGTGCGCGCTTCAATCTGGCTGTTTGGTGACCACACCACAGGGTAAGCCGATGTAATGTATAGCAAGGTGCTCCATCAGGAGAGCATGCAGGTTCTTTTCCCATTTGATTTCCTGCGTGAGCATTATGGCGAACATGCTGGTTTTTGTGCAGGGATTTGGATCTGCAATGTTCCGGCCACTATATCGCTTACCCCACACAACGGTGGAGACAAGTTGGTCGATGATGGCCGCACAAAGACTCATGCCTCCTGGACTGATGTACAGCAATTCTGTGCCGCTGGGGCATGCAGTCCCAGCCTCATCGTCTGCAACCTCGGGGACAACAGCTCTGCCTTTTGGGAGAAGTTTGGCTAGCTCGAGCTGGGCTCTTGTAGGCTGTTGATGTGTTGCAGGCTGTGCAACTCAATTGATGCACTGCATTCGTGTTCGACATTGTGGCTTGCTGCTGATCAAGCCCTGCCATTGTACAATTGTACAATCTTCACGCAAGGCGTAGTTTAAGATAGCTGGCTCTAGCATCCTGCACATGTAGTGTGCTTGCTGGCCCAGCGGCCTAGTGCCATTGATTGCATGATCTACCTCTTCCTGCTGTTTGCGGCCCCTTGGAAGTCACTGGACAGCCTGACACAGGTGGCATCGTCAGCAATGTTTGAAACGACAATACGGGGGCAAGCTCCACCATGGCGAAGCCCAAGCTGAACAGTTTAATTGCATGACGTACTTTGTGTACGGCCATCGCTACATTCAACTCTGCATACATTCGCTCATCTAGAGGGCTTTGATTCCACGACATACAGGAGACACACAACGCTCACAACCTTTCCGTGACTGTTGTTCTCAGTAGTCACTTGAAAAGAAAGCAAGCATTGGCGCATCGATCACGAGCATTTGCTGCCCTGACTGGCTGGTAAATGGTTCTAGATGGGGGGTGTGATGTGGGTAAATCGGGAGGGCACGTTAAGCACCACCAAGGCATGCTCTGTTCGATACGGGAAAACACATTGATGCACAAGCTAATACTTGGAGGGCTGGGCCTTGACCATGCAGCCCCCAGGACTATCATTTCAAAGGTGACTGAGGGCTCGATAAGTTCAGAGGGTGGGGGAGGTGCACATGTCGTGCGCTACTGTGGTCACCACACCTGTTGCAGCTCCAATTGAAGTTGCAGGTCACTCAAGCCAATTCAATTCAGACCAGAATGCAGCGTATAACGGAGCTGATCACCTTTGCGACACGCACTTCAGCACTGCATGGCTGCCCTGCATCGAGCCCCACCACCACATGCACATGTGTCACCACCACCTAGACCAGGCTTGCCTGGTAGAATCTGACACAGTCGATGCCCCACCTGTGCATACTCAACTTCCTTGCAACCCTCCCACCTGGCCACTGTCCACTGAGACCATCAGGAACGACAAGCTGCCGAGTGCACGCAACAGGATGACTCTTATGTCAACTACTTTGTTCGATGTCAACTCGACGTGTCCATGCCGTCCAGATCCGCCGCCTTCGCAGGAATCTGCCCCACCACGCTGAGGTAGTCGAGCTTGTGCAGGCACGCCTCCACCGCCGGCCGCAGCCGCCGCACCACCTCCTGCAGTCCGCGCTGAACCGCCCGGAAGCTCGGCCCGGTTTCCGTGGCCGGCGCACTTCGCAGCGCCTCCCCGTGCACCTCGCACAGCGCACGCGCCCACGCGAGCACGTACTCCACATGCGGGCTCTTCCCGATGTCCTCCGCGAGCGCGGCAAAAACCGGCGCGGCCACGCCGGCCGGCATCGTGGCGATCACGCCGCGCATGTCGGCCGGGGGCACGCGGAGCAGCACGTGCCGCACGAGGGACCGCTCATTGAGGCGCACCGCGACGAGCAGAGCCTTAAGATGCGCGCCGTGGCCGATCAGGCGGTGCATGGCCGGCACGGAGATCTCCTCGGTGAGGTTGGTCGGGTCGAAGAGGGCCTCGGAGGCGAGGGAGTAGACAAGAATGCCCTCTGTGGTCGCGGCCGCCCACATGCCGCCGGACGGTGACAGTGCAAGGTCCTTGCACTGGAGGATCGCCTTTTTCTGTCCCCGCGTCGTGCCTGCATCACCATGCGGATGATCGGCTCAGTCCGCTGCAAACGTCGCAGATTGCGACACTGCCAACGGCAGCCATGACACAGATTTGCTCGTGCGCTCTGGCAGCAGTGAGTGCGCATACTGGGCATGCTTTGCAGGCAGCGCGTGCAGGAGGTGCAGATATGACGCCTTGAGAGACATGTCCTACTGCATAACCGCTGATGCATGAGGCGACAACCATAACGCCGCCTCACCTGAGATGGGTTGCTCATTGACTCCACCAACTCTGTCAAGGACCTAACAGTGGCACAGCATACCGTCCACGGCTTGCAGCACTGCTGCAGCCGTGCTCCTCATGTGGCCAAAACTTTTTGGCATTTGGCAAAATTAAAAGCAACAGCGCAACAGCGGAGACAGCCAGAGCGCGGCATAGAGCAGAAAAAAGAACGATATGGCAGTCGTTCTCTGAGAGAACAGGTAGGGCCGGACCCGGCAGCTTGCTTGCTCCCTCGACCCCTCCCGGAGCCGCCGGCGGCAGCACGGCGGCGTCGTCGTCTTCTTCCACGTCCAGCAGCTCCAGAGGCCCGGCGTCGGTCATGTTGCGCGAGCTGAGCTGGTCGAGCACGCCGTCGAGGGCGAGGTTCCGGGAGAGCTGGAAGCGCTGCAGCAGCACGAGCTCACGGGTGTCGTACACGCACACCCACTTGGTCATGCCGCCCGCGAACAGCAGAGCGCCGTCGGCGGAGTAGCGCAGCGCGGTGAACGCGCGGCCGGCGGCCGTGTTGTCGACGGTGCGGCGGTCCGTCATCAGCCGGCCGCCGCGCAGGTCGCGCCGCGCCTGCACGTAGCTTGGGCTCTGACGGCTGCTGTGCTGGGCGCCGCGGCAATGGCCCTAACAGCTACGGTGACAACTTACGGCTTGCAGTCTGCTGTGACGCTTGAAGTGGCGCTGGCGCCGACGACTGGTGTGACGGGCGATCTGCTGGGGCAGACTCGCACTGCGGGCCACCATGTGGCTAGCGTGGGGTGTGATGTACCAAACGGGAGTGCCCAATGGAAGTGCCAGCATACAGGACTCATGGGCCATGAGAGCGATGATTTGTGTTGCGGCTGTTGGCAGAGCGAGCCAGATGCGTACTCCGTGTGTAAATTTATGCTCCAGTGCGGTGTGCGTTCACATGGGGCTGCTGGCGCTGAGCAGGCAAGAGACTGTTGCAGGAACAACACCAGCATGCGCTGGAGCTAGGCGCCTGTGGTAACATCAGCAGGAGGCACAGAGCGATCAAAAGCGAGGGACTACGAAGGTCAGCAGTGATCAGCAAGGCAGCGCCGGATCCGTGCCTCGATGACGCCTGTGAGCTTTGCATCTTGGCAGTCCCAGAAGTGAACTTCGCCGTTCAGAGTGGCTGCTGCCAGGAATCGGCCTGTGGGGTGAATTGCGATGCAGAGCACCTCATGGGCGTGCTGCAGCACCTCCGTGGGCGACTTGTCGCCTGAGTATGTATTCCACAGCCGGACTGTTTTGTCCCAGGAGCACGTGGCTACTGTTGTATTGCCTGCATACACCCTCCCAGGCTGAGGCAAGATTCCCTGGAGAAATATGCTCTCGCCTTTCTTCTGCACATCTTCTGAATTGTTTCAAGTAGTGTTGAAACTGAAAAGAATTCGCTTGTTGCTGCGTGGGAGGAGCTTGGATGCCATGGGTGGTGCGATTGTCAGTTGCAAATGGCAGATGGTTACAGCGGAACAGGCAGAGGCGTACTAGGGTTGAATGCAAGGCCACTGACTGGGCCTTCGTGGCCGCTGAAGATGTCCAGGAGCTGCCCGGTTCGCATGCTCCAGACGAACATCTGGAACGTGTCTTTGCTGCCAGCGCACACCACTTGCCCGCTCGAGTCCACAGACACGCAGGAGAACTGAACTGGCTCTGGTGCAACAAAGGTGCGGAAATTTCGATACCTGCATGCAGGCCTCGTTGGTCGAGGGGGATACTTCGCCCAAGGTGTGTTTTCAGAGAGCCATCAGGACGAGCACAGGGCAGTCCTGGGTACAACTGCACTGAGATGCGCAGTCAGGGGTGCATTGAACAGTGCAAGGCATGGAATGTAAGTTTGGTGTGTGTGGGATAGCAGCTCCACATCACAGCGGTGCATCATTGTCTGGCACATGCTTTTTTAGAATGTGCCCTTCTTTGCTCACAAAGCATCTGAATTCGACAATAGATTGCTAGACAACATCAAATCAAAGACAAAAAACAAGCGGGTCGCTCTGCAGTTGCTATATGAGCCTGTGGCTATGGCAGGGATCCACGCCTGGCAGACAAGCGGAGTATTCTTGGACCAAATCGAACTGAGAAAACAGCGTATATGCAACAGACGAAATCACATCGGTTACTTTGCCAGTGATTGTTTCGAAAAGTCGACAGGAAACAGCAGGTTGTACGCACCTGATCAGATCAAATGCTCTTGCTGTGCCATCGAGTGAGCAGGAGACCAAGGCGTTGCTGTTGGGCGTGAACACCAGGCCCGTGACTGCGCCTCTATGCTCCGCAAACGTCACGAAACAACTACCACTGGCAACAGACCAGACCTTCAGCTTTGAATCATCTGCTCCTGACGCCAGGTGTGTGCCATCTGGGGAAAACGCAACAACCGACACATCATAAAAGTGACCTTGCTGCTTCAAAACGTATGTCTCTGACCGCCACTCCCAGACCAGCAATTGCCCCAATGCTGCACAGCCAAGGGCTATCCATTCCCCGGATTTATTGAACTGAATGGCTGATATCCGGTGGCGGGAGATGCTGAGCGACTGCAAGTGCTCAAACTCAGGAAGCTGGTGCATCACAAAGTGCCCTGAGGAGAAGGCAGCAACCATGAGGCCAGTAGGACCATGATAATCTGCTGCAGTCAGCTTGGTGTTCTGCTGTCGATAGTAGTGCTTTGCAGTCAGCTTCCAGCTGCCATACGCAAAGCCGTGTGCCTTGGGATCCTCAGCCACAGCAACCTCCTCGTCCTCTAGTGCTTCTGCCTCACTCTCGGACTCATCTTCGGAGTCCCAGCCTGACCTCTTGCGCTTCGCTGGCTGCTTCGAGCTTCCGGCGGGTCTCGCCTCATCTGGTATGACTTCCACCGGTGTAAATGTGTAGCAGAAGAGGGCCCCATCTGCAGAGACAGTGAACACAGATGGCTCTGGATCACCTAGCAGCAGTGCTGCTCGTTGAGTCTGGGCGGAAGCAAAGAAAGCTGCAACAACCGCCTCCCTGTGGCCTGCCAGAACTGGGGGCTTGAAGCCAGGAATGGGCGAGGCAGAGAAAACTCGGCTCGTCAGGTCCTTGCAGGCTACGGCTAGCCACTTGCTGTCAAGAGACCAGTCAATGTGGACAATGTCTCCTTGGCAGCCTCCGAAGGATCGCAGAAGCTGCATTGGTGCGAATGTCTTCTCTCGGGACGGGCAATTCCATATCTGCACACCACTGTCTTGTAAGCGTGCCGCTGTCCAAACTCAGCCAGCTGCATACAATAAGACTGGTGCCACCGATGTTGCATCGAATCCACCACAGCTTGGCTGGGCTATGCAAATGACCAAGGCAGGACACCAAGCAGCAAGCCGCCAGAGCAGCCTGTCATGGCTTACACGGGAACAGGGGCAGAAGCGCTTGATTTTTTTTACTTGAGAGGCACTCGTGCATAAGATAGTAGTTTCAGTGGGAGGAGGTGCCTGGAGCATGTGTTAGAAGGAGCTGCACCTGAAGGACTTTGCCGACGGCGATGGCTATCAGTGTACCATCTGGAGAGAACTTTGCAGCATGTGCAGGGGATTTGAGGCGCATGCGGTGCAGCAGCACTCGTGTATGGCGGAGAGCCAGCAGCAGCCGGCCCGAGGTGTCAATTGTGAGCAGCAGCGACCCATCCGGGGAAAGGACGGTCACTTCAACTTGATGTGGGCTCTCGAATGGGAAGGTCAGTGAAGAGGCATCACCTAAACCAAGCTCTCGTACCCTGTTGCCTGCTGGACCCAGGAGCTTATCACCAAAGAATAGCAGATTTCCCCCCCGATATGGAACACCCAATAAGTTGCTGAACTTGTAGTCCATCTGCCGCAAGATCTATCGATCACAGACACAAGCCAGGCTATTGTTTAAAGCTATCCATGTTGCCACTGAGCCAAGCTCTAGTGAGGAGAAAGGTGTCGAGCAATGGCCCAGCACAGCGGTGGTGATCCCAGCTTACTCAAGCCTGGTAGTACAAACACCAGCTTCTGCGCACGCGAATCATTCAGTATACAGTGGGTGTCACATAACGGCTACCATGGAAGAGAAGTCGGCATGCTAATTCAGAGAGCGACGATGCGGGGATGTCGGGCGAGAAGCGTGCGGCAGATCGCAGGCTGCACAAGCCAAGGCACGACGGTGTCGTGTATGCCAGGCCACACATGTTGGGAAGGCACGCATGAAATGACCCGTTGCCACAGGCGCTAGCATGGGCAGCCGCTACTGCTCTCGCCGGCGATCGCCGGCGCCGATGGCAACGGACATGCATGGCCCTAGTGTCGATTCAACATTTGGTGTCTGTGCCACAGGTCGGTACAGCCGCCCGCTGCAACCAGCAGATAAATAGTGATTGAAACTGGCTTGACGGGCCACTTCTCCTTTGTTGTCGGACGTTCCCACAGCCCACACACCAACGTTTTCTTCCTCGTTGCTGTGTAGCAAGCAGTCGACGACTTTATTGATTGAGGATGGTACGGAATCGTTCAGGCATTGTATGAGCAGCTGAAAAGCGATGCTAGCTGTGCTATGCAGTGTGCTTGCTCCTGCGTCCGAATTTGTCGCACAGCCCGTGGGATGGATGCAAAGGCGATGTGCTCGGTGTCTCGATTGCAGGCCATGCTCTCATATCGTATAACGGATTTGTACGGAGTTACTGTCGCTATGAATCGTGCAGGCGGACGTGAAGGCGCACTTCGAAGCTTTTGCGGGCTTTGGTACCCGTCAGGCGGCATCCGAAATCGACGGGGCGAAGTTTGCCAAACTGTGCAGGTAACAGAGTCGCAATGCTCGTTGCAGCCACTTTGTTGCATCGCTTTGCGTGCTGTGCAGATGCGCAGCCAGTTGCCAGGGCAGGCTCGTGCAGTCCAATGCTGCTGTCTGCAGGGAGTGCAAGCTGTTGGGCAAATCATTCACCGCAACCGACTGTGACCTCATCTTCTCCAAGGCGAGTTCCCGTTCCAGCCCCTGCACCACATCGTCCCCATGCCCGTGCTTGTGGATATCAGTCAGTGTACTCCTGCCAACAGTACGGCGCAGTCATCAAAGTCTGTATGGCGAACACAGTGCAGGTGAAAGCGAAGGGCGCGCGCAAGATTGGATTCACAGGTCTGCTCTACCATACCAATTTTGGAGATTTGAGCAGAACATGTTGGTGATGCAGACAATTGGGTAGTGTGGTGTATCTCCTGGCCTGCCTAGGCCTGAATGCACACCCGGACCTGATCTCGCTCATAAGTCCGCATACACCACGCCCGGCGAGATTCTCAACACCACTGTTTCAGGAGTTCTCGTGGTGAATTTGGCGCTCGATGTCAACTGGCAGGTTTGTGCAGAGTACCAAGCTGCCCTGAAACTGGTCGCAGAGAAGAAAGGCATAGAGTACGATGCACTGGTCGCCAAGATCTTGGCTGCTGGTGGCCCTGCATCCAGTGGAACTCAAGCTGACAATGTGAAGTTCCATGATGATAAAAGCCTGTATACAGGTTGGTGCTGTCCATCTGCCTGTGTGTATGACCGCGGAGTGACCTTACAAATAAACCCAGCGCTCACCCCGATACGCTAGAGACTCGCGCGCATCAGAATGTCAAAAGCGAAACAGTCAGAGCTACACTATTTTACAGGCGTCTACAAGAACGGTGGACCAACTAATGTGGACAACGGTACAGCAGACCTCAGCAACATCACAGACAGGAGCGCAGCGGATGTGCGAGGTGTCAAAAAATGAAAGTGCCGGCAACCCCTGCGGGCGCGTGTGGATCTGTGTATCATATGGCGCTTTGGTACTCTAAACATAACACAGCCTGTCACACTCATAAGTGGACTTTGTGGTGAGCATGGAACAGAAAGTTGCATAACTTGAAAGATCTTGGCTGTCCATACACCACACAACTGGAGAAGCACGTCGCAAAGACGGCAAAACGATGCGATTCCGACGCGACCTGCAGCCAGATCATCTCAGAGCAGGGCAGAGCACACAAGCCAGCAATGTTGGGACAAGGACTTTAGGTGGCCATATCACATAAATAAATGGACAGGCAGCAAGTGTTAGATGTACATGTAATCGCATAGCATGGCTTTGTTGTCGCGGGAGCTGCTCTTCCCGATGTCCCTGCATGTAGCCGGCAGAACCACTTGTCGCCACGTCCAAGCTCAGACGGTGCGCGCTGGAGCAGCATGCTCAAGCGGGGCATCATTCAAATTGAGCGAATCAACCATGTGTCTCTCTCTCTTCTTTGTGAAGGCCACGGACGTCAGTCCATTTGGCAGCCATGAATCGGTATGGCAACACCCGGGGCGGCTCCGCCTTCCAGCGGCCGGAGAATGCGTTGAAGCGCGCGGAAGAGCTTCAGCGTGTCGGTCAAAAAACAGCTGCTGTGCTGGCTCTTCATGACGTCCTTACTAGCCGCCGTCACAGGGCGTGGATCAAGGGCCTCGAAGACATCGTATACCGGTTCATCGACCTGTGCGTTGAAGAGCGGATGGGGCGATATGCAAAGGAAGCTCTCATGCAGTACAGGAATACATGTCAGAACGTGAACATCAACTCGCTGGAGGAGGTGATCAAGTATTTCTTGAAGAAAGCCACAGAGCGCGCGGAAGAAGCGCAGGCGAAAGCTGACGTGCGATCTTGACTGCTTCTCGCTATTACTGGATTGTATTTTCAATGGCGGAGGGTTTATTGGCTACGGTGTTTTGCGATAGCCTGTCGTGCGATAGTATTGGTTGGCTTGACCATCGAACGATGGCGCACCTGTCGCTGCTCTGAGCAGTATGCGTTTCCCAAAAATATCGCACTGAATGTCAACTTTATTGTGATCGCATTGCGATGCGTCGCGATGAGCGATAGTGTGAAGCTGTCAGGGAAGTGCAGGCCGTCATCCAAGAGATCGACGATTTGGACGCAGAGAAGAGCCCTGAGGACCTCATGCTCAGCTATGTTTCAGATAAGTCAAACAAGGACCGCGCGGATCGCGAGCTTGTGGCCCCATGGTTCAAGTTCCTGTGGGAGACATACCGAAACATCCTTGAGATTCTTCGCAACAATGTCAAGTTCACGCAGATGTACGGCATGGTCACCAAACAGGCGTTCCAGTTCTGCTTGCAGTACAAGCGCAACACGGAGTTTCGGAGGCTATGTGAGATTCTGCGGAACCAGCTGTTGACTCTCCGCAAGTGCGTGTTTTATCATTCTTCAGTGGCTACATGCTACCTTCCCTCAGCAGCTCATGCTCTGTCATGGAGGATGTGTCTGACAGCGGAGAGTCAGGGATCAGCATGCGGCATCCAGTACCAGTTGTCATTACAGCAGCAGTAGCAGTAGACTGTTGTGTATGCTTCAGGCCGCGACCGACTTATCGCTGCCCAGTATAGAAACCTGCATCTGGGCTTAGTTACCGTCGATCATGGTATGTGCCTCATCGTCAATCGTGGTAGGTGCATCCAGGAATCGTGACAATCGCGACAACCGCGACCGCCCAGACCTGAGCAACCCAGAGACATTGAATCAGTGCCTGGAGACTCGCTTTGAGCAGCTCAATGTTGCTTGCCAGCTTGAGATGTGGCAGGAAGCGTTCCGGTCCATTGAGGATATTCATGGGCTGTGGGCCATCTACAAGAAGATGCCCAAGCCCAACCTCCGGGCCCAGTACTTCTCATGCCTCACACAGATCTTCTCCAAGAGCGGCAGCCATTGCTACCACGCCTACAGCTGGTACCAGCTCTACAGCCTGTCGGCCAAGCTCAGCAAGAGCCTCGCTCCCGCAGACAAGTCCAACATGGCTGCAGCTGTGCTGTTGTCCACCCTCGCCATTGATCCCTACGATCGAAAGGGCCCAGTGCGATGCCCTTCCATTTTCCACCTGTGCACCCCTTCAGCGGTGCCATGTCATGCATCGCCTCCAGCCTGTGATTCGCACATGATCGCGCTTCTGCCATCCCACTTGCGCTTCTGCCTGCCTGCAAAGGTCATGTCGCCCAGACGTGTTCAGGGTGTTGTGTGCTCTGAAGGGCAGGTTGCGCAATAAAGAATTAGATGCCCTCATCAAGGCCGAGCCATGTTCTCAAGTCACTGCATCTACATATTATCTGTTCCATGCCGAGCCATACAAGGCCGTATGTGTTGTGAAACATGCCGGAAAGATCTACGGCAGTTCGCATGCGTGGTGCTGTCAAGCAGGGATAGCTGTGCTTTGCACTTCCCGGGCACATGTGCAACGGCAGACTTTGCGTACCTCAGAAAGGCTGGACCGCCCCTGCATCCGCCAGTGCCAGAAGAGGCATGGGCTCAAGCCCTGCAGCTTCACTCTCACCAGACCAGTGCTGCCGGCAGATCTGGGAGTCCAGCCAAGCCAATCACACTCTACTGCATGGAAGCCACAAGTGACACTGGCGCCTGGGTCACGGCAGTGAACCACCTGCGGCGTGTGACTGCTGGCAGTTATGGTGCAGGAGAGTATGGGCGAACACCCACGTGCGGACCGCGCTCGCCGCATCATTGACATCCTTGGCTTCACGCCGGATCCGTACCGCACGCCGGAGGAGATGCTGTCGCGCGCCAACCTCCTTACGGAGCTGCACCGGCACAACATCCTTAAGGAGGTGCCGAAGGACATTGCTGCCATCTTCAAGTGCCTGGAACAGGTGGGCACCCCCGCTGCTCACTGCACCTCCCAACAGCCCCCTGTGCCCCCTGCGCCACCCGCGTGCTCCAATACACCAATCTGCATGCAGCACCACTGCGATTGCCTGAAGAGTTTGGGACCATGTGTGTTACACAGAGATCAATGCGAGAGCCTTGCAGCGAGGGACAATGTCTGTTGGGCAGGTGGTGGAAACAATGAGTAAATACATGCTGTGTGGCCGCAGCATCGCCTGCATTGATCGTCGCCAGTGCGAATCTATGTGCTTGGAAGTGAACGTTTGGCGGGCTGATTGCAGAAAACCTTACCGTGAAACGTGTTGAGCCACTGGCGCATGCAGGACCGGGACCCACTGCACCTCTGCACGACTATCGCGCCGTATCTGGCCGCGCTTGAGGAGAAGAAGGAAGTGCCTCTCGGCGCCGGCGCGCCCGTGGCAACGATCGATTTTGCACAGCACATCTCGCAGCTGCGGTCTGTCGCGGTGCTCAAGATGATGCGGCAGCTGTCGAGCGTGTACAGCGTGATGCGAATCGACAAGCTCAGCCAGCTCGTGCCTTTCATGTCCTTCCCGGAAGTGGAGGCGGTGCTCGCTGACGCGATCAAATTTGGCTACATCCAGGTCCAGATTGACCACCGCAGCGGCACGCTGCACTTTGGCGGTGCACACCTGCGCAACGACGCAATGGCGGCGCACCTCTCGACTGTTGCAGGCCGGCTCGCGGCGTCGATGCACTTGGTCAAGCCGGCAGAGATCATGGAGCGACAGGACGCACGCGCGGCGGCAACGGCAGCGAGGGCTCGCGAGACGAGCGCGGAGCTGAACAAGAACATGCTTGCACGGAAGGTGTTGATCGAGCGGCGCAAGGAGGAGCATGAGCGTGCGCGGGAGGAGGCAGAGAAGGAGGAGGAACAGAAGCGCCGCGCCGAGCAGGTTGGCACAACTGGTTAATCCTTCCTGTTTGATCAGCCAAAGTTTTTCAGCAGCCTGTGGGATTGTTGGAATCTTGTATGTGTAGGGCAAGCTGGGATCTTGCTCACACGCGTGCTGCAGAGGCAGGAGTATTTCTGTCTCACGCCCTGCTCACTACTGTCTTGCTTCAGAATGAGCTTTGAGTCTGTCAGGTGACTGAGCATATTTGCAAACATTTGCTTTAGAATCGGACGGGCATGAGCTTGAAAGTGAGTAATTCTTGTGTGTGTGTGTGTGTGCAGCAAGCGCGAGAGCAGGAGGAGAGTGCCCGGCGCGCAGAGGAGGCACGCAAGCGCGAGGAGGAGCGGCTGACGCGCGAGTTTGCGGAGGCGGAGGCCGAGGAGGTGCAAAAGCTGATCCGCGAGAAGGGCATCACAGTGAAGGAGGGCGAAAGCCTGGACAAACGCGCGCTGATTCAGCGCGAGTTTGAGCGGAAGGCGCGTGAGCAAAACGAGTTTGAGGCCAAGATGGCCAAGATCGCGCGCAACATGGACTACCTGGAGCGAGCGCGCCGCGAGGAGGAGGCGCCCTTTATCGAGGCCGCCGCGGAGGAGCGCGTGCGCGAGCTGCAGCAGTACTACGAGGCCGAGCAGGCTGCGCTGCTGGTGCGGCACCGCGAGAAGTGGGAGGCGGACATCGACGCGAAGAAGCGCAGCGCACACCTCGCAGGTGACAAGTGTGCTCCTGCTGCCTGACTGCATGACCGATTTGTCCTGTTTTGGTTGGCAGAGGTGTTGGCATGGATGCCCCTGCCTGGCTGGGAAGTGTGTGTGCCGACTGCCAGCGTGTCTGTATCGGGGTGCTAGGGTTGCGGTGCCTTTGTTCGTGGCATTCTGACTTCCAACTCTCCGTATAATGAAAAGTGGGCTATTTTTCGGGGGCTTGCTGGATTATGGCTTGCCTCCATGCCCTGCTCACTGAAATCTAGCCACCATCACGGTGCCTGCCTACTGGAATGGACCAACTGCGCGTACTATAGCACACATACCATAGCACACGTCTGCGTCATGTTGTGATGTGTGTGTCATAGCTAATCAATACCAGCTGTGCATGTGCATCTGATGAGGCTAATGCACAGGCAGGTGGGTCATGCATGATCACACGTACCTCGCGGCCATGCAGGGAGGCGTTCAAGGAGCAGGTGTCGCAGCGGCGGGCGGCCGAGATCCAGCGGCTTCGCGAGGTTGCGGAACGCAAGCGGAAAGAGGAGGCGCGCCGCAGGCAGCAGGAGCGCATCAACCTGCGCAAGCAACGCTACATCGAGCAGTGCCGCACCCTCATCGACGAGAAGCACAAGGAGCTCGAGATCAAGGCCGAGGAGGAGGCGAAGGAGGCGGCCAAGCGGGAGCGCGAGCTTGCGATGGAGAAGGCTCGCCAGCGCAAGGAGGACGAGGCTCGTGAGGAGGCGGAGCGGCAAGCGCGTGCCAAAGCACGCGCCGAGGAGCTTGCCGCACAGGGTGTGGCCGCGCCGAAGGAGATGGGCCCTGCGCCTGCGCTCTCGAGCGCTGGTGCAAACAAGTACGTCCCGCGGTTCAAGTCAGGAGCGAGCAGCGCGGCGCCGGCGGCGGCAGGCGCGCCGAATGGCGGCGCCGCCGCGGCTGCGGGCGGCTCGTACCGTCCGCCAGTAGCGCGCAGCGGTGGCGGTGGTGCGTTCGGCGGTGACCGCCCGGAGCGTGGCGGCGGTGCGTTCGGCGCGGATCGCTCGGAGCGTGGCGGTCCGCGGCCCGGCGCGTCAACAGCCTTCGGTGGCCCACGTCGTGCGCCCGGAGATGGGCCGTCAGCCTTCGGCGGGCCACGCCGTGAGGAGTCGTCTGCGTTTGGCGGCCGGCGCGAGGAGGGCCGCCCGCCTGCGTTCGGCGGCCCACGCCGTGATGAGCGTGCTGCGCCAGCGCGTGACCCCGTGCCGCAGCCTGTACCGCGTCCGCGCGAAACTGCTGGCGGACCAAAGAAGGAGGGCGGTTATGTCCCGCCACACCTGCGTGGGAAGTAGGGTGCATACGCGCATGGTGCGATGCACCGTGCTCCAGCCAAGATTTGGCTTGCTTGGCAGCTGGCAGGCATCGCTGCGGTCATACGGGCAGTGTGCCTGAGTACACTATATTTGGAACAGCGCGGCAATGATCGGCAAATTTTTTAGTAGCAGCATCTGTAAGCAAGTCATTGATGTGCTGCCATACGTTCATGTCTTTGGCATCGCACAGTGCCAGTCACGCCTGGTCACACCTCTCACATTTTCGCTGTGTATGCCTCTCTCCGGGAGCATGGATGGTGGTGCACTACCCTGGGCCTGCTATGACTGTGCAATTAGCATCCTGGGCTGTTAGTCGTGCTTTGTCCCTGCTTGCTGCTCTACACACAGTTGTCTGGTCGCACCTGTGGTAGTGCAAGATCAGCTCGTCTGTGTCCATGATTAGATGACAGTGCGGTATACGTTGTCGCCTGGTTCACCCAGGCCCGGGGGTACAGCGAATGATGTTTGACTGAAGCTGTTTCTGAGCGTGATGTGCATCGTCTGCAAGAGTGTTGGGTGCTGTACAGGCGTCGCTGTGCTGCCGCTTCAGCATCTTTGTTGTGTGTGTGTTTGAATGGTTCGCAACGACCTCTCCCCCACACTGTACGGTTTCAGCATGCCCATCGAGATGATCAGGGTTGCAGTGACCATGCCCCGCACCTGCATGACGTGCAAGCTGCTCAGAGCAGTCTTTTGTCCTACAGTTCAAACATGAACTGAGCCACGCTTGCAGCTGCAGCTCATTGCGGATGCATTGTAAATATTCGACGCAGCAGCGAGGCATCGCGCTGTAGTTGCTTTTTCGGTGACATGACCCCCATTTCAAGGGGTCGCTGTGACAGGTGCGTTTATGGAGATTCACGACCATGCTTGGTCGATTAGCGACAGCTTACATCAAAATGGGTGCTTTTGAGGGTTGTGACATCATCATGTGGGCCCCACTATCCCGCCCTCCACCCCGGCCCATCTCCAGCCACCCCTGCTGTCTATCCGAGTTGCTGCATTTCCATCAATGGCTCAGGCGTACTGTGGTCTGGGGCCATTGCTATTGCCTAGGGCCCCGGCCGTTGGAACTTTGTGACGTCAGGCCATGGTGGTTTCTGCCTGCCGCGACCTGCTTCGCTCCAAATTTGCGGTGACTGAACATGCCTATTTCCTGGTTCTTGCGTGTGCAGTTCGCTCAGAGAGGTGCTCGCCCATTCCCAGCCTTTGACTTGAAAAGCGTTCTTAAGGCCTAGATGTACTCCGGCACACACACTGAGATGTGCCAGAGATTTGCTTTGTTTACATGGGCCCCACATGCATGCTCTACTGCTGCCGCGCTAGCTACAGGCGCGTACGGACAGCCTTCCTGACAGACTCAACCAGGACGAAACCGGTCGAGTTCCAGCACATTGCATGTGTTACACTGTGTCAGATCTCGGCCCAATGGCATGTGCTATGAGCAAATCATTTGGCGGGGTCAACTCCCAAAATTGCCAGCAAAACTGCGTCTGTCTAGAAAGTGGAAGTCCCCACTTGATGTTCCAATGCAAGTTGATGCATTTCGTGGTGCCCTGGCGATCCAACTGCATGACCGTTCAACCCGTCTGGTCAGCAATGCTCACGAATGGACCCGTGTCCGCTCCCCCTCATGGCCTGCAACCGACGGTTCCCGTGGCCAGGCCCACAACTTCAAGTGCTCGTTTGCCCACAGCATCATCCTTGAGGTGGATTAGCTCAAGCTCGATCATGGTCGAGAAGAAGCGCCTCCAAAGCTGCACAGCTCCCTCTTATTCCATTCTTCGCTGCCTATTCAGGCCAGTTTGCGCTTGCTGGAAATTTTTGTTTGTAGACACCTGCAGGGCACTCAAATTCATACATCATGACAGTGACAGGAGTGGAATTTCAATTCATCATGAACCCATGCGGGGAGAGAAACCAGAGGACCGCGGCCTGGGGCCTGTGGGATCCTGCATGCCGTAGCTATGCGCAGGGGCTGGTGCTATCACATACCTGTGCTGGTGTACAGGTTCTGCCGTGATAGCACCCGTGTCTTCTTCTGTGGATGGAATACACGTGAGACTTTGGCGGATTGAGAAGATTGATTACACTACAATCGGTAGAGCCTATATATGCGTTCTCGAAACGACTCATATGGCTACGATCGGAATGATTGTCTGCTTGCATACAATCAGCATGCATTGCTCGTGGAAATGGTCAGCCAGCGGTGCATGGCTGCCCCATATCCACTCCGGATCAGCACCGTGCCTCCACACCATGCATGGTCACCGTGGTCCTGTGCATGGCTGGATCACGACACTCCCCCTAGACTAAGCTTGTACTACCGCAAGCTGCAGTCTATCTCTGAATTTTGCCAGTGCTGGTCCTGCCAACACCTTCGTGAACATATCAACATGCACGTCTACCGTGCTGACCCAGCTGATAGTCAACTCACCAAGTTCCAAGAACTCTCGAACCCGTAGGTCCCTCACCCTGATATGCTTGGAGCGATTACTAGAGATGGGGTTCACAGGTAGCAGGTTGGCACTCTTGTTGTTACCCCACAGAGTTACCACTCTTGTTGTTACCCCACAGAGAAGCCCACATCACCTCATTGGCTGCTGAGGTCGTCGCAATAAGCTCTGCTTCAGTCGTGTCACCAGCCACAATTGTCTGTCTCTTCGAACGCCAGAACACACAGTTCCCATGCATCCAGACTATCACCCCTGACACACTCTTCAAGCACGCACCACTGGCGGAGTCAGCATCCGTAAATGCTTCCAACACCGCACTTGCCTCATTGGAGCCGCTAAATGTCAAGCCAAAACTATAGTCCCCAGCAGATATCTCAGGACATGCTGGACACCATTCCAATGATACTTAGCACTCCCAGCCATATGCCTGGCACGAACTTGGTATGCTGGTCAGGCATGACCTCAAAGTCTCTCAGCTCATAGTTTTCTAACACGACCGGGTCCACCATAGCTTGTCCCGTCATGTGAAAACGCTTCACGAACTCTCTCAGCAGAGCTGGTAGAGCAGCTGTGTGCCTACACATGCGGACTGCTCCCCCATTCCCACGCTTGGCGTATGCTCTATCCATGTGAGGACCTGCACCCGGTCCCATATAGGCACCGACTACTCCTCTATCGTCCAGGTGCCGGAAATCCTCTCTCCTGGGGTACACATAGAGTGGACACCCAAACAGCTTCACCTGGGCCACCACCAGTCGGAACACATCCTCACTCACATTCCTATGCCACAACAGATATGGCACAATCTGTCTGACATCCACATTCTTCACACATTCAGCCACGTATGCCTTATCCCCTCTGGCTATCGCTGCATCAGTCAGAGCCCGTATGCTGATCCCGTGAGCCTTTGCCCGTCTGGCCTGGAGCTGGTTAGCTCTATGCTGCTCATTGGTAGACCACGGCTCTGTACTGTGCGTCACATGCCGCTCCTCTAGCCTCTGCTTTGCATCCTTCCGCCTAGCACCTTCCAGTGCTGTGCTTGGCGTCAGGTTGTGTGCATGGTTCACAAACATGTATGCCTCTGGCCACAGGAATGCAGGCACTGCAGCCTGCAGTATGCTCGCTCGCACACTGGTGTTCAGCACACCAAACTTTCCCTCTACTATCCCATTTCAGTCGTGCTGGGTAGTGGCAGTGAATGTATGCTCAATGCCTCGCCAGTTAAGGTACTGCCTCGCCAGTTAAGGTACTGAGCCAGCTGGTTAGAGCTGAACTCACCACCCTGGTCAGTATGCAGCCTCCGCCCCGCTATCTCCTTGTCGTAGACAATATGAGTTGCTCTATCAGCAGGCATATCATCTCCGCAGCACCACTCTTGGACTTCAGCGGTATCACGTGGGAATACCCGGTGTACTCATCCACCGCCACCAGGATATGGTTCATACCCCCGATACCCACTGGTTTGATTTGCCCTGCTAGGTCAGCGTGCAATACTTCCCCAGCATATGTGGCATTCTCAGTCACTTTGCCACAGTGCTGCCCTCTATCTCCACTTCTCTAGCTAGACCTGCTAGCGCTAGATCTGCTCAGCTGCATTGCAACCATGACACTCAGGCGCCACCCCCGTAGGTTCCGGCAACTTGAGATCATACAGGTCTGGATTGTCTCGCGTCAATTTGAGAATCCGATTGCCGGCGTGATGAAATGAGATATGCACTAGGAATGATGGGTCAACTTGGAAGGAAGATCCCTGTCCGTCTGGTACACCATTCACTGCTGCGACTTGCAGCTGTGCACACACCCATTGCCTACTTCTATGGAACAGGTTATTTGCACTGGTCCAGTCTGCACCGCTATCAACCGGTTTCATCTGGGCAGATGAACCATACAGGCCTGCCTCTCCCACAGTACCATGTCAGAGTCGGGTTGCCCAACTGGTCCTCACCCTGCTCACGTCCTCCCGCCGTAGTGAAAGCTTGATCATAGAAACCAGGCATCTCTACTGTGTTCCCTGTCTTGGAGGTGGGCAGGTATGTGTCGGACTTTCTCAACTCCGTTGTAGATAGGATTTTGATAGGGCTCGATGGTACCAATAGACATTTGTCGCTCCATGTCTACTGGCATGACAATGCCTTTCACATTGACATACTCCCCAAGCTTCGCTCTGATTGTACCCACACCATACATCGCCAGTGCGCCCTGGTCAAGGGGCCTACACTCCTTCACATCTTGCGGCTTGATCTCACAAAACATATCGTAGTCAAAGCAGATGTTCACGTCAGAGCCACTGACTACCAGAAATGTGTATGGCATGTTCGGAGATGGCCCATCAGCACAGTCAACCCTCACCTGCGCTAGGTCAACCACAGCCACCTGAGGGCCAACGCGGCCTCTGCCACGGCCTCGCCCGGCAGCTGCTTGTTTCTGTAGGTACTGTCTCACCTCTGAGGACAGCAAAGGGCGATCCTTGGCCAGATGGCCAGGCTTGTCACAGTTGAAGCACTTGCGCTTATCTGCTCCCCCTGCTCTCACTGCTGCTACCTGTGGGGGTGCATCCTGGCGGCCAGTATGCACGAGCAATGCATGCTGCTTGTGTGCAAGCAGACAGTGATTCTGATCGTATGAGTATGAGTCGTTTGAAGTCGAATTCAACGCTTATATAGGCTCTACTGATTGTAGTGTAATCACTCTTCTCAATCTGATAAATTCTCATGTGTATTCCATCCACAGAAGAAGACACGGGCGCCATCATGGCAGAACCTGTACACCAGCACAGGTATGTGTTAGCACCAACCCCTGGGAAATTGCAGAGTCTGCCCCCTGCCCAATGGGAATGGGTAGCTCCTCAAGGTCAAACCTCCAGTCTGCAGAGTGGATGGGAGGGTAGAACCAATGCAGAGAAAACAAGCACTACTGTTGGTGACTCTGTTGTGATATCTGGGACGAAGAAGCAGTTCTCTCCAGTTGGAAATTACAGAGTCTGAGTAGCCGTGATGCCACCGCAATTGTGTCCAGAAAGGTATAGAAGGCATGTTATTAGTCATGCATATTTATGAGTTGCCACCGCAAGTCAAAGCATATGTGCAGATCGACACTCAACCCGCTGAGAGTTGGACACATGGTGGCTCCTCTTCTTTGTGTCCCGATGGCCGATTATGAGGGCAAGTGGACGCGGCTGAATCGTAGCTCCAGCCGTTGTGTTACACGAATGTGGTGTAGCAGCAACGCCGGATGCACCTGCATACCCCGCTCTGAGATTCTATCCACCGATGTGCAGCCATCCCTGTGAACAATGTTGGCGGGCTGAAAGATCATCTACTATACCAAAGATGGGCTTTTCTCGTTGTGACATCATCTGTCACAGTACACTAGTGTCAGTGTTGAGACATTTTCAAGACCCTGGCCGGAATTTGAGCGACCTGTGACCAGGAACCACTGAACGACCCGTGAACAGCCGTTCATGGTATTCGCGACTCGCTCTTTGTTCAAGTCGCCTCCCGTAGGTGCTTGATTTCAACTCTTTGAGGTCTATCTCCCTTATGGGCTCAAAATCATGACGCATTCAATATAACAGATGGGCTGAACCCGCTGGGCCTGATGCACAGCCCTGCTTCCCTAGCTGCAAAACCTCAGCACCAGCTGTCAGATCATTCCATTCATCGTTGCGAAGTGTCCGGGTCATCGGGGACTTTGACAAGTGCTGCGCTATTTATGCATGGCAACAACTTGATTTCATCCCCTGGTCATGGAGTAGCACCGGATGTGCCATGGATCACGCAGCAATCCTGAGACCAGGCAGCAGCTAATCCTTCAGGATTCAGTCTGCAACAGCCCTGCTGCCGCTCGAGGGCGGCAATCTCGTGCATCAATTTGCAACTCCTGTTGCGAAATGCAGCGGGGGCACTGTGCCCTCCCAGAGTTTGCCACGTATGCTGTCTGCAGCCGCCTGCTCAGACTGGAGGGCGTCCAGGTGCTGCAAGTCGACAGCATCTGCTGCACTGTGCCCGGTCAGCGTTGCGGAGGAGCCGTCGGCAGCGGAGGCATGGTTGCCATGTGTGCCAAACGTGGACTCCAAGATGGCATCATAGCTCTCGGGGCACATCTTGAGCACGAGTGCCTTCAATCGTGCCCAGTACTTCCCTCCTACTTTCCCGTTCTCGCCGTAACTATCGAATAGGACTTCCTGCAGAAACGGCACAGGGCGTCACGGACACTGCTGCAAACAAGGGCAGACAATGCAGCTCTTGAGGTTGCTGGATCTGTGCGTAGCACTGATGACCATGGCGGCATGGCAGGCCGACAGACGACAGAATGCCTTTTTGCATCTGGAAGGTGAGATTCTGCGGGTACACACGAAGAATAGCGGCACATCATGGTCTGACCGGGGCCCCTCTGGATGTGAAAACCCCCCGGGGCCCTGTCACACAGCAAAACACACGCGAGTGCATGTGGATGGGGATCGCCGGACCTCGATATTTGCAGACTTTTCTGTCAATCGATGCGCTGGAGCAAGGGTGTGGGCGATGGCCTGGATTGCGGCATCGCGCTGGCTGTCGTTGGTACTGTGCTCTGCCATGAGGTCTGGCGGAAGAGGCAGCATCTCCTGGTCAGCGGGCTCCGGGGCCAACGCTTGACGTGCTGCAAAATCGTCGCGGACTTGGACCTCTCGCTCATCAGCTGCACCCCATCATCAACATTCATGAGCTGTTTGAACCATGCCATCATTCTGAGCTGTGCAAACTCTCTTGTCCAGCAGCTCAGGCGCTCTGCACCTGGACTGCCCATCATACAAACGATGTCGACATTCATGTCATGCTGGTGAGAGATTCAGTCTCCATCACGCCCAGTGCCATCGATACTCAGGTCCAGGAATAACAGACTGTACACAGGGGCAGCAGCGACACTAAGGACTCGACATAAGACAGGGAATCTCAGACACATAATGTCGGCCCTACCTGCATCCTTCATTCGAGCTTCCATCTCTTGACGAGTGAAAAGCTGCCGATCTACCTGCTCAGCAGCCTCATGCTGAGTCGTTGCATCATGAAACTCTTTCATCACCGCTGCAAACTCGACTTGCTGCTCAGCAAACTGCGGTGCTTTCTTGCAGAGCTTCTTCAAGGCGAGAAGGGCTGGGCGGTCTTCCTTGAGGGTTGTCTGAGCAGTGGCCGGCAGGTCTTGCAGGTCTCCAAGATTTGTCAAGCTCTCTGCAATTTCCGCATGTGCAGAAGTGAGCAGACTGGTCTGCTTGAGTACCGCTCGGAAGTGATCAACACGATTCTTGAGGAAGTCCTGCAGCTCCGATAGCAGTCATGCATGTCACTGGTGCACATTGTTCAGGTGGGCAACAGTGTGCGATGCAGATTGACAGCCAACGTTCCGTCAGCAAGGAACGCACCTGTTGAAACTGCTTGACCGCCGCGGCTTTGGAACTGCCTTGCTTTGGTTGAAACTCTGGGACAAGGCGTTGCCGTAACCGCTTCTCCAGTATCTCGTTTAGTGTTGATAAGGACAAGTGTGCATATGGATCCTGCTCGGATGGCTCTTCGGCCACTCTATCTATCTCCGGAAGTCCAATGCCAGATGGGAATTGCTGCCAGTCAGCTGACCGGTCATCTACTGGTTCATCTTGCACCACATCAAAGATGGCAGCACAAGCAGCGATTGGAGCGTTGATGGGCGTGGGAATGCCTACAGGTGCCTCCGGTCGTGCGTCCTGGCCTTGTCTGCGTCTTTTGGGCCCCGACTGACGAGTTGCGCCATCTTCAAGATTGGCCTGCAGAATCGGCAGGCACTTTTAGTTGAGTGAGGTAGAAACCGGCAGTTCTGTCCACGCAAGCACCCAAGAAGGACAGCACGCAGACCTGGGACAAATCTCGGCGGGAGCCAGTAGCAAATGATGCAGGTCCAGGAGCGATGATATCTTCACCTACACTATCCACTATGACCTGGACAAGACGGCTTCCTGCATCTGGTTCAGGCCCACCCATGCCAGTGGCCCCATCAGTTCTCTGTCTTGCCTGCAGGGCGAGACTGCGATCGCGGCAAACCAAACATTCGTTATGAGTTGCATGCGAGCGGTTGGAAAGCCATCCCCCCATACGTACAGTTGCCATTACACACACCTGAGTTGCATTACACACACCTGAGTTGCATTAACGTGCCCGCTGGAATCCGCATCCAATATGGCCTCCGCAGGAACAAAACGAGGAATCACTTCAAATTGCAGTTTCAGAGAATCCTTGTCTTCGCCGGCAGGTGCATTGCGCCCGCGACGTGAATGGCTTGATCGCTTCGGCCGCACAGCAGCTGCACCGGTATGTGACGGAAGGCGATCGTGACGAATAATATACTTGCCAGTTTGTTCAAGAAGCTCCAGGAGCGTGAGCTCATCATCCGGACAGGTAGAGTGTGCCCCACGCCCCATATCTGCACTGCTCCGCAAGGGAGAAAGAGGTCTGATGCGTGCCTGCCTCAATGTATGCCCTCTAAGTATGTACAGCCCATGTGCAGGACGTTTACTCTCCACTGTCAGAACATGAGTGGGCGTAATGCCTTGCAGTCGGAGACAAAGCAATCACATCCGCCACAGCCTGACACATCCAGAAATGCGATCGTGCAGCAATCGATACTGATAGTTTTCAGCGTGCGTAATTGAAGGAGAGCATGCGGCGATGCAGATTTCAGGACACGCCCAAATCACACGGCGAAGCTCACACCTGCAACTCCCGGTATCGCGAAGGTCCAAGATGGCACGCAATGGTGCACATCGTGCTTGGGCACACCTGATGCCCCCACGCTATTCCAAATGATACGGCGGCACAACATTTGATCGAACGTTTTCTACATTGCCCGCTTGGGCTGGAAGTGTCAAGTCTTCCATGCAACGGCCATGTCGCACGTGGGCTTGGGACGTCTTGGGTACGACCACACCGTCTTGAGGTTATGAAAGCGATGGACGCCTGTGTTGCACCATTGCGGGAACGGCCTCGGTAGTTTGAAAAGCGTGTCTTTCAGAGCTCCTTCAGCTGGCAACATCCCTAGGATGGAACCAGGTCCACACTAGGGAAGGGAGCCACGCGTCCACGGAGTCACATACAGCATCAGTGCATGCGCCCGCGATGAAGTTTGGGTGCTCCATGTGGTGGAAGCGTTCCATTCGTGGGCGAGCCAGATAGGTGTAGCAGCGCAAGGGCCTAGTCTGCAGTCGGTGACCATGTGTGCAGGCCTGATGCTTGGTGGGACTTGGTAACCTCCGGCGGTGGGAATGCATGAGCACCAAGGCAACCGTATTCGGGGCATACACAGCAATTCAGCTGAGCTGCAATACCACCGTGTGCAGTCCTGCATGAGGGGTCACTGACAGGTGCACACGGCAGGCCTAGCAGACAACATGGATATGTGGAAACACCGATGCATGAAATCACAGCACGCCACAAGGGAGAGAACTGCGTATGAGAGCACGTTACATGCGGAGTAAGAGCATGATGAGGCCCGAAAGGCGACGATAGAGTCACTGTGTCATGTACCTGGTGTAGTGTCAGGCTTGCAATTGTGCCTGCAACGCAGCTGGTCTTTCGGAACCTGCTGCCTGGTACGACAATCAACAGTATGGCATTACACAGTGAGGCTGTACTTCGTGGAATCCAGCGCACACTGGCCCCATGCAATATGGACATGCTGGATCTGGATCCAAACGTGACAGCGGCGATTTCAATGTAATCACCATGCTCTGCACGCCCCCGCAATGCTGCTCGCTTGTGCACACGGAACAAACAAGAATCGGACTGCAAGGTCATGGGTATTGGGTATTGGGGCACCACAGATCTGAATAGCACGTGGCGTGTATCCGGGGGCTGTTGCGTTTGCGACAGACAGGATGGCTGAGCTAGCATCGAAGGGCCCTCTTGAGAGATGGTTTGTTACAGTACGTAACGGGGCTGCTGCAGATTTTCGGGGTCATCATTCTTGAGCGCCTGCCATCATGCTCTGCCTTGCTGCTGGAGCATATTACTTGTTAAACAGCATAATGTGAATCTACAGAGCTGCTGCATGCGTGTGCACTTGTAACACTTGAGCATGCAAAAGGGGCCAAAGTGAGCCTACTGTCACACATTGGGAGTTGTGATCTCGCAAAACCGTAAGGTTTCTGGAAGACTCTGTTTCTGGTCATCTGAGTGTTGGGTCAGAGACCGGTTGTTTGAACACGTCTTCCTGGAAACCACCGCCCACATGCCCAGACTGAGGACCAGATGTGATTGGCTTATATTGTCTACGGTGAATACAAGGTGGGTCAGCTGAAACGGCGCTTCGAGGCGACAGCATGCTGCCAAGGGTCCACCAATGGCAGCCAGGCATGTTGGGCACCTGCTGTGGCCTGCAGTATGCAGCAAGGGGCAGGCTACATATTAAAGCATAGCACAACATTGCGCGATTGCAGACTCAGCCATCTATCAGCCACATCGTGCCTGTTGCAAACACTTGCGGGCACAGATTAGACCACCCAACACCCGACCACGTCCACAGCAGCATGGATTCTCAAGGTTCCTGTTGCACCACAGCGCCTGCATTCATTAATATTTAAGACAGTAGAAGAGGAGACAACCGAACTCTCCGCCGCAAAGTGCTAGAACGTGATATCAAAGGACTGTGAGCAAGTCACACGATTCTCGCTGCCGTGAACTGAGAATGCCTCATGCCTTTGCGTTGTGCAGCAACTGTCACAATGGACCTGACATCGACACAACGACCACATTCAGACATCAGTCTCCTAGGCCTTAAAATTATCAGTTCCATAACACATCACACGCTCCATCAGTTTATGACAGCAAAACTTGGATGCCTCACTACAGAAGCCGCGTAAGGGAAGTATGACACGCTGTTGTTGCATGTGAGGCTGCGTTGCAGCAGTCCCAGCGGCAGACGAGCACTGACTCCGAACAGCCTTACACCGAACTCCGAGGGCCCTCTATTAGCAAGTAGTTATCATTGGATGGGCGTGCATCGTCCGCCCTTGGGCCCAGCCCGCATCTGGCCGCCAGCCCCAACAGCAGGGCCTTTGCAGCCTGGAACAACGTCACAACTTGGTTCCTGCACACACACAACCGCAAGCCATGTTGTTGTTCATCTCATCATAATCTATGCTGGCATGACACCATGAGCAATTCCAGCGCTCGAGACCCAGCAACAGCTTCGCTCCTGGGCCGCAAGCTCGAGCCATGACACCGCCACCCCAGCCACCTCGCGCCAACGCTGCCAACCGGATGCTGCTGTACCCTGTGAGCCGTACCGCCACATGCACTTCCACATGCAATTTTCCTGCCCCTGCCATGCATGCACATGGGCGTCACACGCAACATGCACCCTGACACTGCGCAAGCGGCCGTGCGTATGGGTGCATGCATCTGATCGGCCCTCAGACCACCACCGAGCCGCTCGTCTGCGCGTCCCTCCCAGCATGATGTGCCCGCAGCGAGAAAACAAACCCACGAATCATACACGGAGCAACCACCATGGTACACCAGGGTTGCATGGTGGCTGCAGGAGGCGCACATGACGGCCCGGCCGGCGTGGTAGTTCGACGTCTGCAGCCTGTCGAGGCGCAGGCAGTGGTGCGTGTCGGTGAGGCGCAGCACGGCCAGCACGACGGCGGTGCCGACGGACGCGGCCGACGTCGCGGCGATGGCAAACATGACCATGATCTGGTACTTGGCGGCGACGACAGGCTCGCTGCCTCCGAGGATCTGGCCGGTGAGCATGCCGGGGATAGAGATGAGGCCCGCCACACTGAGCATGTTGATCACGGGCGTCAGTGCCGTCTGCAGCACCTGCCGGACAAGGGGCCTGCAGGCAGCCAGGGGGAGTTGGGCACAGGCACGGAAGGACAGCGGCCGTGTCGCCTGTCTCGCATGCAGCGGTGGCGGCGGGCGAGGAGGCTGGGTGAGAGGGGTTCAGGGGCAACGGGGTTGAGTGCCGTCTTGAGCACCTGCCGGCAGCTGGGGTGCATGATCATTGGGCGGGGTGAGCGGCGTGTGAACAAAATTGGTGCTTGGCTGGTGCTAGGACAGGGGCGGGGTGCATGTGGTGCCAAGACAGGCCGCGATTTGCCGCAGGGGGAGGGGGCCGCACGAGACGGCCTCCCAGCGGGTGGCGCCCATGCACAGCCGCCACTCGATGGCGGCGCGCTCCGCGCTGAGCGTCTCGAGCAGCGTCTTGACGCCAACGGTGACGCCGGTGAGGGAGTTGCCGAGCATCATGCCCATGAGCGGGATGGCATACTGCGGCTGGTGGAGCGGCGTCGGGCGGATGATGACGGCGAGCATGTACAGCAGCGTCGCAAAGGCGGGGAGCACCAGCGCGAGGCCGAC
Source organism: Ulva mutabilis (assembly GCA_900538255.1). Taxonomy (NCBI): domain Eukaryota; kingdom Viridiplantae; phylum Chlorophyta; class Ulvophyceae; order Ulvales; family Ulvaceae; genus Ulva; species Ulva mutabilis. Next base: position 1,878,639 of record UNSF01000001.1, read on the forward strand.
GTGCACATGCATGCCCTGCATGCAGGCTCTGCGATGTTGGCAGCTGTCTCTGGGAAAGGATGGCTGCGGCACAAGGCATGGTGTCTCGCGCAGGTGGAATCATGATGTACCAGTGCCTGATCACGTATTAAATGCAGCGTAGGCCAATGCGGCTAGTCGCATCATGATCACTGGTCGCATGATGTGACTTGGGTGCGGGAGGCGAGGTTTCAGGGCGTCCGCGCGGACCAGTGCCCAAGCTGTGTTTTGCACCGTTCAGCTGGCTCACAGTCTCCCCTACTCGGGCAAAAGTGATATTAATTTGCAAACACCTCAGCGGTTCCATCCGCTGTGCAAAACAAAAACTGTTGGAATGAGCTGCATCCTGGAACGGTGCCCCTAGTCGACAGGCACTTAGGTCAGTGTGGCCACACTGCACGTGCCAGAGGCTGGGCACCGGGACAACAGCATGTGCATGCAGTCCATCACACGTCTGGGGCAGTGACCCACGGCCAGGCGGCTGAAATTTTCGTGCCGCGATGCATGATGGAGCGGCATGGCTGACAACATGCGAGGGGGCGTGCCTTGTACGACATGGACGGCCGAGCGCCGGCCTCGACGGACGCGACGGTCATCATGAAGAGAAGGTACAGGCCGACCCAGTAGATAGCGCCGTGGTTGAAGATGACGCGCAGCACGCTGCCCAGCAGCAGTAGCTGCACGACACAGCGCGCACCGGCGATGATGAGGGGCCGATTGATGTGCAGCCCGGCGGCCCCGGCGAGCGTCAGCGGAGCGGTGAGCAGCACGGCAATCAGGCCGAGCTTCCAGAAGGGGATGTCGATGACTGGCTGGCCGCTGGCGGCGGTGAGTAGCGGCGGCGCAAGCGGGCCGAGCAGGTGGCGCATGTGGGAGGTGAGGTCGTCCATGTTTGGGCGGTGGCGGAAGGGGGGGGCTAGGAGAGGGAGTCGGCGATCGAGCCGTCGGGAAGGTGCAGCACCCGTCCGCCTACGCGGCGGATCTGAGCGTCGTCGTGCGAGATCCAGATCTGAATTGCAAGGAAGCGTGAACAGATGCCTGTTGCTACACGGAGATCAACGCAAGAGCCCGGCAGCAAGGGCAACAACAAGCAGGCAAGCAAGTGAGCCCCAGCAAGCAGCCAGCAGCGAGCATGAATATGCAGAGGTTCCCGAGCCACACTGCACGGCCGCAACCGCACACCAACGCACACCTCAACCGCGCCAACCACGCCAAAGCCATGCACTCCTTTGAACGGCCACACCATGCACCACCGTCCGCCAGCACGCAGCCACGGCCACCCCCAGGCCTCACACCCAACCCCTCCCACAGAGACTGGCGCCGGCACCATAGCACACAGGCCGTCCCGCAAACTCGCATGCCAGCCCCGACATGCAAGCCCCATGCAAGCCCGCGGGCGCCCCCCCCCCCCCCCCCCCCCCAGTGCGGGGCGGATCGACTCCGCGGTGGCAGCTCAGCAGGTATAGCATAACCTGTGCCTGTTGCGCGTGTGAGGGCGTTCATGTGTTGGTTGTGTGTTGGATTCCACATATCATATGTGACATATGTAGCAAGCGGGGTACGCACCACAGCAGATCCAAGGTTCCGCACAACAGCTTCAAACGCCTGTGTAGTCTTGGCGTCCAGATGGGAGGTGGGCTCGTCCAGCAGCAGTACCTGGATAGCGCGTCGTGTCTGCAGTGCCTGGTTTTGGGGCAGTAGTGCCTATTCAGTGACCAGTGGTGCAGTACGTACTGATCAAACACGTGCAAGGCGTCACTACCGCGAGTGGGAAGGACGCCGGCATGGGTGCTTGGCATCGACGCAATGGGTGCCAGGTTTCTTCAGGTGGCCATGTGTTAGCAAATGAGAGTGCATGGCTCGGTCGGCGCAGAGCATGGGGCGTTGATCACCTCTGGCCGGAGCGCAATAGCCCACGACAGCGCTACACGTTGTCTTTCTCCCGCAGAGAGCAGCGTAAACGGCCGCTGCAGCACTTCCTGAGTGATGTCGAGCCTCGTAGCGACGTCGCGCAGAGTGTTCAAACTTTCAGAGACGCCAGTAGAGTTGCGCTGCCTCGTGGAATATTCCAAGACGCCCTCAAATGCGACTTCGGCTGACGTTGTCAGCGGCGGAGGAGAGTCCGATACGTAACAAATACGTCGTCGCCAGTGCGGGTATCCCACCTTGTCCGCAGTAAGGCCACACAGGCGCACTGAGCCTGTCCAAGATCGATCAAGATGAGCCACAGCCCTCACAAATCGCGACTTACCAATGCCACTGGGTCCTTTGACAAACAATATTTCGCTATCTGCGAGTTGCAAATTGATGCTCGAGAAGAGCGCGCGTGAGTCGAAGCTAACTACCAGATTGTCAATCTCAAGAAGGGGCTGTGCGGTGAACGGATGCGCCCGAACAGGTACTGTGTCATTAGATTGACGAGCAGACATCACTCGTGGACATCGACAACGGTGATCTGCTCCGCGCAGGGGAGACCTGCCTACTGAGGCAACAACTTGCTCCCGCACAGCACAGTGCACTCGACGACGCATAAAACTGACACGCCGGCATGTGCATCCATCACATCACGTCAGAATTGGCACTCGTACGTTTCAGCTTAGTAGACGGCGATGTAGCACCGATGGGCATGCAGTCAACCTTGGCCACGCCGTGAAGGATAAAGCAGGGCTTAAGGGGGCGCTCAGTCGCGTGTTCTCGAGCTTTTCTGAATTGGTTCAGCTTTTCCATGCCATCCGTCTCGACCTGTGTATGCGCAGACAGCCCCTTGCCGTTGGAATTGGATGTTTTCAGAGCATTCGATTTGCCTGCAATGAGGTCGATCGGGTGGCTGGCGATAAAGCCAGCCAAAGCACATCACTGCGGCTGATACCTCCCACCCGCCCCCAAGTCAGCTTGCAAACTTTGAGGCAGCGTGTGTTGCTTCGGCATTCAGAGAACGTGCTGAACTGCTACCTGCAGCACCGTTCAACTGGCGCAGCATGTTGTAATAGCTAGCGAGATTTTGACCAGAGCGGCATGACGTGCTGCACCAGCGATGACATGCTGCAAGTGCCGTCATGAGTCCCCGACCAGTCTCCAAACAGCTCAGATTGCTATACCAGCGCGTGAGACAAGCAGGCCGGAGGAAGCACTATGGCGGAGTAAGACTTGCTATGACCGAAACTAGTGCATGCTGGTGTTGACTGGTATTTTGTCCAGTACACTGCCGGAGTCAGATATGGACATACCGCTGTACGAAAACTCAGCGCTCCGGGGGGGGGGGGGGGGAACAGCTGCTTGCTGCCACTTGTGCGCATGCATGCCAGTGCGCGCGGGCAGGCATCATCAGAAGCAACGGTGTGGCTAGAGTGTGTGCCGACCCGGCCAGGTGCAGACAACCCATTGCAACACTTGAATGCGGTCGAGACGTGGGGACAGGATGCGCGTGGAGCAAGACTAGTCACGGTGCACTTGCCGCTTTACATGTAATGCAGCCAGTGGCGAAGCAGATGTCAGCATCATGAGCCATTCACAGTTGATAGGCAGCACCGGGGCTGGGCCACCCCGGCCGGCCAGCGTGGCGTGGCGCGCTGCCGGCACTGGCAGTGGTGCAGGCCTACGGGCGGGACAGCCATAACTGTGCGACCACAGCATAATCCTGCCCCAGGCAGTGCTGCACGCGGTATCAGTTGTCGTCAGGTCCCAGCGAATATCCGCGGATACGTCCCAGCGAAACTGCGTGTTGCCAGTCATGTTGCCAGCCTGCAATCGCTTGCATGCAAGCGCTGCAGAGCCTGAGCCACGCGTGGCCACGGGCGATGGCGGGAATCTGAAGCAGCGTGCAAAATTTGACTCATGAACGGGACTGACCAATTGCCGGTTACAACAGATCGCGGGGCACCCGCGCACATTGTGCAGCGCCGACCTTCGAATGTGATCGTGGTCAGCCTGAATTGCCACAGCGACTGGCACAGTCTCGGATGTAGCTGTCTACAGCGTGCCGAACGCAAAGTGAGACGCCGGCATGCGGTTGCACTGCAATAATGTAGCACTTTCTAACTTGGATTTCTGACTGCATCGTGGTCTGAAAGCCCACCATGTTTCGGCCCGGTCACGCCGTTTTCGAGCAGGCGCTGCCTCCTCAAACCAGGACTGTACAAGTGAGTAGCGATGCCCGAGTGCCGCAGCCAGAGAGTACCTCGTGTATTGGCAAAGCCGTTAGCGCTGGGAGCCTCAGCGGCGCCATTGCGCTTATGCAGCCAGGGCGGGCTCTGTGCTGGGAGCTGGAACCCGCCGAGCGTTGCTTGACAGTCCGAGAGGTGCGGTACAATTGATCCCATTGCATTCATTTGCCCCATGCTCATCTGCACAATACATTGTCCGCATACGATCTCTCAGCGACCCTCCGGGCAGGCTATTCCATGTTTCTGTCCACAGGTCATTGCCGATCAAGACTGGCAACCAGAGGCATGCCAATGGCGGTTTGCGTTCGACTTGCTGCCAAGCGTCTGCTCATACTCTCATCAGGATATAGTGACCCTCCTGTTGTTCGCTCGAGATGGCTCTGTCATCACACTGTCAATTGGCACCGCCCCACGCCCCCAAGGCTGCCTTGCGAACCCACGAGACACCACAGAGCGGTCCCAGTACCCGCTTGCATCAGCTTTACCAGGTGCGAATCGACGTGTCCGCAAAGCGCTGCCCTGGCACAGAGCCTGGCTTGCATGGCTGCTCGTGCCTGTCAGACAGTTTTTGAACTCTCTGTCTGCTCTCTATGCAAAACTGCCAGCCCGACAATGCCTCGTGCATCGAGATCAGGACCTGACCTTGTCCCTTCCGTACAGCATAGACCCCCTTGCCCGCAGCAGCATAGATTTGACAGTCTCCAGAGCCCAGGCAGCCACGTGAACCGCAAGTGCATTGCAATGCAGGGCCGGTGACAGCAATGGCGGTCTGCCAGCACACACTCTGCCTCGCATGCCAGAGCACTGAGACGCCTCTCATCGCCATACCCCTCTCGGAGCTCGCAGCGGCCCGACCCGGCCCTCTCCGGGAGTCGAAAACGGTCAGGCAGTGGGTCAGCGGGCTGCTAGGCACCTCCCAGCCACCCCAGATCGCGTGTCTCGCAGCAGTGCCCCTGCTCCCCGCCGACTCTGCATCCACCAAGTCCTCCCCTCACCGCCTGCTGGCCGTGCTGTACACCAACGGGCTGCTGTCCGTCTGGGAGGCTGACTCGGGCCGGCACCTGTGCCAGATGATGGTCGGGTCTTTGGCCAATGGGCAACACGCAGAGGCAGGCGCCCCGCCTGTCTCTGTCTCGGGCCTGTGCGACCCTCCTTGCTGCTCGGGCCACCCGAGAAGTGACTACATAACCACATGACTGTAAACGTAACTGCGCTGTATACGTAACTGCGCCGTTGCACATCCTGTGCGTTGCAGAGGCTTCGCACGCATCTGGCATGAGTGCTCAAATACATCATGACAGTTGCAGGCAGGGTCTGCAGTCTGTCCCGACTGCTGCTGTGGCATGCTGTGCTCCGGCGCGCACAGCATGGCTGTGGAAGTCAGCGGAAGCAGAGCAGCAGTCGGCAGCTGAGCGGCGACAGCAGGCTGCCGCATGCAATCGCTGCACTGGTCATGAAGGATGCTGAGCGCCCATGTTGTTGTGTGACATTGCGGCCATTCCCAGGCAGTTGCATTGCGTGCTTGCCCATTGCACACTTGCCCGACAAAAATGTACGCCTGACCGACGTCATGACCGCTTGTGCAGCGCCGCATGCGACTGGCCGGGCGCTCCCGGCTCTGCCATGCTCATCACTCAGACTGATGAGCTGTCAGGCATGCGCTCCGCGCGCCGCACTTTTGCCGTGGCCCGCCTAACAGCCACCCACAACGGCCGCTCAGCCTCCCTCGCACTCGTGGACACCCTCAACATGTCGGCCGTTGCAGCATGCACGCATGCGGGCGCGCTGCGTGACGCGCGCTGGGCGCTGGCGGACGCGCCGACACTGGAAGGCACTCCGGAGGCTGTAGGGCAGATCCAGGCGGCGGTGGTGGTGGACGCGGCTGCCCGCCGTGTTGCAGTGCTGACACACGTCGGCGTATCGGCACATGCATTCGTGCTGTATGCGCCGGATGCTGGGGGGCTGCTGCGGGTGATGGGGGCTGTGCTGACCCGAGAAGACTCGTTGCAGGTGCGTGCTTGGGCTTGCAGCATGCATGCAAGCGTCTGCCACGTGCTGTGCGCACATGTGCACGCATGCGCAGGCTGCGGAGCCTTGCGCATGCATGGTACACATTCATATGCATCATTGCTTGGGCTAAGTGGGCCAGGATGTATGGGCAGGGTCCGCATGCGCAGTCGAGTCCATGTGTGAGGTCGCATCCACCGCTCAGTGCGTGTCCGCCACATTTGTATTATTCTGGAGCTCGTATCCGCTGGCAGCATCCGAATATCGTAGTCTTCACAACACTGTGTGTGTGCTGTGCAGCAGCAACTTTTCTCCGACCCAGCAGCAGCGCACATCTTCGACCGGCTGCACTCCCAAGCGCTGCACCTTCTCGCCGCCTCCTGCATCGACCCCGTCCCCCCAGCGGACGGTCTTTCCGTGCTCGACGCATCCCTCCCAAGCCTCCTCTCCCCGGCCCACTTTGATGCCCGCGCGCTGTCGCAAGCCCTGCAGCATGTCGGTCACACCGCCTCAGCCACTGTGCTGCGGGGCTGCAGCAGCACGGAGCTTGCCCGGCACGTGCGCGCAGCCGCAGCGGCCGCAGCACGCAACCACAAAGTCCCGCCGTTGCAGGTGCTTGCGCAGCTCTGCCGGCGGTACATGCATGTGCGCGCAGCCGAGGGCGCAGCGCTGACGCTGGTGGACCTGTCACATGGGGGCCGCGCGGACGCGGGGGCCGCGGCGCTCGCAGCGCCGCTGCTGCTGCGGCGCGGGGTCGGGGTTTCGTGCGTGCGGGTTGTGGCGCATCCGGGGTCGGTGCTCCTGAAACCAGTGGAGCCTCCTCTGCAGGTGCGCACTCTTCAGCCACTGCTAACGCTGATCTTCTGTGTTGATGCCTGAGATTTGCGGGGCACGTGCATAGAAAAGCTTACAAGAGGATTGCCGATGCCTATTCAAGCAAGCATCACTCCAGCATTTGCAGGATGCCTACCTTTGTCCTCCGCCACGGCTTGGCGCCCACGTCGCGACGTATCTTATTGATAGAGCCATCATGCATCCGGAAGCCACTGGGTACTACCGTTGGCAGGAGGCTCAACAATCACAGGTGTTGCTGTGTAACTGTGCCATGAGCGGTGGTGCAGTGGTGCCTTATGCACGTGTGCTGCCATGCAGGACCGCCAGGCCGCCCTGCAGGGCTTGCTGCAGGCAGCTGTGGCCGCAGGCGGCGCCTGCGCGGCGACGTGGCCGCTTGAGCTCGTGCGCGCTGCAGACGTGCCGCTGGCGGACGCCTTTGCGGCCATGGCGCAGTCCATCGTGCGCGGCGTCCCGGGCGGCCCGTACCCAATGCAACCGAGCGCGGAGAACGCCCAGGTACCCCCTCCGCTAGGCTGCTGCATGTGCCGAAAACTGCATGTCATGCTGATGCAGCAGCCACACGTTTGATGTGTCGCACGGCAGACATGTCTGCTCCTTGCATGGCATGTGCAGCGGTGCTCACAATCTATGACAGTAGGGGCCAGTGGTACGAATTCTTTCAAAGATGCATCATGCACGCTGCGCCGCATTCCGTGCAATCGGTGGCACCTATCACTCCGAATGCAACATGTGCGTGCCGCAGTGGGCATTTTCAGGTGGGCCTGCATCGCTTGGGCGCTTCCGTTCAGGTGGTGGCCAGGCATCATCAGTCGATGCACATGCATGGTCTGAGCACATCACAATGGTCGCATGCAGGTGATGTGGCGTGAGAAGCGCCGCAAGCTCCTGCTGCTGATTCAGACGCTCATCGGCACTGCCGGTTGCATGGACGTGTTGCAGGAGCTAGATGCAGCAGAGCAGCAGCTGGCGCAGGGTCCGGACAATGCCGTCGCCGCGAGTGCGCTGCATGCATGCACCGCCGTTGCAGCTGTTGCAGACCTCACTGCGCGATATGCATGCTCCGCTGCGCTGCTCCTTCAACTTCTGCTGGCATGCGGGTCCGCCGACGGCAGCGCCCTGCAGCCACAGCACATCTCGCGCATCCGGAACCTACTGCAGCGGTTCATGCAGCATGCTGCGCGCTCCGGCGCGGTGCTCCTGCTGCGCGACTCATGGGCAAGCGACCGCTCGCTGGACGCAACGGTGGACTCGCTGCAGATAGCAGACATGGCGATGTCTGGATCAGCAGCTCAGGGGGGGCTGGCGGCGAAACCGAGCTTGCTGGCTGTGCTGGCAACGCCGTTTGCGGCAGACATGCATGCACGATTCTCTGGTGGGTCTGTGGTGATTGCGCTCGATCTGATTCGGCATGGCGCGCGGGACGCGCTGACGCCGTTCTCGCGGCTCGCGGCCGCGCACGATGTGGCAGCTGCCGGGCCGACTGCAGACCCAAACAGCATGCTCGTGCGTGGGCTGTGTGCGTTAGCTACGGCGGACGGGGCCAGCGGGGAGAGCGGGTTCGGGGCGGTGGAGGCACCTCTCGCGCAGTGGGCCGCAAGTGCGGCGCTGCCGCTGCTATGCGGTGCTGTGGACCAGGCATCGCTGCTCCAGGCGGCCGCAGCGGGCAGCACGCAGCAGGTGAGGGCGTTTGAGGAGGTGGTGCGCACGGTGTACCGCAGCATGTGTGCTGTGGCTGCGCCGAGCCTCGCCGAGAGCCCGCCGCTGTTCGAGGTGCGCATTCGTCACCACAGGCCATAGCACGGTGCAGAGCATGATCCGTGGGTGATGCTGCGTCATTGCATGTATTGCTGCATGCGAGAACATGCCTGCTAGCATACATGATGTTTGTTACTTATGGCGCGACTGTGTGCAGGCGGCATACTTTGAAGCTTTGTCAAAGCTCGCAGCGGACACGCTGGGCCAGCCTGCTGCGGCTGCAGAACTCACCACAGCAGGCCTACAGCGCATCGCAAGCACGGCCGCCCCAAGCTCCCCTGATGCCGAGGAACTTTGCAGTTTCGCCTCCCGGCTGCGCGTGTGCCGGTACAGCTACCTCTGTGACGCTGAGGATTGGGACGGTGCCTACGCCGCGGTGCTGCTGTATCGCGACCAGCAGACAATCTCGGACATCCGCGGCGTCGTCCGTCGGGCGGCAGCCGCCCGACAGCTGCGGCGGCTGCTGACGTGGACATTCCCAGGGGTGATTGAGCTGCCAGTCGGCGACGATGTCGGTGCCGAGGGAGCGGAGGACTGGGTGCATGCGCAGCCGTGCGTCGCCGTGGCGCTCGATGAGCTGGCGCGCTGTGCGCACAGCAGGCAGCACGCGGCAGACCTGCCGCTGTGCAAGCTGCTGTATGGCCTGCGCATGGCGAACGGCGACGTGCAGGGTGCGGCGGACGCGATGCTGCAGTTTGCGGCGCACGCGCACGAGAACCCTGGCGCTTTTGCGGATGCCGCGGCCGCAGCGCGCAGCGTGCTGGCGGCGCTCACACATGCGGCGGGGGTTCTGCAAGGGGCGCCGGCGACGCAGCGGTGGGCGGACGCAGTGCCAGGAGCGCTGACGGCGCGGGGGCGGTGGCAGGGGGATGTGAATGACGAAGCTCGGATCTTCTCACAGTTGGCAGATTCAGCAAGCGAGACGGAGCTGGGGGGTGTTGTCATCCGGGTCGCAGATATTCATGCGGAATGCGCGCGGCTGCGTGCTGTGCTGCTTCTGCTGTCCACAGCGCAGCAGGGAGCGCCCAGCACACCAGATGCGGCACTCACCATCCCGCCCGGGCGGGTCTTCCGGCTACTGGTCCAAGCGCAGCGATTCACAGACGCGGCAGAGTGTGCGCGTGCCTGCGCGCCACATGGGCAGTTCCTGGTGCGTGCGCTCAAGTGCGTCGCTGCGAGCATGGCAGGTGCGTGCGTCGCGGGGCGTGCTGCAGCGGCCGCGGATAGCGGCGGCGGCATGCCGGTGAGCTGGAAGGGGCTGCACAGCCTCCTGGAGCGGCTCGAGTCACCGGAGTGGCTTCAGGGCGCCAGCTATCACGCGGCGCGGTGTCGCACGCTGCAGCCTCCAGGGTGTCTCCGTGCGGCCGCTGCTCAGGTGTGTGGCTCTCTGGGCTGGCTACTCATGCAAGTGATCGTTGGTTTCCATGGCTGTAGCGTGTGCCATAACTCTCTGATACAGTGACGGTGGTGCTGCGGGTGCGCACGCGGTCCTCATCGCACGCCGCTCAGCACACAGCATATGATTACAGTGTGCTGCCCGTGTACAGCCCTGTGCTCTGCAGTCTGCGTTACGTAGCGTGCAGTCTAGGCTACCTGCTGGGCCTGACATGCTATGCAGCACAGGCTGGGTTACTGACTGCAAGCAGCTGCGCAACTGCCAATCTCTCCATCTGCGCCGTATGAGTTTTGTCCCATCCCTGCACCGCTACTTGCATGTGGTACGGGTGCGTTGTAACACGGGCTGTGTGCTGTGCAGGAGGTGCTAAAGACCAGTCATGCCATCACTTTGCCACCATTTCTGCTGCCCGTGTTCATGACTCCTCCGCAGCGGCCGGTCAGAGCAGCAGCGTGCAGTGCACACAAACGCGTGGCATGCTCCGTGTCCGCAGCTGCCACCCTGCGCTGTCTCATTGATGCTGGACACCTTCAGACAGCTTCTCAAATGATTGAGGATTATTTACAAGAGTGCGGATCTGCCAAACTGTGCTCTCCGCTTTTACAGCTATGCACATCTTGTGGACACCCGGCCAGTGCTGTTTTACCCCGTCTTGATACTGGGAAGTTGATCTTGCCTGCTGCAGGCATGTATCATAGGGCTGCTGCATGCCAGCTGGAACAGGAAAGCACATGTAGTTGTTAATCAGTCGCTGTTATTCAATGCAGCTCACCCTGAGGCAATGGATCTGTGTCTGTTTTCAACAACGCGCGCCACAGTGTCTGCTCCTGCTTGCAGGTGGCAGGAGGTAACACCGCTGCAACGGCAGCAGGCTGGAGCGTCCTGGCTGCCATGGTCAAGTGTGTCGCTGCTGTTGAGGCTTCTGAAAGAGCGAGGGCACCGTCCAGATGCGGCGGCTCTGGAGCAGTGCATACAACAGTATCATGCTCTGGCCAAGACGGACTCACAGGCACTGTCCATCAATAGTCAGCGCTTCATGAATGCGGTTTCTATCAGCTCTGGAGCATAGACTGGTGCAAAGTCTACACTGCTCACAATACTGCTCCACAAGTTAGATGACCAGCGTGCACGATCCTGCATGTCCCTCTTGTCCCAGCAAAACCATTTGTAACAAGCTACTCATGCAACCATAATACTTGACTTTATTGCTTATGCCGACACAACGTTTTTGACAACTTTTTGTTGATTGCTGTCCACTGTTCGGAGGGACCAACTGCCGGAATTCTGGCATCTACCGGAAATGGGTGTACTCATCGAATCGCTTATGGACCTTTGACATCGTAGTAAAACACCGCAGGCCCTTGTCACGGACTGCACCTTCAGAGTGCTTGGTGAAGTCACCCTTGATTCCCCGCCATGCCAGTGGCATGTCGGCTGGCTTTGGGTTCTTGAGCCCATATGAAGCGTTCGAGGTTGTGTAGCAAGGGTGCTGGGGCCTCCGTGTCTGGTACGACCATTCAGGAGCCTGCACCTGCCGCACAGTGTAGGCAAAGCCACGCCAGGTGCAGCACATTCCTTGCATCCACGATCATAAACAGCTGCGGTTTTTGCCAAGAAGAAGCGCGAGCATTTGAGCAGGATTCCATGTGCAGCCGAGGAGGACGTGGATCACCTTAACAAAACGCTTGGGCAGCGTCAAATCGCAGCCAGCAACCTGTGATAGGGTAATCAGGGCGGTCTCCTCATCAAGTGAGAACCGCTCCAGCTCCTTCTGCAGGTCCACAGCCAGGGCTGACCTGGCCAGCTCCGCCAGGTCCACCTCACTCTTTGCAGTACCCAGCAGCACCTCCGGCCCAACGCTGCACCGGGGAGCCGGAATGGCTTGATTCAGCTCCTACAGGACATCAGCACAGCTCGCTGCTGCTCCCACGCGTAGAGCAGCAGTGCGCCCGTGCGATGACCAGCTGCGCAATTACCCGGGAACTTGCTCGAGCGCCACGTGCCCGATGACAGCATGGTGAGGATAGACAGAATGCTGTGATCGGTCCAATATCAATGCCTGCTGAACAATGCCCCAAACCACATACAGGAAGGCGATATGAGACCGCAGCTTTTGCCATTATCCAAACTGTACACACATCCAAAAAGCCAAGTGGCTGTTTCGCTCATGCCTGCCTGACTGTGGTCTGCTGACCACCCAGGCCCGTGGCCCAATCAGCAATTTCGCTAATTGGTACCTTGCTATTTCACCGATCGTGGTGGTGCTGTTGGAACAGCACCACTTCGGAAGGCTGAGCGTTGTGGGCTGAAATCGCACCGCATGTACCTCAGCCCGTCTTCTTGCCAGATGATTGAAAAATTGATCTGTGAACAGGACCTGCTTGAGAGACCGTAGGCTGAAGATTGGTCCAAACTTGAATCCTGTCAAAGGATGATCCACGTTGTAGGCAGCTATGCACTTCTCTAGCGACCTCCAGCAATCACTACTGGTCCCAAGCGACAGGTGGTCATAGACATCTGGAGGTATTGCCCATAAGGGCGCGCTGACCCATTCACAACCTGGTTGGCTACTTAGGCTGCATGAGTCAACCTTCAATGTGTTGCCTGCTTTGATCAGCACATTGCTCATAAATGAGTCACCACGGAGTCCATCAGAGTCTTGTGAAGTTTGTAGCTGAAGTCCAGCTTCCATAGCATTTGCAGATGGCCTTGTCATCGCAATGGTCAGGCGCTGTGATATGAAAGCGCTCTCCACAAAGTGCCTCAGCGACTGCTCTGGCTCAAATACATAGTCCGCACGTGCACAGAATACCCAGTCTTGACTGCCTTCTGGCACCGCCATGGACAGAACCTTGGCGTCTCCGGGCAGATAATCATCAGAAGCCGATACACCATTGCATATCAGTTTGTCGCATGGAAACTGATTCTTTCGAGCCCAGTCGTGATAGAGAGGTAAATGCTCCTTGTTAACGACTATCCACACTTTGTTTTGCAGGCGAGGGCAATCCTCGATCTGCTTGAGCCAGTGGTTCAGGATGGGCAAACCAGCACAAGCCAGAAGCGGCTTGCAAACTGTTCCATTGCCATTCGAAAGGAAAATAGCTCCACGCGACTTGAATTCATCATGCAGTTTCCGCCCTAGGCATCCTGCTAGAAGCACAAATCTGGACACAGCGCAAGATCAAGACTACTGTTCAGCACTCGCCAGCTGCGAACGCATGGTGGACACGAAGCTGCCTCGCCAACGCAGTAGCAGATGTCGTTTAAATATCAGCGGCGGCAATCGACAGCAATAGTATGTCACCGTACAGGCGCTCTCCTACCTTGCCGACATCACGCCTTGACCTGAGTCTTGCGTAGCAGGTCAATCAGAACGTAAGCAGACGGATTAGACTCAAGACCAGTCACAGCAGTCTAATCCTGCATGAAGCTAGCCGTGTGCAAGATCTGACACCTGCACAGACCTCCGACCTGATCTCCCGTGAGGAGGCACAAGCAGACAGCAGCGAGAAACAAGGCCGCCGACCCAATATACTTGCATGTGGCATGACTACACAAGCGAACGGGTTCGTGCTGCGTGTGCGTACAGTGCTGACCGCGTGTGTGAAAAGGTTGCGCATTTGCTTGAAGTCTGTTGTGCGCGTTGGCATGCGTGTGCAACATTGTGTAGCGGCATGCGGATATAACACTGACGGCCCTACGAGAGCTGACCCAGCACAAGCCATTTGTAACGTTTCAGTGAGGCAACAAGTGACGCTAAAACCGCCTATCATGCAAGAACCAATGCGGATGTAGCCTTGTCGCTCCACAATCGCTGTAATGTTGCGGGCCGGTACCACTCTGAGCTGCCCTGCAGCAGGAACACAGCACCAATGCGGCAAGGTCTGCAGAGCCACGCATGCCTGCTTCCTGAAAAATGTCGAGTTGAATGGCTCACCGCAGCCTAGGCCATTGCCAGCTGACCAGGACCTAGGAGCCTGCGATGGTGCTGCCATGGCCTTGCCATGGCCGACAAGGGCTGCAAAACTCAATTGCACATGCGGGCTGCCAATCAGTCAGCCTGGCGCATTCTGAGCACCAGCTGCACGACGATCCTGCAGCAGGCTTTGCCAAGAGCCAACTTCCAACTGCTGGCAGTGCGTGCAGCCACAGCCACTTTACGTGCACTGCGCTTTTCGCCTTCCCCGCATGGCGGCGGCAGCTGATTAGCACACATTGTGTGATAGCTCCTTGCCAACAGAGCCGGAACCAATGCAGCACGTTCGTGTGCTACGATGAGGTAGAGCACAGCCTCAGCGGCCCCGAGGGAAGCAAGCACGCAGCCCAGCGAGCAGCAAAACCGGATCCACCACCTGTCCCCAAGCAGTGCACAGTTTTGTTCACGTGTTCACGTGAATTAAATTCACAGCCACAGCTGCATCAGTGTGGCAAGCAACGCCACCACAACTGCATCAAGCATCCGCATCTATCGCACCTATCACACATCCCCACACAAGCAACCCAATCTTATGTCACGGCATGGGTTTGGCACGACAGCCAGGCGACACCGGCCGGGGCGGCCGTCCGTCGCGCCAGCACCCACGGGCGCACAGCCGCCATATATGTGCATGCGGCGTGTCCATTGGCACCTCATCAGGCCTCAAGGCAGCACAGCAATATATCACTTGCACACACATGTGTGGCTTCCCAGGCCAGGGTGTGGCCGCGGCCCCATGCAGCGCGGCGACGGCAGCGGGGCTGCCGGGGCGCGCAGCTGTCAGGCGGCATATGCGTGGCAGATGGCCATGGGGGTGGCTCGGGGGGGGATCGCAGGCCGCAGCGCAAAAGTATAGCTAAACTACTTATAAGGGCGGGGCCGGGGAGTGGCACCAGCCTGGAATCGGAGCCTTTGCAGTGCCAGCAGGCCGACCATGATCATCTGTGCACCGATGGCGGGGATCGGTTCCGGAACATGCATATTTTCGAACAGCCAGCCCATCAGGAGCACTGCCAACCCCGCGCCCAGAACCAACATAAGCACACAAGCACGCACCCTCATACACCACCACATCCGACACGAGTTCACCTGATCAGTCGAGGCGATCGCTGACGCGTTTGACAACCACAGGCCTCCGGAGCCCCTTTTTGCCACATGCATAACGTTAACATAACATCACAATGGTCACCCTCGAGCTCGCTTGCCATGGCCAACACGCATATGCACGCAGCGCGCAAAATTTGCCCGGCGCTCGCCACGATCGATCTTCGACCCACGAACGAACGAGGAAGGCAGTGCTGGTCAGAACTCTCTGACGCACTCACTCAGGCGATTCGCGTGCATACATATGTCGTTTTGCCTGTCAATGCCAGCGTGGCTTTGGCGGCAAGTGTGAACTGCGAGCCCGTGCACTGTGCGCGTTATTGCCGCAAGCGCGTGAAGGCGTGGCATCCAAGCATAGCAAACGGCATCGCGACGCGCTGAGCATGACTGGCCATGGTACCGGTGACAAGATGCCAGCTTCCGATCTAGAAAGGACGGTAGCTCTATACGTCAGCATGTAGACATTGTACATATGCCGATTGCATTTGCAACTGCCCCAATCTATGCCGTGTTCATAGCATCAATTGCAATGCGGAAACCGCGGCATGTGTAGAGCTCATGAGCTGCAGCTGCAGGCTGCGCATGAATATCGATTCCTCGCGAGACGTCAATTACTGTTGCGATATTAATGCGGCAAATGCCCATGCGGGCCAAGATATGTTGGTGCTGACGTGATCATGGCGGCTGGATCCGTGCCAATTACGCCGAAGCTCGAGCTGATCAGGGAACCTTGCTGCTGGTCATGACCAGCGTCATGACGGCACTGCAGAACTGCACACCAGTTGTGTTCGCACGTGAACTCCAGCGCGAGCAGTCCTGAAGTCGCCGTTCGTTCCGCCGCTTCAGGCCCATTCACGTTGGGCAACCAAACATGGACAGTGCTCGTGCCATATGCACTGTTACATCGAGGGGCTCCGATCCAGTGCACCAAGCGAATGTACAACTAGATTCTAGACTCACATGCTCGTGCCATATGCATGATTGTATTGGCTGCATGCATCGTGTGTGCCGGGCGGCAAATTGTCTGTGTCAAGAGTCGGCGAAGCCCAGCATGCATGCCGAGAATCGTGAATGAATTCGAGAGCGGTACACGCATCAGACTCTACCATAGTACGCGACATGTCGCGAGAGGTTGATCCGTCTCAGTTGACATGAGCAACAGATGCATGGGGGGGCACGTTCATATTGTTGCAAAAGATCAACTGCAGGCTCGGGAGCGTGCTCGAGCAAGCTTTGCACCATATCGCGTCCACGAGATCAGAATACGCCGGGCCACCGAGATCCGTGCAGCTATCACGACTTATCACTCGTGACTGCTTTCAGTGTTCCGGTGTACGCCCTCAGTGGCCTGTCCGCCACTACTGTCACGAGCTTCGTTGTATATATGCCAGAATTGGTTGTTCAGAATCTTCCGCCAGTCGCGAGTATTGCTGTGGTCTATCGTTAAGTGTCACTAAGCCACACTGCTGTTTTGTGTTTCTCGGCAACGGCAGCCGAGGCAGAACGACCATCCGAGTGATATAGACGGTCTCGGTGTCCTTGGTCTTGTTCGCGACCTAAAACGCACGCAAACACGCGCATGTGAAGTCTATAGCATGAGCCTGGCTATGGTAGATCAAGCGCGAATCATAGCGCAGTGATGTGGAACCGGGAAAATGGGGTGCCGTCTCACCCGGGTGGTGCCCATCGAGATCCACGGCGGAATGCTCTGCGGTACGGCTACATTATTCATATTGATGTATTGCTTTGCCGGAGTCATTGTGCCTGCAACGAACGCGCGCAGACACGCGTCACCGCATTGCTCAGCCGGTGACGTTGAACATGTGCCCGTCGCGATGGACCCCGATCGGTCGAGTACATCAGCTTTAAAAGTCCCTACATGCACTAGATGCGTCCACTACATCCGGGACAGCGTGTGCTTCTGGTTGAACAGCACTGTGATTGTTGCCACGGAAGGCCATGGTCCGCTTATAGGCACACGTTAGCTATACGATAGGCTCTAATGATGCTGATTTGGTCATTTTGGCTGTTAGATTGCGCATTCGTCTCGCACTCGGGACAGTTCCTGTGCTGTGCGCATCCTTTCAAATCGCGACGCGATCGTGCCAGCATGTTTGCATGCCAAGCGCATTTGAACTACTTCCACAGCGTGAATAACATGCATCCGTTGTATAGTTGTTACGCGCGCCCTGGAGAGGCCGTGCCTCCCTTGCCGAGCGTGGTGCGAGGCGCTCGTGACTTCCTGGCCGGGGTCCAGCAGCCCAAAGTGGTTTCGTCATGCACATCAAACCGCCAGGCCTGGACGTACGAGTTGCACAAGCGTTTGTGTAGTTGTGCCATGTTGCTTGCCTGCCCGTGCATGCAGACCCATGTATTCAAGCCACTCCGCACACATGGTTTGTAACGCGTGAGGTGGGGTGGGGGGGGGGGGGGGGGGGGGGGGGGGGGGAGAGGTTGTCGGAAGCATCCGAGTTCGTTTACATGCTCTATTAATAGTGAATTTCCGTGCAGAGAGGACGCGTTGTTGGGCAGACGTGCATCCCTGCTCAGTCGCGGCACAGATCAGAACGGCCAGCCAAAGCTTTTCGGTCTCTTCACGACGTTTCCATGGCATCTACAGAAAGAGTCGTCGCTCTTAGCTTTGCACTTCGGCTCAGTAGGGCTGTTCATCATCCTGATGCTGTTCATGACGCTGCTGTCCATATGGCCTCTGCACGCGTGCCTCGATGCGAGCGAGCCGCAACAAGAATACAGGATATACTACGAGGACGCCAACGGGATCTTCCAATATGAAGACCTGTGTGAGAAGCTCGTTCCAGTGCGGATCTACTTTCAGCATTACTATGCACATGTCGACACAGTCCCCATGCATGCGCCCATGCATGCTCCTCACACAGATCTCTCCATCTGATAGCCGAACAGTGCCCTGACATGTGATTGACTACTCATTCCGATTCCATGACTCCGACCCAATTGCTGCTGCATCCCACGATGGCGAAGGTCGTCCATGGGCGCTTCAAATCAGCATGCATGGGTGGGCACCACAGCCCTCCGCCACATGCGGAGCTCACGGCTCCCAGCTGTCTCTGACACTCGCAGCAGTGCAGGTGATCACATTCGCCGGCAAGATGTCTCCGGGCAGTTTCTGCCAGGACCAGGGCCTGGCATCGCGGTATGACTGCTCTGCAGTCTGCCATGTTCCCGCCTCGGCTCTGCCAGACCCCTCCGGACCACGCGGCCCCGCACGAGGCTGCCTTCCGCCCTGCTTTGTTAGCGACAGTGCGCTCAAGCCCCCGTCCTGCTTTGTTAGCTCAACCCGCCCCCCCCCCCCCCTCTTAGCGACAGTGCGCTCAAGCCCCCCCACCCCTGGCCCCTCGGCCATAAGCCTCACTCACTCACCATGCCACATGTTTGAGCGTCTCTTTCAAGCGCTAACGCTCAACTGGGTTTGATGTGATGCTCGATCCATTTTTGAATTATTGGAGTTTTTATTTTTAATAACCGTATCTGCCTATGCTCTCGTTCAAGGCCACAAATATCAGTGATACTGGCTTATTGCTCACAAGGCAAACTGAGCAGCTCTGCGCACAGTTCAATATCCGCGGCCCCCACACGCCTCACCCGGCGTATCAGAGCGCAGCACATGCGCGTCGGTCCACAGCACATGCGCCTGATGCATGGCAAAAGCAGTGTGATCGCTTGCTCGCTGTGGCGCCAGCTGTGGCGAGCATCGGCTGTTCCGGTGCGACCGCTGGTGGCACGCACTGCCCTGCCGGCACAGCACAGCACAGCACACTGCATGGCAGCATAGGCATCGCGCGCTCGCATCGGCTCGCTGAACAATACATGACAGCATGCCACATGCGCTGCGCCGCGCGGTTGGAGGCACCACACTGCTGTGTCACGCTCCACAGTGTGGAAGAGAAAACCGGCACGCGTCCATTCTCTGACATACACGCACACCTATTGCGCCGGAGCATACATCTGTAACGTATCTCACTGTCGGATGTGCTACAGGCATGACCAGCGCATAGCAACACCCTGTAACACACACACCTGCATCTCACCCTCAGCAGTTCTCCTCCATGCATTCTCCACAGTGCGCTGCCGCAGCAGCTGCTGCTGTACACAGCACATCAGCACAGCGCGCACAGCACACCGCGAGGTGTGAACTACCGCACCATGTTGACAGGCTGCATGTTGTGGCAGAGCGGCACGAAAGGCGTCCATGCATATCTCACAGCACAGCACGCAGTACACACAGGACGCGGCGGGGTGTGGGTGCAGACAACGAGGCCTGCTGCGATCTGCAAGAGGTGGACGAAGCGCGCAGCGACGCCGAGCACGAGGTGCCGCCAGGGTTCCTGTGGCTGTGGTGCGTCGCGGTGCCGCTTGTGTTCTGCCTGTGGATGCTCGCGCTGCAGTACCTCCAGTACGGCTTTGCAGAGGCGGGCAACGTGAAGAACATCAACATGGCGCAGTACGCGGTGCTGCTGTCCAACGTGGGCGGCGTGGACTGCGACGACAACGCGTTGAAGGAGTTCGGCCGCCGTTACGGCGACGTTGTCGCCGCGTTCCACGTCCGTAACTTTGGCCGCTTCCTCGCACCCAGTCTGCAGGTGCGGCCTCTGCTGGCCGGCGTCCGTGCCGTGCTGTGCTGTGCGGCGCTGCGCGCCATGTGATTGTAGCACTGGCTTTGGGGACGGGCCCGTCCACCAGTGAGCATCACAGAGTGTGATGCTATCAATGTCAGCAGTGCGTTTGGGGCTCGTGCTGGGTTTCAGCGGCACCGGCAGCAGCTTCGTGGCCAGGGCGGGCGCGCGTGCACGGTCACGCAGCTGTGCTCACATGGGCATGACTGTGCCACTAAACTCGGCGAGAATTGGCACTTGCAACAGCAGATCCAGAGATCCCCCGGCTTGTGCATTACGGCGTGCTGTGCTGTGCAGCTGCAATCCCGGCGGGAGCTGCACGCTGAGCTGGAGCGCATTGAGGCCGAACAGGAGCCACCGCCAACGCTGCCCGGCACTGCGCCGATCCAGCTCGCAGGCCGCTTCGACTCACGCTTTTCCCGCCTCATGCTCTTCATCTACAAGCGCATCCTCTGCTGGCACCTGCCACTCCGCCGGCGGAAGCAAGGGCTCGAGAACACGGACGACGACCAGCAGGAGCTTGTGCTGCGGCGCAGCAGGCAGCCGGATAGCGGCACCGGCAATGCGATCATCATCTTTGACAACGTGGCCAGCGTTGCCAACATGATGCATGAGCACAACTGGCGCAACCGCGTCGGCAGCATGCTGTTCCCGCCGGGGTGGGGCCGCGCGCTGAACGTCGCGACGCGCGGCGCATTTGCACGCACGCCCAAGATTACGCTCACCAAGACACAGGAGAACCGCGTGCAGACTACGCGGCGGCATGTGTCTGTGCGCCGCGCTCCGGAGCCCTCTGACGTGCGCCGCCCTCATCCAGCATCTGCACGTCCGCATGCATCTGCTCCCACAGCCACAGCTCGTTCACAGAATGCTCTGTGGTCCCACTCGCTGCTCCAGAGCAAGCGTAGCGCTCGCATGCCGGTGTTGCTATACGGAGAGATGACAAGCGCAGCAGAGGGTACCAAGCATGGCATGCCCTTACCATCGCAGGCAGGTGGAGCCCGACACGTGCATGGTGTGCAGATCTGGTGGGAGAACACGCTGTACGGCGGGTGGCGTGTCGTGCGGCGGCGCATCGTGGCGTGGACGCTATACGCGCTGCTGCTGGGCATCGCGCTCTTCGTGCAGGCGCAGCTCGCGATCGAAGCGAAGAACGAGCGTGACGAGAACCTACGCGGAGAGGACCGCCCCGACATGGACTCAATCGGGCCCCCGGTGCGCATCCCCGCAGCACACACCGCAGAACACACCGCAGCACACGCACCGCCTACTTCACATGCATGTGCCGACACGCACGACCTCCCGTCGTCAGATGAGAACCGGAGCAGATTGGGGCGGCAGTGGCTGTGCATGTTAGTTCCAGTCCGCTTTGGCACGACCCTGTGTCTCAAATGCATGGGCAGCGCCTGCGAGGTTGATCCCCACCCTCCAAGAATGTCACCTTACCAGCCACACCGGCTCTCCCAGCACCACCCTGTCCACTGGCGCCGTACAGGGGTGTGCTGGGCACGCCGTGCACCTGTACTTGCCGAGCCCTATCCCGCAGTCTTGCACAGAACGTTGCCCAGCACCATGCGCAATGTCCCCGATTTGCTGCTGCACGGGAGAGTTGGCTTCCGTGCATGCGGTCATAGTAGCACTACAGAGCTTGCTGCTGCGCGCAGTGAACAATGCTGTGCTCAGCGTCACTGGCACCCTGCAGGAGGCCATCACGAATGCGCTGTCGTGGAAGTTTACAAACGGCAAGCTCGCGGCGACGCTGCTTTTCAGCGGCTTGGGCACCGTGCTCTGCCGCATCATCTCGGACCTGGAGCTGTACCTGACCAGCACGCAGCACATGGGCAGCATGATCGTGAAGCTCACCGTGTTCAACCTGCTCAACGGTTTTGTCGTCCCGACGCTAGCGATCGCCGCCAGCGGCGACAACGAAGGACGTGGCATCCGCCTCTGGTGCGCTGCGCCTCACCACCCGGCAGCACCTCCCTGAGAGCACCTCTCTGCCAGCTGCCAAGACCAGGGTTTGAGCATGCGCTTGGCATGTGAACAAGCACACGCATGATGCGCCTCGGCCCTGCCAAGCTCAGCCACCGTGTGGCAGAATCATTCGCGAGCTGCGCTCGTCCAAGTCTCAGCACAGCACAGGACAGGACAGCACAGCACAGCACAGCACAGCATGCAGGTTTGGGCCTGGGGGGCTCGCGGACATCGCGCTGCTCGTGCAGCTCTCCAACGTCGTCATCCCCAACGTCTTGGCGCTGTTCAAGTTTGAAGACGTGGTATCGTACCACTTCCTCAGCCGCGTCGCCTGCTCCAAGGTCTTTGCCTGCAAGTTTGCCATGCCGCCGCCGTTCCGCATCTACCAGCGCCTGCCTGGCGCTATCTACACCCTCGGCCTGTCGATCTTGTACACGCCCGTTCTGCCGATCTCGCCGCTCATCGGCGCTGTCGCGCTGTGCGTGCAGTACTGCGTCGACCAGTTCCTCGCGCTCCGCCACGCTTCGAAACCCCGCTCCTTCCAGGTGAGCCCACTCCCCCCCACCTCCTTGCTTGCCCACACGAGCGCCACACCGTCTGCGGTTTGGCTGACTTCTCAGCTCACCAGCATCCACAACAAAACTCGTACAGATGGCCACACCCATCGGGATGTTTGGCGCATCGGCTGCGCATGCCTCCTGCGTCCGACCACGGTGCCCCCCTCGATTGAGGTGTTATACCGGAGGTGTCTTGCCTGCTGTCGCAATCAGTACGCGGACGTGGCTGCGGCTCGCAATGAATCAAGCGGCACCGGGTGCAGGTGGAGGCGCTGGCGGCCGTGAACTACGTTGTGCGGCTGCTGCCACTCGTGCTCATCATCTTCGTGTGGGCGCTGTTCCATGAGCACCGAGTGAACGTCGCCGTGCCGGCCGCCATCGGCGTCATCATCTGGGTTATCTTTGCGATCGTCCCGGCCCTGCACACTGCGCGCAGCCGGCACTTCAAGAACTGGGTAGAGGGAGGCCGTCCCCGGTGTGCCTGGCTCTCCCTGGGCCACCAAGTCCCGTCTCCCACAACTGTTTGGATGCTCCTGTCAGTCAATCCACTGACGGAAATTCTACCCTACTCGTCGCTTTCTTTTACCTTCCGCCCTGCTTGTCGAGTCTAGCCGTCCACAACTGACGAAAACACCGGGTAGTAATGCTTGGGCATCGGCCGGTCTCTGCTCAAGGTGGCGCGACACATGTTTAAGCTTCTCTGACATCTCAAGCGGAACCCCTGAGTCTGGCTTGCCTGCATACTGTGCATGAACAACTGCAAAGTGGACCTGCCTACCTGCCTGCTGAATGCTTCTGCCATGCGCATGCGCACCCTCTGCGAGAAACACACGCATGGTCTTCTTTACATACTGGTGATCAACGGTGTTTTTGCAATACTGCCACACGGATGGTTCGCTTACCCAGACATGAGCCGCTAGCAGTGTGCTGGATCCGCGTGCAGACTGCTGATGTGGGCGAAGGAGCCTGGCTATCGGCAGCCGACGTGGACACACACCAAGCAGCAGACCAGCACGATGAGCGTCGTTTCCGACGTGCCGGACGGCATCCGCTTCAACTACGACACATATCTGCCTGACTGCGTGTCACTCGACCCAAAGATCTTCACGGAGCGCGTGAAACCCCACTTTTACTACCACAACCCGCCGCTCGCGCAGACGGTGCCTGGGCACGCGGCGAAGCTGTTCGGGGTGACACAGAGGTATCAGCAGGTGGCTCCCGCGGTCGAGGTCACGCGCGCGCTGCAATCGCTGCACACTGTGCAGCCGCCGGCAGCGGCGGAACAGACGTGCAGTTTCCGGCCACAGGAGTTAAAGGAGGGCCCGGCGCTGCCGGGCGGGGGGGGCCGCGGCAGCGGCGGGTGGTGGCCGCTGTCGGGGCTGTTTGGCCGTGCAGCGATTTCCGGGCAGCTGGGCCTGGGTGCGATCGAGGAGGCGGAGGGCGAGCCGACGTTTGTACCGATGGAGGTGTTTGACAGCATTGGGAGCGGCGCGGGGGGCGGGGGGGTGGGAGTGAGCGAGACTGGGCGGCAGGTGTTCGTGCCTGGCGGCGGCGCAGCCGGCGATGACGCGCCGGCTGCGACTTTTGTGCCAGGGCAGCAGGCACTGGGTCGAAGGAACCCCGCGTATCCGCAGGCGCAGCCGACGTCGCCAGGTGGGCGGGACTTCATGCTGGAGTCAAAGTAGGAGGCAGGCTGGTGTGCACAGCTGGGTGACTCGTGTGAAAGTAGCGTCTTTGTGACCGTAGTGTGATCGGGAGGTCGGGCTCGGATCATCTTTGCAGGCGATGGTTGAGGAGGAGCGGGCTGCGTGGCGTGCGGGCCGGGCCGCGTTCTGGTCGCTTGAAGACATGCAGACGGAAACCCACAAGTGCATCACGAGTGTGGTGGCAGATGAATGAGTGCATGCTTGGGGAGAATGTGTGTGCGCTGTGATCGTCAGCAGGTGATCCAGCCGGGGTTGATTGTCCTTCATTTGTAATTTAGGGGTGTGTGGGCAGCTATTGGCAGTCGTTGGTGTGATGGACGCATGCATGAAGTCAAACGGACGCAGTGGGCATGGACCCATGGGCATGCCCGGGCAATGCGAGCAGCCGCACAAGAGACTGATGAGTATCCACTCGCGTGCAGCCGTCTGCCTGATGCGGGAGCTCGCTTGCTGTTCTTGCCTCTGCATGAGCGCTGCTGTGATCGTTCCTGTGCAAGGGACACGCAGGAGCCTGGCAGCACGCCTCGGCATCAGACTGCCTGTGTCGCTGAGCTGACGTCCACGGTGTATATTTCCATGTAGACTCAGTCATCTTGCTGGTCCAGCACAAGACCAGCGTCAATTCGATTGCGTTAATGTGTACAGCTGGCCTACCTGGTCAAACAGGCCACATGGCAGATTTGGGTCCAGACGAGCCAGCAGAGGGCTAGCCGCTGAGAACATTACAAATTCGATGCGTGAATTCAGTCCTGGCTGGATTCAGCATCTGGCGCTGCTGCCTTTGGGCGAAGGATTAGGTACAGCAATGGGCCTACGAGCGGAATAAACGAGAGAGCAGGGACACCTACGTCACGAGCTCCCCACTCTCGTTTCTCAGCATCTGTGTACAGAAAGAATGGTGTCAACGCTGTTAAGGCGCAGAAATCCAGAGTCATCAAGTGAATGAACTTGCTCTCGTCGAATAGCTTGAAATAAGAATTCCAGGCTGGAACTCCAGCATACAGTGCCTTGTAGAGTAATGCCATGGTGGAGACAAGGGTGATGAGTGGCAGCCACTTCGACTCCGTTGCCCTGAGCCCAAACTTCCCAACACCGGTCGTCATGTCTGCTTCATCGGGTACTCCCTTCACGTTTGTCGGCTGCCAGAATATCAAGTAAGGGAATATGGCAAACACTCCAGCCGCAAAAGAAGCAGAGACGAAAGGCCACAACGGCACCTGCAGATCATGAGAACCGTGATCAGATCATCTTCTTATGTGATGTTGAGGCGTGAGCAGTTAAAGCTGACGGTTGGGTCCGAGCAGCACAGCGGCTGAGCTCTGTAAACACAGTGCATGGTGGCATTTTACAAAG
The DNA here is from genome assembly GCA_900538255.1 of Ulva mutabilis. Taxonomy (NCBI): domain Eukaryota; kingdom Viridiplantae; phylum Chlorophyta; class Ulvophyceae; order Ulvales; family Ulvaceae; genus Ulva; species Ulva mutabilis. The sequence goes on from UNSF01000001.1 coordinate 1,904,155, forward strand.
CTCTGCACCTTATTTGCTGAACGCAACGATGGAGTTCCGAGCGCAGCGAGGATGACTGGGTAGACGCCCATGAGGAAAAAAATGGACACCAGAATTGGATTCAGGGGAACTCCATCCTCAACTCCAAGTCCAACCAGCTTTTCAATGAAATACCTACATGCAAGCAGACGATTCTAGAGCTTCAGAAGAGATAGAATAGCTGGCCAAATAGCCCGGCTTTCAGAGTCAGGGCATGTCTGCAGCGTTAGAGCCTCACTGGTCTCGCAATGGTGTCTGGTTTGGTGCTGAGGTGACCACGTATCCGATCATGGCAGCATAGCTCAACGCAGGCACAGCGCTGTCCAGGGTTAATAGTGGAGCGCTATCAGAATCTGCCTTCGCAGAGCATGCTGTTGATCTTGACGCTGACGGATGCTGCAGTACGCCTGAAGGCCGCAGCTTGGGCATTACCTGCGCTATTGGGCGGCCATGCACACTATGGCATATATTTGACACAAGCTGGTGATGATGCATACTGAGCGAAGACATGACGATCGTCGTGCTGCAGGCAAGAGACTAGAGGCGCGACGTCAGTTTGGAACGACAGGGCTGCGTACACGCACGACTCTTACACAGAGGCCTTCCACACATGAGACAATCACAAGCGTTGATTTTTTGGTTGTAAGCAAAGAACAGCTTTCAAATGGACACACGAGCATGTGCGCATTGACAACGACACGGCGTGCCCTGTGACCGCAAATTCCACACGACGCGTTGCGTTTGCCGTGCCGCTTGCCGACAGTCATCACAACTGGCCACGCACGACACGTGCAGCCCACCCACAGACTGCTTTACGGTCCAGTCACGCGTTTGGCCACGGGCGTGCGTCTGCAGCCGCGCCTGCTGCCCCGCTGGCTGGCGCGGACGCAGCATCCAGCACAGGCGCTTGCCCAACCGGCACGCTATGCACTGCCGCGGGTCCCGCAAAAGGCTGCGCGTGGTCCCGCATGGGCATTGGTGCCACCACGCCGACCATCGGCGCCATCTGCCCCGTTGCCGCAGATTGCACCGGGGCAGCAGCTTCGCCTGCGACAGCACCTCCCGCAGCCCGATCCGGAGCCGCAACCCCGCCATTCGCCACCGGCGCTGCTGCCGCAGCAGGCAGCGCCTCCATCCCCGCCGCCGGAGCAGCCGGAAATGCCTGTGGCGCCCACACAACAGGCACTGGTTTTGTATCTACCTCAGCCTTCACCACGCCCTCCATTGGCGCCGGCCCGTCAGCCTTCACAGCCTGATCAGCCGCCACCTGCACCGCACTCGCCGGTGCTGGCGTCACTGCTGGCGGCGCCGCCTTGACCGGCTCCTTCTCACCCACACGCTCTGTTGTCTCCTCGTCCGAGTCATACCCCCCGCCCCTCTCCACCCGCCGCTCCTCCTGCAGCGCGCCACCACCCCGGACGTCCGGGTTGGGCTCCGGCGCGTCCTCAAGCTTGCCGGCCGCTGGCTGCGACGCGATGGCGACGCCGCTCGGGGGCCGCATCTTGCTGAGGATTTCCAGGATGCCGTCGCGCAGCTTCACGAGGGAGTCGTTGGAGTTCATATTCATCATGTTGGACACGTCAATGCGCAAGCGGCCGGTGTCCTTGTAAAACGCGTGGTGCGTCATCGTCTTTTCCGGAATCCTGTGGCGCCGACACACATTAGTCTGGCAGCAGCGCCACCCACGCACCAACGCATCAACCAGGCGCATGCGCGGCAGGTGCACGTTCATACATGCACAAAAGTTCCGTACTCACGGAGAGATACGCTGCATGGCTATCCATGACATATGCACGTGCATGCATGCACGCACCACAGCAGCCCATGCAGGCATTGCGTCTGTCACGTCAACCGTGCGAGAGGCAGCCGTCAGCAGGCTTGGCACAGATAGCTTCTGCAGCGAACCCATACGGCAAACGCGGCAGTGCTGCGCGATGCTCATGTCAGGGGCAGGGCGCGAGGGGGGTGCTGGTATTGGCGGTAGGGGGCGCACTCGTCTGGGAGGTCGACGCCCTGTAGCCGCGCGGTCTCAAACGTCCAGCAGCGCGAGACGTTCCGCATGGTGTAGCCGCCGCCACCGAGCACGAGCAGCGGCACGTGCTGCGTGGCGAGGAACTCGAGGCAGTTGGAGTGCCCCTCGAGGGAGAGGTTGAAGCAGCCGAGGCGGTCGCCGGACAGGCTGTCCGCGCCCGCACACACCACGATTGCCTCCGGCTGGAACATCTGCAGCCGCGACCCCATGCGTGTTGCACGGATGTGACAGGGGTGTTGCTACGAGGTCGTCACAAGGTTGTTACACGTGTGTGTTGCAAGGCGTCGCTACGGGCCGGTCCGACAGGTTCCCAAACCAGATGCATCCACTCGCGGCTCGGCGACAAAGAGGATTCTGGCCGCCCCACGTGTGATCATATGTGACTGCAACCCTTGTTCGGCACGTGTCGGGCGCCATGGTGTGCGGTAGCGAGGATGCATGAGGATCGCGAACAGGCGGGGGGTGTACGAGGCCGTGACTGGGTGAGAGTTGATGATGTGGGCGGCTCGAGGGGTGCTCAGTACTGCTGGCTGCTGTGTGTGGTGTGCATTCTGAATGGATGCGCTGTGCAAGGGATGATCAGCTGCATCGCAGTGTCGAGGTACATGGCACAGTGCCGAGGTATATGGCACAGTCGTTTGCCAAGAATTATGTGTGAAACATCCGTCGCAAATTGAATCAGAGGAGGAGGCTGCACTTGTGCGTATGTGAGTGGCCTGCGTGCTTCGTTACCAGGATGGATCAGCTGAGAGAGCAGACAGTTCCCCACAGTGTCGCAGACTGGCACAAATGTGGTCTCAGGTGGGCTAGCAGACCAACGGCCAAAGTGTGCTGCAATGCATGGGTGGGCAGGGTCGCACCGCCATGACCTTCTTCATGATTGGTTCATACATGAACTTGTAGCTCTCATCGTCCATCCCTTCCTTGAGGGGCACGTTGATGGAGTACCCCTTCCCGCCTGCATGGCCCACATCGCCCTGGGCACCGGTTCCAGGGAAGAAGTTGTCTCCGTACTTGTGGAAAGACACCTGTGCCGGCACCGCCAGTGATTGATCTGTGTGTGTATGACTTCAGGTGATACAAGCGTCTGCAGATCGAGATGCAGACAGTGCTCATGCCTGGCATGTGCCCTGGGACACATAAGCGTGCATGGTCAGACTTTAGGTGCGCGTCAGGCATCTGGTCCAGGAACAGGACAAATTCAATGCAATGCAGCCACAATTGAAACCTCCTTAGTGGAATTGTCTGCTGCTGCGGAAGGAGGTGCACATGTCAATGACCCAGCAGTGTACATGCCGACATTGGCACACAACAGCTGTACATGCGGACATGGCACGACAGAGGATCTGCACATGCAAAACTGCTACGCCAGGGACTGCTGTGCCAGAGGTTGTGTTGAGTCGAGGAAAGCATGCTGGGCTTTGAGTCGAGGAAAACACGCCGATCCCGAAGTATGCAGGACGCACCGTCATGACTCTATCGGTGAGGTAGAAGGCTTCCTCCACTCCATCACCATGATGTATGTCAATGTCCACATACAGCACGCGTTGATATTTCTTCAGCAGCTCCAGAATGGCCAGCACGATGTCATTGACATAACAAAATCCTGACGCTTCTGCACGCTTGGCATGATGCATGCCACCCGCCCAGTTAAACGCGATGTCCGCCTGCCCTTCCATCAGGTGCAAAGCACCATCGCGAGATCCTCCAGCATAGAGCTGCATGAAAGTAGCATAGTGGATTGGTGCGACGATCAGAAGGGCACAAGAGCAATTTTGGCAGTGGCTTGCGCACCTGACAGTACTCGAACATGCCGTCAAACACCGGACAGTCGGCTTCCCCAGCTACCCCCAGATTAAACCTGGTGACTTGGTCTTTGTACTCCCGCTGGTTGTTGGGAGTGACCTTGCTAAGAAAATTCAAGTACTCTGTAGCAATACGTTGCGAATGAGTCACTCTAAACTACCAAGACATGCTAGATAAACATGCTGCCCATGGTTTGTGTTGCACAGTGTTCGGCGGTCTGCAACCCCATGCTTTGTTCCTGCTCATGCTCACGGCATACACAAGGTCAGTTTTGGCATTTCACCAGCAAGCATATGTACACGCAGGAAATATTCAGCAGATTTGCTAGGGCGAATTTCAGTCAAGGTGTTGCGCGCACGCAGCAGTGACGTGGTTAATGTGCTTCAAACTGCGCATGCAAGGCACTCATAAGCACTCATTGCAGAGGCATTCGCTGAACGTTGTCGTGTAGTCACTCACAGTATTCCGTTTAAAGTGGGCGTTTCCACGATGACCCTGTGGCAAGCACAGTTTTAAAATCGACGCGAGCGCGCGAATTTCGATATGCCTAGCCCGCTACCGGTCAGGCATGTCTTGCACGTGAAGTAGGAGCACGCACCATCGGCATGAAAATAATTTAGGTGCTCGTAGTCCAATGCTCGTGGACGATGCACTCGCATGCGCTGCGTTAGGTTGTAGCCCTCCAGGAGCCTGTTCGTCAGCCGAACACGATGCGGTCGCATGGGATTGGACCCACCTAGAGAGTGATCTGCATACTCTTCATCATAGAAATAAGAAACTGTCTTTTTAGCAAGTTGATCCATTGCTTCGACGCGCAAGCGCCAACCGTCGCTGAACGTCGGGCAGGTGCTCGGATGTCGCGAAGTGGATCGCAGCACGTCAACAGTCTACACTATGCATGACCACTATAGGTCTGCAAACGTTTACACGCGCAACTCTGTACAAGTTCGGTGAACAACAGCGCTGGTTGGTCTTGCGCATGCATGTGAATCATGCAGCTTGCGCGCAATTGCGCTCCTTGGCCCTTGAGCTCAACATGATCACCGGCATCTTCATGACAGATATCATAAAAACAGAAAAACTCAGCTGATAGTACAGGGTACAGTGGCGGTGGCTACGGCAAGCGAACTGGCTTGATTGTAACGTCCAGAACGAGTGCTGCTGCGGGATCTGCTCGACAATACGCTGATCATCGATCAACGCTTCAAGCTTTCATGCGCATATGTAATCATAGCCAGCTATGTCTTAGAGCATCATTGCAGTTCTGTAAAGGCCGGGCGCCAGGGGCGTGGACTTGGTGTCGGCATCGGGCTCTTGGGCATGCAGCCATGCCACCAGAGGTACCTGCGACCATCAACCGAGATGACTTCAACATTCCAAAGCACGTTACGGCCCTTGTGGTTCCTAAAAAGCAGTGTTCGCAAGCTATGAAGCTGTTAAAAGGGTGCGCCTGTGTCACATGAATGCCTGTTGTGCTGTTGGAAAGGCAACGAGCACCTGCTAACGGACGCGGCCACTTGTCATGTCCGTGATAGTCAGCTCTGCCACAGGTACACATTCAACATCCCAAAAGTCAAGTGCATAATCGAGTGTCCGGCGGACACCAACAGCAAGCTCCTGCTGCTAGATGAGAGCCTCACAACAGGGACTCTGGATGGACTTCCAGAACCAGTACAAGCTGAAGTACAGCATCAAGGCTTTCAAGTGACATCGCACGATGTTCAGATCGGTTATTCCCAGCTGTCAGCCTCTGACATACTGAGGGTGAGTACTGTCTTCTTCATGATGCCTGATGATTTATGGTTTGGTTTCGCTACAGTGGAGCCCGTGACGCACTACTACCCATGACCCAACACCACACACCTCCTTCTCATCTCATGCTCAGCTCACAGGACGGAAACCTGGTGCCGCCATGCTTCCAATGCAGAAATGCTTGTGCTTGCAGATCACACGAGCCTATGTCAGCCATTGTCATGGCCATCCTGGTCAGGCAAAAACATATGCATGTTCAACAACCAGCCTTGAGCCCAGCGGCTGAGCCAAGCAGCCTGACCACAAGCAACACCATGCGCCCGTGCTGCACCTGAGACTGTAAGCGCATGCGTATTGCCTGCACGTCAACACAACTCATGCAGACCCAGCTCCGTGCATGTAGAAAATTCTGCCAGAGGATGTCGAAGTTCCAGGGTCGTTCGAAACCATCGGCTCGATTGCGCATTACAACTTGCGGCCGGGACACGTGCCATACAAGCATTTGATCGGGCAAGTCTGCCTGGACAAGAATCCGGCCATCAAGACCGTTGTGACTAAGGTCAAAGAGATTGAGAATGAGTTTCGTGTGTTTGAGATGGAAGTCATCGCAGGTGCGCCTCACGGTCTGAACCTGCGCTGCCTCTAGTGCATTAGTCTTGTCCGAGTGCAAAGGCACAATCGTTGCTCCACTGCTGCTGGGTGCAACAGGATCAGGCACAGCTGCCCCGCTACACCCCTCACATCCCTCTGTGCAACTGGCACCAGGGTGCAGAGGGCATGCAACGTGCTCACCAGTGCTTTGTCCTTCCGTTTTGTGCAAGCAATCTGCGCTCGGCATCCAGGGATGCAGCATATCCTGCTGGTCTCACATGTGTGCGTGTCCTATCCGCACCTGCGAACCTGCCAGGCCGCTCTTCCCAAGACGAAGCCACAGTGACTGTTTCACTTTATTGGGTATCTTAGTCTACAGGTGACGATAGCTTTGAGACTGAAGTGTCTCAGCATGGCATGTGCTTCCGATTGGACTTCTCCAAAGTGTTTTGGAACTCGAGATTAGAGCATGAACACCACAGGTTGGTGAACAAGTATTTCCGACCTGGCCAGGTGGTGATAGATGTGATGGCAGGCATTGGTCCATTTGCAGTACCCGCAGCCAAGCTTGGCTGCCGTGTGCTAGCAAATGACTTGAATCCAGACAGCTTTAAGTGGCTTCAGGTGTCCAGCTACACTCGTGTCTTGCTCAGGATGTTTGGCACCTTGTCTAGTCCTACCAACAGTATGCAGTCAATGTGCAGGAGAATATCCGCATAAACAAAGTGGCAGACAACGTCCATTGCTTTTGTTTGGATGGGAGGGACTTCGTAAGAATGGTAAATGCTGCGCATGGCTGGACACACGAACGAATTCAGTCTGTGCAGGCTGAATGTGAGCGGCTTGGAGAGACCACACGAATACCTGCAGGGTGGGCTCGGCCTGATCAGGGAGTGGTCTGGCATCATGCCATCATGAACTTGCCAAGAACAGCAGTTTCTTTCTGTGATGCTTTTGCAGGCACGTTCAGCACAACCACGTGGCAAGGCCCGTTGCCTCTTGTGCACTGCTACTCATTCCAGAAGAGCGAGACAGAGCAAGGTGTGGATATGCGATCTCGATTGACAATCAACATGAAATAACCCTGAACATCTGTTGACGAGGGTTTCAATGCAGATGTGATTTCACGGGTTGAAGCCGCTTTGGGAGCTCGACTTGATGAGCCAGCAACGGTGCACAAAGTCAGACTAGTCGCGCCAGATAAACATCACGTTTGCATCACATTCAGAGTTCCTCGTGCTGTTGCTTTTGAGGACGCGGGTCCACAAACAAAGCGATCCAAAACTCAGAACGTGTAAGTTGCAAATTCATAAACAACACTTTTCACCTTGCTGTGACTATCTAAGTGACTTTGATTGAATGAACACCCACGGTGACCAGAACACTACATCTCTCGAACGAACGAATTCAATCTACCTAGAAGATCTGCTCTGTGGACAGGAGGCATATCTGCACCGCTAATTACCTTCCCGGGCCTGCCGCACAATCTAAGGCCTAATCGGATGCACAACTCTCTGAAAGAGCCTGATTGCTACCTACCCGCAGCGGACGATGAAATCCCATGCAAGCCATCTCTGCGATCAACGCTCGAGGAATGGCACTATTACTCAAGACGTCTGGATTAGGCGACTTGGTGGACGCCGGAACACTGTGGGCGCTACCGCCACACTTGGCCTCTACCACATTGCTGGCACTCAATTGGAGCGGTTCAGAATATGTACCGGTAACCTTTGGCCAAACAGAATTTGGCAGGCCAGCAGATCGTGTCACCAGTGGACTAGCCACAGCTGCACGTGGTGATGTGCCGGCACTGTTGGCCTGGCTGAGTGAAGCACTCAGCAGGCCTGTTGGCGGGCGCGGTCCTACTCCTGGACAGCGCTTCCTAGCTTGAGACATTTCTTTATCAAGCAATGATGATGTGAAGCCTGCAGGACCTTCGTATTGGTCACGCGTGGGATGACCTGAGCCACCCGCGCTGCCAGGTGAGTTGCTCGTGGAGGCATGCCGCGGCGATGCAGGAAAGCCGTACTGCACTGGTGGAGTGGCGCTGTCTCGCTTTCTTTGCCTTCTGCGGTCGCAGCGAGGTGACACACTGCTGCAAGACCCAGATGTCTGTGTGCTTGGGCCATCAGGCAGAGGCTGCAATGTAGCTGCCGCATCTGCAGCTGCACATTCTGCAGCAGGCTTGTGGAAAGACAACAACATGGGCCCCTCAGAACTGGATGTGAATGCACTGCCACATGGACGCCCAAACTGCAGCTGCGCCGTGCCGTTGGATGCAGTAAAGCCAGTACTTCCTGCTGTCTCTAAGCTCGAGTTGCACTCCGGAATGGGGGCGACCGGCTTATGTACAGGGATGCCATTACCCTGCAACACTGTGCTGCGGACAAGGCGCACTTGTGCGCCGTCGCTCACCGCAGCGGTGTCTGTATTCGAACCATCGCCGCATACGCTGGAAACAGGCGTTGAAGAATCATCAGGCTTGTCATGCGCTGGTGAGCACCATGCGCATCTTGCATGCTGCGATGCAGTGTTTGCAGCCACCTGGCTGAGGTTGTCGGCGTGATGCAGCTGTGTGCGAAGGGAGCTGCGAGCACAGGGGCGCTGCCCCCTTGTCGTGCCCCCATCGCTGGGTGCGGTGACTACAGAGAGCATCCCTGGGGATGTAGGTCCCTGATTGTCATCACGAGAGCTGGCTTCCATAGATGGCCGAGTTTTGACAGGCTTGGGGAAGAGCTCCTGCTGTATAGCTTGCCATAGGCCTAAGTCTCCCTCCAGGTGCTGCGGCAAGGAGCAGCTGCACCTCCGATCCCCAGAGCGAGATGATGCATCTCGGTGTGCTAATAAGGATGATCTTGTCAGAACCAGCCGCCCATGCGAGCCTGCATCTGCTTGCCCAGACAAATTTACGCCAGGCATTTGGGCGATTCGACGTGATATGACTTGAGACAATAAGTGACAGCAGTTCTGCAATTGCAGAAGCTCCTGTACAGAGCAGCTGGCAAGATCTACTGCGTCTGCGTTTGGATGCCGTCCGCCAGAAGTTGATGTATGCCTGCACGTGCACTTACGTTTCCAAGAAGGAAAACAACGAGGCAGCAATCAGAAAAAAAAACATGCTTGCTGTAGTCATTCTGTGGATTGAATGTCCGAGTTGACACGTACCTTTCAGATCGCCGAACACCCAGCACTTCCATGTGCCCCCAATCAACACGACACTGCATGCCTGATGAAGTACTTTGCGAAGACATTACGATCGTCTGCGGCTACACCTTTGGTGACGTCTTGGTTGGCGATGACTGTGCTATTGACACGAGGCCCTGTCGATTTGTCGACAGCTGAAATAGTCAGACCAGACACATCTCGCCCTCGGTTGGGAAAGACTGCATAGGTTAGGCATTTGGGTTTGGTTGGAAATATGTAACATGCACCGATGGCAGAGCCGGCGCGCCGGTGCTGCGCAGGTGTAGCATCTAAGGGTGTGCTTCTACATGCAATGAACACAATTCCCAAACAGCTCCAATCTATGGCACACTACATACATGTCACAAGTCACAGGCAGTCAGTCCCGCTGCGTACTGGATGTCCGCGGTCTATACGAGACAGCGCCCCAGCCAGACAACAACGAATGCGAGACGCAGCGCTGATTCAGACAAAGGCAGCATGAGCGCTCTGTGTGCTAGACAGGTGATCTGTGGCATATGCATAGCCGATTATATGTCGCAACGCACTGAATACTCGATGGTTACACCAGTCAGACAATTGCTGCTCTATTCCTGCACGCAGCTGCGCTCCATCCAGCCTGGGTGGCGTGATGGGCACAGTAGATCAGCGCGCGTGGATTGCGATGGATCATTCGACTTTTGAGCTCAGCATGTGTGACGCGATTGTGCGCAAGCGCCGCTGGGATTTGCGGTATGCATGGACACACCTACGCGTGGCTAAGTGCAGATACGTTCGACAATCTGATATGAGCACCGACCGACTTAACAGGACTGTACTTTACAGTGCTCCATGTTGTTCCATCATAAATGCATTGGGCCGGTTAATGGGGGACTTCGTGTGGGATGGTAAAGGCAGCGTTTGTCGTGTTCGGTAATGCGCGCAAACATGCGTCAGGTCATTGTCAATTTGCTTACGTCTGGCTGACGTGCAGATTTCATATCATCTGACTAGGCGAAAATTATCTCTCGAGATTCACCTTGTTTGTCTGCATGCTGTGATCTTGGAGGTGTTCACCTAGCCCTTGGGTCCACCTCCAAACCGCACAGTCGACTTATAAACACGACCTGGCGACATTTGGTCTGCAGCGTGTGACTGGACCAGCCCACCCACGCTTGCTTCTAGATTGTCGATTAGTGGCGGTGCATCTCATAGATGTCTTCGGACAGTAAAGAGTGTGTCAAGGTGGGCCATCCGTGTGTATGCAGTTTGCAGCAACCGGGGAGCTCAGCGTGAGCTGCTGCATTCTGGAGTTACCAACATCAACGATCGCGGATCTAACATGCAGGTGGTCGTGAGGTGTCGACCCCTGAATACAAAAGAAAAATCAGATGGACGAAAAACTGTTGTTGGGATGGATATTCGAGAGGGACAGGTGCATGTGTACAATCCGAAGGCTGGAACAGAGGAACCTGCGAAAACTTTCACATACGACCAGGTGTATGACTGGAACTCACAACAACTTGAGCTGTTCAGCATAACAGCCAAACCAATTGTGGACTCAGTCATGGCCGGTTACAATGGCACAATATTTGCATATGGTCAAACAGGCACAGGTGTGGCACGGTGCAATTGTTTGTGTGTGCCCAGTGTCAACACTGGAATCGTGAGCTCCACACCAAAGCATCCGCTTGTGCACTTTCAGCAGATGAATGCATGTCATGCTGACAAAGAATGTCCATGGACGTGCATTCGGTCAGACATCTGCAATGAGATGCAGCTGCTTGCTTTTCATGGGCAAGCCCACTGAAGGCAATGAGATGCAGCTGCTTGCTTTTCACGGGCAAGCCCACTAAAGGGCGACGGGCGAGCAAACCGGCTTCTTGTTTACATGTGAGATTGTGTACAAGTGCTGTCACAAGTGTAGTATGCACATGGTTGACGTGTTTGATGTTAAATACATCCCATGATATTTTCAAAATTGGGCACCTCGGTCTTCCTGCATTCGGGCAGGAGCACTCTCATTTGTGTGTTACACAGTGATAGGTCTAGGACCCAGCAGCGCCGAGGCAACAGACCAGGACCAGGCAACACGCAGACAGGCCACCGCAAGCACCAAGGCCACTCTCCGCACGAGCAAATGCCAGAACGAAAGGGCAGGAGCACTCTCATTTGTGGTTCGATGCCACGTAGTCATAGACACAGCGTTGTACACCAGAGACGTGATGTTTGCGAGTGGCCCAACATGCAGGTGGCTTGTTGCAGGGAAAACATTCACAATGGAGGGTGTGGACGATGCCACGAAACCCGAGTTGAGAGGCATCATGCTGAATGTGTTTGACTTCATCTTCGATCAAATCCAAGATGACAGCGAGCATCAGCGCGAGTATTTGGTCTACATTTCTTACCTGGAGATTTACAATGAAGAGATTCGTGACCTTTTAGCCAAAGACTCAGAAAAGCTGCAGCTGAAGGAGGCCGCAGATAAAGGCGTTTATGTCAAGGGACTGAAGAAGGTACTGGTCTGATTGGGTGCTCTTGTGACATAGTCACGCTGTGGTCATGCGCATCCTGTTCTTGTGCATCTCTCGGTATCGATATCAAGATCATCAGGTTAAAACCAGGTCCCGTTTTGTCATCTTGACGTCACGACCACTGTACAGTCATAATTGACTTTGTTTATTAATGGTTTGTGAAGAGGAGAACATGCTGTTGCATATCCTCTAGACTGCCATTGCGGTTCGCTGCAATCATGTGGTTGCAAGCGTTTTCAGCAGCTTCATCTTTCTATGGTGTTCCACAACTCTCTGCTAGCTGTGGTGTCTACTGTGATCAATGCATGCCAAGTCACACATCCCAGTCGCTTCAGTGCACTGTATGCACAACACATGCATTTTTGCAGCCATGTTGGATTCTGCTTGGGCACGATTGTTGGTGCCCCCCCCAGACAACTTGGTGGTGTGTAAGCACACGTCCGGGATGTAAGCACGCGTCCGTTTGCTCCTTTCAGCGCCATGCATCATATGGCTGTGTGCCCCGATGCAAGTCGAACGTGTCATCGCAGCGAATCGTCCTGGCAGACAGCTAGTCCCTTGTGAATGCTGACCCAAAAAGCGATTTGTGACTTCATGCATGTGTAGGTGGTGGTCAAGAGCGCTATAGAAATGCAGTCGCACCTGAACATGGGTAAGAAGCAAAGGCACGTTGGCGCCACAGCCATGAATGCAGACTCATCCCGATCACATTCCATATTCACGATTTATGTGGAGTGCAAGCACTCTGGACCACAGGGCCAGCAGGGCATTCACGTAGGAAAACTGAACTTGGTGGACCTTGCTGGCTCCGAGCGTCAGAGCAAGACTCAGGCATCAGGCAGTCGATTGAATGAAGGGATCAAAATCAATTTGTCGCTCACAGCCCTAGGCAATGTGATTGAGGCACTTGTGGCGGCTGGAGACCGCCATGTGCCATACCGGGACTCAAAATTGACACGCTTGCTTCAGGATTCCCTTGGTGGCAACACCAAAACCGTCATGGTATCGGAACTCAATCAGACGCACAGAGTGGCGTAATTTGCTATGACCAACACTGTTAGAGAGGTTCACATGGCACCCGCATACTCCAGGTTGCCAACATTGGACCGGCAGATTGGAATCACGACGAGACGATGTCAACACTGAGGTACGCAAATCGAGCCAAGAACATTAAGAACAAGCCAACGAAAAATGAAGACCCCAAGGATGCTATGCTCCGCGACATGCAGCAAGAAATGGAGCGTTTGCGTGCCATGTTGGAAGGGAACCAGGCTCCTGATGCGGTGTGGTTTGGCACTGGTGCAAGATGCAGTGCAGCCACCGGCAACATTTGTTGCTGGCAGCTAGTGCCTGAAGTGCCCAGCCGGCTGAGCTATCACCATGAATCATGGAGTTGAGCCTTTACTGTGGGGTCAATGTTGGTGTTCCTGATTCGACATTTTGTGTGGGCATTCGCACATGATAGCGCTTATGGGTGTTCACACAATTTTGAGGAGCGCTGAGGTGTGCGTTGGTGCCGCTGTAGGAAGGTGGAGCGCTTGCTCGTGAGGAAGGGGTGGAGGCTGTGCGCCGCCAGATGCAAGAGGAGATACTCAACAAAATGCAGAAGGACCGCTCTGCAGGGGCTGTCGAACGTGTAAAAGTCGATGCTGAGGCCAAAGCGAGGTATGCCCTGGGTCTGTAGACTAACCCAGTCATAGCAGGACATTTCTAGCTTCCACATGGACGACTGGTCTGGCTCACCACACACATGCATTAGAACGCAATCTCTTCACGGCCTGCAAGGCAAGCTGTCTCTTTCAGTGCTCTCGTAAAAGTTTGTGTTTACTTGCTACATACTGACATTTTCCTTCTGCACGATTGTGCGATGGTCAACGAAGAGGAGCCTCTGCCCGGTCAGCGGCCCGGCCACCACCTGTCAGAATCTAAAGGGACGTATCCAGGTCATCTACTGAGATCAGTGCATTGATCATCTAAAGTTTTGTTTGATACAGGATGCAGCTAGAGGCCATCATGACTGAGGCAGGCTCAACCGCACAGCAAAAGGAAGCTGCGATGCGGCAGCTTGCAGAGCAACATGAGCAGATTGAGAAATATGCACAGGCCGTTGAACAAGAGATGGAAAACAAGACCAAGATTGAGCAAAAACTCAAGAGCCTGGAGAAACGGGTACTTCATGGAGGCGAGAACATGGTTGAGAAAATGTCCAATCTGAAGAAGCTCGCTAAGGCAACTAAAGCAGAATTGGAAGTGCAGAGGTGAGTAGGCCCTTGCAGTTCTATTCTTCAGACATTAGGGCAAATGAGATCTCGTCGCAATTGGCAATGGCAGCAGTTGTGGTCACTGGTCTGCAGGCGGCAGCAAGAGGAGCTTGCTAGACGAATGAAAGAAATGGACAAAGAAGACATGGAATTCGAGGAACACGTGGGCAGCCTAAAAGAGCAAGCACAGCAGTACACACAGAAGCTCAAAAAGCTGTACGCCAGCTATCAAACCAAAAAGTCCGAACGCGAGGGTCTTCGGAAGGAGTTTCAGGTGCCCTATCCTTCCATGTCACCCTGGAGTTGGTGACGCAGGCACAGCATTGGTAGTCAGCGATTGAGCGCGTTGCAACGGGCCGACATTGCCAAGATATTGTGGCGTTGGAGCCGGCATGGCGCAGTGTTGGAGATTCAAAATGTGCAGGCAGAGAAAGAAGAGATATTGGATGGCATACGGGAGATGACACGGGACATCAAACTGAAAGATCTGATTATAGCTGCTTTCATTCCGCCAATTTTCCAAGAGAAGATCGTCCAGCATGCCGAATGGGACGAATACGAGTCGAGCTGGGCCATTGGGGCAATGGAATATGCAGGCAATGCGCTTCGGGCACAGCGCGACATGGCAGTCGCTCAGCAGGCCCACATCAAGGCAACTTACGGGGATCCAGGTGCGCATGCAACCTGACAGCCTGACCACAACACATTATTTACACGGGGAGCTGTTGCCCGAGCTCGAGCCACTTGACATGGGCGGACTGTGCATGCGCCTATGCACAGCTTAGGTGTGATAAGTTACAGATGTATGCTCAGGAGTGCATCAATTGTGCTCATGTACCCGTCAAGCCACAAGTGCCAAAGTTCCCAGCACACTGTTGCAGGCCTGCCGCTGCAAATTGCGCATTCAACATGTCCCTCCCAAACTATGGGCAGGCTTACAACAGTGCGCGTTGCTGCACAGAGCAGGAATATGTTCTTGCTTGCCCAGCCGCTGATTTCATTGGGTCTGCTTGAGCCATCAGCGCTTCTAATACTGTTTGCTGGAATTTGTAAGCACTGGTGCAAAGAGCAGCGCTGTAGCATCTACTAGGCTTTTCTGCATCTACCTAGGCCTTTCTGTGCAGCTTTGTGACATGCTTGGGTGTTGCAGATCCTGCAGTGGAGCAGGATGATGTGTTCTTCACGTATCAAGAAGTAGAGGAACTCCAAAAACCACAGGCACAGGGGCACTCTGGCCGCCTACAGTCTGGGCGCCGCAAGGTTAAAGCATAATCTCAGTCATTCTGAGTCTCGGACGCCAAGGCTGGTGGCTGGCGTAACACATTGTACCCACGCACCTAATTCCAGAAAGCAGCATCTTCACTGTGCACTGAGAAGCTAGGGTTATGAGTATCAGGCCGGAGCAGGTTCTGTATCTTGCTATCTTGCTGCATGCACGCGATGCCGTCTAGCATCAGACTCAGCTTGGAATGATGTGACAGTTTTCCACATTTGCAAAGCAGAATCAATAATGACAGCACCGCAGACGCTGTATGTCTCCGCTTGTAAGCATGTCCTTACCGTGATGTCAAACTCTTCACCCCACCGAGGTTGGTGCTCAGGACCCTTGGAATCAGCCGCGCAGATCGATGCACAGTGATGGCGCCGACACTGCAGCAGCATGCATAGACCGATGGTGTTTGATCTTATCAGTGTGACACATTTAATGGGATATAAGAATGGTGCACACCCCTGGGGTCACACTGCTGGGAAGGCTGGCCCCGAGCATGGTGGGACCTTGAACAGAGTTGTAGCATTGCATGTAATGCCTGCCTTGGACTTCCCACGGCCATACAGGTTTGGCAACGGAGGCAACTTGGTGGCCTACCTTAGCCGAGCAATCAACACGCATGCTGAGGTAACACATTGCTCCAACAGCCAAAAGATAACAAAAGGCTGCGGGGGGCGCCAGACTCGCATTCTCACGCCACTCTGCGGGTCCGCGGGTGTGATTTAGCTGACTGCAATGTCAACTGTGAACTGAACTGCTGCAGCAACACAGCCTGGCATGAGCGCTCGCCATTGCTATGCGGGCTGGCGTGACCACACCGCCCTGTCATCAGATTCTGGACATGTGCATATGCTAGCTACAAATGATGGGTTTTGGCAGCCCAAGATGTGTTACACTGTGATAGATCTAAGACCCAGCAGCGCCGTGGCAGCAGAGCAGTCAACAGGCAAACCACCACAAGCCCCAAGGCCACTAGCCGCACGAGCAAATGCTAAATTGGACCAGTGCCCAAGATGTGCACCTAATGAAGCTGGACCGACATGTGACAGCTGTGCCACCCCAGAGCCCACTATCCGCTGGTAGGCACGGGCGCAGTCTCTTACACAGTAGCATGATGCCGTGCTGCTTGTGATTGGTCGTTTGTTTTGTTCCCTGCTTTGTTCCCTTGATTCTGCTGAGGCCTTGATTTATCACAGTGTAATACACAGTAGCATGATGCAACTGACCACGGATGCACGGAAGCCAGTCCTGCCATGACAGTGTTACACTGTGATAGATCTAGGACCCAGCAGCGCCGAGGCACAGAGCAGTCAACCAGCCATGACAGTGCAGACAGCGCATGGTGTTACTCGAGCTGTTTTGCTGTTGTTTTTTTGCAGCTGGCTGGAGATTACATGCACAGATGCAGGGACGGTGCAAAGTTATCTCCATCGTATGCGTGCATGGTTTGTGTTAGTGTGTTCTGGCCTGGAGCTCTAGGCCTTGCACGTGAGTGCCTCTATCACAGAGTCTACACTGAGTCTACACTAGCTGCTGTACCACAGAGTCTACAACCACTGGTAGCACCGGTGTGAGAAACGTTACAGACGCACCGGTTATATTTACCGACGCAAGCTGCACTGACGCGTCAACCGGTTACCGACGCTCGCGACGGGTCGCCGCACGCCGCATCAGTCGGCCGGCGCCCAGCACCCTGAAACAGCTGCGTCATGCGGCCATGCACCATCGCCAGCATGTACACGTTGGATTGTCGTCCCTTGAGGGACCTGCACTCATGTACGTGCAGAACTGCTCTAACGGGACTGTATACGGGTTGGAGGATGTCGAAGTTGTCAATCATACGACGGCGGTGGCCCACTGCTGTGTTCCAAGTTACATCCGCCTCACAACTGCGACGCCCTGTCGCCTGCGTCGAGGCGTTGATACGTCAAAGCGCGAATTATTTTGACATCGAATGACATATACGTAGCAGGCTGCAACTGGTGAGACTTTACAGCCCTTGCAACGCTCTCGAGCTCGCGGTGCAGTTGTTGCTGAGCCGTATTGAAGGGCGGTGGAGGCCGTGCTGGGCTCGCATTGCTACCGGAGAACTTAAAAATTACCCTCAATGAAGAAGTTACACGGCAATGCCTGGAGCTGCAGGCCTTCGCTAGCACCTCGGCCGCGCAGTGGTGCGCATGCCCGTCGCAGTTCCGGGCACGGTTACCGTCAGGCTGGCCGTGATCATCGCACTGCACCGCTGCGAATGCGTATGAATTGTTCAATCCCCAGTTGTGCCAGCGTATGGACATGGTGAATGCGCAGGGAATGCTGCAACTGGCCGAGTCATATGCAAGTCAGCGGACCCGCCAGTGGCAGAGGACATCTCAGATGTGGACGTCGCCTGGGACCCTGCAAACCTGCTCAAAGCGGACCGCCTTTCCAAAGGTCACATCGAGAAGCGTTTAGCAGAGCGCAAGGCAAAAATGATCAAGGATGGACCGCGCAACATGATTATTACACTGGCGGGAGAGGAAGCAGGCCCCGATGGCATAAAATTCTCTGACATCCAGAACACCGTCAACGGCCGCCCGTACGCAGATCATGTAGATGTGCATTACATGGGCATCGGAGACGATTTCCATGACAGAATTCAAGTGTTGAATATCGACCCACCCGTGTTTGTCATTGACGATTTTCTTCCCAAGGATCTGTGCAGCAACATCATTGCGTCCACCACTCAGTCTGAGCTGCTGCAGCGCTCTAAGATCGGGGGCGGAGTGCTGACAGATGAGGGGCTGCCAGTATCTCAGACCAGGACCTCCAGTTCGTTGCTGATCGATGCAGATGTGCAAGAGTCTCAACCAGCCCTCAAAGTATGCCTGCTCCACCCTTAGAAAGATATTACCATGGATTCAACCCGCGAGTCGCACATCACTCTTGCTGTAGATGCTGCTGTCGCTAATCGTTTTTTTGTTTCGGTATGTTTTTGTCTGGGCTGTGCAGGGGGGCACTGATGCACAGGCCCCACGCATATGGGGCTTGGTACCCACTTATTTGATGTGTGAAAATTTCACTCGCCTTGTCGGGACAGCTGCGGTGCGGCCGCGGGCCAGTCTTCGCATACTCATGCTGTACACACTGGTAGCCATGAACGCACGTCGTGAGGCAAACCCCAGCTCCTGGATCAGATCAGGAGATCAGAGGGCCTGCCCAGCGCCTGGATCTGCACCTGCAATTGCAAGCGACCCAGTGATATGCAGGACGTTGCAACCCAGGTCCAGGATCAGATCAAGCGCCTGTTTCCGTTTTGTGCCTGGGGTGAGACCGGGGTCATGCCCAAGGTTGGGAAGTATGCTTTTGAAGGGTTACAGGTGGCAAACTATCAGTCTGGCCAGTACTTCCGGTCTCACGAGGACGGATTCCCACACGAGCTTGCTGGCATCAACGGTTTCCAGAGGCGGGCCACAGTCTTGATGTACTTGAATGATGTCGAGCAGGGTGGCCGTACCAAGTTTGACTGGCTAGATGTCTCAGTGCAGCCGGCGCAAGGCCGAGCGTTGATCTTCTTCCCTGCGCTCCGAACTGGACTGGCTGATGACCGGACACTGCACACGGCAGAAGATGCAGCAGATGAGAAGTGGGTGTGCCAGCAATGGTGTGTGTGTGGTGTGCCCCAGCCGGCACAGAAAGGTGGCAAGCTGGACCAGCTAGCCACCCTGCCCATGGGCAAGCCGTCCAACATCCTGGGCTCTATGCCGGGCGGTGGCTCTGCAAGTCGTGCAGGGAAAGGGGTTGGTGCTGGGTCATCGCAACAGGATTCTGCACTCTCCGATGCAGAACGAATGGCGCTCACAGCTAAGCACAGTAAGAGAGTCAAGCGCAAGCAGGCAAAGTCCTCTGCAGCGAAAGGGTCTACGTCTGGGGGCAAGGGCTTCGGCTGATTGCTTTCAACACGATGATAACTGATCATACGCGAAGGTTGTAACTTACAACTCGTAAGCCTGCGCCCCATGCACTTACATCGCTAAAAGCCCGCGTCGTATGCCGAGCGAAACGCACCAGTTCACATCACAAGCATGGCCACTGTAAGTATCACTCTCGGATCGTGCGTGTACGGAACTGAATGCCGTGGGGTGCCTACATCGCGTTCAGACAGCCTTGTTGCGGATTGCAGATGCTCATCAACAGCGCTGCGACTGCGCTTTGCCATCTGCCACAGATAGCACGAAGTCTTCTCTTTGTGAGTAGAGTTTCAAGCAGTGTCCCAGTCCGCTTGTGCGTGATCTATGCGTTTTGCTCGTTCCGCTCGCAACATACACGACTATCAGGTCAGACAGCTCTTCTTCTGCGATACGAGTGGAAACCTGCATTGGCCATGGGCTATCAACGTCCACACTTGCCATTCTCATGATGTAGCGGGGGTTTCAGGGGCAGCTACGATCGCTCCATGGAGTGCAAGTGGGGCGCGAGTTGCTGCTCACCGCCAGGCTGGCAGAAGGCTGCAGGGACCCTTTGCCCGAAACGGATGAGTGGGGACTTGACCAAGTGGTTGACGAGTTGGAGCGATCTGGCAAAGGGTGCTGCCGTCCTCATACCTCCGCAGCTTGCTTGTCAGCAAGGGAGGAATGTCAAACAGCAGCCCTTCTGGCCGCTGCTCAAGGAGCCGCCATCCAAGGAAAGTCGGACGTGATCGCTCAGCTTGCCTCCGAAGCTCTGAGGTGCTCTGCTGTAGAGACTTATCCGCGTCACGGAGTGTTGCTGCATCTCTGTCATAAGCACATGCGAGAAGCCGCGGCAGTTCCGGCATATCGACACTGTGAGCAGCTGGGTCGGCTTGTGCAAGCTCTTTGTAAGGATTAAGACTGTGTGCAGGACTTCCACAGACAAGCAACTAGTCAAGGCGTTGCAGCAGTTGTCAGTACAGTCCCCGGTGTCTCGCAATGCTACACCATGCCAAGTTCCTCCTCTGCGATCCAACAATCGGTCAGGCAGCGGCAAGAGACAAGACAAGCTCAGTAGCCCGTGCGTAGAACTGTGCCCCGCTGGGCAAGTCGACCTTCCACGGTTCTGGCATTGGAAGCCCCGAGTGACATGTCAGGCAGGTTCTCAAAATACTGCATCACTCACCATCTTTCTCACCACTCTCTGTTTGTTCTGTGCGCAGCAATGAAACGAGTCTTTTCAACTGGCCATAACGAGGTCTCCGGCCAACCTCTAATGCAATATGTGGCAGTAACGGGCTTGGACACTCCAGGATGTGAAGAATGTGCGTTGGCGACAGCACATCTCTAATGCACACTTCATCAAGTGGAGACTGGGGGTCTTGGAACGTCGCCGTATACAGGCTGCCAAGCAGGTGAAAGCCGCCATGGTAAAAGATCAAGCATGGCACGAACGGGAGCAGCATGATCAGGCACACTCGGCAAAGGCATTCGCACGGTGGCTTGCAAGCAAGGGAACACCGGGCAAACTGGCAGCTGTAAAACGCCCTGTCACTGTCAGCCCGGAGCGGTCTTTGTTCCAAGTGTGTGCAGCAGATGGTGTCAGTGACTCAGAGCTGGTTGCACAAATGCGTTCCAAAACGCCATCCGTGGTGGGTAGGCAAGCAGGCTCATGCTTCCTGCAGCAGCTCTACCAGAAGTATCAGCAGGAGATGCAGTGGGATCCGACACCCCTGTCTGCGATCGCGCGCAAGCAATTTGTGTTTGGAGGCTCGGAACAGGCAAGCACAGGTGGAATTCCTGCATGGCAGCAGGTTGACTAACTTGCGGCTGCAGTCAAGAGTCATAGCTGAGCTGGGTGCTGTCATGCACTTGTCAGCAGTGAGTTATCTCCTGTAAACTGCACCAAATTGTGCATTTTCCAAGGATTTCCGGACTTATGTCAGCTGTACAAAACGATGGAAGGATTGTGCGTGCTAGCTGCAGGGCAGGCTTGTGCATCGTGTTGCTGGACTGCACTCTGCATGTCTGCCCACTGTTACTGATGGTGCTCTGTGTGATCTGACTGATCATGCATCATCTTGACCTTGCATTGCCAACAGGCTGTGCTGTCATGTTGTGTCATTCTGCTACCAGAATGTCATGTAGCTGGTGATACCAGGGAGCAATTCGGGAGCGATTACATACGATCGCATGGGAGGACAGTGTTTGGAAGTTGACCAATGTTATGCAAGTCCATAATCATCAACGCGTCACATCTGATTTGAGTGTCTCTCCATCTTGCTGTACAGATCTGTTCTGCGACTGCGCATCATGGACTGCATGGGCTTTCTCATCGGACATGTATGAAAAAAACTCGTTTCTCAAGGTGTTTCGGAAGCCATTGGTTTGGTTGGTCAACACAAAAAATTGATGCCAGCAGCTCGAAAGCATGCTTGGTTCAGTGTCTGCACTTGCGAGGCTGAAGAGTATACTCTGACACTGAACGTCCGTGCAGCTCGTGCTACACAAGAAACACAAGCAGTGCGCATACGTGGCCAGCATGTCAGGCCAGCAAGGCACTACATCAAAACGGACGCTGCAGACTCCGAAAAGAGGATATGGCAGCGCAAACAGCCTCATTGTGTGGTGCAGCATTCTGGCACTGCAGCATTCTGGCACTGGCAACAACCTGTGCACGTTGAGCTGCACGTTGCAAGTGTTAAATTTGCAAGCCGTGTTGCAAGGGTGCAAACAGACGCCTCCCCCCATCTCGAACATTCGCCTGTACACCCGTCCTGCTTCAAATTAGTACACTGTATGCAACGACCTTGCTGTACGCATCGCCTCTGCCGCTGTATACGCGCGTATACAGGTAGATTGGCAGGTCGCATGCATTTAACATGTTTGTAACGCGTGGCCACGGCAGGCAATTCGCGCATATTTGTGAATGATCCGCCGCACGATCAGGTGCACGAACGTGCACGTGCCAAGAAAGCATACGCTAAAATTGGTGTTAAGGACTCCTGCCGGCCTTCGGAGTCTGTGAAAATTCGCTGAGGCACTGTCCCCTGGAGCTGCGGATCCATGAGCGTCGCACACGGAAACGCTGGCCGCAGAATTTCATGATGCACCCCCGCGGTGCACCCATGCGCGTGAATATGTCATTTTTGCCTTGCTGCTGCTTGTTGTAGCGGCGCGTCGTGATCGCTTCGGCTTGGCGGCGTCCGTACGAGGATCGGTTGACTGAGTTCATTTCTGTGTTCCACACAAGCATGGCTTCTTTCTTGCCGCTTCCCGTCCAGGTCACCATGCATGATGTACGGGACTACTTTCTTGGTCCTAGATACGCCGGTGCGGCACTTCACGCGCCATGTTCATGCACTGAGGTGGCCTGGGCATGCGGCAGAAGCAGGCACATCGTACATGTCGCGCACACATCCCGTCCACCGCTTGCATTCCGTGGTGATCTACCTGCGTGCTCAACTGTGCAAACGTTTTCTGTTACCTGGCGCTGCATGCGCGGGATGTCGCAGTTGATACAATTTCATGACAGCACAACGCCCTTGGTGATGTTCTCCCGTGAGCGCCCTTTCACACAAATTTCATGATTTTGCAGATCCCAGGGTGGCTGATTGGCCATTCATGGAATGGCAGCTACCCATGCTCATCACATGTGGCTGTGCGCTTCCATCCCTTCCATTCCAGCCTCAGCATCCACATGACACAGTAGCATCTGTCTCATTGTTACAGAGCAGCCCCGATTAATAGTCCATCCTCCTGTAATCCTACTTGCAGCTCCATCAGCAGCAGCTGCGCCTGGCCATTGAAGCAGATCGGTCGAAGTGAATGGCTCTGCAGTGGCGATGGCCCACCCCCACCACATGCATGATGCCAACCTAGTGGCTGCACAACGTGACATCCACCCACAGCAATGCATTGATGCTGAACTCAGCCCTTGCAGTGTAGTCGAGCTGATGTAAGTCGCCTGCAGATGTGTTCGGCATTCCAGCGGGCATCTGGGTCATGAAGGATCGACAGCCGCTAAAAGTAAAGCGGTTTGCGATGCTTCATAACTTATTCCTCTTCCTTCTATCGTTGTACATGGCGATAGAGTGTGTACGTCAGGCAGTGGCGAACTTTGCTCGTCCTGGGCCCAAGGTGGAAGGCGCAGTTGGCTTCAGACTCTACTGCAACCCAAATGATGGATACTCTCCCTATGGAGCAGACACCTTCAGCGAAAGTGGCCTGGCGCTAGCACGTGTGCTATACATGCACTACATCTCAAAGGTACTCCCCTGATGGACAGTGCCATGAACCTCGCCGTCATCACATGCGCTTGTCGCCCAGTCGCCCCGAAGTCAGTGAGAGATGCACAACTGGGCAGCTTTGCCAGCCGCAAGTGCATGCAGCCAGACATGAATATCGCACAACACTTGCGCAGCATTAGCTCGGTGCCCATTTGCACAATCGTCCACTTCAAGAAACGGATCACTGGACGGGGTTCAAATGTGATGTTTGCACGGCTGCCAAGAATCACGAGTCGACCAGAAGCGCACTGGTTGCCGTGCACTTGCAGCACTTGCTAGAACAGTGCTGGTTGACTGATGCTTGCTGCCCAAAAAACTACGAGTTGCACTGCACTGCTGCTCCACGTCACATCGTGCATAAGACACCTTTTGTGGGGCCTCTATGTGTTCCTGAAGCGTTGCCGCGGGCAGCAAACTGCACTGTTGCCAATGTTGCATCAGGATCAGCCACAGAGAACGTCTTTGTTGGGGCTAGAATGTTTGACTTTTTCAGGAGGATCGTTCATCCGCGTTGTCAAGCCACACATGTGTTTGTCTACACTTAATGCTATCCAACCTCACACATATCAACAGCTGTGTTTTCATGCAGGCATACGAGTTCGTAGACACCTTTATCATGATTTTGAAGAAGAACAACAGGCGTGCTTTCGCTTAGTGCATGCCTTTATTGCTGATGCCTCATGTCAGTATGTCATTGGCATCCTGGCATGGCCACCAGCTCCGTTGTGAACGTCGTCATGTACACCAGCATATAACTGTGCATATGTCAACAGCCTCCAATAAGGTGTGCAGGCAGATATCGTTCCTCCATGTGTACCACCACGCCACCACCTTCTTCCCTGTGTGGTGGGCTGTGATGAAGTATGCTCCTGGAGGCGATGCCTGGTTCTGTTGCTTCCTCAACAGCAGCATCCATGTGCTGATGTATGGCTACTACCTTTGTGCGAGCATCGGACTCAGGCTATCGTTTGTCAAACCTCTGATTACTCTTTCACAAATGATTCAATTTCTGGCGTTTCTGTACCAGGGAAGTATGATTCTTATAATGAATTGCTACCGGCCGCGGGTGTCTGCTGTGCTGTTGGTGGTGCAGTGCGCAGCATTCTTTGCTCTGTTCACCAACTTTTTCATCAAAACATACGTCTTTCGAGGAAAGAAGACGAAGAAGCAGTAGCATGCTTGAGCCAATGCATGGCGGAGAAGGTTGCATTGCCTTTGAAAGTGCTAATCGAAAATGGCACTGTCTTGGACATGTGCAGCACAGTTTGACGATACAAGCACATCTATGTTCGAAGACTCTGTTTCACACCATATGCCTCTACAGGCGCGTGATCGTGATATGATGCTTGCTTTGGCCACCCTGGACAAGCAGAGTGGTCTGTGCTCTTGCCATGCTTTCGACTGAAATGCGAGCTTTACATGTACGAATCGGTCTGGGCTTGACGAATTCAGTTTGGTGCATTACAATTGGTGCATTACAATTGGTGCATTAGAGTACATACAGGTGCGCCATGCCTGGCAGTTTCAGCCAGCGTGCACTCGCGCCATGTCTTCCACGTAAGTGGCTGCTTCCAATCTGTGTCCTGCATTCGCCTCCCTCCCTGCGACACGGACACCATATACACAGCCTCTGCATACGCTGTGGCCGCCAGACAGCTAATGTCCCGAACTGCCAATCCTTCTATTCTCGAAAACTTTTCGAGAGTCCAGTGACTTGAGATTGCTGCTGGCCGTCTTGAGATCGGGTGCTCACTGAGCGTGTCACACAAGCCTTTACTGGAACTGAAGTAAGATCAGCCCGTGATCATCGTCCCCACTCCAGCGCCCGTCAACAGCTCTAGTAGCAGCGAATGCTGCTGTCGGCCATCAATGATGTGAGTTGCAGCGACGCCCTGTGCAATGCAGCGGGTGCAGCACTGCACCTTGGGGATCATGCCGCCTGCGATGATGCCCTCCTCTACCAGCTCCTTGGTCTGGCGCACAGTCAGCTCTGCATACTTTGTGCTGACATCATCCTTGTCGCGAAGCACGCCCGGCACGTCTGTCATCAGAATCAGTTTCTCTGCCTGCAGCCGTGAGTTGAACTGAACGATCGACTCTAAACACAGTGACAATTCACCAGCATCAAACCCATCTCTGTGCTGTGCGTGTCTAAAGATTCAGTTGCGCGATTGTTCACAACGATTCCAAAGACCGCCAGATGATGTGACACGGTTTTGGACAAGACAGCTTCACGGACGACTGGGAGATTGCAACACGGAGCAGCTGCAAGGGTTCCATGTGCAGTCAGCACAACTGTGTTGGACCATCTGCGGATCACCAGGGGCACATGTTGAGCAGCATTGGGTGTGTGATGCCAGCGCAGGCAGCTTCAGCATTCACACCTTGAGAGAAGCTGCAATCTCGCCTGCGGCTGTATCCGCATTCACATTCAGCGCTTGACCGTTCATTGAATCCACAGCGACCGTGGAAACAACGGGGATGAAATCAGCCAGCACAAGGCTCTCCAGCAGCGCCTTGTTAACCCGGGTCACCTCCCCGACAAAACCGATGTCCTGTTCGACCATCTGCCGCGCTGACAGAAGATTGCTGTCTTTGCCGCACAGCCCGACTGCGTTGCCTCCCGCCATCTGAATGAGTGACACAAGGCCTTTGTTTACTCGCCCAGTCAGCACCATCTCCACGATGTCCATCGTATCTTCATCTGCAATTCACCGGGAGCCCAGGCGTTGGGAGTTCCACAACGTCAAAGCAATGCGATGCTCGCCTGGCCGGATGTCAGCAATGAGAATGATACTGACGGGTACTGACAGCAGATGCTTGCAGGCATGAGGCTGGCAAAGCACATGCAGGTGAAGCTGATTTTGGATGGCGGTTCGTGCGCACAGCAGCAGAATGGATGCACGGCCAGCAAAGGCTGGGGCGACAAGACGGTCGCCAGTTGAACTTGTCATCTGCTGGAGCATCGATGTGAGTCACATGTCCACTCAGAAGCGTTGCATTTTGTAGCACCACAAGGCGAGTAACACACATGCTTGGCATATGCAGCTATGAAGGGCACGAAGCGTACTGCATGGTGCAAATGGTAAGCATCAAGTGTGGTGTGTTCAACGTTCGCAGCCGTGGGACGAGCTGGACATTGGATCGATGGCGACCCGTTCCATGTGCATATTTGCAGCTGGGTACAAACTAGAATCCAGGCACCACGTCAAGTCATAGCTGTTTATTCCTACCTGTGACACGCAGACCGTTCTTGAAGTTTGGCTCGATCCCTACTTTCGCAAGCCATGAGTTGATCTCTGGGCCTCCACCGTGCACCAGTACTGGCTTGACTCCGACACAAGCCAGGAGGACCAGGTCATTGATGACACCCTGCTTCAGTGTGGGATCTTTCATGGCCGCGCCCCCATACTTCACAACAACGGTGCGGCCCCGAAAGGCTTGCAGGTAGGGCAGAGCCTCGGCTAGGATTTTCACCCGGTCCAGGTCAGTCGGACCAGACGTCTGCACGCACGCCGGTTTGTAAACAGAAGCTCTGGAGACAGCTTTCAATTCAGGAATGTATCTCATTTGTGCCCACGCTCTCTGTCCGAAACTGGGCGCGCTGTCCAGACATGCCGTCTGCGAAGGATGCAACAACCACGCCATGCGCTGGCCCACGGGCGTGCTCGCTGGCAGCCACATAGCAAAGCCTCAGGATAGCGTACTTCAAATGCATCCGCTTTTACGATCGTGGTCCGCGGGCATGGCTGCAATTGCGACAGCTGATACGTCGGCATCCGCAGCCGCATCGGTGCATGCCCAATTGCGGCAGGACTGTGCACTCTCTGTGCAAGCGCGGCCATGTGCCTCGGTGACGCCGAAGTGTGTAAACTTTCAGATACGACACAATGAACGAACAACGTGCAGGTTACCAGCTAGCAGTGTCAGCAACCAGTTCAGCCCCGTGACATGGACACCTGAGAGCACTCACGCTGACACAGGAGCATCGCAAACGCTTCATCACCAGTACTACAGACACCATAATGCCCAACTCTTGATCAGGCCGGCTGCTGCATGTCTGATTTGTCCACGTGCCCAACCAAGCTTGGCCAAGGCGATTGCTTGATTCAACAACATGCATGGGCGCTTTCGTCAGCCAATTTTGATTCTTGGACCTCTCCACGAACCGCATCGCATAAAACAGTACAGGCACTTCCCTTGCACAATCTGTGCACTTCTGCAGTCGTCTGTTACATGATTGGTGCCGTTCTGAACAACATGGAGCAAGTGCATGTCGAATGTGTTTCGGGGATATGGACACGATAACGGTGACGCATTGTCTTGAGCTAGACATATACGGAAGCTCCTCACAGCATCCACACTTTCTCTTTTGTCTAGTTGGACCTGACGGCCCTGATGTCAGAGGCACAAGTCCTGGAAGCTGTCCGGGCTCTGCACGACGTGTCCACGGACGACGAGCAACGAACGGCTGTCAGCAACTACCTCTCCAGCTTTCAGCGCAGTGTTCTGTCATGGAATGTCTCGATGAATCTGCTCAGTCGTCCCGGGAGCTTGGACGCACAGCTCTTCGCCGCACAGACCTTGAAGGAGAAACTCCGTGGGCACTCATGGCAGTTGAGCCACGACAGCTGGCAGCCAGTGCGATCATGCATCGTCTCAGTGCTGCAGCGACCATGTGAACCAGCTCTGGAGATTCAGGTCAGCTTGTGCTTGGTGGCACTGATCATCCTGACATCTTCAGATGATGTCGTGTCGCAGCTCAGGCAAGCCCTGCCACCATCTCGGACATTGCTGGTCCTGAAGCTTCTTGCAGAAGAAGTTGAAGCTGACGTTTCTCCGTATGAACCTGCACCAGGTCTGCCTCAGCACTCAGCCAGATCTGTCCCCCGTCGGTCCATGCATAGTGGTACAATTCCACTCCAGCAACTATCGCCATGTGGTCGCTGCTTGAAAGAGCCTTTTACATGCAGGTGTTGACAAGGTGGCATGGTGGCTTCAAGCTCGGCGAAATGTGGGCAACATGGCCCAGGCGGTGCTGCCGTTTATAGCAGAATGTGTCGACAAGCCCGATGCGGCGGCACATCCAAGCAGCCAGCAGGGCGCTACAGAGCATGCAGTGGAGGACATGCGCCGATTATTCCTGCAGCGGGCGCTTGCATGTGCCTCTGCATGGATCCGGCTGGGTGTCCTCTTCACGCTGCCGTCTGCATCGTTCGAGTACGCCTCCTCCACTGCATGGCATTACTCACTGCCAATTGCACATTCAGAACACAAACATGTCCCTTTTTTGAGTCACCCTGTCACAGCAAGACCATTGTGCATACACAACCTGGCTCACATAGGCTGCCATTCAACTCGAGCTCACCAAGACGAGACCGCACACAAATCGGGATGATAGAATCTCTCGTACATCAACAAATCCACAGCATTCATGGCATTTCTCTGTGCAAATGACAGCCTCGTTGCGAGTAGAGGCAACACTGCACCACAATCTCACCCGACAACACCTCACAGTCACGACCCAACACAACCGACCATTCAATTCCGCAATTCCCCGACAGCTCCAGACCACGCTGCAGGGGGATCCTGGACTTTGCACTGACAACCTGCCGAGAAGGCGACGCGAGCCTCGTTCCGTGTGCCTGTGAGACGCTCGCAGAGACGTTTGAGCGGTGCCCGGACCCCCTCCTGGCGCACTTGCAGCCACATCTGCTGGACCTGTCCACCCTCGCCCTGAACCCGCCCGATGCCGGCAACGCGCAGTGGCAGCAGGCCGTCATCACGCTCTTCGTCGTCTATGTCCAGAGCTGCGCCGACAGCATCGTCCGCGGCGGCCGGTCCGACCTGCTGCACGCGCTGTTTGCGGTCGCGCACGCGACCAAACAGGTCACAGGGGCGGCGGTGCCTCCAGAGCACGACCACGAGTTTGCGGCGGTGCACGTAGTGGAGGCTGCGGCGATGGTCGGCCGGGCGCTGCTCAAGGCGGTGGAGGACGAGGGGGAAATGGCCACAGGGCGCCGCGGGGCGGGGGTGTCGGCACAGATGCAGGGCATGATGCAGACGTACCTGGAGGGCGTGGTGGGCCTCGTGCCGCTGCACCAGGTGCGCCTCCACCGCCTCCGCATGTCATGCATGTGCGTGCCGCTACACCATTGATCAAGCGCTGCAACGTTGGTCCCGGTGTATGGCGCACGGCTGCGCGGCCATCCACTTTGTTTGGCGTGCCGGCCAAAATCAAGCGTCGTGCGCTGCCGACCCGTGCTCTGCTGACCGTCTGTGATCAGTACGTGCCGGCAATCAGGCGTCGTGCACGGTGGAGCAGGGACATGGCTGTGGGCCATGTGCGTGGCAAGGCCCTGGATATTCAATCGGCACAGGGTGTGGCGACTCTAACACATGTGCTCCTGCATTCATGCATGTCATGGGCGAAAGCATGCTGACTTCAAGTGATAGCGAGTCGACATCCTGTGTATGCTCGTCTCAGCGCATGCAATCTTGAGATAGCTGCCGGGGTACAGGCAGAGCTGGAGGCAGGTGCAGACGAGGAGCGCAGCGCTCAGGGTACAGAGCTCATGCGTGAGGTGTACATGCTGTGTGCTCAGCTCGTCGGTTCCTCCATGTTTGCATCGGCCGTCGCAGCGCGCTCAACTGCCGAAGCTGGGCAATCGACGCTGGCGGCGGTCCTTGGTGCTCTGGTCGCCGTGCTGTTAGGCGGAGACGCTGACGGGGACGGTGACGAGGCGGATGACATGGCAGTGTCGATGAACGGGGCAGACTCCAGCGGGGTGCAGCTGACTGCGGGGCTGCTGGAGGTGGTGCAGCGGTGCGCAGCGCAGGCGCAGAGCAGCGACGCGGGTTCCGCGACACACAGCGCAGCGCTGGCGGCGATGTTCGAGGCGATGCCGGCGATTGCGCCACGGTTGCACGGCGCAACGCGGGACGGCTTCACGCCGACGCTGCTGCAGATCGCGGCATGCGCGCAGCAGGTGCTGCGGCGGGAGGCGCAACGGCGGGGGGATGCGCGGGCGGGGCCGTTTGTGGACGCGAGGCTCGCGGCGAGCGCAGCGCGGCATGATGCCGGGCGTGGCAGCTCAATGGACACGGGCGGGATGCAGTCCACTGCGTCGCATGCGCACCGGCCGACTGCTGACACGGAGAGAGGGGAGATCTGTGGCCGGGCGAGCACTGCTGTTGTGCATGTGCTTCGTGCAATGCGGGGGACACCGTCCGAGGTTCAGACCGCCAACGATGTGCTTGCGCTGCTGCAGCATGTGCCGCTACCGGCTGCTTGTGACTCGGCGCTGCTGTCGGCGGTGTTTACAGCGTCAGCGCAGGCGTCGGCGGCGGGGATGACCGGCGACGCGTCGCGCGAGGCGCTGGGTGCGGTTGCCGGGCAGCTGACGACTCAGGTCGCGGCGGACGTGAAGCGCGCGGCCGCCGCTGCAGCTGAGGCGGTAAGCGCCGCGGGGCTGCACAAGCCGGCGGACGGGGGGGACATGCATGGGGATGGGGACGGCTTGGTGCCCGCGGCTGACGGCGGCATGCATGAGGTGGCGCTTGCGGAGGCGTTTGAGGAGCTCACGCAGCGCGTGCGGCGTGCTGCAGCACTGCTGCAGGCGTCACGCACTGATGGCGCGCGGCAGGGGGACGAGGAGGGCCGGGGGGGCCGTGTGGGAGGGCCAGTGGCTTCGGCCGCGCGGATGCTGGTGGTGCGGCTCGTGGAGGCCGTGCCGGCAGTAGCAGCGGTGCTCAGCGCGGCCAGCGCGGTGCGGCCAGCGTGCGCGTCGCAGCTGCGGCAGGAGTGGGGCCGGGTCATCGCAGAGGCGGTATCGCTGGACGCGGCGGCGGCGGCGGGGCTGGCGTCGACAGTGTTTGACGTGATCGCGGAGGGTGCCTCGGTGGACGTGCTGGTGGATTGGCAGCATGCGCTGGCATTGATGATTGACCGGTACCTGCCACGTGAGGGCGGGCATGCCCCCACCGCGGACCGGGTGCTGCTCACGCTGCAAAAGATCTGGGCCCTGCCGGAGCTTCAGGTGCGGCACGCAGACCAATGCTGCTTCTGCCCACTTATGCCGCCGTAGCATGCTGCAGTCAGACTGTGCCAATGTCCCTGCGCCGCCGTTAACACATCAAGCTGGCCTTCTACACGCATTCCCATCCTGGTGACCCAATATACGACCTCGCACTGTGTAGCCATGACATCCAGCCGTTCCATCTGGTCTCCTAGGCGGCAGCATTCGCTCAGCTTGCAATCACGATGTGGCCGTTTCGGCCGCCGCCCCGCACTCCCCACAACACGCAGCAACCCCCCCCTGCAGGCGCTGCCGTGCCCAGGCGAGGCCGACATGGTCCCCGAGGCCTCCATAGCCTCGAGCGTGCTGTGCTCGCACGTCGCGCGCAGCGCGCTTACGCCGGCCTCATGGCTGTCCATGGAGAGCGTTGTGCCTCTCGTGGAGGCAGGAACCGCCCGGTGCGCGATGGCCGCGTCCGCCAACCTCAAGCATGTCGCCTCAGCCGCGCTCTCCGCGCTGCTCAGCATGCTCTCCGCCTCCGCAAGCCTACCCACCTCCTCCCTCTCCCCGGTATGCCCCCCCGCGCACTCACCTTGCCTCTTGTGAGTTGTAGCAACAGCGTATAAAGCGCATGCGCTGTTCCTGCTTGTCCCATGCTGGCCTCTGTTCCCGCCTGCCCCCCTCAGATTCTTTCCGCAAAGCATGCCATTGTCGCTATTGCATCCTCTACATGTCATCTGATGTGAGGACTACCATGCATGTACGAGTGCACATGACGTCGCTGCAGCTATAGCTGTAACGCGATGCATGCATGCAGCTCGCCGGCTGCGTGCTGCGCGGCGGCGGCACTATGATGATGGGTTTCGCCTGCGCCCTCACTGCTCCCGGCGCCTCGCACCGTGTCCTCAAGCTCACGCAGCTGCTGCTTCAGCTCACAGCCGTCGTCGCGCGTGCCGTCCCACTCATCGCCGCCCCCCCCCTTGTCTCCCTACCCCAGATGCCCCTCCTGCCCCTCCCCTCCGCCGCCCGCTTCCCGGCCCCCCCCACCATCCACCCCCGCACCCTCACCCCCGCCACTGTCGCCTCCGGCGTCTCCTACGTCATGCTGTGGCTTAAGCACGCCCTCGCGTGCCTCCGCCCCGGCATGCTCCACAACCAGACCCCCGACAGCATATGCTCCGCTTGGCAACCCCTCCTCTCCCAGGCCATCCTCGCCGGCCTGCAAGCGCCCCCGGCTACCAGCGGGCCCCCCCTTGGCCCGCAGCCTTTCACCCACACCCCCGGCAACTCCATGGACACCAACGTCCTCCCATCCGCCCCCATCTCCCAACCCCCCGCGCTCATCCACAGTGCCTCCCCCTTCGTCGGCCTCCCCGCCGCTGCGGGCCCCTTCTCCGCCCACCCCAATGTCGTCACCTGGGGGAGCCTCGGTGCTGGCACGCGCTTCGGTAGCGCGCTGCGAGCGGACATCCCCCTCGCTGCGCAGCTCTCCCCCCACATGTCCTCCGCTGCTGTCTACGCCGACCAACAAGCCGCGGTCCCCTGCCCGGAGGCCTTCGATATGAGCGACGCGCTGGCCTCTGCGTCCTGCCGTGCCCTCAAGAAGGCCATTCGCGCCGTCGTTGCGTCCCTCGCTGCGCCACCCCCCCCTGGAGCCCCCCTCAGCGACGGCCTTTCCAGCATCCCCTTTGCCCCCTTTGTCAGCGCCCCCGTCGTCTCCGCGGCCCCCGCCGCGCCGCAGCAGGTCTTCCAGCCCGCCCTGTGCCTCACTGGCAACGCCTTTACAGCACAGCACGCCTTCCCGGCCATGCCTCTCAACGCCGGCAGTCCCGTCCTGCTGCCGCACGTCCTCACGCCCGCCCCCGTGCACCTTCCGCTCAACTCACACATGGTTCACCCCGTCGCGCCGCCCCCCCTCAGCAGCGCCCCGATCTTTGCCGCGTCCGCCGCACCGACCGCCTTCTTCGGTCCGTCATACTCCGTCTCTGCCGGCGCGTCGTCCGCGGTCCCTGTCGTGCCGAGCACGGCCCTTGGTATTCCACACCAGTCGCTCGGCATGGTTGCGGCGGCCGCGCCGCATGCGCAGGGTCTCGCCCATATGCAGGCCACGGCAGCGTCTCACGTGCCGGGTCTGGCCCATATGCAGGCGCAAGCACTTGGCCTGTCGCCGTCCATGGCGGCGGCAGTGCATGGAGAGCACGGCCAGCATGCTGTGTCAGCGGGCGTGCAAGGCATGCCGATCGGCAGCAGCGCGGGCATCAGTGGAGTGCGGCTGCCTGTGATGGGGTCTCTGGAGCAGGGCATGGAGGCGGTGATGATTGGCGTCAACCCCACACGGCCACAGCCAGTTGCAGGGGCGCATGCCAAGAGCCCTGGCAATTGCTCACAGAACAGGTTGTGATGCACTTCTGGGGGGCGGGTGCAGTTGGAGAGGATGTGGGTGTGATTGGAGTATTTGTTTTGATGTGTGCGCTTGTTGGCAACAGCTGCCAGGTGGGGAGGCATCAAGTTCCCATGCGAGTGATACGTCAGTTTGTGTGATATATTGTTGCAGTGGTGAAGTGGTGAAGCAGATTCGTGATTGATCGCAGAACATTTTGCGGAGGATCAGGTCTGTGCACAGATGATCCTTTCATTCATCCAGGGATCTCCCTAGAGGAGCTATGAAGCTGTGTGAGGATGCGTCCATAAAGGTGTTTGACGGCCAAGTATGTATTGAGCCTGGATGCGTGTCCCACGGACTAGTGTTTGACGACCAAGTGTGTGTTGATTCTGGATGCATGTCCCACGGGTTAGCAAGATGGCATTGGGTGATACCTTTGCAAATGATCCATCGAAGGATTGGATCCTGTAGGAGTGATTCAATTGTACTAAGCAATGCACATGCCGAGTTTGGCGGCCCATGTGCGAGCGCATCGGAACTGGATGCTGTGTGCCTTGTAACCTCCACAGCATCCCAAACACTATGTACTTGTATGACAATAGCATGTAGCGCATGAAGGAGGCCAGAGCACACTACATATTCTGAGATACTTCTGGGGGGTAGCCCAGACTTACATACAGTTTCATTGGTATATTGATCGATACACTACCCAATATTAGATTAGTAGATCAATTTAGCAGGATAGGCTGAGCGTGGTCGTGGCTGTGTGCTGGTGGGTGGTGGTGCACGGAGTGGCCGGGTTGAGTGCATGGCATCGGCGTGTGTGTCGGGGTGGTGGTGTGCGGTTATGGCAGTGCATTGTAGTTGATGGATGTTGTTGCTTGCTGCCAGCTGCTTGCTGGGATTCGGTTGCTTGCTTGCTTGTTGTTGCCCTCGCTGCTGGGCTCCTGCGTCCATCTCCATGTAACGCTATGCAGTGATAGACTAATAGATCAATATAGCAGGTGGCGGCCGCCTGCAATGGCCACATTCAGTGCACTTGCTGCTGGTGTCGTGCATGATGAACGGCCACGTGGTGCAAAGTGTAATTTGAAGTCCCTGCCTTAGCCGGTCCGGCCATTGATGTGGTTGGCCGCTTCTCCGTGATTGTCCACGTGCCATGCCTGCCCATGACCTATTGCTACATAGACACTCATGCAAAAAATGTGTTACAAATCGTTCCGGGATGGAACGTCTGTCAATAACGAGGCATTGCATGCGTGGCTTGGCTTGTGCATAGTATTGGGATAGGTGCTACTGATAGGTGGAGCTCTAGGCCAGTGTGTTACGCAGTGATAGATCTAGGACCCAGCAGCGCCGAGGCAACAGACCAGGCAACAGGCAAACAGACAGGCAAACGCAAGCACCAAGGCTACTCGCCGCACGAGCAAATGCCAGAACGAATTCGTTCAAACTAGCGCCGGCATGAAAGCAAACACACACGTGTGCATGCATGCATGGACACACACACACACACACACACACACACACACACACACACACACACACACACACACACACACACACACACACACACACACACGCATGAACCGAGCGCAGCACCACGCAGTACCACACAGTCCACGCGCACACCAAACACAGTGAGCGTGCTCCAGGCCCACTGGCGGGCGCCGACTCGACACTAGCAGTCTACACGGGCGCGCAGCCGCGCGCTACGGCCATCTCCGAGGCCGCGAGGCACCAGTCCCAGGGGCTGCAGCCACAGCCAGCCCGGCGGTACGAGCGGTGTCCGGGAAGGGGGGCAGAGGAGAAATGGCGGAGGTTCGCGAGCAGGAGGGAAGAGGGAGGGAGGAGGAGGGACGGGGGCGGGTGGGGGGGGCTGCAGGGCGCAATGGGCGGAGGGGGGGGGAGGCCACGACGCAAGCCTATGCGAGATGGCCCGTCAGCGCCGGTCGGCCGTCCGTGGGGACAGGAAGGCCCGGCAGCAGCGCGCGCCCGACCAGTCTAGCGCGGAGGGGCGCGGCCGCGCAGGCGTGTCGCGCCAGCGCGCGGCACAGTGTTGTGGACAGGTCGCGCATGGCATTCAGCAGAAAAGTACGCTTAGACACCGCGCCGTGTCCCGCCGCTACCTGCGCGATCGTCTGGAGGAAGCGGTACACGTCCCGTCCAACCCTGCCATACGTCTCATGCATGAGCAGGATGAACTGGGCGGCACTTGTGATGCCGCCATATTTGTCGCGCTTTTGCCGTCCGCCCTTCTCAGCGGTCACGCCAGCCTCACGTGTCGCACCGCGCACATGCGACCTAGCAAGCGGGTGCATCACCTTCACATCCAGCAGCGCCATGCGCATGGTGAGAAGTGCCACGAGGTCGCCGCGCTGCGGGGGCCGCTGCGATCGGGGCGGCGGGGGTGCGGGCGGCGGCGCTGGCGCCCGGTCAGGGGCGGGGGGCACGTCGCGCGTTGGGGTCTGGGCGGCGGTGGGGGGGTGGTAGCGGCGGTGGGGGTGGGGGAGGCCGGGGCCGGGGCCAGTGTGACAAGTACAAAAGAGCGCAAAGCTGCCAGCCCTGTCCAGTGACCATGAGTGATAGCTACACAAGATTTATCACAGTGTAAATCACACATGGCATGCCATTTGCGGACAAATTGAAACAGCTGGCAAGAGCCAAAGTACATGCGCTCCCGAGCACTGCAATAGAGAAAGTCAGCTCCAGGCCCAACTTTGACAATGCATCGCATTTCATTGTTGTTGCAGAAGGACCGATACTGCTTCGCGGCTGCAAGCAAGCACACATCTGCGTACGCACTGGGAGCCGCGCAGTGCACGTACTGTTATCGCTGTTTTTGCATCACACCGCACAAACAGTCTGCAAGGACATTCATAGCTAGATTCTATATGTATGGGATCGCTTTCCGCAGCATGAGGGGCTGAGATGCCAAAATTCACTGCCCCGTAATTCGGCATGACGGGCATCTTCGCAACGCCCAGTTCTCTGAAGTCCATTGCGACAGTACGCATTGTGAGCCGTCACAGATGCATAGTATTGCTGATTGATTGATTTAGGAACCTTTGCGTGTGCAAAACCAGCATGTTCAAGCCTAACATGACCATGATCACCACATGTACACTGTGTTACACGGAGATGAACGCAATAGCCCGGCAGCGAGGGCAACAGAAGGAAAGTAGACGGCCAAAACCCCCGAAAGTAGACACCAGCAAAAAGCAATCACTCTCCCAGGCGAAAAAGCCACAACGAACCGACACAGCCGACACAACCACACCCACGCACCCACACGCACGCGCACTCCCGCACCCCTCCACTACGGCACCCGCGCCACAACCGCGCACAGCAACAACCACCACCGCACTACTGCCCACCCCAGCAAAACCAGCCACCACCGACCCCCCAACAGCAGCACCCCCACTCCATCCTGCCCCACTGGAGCATTCCATCACGGGCCCCCCGCACATGAGAGCCCGGGGGCGCACGCCCCCCACAGTGCAAGGCGTACCAGCCCTCCCCCTCCGGCCGCCCGACAGGGGCCTCAGGGCGGGGCGCGAAGGGCACTGGCGGCGCCGCATCACTCCCCCCACGGTGGCTCGCGGGAAGGCAGGGCGGGCCAGCACGACCAGACGCGGGGCCGGCCTGCGCTGCTGCAGCATGTACACTGTGTATGATCACTCGGCACGTCTGCACTCGACGTACAAGTCGGGCATGCAATCGGGTAAAGTTCACACACCCGACAGCCAGCCGGGTGCAGGCCGTTCTTGTAGTGATCACCGCAGCTGTGGACTCAAAGGACTCAACACGGTCTGCGATAAGCTGACGACGTGCAGACACCCCTTGGATGCCTCGAGCCGACGTGAGCATGAACAGATGGATATGCAATGCTCGGAGTGTGGTGTCCTTGCTTGCAAGGCACGTTAAACCGGTGCTGTGCACAGGCGTATACAGTACATCTAGGCTGGATGTCTTGCAAGCAGTGGACGGATGTCCAATAATCTTACATCATGAGACATGCTATGGAGATTTGCATGTATGTACTTTTAAAACCTGTAGGCTGTGTGTGTGTGCTTCTGTCGGTTTTGTGCAACCAGTGTGCAACATGTACACACTGCATGCATGTTACATACCACCTTTGCGCGCCACTGGACGTCCAAGGGTCCAAGGTTGAGATGGAATGATGACGTGGTTTAAGCGGTGGTAGAGCGACGACGTTGGCATCCAGAAGTCAGAGGTTCAGATCCCGCATGCGGCACGGCTGATCGACGAAATGGGACGATTCAAAAACACGCACACATACTGTACAATTGATGACGTGGATGCATTCGACTTCAGACTGAAAACTTGAATACACGCATGCATGGGATACAAGCTTCATGTGAGTCTAGAATCTAGTTGTACGTTCGCTTGGTGCACTGGATCGGAGCCCCTCGATGTAACAGTGCATGGGATACAAGCTTCCGATATGACGCGGTCAGGACGTCGGAGAACATCACATTCGCTGGTTGCAGGGGCCAAGGGGGTGTTGGGCGCACCGGAGCGTCCAGGTAGGTAACTCGCTGCGACATGAACCATGTCTCAAACATTCGATTCTAATGGTGACATCTCAACTTATTTGCATCTACATGTAAAGGCACTTTCACATGCATGCATGTCCACCCCTTGCAACGGGATGTTCAGAGCGTGAGCACGTATTCAACCAGCTGCAGTGCTTTTGCTGATACATCCTCTGCGCCAGTCGGCACTGTGGTGTGATCTCCAAGGCTGTAATTCAGTGACCTGCATTGGACGTGCCACCAGCCTTTGTGCCCACACCACCGGTAGACTCGCAGTGGCGCATGCACTGTGCTTGTGCTGACCAACTTGAGAGAGATATTTGCCACATGCTGCAGCAGGTACACAGAGGAAGGACAAAAGCCACATACGGGCACATGCCGGCAGGCCCACATGCCAACCCAGGCGCTCACCTGTTTGTGCATACGTGTCGATCTGCAAAACCCAAGCGTAAACCAAATTGGCACAATGCCAAAATGAACCAGGCGTCGCTATCAAGTCCCCTGTAAGGGACGGAAGAATCAGCCGCAACAGTTCAGCGCGAGTCGGTTGGGCCCGGAACGGCTCGATGTCCCAATCTTGCAAAGCCAGGTCACAGGTAGCTCCAGAGCATGTATATATGCTCTATGGACGTCACAATCTTGTTCCAGGTGGTCCTGGGTGCCCGCGTGAAAGGTGGAAGTGCAAAGTGTACAGGGCAAACGTGTGTACAGTGCCCACCCCCCTTTTCCCAAACCCTTTGAGGGCGGTACATAAGCCCCCAAACTACCTACAGCAATCCCAAACTCGCCCAGGCCACATGTATGACCAGCACGACTGGACTCGGCAGGACTCGACGTCCCAGAGTGCTGAGTGCGGCCCACAGGGCCCTGTTAGATACATAGCAGCAGTTCCACGTGCATTTTACCATGCGGATCCGGGCGAATACAGTGCCCTCTTTGATTTCTCTTCACAAGATCGCATGTGGGAAACGAGGACAATAGCTGGGCCTAGGAGTTGCCCGTACACTCGGCACATATGTCAAACTCCACACATGATTGCTGCTTTCTCCTTTACTCCATGTGCTCACAATCATGCAGGGCTTGCTGAGTGTAGGTGGCTGTGCCGGAAGCTACCATGTGTAAGGCGTACTGGCTAAACAGACATCAGCTCTGCGAGAGTGACCTGTATCAGCACCCACAGGCACGGTGACTTCCCCCCTGTAAAATGTCAACTTCAAATTGAAATACGGTACCTGCCGTAGCCAGTTAGGCCATTGGTATCTCCAGCGGACTGGGCCCTGTGGCTGGAGACGCTGCTGAAAGCATCATCTAAGGAGGCAATGCATGCTCTGAGGAGGCACTAGTAATAACTCCAGCATGTGGTCTGCAATGTGAGAATTCAAGCAAACGCGGGGCATGCTGGCCCTCAGGGTGGCTGTGCTGCAACAGTGTGGGTCAATTTGGCACTCGGCCAAGCTGTTGAGTCACGGATGAAATAATACGTCGATTGAACTCAAGACTGACACGGCCACCATGTGCACTAATTCCATTGTGTACGATTTAACGCGGGTTCACGACCCACCCAGATAACCTGCTGTTGTTGCTTGGGACGCTGCGAGCAGGCTGATCAATCCTGTATGTCTGTCTATGCCCACTGTATCCGAAGAATTCACTTCTACGCCTGGTCTGTAGAGTGTGGTGCAATCGTCCGCAGAGCTAGGTTGTGACAGCTTCTTGCGTTGCGGAAACGGCATCGAGGGCGCTTCTGAGTGTTACAAGATGTAGAATAAGCCAAGAATGATTTGATGTCTTCTTCTCGCATCGCAGAGTAGCTGCGGATGTCGCTGGAAAGCCAGCGGCGTTCGAAGCACGCCTCGCTACTGTAGATTCTGAGAGTAGCGGCCGTAGCAGAAATGGAGTTTCAAGAACAGCTTATACGGGAGCTTGAAGCTGCTGCTGCTTCGGAAGGAGTGGAGCGCGTGCGTTGATTGCTCACATCAAGCTGGATTGTGGCTGACAGCGTCCGCTCGTGTTGATGCTTCGTGGAGGACGCCAACTGAATATACATTGATGCAGGCCAATAGGCTCACCAGTGCCAAGGAGTTGCTGATCCACAAGGTGCCAGAGAAGATGAGCGAATATTTTCCTTTGCTGTTGGAGTTCCAAGCATCGGGGGGGACTATAGAAAAGCAGCGAGTGATAGAAGTTGTGATGGATTGTGTGGATGCTGTGCCACAATTATCCTTCCTCATTGCCGCGACAGGGTGTGTTAGGCAAATGCTCAACGATTCCTACCTGTCCGTCGTGAAGAGCGCGATTTTGGCAGCCAAGCGCCTAATAGTCCTTTCACTCAATGCTTTGACGTACTCCCGAGATTCACAGAAGGTCCAGGCCAGTAGTCACTGGCAAGCCCTCAATGGGGTGATTGACACCGTCATAAGCCCAACCTTGACTCAACACAGGAATCAAGGGGTAAAAATTCTGACGTTCAAGCTGATGGAGCAAATTGTGCTGATGACCAGCGCAACCAGCTGCCCTGGTCTGAAAGGTGAGAAGCGTTCTGACTACATACAGGGCTGTGGCACATCCCTG
The DNA here is from genome assembly GCA_900538255.1 of Ulva mutabilis. Taxonomy (NCBI): domain Eukaryota; kingdom Viridiplantae; phylum Chlorophyta; class Ulvophyceae; order Ulvales; family Ulvaceae; genus Ulva; species Ulva mutabilis. The sequence continues at coordinate 1,945,324 of UNSF01000001.1, forward strand.
CTTTATCTCACGTGCCGGCGTAGCATACTGGCAGCGTTGTTGCATTTCCATGAACCTGACCAGCCGCTCCTTCTGTGCACAAGAAACTTCATGGCAGATCAATGTTGTTTCCGTTTTTCTTCCAGTGCGGCTTGATGTAGAATCGCTGCTGTGATGGTCGTTTTGGCTTTCTCCTTGCGGCGTGCGTGCTACTTATGATTCAGGCCTGTGGCACAGTCGTCTGTTCGTGCACATGATTCATTGGTCAGCTTCTTACGTGTGCCAGTGCTGCACCCAGCTTTGTGCAACTGGTTAAGCTGTGCAGGCAGGTCAAGACCAAAGCCGTACAAGACCAGCCCATTCCCAGGGGTGACAGAGCTGCACAAGGTGACCGAGAAGTGCAAATCAACGTTGCTTCAGCACGGCAGGCCAGCCAAATTGAAAAACCTGCCAGACGCTGTACAGGTTGTTGTCCTCACAACTATAGCGTCACTGGCTCTGAAACGTCCATTGTTTGTGGATAGTTGCGTTACTACCCTTGTACTAGCCGCTGATAGTATGAAAGACATAGGTGCGCTTCATATACACTCTGCCAGGTTCAATGTATAGGTACCATGTGCTGGGGCACAACGAGTGCCACTGCGTGTGTGAGTCAGCTGCTGCGTGTAGATGTGAAAAACATTGATTCCTCCACCAAGCGGCCCAAATCATCAGTCGCATCCATCAGGAAGGCGTGCGTTGATGCATTTTTACAGATTTTAAAAGCGGAGGACCCTGTGCTGAGAAAGCAAGAGCAGAGGCTATGTAGCGGACTGGATACGCTCAAAGAGTCCCAGCAGGCGCAAGATGCGATAAAACGGCGGGAAATGTACGCATCATTTGATGATCGGAGCCCTTTGAGTTGCATCTGCAACTTTCCGTAGCCCGAGATTTCCTTCACCCTCTCAATTACCTGCGTGTGTCCGAATCGCTGCAATATTGCGTGTTGAAATGTAAAGACGGACACACGAGGGCAAAGCAATCCAGTAACAGCCGCAATGTGTTCTTGACTCGATGTTTGTGCGTTGATATGGGCGCGGCGCCCCAGATCGCTGAATCCTGCGACTGCGTGGCTTCTGTCTGACCGCCACCGATCCCACGCTCAACACCATATCTAGCTGAAACTGCAACAGCACCCACCTGTTTATTCCACTGAAAATGCAGGGCAACGCAGAAAGCTCAGCGCGCTAAAGAGCGTGCGGCAGCTGCTCCCGCGCCGGAAGAACGCCCTGCAAGCCGTGCGCGCAACGACTCCTTTCAGCCCAGGCAACAGTATGCTAATGCTGTTTCGGAAGCAGCGGAACATGTCATGCACCTGTTCGCATCGACAGGTATGCCCGGAGTCGTGAACTTCGTGCACAAGATAGATGTAGATGTCCTGATTGAGCTGGTCATCTCTAGGATGGCCAATCTGCCCTCCAGCAGTCCTCCAGATGCGATGACAACCGTCGACCTCCTCTCTCTCCAGCAAGCAGCATGTGCTAAAGCACTAAACCTGCCCCCACCCACACCACACTCTCCAAAACCCGAGCCAGCAGCAGCACCACCAGCCCCTCCGCCCGCCTTGGCACCAGCTGCCACCCCCAAACTAGAGCCAAAGCCACCCCCTGTCGCACCCGCCCCCCGCCCGCCCCCCAAGCTCCGGGTCACCCAACCCTCCGCCGAGGACCGGCTCTTCATCCAGGAGACCACCGTCCGCCGCATCCTCCGCGCCCCCCCCACCCTTGACCCCCCCCTCCGTATCGCCATGGTCGCCAAGCTCGCCCCCGCCGCCCACACCCCCGAGGGCCGCGAGCTGCTCTGTGGCTTCAAGGACCTCCTCAAGACCGACGCCGCTGCCGCCCTCGACCTCGCGATCACCTGGCTCTACCACCTCTTCATCCGGCAGTGCACGCGCCTCCCCCCGAACGTCCCGGAGCCCTCGGACCGCACCCGTGCCGCCGGCACCGAGGCCGCCACCGTCTACCTCTCCGGCCTCGAGTCCGTGCTGTCCACGCTGTGCGACACCACTGACGCGCGCGACCGCACCCCCGGCCGCAAGCTCCCGCCAATCACCGTGCTGCTCACGGAGGTGCCGCTGCTGCCGGAGGGCATTGCGCGCAAGCGCCTCGAGTGGCTGTGCACGCGCGGCAGCGACTGGGGCAAGGTCGCGCTGCTCACGATGCGCGAGCTCATCAAGAGCAAGCACGCGCTCAAGCCCGTCGTGCTGCAGCTAAGTATTCGGCAGTTGCTGCGCATGGCGGACGGAGACCTTAAGGGCAAGACCGTGCGCATGCTCGCCAACCAGGTGCCCCCCCCCCCCCCCCCCCCACCTCCCCGCCTCCCACGTGCTGCTCGCACCTGTGCCATGGCCGGTGCACCTATGATGGTCTTCCGTGATTCCTGATCCGCCCTCCTGCGGCTCCCACTGCTTGTGTGCGCCCATTGCGCTCGGTTTATGTCAACTGCGCTTCACACGGGGAGTTGCATTGCCTGTGTTGCGATGGTGTGCGCTGCCGTGGACTGACCAGAACCGGATGCTCGCTGCCCGTGTGCTGCCCAGTGCGGAGCACACGGACCACAGCAGCAGCCTGTCGGCGGCATGTGGTACGTTGCATGCGTGCGCGCGTGTGTTTCAGCTCCCCGCCGCGTCCTGTGTGCGAGTTTGTGATGGCATGAGCGTGTGAGGTGTCCGACGCGCACAGCTGCGGCGGCTCTTGTCTAGCAGGGGGGGTGGGCAGGATGGCTGGGATGTGGTGAGGCATGGCCTCGACGTACGGTGCTCCGGCACTGATTCCAACCAAAGACGCATGATTCCAGGATCATGCTAGTTCAGCAACAAAGTCTGTGCTGTGGCGCAGGTGTACCCGGTGCTTCTGGGGGAGGAGATGCGGGCGCTCGAGGACGCGGCCGTGAAGCTGATCACGGACTACGTCGACCAGAAGCCTCCACCGCCAGAGGAGGACGCCGACGCGCAGGCCGCCGGAGCGTACAGGGCCGCGATGGCGCAGGCCGCCGCCAACGCATGCGAGCTGCTGGCCGTGCTCTGCACGAAGCGGCCGCCGCTGGTGGAGCGGCTGTGGCAGGTGTTTGCAGAGGAGGGCCAGGACGAGGACGTCAAGGTCCCCCCCCCCCCACCCCTCCCCCCCCGCCGGTGTATCGTCATACATAGGAATCTTGCACAAATTACTATCATAAGATCCGGCGGGGTAGCAGCCATGTTGGTCTATGCACAGCCGGCACAGGCAGTGGTGTGGCAGGCGAGTTGTGGCGCCAGCTGCTGGACGCTTTCATGGAGCGCGTGATGATGGCGTACTTTCACGGGTCTGCACCACAGACCCGGCGTTCTGCAGCACTTGCACGTGTGGATGTGGGGCTTATGTGCTCCGTTGTGCTCTCCCACTTTGTGGAGGCATACATTCATTCTCCCCAGGGCGTACGTGCAGTGGTGAAGATCCCCCAGTGCCTTGATACACACGCATGCTTGCTGCGTGACATGCTAGTCGCTGCTGCAGCGTGCGATCTTGACCGCATCGGCAAACGTCGGGCGCGTCGCCTCCGCCGACTCGCGTGCGGTGCTCACCCTCATCGAGCAGGCGCCCCCCGCCGCGGCCGCCGTCGTGCGCGCATTCGTGGAGGGCCTGCTCGGGCCGATGCGCGGCGTGCCGCCCCCCCCGCTCGTCGAGGCATGCATGGCGCAGTACAGCGCCAGCGGTGATGTCGGGCTTCTCGCGCTCGCGCTGCCCGGCCTGCCGGAGGCGCAGGCGCGCACGCACAGCACGGCGCTCGTGCGGCTCTGCATTGCGACGCCCGACGCCTTCCACGCAGCCGTTACGCGGCTCGTGACCGCGCCGGACGGCCAGCACGCGCCCGCGCTGTCCCCCAATGCGCTGCTCATGCACCTACATCTGGTCAACCCTGAGGAGGAGATGGTTCGCCTGCTGCTCTCTCGTTTTACAATGATTCATTATAAATGAGTCACCATTCATGACCCCTCGCTTTCATGCTCTGACCTAGCTCAACCTGAATCTCTCAGTCGATGCCGGAGGATTATTTGGTTTTCACCGCCTGTGCCATGTGCTGCGTTGCATCCACCCTGCCCAGTCACATGCTTGATTCCTCAACCTCCATTGCTGAATCTCCTTGGCACCAGCTCGCACTGCACAGCCGTGTACCGTTCTGTCCCCCTTTGTGATCTGTGTCTGTTTTGCACCGCTTTCTATGTGCAGCATGCTGAATCGAAGCCGCGAACAGCAGACGTTTGCAGCGTGGCCGCGCGTGCACTGTGCCGCCAGTGTTACCTTACCTCCGGCAACCTCCTGGGCAGTACACCAGTGGAAACGAGACTCACGGCTGTGGCTGTTGCTGCTCTCGCTGTTGGGCTCCTGCGTCGATCTCCGTGTAACACCTGCGGTTCTGTGGTGCAGCTCACGCTGAAGCAGCTAGGCGTCGCGGTGACGGAGTGCGTCTCCATGAAGGCCGTCTTCACGAGCGCCGTCGTGAGCAGCGTGCTCGGCCGCCTCGTGCAGGTGGAGCCCCTGCCACGCCTCCTCATGCGCACCATCCTCAAGTCCTGGGAGGTCCACACCGACATGCGCCGGTGCGCCCCCACACACACACACACACACACACTGTACCTCCAGTCAGCTGTTTGGTTTCAGCTCGTGCCACGGCTTCGGCCATGGTCTTTGTGTTTGATGCGTAGACGTGCTGGCCTGCTCAACTGTTCTACTTTATGGAGGAGACTCCTGTCACATTTCTCCATACTGTACCTCCAATCACGAACTTGTCACCGGGCCCGCCATTCAGACGGTGTTGTTTGCTTATGGCTGGCTTGAGGTTGTGGCTTGGGGCTACATGGCTGGAGCAGACACGACTGGTGACTGGGAGGTACCCGTTGTGAGCGCGTTGTAGACTGAAGTCCATGTCAGGGCGGTGGGCCGTGAAGGTACCTTGCAGACCCGTCGTCCCTGCTAGGGAGCTCGCTGGGCGACAGCAGCCGCCTGCTGTCAGGGCGGCCAGTCAGGTGTCGGTTCAAAACGGGCTGTTACATCTGCGGGTGTGCACAGCAGTGAGGGGCTTGTTAGGCGATATCTCCACCAGTGGTACATCGCCACAACCGTCTTTCCGTGTCAGCACGCCACAGGCAAGCTCTATGTACACCAGCTCTATGTACACCCAGCTGGGCACACTGTGATGGCAACATCACCGCTGGCAGACGTCTGTGTGCATGGCGACACAGAGCGAGGGTGCAGGTACCTGATCAACACAACTGCGCCATCGCTAGTGGCGAGGCGGATACATGAAGACACGGAGAGCGTGCTCTGGCCGGGCTTTGTGATGTTCATCGCCAAGGCGATGGAGGATGCACATGTGCGGCCGGCCTGTGAGGTCCTGCTCGAGATGCCATCTGACAAGCTGCAGCTGCTGCTGCAGAATCCCAAGGTCAGGACCAACAGAGTCCGGGAGAAGATGCTGGACTACGTGGGCCGGCTGACGGACCGCAACATTGACGGTAGAATCTTGAGTGTGCTAGAGGCCGCTGCTTGAGCAGCGGTGGTTCATGCATGGGAAGCTCGGGCTGGGACTTTTTTTTTCGCAGAATATGTAAAATGCGTCTTGTGTGATGACATGGAGGTCATTGGCATGGTCTGTTGCTGTGGTACAGGCCCCCGGTAGTTTGAACCTGGTGCAGTGGTAAAAAAACGCAACCAAAAAAAGCAAACGAATACATATGCCTAGGCATGCACCCGCCTGTCACCACATCAGGGCATGCCTGGCGATCGACTACAGCAAGTACCCCGTAAGATGCGATCCACCTTCCGTATGTACAGCGAGTGTGTATAATACTCCCAATTATGCTTGCACACTGAACCCTTGATGCTGTAGAAATGGACCGTTCGATGTGTCACCGAGTATAGAAAAGAAATGGGGCACAGCGAGCACAATGCCGGCGGCTGTGATGACATGAATAGGTCTCAGCTGTCTGGATCTATGAATGTATCTATAACCTCAACTGCCTGTGGTCTGTGTACATAACTATGAGATCAGCGCTGCTGCAATGGCCTTCAAGCTGGGTGGTGAGAATCGGGGCATCTGTGCAACCTCTGCACAGGCAGTGATTGCGCAGCGCTGTCCCGCTATGGCAACATGCAGTCGTTGTGTGATCTGCCAGCGTATACTACAATTCTCGGTTCTAACCATACGACTGCCCACCATCCTGGATGGTCAACCGCTCACTTCCACCACCTCCCATGACCACTATTGAGGCCTAAATTTGCAAAACTTGTTGCACATGCGGCTTCATATGAATCGTAGATAACTAAACATCTGCACAGGTGGCATTTGTCTCGTGATGATGTTTCTGGATTTCATGTTACGATACATGTGACGATAGTGACCAAACAACGCCCATACCAATGCGATGTTGCTGTTTGGGGTGACAAGGCGCTCATAAGTTACACTGCATACGTTCGCACACGACATCAAGGAATCAAGGTTTACAAGAAGTTCCTGTGCATTCGGCCTGCACTTTGGGGAGCACAAGTTTTCCTAGCACCAAAAAGAATGGCACTTGCGCAACGTGGGTCACCAGTCAGCCACACAGAGCTCAAGCCAGCTCGAAATCCGGCGACAGCAGCACACGGCATCGTCCACGCCAGTCTGTAACCGCAATCTCGATCTCTACAGGGCAATCTACAGCAAAAACAGAGGCAAATCTTGGCCTGAACAGCGAAAACAAGCAATGGGCCCGGACCCAACCCGAGCGGAACGGCGCAGGCAGTTTGTCGTGCTACCGGGATGCACACGCCCCAGACTTGGGGAGGTTTGCAATTCTGAAAGTCAGGTTGATCCGTGGGTGCATCACGGTTGTGCGTTTTGGCACCTGGTGCTGCCAGTGTGTCTGCAGCGCCCCCTTCATCACAAACACGTCCCCATGGCCGAGCGAGTACTCCAGCTTGTGGGTGCGGTCTTGCTTCAGCCGGAGCTGGAAGTCACGAGTTTGCCCAAGGCTTACAGAACAGATGGGGGCATCCTTGCCATACAGTTTTTCGTCGTCAGAGTGCCAGCCGACATAATCTTTGCCATTGCGATACAGGTTCAACAAGCAGCTGTTGAACTTCTTGCCAACTAGATCCTCTGCCATTTCCTGCAACATGGCACCTAGGAGTCTGAGCATCGATCTGCTGGCAGGAGGCATTCCTAGCAGAACCTGAGCCGACGCATGTGTTGCTCACAGGAAATGTGTGATGAAGGAGCACCTTCAGAGGAATGACTGCTGGATGCCAAGGTTGCACCTTGATGTCTTGTGCACCAGAGTATGAGTACTGCAGACTGGTATCATCAGACATGTAGCAGAGCCGCCTTGGCTGGACCACAGTCGCCCCATACACAGTTATTTCGCTTTCTTGCCATGGAGCACTCCTAAGCAATTCCTGTATTTCTCGTATGTAAAAGATTGAGATTTGCTCTATGGGATACCACACACTGTGCCAAAGCACAGAATATTACCAAGGACCACAGACCAGGTCAACGCCACACCTGGAAGCTTGCATCAGACGCTGCCTTGTCTAAGTGCCGTGGGAAGTATCCGATGGTGCAGCTCTTTCCCAGCTCGATCCATCCTTGCTTCTGGGGCTGTCCAAGATTTCGCTGCTTATGTGCTGGTGCACACATCACGTCAAACGCATTTCGTTTGGGTGCATGTGCGCCTTTCCCCGGATCGTCAGACCGCAATCCCATTCGCTATCCCGCTGCTACGAACTTGCTTGCATGGGTAACGCCGTGCGTCAATCCTTCACGGCTCGCTGCATCATCCTGGAAGCGATGCCATCCAATTTACTACTATTAAAAATCGGAGTGGACATGGCTGAAGAACCATTTCGATGTAAAATCACCATGATATGTATGATGCCGTTGTCTGTCGACGACCTGGCTTTGTGATCGCTGCCATGCGGCCAACGGCGGACCGCTGTGCCAAGGGAGTCCAGTGCCCCAGCTGAATCCAGCTCTGCTGGCACGCAAGGCCTTGTTGTCGTAGTGGCATTCGTGCAACAGGGCTCAAATATATGCTGGGCAGGCCTTGATGAAGCGCGATGGTCACGCACCAGCAGCCTTGGCCAGCTTCCCGACCTCCTGGGCTGGAATCGATGCTCGACTGCAGCGACCACTGGCGAGGCTACGTTTTGCAGCCTGTGTGATGACCAAATCAACACTACAAGACATAGGGCAGCATGTTGAGCATTGTCAGCCGTTCTGTGTAGCCCAAATTCCGGAGACGCTCCCTTAGTTCTGGGATGCTACAGCAAGGTGTTGTCCACGCAACATGGCACTTACAATCCCAACCCGGGGAAAATCCAACTCACATTTTCTTGATCATGGAAACCTATTGCTACTTGCCATTGTTTGCGACTGAGCAAGTGTGTCGACGCTCGGCCGAGCTCGGTCACTGTCAAGCCGTTGGCTCGGCCCCTTCAACCACTTGCACCACGTTTGCGCGCACCGTGCACTGCAGCACGTTCACCGCGCTGCGCACGACTACAGCACCTTCAAACGCACCGACATCCACTGCGTGCAGCTCTACCGAGATCGGCGTCCGCAATCCTGCTGGCACCGGTGCCCGCTGGTAAGACAGCTTCAGCGGAGGCGCCACCTGGTCCACTGAGAACCGGGCACGCTCCAAGGACACATTGTGCAACACGAGCTTTCGCTGCACAACCGTCCCTTGCGCCACCTCCCCAAAGTTGATCATCTGGCAGCCCAACTTGAACTCAACATCGTCCAAACCCCGTGCCCTGATCAGCGCTGCGGACGCGGTCTTCACGGAATGCATAGCTTGGTACTCTCTCTGCAGATATGCATCATTCAGCATCGTTGTGGCCCGCTGCGGCTTCGACCTGATGCTGGGCAGCTTGACACCTCCAGGCCCGCTGTGATCCGAGGGATATGTGCGTAGCAGTTGCCCCTGCTCCCGCTCTTGCCCCGCCCCTACTGCTGCACCCCGCTGTGCATCCGCAGGCTCTTTTGAAACAGGCTGCTCTCCTGTGCCTATGCTGTCTTCCCCCAGGCCTGCCTCTGGCCCATTGTCTACTCCGCAACTGAGTCCGAACAGCCCTTTCTCTGCATATGCCTCGGCGACAGACGGTGCCGTGCGTTTCAGTGGTAGTGCACGGAGCACACCCTGCTTCCCAGACGAGAGCAACGGATCTTCCTGCTGTGCTTTCAGGCCTTCCTCTGATGCAAAGTACCGCAGAATGTCCCCTGGCTGTGGCAGCTGTGGGCAGTGGTCAAACTCCCCGGGCTCCTTCTGCCACGCCCGGTACTCCTTCATCTCAGCCGCAGCTGCCCCAGCAACAACCTCAAGAGCCTCCTGCTCCATCATGATGCGGCTGCCTGCTGCTGCATGCGCTGCTCTCTGCTGCTCCTGCTCGACCTTTGTCGCACGCTGTGCAGCATCGTGCTCCAGAGCCCTCAGACGCTGCAGCAGAGGCTCTTGGTCCACAGCATCAACACTCTGTTCCTGCAGCAGTTAACAAGTGCTTGGCATTCGAACGACGACGCTCGGCGATGATAAGATGATGCTGGCCTCAAAGCCATGTGATGACAGCCACACAGCCCTGATCAACGTGCTCGCGAAGCAGCAATGATCCAGTGCTGCTTGACAAAGCGGTGATGCATTTGAGCTGACCAGGATGATTACCTCGGCGCTCCCCTCGTCTGCCGCATCTGATGTTAACTCGGCAACACGGCTATCACATGCAGCGTGCAGAGATTGCAATTGCTCCAAGTCCTCTTGCGTTGGTGCGTCATGCACCAGGAACTCCTTCACAACAAGCACAGATGCCTGCGGTTGCGGATCCGCCTGCGGGTCACTGGCCGCCGCCAGCCGAGGCAACACCAGCCCGGCGGTCGGTGCGACGTACGACTTGCACGGCACTTTGAGCGATGCCAGAGCCAATGACGGCTCTGCAGGAGCCACCATGGCGCCCTCAGATACTGGCAGTGTGGCCAGAGTGCTGCCCACCGCTGCGTGCTCCATGACAAACCGATGCAACTTGACATGCGGGCTACTCGTCTCCTCCACACGGTCCGTGACGCCCTGCTTGCCTTGGTGGCTCCGGACGTATGCACCGTACTCATGTGGAGGTATAATCTCCATGCCACCGCCGGTGCTGCAACTGACAGCGAAGATCCGGGGCAGCACACTCCTGCTGCTCTGCTGCTCCACGACCAGCCCTGCACTATGCACAGCCTCAAGTGGTTCTTGCGCACCGTCCAGTGTTATCAACAGGGTGGTGCACCAGGAAATTCTGACAAATTCATGCAGGACAGCCCCGTCCTTCCGCTCTTGCATGTCAACAGCATTGGAATTGGCAGGCAGATCAACATACACCAGTCTCTCAAACCGGTAGGTCTGAATCAACACACCAAGTACTCAAACCAAGATTTGAGTCCCAGATGCCGAGGTGAGCCCTAAGTGCCTGGCTGCATACGCCCGGTCGTGTGTGGTAACCTCACCTTTCGTCTGAAGACTGTGGAGAGGTGCCGACTCCTCCAGCCCCTCCGGACTTCCCACATCCTCTGCAGCGCCTTCAGCGGGCTGTTCCTCCATGGGCTCAGACTTATCCTCAAGGTCGTCCCCAGGCACAGCCTGTGTAGGTGGCATGCCTGAGCCACCCAGTATAACATGTTCACCATCGAAGAAGTCCACAGTTTGCTGCTCCTCCACTGCACCAGACTGCACTGCCCATTGGTGCGATCGCAGGTCAACGAACGTCACAGGCGGCAAGGCTTCAGCTGCCCTCTTGATTGACAGGCTTCCTCTGTTGACTTGCTGAGCCGTAGCGGCAAGCTGTGATGCCGGGAAGTTTCTTTCAGGAACCAACGCTGCACATGGAGCGTTTCCTCTGAGCCACTGTACAGGCGATGTGTTCCAAACGATTGGCAGTGGTGTAGTCCGAGGCAATCAAGTTGGTACAGGCCAACGCAACGGGACTTTGATGCTTCATGATGGAGCATACAAACAGATTCTGCCAGTCTGCAATACGGCAAGTAGCTGGGGCGCTGTGTGGTCACAACAGCAAGTTGATGTTGCAGCAGCAGCCTGTGAAATCGTACAGGCACACACAAGTCCATCAGCAGCCACCAGCAGAGCTCCTCCATCCTGCTCTATGACCATTGCCCCAGTGTCAGCTGTCCATGCCAAGTGTGTCCCTGCGGTGACTTGGCAAGTCATTCCATCCGGCGTGCCCCGCACGCAAGGCATGTCCTCTGCCTCGACTGTCCACGTGCCGTTGCTCCATACAGTTGTCCGGGAGCCATCAGGCCAGAGGACAAGCGTATCACCTGTGGGATACTTGATGCACATGGTGTGATCAATCCGTGTTGTGATGGCTGCACCCATATCAGGGTCTACCTTAACTGTCCGGGCAGCTCTCCCAAGCTTATAGACTTCAAGTGCCGCAATGTCCTGGGCATCAGGACTGCCCTGGCTGCCGTTTTGTGCGTCAGCAGGAGCTGCAGCCTCTCTGCCCTACAAGGACCGAAGTGTGAACTGGACGCCAGGGTCACCGTCTTGGATCAGGCACGACGAACTTTAACAGCGTGGGTTCAATAGTAACATAATGCTGGGGACAAAGATGGCAACGGGGTGAGCACACCAGGCATCAGGGTCAATACTTTGCTCGATGACCATGCTGCTTCCTCCATGCAGTCAACAGCAAAATCCAAGTGACACAGGCAAACAGACTTTTGGAAACATTCGGGATTTGTGAATGAACATACAGAATGGGGGATTGGGGGCACAAAATGCAAGACAAGCATTGCTAGTGCATCACACCGCGTTGTCGTCCACTGCTTCTGCCTCACCGGCCGCTGTGGGTGGCTCGGGCTGCACATTCCGCAGGCCCATGCGCTGCCCCTCAGTAGTCGTCGACAGCCACAGAACTCTCTCCAAGGGCCCGCCTGGCTCCTGCTGCTCGGCCGTCGGCTGCTCACAGGTCGATCCATCAGGATACCTCACCACCCACAGCCCGCCTTCTTGGCGCACAGCAACGGAACCATCACTATACACTGCCCGAAGCTCCTGTGGCGCTCCGTCGACAGAGGCACCTCCACTGAACAAGTAAATACCAGAGGAGTGACATGCCAGGCTGATGCCTGTTGGCAATGGGATAGTAGCTGACATAGCAGGCCGGGCCCTTGCAGATCCTGCACCAGAAGCAGTGCCATCCAGTCCTGCCTCTGTGTCTGGCTCTACCATAGCTTCTGATTCCTGAATGCCGAGCGCCTTTCTGAAGATAACCAAGATGTCACAGCCCCTCTCTCTCAGTGGAATGGGGCTTGAGCGGCATACAATGCCAATTTAGCACATGAAGCAGTGCGCGGGAGCATGCATTGAAATGAATGGGGTCAGTACCGCGGCTACTGGTGCGTCTCCTGGCTGGGACTGTGGTGGGACGCCAGCTTCTGCAGCAGTGTCAATCTGCTGCTCTTCAACTGAAGCGCATGCATGGAGCTGCACCAGAGCATGAAGGTCGTTTGCGCCACTCAGCACCACATGTGTGTCCGTGCTTATGTTTGCAACAAGAACTGATGCGTCATGAACCAGGCGCAAGCGGCCTTGATCGCTCACATCCATCCAGCTAGCATCGGCGAGGTACCGACGCGACGGTGCCATGTGGGCCTCGATTACAGCCTCCGAAATTGGATACACCACACGCTCGAGCTCAGGGAGGCAAAACACAGGTGCAGACTTGATGTATGCGGCCATGTACCTCGCGAATGGCACAAAGCATGGCAACTTTGGACCCTGTGTGGAAGCGCTCAGTGCTGGATGACAGACAAGGACCAGGGCACTGCTTGCAGCGTCAATGGCCCAGGTGTGGGCTGAGAACTGCTGCAGGCAGTGGCAGATCCTGGTAGCCATAGCACGGGGGGAGTACTCGATGGCATGGTGCCGGACCAGAATATCATCCGTGTGCTCCTCCGCAGTGGCACCTGGCAGCATGGATGCTGCAAGCTTGAGGAGGGTGAACCGGGTCATCATAGTCCAGTCTACACCTGCCTGCATGGCCACAACCAGGCTGCGCAAACTGGTCGGTCCTCCCGCGTGCCTCACACTTTCACGGACAGCCCGCCAAGCACGACAGGAGTGAGCTGTATCAGGCCTGAAGCTCTCAATGACAAACCTGATTTGCGAGTGCCTTCAGCAAGCACCTATGCGTGGCCTGTCCTGTGGGCAGATGCATCGCCTGTACAGCCTTCCGCCACTGTTCCCACAACAACGCTGCGGTATGATCCTCAACCCCATCGACATGGACGGTGCCATCTGGAACCAGCCAGTTCTCCGATGATTCGCATGCGAACACTTTCCCTGCATACGCGCACAGGTGAGTTGACCCCAGACTCTGTCCAGTATACCTCAGAGAGGCCTCAATCACATTCATGAACCAGGCCGATCAGCTATCCAACCCACCCATCCCAACACCCTTCAGGACCATGCTGCTGACAGCATCTACATGGCATGCACGGGCTCCGTACCCAGTTCGGGACACCGTACAAGGCCAGACACAAGTCCGTGGGACCGCATCCTGGGTTCATCCCCATCCACAACTGTAGCGTAGTGAGCCACATCCACCTTCGGAGAGGCCTTCAGCAGAGTCGGAGCTGCTCGCTGCTGCAGAGCCCCACAGACAAGCTGCGATGCTTGCTGCACCTCGCGAGCATCATGCAGCTCATCACAATCTGCAGACTCGACAGCACATGCCACTTCCTCTAGCAGGCAGTGCATGATCGTCGCGACGGACTGCTGCTCCATTGGGACCGTGGCCATGAGACTGTGATAGATGCTGAGCCTCATTGGTAGTTCAGGCAGCTGCATCAGCAGACTGTCGGACTCCCAATCAGTGTAGGCCAGTGCAGCCTCCTCCAGTCGCTGCAACGCTGCAGACATCTCACACACCCCTTCCACCGCCCCAGCAGAGGCTTCTTCCTGATTAGGCTCGCGTTGACTGAAGCAGCCTCCATTGGGGCCTGTCAGCACGACAACAGAAGCAACTTGAAGAATCTTGTCATCCCAATCTGCATCCTGCTGTTCTCTGACCACAGCTTCATAAGGACGAGAGTCAGGCCCAGATGCTGCATCGACATCTCCAGTGTCTGCTGAAGATTTCAGAAGAATGGCAGCAACGATGGGCAGCCCAGCGACATGTAAACCCCGAATGTCTGCTGCACTGCATGGCAAGCCTTTCGTCCAGTACATTTGCTGCTTTCTCCACTTGGCCTTACAGGAACGCTTGGCGTCAACAACCTTCTCTTCGCACTGAAGTTGATGCTGCTTTGCGTTGTGCAAGTCTTGAGAGCAGCGGTGCTGGGCCATGAAAAATGATTTCAAGGGTCCATCCGTTGTCAGGCCCTCTGCCGCACTTGGTAGCTCAACTCCGCACTCCTCTTGCAGTTGCATCTCTTTTGTAAGCGCTTCTTCAGCATCCTTCAACCTCTTGCATGCTGTGTCGACCGCGTCTGTGGCTTCCTGCAGATGGACACATGAACATGATCGCGAAACTTTACGTGGCCTTCAGAGGGCCTGTTCCGCAGTTCGGGAAACAAATCATGACTTGTAGCAGTGAGAGCAACTTGAGACCAACCTTCACAGCATCTACGCTTTGGGTAACGCAATGTTGACGCCGAATCCATTCGCGCTGCCAATCAGTTGTCTTATCGCATTGCCATCTTGTATGAAAGAGCTGCTGCAGGACACCTGCGGGCAGCGGGCCATCTGGACCGACTTCTGCTCGGGCCTGTTGAATCTTGCTGCTCAATTCTGGAGATGAAGAACTGGATTCTGCATTGGCAATTTCTAAGAGAACGTGCATGCACTTGCATGCCTGCTGCCCCAGCAAGCCCCTCTTGATGGCCATTTCGTCCAGAGGCCTCTCCACTTGGACCAGCACAATGCCTGGCGTCCATTGCACTTCAAATGGACACTCAGATGGCATGTCACCGGGAACCTGCACGGCAACGCCCGCGCAGGCATTCAGCATTCCTCTGTCATCTATCAGCTTATGCTGCGCCGTGGGATTATGCAATTCTGGGTGCATGCTTCGCAATTGACAATATGATGCACCTTACCTCGAAAGGCTCCTCCGTCGCTTCCTCCACCACTGGAGCATTTTTCTTTGACTTTGGCGCCATGATCTGCGTGGGCAACAAATTTATACACAGCCCGTTAGATACGGAATGGCGATGTCATGTTGCTGCGCTGCAGAGCGTTGCCTTGTTTGGCAGCGTTCAGTCACGAACGAGCGCCAGCCAGCGGATGCACGTCAGTGACTGCGACATAAACTCTGTCTCCGCTTTGAGTGGCATGAACGTGCGTCTACAGAGGGGGCCACCTAGGCATGCAGGTCCAGACATATGGCTACGGGTGGTCTGCCCGTGCGTGTGTGTGCACACACTAGAGTGGAGCTACTCACTGAGCATCGGCACACGTAGGTGTAGTGGTGGTGGTGTGCGTTGGTGTGCGGTTGTTGCAGTGGATTGTTTAATGGAGTTTCTGTGCTGCTGCTTGCTGCCGGCCGCCTTCTGGGATTCGGTTGTTAGCTTTCCTGTTGTTGCCCTCACAGTTGGGCTCCTCCGTCGATCTGCGTGTCACTCACTGAGCCTCGACCATTGCGACCGCAGCGTGAGCCTTGACAAGTCTGACCGCAGACGCCGACACGCTTGGCACGGACATGCACTGTACATCTGGCCTACGCTGTGGAGCGTCCAACGTTGTGTGGATGGGTACATAATTGGCTGTCATCATTGACATCAGCTCACTCGTGTTAGAATTACTTAGCTGGCAGCATCCACACCCACACGGACTGCGACCATTACACTGTCCATTTTGCCACATGTACAGATTCAGCTAGGGTCCCACAACTAGTCGGCTGAGACGCAGGATTGCCACCCTTTCACAGGATCTTCAAAAGCCTGCTGGAATGCCTTCATTGCATCGCATCCTTCTTGCTCATCTGGAAGGTAGAATGCAGCACGTAGCAGCATCTTCTGAGCCTCAGATAAGGCCTTGGGGAAGAGGACCCCAATTTCCAAAATGAGATTTCCACACTTGTCTGATCCAGGGATGGGTAGTCCCTTATTGGGCACGGTCACTTTGTACCCAGGAGTGATGATGTTGTCAACTGGGACCTTAGCAACCGATCCATTGAGAAGCTTGATAGCGACCGCCGACCCCGCAAGAGCTTGTGACAGCGGCACAGTGGTCCTGTGCAGTAGATCCTGCCCTTTGCGAACAAACCTGTCATTCGCAAGAGTCTCCAGCACAAACACAACAGCACCTGGTGATTTTCCTGGCACGATATTTCCTTCCCTGCACCAGATTCGAGGTTGCCAACAGATCCATTCCAAGTTTTGTGGGAAGCCACGTGCGATGCCTTTGCGTAAGTGCCATGCTGTCAGCGCAAAACCACCAGCTCCTTGCCAACGTCGTGATTCCATGTTTGGAAGCAGGGAAGGGCGTAGCAATCCATTGCATCCATTGCATGGCATTACGAGCCTACAAAGCCCAAACTAGCAGATTCGAACCCTTCAAACACAAAACGAGTGCCATCTGGTAGCCCAGGCTTGACATCGATTGCAAGTTGTCGATCTTCCGTCTCAACTGTTTCGTCCAGCAGTAGCTTTCTCCGTTGGAAAGTTACCTTCTTCAGACATCCATGGTAGACTTCCTCAAGCGTCAGCTTGACAGGGTGCACTTGCATCTTGCCTTCGTTGAGCTTCTTCTGCGATGTCATGATTTGAAACACTGAGGATATGTCTGCAGAAACACAATCATTTCCTGTCCACAGATCCGTAGCACATCTCCATACAGGTAACCGTAAATACGCAAAGAGTAGTGGATAGTCCACAGACCTGTGCCAGCCGCTACAGAGTAGGTGGCTAGACAGGTCACACCTTCCAGGGCCTCAAATGGATTTGTCGTGCCGAAAAATGCTGAAAATATGTCTGCGCAACTGTGAGGAGTGAACGTGTAAATGCCACCCTTGACAAGACCGTTGGGATCAGTGCGGGCATTTTTAAGCAGTTCTTCGCCATGCAAATCATAGAAGCCTTTCCGCTCTGCTACATGGCACAACGCAACACTGTCAAATTTGGAGCCAAGAGAAGCTAGAATTACCCAGTGCAGGATGTGCATAAAGGAGGGAACATCCAAGCGGCTGGTGACTGCGCACGGTGACTGAGGACATCGTAGGCTTCACATACTCGGCTGAACTCTATTACAGCTCCTGGAGAAGGGTCTTTAGCAGGGTGATACTTTAAGGCAAGGGTCCTGAAACTGCATCAGTTCAAAGGTCGTTAGCCTCCATACGCATTGTTTGAAAGGAATCGCAATGATCCTGCCTCGAATCGCAATGATCCCGCTGTGAGGCTTCAATGAACATGGCTCACCTCCTTTTGACGTCGACGTCTTTGGCAGATCTGCACCCACCAGACGTCACATAACGCCCCAGAATAGCGTAATTATGTTTAATGTGGCCGCCAGAATGAAACATCCTGATACCAGAGGACGCAAACACACCGGCTTAGCCCCAGCACAGAGTAGTAATCTAGACCCATGACATCAAATCCTGGATGAAATCGACCACGTGGATTCTGAGATACAGCCAGTAAGTGAGATCTTGGAAACCAAATGCAAGCGCCGCAGTTGCCGGTGGGCCGAGAGACAGAAAATGTTGAGACACTAGGAATTGCAAGCCAGGCACGCGGCCAACCACCCTCGAAATGAAGACCTGCAAAGCTACTTGGCTTTCGCATTCGCACAGTGAGAACCTTGAGCAGTCATTTCGCGATCACAGTTCTCAACGCACGCACATGCCACTGCTCGCCACACAGTGAGCCCCGCGGCGCACAGGCATTCGTTGTCTCACATACGTTGGGCTCAACAATATGGCGAGCTAATGGCATGCCACCGCACAGGCAAGGCGTCAGATTCAAGTCGTGGCTTGTGGACTTCCCTTGAGAGGACTATGCAAGGGCTGCACTGACAAAAACTGCAGAGAGTACCAATAAAGAATGAAACTCATTTTGAACACACAGCAACGTCTGAAAACCGTGTGCGTCACGAATACGATTAATCAAAGCATCTCTGTGGATTGTGGGATTCACTACACATGCCACTTTCTCATGTGCACGGGGTGTATGCCATGCTCTATCTAGCAAGGTCAATGTAGCCATTTGTTTGAGTTATTGTGGAAAACAGATGAACCAAGCTGGTGCACCACATCTATCCAATGCACCTGATAAAGAGTCCTTCAAGCATCCTTGTGAAGCCCATCTGATTTCGCATTTACGACATTCAGCTGCGCGAACAGCAGCGCTACAGCTACCGCTGTGCTGCTGGACACCCCTACGCCTAGAACACCGTGCCTTTGAAGCACAGTCGTCCCGATAACGGGGCTGAGCATGCGGGTGATGCTACCAATGGCCATGTCTACAGCCAGCATGCTGCCCAGCTGTTCCGCCAGCACCGCCTTTGTAAGCTGAGCTGTATTCACAATGGAAAACACAGACGTGGCGGCATAAATTGGCACTGATAGCACCACATACCAGATAAAGCTCTCTCGGAGTGCCAGTGCAATAAATGATAGCAGCAACATCACGCATGATCCCAAGACAATCTTGGTCTCTGAGAACTTTTGCACCAGCCACTTGATCAAGACTCCATGAACTGCAACAGCTTTTGCTCTTCACTGCACACCTGATCTGCGCTGCAGCATGCAGAAATGATGGAGTCCAACAGTGCAGCTTTCTGTGAAGCACAACGCTGGCGAGGTGCGTACCAAACATGCTGAGCACCCCTAGCAAGCTCATGACGTAACTACTTTCCGCCAGAGACAGCTGAAAATTTTCCTTGAGAGCCAACGGGAGCGTGGTCTGAAAAATCTCTCCAGCTAGCCCTGCCAGGAACTTGATGGAGAGAAGGGCAGGGACGGCTGGCGCAGCACAAACTGCGAAAACATCAGAGAGGCTTGGCGACCTCCTCTTCTTACTGTCCTCAACATCCCCTTCTGCATCAATTTTCGTTGCAGAGCTACCTGCAGTCCAAGGAAAGACATGGCATGTGGTCGGCCACCTTTGCGTTGATGAACTTGCTTTGACTCATACGCTGTTCATGTAAAACAGCCAACTTGCACGAGCAATAACATAACACCAAATGACAGCCTTAAGAATGTGGCAGCAGAGTGCACCTCTTAGAAAGGCAGCAATGCTGAGGGTGCTCAGCACAGAGCCCCACATTGCAAGGTAGGCCGGCCCCCGGGGTCCCAAGATGTGGCCGACCTGCCCTCCAATGATTGGACCTGCCACCTGTCCAACAGAGTATGCGAGGCCAATGTATCCCAGCATTGATGCACGACTCTCCAGGCTGGATGAACTACTCACCCACACTCGTACGGCCAGGACAGCATGCTGAAAGAGCGTTGGCACGGTGCTCACGTACAGTATTGGCATGTTCCAGGCAGCTGCCGTCAGGCCGTATGTCGCAGCGCTTGCAGCGAATGACGCCAGCAGCACAATTTTAGCCCCGTACTTATCCATGAGAACTCCTTCAAGCCACTTGAGGTGTTGGCCCTGATCAGGTGCAGCCATGCGGGGTATGTCATGTATGGTGTGGCATGCATGCACACCATGGAGCTGGCGAAAAACAGCAGCGAAACCTTTCTCGCATGGCATGATTTGGTGGGACACACAGACAGTCACATAAGAACAAATACTTTGTGGCTGCACCTGAACTCGTCATCGTACGCTGTTGATGGGTTCACAGCCATGCATGCCTTTGTATGTCAGGTGATGCATGATGTATCACGCCATCTCACATGTTTAAGGAGCACACCTGAGATCAGGCCCCCGACAGTTTGAATTGCAGAGAAGACTGTCTGAAGGAGACCGTACGCTGACATTTCTGCCCCGATTTGGTGGATCAAAAATGGCAGGACAGGGATTTGGGCCATGTAGCATGCAGCTGCAAGAACAACCGCACAATCAGCGGCAGCACTTACAAAACAAAGTCAGACGCCACGTATCTATATCTGGACGGAAGCAGCTAGCCTATGTTGCAGTCGTGCAGAGCTTGAATTGCACACCGTATGCTGCCACATTCACGTACACAACCACAGCCTCGATCATCTCACTGCCCTTCATGAAAGCATATCACGAGAATATAGTATGATCACTGTCTGTAAAATCTGCAATATTCACATCCTATTACTTGTCTCATCTGCGATACAGCATCTAGCATCTAGCATCTGCACATAGCCACCGGAGCGACCATGCGGTAAGGATTTCGACGCCATGATCGGCGCATTAGTGCAGTGTTACTGAAGCCTACAACTGTGCATGATCTGGCACGCGGCAGATTTGCCCCAAGATGTTGCCAGCTCGGAAACAACGTCGCGTCGATCGTGTCAAGAAGTTGCATGCATGGGGACGTTCCACCGGCTGAAATCGCGCTGTGCTTCATGCGTAGCCCTGCTGCTGCGATGTGCCAGCATGCAATTGGCAGCAAGTACAATGGGTGTTCTGGCATGGTTCAATATGCCAGTCCGTCCTACATGTGAGGTGCTTGGAAAGGTTCGGAAACGACGAGTTTGAGTTGCAGATCAGCACGATACACGCTTGCACATGACTTGACTAAGTGTACCTATTTTCAATGGCACATCTGTCTGCAAATCCCCTCAGTCTGCTTGGGGATGAGTATGTTGCGGCTCAGCGCACAGACAGGCAGAACGACTCGCCACGCTCTCAGGTGGTCACAGACGCCCACGCCCCTCAAGCAACACATGACAATCTAACCACGATTGCAGCTGATGAACAAGATACATTTATCGTGCCGTCTGCTCCAGTAGCATCTGATGGAAGCCCGAATCCAATGCATTCAGAGACAAATGTGCCGGATCCAGGACAGGAAGTCATGCGGCTGAACGATATTGAAAATCCTCAGCAAGCTCATATTTGCGAGTCACGACGCCATGCTGCCTTTTCTGAGCCGGTTCTAAGTCCTGGCTCCCTTGTCCCTGCCGCGGCTTCTCAGGGGAGAACGCGAGCTGAGGGCCTTCCGCCTGCTCTTGCTGGAATCAAATGTGGGACTTCATCTAGTGTGACGATGGCGACTTTGTCACCTCGTCGTGAAGCTTCCGCTCGCGGGCGGTGCGATGTTAACTACAGCTCTCAGAGTTCGCCGGCGAGAATCATGGCCAGGGGTCGTTCTCTGTCCACAAATCGCAAACAGGGTGCGAATCTCGTCCTATGATCTGCTGTGAAAGGCACATGCTTTTTGTTGTGTGCTATCCCTGCGTGGCCGACCATACCATACACGAGTACTTGGTGCGTACAGATCGCACTTACCATGACCAAGCCCTGACTAGCCCTGACCTGAAGACAGGAGAGGTGGTCAACTTCTATCATCGGGTATGCTCTTTGTTTGTCGCTGCGCGTGAGGTAGTGTAATATTAAGAAATGTCATCCTGGATTCAGTGGATGGCTCTCTGCAGGGCAGGCCATACATCGTTGAGCCAGATCCAGAAGATGGCACATTTTTCTTGACACTTGGAAGTCCAGATGTGGATGCAGCAGCGCTAGAGGTCATGAAAGATTCTGCGAATGGCTTCTATGGCTTTCGAGCGCAGTCAGCAGAAGACAGGTTCTTGCAAGCGAACAAGCGCAAGTCTAGACGCTTATTGCTCTTCAACCACAACTTTGGCACAAACGAACAGTGGAAGTTGCTACAACATCCTGAAGGTGCATGGACGAGGATGAAATGTTTGTTCCAACATCGCAGGAATGAGGTATGATCACCTGAGGTGACGATGATGCCACAGTCAGTCTCCTGCAACTGATATCATACATCGGCAGCTGCCATCCCATAGCTTTGCAATGTCTGATGCTCCCCACTTCCACTACAATATGTAGCATGACATGGTGCTGCAGGAATACATTCTGGAAGTCGACGTTCACCGAATTGCTCATTATGACCCGTTGCCAACTGGAACCTTGACCCCCAGGAGCCTGTCTGGCTTGAACGCCAGCTTTGCCTACCCAGACATTCTGAATGCGAGTCTGTTAAAGGCCACGATTCGTGTGGACAAAAACATTTCGACACATGCGCAGGTGCGACTGCAATACCTGCCTGGCATCATTTACTAGCTTTGCTGGCAAACAGCATGATGACAGCTCTACGGATTATGTCACTCCCCCACCCCCACACGCAAGCATCCTATGTCACGTGCTTTGCTGATTGCAATCCATCACATAATCATCGCGGTCTAAGCATTGCTTGGATCAAATGCTGTGAGAGTTCGTTTACGTTCTGAATCTGACACGCCGGTTCTTTCAAGATATGTGCTGATTAGTGTCGCTCTTGCAGCGGCCATGCACGGTGCACCATGCAAGCAAAGTGCATGTGCCATCCAACACTGGTTGCAGGAAATTCGCAGTACATTGATGCAGCGTAGTGCCAGCCCACATCGTTGTTTCGTGCATATGACTGACATCACGCTGTGCAGTTGAAAGCCAAGAACGTGGAGCTTCAGCAACAGTTGGAAGAGGCTGGGCTAGAAAGCCAGCGCATGGTTTCCTTGCTGCAACAAGAGATGTTGAATCAGCTGAAGGACAAGCAGAGCACAATTGAAGCGCTTGAGGCTCGAGCATCTCGCATGCTCAACTGGGGTGTTGGAGCACTTACCTCCCGCAACAACGCCATCGTTCTTCGGGAGGCGATGGCCGCCTGGCGAAGCCAAACTGTGCGCCGGGTGGGAAAGCATGCCCGTAAGCGGAAGCTGCAAGGCTTTGCACAGCGTCTCCTGCAATCACAGCTGCTCCGGGCCTGGAATTCGTGGCGAGAGTCTGCAGCAGAGGCACGAGCTGCTCGAGCCCAGGCAGGCCGTGTGCTGAGGAGGCTGCTTCACCGACGCGCGGGTGCTGCATTCCAGGCCTGGCAGGTGCGATATACAGTAGCTGGCCGATAACGTGGCGTGTCACATGTGTATAGCCCCAAATTTGTGCATGGCCAGTGGTGTCAGTCTTTCACCAGCAGATCTGACATCGCCTCGCTCAACTTGGGTATGAGTGATGCCATGAGCATGAAGCTGCAGATGCATTCTGAGTGCTGTACAATGTGCACATCATGCAGCATCTATAACACAGCTGCACAGACGTGTACGTGTCTGATTATGATCTGAACAAGGTGACCTACGATGTCTTAGTTCCCATGTGGAATATTGATGAGTGCAGGAGCACGTTATGGAGATGAGGCATGCAAGAGACGTCCTAATCAGGGCAGTGCAGTGCATCCGGACGGCGCCACTGCGCGCCGCGCTGCGGCACTGGCACGCATGCACCCGGGATGCCTCACTCAAGGGCCAGTTTGCCGAGCTCCTGGCAGCAAAGGCCAAACGCCGGCGGCTAGCTGCGTGCCTCCATCACTGGCGCAGCGTCACGCAACAGCTCTCACATTCGCGTGCACTCGCCAGTTGTGCGTTTGCGCATATGGCACAGCGGCAGCTAGCCGCAGCGTTTGAGTCGTGGGCACAGGTGTTGCAGCAGCGCGTGCAACGCAGGGAGAAGCTGCGGGGAGTGCTGCTGCGCCTGGCCAACCGCTCCACTGCTGCAGCGTTCAGCACATGGCAAGAACAGGCGGTGCGGGCGGCCCGGAACCGGAATGTGCTCCGGCGGTGCCTGGAGCGGCTCGCGCACGGCGTGGCGGCTTCCGCATTTGCCGCATGGCGCGCAGCTGTTCTAACGCGCAAGAAGAACAAGCGCATCCTGGAGCGTTGCTATAGGCGGCTGAGCCAGCGCCACCTCGCAGCATCGCTGCAGACATGGCGCGAGCTGGCCCAAGCCAGTCGCCATCGACGATTTTTGGCGTGCGCATATGGGCAAAGGTGTGTGCGCTGTGTCTTGCGATATCTGTCACCCTTGCACATCCCGCTTGAGCCCAAAGAACTCTATGTGGTTCAGCTGATTATTAGCTGAAGTAATTGGCCATGGTGCCCACATATTTATTGGGATCGATGGACGGCACGGCATTGACATTGATTGTCTGCACTTACTGCAAAGGTCTCAGTACGTGCATTGATTTGTGCAGGATGCTGCACAGGACGCAGGCGCAGGCGTTCCTGACTTGGAAGAGCAACTTAGAGGAGAGCAAAGCACAGAAAGCCCGCAGCCGTAAGGTCATAATGCGGCTGTACCGGAGGCGTCTGTCGCAAGCCTTCAGCGGCTTTGTGCAAGCAGTGCAGGCTCAGCGGGAGTTCCGGGAGCGCTTGCAGGGTGTGTGCTTGAAGATGCAGAAGGCTGGACTAGCACATGCATGGGATGCGTGGGTTGAGCGAGTGGCCGAGAAGCGTGAGCAGCGCAGCAGGCTCGCCATTGCCGTGCGGCGGATGAAGAATCTTGCAGTCGTACAGGTGAGATCCGGCTTGCAGCTGAATTTGTGCGGAGCGTGCATCACCGGTGCCCGTTGCTCACGGTTTGACTTGGCAGCTTGTCACCATATATGACATCTCTGAGTATGGCTCTGCTTGTTGACTTTCCTTGGGGGGGCATACATAGCGAGTATGCTGGAATTCGGTTGGAATGAGAAAATCATGGCTTCCTGCGTTTCTGTGTTGCAGGCTTTGCACACATGGCGTGGCGTCGTTGCTGATGCGGCAGCAGAGAAGGCTAAACTACGCAGGGCAGCAAAATGCATTCAAGCACGCATGCTTTCGACAGCGTTCCGCACATGGGCGGCCAATGTGGCTGATGCACGCCACATGCGTCGAAGGGAGCTCATCGCGCAAGCCCACCGCGAGCGGCGCGTGACACGCGCCACGCTGCGTGCATGGCAAGCTTGCACGACTGACACCCAGAGGCAGCAGACCAAGACGCTGATGGCGTCGGTTGTGCGCCGCCTGCAGCAGCGGCAGCTGGCGGCGGCCTTCCACAGCTGGCAGTCGAACGTCGTGGAGGTGGCACGTGAGCGTCGGCTGCTCGCGCGCTCTGCCGCACGCTTCCAGCGCCGGCTACTGGCAGCGGCATTCACATGCTTCCGTGAGGCAGCCGCGCAGCAGCGCCATGCCAAACAGTTGGTGGCGCGGTGCCTCGGTCGTGTCCGGAACCGCTCACTTGCCCAGGTGCAGCATTGCTCAAGCTTGCCACTGCTATCACATGCAGGCCAGTATGGTGGCACCATCAGGAGCGTTGGGTGCTGCAGTATGTAGATATGTTGCAAATCTGTGTGCACGTGTTTTAGCGTTGAGAATAATCTCGTTGCAGGCATTTGCTGCATGGAGGGAGGCACGGGAAGAGCGAGTGGAGCGGCATGACAAGCTCCGCGCCATCATTTGCAAGCTCAGCCACTCTATGCTGGCACGTGCATTCAGAACGTGGAAGACCTGTCTGGCTGAGAGGGCCGCCCGGCTGGAGCGGCTGCAGGGCACAGCAGCCCGCTGGCGCCAGCTAGCACTTGGCCGTGCGTTCAACGCCTGGACTGCTGCGGTCATGCACATCAGGGAGGAGCGTGCCATGCGGGTTGCGCAGCTTGTGCCTGCCGTTCGCAACGCATTCACACCGACCCTGCGTGCTACGTTTGGGGAATGGCGAGCAGTCATGCACAGCAACGGCCTCGGCGAGCGGGAGCTGCGGCTGCTGGCAAATGTACTGCAGCGCATGCGGCTGCGCGAGTTGGCTGCAGTGTTTGACGGCTGGCGGGAGCGAGCAAGTGAGCGGCGGCAGCGCAAGCGGCATCTCGTGCTGCGCATGGGCAACAGAGTCCTCTCTCAGGCGTTCGACGAGTGGTGCGCCATGGCCGCCTGCGTCTCTCTGGCTGTGCTCTGCCGGCTGCTGGCCGACATTGCAGTAGCTATGTGGCGTGGGTGCGCGCATGATGCATGAAGCTTTGGACACACCCAGGGTGGAAGCCGAGGTCTGGACTGCAGGGTCGGCCGCGTGCAAGAAGCCAAGAGGAAACACGCACTGCTGGCGCGGGCTGTGAACAAGATATGGAACCTGCGGCTGCGTGCTGCCTTCGAGGGCTGGCGTGCCCGCATCGTGCACCTGGCGCATGCGCGCGAGCAGGCGGCGCAGATGTGTGCGCGGCTGTGTGGACAGTCGACCTCGCGTGCTTTCAACTCCTGGCGCGCGACAACGCAAGTGGCACGAAGCAGCCGTGCGGCTGCAGCCAAGCTCCTGATCCGAGCCTGCAAGAGCCACCTGAGCCAGGTGCCGCATCACCCACCCTCCCATCCTGGCTGTTTACACGCTATCCTGTGTCTGCCATGGGTCTGAGGGTAGAGTTCTACATTGGTAAGAGTAGTTCATGGTGTTCGTTCTTCATTGACCGTGCATTCACACTGGGCAACAGTGCGCTTTGCGTGCTCTCTAATGCTGCTTTCATCCCCTGCTGCCGAGTTGCGAAATGGAATTACCAGACATATCATAATGCGCACGGACCTCCTGCAGGCGTTTGATACCTGGCGCAGCAACACCGCAGATGCCAAGGTGTACCGTCAGAAGCTCGGCAAAGCAGTGCGGCGGTTCCACCGGCTCGCGCTGTCCGCTGCATGGAACAAGTGGCGCTCCGAGGCTTTGGCCCGCCGCCGGCGCACGGCACTGGTGGCAAAGTGCCGTGCCCGCATGACAAGCGCCACACTGGCTCGTGCCTTCCGCACTTGGTGCAGTCACACCCGTGCCTCGCACCGCCGGACGGCAGTGCTTGGCAACGCTCTGTGCAAGATCGCAAATCGCAAGGTCGCAAGCGCGTTTGCGACGTGGAAGCGGGCAACCACGCAGGCTGCTGCACGCCAGCGCCTGCTGGAGGTGAGCCTACGGCGGATGCGGGCGCAGCAGCTGTCAGCTGCGTTCAGCCACTGGGCATCTGTTGCATCCCGGACGAACCAGCGCGTTGAACAAATGGCAGCACTCTTCTGCCGGAACTCTGTGAAGCAGGTGAGCTCTGCTGCGGCCTGTGGTGGGCCTGTGTTGCGTGGTGGTTTCTAGCTGCTTGCACTTCGATGGGAGGCGAGGCCACTCCTTCGAGTTGAGTTGCTCAGGGCATGCGGGTGCTGCTTGCTTCTGGACCAATGGTTGTGTGGTCCTGCGGCTCAGCCGTCAATGCAGAGATGAATTTGTACTTCCTGTGCAGGTTTTTGCAACATGGAGGGACACAGCTCGGCAGCGGCGCCGAATCCACATTCTGGGCGCTCGGGCCATGCGCCGGTGGGAGCAAAGCTCCATGGCTGCAGTTTTTTCTGCATGGAAGAGCCGTACCCACCAGAACCGCTTGCAGGAGCTGGCTGTGCAGTGTGTTCCCATGTCTATCTCCGAGCAGTCCACCACCACATGTTTGTGAACGGCTTTGCTCTTGTGCTGCTAGTCAATGATACTACATTACACTTGGTGCAGACACCACTGGCGTGGCGCAGACACGATGAACTTGGATGTCTTGTCAATATTGAGCCCTGCATCAGTGTGCTCGACGATGAGCATGGGGTTGTCTGTTTGCAGCCGGTTCCGGCATATTGCCGCGCGGCGCAGCAGGGAAACGGTGTTTGCGGCCTGGCGGGCCGTGCATGCCCGCCAACGCTCCCTTGGCCGCACTCGCTGGCATGTGGAACAGCGGATGCGACGCACGCTGATGGCTCGGGCTTTCTATGGATGGATGATTGCGCGGCAGGAGTCGTTTAACGCTGTCGAGAGAGTTCGGCAGTGCGTGGCGGGCCAGCGTATTGCTCACAGCTGCTTCCGGCGGTGGTGTGAGAGCCAGATGGGACCGACAGCAGCGACTGTGAGTGCCCCCCCAAGATGCAGCTGCCACTGAGCTGAACCATTCAATCTTACAGGCCATGTGTCACATTTGTTTCTGAGGTGATGGCTGACCCTGTTTTGGGCTAACCCCCCGTCTCCTATCGACTCGTTTGGGCCCTCTGAGCCTGTATTCTCCTTCTCGTTTGCCCCTATCTGCAGGGGTGCTGTGGCCGATGCCCGACTGGGTTTTGCATGATGCGCGGTTGTCTTGCCTCTTTTCTTCATCCCCACCAATTGGATCTGCGCTGTCTTTGATTATGATCGTGTGTTGTGTTGGCTATGTCTCACATGTTCCTGCGGTACTGAGAGATGGTACTGAGAGATGGTACTGAGAGATGGTGCTGACACCACCGATCGGGCTCACGCTGCACTACGTCATGCTGTCCTCTGGATCCAAGCACGCTCTGTCTCACAAGCATGCCCAGTCAGGATCTGAGACTCTGCTTGCGTTTGCCGGTACTGTTCCTGCTTAGCAGTAACATCCGAACTGTGTTTGCAGTTGCTGCGCAAGCTGTATCTGGACGGAGACGCAGATGGGGAGCAAGAGCTTGCTTTCGAACCAGTCGAGTACTCCAGTCCGACTCACCACAGACCTCCACGTAACCTGGGATCACAGGTTGCAGTCAAGATGGGACATGTGTCGGAGAGCATTCCAGTGCATGGACAGATTGTGATTTCTCAGGCAGAAGGCTCACCACGGGCCTTCACGCTCTCTTCGCCAGTGACTGCAACGGCATCGTTGAAAATTGGAGGATCCCCACCAGACCCAATATAGCTAATTACATGGGTGTCTACTGAGGGTTTTGGACCGTTGGGTGCTGCGCTGGGTGCTGTGTGAGCAGCAGGACAAATGTAAATATGACATACAAGTGCCTGTGTGACGCGTGTGCGACCGCTATACACAAACATCGAATGCCATGAGTCTTGGCATGTTGGTGTGGACAGAAAATTTTGGTTCCATAATTCGACACTTATTGTGCTTGGCCTCTTGTGCGAGTCATGTAATCGTCGTGGGTCTGTCACTCTGACCATGACATTCCATGGCTAGTGCCTCCTGAAATCTTCGCAAACCAAAATACGGCAAGCAGCAAATCTGGCCCACTACTTCGATGAACTTGCTCCATCTTGTAGTGAATACATGCGGGTTGTTGTTGATTTTTTTCTGCCAGCCATTATGGCTGTACCTGCCTCTGACAGTGCCCTATGTCCCTCTACACGTGCTTACACATGCCCGCTGACTGTCAGTGCAAGGCAGCTGTTGGTCATTGGGACTCCATGAAATTGTTCAACATATTTGAAACGGAATGTAATCATGCTCTCCCCGCGTGTTTGGGTGGGCGCAGGGCATCCTGTCCCCGAGTCAAGTCCACAATTCGCGGTGTTGCGCCATGCATTTCGAATACAGCTTTGTAGATGCCAACATGCACAGCGTTTACCATCCACGTTCACTTCAAAAGTAAAATCAGCATACCAGTGATGGTAATCTTTGGATGAATGCATGCTCAATCAGATGCTTTTTGTTACCAATACAGGTCGCTCGTGTCGAAACTAGCATGCGCCGCTGATACTTCGTGGACACAGGATAAGCGCGTGTTTCAAGTCACAATTCAGTGCATCTGTGCGGCTTTGCAATGATGCTGTGCACGTCTACCTTGCGCAACTTACCCACACGATCACACAGACAACCTACACAATTAACCGCATGGAGTAGGTATGCTCAAGCCCAGCCGCGTGTGCGAACACCACATGCGATGTATGTACTAACATATATTGATTAAATCTGTGCCAGCTCGTGTGATCGACTTTTCTTCAGCAGATGGTCAGGAGTCAAACCAACAGCTGAACCTCCTGGCTCAGGACAGCCATATCCTGCTAAGGATCCGCCATATCCTGCTAAGGATCCTACCATTGGCGATGAGGAGTCCCCCAAGAAACGAGTGTTCTCGCATGCACTCAATGAAAATTTTGCTGCTGAGGAGCTGATTGATGAGCTGAGAGACAAGAAAGGCTTTGGCCAACGAGGAGAAGTCGTCGTGCTGGCTCAGATAGTTCTGACGTTTCTTGTGATCTTCCCTCCCATGCAGCTAAAAGGACTCATATTCATGTGTGGTATGCGTTGCAGATGACCATTCGGTTGATCCATCAGCAATAGCATTGGAAGGTCATCCTACCCATGGCTGATTGCTAATGCTCAGACCACATGCAGGGGCGTTGGCACTAATTTTCGGAGCAATATCCGTCGTCTTATCATTCTTGGGCTTGGGCAAATCCTTTTCTCCTCTGATCACTCCGCGGAAGGCAAATTCCATCATTACCTCGGGCATGTTTCAGGTGCGCTATCACAGTCACCTTGCTTGAGTGTTTTGTAGACTATCAGATTCTCTGCTACAGTCTGGACGGTTCTTGTCCCTCTCAAGCATGTTCAAGTGAGCTGGAATTGCAGCAAACCGTTGATGTGCTCCTGCTGTTGTGCAGTACATGCGCCATCCGCTGTATGCTGGACTAATATGGCTGGGATTTGGGCTGTCTGCTGTTACATACAGTGAAACTCGCTTCGTTATGTCATGCATGCTGTTCTCTGTTCTGAATTACAAAGCAGGCAAGGAAGAGGAAGCAATGTTAGAGAAGCACGGAGATGATTATGCAAAGTACATGCAGCAATTGCAGCGATTTATCCCAACACTGTAGGCTGTAATGCGTCACACATGCTCGACATCTCCTGGCTTGCTTTTCTGGCAGCCGTTTAAGGTGTCTGTTGTAATCATATGAACCATCTCAGTCGCTCGTCTGCCTTCATCGATGTGTACACAGCGATAACTTCATCCGCATTTGAAACGATCACAGGCCCAACCTTGATTGAGACATATTTAGATCCGGATGATTGCCTTTCCTGAATGGACTCTGGGTGCACTTTGCAGTTCAGGGCCTTTTCAACAGATGCAACCATGGTTTCCCTAAATCCGGGTGTTGCATCACCAATGGCCGTAAAAACACGCTCACAGGGATACTCGTTCACAGCTTCATCAACTTCCTGCACATCAGTCGCCGTGGTGTAGCTTACGGCGTTACAGCAGCCAAAGAATCAGGCACGCCAGTGTTGCAACAGTCGCAACGACCGACGTGATGAGGCAGATATAGAGATGCCGACGCTCATGGCCGCAGGCATAGGCTGCGCACCCTCCAGGAAATCTGATCAGCCCCAAAGACACTCTTGGTCCCTTGTGATGGCTTTGCCCGGCCCTTGGACAGCTCTGCAGTGGTGCCAGATTACATGCATATTTGCAATGATTCATACAGATGCGTGCTTTTCAAGACATGCTGTGTAACATGAATCGTGCGGACGCGCTTCAAAGACGGCTGAGGTGCGGCTGCAGTACCTGACATGGCACTGATTAAGTCGGAGCTTGCTCCATCGGTCTTCTGCACGGGCTGTCGGCGATTGCTTGGTTTGATTTTAAAAGCTTTATTTTCGTCTGCCGCCTCCGCTGCTGCGTCTCCATCCGAACCGTTGCCTGTGCTCCGGCATCGCACGGGTTGCGCTTGTCGCACAACTTGGAGCGGCCGCGCGGAGTGTAGAGCGCGTACATGAGCGCTTCTAAGTCTAATCATGATTATACTGTGAACTATAAGTGGAGTTGCGGCTATAGGGTGTCAGCGAGGCCGTGCCAGACGTTTGAACTGGACGTCATGCAGAGCCAAAGCTGCGGCGTGGGACGCCGACGAGCAGCCACACCCTACCTGATCGAACCTTCAACGATGAGTTTTGGGGATACTGATCAAATTCAATGGTTGGTACAGGCAGTAATGCTATAGCAGGTCCGAGTGCTGGACAGATCACTGTCTACCTGAAGGTCCACCGTCCCCGAAACCTGCCCAATCACATGCACGGGTGCATACTTTTAATTCTTCTTCCAGGTCGTTTATCTGAGAATCAAGGTATGATGCAGTACTCAAGAAACTGCAGTACCACAGGTGTGCCACCCCATGCATTGC
The DNA here is from genome assembly GCA_900538255.1 of Ulva mutabilis. Classification (NCBI taxonomy): domain Eukaryota; kingdom Viridiplantae; phylum Chlorophyta; class Ulvophyceae; order Ulvales; family Ulvaceae; genus Ulva; species Ulva mutabilis. The sequence continues at coordinate 1,977,157 of UNSF01000001.1, forward strand.
AACAGCATGGACCCAGTGGGTGCCTTTCAAACTGTGCAGGATGTGACGATCCTAACACGTGGACGTGCCGGAATCTATTCGCAGAACTTAGTGAGCTCGTCGTCCACAGCAGACTATAGCATGGGCTGAGGCAGTGCGTAGCCAGATTGTGCACTGCTGAGTGGCGTACAACACACCACTCCCCATCGAACCAATGATGTAGAATTCGCCGCTCACCAAATAATCTCAATACACATGATTCTGTCGGATCACATGACACTCTCCTACCGCTGCGGGCCCCCCGCTTACACGCAACCTGCTTTTGCCTGCCTCTCCCCCCCTTGCATCCCCTGCCACAGACGCGCCTACAAACAGCAGCGGTCAGCAGACGCTGGCAATTTCCATGCGGTATTCCGCCATGGCTGTCTGACACTTTGTCTCACGATCATAGCCACCGCTCTCAAGCCGGCAGTCGTCCAAGCATCACCTGGAGCCAGAATGGGTTGGGCACCACACGCCATTGCCCTCCACTGCAGGCTTCAGCAACATCTGCAACTGATACCTGATAGCTGACCGTCTGCAGCTATCAGCGGCCAGCTGCAGATGGTTGACAATCGCCTCCGACTTGTCCCCCCATTGCAGGTCTTGGCCACCTCTGCGACTGACACAGCACCGCTTTTATTCCGACACCGAGGGCCATGCTTCAAGGTACGGTACAATTTGGCAACGATATCCACGGCCGGCCTCGGCCATATCTGCCACCCCAGCCCTCAGGAGGCCCTCATGTAGTTGCTGCAGATGCTTGACTGCCACGTGCGTCTTCCCCCACTGTAGAAAAGCGCCGCGTGCTGTTTTCCCCCCTGCACGCGTCGGTCACATCTGCAGTCGCAGCCATCAAGCACCTCCAGCAGCTGCACTCGTCACGGAGGGACTGCAGCTGTGGCCGCTGTTTGAGTGCCACCTGCAGCAGTTGCACTGCAGGCCTCAGCCACATCAGCAACCGCAGCTGCCAGGCATCGCTAGGAGCTGCATACAGCTGACGCATTTACGAGCGCAGCGCCCGGGCATTGCTCACAGCGATGTATGAATGACAGTCGCCATTTGCACGTGGCAGTCAGCTGCCATCTGCTCGCCACCTCTCTCCCCACCGCAGGCCACGCCTGAGCCAGCACTCGTTCAAGCATCGCTCGGTGCCGCGGACGGCGGGGCGCCACCGGCGACGCTCTGCACCGAAGGCCGCAGCCGTTTGACCATGAGGTCCAGCCCGGTACCGGCCTCGTTCAGCCCGAGCAGGGCCTTCCACTCGGACTCCCCAGTGACCAGCTCGTAGCCGCACGCCTCGTACAGCCTGCGGCCGCCCCCGTTTTCGCCGCCGACGTGCAGCGCCATCGCCTCAATTTTCTCGTCTGCCAGGGCGACGGCTTCGCATCTCCGCACCAGCCTTCGGGCGATGCCTTGCCTGCACGCCGGGCCCGCTTGTTGCAACTCGCCCCATGGGCCACCGACTGCCATGCAGGAATGCCGCTCGATTGCCCCGGCTGATATCAGACGGTGTTGTCAGGCCCAACAACGTGGTTCAGGGCATGGCGCATGATTCTGGATTCGTTGACTCAGGTGGAAAAGCCGGTGTCCAGTATCCCATTTGAGGCCGGGAAAGCTGAGAGTGTCTCAACGTTCTGAGGCCTAATCGGTGCGATCAGCAGAACAGGACCATGCTTGCAGACTGCCACAATGCGCAGACAAGAGCGCACAGACCAACAGTTGCTTCTTGAGAAAGCCCGCTGCAAGCACAGGCATGAAGGAGTTGTCTGCCCCAGAGGCAGTGGGAGGTTGAAGCAGCGGGCCTCCGCGCCGTGCACAGACGCACCTTCGAGCCCCTGGAGCCACAGCAAGGTTGCTGATGTACCCGACATTCCGGCGCCGCTCCCAGCCCGTTTCTGCTGACCAGAGTCCCGGGATGTGGAAGCCAAGGGTGTCAAAGACGACCGCCCCAAGGATGCCTCGCTCTGTGTGTGGAATTCCCCACCAGTCGAGGGCATCCTCGCCACCGAGGACTCGCAACAGGCCTCGCAGCATGACCTGCGGCACTGTGGAATGCGACAGGGTGGTGGGGCTGCTGACGAGCTTCGTCTGTGCCTTTTGAGGCCGAGCATCTGCCACGAAGCAAATGAAACACCTGCCCTGGTCTGCCTTGTGATCCAGCTTCTCCCCAATCTGCAAGCCAGCAGATCCTATCCAGACACATGCGCTGAGTTTCAAGTGGTGCTCTTGGCTATGTGGTTGGTAGGTTAGTACGCTGATGCACCGAGACATGCAGCTCTGATCACATGCAAACAGTGGACACATTTGTGGGTGGGAAATGAAGAATCACATAGATTCAGGTGAGAATTGGAAGGGGGGAGCATACAATGAGTGACAGGATGCGATCAAATCGCAGGCCCAGCTTGAAGATGCCACTCTTTGGATAGAATGCAGCTACGTGCACATCCGCTGCTGGGTATGCATCTGAAAGTCTGCACGGTCGAGTTACAACTTCGTTATATCCAAAGCCTTGCACTTCGAAAGAGTCCCACGATGTTGCTCTGCAAATTTGATCATTATAATTGGTGTCATGTGAGCGGACAGGGTAACAAGGAAGGACGCATGTGCCAGGAGAAGCGCCTCCCGGAGCAAGCGGGTCATGCTATCTTCAGAGGTGCATGTGGAAGTGAGGTGCGTTGTGCAACAGTGGCTTGGTGTCGCAGCTGTACAACACACACGCAAGTGGGACCCGCAAGTGCACCTGTTGCGTAGCGTAAAAGAAAACAGGCAATCCTTGGACTGCCAGTTCCCAAGGCAGATCAGGATCATCACATTGACGCAATTCATCTGTCAAGAGATTCATCAATAACGTGATGGTAGATGAGGACGCACATTTGCGACGCACTGAGGCGCGACAGGGAGCCAGGAAGATTGGTGTCCACCTGGCACCGGGGAGCATGTCGACGACTTGCTTTGGATGAGGATGATAAGACACGACCTCGAAATCTAGTTCTATGTGATTGGTGTTTGCTTTGCATTGGGACGCGGATGTCTGATGTCTATGTACACGGTTCAGGTGAAGACCGCCGCTGAGGAACTAGGGCTATAGTGAGCGTGAATTGAGGCCACAGAGCACGTTGAAGATGCGTGCCCGTCTCCGGACTGCATCGGACATGCCTTCCAAGCGCTAAATGCCTGTGTCACGATTCCTTGTATACTGTGAGCATGTTTCGCCTGGTGCGGAGCACTGTTTCCTGGGATAAAGATGCCACCATGTATCAGAGCTCCCTCTCGTATATCAGTACCCTTGGATGTAGAGTCTCCTTTGCGTTGCTAGCACTGGCGATCATACGGAAACTCTCGCTGTGACATCGCGCTGTCACACATTGGCGCCATGTAGACACCAGGACCTCGACCGGTACAGGGGCCCCCTCAATGCCACCACATCCCCGCCACCTCGAATGGTATAATGTCTCGCTTGCTGCCGGTGCACTGGGAACGAAGCATTTGGTATCCGTTGCGTCCTCATGGCGTCTGTTACAACGCCGTTCTCACAGATTTCATCATATGTGCGCCCTAATGTAACTTAGTGTAACCGGCTGAGGTGCCGTGGGAAACATATTAAGTGCTGTCAGGCCACAAGCACTACCATTGCAGCAGGCTGGACAGTTGTATTATTAAACGTGACAGACTGCGAAGCGATTCTGAAGCTCCCCCAGGATCACTGCTGCTGTATACTGCTGTAACCGTTGGCATTGTCTGCTTACATTTTGGCATGCCACCACGCACCTCCACGTTCCGCCTCTTGGAGGCTGCACAGTCCGTGCCACGAACAAGCTTCACACACATGTGAGACCGTGCATAATGCTGATGGATGGAGGAGCAATAGATCGGGTGTTGTTAAAACCTTTTTGGTTGCCGCCCAAGTTAATGCACACATGCCGGAAGCAAGACATGGCATTTGCTCAGGCAAGCCAAACAGAGCAAAGTTGCAATGGCATTGATTGGTGTAGCGATCATGATTGCGTCACTCAAATCCACCCATTCTTTGAGATTAGTTGTGCACTGAGTTACTCATGAATATCTTGAGTTCTGAATTAGTCATTCGTTCAGCACATGACATCGCAGATTCATGCTACTCTTCCACCTCATGATCATCGAGGCGGTGCGCGTTGTAGACCGTATCTTCGTGGAGGCATACCTAACTTGTTGCAACATCACCTGCAGATCATATGTCAGCATTGCGAGGACAAGGGACATGGCCTGATACCTGAGCGCCCGTTAGCCACAGGAATCAGTGGCATGCAATCAAACAGCGCATGAAATCACACAGCAGCTGTCATGCTGAATGCACATGCTGCATGCCGGACGTCGGTCGCCCACCAGCCACATACTCTCACCCATTTACATGTTCACCCACGTCCATACACGCGACATGCACCACTATGGTCACAGGCTTACGGAATGCAGCAGCGCCATGACAAAATCGCGTCTGCAGCCACCCTGGCAATGGTGCCCCCGCCGACACAACCACCTACACATACTCCCCGTCAGACGCGACACGGGCGTTCTCGACCTCTAGGAAACCCGCCTGACCCCGCCTGAATTGCCGCAAAATCTTGACACTTCGAAAGCTCGTCGCCACATCTCGCCCCGCTGAGGCGCACCTGCGCAGGCTGTCATACCTGAATCCCACGCGCGGCCGCTCCCGCGTCCGCATGCGGGAGCGGCCGCCCCTTCAGCTAAGTGAACCCGAGGTCCTCCCACTGCCGCACCCGCGCGCTCGCTTCCGCCCCAGCGCGCAGCGCCGCAGTCAGCGCCATGCGCAACCACAAAATCTCTTCCTCCTGCAGCACCGCATCAGATCTGAGCCAAGCGCGGCGCACCCGCACATCCAAGTCTCCCGCACGTCCCTGTATCCATTCCGCCTCAGCCACCACGACCACACGCCACAGCCGCCGGTCCCGTCATCCCGTCAGAGAATCATGCCTGCTCAGTGCACTTACGCTGCAGCTCCTCGTCCACCACGGCCACGTGTGCCGCGCCTTCCTCCAAGCTGCTTGAGTCTGTGCGGCTCAAGTCCGACGCCTGCGGGCTGCTCACCTTCTCAGCACCACCATCCACCACTGCCTGCGCCGCCTCCATATCGGCCACGTCCTCGTCCATCACGCCGCCACCCATGCTCACTTCCATCGCCATCTCGGGAGGACTCGGCGACACAGCACGCGCCTCGGGCGCTGCCGCATGCCCCAGGTCACGGGATCCCCACGCCTGCTCACCACCACGCGGGCGATTGCCGCGGGACCAACGCTGCGCGTTGCTGCCGCCGCTGTCGCCCCAGCCAGTGGGCCACGCGGAGATCGCCTTGTCCGCGCTACCCTTCTTGCCGGAGCGCGCGCTGCGGCCGCCAAAGCCGGCGGAGCCGCGCTGCGAGCCAGGTCGCCCGCCCCAGCTGTTGGACAGCGCGGAGGGAGAGTTGGAGATCTCGCTCGTGCTCCGACGGTTGCGGTTGACACTGCTTCGCGCGCTGCCGACAAGCACGGGCCGCGACACGGAGCGTGGGCCGCTCGCGCCGCTGACTCCGCTCGGGAAGCGGTCGATCGCACGGTCCTCCGGAGTGGTGCCAAGCACTGAGAAGCTGCTACCGCTTGCACGGGATCCACGCTTCATCGTCGCGATAGCCTGCGGGGAGCTGCCGTGGCCGGAGCCTGCAAACGCAGCCGGAAAGCCACGCTGCGTGTTCGGGACGGCCATGGGTGCAGTCGAGCGGCCCTTGACTGCGATGCGCAGCGCGACACGGCCCTGGAAAACGTGCAGGCTGACCTGGATTGGCTGCAGCATCGTGGGCTTGCTTGCGAGCCAAGACTGCTGGCGCAGGCCTGAGGGAGCGAGAGCCTGCTCCGTGGGCAGGCCAGTGGCAGATACACCGCTACCCCAGCGACGGAGGCCGAGGGGAGTGAATGCGGGTGCACTTGCGGACAGGCGGCTCGTGGGCGGCGATGACATCAGCATCCAGTCGTCTGCACATGGGCTCCCGCAGGAGAACTCGGAGCAGGCGGTGATACTGGCTGTGGGCGAGGGAGGGACCTCGACGCCAAGGTGGGAAGGTGTCAGCTGTGCTTCATCGAACGAGGGATCTCGCTGGATGTAGCGCTGGCCTTTGAACGAGCTGAGGGTCGGATACTTGTGTTTGATCAGATGCATCAGCTGCAAATATCATCCGCTTAGACCGGACGTGTGACAGCGCAGTAGCAGCAGCGGGCACAAGGGCCAGGAATACATACCTCGCTGTTGGGCGTCACAGAAGAAGGCAGCACTCGTTTGCCGCCATAATGCCAGAAGGCGGCATACTTCTCAACCCCGTAAAGGTCACCACGTTTGAACTGTGCCAGGGCTAAATCCTCGAAGTCCAGAAACAGGTCCAAGCGGAATGCCCGCTCCAGGCCATAGCTCAAGAAACGGAACAGACACTCCATTCCGTAAGCATCCCCAGCCAGAGCATCTTCTTGGGCCAGCCTCACGAACATCAGGTAGGTGTTCGTGTGGAAATTCTCCCGCAGGCGGTTCGACCAAAGACAGAATAGGGAGTTCAGCTTTTTGGAATAACCGGGACCTGCATGAGCGGCCTCGGGTGAACCCAGCGTCAGCGAAACGACCATGAAAAAAAAATACTACACTGTGACGCCAAAGGGAGCCATTCCATCTCGATGCGCTGGGGGACGGTGTAGCCTTTCCACGTCACGGTTACTCCTGACGTGTCTGCGCGGGAGTACAGGATCCGTGACGACAATTTTGCGCAGGCAGCAGCAGGCCAGAGAGACGCGACATAAACCTCAGAGAAATTTGTGCGGTCAATGTGGTGTTAAGCATGCACTCCTTTCTTCAAATTTTGAAGCACGAAGCGACTCGGACATGAGCACTGGTGTATGCTCGAACAGCATACCTTTCATCTGCCGCTCCCGCAGCGCCAACATAAGAGCCTTCTTGTGGCTCTCATGATGGAAGACGTCGGGGACTTCGTGAAGCCTAGCCAGCAACTTGCTCGGCAAAGGGCTGATCTTGAGCTCGGCATGGCCAAGGCCTGCCTGCTCATAAGGGATGGGGATCCCGACCATGTTGCCTCAGATTCGGTAAACCCAGCCTACCTTGGATCGTTGGAGTCCCACTGAGGGGCAGCGGTCCACAACCACAAGGTCTGAGACCGACTTGAGTAGCTCGTGCAAGGACAGCACGCGCTTCGACGTAGCAAGCACATGTTTATGGTGTTGACGCTATCATTACAGATTCGCTGTGGAGCTCCTTCAACAATGCTTATACCATGGCTGGTGCTGGCCTGCAAGGATATCTAAAAAGCAACGAATATTCAAGTACGCGGTATCACTTCCATCAGGGGCGACCAGGTGTTGCTCAGGCACTTAAGAGCATGTTTCGGTTCCTGTACATTGCACGACGGTGCTCGCATGGCTCCCAATGGATCGCCTGAGGCACATCGAAGCATCGCGATAACGCGCCGCGACCAGGAGGTCCCGCGTTGTTACCGAGAAGCTGTAGCATTCCAGAACAGGAAGCCCGCATTCACACCACAAATTGGACTCTAAATGGTTTTAGACGGTGCCTTTGTTCAATGCTTGGTAAGAGCGACGGGCCAACGCGACGCGGGGAGCGACGGAGACCGACCCAAGCGATGGGTGGGACAGAATGACCTCGTTTCGTGTACAATCGATCTCAAATGCCTGAAGCCTACTATGAAGAACGTCACGTACATACATTTCCATTTCCATCGCGTTCCATGCCCTTTTACAAGTGCGGGCCAGTGGCCACACACGAAAGTCATACAGGATACATCCTAGGATGCTGGTTACATCACCCGTACTGAAGGGGTGCAGATTCCTTGTATAGCATATGCAAGAGTGATGATGACCAGAGTGAAGATTACCAGAGTGCCTGGGTGAGAAGGCGAGTACAACATGCATGTCACTTTGAGCATGAGTTTCAGAACAGCAATATATTGCAAAATATTGCAATGGTATAAATGCAGCGATTTCGTCTGCCTGCAAAGCGCGTTCTACGGCGCCAACCGAGATGTTGCAGTCTCGAATGGCGTCGGGTCCATACAACGGATGTCGGTTGCACACCTCAGAAACTCCTGTTACACATTCAGCTCATAGAAAGCAACGCTATGAGAGCATAATAGAGGAAAGCAGGATATACAATCGTGCCCAGCTGTTTCTGCAAGAACACTGCACGCTTAGTCACCAGCTTGCCAGCCAAAAACGCACAGTACAGGCTGGTCAGGACGTAAATGGCAACCGCTACCTGTGATGCTTTTGGCAAAAACAACGTTATCAGATTTACCACTAGCATGGGCAATAAACAATACCCTAAACATGCACTGCAGCTGTACAAGTCAATGCACTCTCTATCAGACTGAGGCCCATGGCCAGCTAGTTGATGTATTATGAACCAGAAAATGGTGTACGCAACGAAGCTCCAGCCGAAGATGACGCCAAAGTGTAGATTCCCAGATAAAAGGTGCACCATCGCCAGGCCAGAAGCGAACATTAGCGGCCCCCCCATATCAATGTCTTGCAGGCTTCTAGACCCCACCCTTCCACACAGGATGCTCACACTCCTCCGCATGATGGCACCAATATCTATCTCTAACTCTTCAAGGATTGGGAGCTCATCCTCGTCGGCATAAGCTGGGGCAGACGCGGTCTGACGCCCCAGATACGGATTCCAGGGCTCTTGTTGAGCAGGATACCCGCTGTATGATGGTGCTGCAGGAGCGTAGGTGTACTGCTGCGGGAGAGGCGACCCAAATGGATCAGCCATCGTGCTCTGCTGCTGCGGAACCTTGTTTGGGACGCGTCCGCGAGAATGCGCACAAGTTCGTGCCACAAAAATGAAGACTGTGTTTGAGCTTTACGCTATCCGTTTGGCACAACACTCTAATCTAGGCTTGGGACGCTGGCTCAACGGCTTGCTACGGAGGATGCACTTGCAGGCTTCCGCTCGAGCAGTTCAATGATAGCAGTACTAGCCACGCGATTGTGTCTTTTCTAGACAACTATTTTCCACGCACAATATTGGCAATCTTCTTGTCGGGGGTTGAAGCTCCGAGCGGTTGCGAGCCGCTCGAGCGCGCGCCTAGGCGCGCCTGTCCTGCTACAAGGCTGCATGCATTGCAGTTCAACTAGTTCTGGCTATAGCCGGTGCGCACGCAGCGATGTGAACGCCGGAGGACCGCACGTTTCAGTATGCATCGCACTCACAGATACTCCATTCTTCTGCCGTCTGTCTCACTGCGATGCCATCGTCGTTGAACACAGATTGTTGCGATCACAAGCGCCACATGTCTATTAAGTCTGCAATTCATAGCTGCATGCGGATTTCAACACAGTCTGCATTGGTCTGGGGCTTGCTATTACGGCATGACCTCTTATCTACTGTATCCCACGCAGCAGTGACATCCGAACACTGCTTGTTATCGTGAAGCCGTGCTTCCATCTCTTTCTTACAAGCATATGGCCTTCGACAAGACCTCGTGCGACCTCGTGCTGAGAAATGAAGATGAATCCAGATGCCAATCTTGTGGCATTGAAAAGCTGTCACACAATGGCAGACTAGCTGTAGTTGCTCAATCAGAGGCTCTGCCACGACTTGACAGCACTCAGTGCCAACGGTACTGCCTTGTGGCAACCTTTGTATCAGCGAAGCTGAGTCCACCACCCCGTTCTCGCCAGTGCTACATGTGAGGCCCTCAATTCAGGACTGGCATGAGGTGTCAGCATGAACACTAAGCCCCATTCCACAGAAAAATCATGCCCCTACATGCACATCAAATTGCGATCCCAGGACGTGATTCATTCCAAGGTCATCTGTCCGCCCGACATGTCCCCAGGCATGAACATCGCAGCAGGCAGCAATCTGGGTGATGAATGCGCAGGCGAAATGTGTGTTAGCGGTGGGTTGGCAGTTTGCTCCTCCTTCTCCAGCTGTGTGCATGCACTGGTTTCGCCCCGCATGTACCAAATAAGGCCATGGCTAGAGGCTAATATCCGTGATTTTTGTCTCTCTCTCTCTCTCTCTCTCTCTCTCTCTCTCTCTCTCTCTCTCTCTCTCTCTCTCTCTCTCTCTCTCTCTCTCTCTCTCCCTCCAGGCCCTTGCTGCATGTTCTTGACATGTACTTCACAGGAGTGCATTACATTTTGACAGGGAGAAGCGTGGTGCCGAAATTGAGCGAGTGTCAAGTTCATTCCTGGCACTGCTTCCACATCACTCTGGCAGTCAGCAAGGTCCTCGACTCGCCCAAGCCGCTGCATGCATCCCATAACCCTCGTGTCAACTCCACATGTATCATGTGCGACCCACTGGAAGCTGCATGCACACACGCACAAGCATACACTCTCCTGTGATTGGCCCCAGTTGCGATATATGGACGTACATCGATGGCCCCACTAGCATGAACCCCATATGAGCCAATGCTCTCAAAATGCGTGATCATCGCATGCGGGCTGAAGAGCAAATCCACGAAGAATGTCATGCAGGGTCTTGCGGCATGGAGTGCTGCCCACTCCAGCTTGTTTTGAGAGCATGACCTCATGTCGTGCACAAGGTCACATGTGCCGCAGCTGTCAATGTCCGGATGGACATGGCGATAGAACTGTACAAACATTAATCATGGGCTGTTAATTGTGGGCCATTATGGTATCCAGCAGATCTCCGTGCCTGCCACTGCACAACACTGCGTGGCGTGTAGGGCTATGCTGTGATCGGTCACACACGATGTGTTTTACTCTACTGCTGCAACATACATGCATGGTTGTCTTGCATACTGCGACCGATGCTGTGTGATCGTGAGTGGCCTATAGCTACATTGGTGGTGCTACGGGCTCCCACTTGGTTTCTGTGGGTGGGTCTGAGGCCACTGTGGCTGGGCGAGTCTGCACGCGCAGCTGTGCCTGGCAGTGAAACCCTCGCTGTCTTTTACACAGGACTCATGCGTGGCTCCTTCATAGCTTCGCCCGCGTTGGTGGTATTCCGTCTGTGTTGGCCGAAGTAGTCTTCCCACCCCATCTTCCAAAGACGTGGGTCTGGCATGACTCCCACTCCTCACCTAGCCTTGCCACAGATGTCAAGCCATGGTGCTTGCCGTGACTCCCGAATCTCTGTGTTTGGTATCTCGAGATACAAGCTGCCAGGGCATCCAGCTGCTGGGACAGCTAGAAGATGGGCAGCACTGGAATTGGAATGACGTATGTGAGGCTGCCAGACGGGCAAGTGTTGTGGCTTTGAGTTCTGGTGCAAGCCAGCCAAATCTATGGAGAATCCAGCTCAGCTGAGAGGCTGTTGTAACTAGAAGGTAGATCCACCACACCGGCTGTCCCGTGATTTACACCATCCAAGGCGACCCTCGCAGGTTCATGAGCCGCAATGTTGAGGGCGCGCCACCTGGGGCCCAGGCCAGGATAATGCAAGCAACCACAGGATCGCTCTAGCTACTGGCTTCACGGAATCATATTGCGAATGTGAGGAATGAATGCTTTTAGATGCTTTCCGACTCTGGTACGGTTTTGCGCAGGATTGGTTCGATCGACGCTGATGAGCTGTGGCATGGACAGCACGGGCACCTCATGCCGTATATATGTACGGCCCGATAGACCATCCCACAGCTCTGCAACGGCGTGAATGTCGATTCAGCGAGATGGTAAACCCCTCATAATGGCCTTCCATGGCTTCCAACGTCAGCGTATTCACAGAGTGCTGTACATAGAATTTAAAGCGATTGGTATCGGGACGTCGATACGTTTGGCAACGTTCGATCTTGACGATACTAAAACCATTCGACGGCCGAGACTTACTGCTACAGTTTTACGCTCGGAATTCAAGCGGCGAGATGTTCTACAGTTTGCTTGTGCATGGCTGTAATGATACTCTGTTTCATTTCCGAGCTCCTGTGGCATGCCATGGCATTCGACGGAACAACTCAACAACCGACACGTGTTGTCGGAAAAGGATGTTAAAGTTATTGAGTTGCCGTCACCTCCAGGTCGAGCACCTCGTGAAACGCTGCTTTAGCTCTGACTCTACGTGCCGGTGTTGGCTGCTTCATGGTCGACGTTGTACCGTGATCATGCCTCACAAGTTTTTGCGATTTTAAACAATACAAGGGCGTAAGCGGCAGCGCAACGAAGGAATCTCGCTTTGACCACCCCGAAGCGTTCTACAGCTATAACGGCATGACATATGCGACACTTGTGGCGCTGTTTGTGTGAGGCAGTGAGGCAGGAGCCGTAATGCATATACGCGTGCATATGCATGAAAGTTCCCCGGTGCAGCCCGTCCACAGGCGTCAAGTTGAACGCTCGCTTAAGAAAGCCAGCGAAGCGCATGACAACGGGATTGCCATTGACTACGCTGGTACCATGCCGAATAACACCTGCTGGCTTGCTCTGTGGACTGCTTTTGAAACCATTCAGCTGCTCTGCCAGGCCTGGCTGTGCCACAGCCCCTACTCACGAGAGATGGAACAATATCACATAGAGGATGGTTTCATGAGCAGTCTATGATGCTCTCGAATCCTGCTGGTGTACGAGTGCCAGCGTAGCGGTGGCACTCTTGGTGTTGGCACTCTCATTTTGCTCACCGTACTTGACCATGTTTCTGTTCTACAAGAGAGCTGCAAGACCTGAGCCGGCGAAGGAGATCAGCGATGTTGATCAAGTGGTGCGTGGGCCACTTGCGTTTCACGTTCGTGGTCACGTCGCGATGCAGTTGCTTGCACTCGATCGAGCATGCAACCTACACATTACACAGCAGGTCTTCTCACTTAGTGATGAATGGCCTGCATCTCGGAGAGGTTGTGGCAAGTCTTTCGTTTATACGGAAGGCAGTCTGCACAGCCATACGCGAGCGCGCTGTGTCACGCATAAATGACTACGTATAGAAAATGCTGATATCCTGATGCTGATGGATGCTTAGCTGCGCTGTGTCGTGCTTGTGATACTGTCAAGGTCGTTCTTTAAAATTGGTCGTCAGATTGCAGCAAACTTGAGGTGACACAGAACCGCTGCGGCCGCAGCTTCGCTGAGCGTGTGTGCATCGGCAGCGTCGGACTTAATCCTTATTCTAGCAATTTTTTGAATCAGTGCTTGCGTTTCTAGTTGCAACGAGACGCCGGCGTGCAGAAGCAGCAGGCAACCTTCACCAATGAGCCGGTGCCCGACAACCCCGCTCCATATGTACAGCAGCCCATGCGGAGTTGGGATGCGACTCAGACCAGTCGTGTGCCGCCTGTCAAAGTGCCGCTGCCGATCAGCTCAAGCGCAGATGGGGATTCAGCGCGACAGGCGCTTAGTCAGCCAACTGCGCGGCATCCCCCAAAGCCGCGACAGGCTCGCAAGTCAGACACTGGCGCAAAGCCAAAAGCCGCCAACGACAAAATTTCAAAGCTGTCGTCAATGGTGCGTCTTCACGCCGGCCGGATGACCGCCCTCTCTGTCATCAGTTGCGCGGAATTCGAATTGACGTGTTTGGCTGTGCAGGCCTCCAAGGCGATGCAAGAACGCGGGGGCGTGCCTCTGGAAGAGTTCAAACGCCAGCGTAAGCAAAGACAACAGAACGTCTTCAGGCCTCCTGGATCCTGCAGTCAGCGATGCAGCAGTCCTCGTAAACGCAGTAGCTCAGTGACAGGCACAGCAACCTCGGGAGCCCGCGTGCCACACTCCAGCCCTGAGGTTACATCACGATCTGTGCCCGCCACCTCCGCGAGAAGGCCAAGGCGTCCCTGCAGCTCTAGAATTCCTGACCTTCCCGCAGCACCTGGTGCAGCTGAGCCCATCCTTCCAGATCCATCGTCCTGTGCGCAGACAGTGCTAGGCTCACCGCCATCATCCCCCTCCTCAAACTCCGAATCTGATAATGATCCCGTCCCCGGGATCATGCTGGCTACAATGGAGTCTGTGCGCCCCTTCTCGCATCACCAGCACCATGCTCATCGCCCACCTCGTTGAACCTCAAGTGGACAGTGCAGCAATGATGCCATCATGCTCCTACTGATTAACTAATCAACAGTAGCCCCCTCATGCATTTAATTGCTTTGAGGTTCACATGCACGGCCGTGCTGCGCATGGGCTTGGAGCGAGTCTGTCCTCATGAAATCACAGCGAAGCATAATGGATGTGTGTGCAGGTCATGTTGGAGCTCACGCCCAGGCTTCAAATGCGCCGTGCAGACACGCAGCTGCATGAAGCCTCCTGCGCCCTGCAGCCGATGAGCCCTCCATCGCTCATGTGCGCTGATCAGAGCACAGTGTCCACTGCCGACAACCGCTTTGATCACGCCCACACAGACCAGAGCGCAATCCTAGAGGACATGCTGCTGCAACAAGTGTCTGCCCTCCTCACGGTGCGCCTGCTGTGACCGTCTCTCCTTGCAGCCCTGCCGACCATTCTGCCTGCTGCGCATGGGACTGTCACCACACCCAGTCAATATGCATGGATTTCTCCTCTCGCCCGTACCGTGGTGTACTGCAGATGCATTGCCTCTGTCACATGTTCTGTGGCACGGCTGGATTCCTTCTCTGACTCTGAACACCACAGCAGGCCCAACTTGACGGTAAGAGGCCCTCTTACCATGTGGTGCATCTGTATGGTGCCCCACATGTCATACACATGTCATACCCATGCCGTATGATTTGGTCTGCTTCCTAGTCCACTTATCGTGTTCAGCGGGGTTAAGTGATGTTGAGTGATGTTGAGTGATGTGACACATGTGATCAGAGGTGGCAGCAACTTTGGCAGCATGAGTATACACCACAGCCTGATCCCCACTGCACTAGATGCAATGGCACTAGATGTGATGGCGTCGCGAGGGGTCCGGTCCACGCTGGGCGCACTGCTGCAGGAGCGGTCAGAGTGGAGCGCGGAGAAGCAGCGGCTGCAGAAGGAGGTGGAGCAGCTGCACGAGCTCGTAGAGTACCTGCTAGATCAGTACGAGGTGCCGGCAGAAGCGCAGGGTGGCGGTGACGACGATGGCGCTGAGTCGGACGCGACTGTGGCGCTCGGCGACTCAGACGCCACCATGCCGATCCCCCGCATCCCGATTGAGTCCATGGTGGAGACACACACCATCGACTCGGTGCCAATCTTCAGCCCGTAGCCGCGGCCAGGGTGCTGATCAGGGATCCGATATGCACCAGCAGCACACCCCGAGTGCATGGGGGGGAACTGTGTGCTGCGGGTGCTGGCACCGGCAGTGCAGTTGCGCAGCGGCCATAGGTATCTGGGTGGTCGTGCACGCGGTCGTGCACCCCCGGTGAGGCCGATCGGCCAGGGGGTTGTGCAGGGGAGGGGCGCGGGGCGTGGCCGCTGTCAGAGTCACCTGCTGCCGCGCGGCGCAGTGCAGGGGCGGGGATGGGCGGGGATGGGCGGGGAGCGCTCAGCGACATGATGTGTGCACTGTTGCAGGGTGCTGCCTGTTTAATACACAGCTGTACAGTCGAGGTCGTTAGCTCATGAATGGGCTGAGACCGAAGCACCAGCTGCAGCGCAGAAGCTGCGTGCGAGGGGCTGTTGCTGGGATACCTGCACCATGGCAATGCACGTGCTGCATGCATGATGAAGGCAGCCACAGCTCATCAGTCGAGTGAGGCGTCACCACTTGTTGCTAGAGTAGATGCTTTGTACAGGTTTCAGGAAGGATGCCCATGCGGAGGCGTGGGATGGAGCTGCACAGCGCTGTCGTGGGGACGCGACTGTGCGCCTATAGCATATGAGGCGAATAGCATATGAGCCCATACCTGTTTGCGGTGGCGGCGTTTGCAGAGGAAGTTGCAGAGTTGCTGTTGAGATGCGAAGTCACACTTTCCTGTGTGACGGGGCGATGCTTGTTTTGAGACCAGTTGCTGTCATGCAGGCCGTCGTTGCCTGCTGATGATGTGATTACACTGCCTGTTTGGTTTCTTGCAGCTGATAGCAACTTCATTCTGTTTTGTGTAAATTTTTGCGTGTTCACATCCCAGTGCAGCATTGACACGCAGGGTTAGTTGCATTCAACTGCGCCAGACCATAAGCTTCTTCATGTTCGCACAAGCGATAGACAAAGTGCCATTCAACCGGCGGTGTGACTGCAGCATGCACAAGAGATTCTGCTACCAATAGGACTCGAGAGCAGGCGCGGCAGGTCGGTCGCAAGCAGCAACAGCCTGTGTACGTCTCAGCTACTTTGCCTGGGTTGATTCATGGCCATGGTGATTGATTTTTGGTGCATTGCCATGAATCGTGCCTCTGTGTTCTACCACCTTTTGGAGCATACATCTGTAACGTATCACACTGTGCCTGGGTTGATTCACAGCACGTGCGACCTTACGTTGCAGCCTCCCAACCAATCGTCGGGAACCTGCACTGTGTGCGCTCCCTTCGCCACTGCTGGTGAAACTCGCACCTCTCGCACAAGCTTGACATACTATGTTACGCAGTGATAGATCTAGGACCTAGCAGCGCCGGGGCAACAGACCAGGACCAGGCAACACGCAAACAGACACACAGGCCACCGCAAGCACCAAGGCTACGCATACTGTGTGGTCGAGTTGCACATGCATACTTGGATTACAAAGCCGTGCTGACTCGAACAACCCCCGCAATTCATTGCACACACCGCAGCGACGATGACGACGGCACAGAAATGAAACGTGTTGGCGGGTTCACGGCTTGTTTGTGCAATCTACGACATAGATTGGCCCGTCCTGGTACGCCTTCAGAAATTCGCTCGGGAGCATGCCAACTTTCAGATCAACTTCGCCCGCCCCCATGAAAAACATGCCACTGAGCTTGGTGATTCGGTCAGACATGATGATTGGCAGCTTGGTGTTGCTGCATAGGGGTGTCACAGCATTGTGGCCATATCCAGTCAAGCTCTGAGCTACATCATCTGATGTCATTCTCATGTTGATCTTAGACTTGGACAGGCTGGTGGCTTCATTGGCAATCTGTAGACACCAACCATAACAATTGATTAATGCCACTTCTGCGGCACTGCCATTGTGGTAGCATAGTGTGCACGGACATATGAATCTCGAACCTGTGAGGATGTTCAGCATCAACGCAGAGTCTGGTATGGTGCCATCATGATATGTAACGCGGTCCAGTGCACTACCGGTCGTACCCGCATGCAGGACAAGCGATACGGCAAGTTCCCGACCATCATGCTGGGAACATTGTCGAGCCAATATAGGTGCGTGGGTGGCATACACGTGCTGCAGGGCCCTACCTGTGCTATGGCTACAAGGTCAATGACCGGTGTTGGTGACGGGGGGATGCAGAGACGGCAGTATGACGGGTGAAAGCACCTTGTGCACGAAAACCTTCAGCTTCTCTGCGTCGATCGCAGCAGTGTACTGCACTAGCACCAGAAAATACTTGGACAACCTGGGATCACTGGAATGCTCTGATACTCTTGTGTTTTCCATGACCATAGTCTTGCACAACTGATCTGTTGACTCTGCGCTCAAGCGCCGTGCGCGGAATTCTAGTGACTCTTCATAGTAAGGGCCTGCCACTCTCACAAAACGGAAGCTCTTGGCGCAGCGGCTGACCAGGTCCTGGTAGAGCCTTTTGTATGTCTCGCTCTCATTGTCTGGTAAAGGAGGAGGCGCTGTACATGCACTTAGTTCTAGATCCGGATGCTCCCGAAAGCTTGCAAGGTTGCAGAGATCCGGCTGGGGCCTGCATCAGCCGGGCAACGTGCCACTGTCAAGGGTGCAGCGCACATGAGCTGGTGTATGCTGCCGCGCTGGTGGGTTGGATCGTCAAGCGACCCTCAAGCTTAGCGAGCCTTTCGCCCAGTCGTGTAAACTGGAGGTCAAGTACGCTTGCAGGATCTTCGCCCGCATATGCCTGCTCTAATTTGTCTAAGCGCAAACCAACCGCTTCAAACAACGCTGTGACCTGTTTCAATCGACTTTCGTCGGACATGCCGACTGTAGTGGCTGCCACGAATAACTGAACACTAACAAAATGCTGCTATAATCGCACGCACATGGACGTGATGACCAGGGATAGTCTGGCACCAGTCGATTTACCGGCCAGCAAACGCCCGCCGAGACGAGAATGGCCGGCCGGACGAATAAGCGCTCGGATGCATGCACTTGCGGCTTTGAAACAGGCGTCTCTTGCCGAATTATGGGCATGATCGCTTCTGCGACGGGCACATCTGTGTAGCATGCAGCGAAGCTGAGCGGGCAGCGCGCATGCATGCCCTGCGAATTTTCATCTGCATGCAGCTGCACAGCGCCGTGACGGTGACATTTGTTGCATAATTATGATATCCTAGCCTACCAGAGCTGTCCATAGTTTGTGTCTGTGCGCGCACACTGCAGGAATTGGAGAGGATCAAGTGTTGCCGGGCAGGCCTGCGGAGCGCACGACCGTCTCTCTACGAAATGCCAGCGGGAGCGGCGAAATAAACAATTGAGGCTGATCAAAATATATAATGCAGCGTGCACGGGTCGTTGTCACAGGTCCTTCTCCGACAGCAGCATGCGTGCCAGCTCTCTGGCCCAATGTGTACACGTATGTCGCCACACGACCAGTTCATGATCGAAGGAGATGGGCATGCAGGCATAGGCATGGTGACTCCATTGGGCATCGGAGCGCATGCCAACTGGATCAGCTTGCTAAAAGGCACGTCGGGCGTATCAGCACTGCTCCCTCAACACCTGCCCGCTGAGCAGCACCTTGCCCAGGACCTCGCCAGTCGCGTCATTGGCGCGGTGGAAAACGATGCACTCGATGCAGCAATAGATCAGGTGCCACTCAGGCTCTCATCTCGCCTTGTCCTAAGACGACAAGCGCCGCAGTCGCAGTGTTGCGACGATTGCAAGTGCCACTGACCCGGCAGGCTCTGCCTACTAACGCCCACCAAGCTTTTGCAGCTCAAGATCGAGCCGCCCATCAACACCCGCAACGTCAAATTCGCTCTTGTGGCAGCAGCCGAGGTGCGTACGGCGTTTCCGCCGCGTGTGCACTCTTGGCAGCCCCGCCTGCCACATCAGCTGCTCTGAGCAGGCCCCAAAACAAAGACTTGTTGCATCACCTGCGGAGTTTCCATGACAGAAGAGCCTGCGTGAATGCAATCAGCGCCCACGTGTGCTGCAGGCCATGGACCAGGCACGATTCGTTCCGGCGACAGAGGCTGAGCGTGACGAGGTAGGCATGTGCTCCATTCCTAGCTCACGCACGTCTTGGCTTGGCAGTGTGGCTTGGCACCCACATCCATGCCATGGTAAAGCTCTGTAGCCCTTGAAACCCACGGATCTGGCACACCAGCCTGCACGACCACAGACTCCACTGACACTCCAACTGTGCTGCCCCTGAAGCTCCCCGGCACAGCAATGCATCGCAACACAACAAGGGCAGCCCTGCTGGCCCATGCACACTACATGAGCGGTCGCATGAGCCAGTCCCCGCACGCGCGCGTGGCGCTGCAGCGGGAGCCCACGGCAGTCCACTCTGCCTGCTTCTGCCGGCCGCGCACCGTACCACCGTGACGCGCCAGCTGCTCTGCTTGGCGCACAGCACGTACCGTGCCCACCGCGTCCACGCTCTGACGGCCATCATACGGCCATCAGGCGGCCAAAATGTTTTAGTTTTTGAATTTCTTTTTTATGGTGCTGCCGTGCAGGCGTGTGCATCGGGAGCGCGATGTCGGGCAGTGCCGTGATGACGGAGGGCGCGCGACACGTGTGGACCGGCCGGCTGCGCCGCATCAGCCCCTTCACCGTGCCCGCAGCCCTCGGCAACATGGCCGCCGGTGCGACCCTGGCCCCCCTCCGCAGCTGCACCTGCCGCACGTGTCCTGGCACAGCGTCTGTTCCGCCACTACTCAGCCATACTTCAACGTTCTCGTACCGTACTCCCGCAAACTACTGGATTCCTCATCTCTGAAGTTTTGGCTGTGCATTCCGAAACACAGCAGCTTTAATGGACATGTTGGAGAGCAGTCTTCCGATAAGGCGGGTCATTAATTTGCAAGTATAGGGTATACAAATCACGTCCCATGCCACGCGAAGGCGGTCTCGTCCGCTTGTACACACGGGCGGAGCGCGGCCTCGCTGTGCACTGCGGGAAGTCACACGCCACCAGCATCCACGGCGCTGCCGCAGAGTACAAACTTGCATAGCAACCACAGCACAGCACAGCACATAAACTCACATGAGCTCATAGCTGTGCAGGCGCCGTCAGCATGGCGCACGGCTTCCGTGGCCCGAACACCTGCGCTTCCACCGCCTGCGCCACCGGCTCGCATGCCCTCGGCGAGGCGGTGCAGCTGCTGCGCAGCCGCACCTGCGCCGCCGTGCTGGCCGGGGGTAGCGAGGCGTGCGTGGATGTGCTCTCCATTGCCGCCTTTGCGCGCATGCGCGCGCTCAGTACCGGCTTCAACGACCGCCCGGCCCAGGCGTCGCGGCCGTTTGACCGGCAGCGTGACGGCTTTGTGCTGGCGGAGGGGGCAGGTGCTGCCTGCTATGCTCTGCTCTGCCAGCTCACGCATGCTGTGCTGTGCTGCGTTGTGCTTATTAAGACGCAAAGTTGTTTACGAACTAATCAAATTACACATCTTGCACCGATAAGTTTGCAGCTGTGTCTTGCATGAAATGATTGTCAAAATAATTGTCAAACTTTCTCGGTGCCCGCTCGTGTGCACTGCACACACTTGTGTCGTTCCCTCTTCGCAGTTGAGACTGTGAGCTAGCCGGAAGCGGGATGTGATGCTGAACGGGAATGTCTACGTGGAAGGATGTGTGTCGGGTGGGGCCGTGTGCGGACGTGACAATGACTTCGGAATGCCTCAAATGCATGCATGGTATTCAGGGGTGATGCTGCTAGAGACGCTGGAGGCCGCGCTGGCGCGTGGGCAGACGCCGCTGGCAGAGGTGATAGGGTTTGGCGCGTCGGGGGATGCGTTTCACATCAGCCAGCCGGCGCCGGAGGGTGGCGGCGCGGCGCTGGCGATGCGGCGCGCGCTGCGCGATGGCGGCGTTTCTCCGGAGCACGTCGTGCATGTGAATGCCCACGCGAGCGGCACGCCGGTCGGGGACCGCCGTGAGCTGGCTGCGTTGCGGCAGGTGTGCCTCGCCCCCGCCATCAAATGATCTGAGCATGCCCGTCTGCACACAAGCATCAGCAGCTGGTGCATGTGGAGTCCTGGGAACACCTGCATACAGCTGCAGGAGGTGGCATCCCGTGGCGGGATCCATACGTACCAGGGGCTATTGCGATGTGGCGCCGCTGCTGCATGTCAGTCTGAGCATGCTTGTCTGCACATAAGCAGCGGCACCTGCTGTGTGTGCATCCCTCAGACCGGTCTGAACGCGCACGCATGCCCCTCCCCCACCTCCCTGGCGTGCTCAATGACCCGCAGTTGTGAGCCGCAGGTCTTTGGTGGCCGGGTCGACAGCGGCCACAACCTGCACGTGGTGTCCACGAAGGGAGCCACCGGCCACATGCTCGGCGCAGCTGGCGCGGTGGAGGCCGCGTATGCTGTGCTGGCGCTGCGGCACCTCTGCAGCCCCCCCGGAATCAACATGAGGGAGCCGGATGACCCCGGAATGCTGAGCCTGGTGCCGCACGGGCCGAGGCCAGCACACTTTGCCACTGATGGAGCCGCCATGTGCAACTCGTTCGGGTTTGGTGGCACGAACTCGTCTGTGCTGTTTGCACCATACCGCGGCTGTCGGTGACACGGGGGATAATGAGAGAGAAACGTTACAGAGGTGTGCTCCACAAGGTGGAAGAACACAGAGGAAAGGTATTATGGCATGGGGGGATAATGATGATGTAATAACATGAGATGGCCAGTGTCTTTCGGGCAGCTGGCTGGAAGAGAGTGCTAGATGGCGAGTGTGTGATCGGGAAAGGTCCAGCGGTGGTTGTGAATCAATGTGCGCAAGCCTTTAATTGTTTGCGTGGATAGATGTGAGACTGTCCGCAGGCGTGCTCATAGCTTCGAGAGCAACAGTGCATTGTCATGTGTGCCTGTGCACACTCGTCCTTCACAGCCTGCAATGTGTTCTCTTACTCGTGCGGCCCTTTACACACACAGCTCGGGAGCCAGATTACAGTCCAGTCTCTGTACTGTAGCTAAGCAATGACAACTTGGTGCAGTTAGCACGCCAAAGCACATCTTTGTGTCACGGCGAACCACAGGGACACAGCTCGGGAGGTCAGACCCCTCCTGGAAACAGAAATTCAACAACATTCCAATGCTTGCAAAGCGTTCTGCCACAAGCATATTCGCCACATACACGAGTAGCTGCCTAGTGACGAATGATATATATAAAAAAAGTATAAGGTGCTGCAGTTCCTGCAGACTCACGACTGCCTTCATATGGCAGCACCACAACCAGCCCTTGCATCATATCAGCCCTTGAAGAACGGCCCGACTGCCTTCTCAGACTCCTCCCAAAGGATCTTCTTCCCCTGCTCGTCCACGCACACCTTCTCAAACTGCCTCTTCTTTGGCCAGCCAGTGGCTCCATCTCCGGTCAGCATGCCAAAGAAGCCCTTGTTGCTGGGCACAATCAGGTCCCCAGACTGCACATCTGTGCCTACGATGCATTCCAGCATGGGCAGAGTGCCGTCCTCTGCTGATTGAGCAAAGCGCATTGAGGGCTGCAGACCTATGATGCCCCCGTTCTTGTATGTGTTTGCTTGTAGTTGTGAGGCAGCAAGCCCTGGCGCACACGTGAAGCACTTGATGTTATCCAGTCCCCGCTCGTGCAACTTGTCCTGCATTGCAGCAACCCATCATGCACAGGTCACAAGTGCATCACATAGCTAGGCTCAAGCGCCAGGTTGTGGTAGATCGACAGAAGCTCTGGTCATCCAGCTGCTGCTGCAATTTCAGTATCAGACAAATTTGCAGCCCAGCGAACACAGGCACCACAATCTTGCAATGCCTATGATGACATGACGTGTCTGGCAGACTGAGTCGATTAGTGCTCGAGCTGATCAGCACTCACGACTGGCACTGAGAACTCAGTTGCAGAATACATGCAGCACATGGCCCTGTGCACGACTGCGGGCTTCCAGTGTTGCACTCCGCCATGTTGGTCAGCCAGGGCTGAACTGTACTGTCCAATGTGATGACAGATGAATGCACGGTCACATCATGGCCCCAGTCACACCTTCAAGGCATTGGAAAATAGGGCATTTGCGAGCTTGGTCTGGTGGTACCGCTCCCACTTGGCCAACGACCCGTCTCCTCCGAGCTGGCCACTGTTCTTGCCGTAGAACTTGGCTTTGCAGGGGCCGCCGATGCGAGCAGAGCTGCTGTGGTTCACGATGCGGGCGCTGCCGGACACCTCTGCAGCCTTCTGCAGGCCGGGGAAGACGATGGACGTGAGGAGGAAGTGGGAGAGGTGATTCGTCTGCATCTGCACATCGTAGCCGTCACCTGTACCTGTGTCTGGCAGCGCCATCACTCCTGCATGCATGCGGCAGGAGGTTAAAAGCCGGGATATAGAGCAGATCTCGTATTCCTGACATATACAGCAGCTGAGGGTTGCATGCTCGCAGCCACTGTGTCCCTCACCAGTCCGCTGTACCTGCTGCAAGACCTATAGGCCTATAGCCATTCCACATGACACCGCCGCTCACTAGCAGCTCCAAAGTGATGACTTGTGTTGATGCACTTTCCGTGGTGACTCTAGCATCACTCCCACGCCATGTGGCAATGTGCTGACCCAGCTGGGCAGAGGGAGGCGGGTCCACGCCAGTGAAAACAGCGCGGCGCGATGTCTGCTGGTCGGCAGTTTTGGGCGTCGAGAAAGCGGGTAAACGTATAGCGCACCCGCATTGGCAACGAGCGCGTCAAGGCCAGTTTTTTTGACCGAGTCCTGCTGGAGGATTTGCTCCCCTGCGGCCCTGACCGAGTCCAAGCTCTGCAGGTCACATGGTATGTCTGTGATAGCCCCCCCAGCTTCTCCAATGCATTCGTCTCGGATCTGCTGGGATGATGCTGTTGCCCGCCCAGATGGGCGGTTCAGCGCTAGCACATGTGCGCCCTTGACCACGAGAGACCGTGCTGCAACGTAGCCCAGCCCTGCAGTGACGCACGCTTGTGAACCAGATGTTGTTGACCTCAACTTCCTGTTCACAGATGTTGTTGACCTCAACTTCCTGTTCATTCTTTGAGTGTTTCCTGCATGATTTGGTACGCTAGATTGGATGAGATGAGTCTACATAGAAAACATTCCTGTGCTTGTACCGGTGATGGCGTAGGTCTTGTGTTGGCAAGACGCCATCTGCTCCATGTACTTGCCATAGTGCTTGCTGGCAACTTCGGGCACTTTGAAAGCCATTGTTCTGCAACAGCAGGACACTCTTACGCTGGCATGGCAGGCACGCCAGCTGTGTACCCATGTACTGCCCACGTGTTAGGAGCGTGGTCCCGAATCACAAGCGGTGGCCCGAGCTCTCCAGAGAGTTGGTATACTCCCTTCAGAACCATGATTGAATTTTGCGCACTGGACGCATACGATAGACGACGCGCGCATGGTATCAAGTTGGCGCGAGCGGTCGATGCACTGCGCACATGAGTTCTCGAGAGCATGTCGAGCACTACAGTGGAACGACGAGAGTTCCTTGGAAGCAGACCCACGACACATGAACGGCAACTTTGACACATGTACGAGAGTACGAGTGACTCACACAACAAGCACATCAAGGATGGACGCACAGTGCGGGGTTTCACTGGTCAGTCGAATCAAACTGTTCGAGCTTGCGCGTCAGTGACACTAGCTGTAGTACCCAGCAGTACTGCAAGAACACGGTCAGCGACAGCAACTGCCCTCCTAGCACAGTATTGACGATCCTAGGCGCACTGCAGAATAGAAGCTCAAATATTTGAAGGAAAAGGGCGTGCTGTATGCTGATTAGTGCATTGAAAACATGCACGGATCCATGCTTGTCAGGTCGGGTTACCTCTGAAAGCATCATCTGTGATCAGATTGGCGCCCTGCGTGTCATGAGCTACGCCGCCACCAAGAGCCCTGGTTGTGCTTAGATGCGCCGACAACGAACCACAATCGAAAGCGCTAATAGATCAATCGGATTTTCGCGGTGCGAAGCAGAGATCCTCCGGATCGATGGGGGTGGCGGGCCAGGACGTCCGTCAAGTGTTGGCTTGACCGAGGGTTACGTCGAGAGCTAGGCGTCCATTATGCAAGGCAGCGTAAAGAAGGCACACACGGTGTCCGAGGACATGGTGCAGGGTAGATCAGTCCCTAGGTTGCGCTAATTACAATTAATAGCCACAGTGTCTTACATGTGCTGGTAGTTGGCGTCAATGTGTTATAGCGCAGGCCCACTGTTCCTGGACTGCTGAGGCGACCTGTGGCGAGCCCAGGTTCACACCAGCATTTGGTGATGATGGCTGCGGCTTTTGTTCCACTAGAGTGGACGTCAGAAGGGCACCCACTTGCAGCGCCGCCTCTGGTCGGCAGTGCAGGCGTAGAACTACTATTATGCATAGTCTGCAATTGCGCTCCCTCGTGTGGGTTACACAGTGATAGATCTAGGACTCAGCAGCGCCGAGGCAACAGACCAGGCAACAAGCAAACAGACAGACCGGCCACCATAAGCACCAAGGCCACGCGCCGCACGAGCAAATGCCAGAACGAACTAGGGCCGGCTCGAAAGCAGACACTCACACACCACGCAGTACAACGCAGCCCACGCGCACACCAAACACACAGTCAGCACTCGCCGGGCCCACCAGCGGGCGCCAACTCGACACTAGCAGTCTGCACGGGCGCGCCGGCGCGCGCTACGGCCATCGCCAAGGCCGCGAGGCACCGGTCCCAGGGGCTGCAGCCACAGCCAGACCGGCAGCACGAGCGGTGTCCGGGAGGGGGGGCAGAGGCAGACCGGCGGAGGTGCGCTGGGAGGAGGGAAGAGGGAGGGAGGAGGAGGGACGGGTGCGGGGGGGCGGGGGGGAGGCTGCAGGGCGAAATGGGTGGAGGGGGGGGGGGGGGGGGGGGGCACGACGCAAGCCTATGCGCGATGGCCTGTCAGCGCCGGCAGGCCGTCTGTGGGGACAGGAAGGCCCAGCAGCAGCGCCCGTCCAACCAGTCTAGCACGGAGGGGCGCGGCCGCGCGGGCTTGGCGCGCCAGCGCGCGGCACAACGTTGTGGACAGGTCGCGCATGGCATTGAGCAGGAAAGTGGGCAGGGCTTTCATCATGACGCTGTCCGCCGGTCCCTATGCATCCCAGCTGTTAGCAGCTCGGGGTTCTTCGGCTGCGCGTGCATTAGCCGTATGCATGTAGCAAGCGGTGCGCCTGCGCAGGCGCCTTGCACATCATCGCTACTCTATCACCAAGCACCACCGAACACCTTGCGCAGACCCGTCCTCAACCTCAGCGCACCATGTCTTCATTGCTTAAGCTTTGCTGCAATTGCAGCCAGGAACGCTGCCTCAAACACAAAACGAGCTAGCGATGCACAGCGCTACAACTTCAGGAGCGTGAAGAATGCATTTGGGTTCGGTCGTTTGTCATGCCACTGATCAATGCACCGCGCATGCAGGCACCTACTGCACTGCAGCTGTCTCGTACCAACCCCCAGTAACGCCAGCAACAGCAGCCCCCCCCTTACCACATGCACTGCACGATGCACGGCGCAACTGCGCTTGCAAGCAACACAGACACTCAGCGCTATGGCTTGCGCTGGTGTGTGTGCAAACAGACACATCAACGACACGCCTGGGCTCTTCAAGGAGTTCAAGGAGAGAGAAGTTCCTGCCCAACAGAGGTGGGCAGGAAGGGCTAGGCGGTGTTCATCTAGGCACCATCACTTATGTGTGGCAGCTGTATAGCCATTGTCAGCACATTGGCCCTTTCGAACGTGGCAGGTGCCGCGACGGTGTGGAGGTCCGCGTGGGCTCGCCGGGATACTCGATTCCCGATCTCAAGCCGCGTTGATGTGGGCATCATTAGGTTGTAGTCACGTGCAGCAGGTCTCGATGCCCCACATGAGTCTGTGTGGCATGCCGCGTGCGGCTTTGCCTGCAATGTGTCTTGCGGGTCTTCTTCGTGGCAGTGCGTGCGCTGTCTGCATCACACTGCTAGCAGGCGCCACTTCGGCCTGATGCAGCGCCCTTTGGCCACCTTTCGAGGTCCAGCCAGCCCAATGGCAGCGCAGGCCGGAGAGCACTGTTGTGCCACTGTGTACCTGCCCTGCAGAAGTGCCCTGGTCAAACAGACTGCATGCGCCACTGTGGCCTGATAACAGTTATAAAACTCCGCAGTGCCCGTGCAATTGAGGTGCCCATGCAATTGATGTGCCTGTGCAATTGAGGTGCGCCGGGCTGTTAATCAGTGCCTGTGGTTGGAGTGATGCTGTGGTTCAACGTAAATATCATTTAAAATATGCCATATTTGTTGGTCACACCGGCTGTGCCGGTCGCATTGAATTTCTGGTTCTCTGTCCTGAACATCAGCCCAACTGCAATCGACGGTCGTATAAGATTGCTGTTTCAACGCATGCAGATCTCATGAAGGACATTCATGCGATCGATTTAGACAAAACCGAGCTTGAGAGTCAGATCCAAGTGTACTGACAGATCATACCACAAGCCATAGTTCAAAGACCTTGCCATTGTTCAATTCTGGTTTCTACAAATCTACTTCTGTACATCGGTATCATGTTATGCCAGGTGGCTCTAAATGTAACATGTAATACAAACTTTTTTTTCACTGCGCATCACATGATGTACCATGCCCGTTCGTCCAATCAGAACGCTGTACAGCGCGGGACTGTTTGGAAAGGACTGCTGCGACCTGTGCGGTTGGAGAAGATGCAGCAGGTGTACACATCAACCTGAGGTGAAGAACTACAGTGAAAGCTCAGCACCGCATAGGCGGTGGTGCTAGTAGAGCACGGCTGCTAGTGGCCAGTCCATTACAACCCCCCTTTGGCTGCAGCACCTCCCAAACCTAGGCAACGCACTGCTTTCCAGCATGCCTGCGAGCGCCATCTTCATCATCGCTGTATTTCCACAACACGACTAAGCCACTGAATTGTATCCTCCTGAGCTGTCATAAGTATCTGCACAGCCTACGCTGCTCTGCAGCACAGCTGTGGACCCCAAATTATGCCAGCACACTCCATATGTTCACCATTCGCACACATGCTCTTCTATGTATGTCTCCAGTATCATATCATCTACCCCAACACACTGTACCAGTCCTAAGCGCAAACACAACTCCTCAACACCATACAAGCACGGCACTACATTCGACGAACCTACCCTCACCTCTACCACACTGTGGTGTAACAAATCCACCATGCTGCATAATACTTACGGAATACGGCACTGGCACCACACCGGACGCCAGGCGAACCATGCTATTGGAATACCACTGGCCGACCACACAAATTTTGATCTCGAAAACACCTCAGGCTGCAAAAAAGG
Source organism: Ulva mutabilis (assembly GCA_900538255.1). NCBI lineage: Eukaryota > Viridiplantae > Chlorophyta > Ulvophyceae > Ulvales > Ulvaceae > Ulva > Ulva mutabilis. The sequence goes on from UNSF01000001.1 coordinate 2,005,632, forward strand.
GCCCAACTGCCTTCTCAGACTCTTCCCACAGCGTTTTCTTCCCCGCCTCGTCCTTGCAGATCTTCTCCAGGGCCTTCTTCTTTGGCCAGCCAGTCATCGGGTCTCCGAGCATCCAACTCGTAATCCCTCTGTTCCCCGGGGTCACCATCTCCCCGGACTGCATGTCGGCACCCGTGATGCACTCCAGCAGCGGCAGCGTGCCGTCCTCCGCAGACTGTGCAAATTTTGTGATGAATTGCAGGCCAGGAAGATCGCCACCATGGGCCACAGTCGTGGCCCACAAGTTGGATGTGGCCAGGCCAGGCACAGCTGTGACACAGAGGATGTTGGTGACACCTCGCTTCGCCAGCTGGTCCTGCACGATGGCTGGAAGTTGAGCTGTGTTTTGACAGGCTTGCGGGACCGGATGCTGTCGGCACGTTACATGGCTGTGGACGTGGGATGTGACGTTTCAGTGCAATCCAGTTTGATGGAGTAGCCTCGCTGATGCTGTGGTAGAGGAGGTGGGAGCTTGGCGGGTCAGTGATTGGACATTGTGCATGCAGCCGGGCTGTTGCAATCCAAGTGTTGATGTAAGCATGTGGGTGACAGTGGAACGCTGGCGGGGTCTTGTGGCCTAGAAGCCACAGTGGACTCAATGGGCGCGAATGCAGCACATGTGATGGCGATAGTGTAGCGACTCCTGGGCTGGCAGCCTTCACACTTTGCTTCACAGTGGAATCGGTGGCCAAATGCCTGAGGCAGCTGGAGCAGTGATGCTGATGCGTTGCAGCCTGGCCTGCTGCCCCTGTTTGGCCAGTAAGCCTTTGCCAGCATCATGTGCAGGTGTTTGCTGGGCACGAGCCCACGCTCGCGTCCGTACAGCGTGCCAGTGTGCAAATATGTCACAGGCAAGCTATGCATGTGCAAAGATCCAGCATGCTGCATGGAACTGCATGCCCGTGAATCGAGTGACAGCAGGCTTATCCAGGAGGTATCACACTTTTAAGGCACCAGCAAAGAGCACGTTCGCAAGCTTGCTCTGTTGGTAGCGCTTCCAGGGAGCCATTATGGTCTCATCCCCGCCAAGGTTGCCTCCATTCTTACCATAGTACCGTGCATCACAGGGGGTGCAGGGGGCCTTGCGACGGGCACTACTGTGGCAGACAACACGGGCGCTGCCAGACCTATCTGCAGCTGTCTTAAGAGCGGGGTACAGAATGGAGGTGAGGAGGAAATGGGAGAGGTGGTTGGTCTGCATCTGCACGTCGTAGCCATCCACAGTAGCTCTGTCTGGCAGGGCCATGACTCCTGCAGCCCACAGCTGGTTTCATCTTGCACTGATTCATCGGAAGGTCTTGCTGCAGCAGCTGTGCAATTGATTACATTTCAGGGCAAAGTCTGAGCATTTGCCACCATTATTCCGACAGGATAGCGCAGCCCATTCGGCCGTGCTCATGTTCCCAGGCGGACTGACTGATGTGAGCAGCCACTCTGCGCAAGGTGGCTTACAGCGGTGCACTCAGACTCAACACATGTGACGATTGGGGATGATGTGTGAGTATTGTTCTGCTGGAGCATGCAAAGGGGTTGTCGTGGATTGTTCCGATGCAACTAAGTGGTGGACCGCTGGACACACCTGCGTTACAGACCAACGCGTCCAAGCCGGTGCCGCCCAGCTGCGTGATGACCTCTAACCCGGCTGCTCTAACCGACTCAAAGCTCTGGAGATCGCAGGGGACTTCTGTGATCCTGCCGTCACTTCCACCGCAGTGCTCTCGTACTTTCCGGCACGCGGTAGTGGCCCGCTCCGACGGCCTGTTTAGTGCCATGACGTGTGCTCCTTTCGAAACGAGCACTTTCATGGCATGGAAGCCCATGCCTGACATGTTGCGTAATGTGTTATTGGTCCGTATTGTTTCATGGACAGTATGCTGCTAGCGAATTCCCACACCACGGCGTGTAGCACACCTGTGGTGGTCCCCGTGATGGCATAAACACACGACTGGCAGGATGGCATCTGCGCAACATATTTGTCGAAGTGCTTGCTCGTCGCATTGGGAACGTTGTAAGACATGCTTCTCGGCCACTACAATTTTTTACTTGTATTTCAAGATGTAGGTATCCACTGAGCACGACGAGCGATGCCGGTGTGAGGATCCGAGTTGAGTTCTGCGTTGCCCTGATCTGGAGAACACCGCCATTAATGTGCGCGTTGGTGCAGGCTGGCTGCTCGTTTGTCGACACAATCACGCAGTGCTAATTGCACGAGCTGAATGTCCGTAACACCCGACAGTCTGGTGAAGGTGCGACGCACCCAACAATGATGACTTGGTGTACAGGTGTGATCATTCTGGGACGGAGCTGGGGCCCATCTCTCCCTTACAGAGTCATCCGGGACCAAACTGGCTGACTTCCAGTAGATGTCATGTGCAAGGAGCAGATCATGTGGCCGGCCCAACCCCCAAAACCGGCAGCAAAACCGCGTCTGTGTGGCTTGTGCAAGTCCCAACTGCCTATTCCAATTCAGCTTGATGCATTTTGTGGTGCCCTGGAGGTCCAATTTAACACAAATCACTAGCTACCCATCCCCGCAGGACAGCAATGCTCCCCAAACGACCCCTGTCCACCTGCTCTCATGGTCTGCAACCTGCAGTGCCCGTGGCCTAGCCCAAAACTTCATGTGCTCCATCTGCCAATGGCTCCCTCCCTGAACTGCATTAGCTCCATGCTTGATCATTGCTGAGCAGTTGCGCCTCAGAAGCTGCAAACCTCCCTCTAATTCCATTTCTCGTGCATCATGACCCCCGAGTTCGCGCCTGGTTGACGCTTTTGTTCGCGGAAAGCTGCTTGGCACTCAGATTCACAATTCAGCAACATTCACCGGAACGGAATCACTAATCAATGCGATTCCACCGTACGTGGAGAGAATGATGACATGTTAGTCGACATGGGCAGTGGCGGCAATCATGGCGACGCGTCACGCACATGGCATGCGTGTTTCGAGCGTCCCGGATGTGGTCGCTAAGGGCTGAAGGCACGTTCAGTGAGCATCGATTCACGGAATGATGGCGCTCAAATCGCCATGAACTGATCATATATTACATATATATTGCCATAGGGGGTGTGGGATTTTGTTTCGTGCCGGCATGGTTGAGTGAGCATCGTGGAGAATCACTGCCCGGTGGCATCCATTGGAAATGGCTGGTACGTATCGATCATGCGCACGCAACCGTTCCAGTACACTCACAGAGACCACGAATGAACACTTGGACCACTACAGACGACGATGAAGCGGCGGCAATGGATGTCGAGGATGCCTCGTGTGCACATCGCCTACGCCCGGAGGAGCGCATGCTGGTTCTGTTCTTTTACGTGCGATCACTCGATCTCAAAGACCTCCCTAAATTCATTGTCTCGGCGGAACTGCCGAGTGTCCGTGGCAAATGCGAGGAGTATGAGGAACTGGAGAACAAGCACAGAGAACTCATTGGCCTGCTTGAAGCTGAAGACAGTAAATACAGCAACCGCGTGCGCAGTGCGCAATGACGACACTCCAAAGCCCTTCAGCTCCGACAAAGACGCCATCAAAGCGTCTGTCGCTAAGACGTGGTTGACTGCACAGATAGTCGCTCGTCCTAGGGGCGAACGGTTCTTTCCGTTTCTGCCTCCGGACCCACAAACAGGAGTGATCGTGCAATCGAATGAAGAAGAAATTGGCACGGGTGGCTACTTTCCACCAAAATCAAAGTGTTGATCTTGTTAGCTGCTGTAATTGCTGATTTTGCGAGGAGATGTTGTGCATTTCCTCAATAGGCACCCCGGAAGCCACAGCCCTCTCCCTACCTTCTCTCCCTTACAGAGTCATCCGGGACCAAACTGGCTGACTTCCAGTAGATGTCATGTGCAAGGAGCAGATCATGTGGCCGGCCCAACCCCCAAAACCGGCAGCAAAACCGCGTCTGTGTGGCTTGTGCAAGTCCCAACTGCCTATTCCAATTCAGCTTGATGCATTTTGTGGTGCCCTGGAGGTCCAATTTAACACAAATCACTAGCTACCCATCCCCGCAGGACAGCAATGCTCCCCAAACGACCCCTGTCCACCTGCTCTCATGGTCTGCAACCTGCAGTGCCCGTGGCCTAGCCCAAAACTTCATGTGCTCCATCTGCCAATGGCTCCCTCCCTGAACTGCATTAGCTCCATGCTTGATCATTGCTGAGCAGTTGCGCCTCAGAAGCTGCAAACCTCCCTCTAATTCCATTTCTCGTGCATCATGACCCCCGAGTTCGCGCCTGGTTGACGCTTTTGTTCGCGGAAAGCTGCTTGGCACTCAGATTCACAATTCAGCAACATTCACCGGAACGGAATCACTAATCAATGCGATTCCACCGTACGTGGAGAGAATGATGACATGTTAGTCGACATGGGCAGTGGCGGCAATCATGGCGACGCGTCACGCACATGGCATGCGTGTTTCGAGCGTCCCGGATGTGGTCGCTAAGGGCTGAAGGCACGTTCAGTGAGCATCGATTCACGGAATGATGGCGCTCAAATCGCCATGAACTGATCATATATTACATATATATTGCCATAGGGGGTGTGGGATTTTGTTTCGTGCCGGCATGGTTGAGTGAGCATCGTGGAGAATCACTGCCCGGTGGCATCCATTGGAAATGGCTGGTACGTATCGATCATGCGCACGCAACCGTTCCAGTACACTCACAGAGACCACGAATGAACACTTGGACCACTACAGACGACGATGAAGCGGCGGCAATGGATGTCGAGGATGCCTCGTGTGCACATCGCCTACGCCCGGAGGAGCGCATGCTGGTTCTGTTCTTTTACGTGCGATCACTCGATCTCAAAGACCTCCCTAAATTCATTGTCTCGGCGGAACTGCCGAGTGTCCGTGGCAAATGCGAGGAGTATGAGGAACTGGAGAACAAGCACAGAGAACTCATTGGCCTGCTTGAAGCTGAAGACAGTAAATACAGCAACCGCGTGCGCAGTGCGCAATGACGACACTCCAAAGCCCTTCAGCTCCGACAAAGACGCCATCAAAGCGTCTGTCGCTAAGACGTGGTTGACTGCACAGATAGTCGCTCGTCCTAGGGGCGAACGGTTCTTTCCGTTTCTGCCTCCGGACCCACAAACAGGAGTGATCGTGCAATCGAATGAAGAAGAAATTGGCACGGGTGGCTACTTTCCACCAAAATCAAAGTGTTGATCTTGTTAGCTGCTGTAATTGCTGATTTTGCGAGGAGATGTTGTGCATTTCCTCAATAGGCACCCCGGAAGCCACAGCCCTCTCCCTACCTTCTCTCCCTTACAGAGTCATCCGGGACCAAACTGGCTGACTTCCAGTAGATGTCATGTGCAAGGAGCAGATCATGTGGCCGGCCCAACCCCCAAAACCGGCAGCAAAACCGCGTCTGTGTGGCTTGTGCAAGTCCCAACTGCCTATTCCAATTCAGCTTGATGCATTTTGTGGTGCCCTGGAGGTCCAATTTAACACAAATCACTAGCTACCCATCCCCGCAGGACAGCAATGCTCCCCAAACGACCCCTGTCCACCTGCTCTCATGGTCTGCAACCTGCAGTGCCCGTGGCCTAGCCCAAAACTTCATGTGCTCCATCTGCCAATGGCTCCCTCCCTGAACTGCATTAGCTCCATGCTTGATCATTGCTGAGCAGTTGCGCCTCAGAAGCTGCAAACCTCCCTCTAATTCCATTTCTCGTGCATCATGACCCCCGAGTTCGCGCCTGGTTGACGCTTTTGTTCGCGGAAAGCTGCTTGGCACTCAGATTCACAATTCAGCAACATTCACCGGAACGGAATCACTAATCAATGCGATTCCACCGTACGTGGAGAGAATGATGACATGTTAGTCGACATGGGCAGTGGCGGCAATCATGGCGACGCGTCACGCACATGGCATGCGTGTTTCGAGCGTCCCGGATGTGGTCGCTAAGGGCTGAAGGCACGTTCAGTGAGCATCGATTCACGGAATGATGGCGCTCAAATCGCCATGAACTGATCATATATTACATATATATTGCCATAGGGGGTGTGGGATTTTGTTTCGTGCCGGCATGGTTGAGTGAGCATCGTGGAGAATCACTGCCCGGTGGCATCCATTGGAAATGGCTGGTACGTATCGATCATGCGCACGCAACCGTTCCAGTACACTCACAGAGACCACGAATGAACACTTGGACCACTACAGACGACGATGAAGCGGCGGCAATGGATGTCGAGGATGCCTCGTGTGCACATCGCCTACGCCCGGAGGAGCGCATGCTGGTTCTGTTCTTTTACGTGCGATCACTCGATCTCAAAGACCTCCCTAAATTCATTGTCTCGGCGGAACTGCCGAGTGTCCGTGGCAAATGCGAGGAGTATGAGGAACTGGAGAACAAGCACAGAGAACTCATTGGCCTGCTTGAAGCTGAAGACAGTAAATACAGCAACCGCGTGCGCAGTGCGCAATGACGACACTCCAAAGCCCTTCAGCTCCGACAAAGACGCCATCAAAGCGTCTGTCGCTAAGACGTGGTTGACTGCACAGATAGTCGCTCGTCCTAGGGGCGAACGGTTCTTTCCGTTTCTGCCTCCGGACCCACAAACAGGAGTGATCGTGCAATCGAATGAAGAAGAAATTGGCACGGGTGGCTACTTTCCACCAAAATCAAAGTGTTGATCTTGTTAGCTGCTGTAATTGCTGATTTTGCGAGGAGATGTTGTGCATTTCCTCAATAGGCACCCCGGAAGCCACAGCCCTCTCCCTACCTTCTCTCCCTTACAGAGTCATCCGGGACCAAACTGGCTGACTTCCAGTAGATGTCATGTGCAAGGAGCAGATCATGTGGCCGGCCCAACCCCCAAAACCGGCAGCAAAACCGCGTCTGTGTGGCTTGTGCAAGTCCCAACTGCCTATTCCAATTCAGCTTGATGCATTTTGTGGTGCCCTGGAGGTCCAATTTAACACAAATCACTAGCTACCCATCCCCGCAGGACAGCAATGCTCCCCAAACGACCCCTGTCCACCTGCTCTCATGGTCTGCAACCTGCAGTGCCCGTGGCCTAGCCCAAAACTTCATGTGCTCCATCTGCCAATGGCTCCCTCCCTGAACTGCATTAGCTCCATGCTTGATCATTGCTGAGCAGTTGCGCCTCAGAAGCTGCAAACCTCCCTCTAATTCCATTTCTCGTGCATCATGACCCCCGAGTTCGCGCCTGGTTGACGCTTTTGTTCGCGGAAAGCTGCTTGGCACTCAGATTCACAATTCAGCAACATTCACCGGAACGGAATCACTAATCAATGCGATTCCACCGTACGTGGAGAGAATGATGACATGTTAGTCGACATGGGCAGTGGCGGCAATCATGGCGACGCGTCACGCACATGGCATGCGTGTTTCGAGCGTCCCGGATGTGGTCGCTAAGGGCTGAAGGCACGTTCAGTGAGCATCGATTTCACGGAATGATGGCGCTCAAATCGCCATGAACTGATCATATATTACATATATATTGCCATAGGGGGTGTGGGATTTTGTTTCGTGCCGGCATGGTTGAGTGAGCATCGTGGAGAATCACTGCCCGGTGGCATCCATTGGAAATGGCTGGTACGTATCGATCATGCGCACGCAACCGTTCCAGTACACTCACAGAGACCACGAATGAACACTTGGACCACTACAGACGACGATGAAGCGGCGGCAATGGATGTCGAGGATGCCTCGTGTGCACATCGCCTACGCCCGGAGGAGCGCATGCTGGTTCTGTTCTTTTACGTGCGATCACTCGATCTCAAAGACCTCCCTAAATTCATTGTCTCGGCGGAACTGCCGAGTGTCCGTGGCAAATGCGAGGAGTATGAGGAACTGGAGAACAAGCACAGAGAACTCATTGGCCTGCTTGAAGCTGAAGACAGTAAATACAGCAACCGCGTGCGCAGTGCGCAATGACGACACTCCAAAGCCCTTCAGCTCCGACAAAGACGCCATCAAAGCGTCTGTCGCTAAGACGTGGTTGACTGCACAGATAGTCGCTCGTCCTAGGGGCGAACGGTTCTTTCCGTTTCTGCCTCCGGACCCACAAACAGGAGTGATCGTGCAATCGAATGAAGAAGAAATTGGCACGGGTGGCTACTTTCCACCAAAATCAAAGTGTTGATCTTGTTAGCTGCTGTAATTGCTGATTTTGCGAGGAGATGTTGTGCATTTCCTCAATAGGCACCCCGGAAGCCACAGCCCTCTCCCTACCTTCTGAAGGCACGTTCAGTGAGCATCGATTCACGGAATGATGGCGCTCAAATCGCCATGAACTGATCATATATTACATATATATTGCCATAGGGGGTGTGGGATTTTGTTTCGTGCCGGCATGGTTGAGTGAGCATCGTGGAGAATCACTGCCCGGTGGCATCCATTGGAAATGGCTGGTACGTATCGATCATGCGCACGCAACCGTTCCAGTACACTCACAGAGACCACAAATGAACACTTGGACCACTACAGACGACGATGAAGCGGCGGCAATGGATGTCGAGGATGCCTCGTGTGCACATCGCCTACGCCCGGAGGAGCGCATGCTGGTTCTGTTCTTTTACGTGCGATCACTCGATCTCAAAGACCTCCCTAAATTCATTGTCTCGGCGGAACTGCCGAGTGTCCGTGGCAAATGCGAGGAGTATGAGGAACTGGAGAACAAGCACAGAGAACTCATTGGCCTGCTTGAAGCTGAAGACAGTAAATACAGCAACCGCGTGCGCAGTGCGCAATGACGACACTCCAAAGCCCTTCAGCTCCGACAAAGACGCCATCAAAGCGTCTGTCGCTAAGACGTGGTTGACTGCACAGATAGTCGCTCGTCCTAGGGGCGAACGGTTCTTTCCGTTTCTGCCTCCGGACCCACAAACAGGAGTGATCGTGCAATCGAATGAAGAAGAAATTGGCACGGGTGGCTACTTTCCACCAAAATCAAAGTGTTGATCTTGTTAGCTGCTGTAATTGCTGATTTTGCGAGGAGATGTTGTGCATTTCCTCAATAGGCACCCCGGAAGCCACAGCCTCTCCCTACCTTCTGAAGGCACGTTCAGTGAGCATCGATTCACGGAATGATGGCGCTCAAATCGCCATGAACTGATCATATATTACATATATATTGCCATAGGGGGTGTGGGATTTGTTTCGTGCCGGCATGGTTGAGTGAGCATCGTGGAGAATCACTGCCCGGTGGCATCCATTGGAAATGGCTGGTACGTATCGATCATGCGCACGCAACCGTTCCAGTACACTCACAGAGACCACGACATGAACACTTGGACCACTACAGACGACGATGAAGCGGCGGCAATGGATGTCGAGGATGCCTCGTGTGCACATCGCCTACGCCCGGAGGAGCGCATGCTGGTTCTGTTCTTTTACGTGCGATCACTCGATCTCAAAGACCTCCCTAAATTCATTGTCTCGGCGGAACTGCGAGTGTCCGTGGCAAATGCGAGGAGTATGAGGAACTGGAGAACAAGCACAGAGAACTCATTGGCCTGCTTGAAGCTGAAGACAGTAAATACAGCAACCGCGTGCCGCAGTGCGCAATGACGACACTCCAAAGCCCTTCAGCTCGACAAAGACGCCATCAAAGCCGTCTGTACGCTAAGACGTGGTTGACTGCACAGATAGTCGCTCGTCTAGGGGCGAACGGTTCTTTCCGTTTCTGCCTCCGGACCCACAAACAGGAGTGATCGTGCAATCGAATGAAGAAGAAATTGGCACGGGTGGGCTACTTTCCACAAAATCAATAGTGTTGATCTTGTTAGCTGCTGTTAATTGCTGATTTTGCCGAGGAGATGTTGTGCATTTCCTCAATAGGCACCCCGGAAAGCCACAGCCCTCTCCCTACCTTCTCTCCTTACAGAGTCATCCGGGACCAAATCTGGCTGACTTCCAGTAGATGTCATGTGCAAGGACAGATCATGTGGCCGGCCCAACCCCCAAAACCGGCAGCAAAAACCGCGTCCTGTGTGGTTGTGCAAGTCCCAACTGCCTATTCCAATTCAGCTTGGATTGCATTTTGGTGGTGCCCTGGAGGTCCAATTTAACACAAATCACTAGCTACCTCATCCCCGCAGGACAGCAATGCTCCCCAAACGACCCCTGTCCACCTGCTCTCATGGTCTGCAACCTGCAGTGCCCGTGGCCTAGCCCAAAACTTATGTGCTCCATCTGCCAATGGCTCCCTCCCTGAAACTGCATTAGCTCCATGCTTGATCATTGCTGAGCAGTTGCGCCTCAGAAGCTGCAAAACCTCCCTCTAATTCCATTTCTCGTGCATCATGACCCCGAGTTCGCGCCTGGTTGACGCTTTTGTTCGCGGAAAGCTGCTTGGCACTCAGATTCACAATTCAGCAACATTCACCGGAACGGAATCACTAATCAATGCGATTTCCACCGTACGTGGAGAGAATGATGACATGTTAGTCGACATGGGCAGTGGCGGCAATCATGGCGACGCGTCCACGCACATGGCATGCGGTGTTTCGAGCGTCCGGATGTGGTCGCTAAGGGCTGAAGGCACGTCAGTGAGCATCGATTCCCGAATGATGGCGCTCAAATCGCCAATGACTGATCATATATTACATATATATTGCCATAGGGGGTGTGGGATTTTGTTTCGTGCCGGCATGGTTGAGTGAGCATCGTGGAGAATCACTGCCCGGTGGCATCCATTGGAAATGGCTGGTACGTATCGATCATGCGCACGCAACCGTTCCAGTACACTCACAGAGACCACGAATGAACACTTGGACCACTACAGACGACGATGAAGCGGCGGCAATGGATGTCGAGGATGCCTCGTGTGCACATCGCCTACGCCCGGAGGAGCGCATGCTGGTTCTGTTCTTTTACGTGCGATCACTCGATCTCAAAGACCTCCCTAAATTCATTGTCTCGCGGAACTTGCCCGAGTGTCCGTGGCAATGCGAGGAGTATGAGGAACTTGGAGAACAAGCACAGAGAACTCATTGGCCTGCTTGAAGCTGAAGACAGTAAATACAGCACCGGCGTGCGCAGTGCGCAATGACGACACTCCAAAGCCCTTCAGCTCCGACAAAGACCCATCAAGCGTCTGTCGCTAAGACGTGGTTGACTGCACAGATAGTCGCTCGTCCTAGGGGCGAACGGTTCTTTCCGTTTCTGCCTCCGGACCCACAAACAGGAGTGATCGTGCAATCGAATGAAGAAGAAATTGGCACGGGTGGCTACTTTCCACAAAATCAAAGTGTTGATCTTGTTAGCTGCTGTAATTGCTGATTTTGCGAGGAGATGTTGTGCATTTCTCAATAGGCACCCCGGAAGCCACAGCCCTCTCCCTACCTTCTCTCCCCTTACAGAGTCATCCGGGACCAAACTGGCTGACTTCCAGTAGATGTCATGTGCAAGGAGCCAGATCATGTGGCCGGCCAACCCCAAAACCGGCAGCAAAACCGCGCGTGTGTGGCTTGTGCAAGTCCCAACTGCCTATTCCAATTCAGCTTGATGCTGTTTGTGGTGCCCTGGAGGTTCCAATTTAACACAATCACTAGCTACCATCCCGCAGGACAGCAATGCTCCCCAAACGACCCCTGTCCACCTGCTCTCATGGTCTGCAACCTGCAGTGCCCGTGGCCTAGCCCAAAACTTCATGTGCTCCATCTGCCAATTGGCTCCCTCCCTGAACTGCATTAGCTCCATGGCCTTGATCATTGCTGAGCAGTTGCGCCTCAGAAGCTGCAAACCTCCCTCTAATTCCATTTCTCGTGCATCATGACCCCCGAGTTCGCGCCTGGTTGACGCTTTTGTTCGCGGAAAGCTGCTTGGCACTCAGATTCACAATTCAGCAACATTCACCGGAACGGAATCACTAATCAATGCGATTCCACCGTACGTGGAGAGAATGTGACATGTTAGTCGACATGGGCAGTGGCGGCAATCATGGCGACGCGTCACGCACATGGCATGCGTGTTTCGAGCGTCCCGGATGTGGTCGCTAAGGGCTGAAGGCACGTTNCAAAGACCTCCCTAAATTCATTGTCTCGGCGGAACTGCCGAGTGTCCGTGGCAAATGCGAGGAGTATGAGGAACTGGAGAACAAGCACAGAGACTCATGGCCTGCTTGAAGCTGAAGACAGTAAATACAGCAACCGCGTGCGCCCCAGTGCGCATGACGACACTCCAAAGCCCTTCAGCTCCGACAAAGACGCCATCAAAAGCGTCTGTCCGCTAAGACGTGGTTGACTGCACAGATAGTCGCTGCGTTCCTACGGGGGCGAACGGTTCTTTCCGTTTCTGCCTCCGGACCCACAACAGGAGTGATCGTGCAATCGAATGAAGAAGAAATTGGCACGGGTGGCTACTTTCCACAAATCAAAGTGTTGTCTTGTTAGCTGCTGTAATTGCTGATTTTGCGAGGAGATGTTGTGCATTTCCTCAATAGGCACCCCGGAAGCCACAGCCCTCTCCTACCTTTGAAGGCACGTTCAGTGAGCATCGATTCACGTGAATGATGGCGCTCAAATCGCATGAACTGATCATCATACTTACATATATATTGCCATAGGGGTGTGGGATTTTGTTTCGTGCCGGCATGGTTGAGTGAGCATCGTGGAGAATCACTGCCGGTGGCATCCATTGGAAATGGCTGGTACGTATCGATCATGCGCACGCAACCGTTCCAGTACACTCACAGAGACCACAAATGAACACTTGGACCACTACAGACGACGATGAAGCGGCGGCAATGGATGTCGAGGATGCCTCGTGTGCACATCGCCTACGCCCCGGAGGAGCGCATGCTGGTTCTGTTCTTTTACGTGCGATCACTCGATCTCAAAGACCTCCTAAATTCATTGTCTCGGCGGAACTGCCGAGTGTCCGTGGCAAATGCGAGGAGTATGAGGAACTGGAGAAACAAGCACAGAGAACTCATTGGCCCTGCTTGAACAGCTGAAGACAGTAAATACAGCAACGCGTGCGCAGTGCGCAATGACGACACTCCAAAGCCCTTCAGCTCCGACAAAGACGCCATCAAAGCGTCTGTCGCTAAGACGTGGTTGACTGCACAGATAGTCGCTCGTCCTAGGGCGAACGGTTCTTTTCCGTTTCTGCCTCCGGACCCACAAACAGGAGTGATCGTGCAATCGAATGAAGAAGAAATTGGCACGGGTGGCTACTTTCCACCAAAATCAAAGTGTTGATCTTGTTAGCTGCTGTAATTGCTGATTTTGCGAGGAGATGTTGTGCATTTCCTCAATAGGCACCCCGAAGCCACAGCCTCTCCCTACCTTCTCTCCCTTACAGAGTCATCCGGGACCAAACTGGCTGACTTCCAGTAGATGTCATGTGCAAGGAGCAGATCATGTGGCCGGCCCAACCCCCAAACCGGCAGCAAAACCGCGTCTGTGTGGCTTGTGCAAGTCCCAACTGCCTATTCCAATTCAGCTTGATGCATTTTGTGGTGCCCTGGAGGTCCAATTTAACACAAATCACTAGCTACCCATCCCCGCAGGACAGCAATGCTCCCCAAACGACCCCTGTCCACCTGCTCTCATGGTCTGCAACCTGCAGTGCCCGTGGCCTAGCCCAAAACTTCATGTGCTCCATCTGCCAATGGCTCCCTCCCTGAACTGCATTAGCTCCATGCTTGATCATTGCTGAGCAGTTGCGCCTCAGAAGCTGCAAACCTCCCTCTAATTCCATTTCTCGTGCATCATGACCCCCGAGTTCGCGCCTGGTTGACGCTTTTGTTCGCGGAAAGCTGCTTGGCACTCAGATTCACAATTCAGCAACATTCACCGGAACGGAATCACTAATCAATGCGATTCCACCGTACGTGGAGAGAATGATGACATGTTAGTCGACATGGGCAGTGGCGGCAATCATGGCGACGCGTCACGCACATGGCATGCGTGTTTCGAGCGTCCCGGATGTGGTCGCTAAGGGCTGAAGGCACGTTCAGTGAGCATCGATTCACGGAATGATGGCGCTCAAATCGCCATGAACTGATCATATATTACATATATATTGCCATAGGGGGTGTGGGATTTTGTTTCGTGCCGGCATGGTTGAGTGAGCATCGTGGAGAATCACTGCCCGGTGGCATCCATTGGAAATGGCTGGTACGTATCGATCATGCGCACGCAACCGTTCCAGTACACTCACAGAGACCACGAATGAACACTTGGACCACTACAGACGACGATGAAGCGGCGGCAATGGATGTCGAGGATGCCTCGTGTGCACATCGCCTACGCCCGGAGGAGCGCATGCTGGTTCTGTTCTTTTACGTGCGATCACTCGATCTCAAAGACCTCCCTAAATTCATTGTCTCGGCGGAACTGCCGAGTGTCCGTGGCAAATGCGAGGAGTATGAGGAACTGGAGAACAAGCACAGAGAACTCATTGGCCTGCTTGAAGCTGAAGACAGTAAATACAGCAACCGCGTGCGCAGTGCGCAATGACGACACTCCAAAGCCCTTCAGCTCCGACAAAGACGCCATCAAAGCGTCTGTCGCTAAGACGTGGTTGACTGCACAGATAGTCGCTCGTCCTAGGGGCGAACGGTTCTTTCCGTTTCTGCCTCCGGACCCACAAACAGGAGTGATCGTGCAATCGAATGAAGAAGAAATTGGCACGGGTGGCTACTTTCCACCAAAATCAAAGTGTTGATCTTGTTAGCTGCTGTAATTGCTGATTTTGCGAGGAGATGTTGTGCATTTCCTCAATAGGCACCCCGGAAGCCACAGCCCTCTCCCTACCTTCTCTCCCTTACAGAGTCATCCGGGACCAAACTGGCTGACTTCCAGTAGATGTCATGTGCAAGGAGCAGATCATGTGGCCGGCCAACCCCCAAAACCGGCAGCAAAACCGCGTCTGTGTGGCTTGTGCGTCAACTGCCTATTCCAATTCAGCTTGATGCATTTTGTGGTGCCCTGGAGGTCCAATTTAACACAAATCACTAGCTACCCATCCCCGCAGGACAGCAATGCTCCCCAAACGACCCCTGTCCTGCTGCTCTCATGGTCTGCAACCTGCAGTGCCCGTGGCCTAGCCCAAAACTTCATGTGCTCCATCTGCCAATGGCTCCCTCCCTGAACTGCATTAGCTCCATGCTTGATCATTGCTGAGCAGTTGCGCCTCAGAAGCTGCAAACCTCCTCTAATTCCATTTCTCGTGCATCATGACCCCCGAGTTCGCGCCTGGTTGACGTTTTGTTCGCGGAAGCTGCTTGGCACTCAGATTCACAATTCAGCAACATTCACCGGAACGGAATCACTAATCAATGCGATTCCACCGTACGTGGAGAGAATGATGACATGTTAGTCGACATGGGCAGTGGCGGCAATCATGGCGACGCGTCACGCACATGGCATGCGTGTTTCGAGCGTCCCGGATGTGGTCGCTAAGGGCTGAAGGCACGTTCAGTGAGCATCGATTCACGGAATGATGGCGCTAAATCGCCATGAACTGATCATATATTACATATATATGCCATAGGGGGTGTGGGATTTTGTTTCGTGCCGGCATGGTTGAGTGAGCATCGTGGAGAATCACTGCCCGGTGGCATCCATTGGAAATGGCTGGTACGTATCGATCATGCGCACGCAACCGTTCCAGTACACTCACAGAGACCACGAATGAACACTTGGACCACTACAGACGACGATGAAGCGGCGGCAATGGATGTCGAGGATGCCTCGTGTGCACATCGCCTACGCCCGGAGGAGCGCATGCTGGTTCTGTTCTTTTACGTGCGATCACTCGATCTCAAAGACCTCCCTAAATTCATTGTCTCGGCGGAACTGCCGAGTGTCCCGTGGGCAAATGTGAGGAGTATGAGGAACTGGAGAACAAGCACAGAGAACTCATTGGCCTGCTTGAAGCTGAAGACAGTAAATACAGCAACCGCGTGCGCAGTGCGCAATGACGACACTCCAAAGCCCTTCAGCTCCGACAAAGACGCCATCAAAGCGTCTGTCGCTAAGACGTGGTTGACTGCACAGATAGTCGCTCGTCCTAGGGGCGAACGGTTCTTTCCGTTTCTGCCTCCGGACCCACAAACAGGAGTGATCGTGCAATCGAATGAAGAAGAAATTGGCACGGGTGGCTACTTTCCACCAAAATCAAAGTGTTGATCTTGTTAGCTGCTGTAATTGCTGATTTTGCGAGGAGATGTTGTGCATTTCCTCAATAGGCACCCCGGAAGCCACAGCCCTCTCCCTACCTTCTCTCCCTTACAGAGTCATCCGGGACCAAACTGGCTGACTTCCAGTAGATGTCATGTGCAAGGAGCAGATCATGTGGCCGGCCCAACCCCCAAAACCGGCAGCAAAACCGCGTCTGTGTGGCTTGTGCAAGTCCCAACTGCCTATTCCAATTCAGCTTGATGCATTTTGTGGTGCCCTGGAGGTCCAATTTAACACAAATCACTAGCTACCCATCCCCGCAGGACAGCAATGCTCCCCAAACGACCCCTGTCCACCTGCTCTCATGGTCTGCAACCTGCAGTGCCCGTGGCCTAGCCCAAAACTTCATGTGCTCCATCTGCCAATGGCTCCCTCCCTGAACTGCATTAGCTCCATGCTTGATCATTGCTGAGCAGTTGCGCCTCAGAAGCTGCAAACCTCCCTCTAATTCCATTTCTCGTGCATCATGACCCCCGAGTTCGCGCCTGGTTGACGTTTTTGTTCGCGGAAAGCTGCTTGGCACTCAGATTCACAATTCAGCAACATTCACCGGAACGGAATCACTAATCAATGCGATTCCACCGTACGTGGAGAGAATGATGACATGTTAGTCGACATGGGCAGTGGCGGCAATCATGGCGACGCGTCACGCACATGGCATGCGTGTTTCGAGCGTCCCGGATGTGGTCGCTAAGGGCTGAAGGCACGTTCAGTGAGCATCGATTCACGGAATGATGGCGCTCAAATCGCCATGAACTGATCATATATTACATATATATTGCCATAGGGGGTGTGGGATTTTGTTTCGTGCCGGCATGGTTGAGTGAGCATCGTGGAGAATCACTGCCCGGTGGCATCCATTGGAAATGGCTGGTACGTATCGATCATGCGCACGCAACCGTTCCAGTACACTCACAGAGACCACGAATGAACACTTGGACCACTACAGACGACGATGAAGCGGCGGCAATGGATGTCGAGGATGCCTCGTGTGCACATCGCCTACGCCCGGAGGAGCGCATGCTGGTTCTGTTCTTTTACGTGCGATCACTCGATCTCAAAGACCTCCCTAAATTCATTGTCTCGGCGGAACTGCCGAGTGTCCGTGGCAAATGTGAGGAGTATGAGGAACTGGAGAACAAGCACAGAGAACTCATTGGCCTGCTTGAAGCTGAAGACAGTAAATACAGCAACCGCGTGCGCAGTGCGCAATGACGACACTCCAAAGCCCTTCAGCTCCGACAAAGACGCCATCAAAGCGTCTGTCGCTAAGACGTGGTTGACTGCACAGATAGTCGCTCGTCCTAGGGGCGAACGGTTCTTTCCGTTTCTGCCTCCGGACCCACAAACAGGAGTGATCGTGCAATCGAATGAAGAAGAAATTGGCACGGGTGGCTACTTTCCACCAAAATCAAAGTGTTGATCTTGTTAGCTGCTGTAATTGCTGATTTTGCGAGGAGATGTTGTGCATTTCCTCAATAGGCACCCCGGAAGCCACAGCCCTCTCCCTACCTTCTCTCCCTTACAGAGTCATCCGGGACCAAACTGGCTGACTTCCAGTAGATGTCATGTGCAAGGAGCAGATCATGTGGCCGGCCCAACCCCCAAAACCGGCAGCAAAACCGCGTCTGTGTGGCTTGTGCAAGTCCCAACTGCCTATTCCAATTCAGCTTGATGCATTTTGTGGTGCCCTGGAGGTCCAATTTAACACAAATCACTAGCTACCCATCCCCGCAGGACAGCAATGCTCCCCAAACGACCCCTGTCCACCTGCTCTCATGGTCTGCAACCTGCAGTGCCCGTGGCCTAGCCCAAAACTTCATGTGCTCCATCTGCCAATGGCTCCCTCCCTGAACTGCATTAGCTCCATGCTTGATCATTGCTGAGCAGTTGCGCCTCAGAAGCTGCAAACCTCCCTCTAATTCCATTTCTCGTGCATCATGACCCCCGAGTTCGCGCCTGGTTGACGTTTTTGTTCGCGGAAAGCTGCTTGGCACTCAGATTCACAATTCAGCAACATTCACCGGAACGGAATCACTAATCAATGCGATTCCACCGTACGTGGAGAGAATGATGACATGTTAGTCGACATGGGCAGTGGCGGCAATCATGGCGACGCGTCACGCACATGGCATGCGTGTTTCGAGCGTCCCGGATGTGGTCGCTAAGGGCTGAAGGCACGTTCAGTGAGCATCGATTCACGGAATGATGGCGCTCAAATCGCCATGAACTGATCATATATTACATATATATTGCCATAGGGGGTGTGGGATTTTGTTTCGTGCCGGCATGGTTGAGTGAGCATCGTGGAGAATCACTGCCCGGTGGCATCCATTGGAAATGGCTGGTACGTATCGATCATGCGCACGCAACCGTTCCAGTACACTCACAGAGACCACGAATGAACACTTGGACCACTACAGACGACGATGAAGCGGCGGCAATGGATGTCGAGGATGCCTCGTGTGCACATCGCCTACGCCCGGAGGAGCGCATGCTGGTTCTGTTCTTTTACGTGCGATCACTCGATCTCAAAGACCTCCCTAAATTCATTGTCTCGGCGGAACTGCCGAGTGTCCGTGGCAAATGTGAGGAGTATGAGGAACTGGAGAACAAGCACAGAGAACTCATTGGCCTGCTTGAAGCTGAAGACAGTAAATACAGCAACCGCGTGCGCAGTGCGCAATGACGACACTCCAAAGCCCTTCAGCTCCGACAAAGACGCCATCAAAGCGTCTGTCGCTAAGACGTGGTTGACTGCACAGATAGTCGCTCGTCCTAGGGGCGAACGGTTCTTTCCGTTTCTGCCTCCGGACCCACAAACAGGAGTGATCGTGCAATCGAATGAAGAAGAAATTGGCACGGGTGGCTACTTTCCACCAAAATCAAAGTGTTGATCTTGTTAGCTGCTGTAATTGCTGATTTTGCGAGGAGATGTTGTGCATTTCCTCAATAGGCACCCCGGAAGCCACAGCCCTCTCCCTACCTTCTCTCCCTTACAGAGTCATCCGGGACCAAACTGGCTGACTTCCAGTAGATGTCATGTGCAAGGAGCAGATCATGTGGCCGGCCCAACCCCCAAAACCGGCAGCAAAACCGCGTCTGTGTGGCTTGTGCAAGTCCCAACTGCCTATTCCAATTCAGCTTGATGCATTTTGTGGTGCCCTGGAGGTCCAATTTAACACAAATCACTAGCTACCCATCCCCGCAGGACAGCAATGCTCCCCAAACGACCCCTGTCCACCTGCTCTCATGGTCTGCAACCTGCAGTGCCCGTGGCCTAGCCCAAAACTTCATGTGCTCCATCTGCCAATGGCTCCCTCCCTGAACTGCATTAGCTCCATGCTTGATCATTGCTGAGCAGTTGCGCCTCAGAAGCTGCAAACCTCCCTCTAATTCCATTTCTCGTGCATCATGACCCCCGAGTTCGCGCCTGGTTGACGCTTTTGTTCGCGGAAAGCTGCTTGGCACTCAGATTCACAATTCAGCAACATTCACCGGAACGGAATCACTAATCAATGCGATTCCACCGTACGTGGAGAGAATGATGACATGTTAGTCGACATGGGCAGTGGCGGCAATCATGGCGACGCGTCACGCACATGGCATGCGTGTTTCGAGCGTCCCGGATGTGGTCGCTAAGGGCTGCCATATCGTCGCCTAAATTGTGAAACCGCGGCCGCAAAGTAGGACCCAGCTGATATGCACAGAGACATCTGACGTGGAAACTATCACCTATCGCCTGTATTTGCAACAGATACCAAAGGTGACCACACTATAATAACAATGCACAGCCACTGCCCATTCTTCATCTGTTTGTCATTTGCGATTTCAGCCTTCACGGTCACCTTTGCAACCACCCACTGCCACCAACCCACGCCCACAGACACATACTCATTACCAAAATCCCGCACCACTCGCGCTCAGTTCTGCCAACCCAGCAACAACCAAGCGCGTTTGTGTGACCTCCGCCGAAACCGCTGCACAACGCAAGTGTGGGACAGGGCACACGACCGAGGTGCAGGCAAGGCTCGGAACTTCTTTCCTGAAGGGGCATGCACCGGGTGGTAGCGGCCACACGAGCGAGAATGATCGTGGTGCCTGCTTTAGGTAGCGACTGCAGCATGAGTGGGGTGGTCGCAACTCCTTCGCAAGCGAGCCCGCTGTGATAAAGCACGGGCCTGTCACTCTGATGTGCTGGAAGGCTGGAGGCGTGGGGGCCGCGGCGTGCGCCCGGCATTTGGGACATGGCTGTGGAGCATGCATGTGAGGGCGTCGTGCTCGATCAGTGCAGTCCGCAGGTGGACTCATTGTGCTCCAGCGGCCGCAGCACCTCATCAGGACTTGGTCAACCGGAATCCATCGATGCAGACACTTGGAAAACCATGTCATGACGGTGGGTTCCGCATGACCAATGTCAGCATCCGAAACCAGAAAACGTTTCTATAGCTTTTTTCCGCTCAGTTGGGTCGCTGTAAGGCACTTGACTTATCGGGCGCTACCCAATCTCAAATTCCAGCTCAACCATGCGGGGAACCACACGCTGCATGATACAGACATGGTCAATGACCATGCAGATGCCCCACAAGACCGCATTAAAGTATGTGATACAGCTTTACAGCGGCGTGATCGCTGGTGCCCAGCACCGCTGCTGCTCTAAGAAAGCAGGACATCATTCCCCTTCTAGGGCGCTGCAACACCTGGTCACCACTACAAAGCATCTGCCTCAAAGCGAGCCACCATCAGACCTCCTCAGCAACGCCATAATATCATCAATGCATCCAACTGGCTACGAACCTGCCACTCATGGCCCACCTTAAACAGCAGATTGTGGCCACTGCCTTGCAAAACACCTCAAGCCCAAGGGCATGGCAGAATGTTTTGTTCAAAATTCTGACTTTGTTCAAAATTCTGGCTGGCTCTCTTAATATACACCTGTCTGACTCCTTGCATAATACTTGTGTACAGTATCACATGCCAGTATGTGTGGTCCTCTACACCATGCTCGTGAACAGGGGCACCACACCTCTCCCATGCATGCTCGGTGACACGATCATACGCGGCACAGACAAATCAAATCAAACGTATGAAAGTGTTGCAGGCACCAGTGTCCCAGCCAGCCACTCTATCCTCACACCACCCCAGCTCGCCACGACGCCTCCTCACTCGGAAAAGAACGGCCCGACCGCCTTCTCAGACTCCTCCCACAGGATCTTCTTGCCCTCCTCGTCTTTGCACAGCTTCTCCACAGCCTTCTTCTTCGGCCAGCCGGCCACTGCGTCCCCAAACATCCACGAGATCGGCCCGTTGTTCCCCGGGGTCACCATGTCCCCGGACTGCATGTCGGCACTCGTGATGCACTCCAGCAGCGGCAGCGTGCCGTCCTCCGCAGACTGTGCAAAGCGCATCAGCATCTGCAGGCCCATGCCGCCACCGTGCTCCGCGGTGGTGGCCTGCAGGTTGGACGCCGCCAGCCCAGGCACGGCCGTCACACAGAGGATGTTGGTGATGCCTCGCTCCTCCAGCTTGTCCTGCAGTCCAATTTCGAGATGTCATACTTCAGGCCATCGTATGACTGAGCACAGCTCCTTCAAGGACGCGTGGCTGACATCATGCACGCTATTGAGGGCAGCAGTTCTGTTACCAAGAGACTCAGCATTCCAGGATGCCGCGGTCGCTTGGTCTTAGCATTATGCAGGGACACGTGCGGCAACAGGAGTGTGACGGGCGTTGGCTGGTGTCATCGATCATGAGTTGCCGCTGATCAGCGCTGTCTAGTGCGGAATGGAGCGTGACGGGCGGTGCTGCAACTATGTCACACCATGGCCGATCCAGGCATGTGTACATGTCGGCCCTAGCGTTGCCTAGGCAGCGAAAAGACTGCCATGATCAGCCAGCCATCAGGCAGCTGGACAAAGCCGGTGCCTTGCAGAGAGCAGACAGAGAGAGGGGGACAAATAGGGATTTATTGCACATGATCATGCTGGCGGGTCAGAACACAGCACACCTTCAAGGCGCCCGCAAAGAGAACGTTGGCAAGCTTGCTCTGGTGGTACCGCTCCCACCGGGCAATCGCCTTCTCGTCCCCGCCCAGATCGCCGCCGTTCTTTCCGTAGTACTTGGCATCGCAGGGCGTGCCGGGCCACTTCCGGGAACCGCTGCTGTGGCCGACGATGCGGGCGCTGCCAGACACCTCTGCAGCCTTCTGCAGGGCGGGGAAGACGGAGGAGGCAAGGAGGAAGTGGGAGAGGTGGTTGGTCTGCATCTGCACGTCGTAACCATCCCCTGTCGCCTTGTCTGGCAGCGCCATAACGCCTGCAAGCGGTGTGCTCTTCTTGTGGCACCCTGTTATGCTGGAATTGTAACATGCTGTGGCTAGCACGTCCGTGCCTTTGGTTGCCGTTTGGGCAAGCCGCTGAGGATCAAGCTGGCAGTACTTGGGTGCCACGATGTAAGCAGATCATGTTGCACTGTGGACGTGGTCGTCGGACAGCGGCTGGCTGTGCAGGCTGCATTAGGGGGGTAGAACTGTAGCTGCCTGCTGCTGCATGGGTGATGGTCAGCAGATATCAGCAGGTCTGGGTGAGCCTCACGAGGTAGACATGTACGGGTGGGTATGTGTTGCATCGCAGATTAGCGCCTGGATCAGCTAGATTGCTGCGCACACCTGCATTGCAGACCAGTGCATTCAGGCCGGTGTCGCCCAGCTGTGACAGCACCTCTGCTCCTGCTGCTCTGACGGACTCGAAGCTTTGGAGGTCGCAGGAAATCTCTGTGATCTTTCCGTTGCTTTCGCTGCACTCGTCTCGCACTGTCTGGCAGGCCGTTGTGGACCGCTCCGAGGGCCTGTTCAGGGCCATGACATGGGCTCCTTTCGAGAACAGCACCTTCATGGCATTGAAGCCCATGCCTGCATCGCGCATGCTTTCAGTGGCACTATTGCCGCTGATTGCTATTCAGGCTATGGGGCGGACCGCACCTGTTGTAGTGCCTGTGATGGCGTAGACATTTGACTCGCAGGATGTCATCTGCGCGACATACTTGTCGAAGTGCTTGCTCTTCACTTTGGGAATATCGTAGCCCATGTCTGCACGTAAACACCGAATCGTGACTGTATGTGGCCGGGGATGAGCACAGCATTGTGATTATCCGTTGAATGCTCCGCACAGGGCAGCGTCACGGATGTTGGGGCGATCAGTGCTGCGCAGTGCAGACTGTCGGTAGCGTTGCAGAATAATTCACGCAGTCCTAGAAATCCGCAGAGAATTCGTGCTGTGATAGAGGCGCACTGGGGCGGTGATAACTTTGCGCACGGAACGGATTTGAATTACAAGTGAAACAAACGACCTGTCCAGTCACCAATCGCAGCAAGGACTATGGATCCACCGCATAAAACACTTGCGAATTCACTTGCGCCTCCATATTAATGAGCGCGGAAACGTCGCCAGCAGGGACCACAGCAATTCACGGATGTCTAGATACCATCCTCTGGAGGCCTCTGTTGTTTTGTGGCTACATGTGGCTAATGGAATCGTAATTGCATAATTATGGCTGGTGCGTTCGGCGCCAGTCGGGCGCGACGCGGGACCCGATCACCAGGAAGATTTACCGACGCCCATGCCACGAGAGCAGTGGCCATGCAGAGGACCGGAGCTCCGCTGTGTCCCGCCAACGCTCAAGGGCCGCAGCGCCCATGCGGACAAGGGTCGAAGGAGGCAAGTCGCCACACGCAACCACGCTGTTCCAAGGCGCAGCTCCAGCGTTGACTAGAATTGATGCCAGGAGCGCCTGTCTATCACGATTATAGATATGAGACAGTGCAGGTGGCGTGACTGCAAGTACTAGAGCGCTAGAGCTGGCACTGGCCACAGCTGCTACATGTTTCCTGTGCAGCTGAGCATAGATCTGTCCGCTTCCACGAGTCCCACTGTATCATGGGCTTTCATACACACAGACACAAAGAAGTACAAGCGGTTAGCCTACAGTGATTCGCCTGTAGTATGTGGCATGTGCCTGCCGTTGGCCGCGCTTGTTAACAATTGCCTCTGGTGATGCCTGTTGGCGTGTGGCATGATGTACGTCCGATGCTTGGTTTTGCTTTCTCCTTGGGTGCTGCTGCTCCTGGGCCCTGATCTGTCTCAGTGCAGATGGGCACCTACCTAAAGCTACACTGTTTGTCGTGCTGGCCCGCCCTGCCTTCCCGTGAGTTGCCGCGGGGAGAGCGATGCGACGCCGCCAGTGCCCTTCGCGCCCCACCCTCAGGCCCCTGCCGGGCGGCCGGAGGGGGAGGGCTGGTACACCTGCACTGTGGGGGGCGTGAGCCCCCGGGCTCTCATGTGCGGGGGGCCCGTGATGGAGTGCTCGAGCGGGGCCGGCTGGAGTGGGGGTGCTGCTGTTGGGGGGTCGGTGGTGGCCGGTTTTGCTGGGATGGGCGGTAGTGCGCAGTTTGGCAGGTGGTTGCTGTGTGCGGCTGTGGCGCGGGTGCCGTGGTGGTGGGGTGCGGGAGTGCGCATGCGTGTGGATGCGTGGGTGTGGTTGTGTCGGCTGTGTCGGTTCGTTGTGGCTTTTTACCTGAGACAGTTGTTGCTTGTTGCTGTTGTCTGCTTTCGGGGGTTTTGGCCGTCTACTTTCCTGCTGTTGCCCTCGCTGCCGGGCTATTGCGTTCATCTCCGTGTAACACTGTTTGTGTACCATGTGCATTCACACAGGTAATGGCACGATGCATGCAGACTCGCTGCAGAAGCACAGGTGGTATCCCAATGGCCATGCAGACTCTGAAAGGCATGCACTGCCGTTCATCGCGCGACATCGTGTTGTTTGTGCCTGGCTAGCAAACTCGTTGATACCTGCAATTCCTTCCTGCTCCTGCCTGTGGCTGCGCTTGACCCTGCAACCGGACTGACAGGGCTGTTGGAGAATGCCTGCATTTGCTGCCCTAGAAACTCAGGCTACTGGTCCCCTGTGATACCGCTCATGTCGCTGCAGGGCTCTTCAAAGCAGGGCAATGGCTCTGTCAAAGAGTGGCACGTACAGGAGCAGCCCACATGTGGCCACATCTGGCTGCTGACGTTGCATGCATTGGAGGCGTACAACGGTGTTGTTATAGAGGTGCTCACCAATTCCACGTAACACATGTACATGCATTGCTGCAGGGTCGGCCGGGCAACAGAAAAAACAAAGTCCCAGCATCACGACAAACCCAACCTGGTCTCGGCCACGGAACCCCTGCGGGCAGAGGCTGAAGACCAAGCAATACACACGCCCCCAGGCAGGACCTGCGAGCATGCCTCTGGGGTCCAAGCACAACCACCCGGGCCCAGCGAGGTCACCCCACTGCAGCTGCAACCGCTGGCGTAGACGCGCAGAGAGTAGAGACCCCTGCAGCCACCCCCGCAGCAAGTGCAGCGACCAGGCAGGTACTGGGGCTGCGGCGGACAGCGTGGGCGACACGAGCAGGCACGGCGGCAGAAGAGGCACGGAGGATCGAGAGGCACCGCATGCACGCCGCCACAGCGCACAGCAGCAGCGGGAAAGGATGCATTCCGGGAAAGGATGCATACTGCCGTGGCAGACGACGGCCTGTGCAGCATCATCCGCAACGGCAAACAACAGATCCGGCCTGACTCTCGGAGGCAGTCAAGCCCACGCAGGCAGTCAAGCCCACGCAGGCAGCCAAGCCCACATAGGCCCGCCAGACACACGGGCGGAACCCAAGCAGATGCTCAGCGTGTAACTACCTGTGCTCGAGGGCAGGTGGGACCCGGTTGGTTTGGAGCGAGGCAGTGAGCATGGCAGAGCTCTAGATAGGGTCATGCATGCGAAGGGAGGCATGGTAGTCCATCATCGATGTTATCCCTCAGAACACGCCCTGGGCACACATATCCGCATCACACGCCCTGGGCAGACATATCCGTATCAACAACGCGATCGCAACCAGGCTGCCGTGCATGCATGTGCGACTCGACCACGGACTGCGCGCAGATTGAAACATTTTCAGTCTGTCAGGATGACCGCGTTCGAACACTATCATTTTGTACCTACGGAGGCCACGAAGCTTACATGCCGGCGGACATCGGCCACCCTGCTGGCGAGCGGCCGTCATAACAACGGCAGCCATATCCGCTGCAGACGCGGAAAAAGGCCCTGTGGCTCCATGCCAGCTTCATGCCACACAGCATGCAAGGGGCGACCTGGGTGCGGACGATAGTGCTGTTCGGCGCGGCCGCAAGGTGGCCGCATTTCAAGGCTAGTATTCATTCCCGAAGCGCGTGAAAGCCGAGCGTCGCTGCGGTCACTTCCTGTGCAGGGGAATTTCCAGTCCGAGAGCCTTAAACAAATCGACTGGGACAGCTTGGAGATCAGCCTGTAGCAGCCGCTCAGAGCCCCAGTGCAGGTGCACGTCATCGAGTGTGCGGTGTGCAGCGAGGGCCCGCGGGTAGACACCGCAACGAGTAAATGTAAGTGTCAATGTAAATTCAATTACTCGCCGTAGCCTATTCGGCCATCAGCATCTCCGGTGAACTGGGAGCCAGGAGCCGAGGGGGTAAGGCCCCCCATCGGATGGCGCATGCGCAGTCACAGGGCGTATACGTACTCCTGTGCTACGCGAGTTGGTCACATGCATGGGAGTGCTGACTGTGTGTTTGGTGTGCGCGTGGCCTGCGTGGTACTGCGTGGTGTTGCGTGTCTGCTTTCGCGCTGGCGTTAATTCGTTCTGGCATTTGCTCGTGTGGCGCGTGGCCTTGGTGCTTGCGGTGGCCGGACTGTCTGTTTGCTTGTTGCCTGGTCTGCTGCCTCGGCGCTGCTGAGTCCTAGGTCTATCACTGTGTGACACATGCATGGGCACGTGTTCGACCGCCTGGTGCCCCATGAGTTACTAATGACTGGTGTCTGTATGCGGAAAGCCCACCCCCAGCGCCGGCTGTGGGTGAAATCTGTTTCAGCTACGAGCTGCGCGTCCTCACGCTCGGCGACGAGACCGCAGAGATCATCAGCGCGAGCTTCAATTTGGCTGGGGTGCGTGTGCTGCCAGTCAAGGGCTGGGATGGATCACAGGCCATCCGGCGTCTCGCACCCGGCGTCTCCACCCAGCTGCAGATCATCAGGGACACTGCCAGTGGAAACAGTATAAAGGAATGGCGGAAGGGGGCAGCCTTGAGCGATCCCGTGTGATGCCCCGGGCAGGGTGCCGACACTGCTCTGATACTACTGCGAGTCGCCCGAGCACCACAGCGAATGCCACCACAGCGAATGCTTTCGCAGTGCCACGTACGCTTCTGGAGCAGACGGGACATGAAGAGGTCATGTGGGACAGTTTCGTATGCCTTTGCTGCGTCGAAGAAGCAAGCACAGATCAGCATGCTGAACCTGGGCCCGCCTGTGTGCGGCGGGTGCTCTGGCAACGGCCGCTCTGGCTGCGGTCGATGAGCGAGTTGGGAACACCCACCTGCACTGGGGGTGCCATCCGCTGAGTCAACTCATACACATTGATCAGCGATGCCTCCAATTCTCACAGCGTGTGAAAAGTGTGGTCAGTTATGCTCCGCAGTTTCTGCGCGTTCTGGGACAGGAGCCCTGGCCTGCCTCCGTGTCTTTGCAAAGCCATGGAGGCAGAGCGGGTGTAAGGGCACGGATTAAGGGGGCGAGCGCCGGGGGGCAAGGGGGGCAAAGGCAGGTATGAAGGGGGCGGCTCCGAGCGTGTGGGGCCGACACACGTCCTCCCGCCGACTTGAAGCCAAGCTGCCGGCACAGAGCTGTTTGTGGGGACTTTTAGGCTGCGCGTTCTGCCTACATTCGTGGCCTCTTTCTGGAGCCCTCTCTACCTGCACTGATCTGCCTGCACTGAAGCCAGCTTCTGAGTCTGCGCCACCAGGCAGATGTCCTGAGGCCAGATGTCCGGAGGGTTTGGCATGCACACCTCAGGCTGCTGAATGTCTGCGCTCTTTACCTGTACCTTCTCATGTTAATTGGCTAACTGAGCAACACACAGCACTAATGTTCTGCGTTGCTGGAATGCATTGCCATGCGCCGGAGTTGGCCCGGGGACGCATCCGAATGCATACAAACAACATGTGCACGATAGGCTATTAGGCAGACTGGGGGCCAGAGGAGCTCGACAACGTCTTCATCGCCACTGGCCTTCCCGGTGTGAGCAGAAAAGTGACCAGGGCAGTAGCGCAGACACGGCACGACGCGCTGCTGCAACAGCTGGGCAGCACCCCTGGTGGCGCAAAGGACCTTGCACGCATGCGCAGCTGCGCCTGTCGTGTTGCCTCACTGTTCCTGGATTCCCTCCCAACCAACCGCATGCTGACTCTGAATGATGGGGATTTTGTGCATGGGATGCGGTTCAGGGGCGGACTTTCCCCCCTGCCGCCGTTAGATGGGGAAGTGATATGTGATTGCAATGCTCGGGTGAAGCCCGGCGACGTAGTTCATGCCATGACATGTCGACACAATGCCGACTGCTGGACGTTGCGCCACAACATTGCCGTTACGGCTTGGCGCCGTCGAGTAAGAGCGGCAGGGGTGTCCGCATCAATTGAGCCTGTGATGCGCAGCCTGGACAGACGCTACAGGGACGACAGTAGGGGGGACATCCTAGCAAATGGTCCGGACGTGGACGTGTATGTACTAGATGTCAGCTTTATCCACCCATCTGGGGTGGCTGTGGTGGGGAAAGCATCGGGGGCACAGGGGCACGCGGCCGCCGTACGCGAACAGTTCAAACTCAACAAGTACAGAGTGTGCAGGGATCGTACAAGGTGGTGCCGGTTGTGCACGAGACATATGGCAGACTAGGGTCGCATGCCATGCAGTACCTCAACACGCTGGCAGTGTCGTTGGTTGGGCCGTTCGACAAGAGAGCAAAGGCTCGCTGGATTGAGAACTCCTTGCGGGAGTTCAGTGCGGCGACAGTGAAAGGAAACGGGTTTGTGATCAGAAAGACCATGTCCAGGGTAGCACGGCTCACGGGTGCACAGTTTGTGCCAGGTGATCGCCTGGCCGGCTTACATCTGCTGGGTAGCATGTGAGTCTAGAATCTAGTACGTTCGCTTGGTGCACTGGATCGGAGCCCCTCGATGTAACTGTACATGTGCACGATGCCCTGAAGTCGAGAATTTCCCCGGAACTGAGAATTCACCATTTGAACGGGGAGTTCCAGATATAGATGACGCTGAAGGGGATCAGGCACGCCGGTTGCGCCTGATCCCCCCTTGGACGCTGCGAATGACGGCCAGTGTGATGCTTCTCAAATTCCAAGTATGGTCTTGAACTCCAAACATGCATGCGTGCATACCAGCTTTCAATCTGCGCTGGCCGAGAGTTGATCCTTGGACCTTCGGATTCCAAAGTCATCGCTCTACCACCGCCTCTGTCAAATGATCATTCCATCTCGCCCTTGGACCCTTGATGATCTACCTGTGCGTAAACGTGGTATATAGCCATGCATCTTGCAGAATTGTCGTGCAAAACCGACTAAGACACTCGCCCAGCCCACATAATATTAATAATATTAATAATAATACGTATACATGGATTTTTCGTAACAGGTATCTGTAACAAGATGGAGCATTCGTGTCCAGACACCCGTGCACTGCAGGCCTGCAAGTCATTGAGCCTATGCACAGCACTCGTGTAATTATAACGGGCCTTGCAAGCGAGGACCCCACACTCCGAGCATTGCATACCCATCAGCAGGGTATCGCATAAAAAACGATCAGCTCTAAACGTCCAAGGGGTGTCCGCATGTCACCAGCTCATTGCAGGTCGCTCTGAATCCACGGCTGTGTTGGTTGGCACAACAATGATAATTCTGCTCATACACAGCATCGCTTCAAAAGTAGCAATGAGCTGCTTTTCTGTGGCTAGCAATGTGCAAATGTTGTCACAGTGGACTCGGATGTCTCAGGCATTCCCGAAGATGCCTGTCACACGAACTGCTGGGCAGAGAATGAGGCATCCTAGTCCCTAAAACTACTACAACGATATTTGTATATGAGTGGATGTGCTGTGAATGCCCCGTTAGACTGGATAGATGGTCTCGTGCAGCGGCATCAAAACGGTCGGTGTACAGTATGGTGCCCGATGCGGATGTGAATGCTTGCTTATAGCCGCGACGCAGAGTCAACCAACTCGACAGAGCAATTGGATGTGGTAGCCATGATCAAGCCTCGAACTAGCATTGTAATGCCAGAGCTCTGCGCAAAACAGCGTACTTGTCTCTTGCGAGATCTCTGATTATCCATTACTGCCGCGATTGACACCCCAGCAGCCAAACTTGCAATATAATTAACCCGTAAATGAGGGGCAGTTGACAGTTGTGCGCTGTTCCGTGAGTGTGTGTACTGCTAGACGTGAGGTACACTCCGACAGGACAGCACACGGAATCCCATGCACCCCATCGCTTTGTGCGTATATCACCATACGTAAAGGATACGGACTCAGGATGGATCATCTATAGACAATCTGGCTTGCATGGAATTGAGCTTGTACACATGTACAGTCCTTGGATAACAGTACGCACTTCAGGTCTGACATGTACACAGGAGTACAGCTCCTAGCTATCTAGCACTGCCTAAAGGTAGTATAGGCTATTTTATGAGCCGTGATGATAGACCCAAGTGCTAGCACGAGGCTAAAAACATGCACTCCAGCAGAGACATAGCAGTGCATTGGAGCAGTGTCAACTCGATCTTCAGCCGTATTTATACATTACATTAGACTGTCAGATAAGAATTGGCTGCTCTGCTTTGCGGCTGCAAGCAGGCATGTACATACGCACTGGGTAGCAAGCTGCCCTGCTGTCGTTATCGATGCCTTTGCACCGAACCACTCAAACAGTCTATGAGAGCACTCAAAGCAATTCATCATATATGAATCAGTCGTTTCTGCAGTGTGGGTAGCTGAGATGTGCCATTGGCTGCCCAGTCATTTGGCATGTCATGCATCTCTGCAGCGCCCAGTGCTCTCGTTCCCTTCGGCAAAAAACGCACGATGAATCATCAAGGTCCCATTAAACATATCATTTGGGCTTCTATCGAAAGCTTTTCGTGTATAAATTCAACAATCTCGTGCCCCAAACCACTGCTGTGGATCCAACACGACCGCAATGAGCTGGCGACGTGCGGACATCAGGTAGACGCTTCTGTCTGACTTATTCTGATGTTACGATGCTCATATGAATATTTCACGTTTTGAGTGAGGCGTCTCTGCTTATGAAGCGCAGCACACAGTGCAGTGTGCACAAGCTCGTTGACGTCGCCCACACAGCGCATGGGTACTCCATGACGGATAATGCGATGGATTAATTTGACATTTCTATCAGAAAGTAGGCTTTGTGTGTACTTCGGTGGGTTGCGTGCGACAGTGCCGCACACTGTATGTTATATACCACGTTTGCGCGCTACTGGAACACCAAGGGTCCAAGGTGGTGTGATGACGTGAAAGAAGCAGTGGTAGAGCGACGACATTGGCATGCAGAGGTCGGAGGTTCTACTTCTGCATGCGGCACTGAAGAAGCAATTGGCGAAGAAAAGGGAAGATCCCAAAACACACACATATATACATGTGATGACGTGGATTTATTCGAGTTCATCCTGAAAACTTGGATGTACGCATGCATGCATGCATGCATGCATGGGGCACAAGATTCCGATTGCACGTTGAAGAACATCACATCCACAGGTCGCAGGGTCCAAGGGGGTGTTAGGCGCACCGGAGCGTCCAGGTAGGTAACTCCCTGCCTCATCAACCATATCTTATACACCCCATTCCATAGGTGGATTATCACTGCCATTGCTAGTAGCTACTGCAGGCACTATGCCATGCATGCATGTCAACCCCTTGCAGTCGTACTCTGTGCCTCAGGGCATGAGCAGGGACTGACCAGTGCGTCTGCTGACACATCCTATGCACCAGTCGACATGTCCCCAAAGGTATAGCTCAGAGTCGTTCAGCATACATGCTATCCAGTCCGCATGCATGGTGACACCTGCTCCAAGTCCTGCCCAGGGGCCTTGTAGCTGCTGCTTCTGCTGTCAGTGGCCTATCTGAACAGTGCGAAATGCTGCAACAAGCACACTCAGTGACCTAGCTGAGAGAGCCAGACACAGAGTTAGACACGTATATGCTCGCCCAACCATGTGATTACGTGGTGCCATGCAGTGTTACACAGTGTTGCGCAGTGTTGGTAGATGGGCGAGCAGGCACGTAATTGTGTAGCACTGGGTATTTCCTTCAGATACTTTCTGCAGAATTTTGCACTCCTCAGCTAGGCCTGCTTGTGCCAGAGCAGGGCACTGTGTGGGCAGTATCACCATGCATGCGCACTACCAGATATATCTGCTGAATTTGTTGAAGGTCACTGAGCTGTGGCTTTGGAAACATGACGCATATGCTGCAGTGCGAACAGGTGCACAAGATGAATCTGCAGGAGCACCATGGTCCAGTCCCTGCTCATGACCTGAGGCACAGAGTATGCACGTTAGCGAACTGCAAGGGGTGGACATTCATGCATGGCACCGAGTGCCCTGCAGTAGCTGGTAGCAATGCAGATGATAATCCACCTATAGAACGGGGTGTATAAGATATGGTCGATGAGGCAGGGAGTTACCTACCTGGACGCTCCGGTGCGCCTAACACCCCCTTGGACCCTGCGACCTTCGGATGTGACGTCCTTCAACGTCCAAGCGGAATCTTGCGTTCCATGCATGCAGACATCCAAGTTCTCAGGCTGAACTCGAATAAATCCACGTCATCACATGTATATATGTGTGTGTTTTGGGATCTTCCCTTTTCTTCGCCAATTGCTTCTTCAGTGCCGCATGCAGAAGTAGAACCTCCGACCTCTGCATGCCAATGTCGTCGCTCTACCACTGCTTCTTTCACGTCATCACACCACCTTGGACCCTTGGTGGTCCAGTAGCGCGCAAACGTGGTATATAACATACAGTGTGCGGCACTGTCGCACGCAACCCACCGAAGTACACATACACCTACTTCTGATGAAAATGTCTGATTAATCCATCGAATTATCCGTCATGGAGTACCCATGCGCTGTGTGGGGGACATTAACGAAGCTTGTGCACACTGCACTGTGTGCTGCGCTTCGTAAGCAGAGACGCCTCACTCAAAGCATGAAATATCCACATTATCATCGTGAAATCAGAATAAGTCTTACCGAGGCATCCGTCTGATGTCCGCACGTCGCCAGCTCATCTTGGTCGTGGTGGATCAACGGCAGTGGTGGTGGGCACGATATTGTTGAGTTTGTACGCGAATAGCCTTCGAAAGAAGCTTGTATGATAGCTATAATGTGTCTTTGCTGAGTTACCATGCGTATTTTCGCGAAGGGAACGAGAGCACTGGGCGTTGCAGAGATGCATAACATGCCAAATGACTGGGCAGCCGGTGGCACATCTCAGCTACCCATACTGCAGTAACGATTAATTGAATTATAACGAATTGCTTTGAGTGCTTCCATAAACTATTTGAGTGGTTCAGTGCAGAGGCATCGATAGCGACAGCAGGACAGCTTGCTACCCAGTTCGTATGTGCATGCCTGCTTGCAGCCACAAAGTAGAGTGGTTACTTATTACGTGAAAATTCATTGAATGCATAATCACGGCTGGGACCTGAGCTGACATTGCTCCGCTGTACTGCTACAGCTCTGCGCAGGTGCATGTAGTTTGCCTCTTGTAAGCTCTCAGGTCTACTGACACGACCAACAGCGGCACATGATCAGCCTATGGTATCGCTCAGTGGTGTGGAATCGCGTATGGCTGCGCACTCCCGTGTTCTTGTCAGGCTTGTTTTGCGTTCTGGCATCCGAGCACAGTACATGTGCGCAAGCTGAATGCCGTGCAAGCCAGATTGTCCACAGATGAACCGTGCTGATACAGATTGCTGTTTGTATCAGTGGGTATGCAGAAAGTAGTGGGCCGTGTGCTGTTCTATCGGTACCTACGTACCTGTACCTTAAGTCTCAGAGACACGCACTCACAGAACAATGAAAAGATGCCAGCTGCCCCTCACTCATGAGTGACACGCATTGCAGCTATGACTGCTGCTTTGCCATTCATGACTGTTACGGATAACCAGCGGACTCGCAAGAGCCAAGTACATGCGCTTCTGCGCAGAGCTCTGGCATTGCACTGGAGTAAATCCAGCTCGAGACTCGACCGAAAATTTTTTACTTGTCCAATGATGTTGAGCAACTCTGTGTCGCGACTATAAGCAAGCATGTACATCCGCGTTGGGCACCATGCTGTACTCCGACTATTTACCAATGCCGCTGCACCAGACCACCCAACCAGCCTACAAGGGCATTCAACGCACAATATTTCGTATGAAGAATTTGAAATTATCCCGGCCCCTGTTTGAGGGGCACGTTCACCAGTTGCCCAGCAGTTTGCTAGTGTACAGGCATCTTCTTGATATATATGAATGCCCGCCCAGGACACTAGTTAGAGTGCTTTACGACGGTGCACATTGCTAGCCAAACAAAAGCACCGTAGCGCTGAGGTGATACAGAAAGCTATACATGTGAGAAATCAACTTTTTTGTTCCCACCATGGCCACCACGTGTGCAGCCCTGGATTCAGTATGACCTGCAATAACCTGGTGAAGTGCGGACAACCCTTGGATGTCTCGAGCTAAGTCTTTCTGATGTGATACATAGCTGATGGGTATGCGATGCTCGGAGTGTGGGATCCTCGCTTGCAAGGCCCGTTATAATATTACAGGATTGCTGTACACGGGCTCAGCTGATATCTGCAGCACTTATCTTGCAGGCAGTTCACGGTTGGACATTCACGAATGCCCCATCAAGAGACGTGCTGTCAAAATATTTTTGTTTCAATGATATCTAGGCTGTGCGAGTGCCTCAGTCGGTTTCGTGCGATGTCCAGTGCTGTGCGATGTGTGTTATATTCCACGTGAACGTTTGCGCACTGGTTAAACATCAAGGAACATAGGGGAAGACGCCAAAACCTACACAAGTGATGACGCTGGCCGCCTTGCCGGACCGGGTGCCGCGGCTGCAGCAGCGCAGGCCGGCCCCGCGTCTGGTCGTGTTGGCCCGCCCTGCCTTCCCGCGAGCCACCGTGGGGGGAGTGATGCGGCGCCGCTAGTGCCCTTCGCGCCCCGCCCTGAGGCCCCTGTCGGGCGGCCGGAGGGGGAGGGCTGGTACGCCTTGCACTGTGGGGGGCGTGCGCCCCCGGGCTCTCATGTGCGGGGGGCCCGTGATGGAATGCTCCAGTGGGGCAGGATGGAGTGGGGGTGCTGCTGTAGGGGGGTCGGTGGTGGGTGGTTTTGCTGGGGTGGGCAGTAGTGCGGTGGTGGTTGTTGCTGTGCGCGGTTGTGGCGCGGGTGCCGTAGTGGAGGGGTGCGGGAGTGCGCGTGCGTGTGGGTGCGTGGGTGTGGTTGTGTCGGCTGTGTCGGTTCGTTGTGGCTTTTTCGCCTGGGAGAGTGATTGCTTTTTGCTGGTGTCTACTTTCGGGGGTTTTGGCCGTCTACTTTCCTTCTGTTGCCCTCGCTGCCGGGCTATTGCGTTCATCTCCTTGTAACACAAGTGATGACGTGGGCATGGCCAGCGCAGATTGGAAACTTGGATATATGCGTTCATGCATGTCACGATCGCACCCGGAACTGGCGGATCATCACATTGGCCGTCATTCGCAGGGTCCAAGGGGGGGTCAGGCGCAACCGGCGCGCCTGATCCCCTCCTGTATCATCTATGTCTGAAAGTCTCTGTTCAAATGGTGAGTTCTCAGCTCTGGAGAACTTCACACCTCCAGGGCACCATGCATGCACATGTTGTTTGTACGCATGCCGGCTTCAGTCTATGGCAACGCTTTCCACGGATTCGTAACAACAACTGCAGATCAGTGGGTGCGATTCAGGCTTCAGGAAGTGTTACACGGAGATGAACGCAAGAGCCGGCAGCAAGGGCTTCAGGAAGTGTAGGTGACTCTCATCTGAAACATTTTGCACTGCCAGATCAGGATTGCGTCTCCAGTGCTAGCTCTGCGAGTTTCCCTACATGCCATCAGCTTGCGGACGCACGCATTCAAAGCTCGTCATCATGACAGCACAGCGTATGTTTGTTGTACCACTGATAGGTTAGGGCCTGAGCAGCAACCAAGGGAGGGAAGCTAGTGACAGATGTGTGCAGCATGCAAACAACACGACGAGGCCCGTTGGCCGGTAAAAGAAACTTGTGGAGCAGTCCATGCCCGGCCCTACACACTGTCACGCGATGAACATGCTTGGCTTGAGTTCTGTGTTACACAGTGATAGATCTAGGACTCAGCAGCGCCGTTCTGTGTGCTGGACTGTCTGCCCGCTGAAGATGCCATATGGTCAGTGAGAGATCTGAAACCACTGACGTATGGCAGATGTCACTGACATCTCCTCACCTAACGCCAGTGTTGTGCTGGCAAGGGTACAAGGGCTCTGGACTCCAGAGTCTGGAGGGCTGAGCATCAGCGGATTCAGGGCATACTGCAGCACTGGGGACATTGCACGCCAGTGCATCGCTCTCACGGTCAAGCCAGCACAACAGACCCAAACGATTACACATCAGCAGCACAGTGTAATCATACATACATACAGCTCGGACGTCACGGAGCACGAGGCAGATGCAGCCTATCTATCCAGCGCCGCGCTGGCGCATGACGCCATGCGCCATGGCCCCCCCGACTTCCGCCCATTCGCCGACGGCGACGTTGCCAAAGGCCTACAAGAGAAATGGACAGCGCTGCGTGCAGCAATGCCGCTGGAGGCAGACTGGGGCCCAGAGGAGCTCGACAACGTCTTCATTGCCACTGGCCTTCCTGGTATGAGCAGAAAAGTGACCAGGGCAGTAGCGCAGACACGGCACGACGCGCTGCTGCAACAGCTGGGCAGCACCCCTGGTGGTGCAAAGGACCTTGCGCGCATGCGCAGCTGCGCCTGTCGTGTTGCCTCACTGTTCCTGGATTCCCTCCCAACCAACCGCATGCTGACTCTGAATGATGGGGATTTTGTGCATGGGATGCGGTTCAGGGGCGGACTTCCCCCCTGCCGCCATTAGATGGGGAAGTGATATGTGATTGCAATGCTCGGGTGAAGCCGGGCGACGTTGATCATGCCATGACATGTCGACACAATGCCGACTGCTGGACGATGCGCCACAACATTGCCGTTACGGCTTGGCGCCGTCGAGTAAGAGCGGCAGGGGTGTCCTCATCAATTGAGCCTGTATGCGCAGCCTGGACAGACGCTACAGGGACGACAGTAGGGGGGACATCCTAGCAAATGGTCCGGACGTGGACGTGTATGTGCTAGATTTCAGCTTCATCCACCCATCTGGGGTGGCTGTGGTGGGGAAAGCATCGGGGGCACAGGGGCACGCGGCCGCCGTACGCGAACAGTTCAAACTCAACAAATACAAAGAGAGTGTGCAGGGATCGTACAAGGTTGTGCCGGTTGTGCACGAGACATATGGCAGACTAGGGTCGCATGCCATGCAGTACCTCAACACGCTGGCAGTGTCGTTGGTTGGGCCGTTCAACAAGAGAGCAAAGGCTCGCTGGATTGAGAACTCCTTGCGGGAGTTCAGTGCGGCGACAGTGAAAGGAAACGGGTTTGTGATCAGAAAGACCATGTCCAGGGTAGCACGGCTCACGGGTGCGCAGTTCGTGCCAGGTGATCGCCTGGCCGGCTCGCATCTGCTGGGTAGCATGTGAGTCTAGACTCTAGTTTTACGTTCGCTTGGTGCACTGGATCGGAGCCCCTCGATGTAACAGTACATACAGCTCGAGAAGTTTCCTTCAGGCACACCATTCACTGTTGCACTACTTTTTATGTCTCTCTGACAATTCGTGCCTGGCTTGGAATGTGAACTGCGCAGGTGTATCTCGTAGCTGTGGGATGGGACGTTTGATGGTGCCTGGGATGGGCTCGCCTTTGATGTTTCTGAATCACCACCTGACCGTGCTTTGCATAGCGATGCGACGTTATGCTATGCTCTCTGGGTTCTGGAGCCGTGTGTTACCAACAGCTCAGTGTGTGTGTGAGGAAGAACCCCTGGCTGCGGTTGAGACAGAGCTGCAAGAAAGAGATGCTGCACCAGGATTGATGGCAGATCTCTGCGAGGTGTTCCCGACGTTTGGTGATGGTGTGGTGGTGACCCATGGCCGCCTCCTCAGCCATGTGTGTGTGTGTTGGCTTGAGTACTCTCCTAGTTGAATGACTTTCGTGATTACAACCGGATCGGAGCCCCTCGATGTAACAGTACATACAGCTCGTCGCGTGCAATGCAGTACACGCTGGCAGTGTCGTTGGTTGGGCCATTCAACAATTTGATAATTCCTTGCGGGAGTTCAATGTGGCGACAGTGAAAGGAAATGGGTTTGTGATCAGAAAGACCATGTCCAGGGTTAGCACGGCTCACGGGTGCGCAGTTCGTGCCAGGTGATTGCCTGGCCGGCTCGCATCTGCTGGGTAGCATGTGAGTCTAGAATCTAGTTGTACATTCGGTTGGTGCACTGGCCCGGAGCCCCTCGACGTAAGTGTACATACAGCTGAGCCACGTACACACATTCGCTTGGTGCACTGGCTCGGAGCCCCTCGATGTAAGAGTACATACAGCTGAGCCACGTGCTCAACATTTAAATCACAGGAAACGATTACTCTGGAAGGTGGTTGTTCATTGCGCAGAGCAGCTACAGCGCTGACCAGCCTTTCGCATCTTGGGGATTTATTGCCACTAGGACCTTGTCAAACATGCTGTGAGGCAGTGTTTGACATGGCGCCTGACTGCTGCCCCAGAAAACTGAAACCACCCATCCCCAGATCCGCAGACAACAACACATCATCCCCACATACCTCTGCACTATGCAACGCCCGTGTGTTCTCGAGCCCACGTCTTGGTTGACGCTCTCAAATCCACCTCAGGCCGCAAAGAAGGGCCCGACCGCCTTCTCAGACTCCTCCCACAATGTCTTCTTGCTCGCCTCGTCATTGCACAGCTTCTCGACCTCCTTCTTCTTCGGCCAGCCGACCACCGCGTCCCCAAACATCCACGAGATCGGCCCGTTGTTCCCCGGTGTCACCATGTCCCCCGACTGCATATCGGCACTGGTGATGCACTCCAGCAGCGGCAGCGTGCCGTCCTCCGCAGACTGTGCGAAGCGCATCAGCATCTGCAGGCCCATGCCGCCACCGTGCTCCGCGGTGGTGGCCTGCAGGTTGGACGCCGCCAGCCCAGGCACGGCCGTCACACACAGGATGTTGGTGATGCCTCGCTCCTCCAGCTGGTCCTGCAGGACAGCTGCCAGTGCTGTCACGCGGAGAACCAGTGCTAGTCCCATTGCGAAACCCCCAGCGCCAGGGCACGGTGCTGTGTTTGAGCACTGACATGGGCAGCTCCAGAGGTGCGCAGTGGTGAGTGCCAAACAGCGTCTGCCGAGTCTGGGAGTACACAGGCCAAGGGATACTCACATGTACGAGCTCAAAGGCGCGCGAGCATGTCTGCATGCAAGTGATGGACCTGGCTGTGGCAAGATGCCTGCCATGGTGACCGAGATCTATGTGTGTGCTGCGAGTGACGCGACGCAGGTGCTCACACTCGGTCTTTCACCGAGAGTGCTCGCCCGATGAACACAGCGGAAGCATGCAGCATGAACGACGCTTGCGCCCGAATGGCGTAAGCTGGCATTCCAGGTGAGCAACAAGCGCGGCCAGGCTGTCGCGCTGTTCTTTGCGCCGCGTGCCACAACCAGTACAGCACCAGCACTGTGCATCAGACGGGCGCATACAATGGCTGTCAACCAAACGTCCCACCATGCGTGGCACTCAGGGGTTATGGCAGTGAGCACGGGAGACAAAAGCTGGCCAAATCAAGTTTGGAAGGGTGGTGGTGCCGGATGATGCTTTTACTCAATTCCATGTGTTTTGTAAGAGGGCAGACCTTCAAGGCACCCGAAAACAGCACATTTGCAAGCTTGGACTGATGGTACCGCTCCCAGCGGGGCACCATGGCCTGGTCGCCCCCGAGGTCGCCTCCGCTTTTGCCATAGTACTTTCCATTACACGGGGTCCTTGGTCGCTTGCGGGCCGCGCTGCTGTGGCCGACGATGCGGGCACTGCCGGACACGCTTGCGGCCGTCTGTAAAGATGGAAAAAGGAGCGACGCGAGGAGGAAGTGGGAGAGGTGGTTGGTCTGCATCTGCACGTCATAGCCGTCCACGGTGGCCTTATCAGGCATTGCCATCACACCTGCACTCGAG
The DNA here is from genome assembly GCA_900538255.1 of Ulva mutabilis. Lineage (NCBI taxonomy): Eukaryota > Viridiplantae > Chlorophyta > Ulvophyceae > Ulvales > Ulvaceae > Ulva > Ulva mutabilis. Next base: position 2,046,116 of record UNSF01000001.1, read on the forward strand.
GCACTGGTACAAGCACGATTGTCGTGTAGCATGACTGATTTGCACGCAGACCGGCATCAAAGATGACGTAGGTGTTGGTTGAGCAGGCCGACTTGTTGTGGTGTCAGGCCACGCATGTAGAGGCTGGGCAACACCTGCATTGCAGACCAGTGCATCGAGGCCCTTGCCTTCAAGCACAGACAACACCTCAGCCCCTGCAGCACGCACAGCCTCGAAGCTTTGCAGGTCACAGGAGACCTCTGTGACCCTGCCTGCGCTTTCGTCCGCGCTGCATTGGTCCCGTGCCTGCTGGCAGGCGGACGTGGAACGCTCGGATGGCCTGTTGAGGGCCAGCACATGTGCCCCTTTCAATGTTAGCACTTTCATCGCGTGAAACCCCATGCCTGCATCAGTAGCCACGACGTTAAGCATTGGAGCATTGGATAACGTACGACACGGACATGCCCGAACACCTCTGATGGAGCGTGCCTGTAGTGGTGCCAGTGATGGCATACACCTTGGATTCACATGACGGCATCTGGTCCACATACTTCTGAAAGTGCTTGCTCTTCACCTCTGGAACCTTGTATCCCATGAGCAGGTGCAGTTTGGAGGGTACGCAAACAGCTGTTCTTGCAGCACCTGCAGGTGCTCAGACCTTTGCCGGGCGGGGACGGCAGGTACGACGTTGATCATCAGCACCAGACGTGGAAGGCTGCGATGTAAGAACTCGTTACAATTTGCTCCCTCTACATTCAGCGTGTTGGCCGGACAAATGAGCTGTAGATGCACTGCATGCAGCTGATCAAAGCTAGAGCAACACCTGTTCGAATTCGTCACCTGTTAACCACAGCGCACAGATTTATGATCGCTTCGCCCAACATGAGAGCGTCGTGCCCTGTCGCGGAAATGCAATCTTCTTGATTGACGAAAAGCCTAAAATTGCAACAGGTGATACGATGAGCATCGTCGACTGGTAGAGCATCGTCGACTGGAACACTAAACTGGTTCCGACGTCGGGCGGGTGGCTTGGTGCACCCATAACTTGTCATGACAAAACATTACATGTCATGACTGGAGCTCCACGAAGAAAACAGCCCGCGCGGGCTCAGGTATCTGAGTTATGCAGGCTTCCATGCATTGCACGGTGCTCACAAGGCCCCGTCTGACGGAGCAGCATAGCGACCAATGTGGTTGGGGGGCACTGGTGGCCGCTCCTGTATCATGATGCAGGCGACCTTGCGAGCCTCTTCCGTGGTCCGTGGGAAGCAGAGGAAGGTCTGCTTCCACAACACACGTGCGACCCTTTGCCTGGCTGTGCGCTACACTGTGATAAATCAAGGCCCTGGAGGCACCAAGGGAAGAAAGCGTGTAGCAGAACAAACAGTCACAAGCAGCATTGTCTGGTTGAGTTAAGAGACGGTGCACGGGAGGACGCAGGACCAGCGCCGCCACTGAGTGTGCATGTGTCACACGAAGCGCACAGAACCGGGGCCTGCATGACATGCAGACCGCCGCAGGCACACGCCCCGAACAGCACACAATCATACGTGGCTACAGCCCCTGGGACCGGTGCCTTGCGGACGCGGAGATGGCCGTAGCGCGCGGCAGCGCGCCCGTGTAGACTGCTAGTGTCTTACACAGTGATAGATCTAGGACTCAGCAGCGCCGAGGCAACAGACCAGGCAACAAGCAAACAGACAGACCGGCCACCGCAAGCACCAAGGCCACTCTCCGCACGAGCAAATGCCAGAACGAACTAACGCCGGCTCGAGAGCAGACACTCACACACCACGCAGCCCACGCGCACATCAAACACAGTCAGCATGCGCCGGGCCCACCGGCGGGCGCCGACTTGACACTAGCAGTCTGCACGGACGCGCCGGCGCGCGCTACGGCCATCTCCGAGGCCGCGAGGCACCAGTCCCAGGGGCTGCAGCCAGAGCCAGCCCGGCAGCAAGAGCGGTGTCCGGAAAAGGGGGCAGAGGAGAAACGGCGGAGGTGCGCTGGGAGGAGGGAAGAGGGAGGGAGGAGGAGGGACAGGTCCTGCTAGTGTCGAGTCGGCGCCCGGAGCATGCTGAATGTGTTTGGCGTGTGCGTGGACTTTGTGGTACTGGGTAGTACTGCGCTCGGTTCCTGCGTTGTTTGTGTGTGTGTGTGTGTGTGTGTGTGTGTGTGTGTGTGTGTGTGTGTGTGTGTGTGTGTGTGTGTGTGTGTGTGTGTGTTTGCGCGTTTGCTTTCATGCCGGCGCTGGTTCATTCTGGCATTTGCTCGTGCAGAGAGTGGCCTTGGTGCTTGAGGTGGCATGTCTGTCTGCGTGTTGCCCGGTCGTTTGCCTCGGCGCTGCTGGGTCCTAGATCTAGCACGGTGTAACACAACCATATGTGCACAAGCCCCCGCTCAGTCCACCAGCCACCACAACAGCAGCACAAGGGTGATGTACGTGTACAGCACGTGTGTGCGTGCAAGTCACGGCCTCCAGACCCTGCTAGCTCGAGATCTTGAGCCGGGTAAGCCGTGCTTGTGTTCGGCCTGCTGCTGTGATGCACCACGGCGGTGCCAGAGCCGATGCACGTAGCCCGACCACACCCTCAGTAGTGCACTGCACTCTACAAATCCCCCCACCGCCCCCGGGCGCCGCGACCTGGCAAGCCGCACTCTGGCCGCATCCTCTCTATCGCCCTGCTGCCATCATAGGCCTCTGCGCAGGCTGCCGGGCTGCCGTGCGCCTGCTGCAGCCGCGGGGGTGGAGGGCCGTCCCTGCCGACTCTGCTGCGATGGCACGCAGATTTCTGCTCATGCCCTTCCAGTGATGAAGAGTGTGTGGGCTGGGCTTGCGTGAGGATGCGCAGCAGCTGTGGCAGCCGCTGGTTCCGGTGGCGTTTGTTGTGGCGGAATGGCATTGCACGCCGGTGTACGTATGCATGTGAGTGCAGGTCATGGGGTGTGTTTAGGTGATTGTGCTGCGTGCGCTGTACGCTGTGCTGTGGGCTTGCCTTGCTTGACATTTCCTCCGCTCCCACACCTCAGCACGGGCTGTGACCAGGCTCGTGGTCCTGCTGTGATACCTGGGAGCTCATGTCATCGAGGTTCATGTCAATCCAGTATGGTAGAGCGGCACAGGTGAGTTGTCGCGTACTCAATGGCCTGCGGGTCGCACGTTTTCCGGTCAGGAGGGCGAACTCGGGTTCGCAACGGCCTTGGTGGGCGCGACGTCCACATGGTACCAAGGCTCCGGTAGATAGGCAGTCCGTACTGCCCGCAAAGATCGCGCGCCTCAGACCAGTCTCGTGACTCAGACTCTTTGGTGAGGCTCCGTCGCACATAGCTGAGGTAGGGCTGCCTCAAGCTCAGTGCTCATGGCGCTCCAACTGAAACGTGAAGCAGGCGTTCGAAAGCTTTGACCATAGACCATCGAACGCTTCAACTCTTCTCACAAAAGCTGTGAAGAATCTGCATCCTTCGGATCTGCCAACCACGCCCTGGCCACAACCACGTCCACGCCACCGGTACCATGTCCGCACGGAGGTCGCTATCTACTCACCCGTCTTGTGTTTGCAAGCCGCGGTGCACTCGATGCTGCTACCGAGCTACCGTGCACAAATATAGCCAACATCTGCGTGGCTCTATACTTCGCTGTTACTTTGGCTGCGTCATCTTCCGGCGTACCCGTTGGGACAACTCGCGTCGCTGAGCACTGGTGAGCTGCAAACGAAATTGGACCGTACCGATCCCTCGCGCTGATGGAGGCCTGATTGGCAGTCCTTGTCGGGCAGTATTGCAGAGGTGCTGTCTGGCTCGCGAAGGCAGATCGAACCGGAGCTCCGCGGAGACGACGATAGCCCAAGGGCAACGGTGACGGTCCATCTGATACCAACATGTTGCTGCACGGCTGGCATCAACGCCCGGCCACGCATGACCAGTTGCAATGAAGGCACTCCAAACATGTGAGCTGTATGGTTTTGTGTCTCTGGCCAAGTGTGCCTGCATGGAGCCGCAAGCGGGGGAGCCAGCTGCCGCGCGGATGTGCGTGGGGGAGGCGTGGGCCTGGCTTGCTCTATGTGAATTCGAATCCCGCCGCATGGAAGAAGAGGTTGAGACTTTCACATACATTCGGCGAACGGTTGATTGGCAAACACAAAACGCCTAGTTTTCGCATCTCATGGGCATGATTGTGAGCGCAGCGCCCCGAATTTGCGCCTGCGACTGAGCACTTGAGCGCAGTGGTGTGATGGTCGACGCACTGCAGCGCAGTGCTTGCCCGTGTAAGGCGTTTGAGCCCACACCGCCGCTGAAGGTGATTCAAGTAGTGAATCTCATGGACAGCGCGTTGTGAACAGTTTCGGCAAGAAATAAGTCTCTTCATGGTTGATAGTGCTCGATGGCCTCTCTTGGCCTGCATCCACTGCGCCCTCCTCAATGCATCGAAAAGACGCTCTCACTGCTGTGCACGGGCCACCGTTCTGTACCACAATCCTGTGCAGTTCGGCTATCAGATTTGCCTAGTACCGCTAGTGCTTCGGCCTGTGTTGCGCGATACAGGTTCCAATGCAAGCTGAGCCTGCAAGTGACACCTGCAGGAACAAACCAGACCAAGCCCTACATAGCCTCACTCCGGTTGAGCTCCACTGCGGGTCGACAGAATGGCCTCCCAGCCCCTGCCCCAGGCCATGGTGCCACGCACGCTGTTCGCGCTGACTCTCAACCTGTTGCTCATCATGTGCTTCACAGTCGCCCTCATCATTGTCCTCATCACTGCAGCTCTTCACTCTCAAACCTACACCACCGGCCTCAACGGCCTCCTCACACGGCACCTGCAAGTCGAGCACTCCACCGCCGCCAATGCACGCAGCCTGGGACAGAAGCCATGCCGAGGGACCGCTGACGGGTACGCTCGTTTGCCCGCCCCCCAGGCGACCTTACATGCCACCACTGGCCCTGTTCCAACGTCACAACAACCACATTGTACATGGACCGTGTCCTCACGAACAAACAACGTTCACTGCGGCCTATACCCCTGCCAGAATCACACAGAAGCACAAAGCTCCCCACTGGCCAAGTCCCGATGGATGGAAGCAGAGCAAGGGCTTGATAGACCCGACATCCACCAAATGACATCAAAATCGCACTCAGAGCTATGCTCGCACTCGTGCAAACGCTCTCTGTGTCAGGTTGCACATGGTACAGGTCCCCTGCGTGTGCAGGAGGTTGGTGGGCTCGCTTGACCCGTGCCCGACAGAGACAGCTGCAGGCACAGCCGTGGACATCCACCAGCAGGCCAACCCGTGGGCGGTTGCCAGCACCACAGGCCACCATGACCACAGCCTGAACGCCTCCAGCACAGCTACTGGCTCTCTGGCGGCAGCAGGGCTTGACGGCAGCCTGCAGGCCATGCAGCAGCAGCAGGCAGGCAGCAACGCCGCAGCTGAGGTTTGGCAACCCCCTTTGAACTTGACCGCCGCCGCAGATCGCCTGCAGAAGCTCGACAACATGACAATGGCTATCATGGAACTGGTAAGTGTGCAGAGTTTTGGTTGTTGATCCATCTGTGCAGATTGCACATGTCACATGCGGACCGTTGCATGAGCATCGCCATTGAGGTGGTTCTGACAGACCCTTGCACTCCTGCCTGCACTCGGATAATACTGCTACGGAGTCATGAAACTGTGTTCGTTGTTTCATGTCACATGGACCAGGTGCTGCGCGATGCTGTGCTCGCTTCCTGTGTTATTTGTGTATGTGTGTGCTCTTTCGGACTGCCGCTGGTCCATTTCAACATTTTCTCGTGCGCAGAGTGGCCTTGGAGCTTGTGATGGTTTGTCTGTTTGACTGTTGACTGCTCTGTTGCCTCGGCGCTGCTGGGTCCTAGATCTATCACAGTTTAACACGGACCAGGCAGGTTCACACAGAACCAGTAATTTTTGTATCGACCAGGTACACACCTGAGAGCATCTGTGCTCCTCAAATCAGATCAGCTGGACCGACAGCGGTTTGCTCAACCCAGGCCCTGCTCAGACCTCACCGGCCCGATTGCTTTGCACACACACACACACACACACACACACACACACACACACACACACACACACACACACACACACACACACACACACACACACACACACACACACACACACACGTGTGTATACAATGGACTATCTGCATGCATGCAGGAGCTGGGCTTCCGCATGCCCGCCCCTGCATCCCTGTCCTACAGCTCCTCCGCCTTCTGCCCACACGCCAGCGAGCCCCCCGCTGCCGCCCTCCAGCCGCTGCCGCCGGCGGTGCGGCCGCTGTTCCTCATGAGCGCCACCCCCACCATCACTGCCTGGCTCACGGCCGCCCTGCAGCAGCACCGACACGTCCTCTCCGCCGACCGCTCCTTCACGTGCGCTCCCCGGCTCTGCCACCTGTCCGCGTTTCTGCAACAGTGGACCTTCAAAGCAGTGAGAACGCAGGTCGGAGCTGACTTAACTATACTGTGTGATACATGCTGCAACGCATGCGGTACTGGTGCATAGCCTTTGGCATGCGTGGCTGGAGTAATTACAGCAGAAGCTTACACAATAGGCCTTTTAGAGGGCCTTTGAGGTATGGAGCAGGTCTTACTCATACATCACCATGAATCTGTGGTCTGTGTTGCCACAGCTCTGCAAGAGATACCCACGGTTGTGCTGCCTGCCTGCGGTTCTATGCCTCTTCAAAAGGCACGGAGCTGCTCTGCTGCCGGTCAGTGGTTCCACACCTCGCTCCACATGCCTCTGTAACACTCCGCCCGACCAGCAAGCTGCCAAGCACCTTCCAGCGTTCAAACATAGCGCCATACATCAGCTGAATCCCTGTGCGCTCGAGTCAGCAATTGGTCGCTGCTGGCTGATGTCTGGCGGTCACAGGCACGACACAGTCTGTGATGCACCACCAAGGCACCACTACCGGATCAGTGTACGGAGTCGGATCAGTTCACGCACGACTCCATGCATGGATCCGCCGGATCAGCGCACGGCACACGCACGACTCCATGCATGCAAGCCTGTCACAGCAAGCTCACATGGCGTGGGTGTGCAGTACTTGCATGTTCAGGCCGGATCATACTCCTGATCGTGGCTCATGGAAGGGTGACCGTGCCTGACCTGTGCCTACAGGAACGTCACCCTCGCGGGCCCACGCTCCGACGTTCGCTTCTTTGACCGCTGGCCACTCCCCGAAACGCAGCACTTCCTGCGCTGCTTCCCGCAGGCGCCGCTGCAGCGCCAGCTCGCAGAGGCGGGCTCCGCGCCAGCGCAGGGCCCGGTGCTGCTGGACAGCACAGGCAGCTACTTGCACAGCGCAGCGGTGGCGCCGCGGCTGCGGCAGGTGGCGCCACAGGCGCGCTTCGTGGTGGTGCTGCAGGTGCGTACTCGTGCGTTGTCTTGCGCATGCATGCGTATGCCGATGCCGTAGCCGCCGGCGGCTACGGCCGCCCGTGTCCAGCGAAGCCACGATGAACACGGTGTTGAGGTGAGCGTTGCAACACTGTGACCTGCTGAATGTATAGCCCCGGGCACTGGCGCATGCCCGAGCTAGTACTGAGTTCTGCGTGGCAGACATACCAATGCATGGATTCCCGAGGGTTCTAGTCACTGACTGATCCACCTCATTAACAGCTCGGTTCTGACGGCTCCGCTTGATGCTCGGATCCAAGCTCCACCTCCGTCTGACAGCCACTGGGGCCCTCTAGAGGGCTCAGAGCCGCATGCTGTGCCCTCGCGTGCTGTGTCTGCTCCTGGTGCATGACTCACCGTGGCAATGCCAGCAACATGCAACACGCATGCATGCAGGAGCCAGTCGCGCTGGCCTTCACGCGGTGGAGGGCGCTGCGGCAGCGGCGATGCGCTGCGGACAAAAGGCCGTGCAGCGTGCCGACCTTCGAGGAAGTGGTGGTGCGAGAGGCGGCCTCGGCGATCACGCAGCAGCACTGCTTCTTCGATGAACCGGTACAACTCTAACTCTCCCCATGCCTGTATAGGGGGGGTGTGCCCCCAGTCCCCATGCATAGGGGCCCCGGCTGGCATGCGTAGGGCCATGCATGTATGCACACATACATATGGCCTGCATGTCGTGCGCCCCCCTCCAGTGCCGCAGCCTGCAGCCACACCGCCAGCGCAGCGCTACCGCGCCGCTTAGTCTGCCGTGGGTCACTGCGTACCCTATAGAGCTTGCACATACAGGCAAACGTCTCAGCTGCAGCATGATGGACACATACAGAACGATTCTGCATATCCGGATGCCAGCCAGGCCCCCCGCCGGAACCCAGTGCACTGATCGACGGCACGCCCACCTCTGCCACTTATCATGCAGCCAAACGGCTGCTAGCAGATGTGAGGGATTGAGCACAAGCATGCGGCTGCGCAGGGCGGGAACCGCACTTGGGCCGAATGCTTTGGGTGCGTCTATGGCGGAGTGCACCGCGCAGCATGCCGCGCGCTGCCGCACAGCGCAAAGGCCGCGTTTGCGCCTTGTGCTGGCGGCGAGGCGGAGCGGCTTGACCTCCTGGCCGTTGGCCAATACGCCGCGCAGCTCGCGTCCTGGCTATCCTACTTCCCAGCCGACCGGTTCCTCATCCTTACTTCTGACCAGTTTCAAGGGGCCGCTGCCGCCGGAAAGGTGTGCTGTGCTGTGCTGTGCTGCGCCCCTGCCGGCCTCGGCTGGCCCGTGGCGCATGTGTGTGCGGCCATGCTTGCCGCACTGCACGTCTGCTTTTGCAAGAATCTGTGCCAATTCCCGACAGCTGCTCCGGACCCAGTGCAGCATCGAGCAGCCTTGTGACCTGCAAAGCTGGAACTCGGCCAACTGTGTGTTCAGAAATACTGTCGGAAGTACTGTCAGAATTACTGTCAGAAATTTGTCATTTTCACTCAGCGATGGAGGTGTGTACAACACGGGCGTCAACTCAGCTCTACAATGGCTGTGCTTCTGCAGGTGCTGCAAAGAGTCGCGGAGCATGCTCTGGGGAGCAAGGCCGCGGCGGCGGGCGTGCAGCCGCCGCATCCGCCGCCAGCCGTGCCGCGGCCGTGGCAGCAGATCCCGATGAGCGACAGCCGGGCAGCGGCGGCGGCGCTGCTGCGTGCGCGCTACTCGCGGCCGCTGCGTGACCTGCGGCAGCTGCTGGGCCTGCTGCGGCCGGGCACAGCGCTGCCTGGCCTCGGTGGTGCCCATCACAATTGAGATATGCATTATCCAATTCGAGTTCAATGTACCCAATGCAAATCAGGCAGGCTAATCTGACAGGCAGGGTAATCATGCACTGTGCGGGGCCCACACGCATTATCGAACCGGCCCATACTTGTGCCTGTATGCATGCGCAGGTGGTCAGCCTAAGCAAGGACCTACATTCCACAGTGGCATGTGAGGATGCCTAGGCAAGGTGCCAGCGGCTGACATGCGTGCAGCACTGCAAGAAGATGTACCCATGTAGAAATATGGATATGATGAAACTCAGAGTCATCATGAGCGGACTTGGGTAGAAAGCATGTCTTATGAAGGAAAGGACAGGTTGTGAAATATTATTGCAGGGTAGTGTATTGATCGCCGTTGTTTCCACAAGCAGATTGAACAGTATGAGTGCTGCCATTTGTGTGTCCTGGGTGCTTCCAGCCACAAGTGCAGTTGACATCCAAGGTGGTGTACATTCCAGTACGGTATCATACATGACCTGCATTGGAGGTGTTCGTGCACGTTGCACCAGACCTGTCATGAGCTCACAAGCTGAGATGAAACCAGAATTATTTCAGGGAGTGCAGGTGTGGTTGCACAATCGCAGCTCGGATACTTCAGCTCTGGTACAATCATGTGTACCACAGTGGAGCTGGCTTGTTGAAACATGCAAGTCGTGACAGACCAGCTCTCCGTGTGAACTGAGTGATCTTGAAGGCCCTGTGACTTCCAATCACCAGCCTCAGACTGTTTGCTGCTGGTACACAAAGCATCAGGGCAATTTGCACACGAACTTGCGCTTACTCAATTTGAACGAGGGAGTCATGCGTCACAATCAAGCTGCACATGCCTCGTGTCTTTCTGCAGCACACACGGCCGCGGCAGTGAAGCCCCTCTTCAATTGCTGGCCACTGGTGGATCGCTATCAACTGCACCACCTCTGTCCTGCATGGCATGGCTTCCCACCGCGCACACCTGCCCTCCCTTCACACACACACACACACACACACACACACACACACACACACACGGGCAGAGTCCGTCCGGTTGCTGAGCTGTGAGGTAGTGCATCGGATGTGCTACCAGCATGACTAACTCATAGCAACACCCTGTAACACGCAAGCGCACAAGCTTGCCATGAGCGTCGTTTCTTGCTTTGTGACGTCTTTGACCTCGCTGCTGGGCTGCTGCTTTGCTGTCCGTGCCACGTACACACAAGTTACACAGCAGCGGCCGCCGCATGCACCACCTCCCTGCCATTCCCCCGCTCCGCCGCCTCCGCCGGTGGGAAGTACTGGCATACGCAGTCATACAGGCGCCCCCCCAGACACGTCGCGACCTCCTCGTGCTTGATCATCGCGAGCTTCAGACTCTCCACCGTGAACTTTGCATACAGATTTGTCTCGATGCCGCGGCCCATGCCCTCTAGCACCACGAGGTCCGCCCCCCGCGCCTCCTCCGCCACCGCCTCACTCACCCCCCGAAGGTCGATCACTGGGGCATCGTTCCCGGAACTCACGAGCCGCCAGCGCCCCTCCCGCCACGCGTCCGCCAGCACGGCGCCGTCGATCTCTGCTGCCCGCTCCATGATTCCCCGCATCTCCGGCACCGTGATATCGTTAATGCTCGGCACCGCGTTGACCGCCGCCACGACGTCTGTGCCGCGGCGCAGCAGCTCCCGCATGAACGGCAGCATGCCCAGCACGACGTCGGAGCCCGCGTTGTCACAGAACACCACTGCGCGCGCGTGCGGGGCCTTGCCCTCCGCGAACCGCTCCGACACGGCATCCAGCTTGTCCACCGCCCACGGCCGTGCGAGCAGGTCTCGCCGCGCGTCCCGGAACATCTCCCCGGCGCTCACCCCTGCCTCGTACTTCTCGACCAGTTTCGGAGCGCCGAGGTCAAACACGTTGCCGGCAAAGACGCCGCGGATCGCCGCGTGGAGCCGCTCGAGCGGGTCCGTGACGGCGTCCACCTCCGCGAGCACGCCCGGGAGGAGGTCGAGGGCCTTGGCGTTCTCATCGGCTTTGAGGGTGGCGTAGGGGTCATAGAAGCCGGCGTCGCGGAGGCAGGTGTCGCGCAGGCGGCACATCGTCGCGCAGTTGATGCTGATGCGGCCAAAGCCCGGGAGCTCCGAGGAGGGGTCCGCGTCCAGAGAGTCGCAGATCTTGGCAAATCTGCGGCACCACGCGAGGCTGTGTTGCATGCATGATCACGTGCATGACTGATGCGTTGAGAAGGGGCTACTGGTGTTTGCTGTGCGGCTGCCGCCACTGGATACTTGGGGTCTATCAGTGGGTGGACGTGTGGGCTAGGTGGGTTGTGGTGTGTAGTTGGATAGAGTGCTGGCCGCTTGGGGACCTGTGGGGCTGAGCAGACGTTGGGCAGGCGAAACGCGAAGCAGCAGCCCAACAGCGGGGGCAAAAAATACACAGGGGGCTGAGCAGCTCCAGCGTGGAGGTACGCGTGGGCTGCAGGTGTGAGTGCAGCGTGTGTGAGGCATCAGCCCGGTGGTCGTTCCGGAGCTGCCTGGCGCTGAATGGACAAGCCTGATTCCTGTTGAGCGCAGTGTTAGAATTCATGCATTGGTGTGACGGCCATGCAGAACTCCGTACTAGCTTGGGCATGCACCCGAGCCCGAGGCTACATGTTCAGCACGTCACAGTATTTCACCGCTCACTTCGACACTGTGTTCACGTGCATCCTGTTCTCACCGAATTCACAGTTTCGTGTGCGAGTCAGTCGCAGGTAGACATGCACTGGTGTCTGAGCGTAGAAATCGCGGTCAGGAAGGGCAATAGGGCAGTTCGCCTAAGGGCAGGGACCGAAAGTATAACTGGATGTGGTAACATGAGGGATGTATGTGTCCATGAGGACATCGCTGTATCCATGAGGACATTGACATGTAGACGTATGCATGAAAGCTGAAACTGCCATGCAACAAGCCGTGGTGCAGCTGCACAACTGTGCCAGGCAGGCGTGTAGTGTTTGAGTGCATGCTGGCATTGATAGCGACTGTGTGGGCGGCATGACGTGCCCAATACATGCATCCAACGAGGTGTTCTGCAGTCAAGGTGGGTGCCGGGGTGTGCAGCTGGGCATGCAGTGGACACGCGAGGCCGCACATGCATGGCATGTGTGGATGTCATGACATACTGTAGCCCTCATAGGCAAAGTTGATGCCCCGTTCTTTTGCAATCTCTGGCACAATGCTTAGCAGCACCCAGCATGAGCTAGGGGCCTACACTGCTGAAGCTGTGAGGATGCGGTGTCGGGAGGCACGGTCAGCAGACAGGTGAGGAGTGGTGCACGCCTGCGGGACCTATCACAGTGAGTGGCCATGAAGTGAGCGTGAATTCATGCAATTGACGACGTACATACGCACGCCGAGGAAATACTGAGTGTTTGCGCGTGCGCTGCCTCGGAACTGTGCAGTGGACGAGTGCGCAGCCCCAGATGTGCTGTGTACAGCACCGGAATTTTCATGCGCGCGAAACGTGCGGGCAACAACGTCAGCTACCACTGGATAGGACGACCACGGTGGCGGGGCTGATATGGCTGCCTGGCTTACAGGCGTGTATGCTGATGCGTCTGCTCCGCTTGATTGATCACTGTTCCGCGACTGCGTGTGCCGCACCTATCAGCAAACTCCTCCGCCTTTCCTTCGCGCACGTCCGCGTCTACGCTTTCATCCTTGGCAGCAGTCTTCTTGAATCCAGGTATGCTGCTCCTGAAAACCTCGATCCAGTCCTTTACTGTCGGCATGCCATTTTTGTTCGTTTGGCAGTAGTCGAAAGTGTTGGGGTCATAAGATTCTTCCGCTAACAGCGGAAAGCGCACGCGACATTCCTCAGACATTAGAATAGCTTGTAAATTTGGCGCACAGATATACTTATGCTCACTGTGTGGCTACGCTGTGCTCCACTTCAGTGCGCAAGTCTGGTTGCCGCGTCTCGAATGCTAATACACAGCAGTAAGTAAGCGGTTCTGCCGCGCCGTGCGTGTTCCAGCAAACTAGTAGATGCTTGAGTCCCCGTTGACCATTCCGAATGACCGATCGCCTCGATAACAGAAAAAGGCACCCGCATCGTCTCACCTGCCCGACCGGGTCACGATATAATGAGGCACATGCACCACACCAATGTCTCTCCGCCAATGGTCCGCAACGAGCCACCAATCCACCATGACCATCCGCGACACCGACTCAGATGCGCTGCTGAAGTGATCGAAGAACCACCTCAGCGTTGACCAGACCCCAAAAGAAGCGAACCATGCACTGTGTTCCATGCGGGGAATAGCAGATACGAGTTACAAACATGCATGTACATCAGACTGGGCAGTATGACTCCTAGCTAAAAAGCGCTTGCAGAGGACACTGATCACAACATCACAGCACCTCGATGCAGCGCCAGCATCTGCACCACCACCTCCATTGCACCCACCTGGCATGCCTCACAACATCACTTCCAGGTGGGACAACACCCTGTAAGTCACCCGCTCCTCGCTGCCTGCACACAAGGCGAGGTAGCAGCCCCCGTGCCCACATCATTTGACCGCTGCCCAAGTTGCCGCACGGGTCGCTGAGGCCACTCAACTGCACTCGCTGCAGCAGTGCTGAGCAAGCCCACGTCGACATCAGTCACAGAAACAAATCCACCACACCATCACCTTCACCGGGCCCCCAAGGGATCCTTCCCAGTCCCACATGTCGTGACTGGGAACTCCACACAACAGCCGCCAGCACACGTCCAGATGCTCCCTCCCTTTGGCTGGCGTGATTGCCCACTGATTGCCCATACAGGCTCACACAGCCCGGCTGCTGAGGTGATCGGGTACTCCGTTTGATGTGCTGATTGCATGACCGGCCCTCAGCAACATCCTGTACCTCCCCCACAGCACCGCAAGCCCACACACGCCCACACAGGACCACACACGGGCGTGCTACTGGCACAGAGTGCATAGCAACTCCCTGTAACACACACAGGTTTAGGTAGGTTTGTGTAGACACCCTTCCCACACAGGACCGCACACCTAGCATGCGGCCATCACAACACCACCAATGCCCCATCACTCCCTTGTAAACGCCATGGCCCCCTTGGTCCATTGTCACACTGCCATGGCCCCCTCAGCCACACTGCCAGGCTCGCCAGGGCCGACATCCCTGCACTCATGGCCCGACTCCCGACGTTTCCTGCAACGAAAGACTGCCTGCAACGCAAGACCGCCTGAAACGCAAGCCTACACAATCGCGCCGCTCACTCACACCCTCAAACCACTGCAGTGCCGATCCCCCGCCGCCCTGCCAGGTGGACAGCTGGCGGGTGCAGAACAGAGCGGCCTTCTGTCGTGACCCACAGTACTTACAGCCCTGAAATCGTTGCGAAGCTGCCGCTGCTGTCACATATGCATGCGTGTGGTCACATTTGGCATGTCATGCCAGGCACTTCGGAGGCTGGTCTTGCCCGTGTGGCTGGAGCGTGCTCAGCCATGGCCCGGCTACATCACACCTGGCATGCAAACACTGCAACAGCGACCTTGACACCACCAGCGGAGCCCTGCTGAACACGCCCCTTCACATCACATCTACCCCTCACCACCCACTCTGCATCCTGCGCCGGACGGCCCCATTAACCCAAGCTGCAGCTCATGCGATCGCCGCGCAGGCGCGCGCCGACGCCGCCGCCTCCCGGCCGCACGCCACAAGGAAGTCCACGAACTTGTCCTCAAACTGCGGCAGCTTGTCAAAGCCGGGGAAGTAGTTGATGTCCACCACCCGGTAGCCCACGTGCCGCTGCCCTGCCTGCCCGACCGGACAGATCACGTCCAGATTAAACAGCCGCAGCCCGCTCTTCGCCTGCAGCTGCTGCGCGAGCTGCCGTATGCTCCACTCGGGCGGCATCGACGCCCACGGCGCGCCCGTAACGTCCGCGGCGTGGCCCCCGCCAGCCGCACGCTGCCGCTGAAACTCCTCCAACCGCTCCCCCGGGTCCTCGACCTCCATCTGCACCTCCTTGCCCTCCCCCGTGCGCGCGAGCCACGACACCATCGCGTGGCCGCTGCGTGAGCGCACCTTGCGTGGTCGCAGCGCCTCGACGCTGCGGCCGAGCTCCTGCAGCTGCGGCCACGACGCCCGCAGGCTGCTGCGCGGCTGCTCGTCGTCCATCTCGTCCACGCCGAGCTGCTCGGCAGAGTCCACGGACGTCTCTGTGAGGAGCTCCGGGGGGTGTGGTTCGCTCGGGATGGCGTGCAGTGCGCCATGACTCGTGGGCGTGCTACTGTCGGGCGCCTGAGAGTGGCTGTCCGTGCTACCGAGCTCCGAGGAGCCTGCACCAGCGGTCAGTCAGGCACATGCTGGCACTGCAGCTGCTGAGGCGGCGTTGCACAGTGGGAGTACTTTGGTGGAGGGGGTGGCAGTGGATCAGCTGTGCAGCAAGGATGTCGTGATGTGGTGGGAAGGGAGCGCACAGTGGGAGCTCTCGTGAGACGTGTGTGAAGCTCTGCTGCGGGGTGCATCTAGTATTAGGCTTCCCGTTGCAGGGAGAGGTGTGGTGGAGAATCGGGGCAGGACAAGCACCCCGGAGGAGGCTGCGGTCGCGGCTTCAACTGCAGGCGAAACGTGCAGTGATGGTCGCAACCGGATCTCTGTGAGGTCGCCGAGCACGTAGCATTTGTACAGGACGCCGTTGTGTTCTTGAAATTGCTGCAGGATGAAGGCTTCTGACGTTGTGCCGGTGTCAAGGTTGATCAGGGCCTGCACGGGGTCGGTGTCCTCCATGGGTGGGCCAAAGAGCATGCAGCAGATGGTGAGGCGATGGATACCGACGCAAAGAAACGGATGCATCCGGGAGGCATGGCACGATATAAGTAGTAGCCGCACCTCGAGGGCTTTCTCCGCTAGGAACAAGGAAATGCAGTGACTGCCATCAGACCCGTCAGCTTGCAGTGGCTTGGACATGATGGGGAAGGAAATTCCGGAAGTGGCGAGAACCGACTTGATGTCTTGTAAAGATGTGCCACTCGAAATCGTCACTTGTTTTGGTGCGCTGTAGGTGCAGCTGACCGGCGCCTGGTGTGCGCCGGAAGGTGCGCTGGATGCGCAGCTGCCTGTCGCGAGGCCGTCGTGCGAACGCGACTCCTTTAAGGCGCACGGACTGGTGGTGATGATGCCTTCTTTGAGCGCATGAAGCATGCCCTCTCGATTGCGGATTGAGTTAACGTGCTTGAACTCGTCCAGCACACGCACTTGCGGATGTGCATTGCAGTAGGACTCCAACTCAGCATAAAACGGATCATCTGGAAGCAGCTTGTGCAAAATAGCATCAAACGGGCCTTGATCTATCAGCGGGATATCGGACGCAGTGATTCCAATTGGGACCAACTCGATGCCTTTGGAAGCAGCTTGTGCGACGATGCCAGGTGTTGCATACCGTCGAAGCTACACATCGGTTAGCATTTATACTAATTGGAAACACTCTTAAGCTCGATCAGCGCAGGCCTGGGGATGTACACATGAATCGCATGAACGGACCGCCGAGACGCACTTTCTTTGCGCGAAGCGCCAGGCCGATTCGAATGACGCCCTGAAAGTCACCGTTGGATGTGCAGGCCATCTGGTGCACAGCTACGGATACCTAGGTAACTTTGTTCAAGCCGGGGATGCTGACGTCGACGCTGACTTCATTCCAATGGTGCTGTAACGTGGACCAGTGAGACAATGAAGACCAGGGTTTAACAGGGACGGTGGTATAATGGCGTTTGTCAACCCAGAATAAACCGCAACATAGTCTCGGAACCATGGATACTTCACGTATATACGTTAGTGCAATCTGAGTGGCTACAAGCAGCCACAATCATGCATGCACGACGCGACGCTGCTCTGAGTAGGAACGCAGCTGTGCAGCCGTGACTGTCCACCGACACTTCTCCCTGATGCCCGTTTGACGGTGTCTGAGCGTCAGCAGCCCCCACAAATCACGCGATGCGTGCGCGAGGACGGTATCCGATCCCGAGGGAATCAGGCGGTGAGCTCCGTTCCGTGGAGGTATCCGCAAAATCCGCTCGTTGCCACCGGTGACCACCTCAGCTGCGAACTGTGAGAGGTTTGGATGTGCTACAACAAGGCGATCAAGCGCGCCATCAAACCTAGCCGCTGTCAGGCCTAGACATAACAAATTTCAGTCCCAATACGTATACTCCGTCTCAAACAATCGATGAATCTAGCCACAGCCGAGCTTTTCCCTCTTATCCCTCCCGCATGATTATGATTCGGTCCAGATGCAAGTACACGACCTGCAGTCAACCTCTTCGTCTGCGCTACTGGTTAATGGGCTCATATCGACGCACATATCGTCCGAACCAGTGAAAACTGAGATGTGGGTGCGTCTGCAGAACAGCGCTTTGGCTATCTGCAAGCTGAGTACTTCGGACCTGCTTGGAGCTCGAGCGCCGGCCTGTTCGGTGTTCCTAATCGGAGGCATGCAGGCTCAAACGCTAGCATATGGCGCGCAACAACCGCTCCTGCACCAAATTTGTGCCAGCCCCAGCATATTCTCGTTGTTGTGCAGTCATGGCGCATGGCAAATGGGACGGTGTTGGGCGCTGTGCCAGTATCTGCCACCATGAGAGCATCAGGCCCAAACACGCGCGATAAGGGGCTGTGGACAGATATCACGTACACAGCAAAGCAGCCCCAAGGAGTGGGGCTCCAGCCGCATCAGCTGTATACTACAATGCTTACATCTGTGCTTCTGAAGCACAGTGTGCTACGGTGCTCACTGGAGAGTCGCTCAGTGAGTCAGCAGTCAATGTGGTAGTCAATGCAGTGTCCTGCGCCAGTCATGCGCCAACACTCCCTGACCTCACTGTGGAGCCCATGGTGTCAATCTTGTCAGCTAGAATTGCTGCTTCATGTGCTCCATACGTATGCTTTCTGCCAGTGCAATGGCAGTGCAGCGGGTGCCAGGCTCATGCCCATGGCCCATTGCATGCAACACCCATGACTAGCAAAGTTGTATGGCACAGTACCACAGAGATCCAGTGGTGTGACCTTGCCTCGGAGTGACCACGCCTCGGAGTGACCACGCCTCTTGAGTGACCACGCCTCTGAGTGACCACGCCTCGGAGTGCCCAATGTGCAGCCCCAGGCAGCAGAACCTCTAGCCAAACGAGGTTTGCTGCCAAATCCATTCCTGCAAACAATGTGTGGCAGAACTTGCAGAGGTTCGCCTGTGGGCCTGTCACGGGCTGATTGGGCGGACCTGGAGTTCCTGGCAGCATGCTGCATCTCAGTGAGAGATCACGAAGTGGCCAATTCACATTGTCAGCGACACTTGCTGTGCCCGGGCCGCTGGGAGCTCCCCACAGATGGCAAGCTGATAAGAGACAAAGGAAGGACGTGCCCACCGGCTACTGCCTGTTTGCGTGGGAACCTGCAAAGCCGCTCGCTTGAATGAACTCACTTTGGCCACACAAGGGGTGCCATGGCGCCATAATTGCGATCTGTGGACGAGATGCCTGACCACTGCAGCTGCCATGGCTCCTAGAGGTGGCGACTCGTTGTGGTGGGGCGAGGCCCTGCTTGCTAACAGCGTCAGACTGCGTACCCTTACAGTTTCATCAGGCTTACCAAGAACCAAGGACACATGACAAAGTTGCTCTGTGTATCTCACAGCATCACAGCTGCCCAGTCATGTCTGAGAAATGCGAATACCATTGAAGATACAAAACAAACCTGCTTGCACAGACGTGCAAGGTAAACAGCGTCATGCCAGTTCCTCACTTCCACACTGCCACAATATGCTCATTAATTCAGATGCCACAGGCCGACGCTGCCACCACCGATGCCCAACCCACTGTGCTGCGCCCATTCAGCTGCTCTCAGCAGAGGCCACAGCGGTGTCAGCGAGCCTCACCAGCACTCGTGCACCACAACAGTGTTCATGGCAGCCCGAACCTGGCAGCACGGGAAACGCGCTGTGATTTTCGGCGCACACAACGCCTGCGCGGACTTCTCACCTGGTCCTGCTCAAGCCGCAGTAGCCGGAGGGCAGTGTGCACATCCATGCATACCGGTTTAACCTAGTTTAATAATCAACACATGAGCCTAGGCTATATACGTACATGCTCTTGGTGCGCTGGCGCAACGCCCCTCGACGCAACTGTGCATGCATGCTGGTATCTAGCCAGTGCTGTTCAGTCAGCTTCCGCTCCGACGCCCCCCCCCCCCCCCTGCCGCAGCTGCGCTGCGGTGCCAATCGATGCTGAGCGGTGCAGCTCAGCAGCGGCGCCGATCGCCGGGTCGGCCGTTCACAAACGCAGCGACCACAAACGCTGCTCATTGACCCGCTCATTGCACTGCTGCATCAAACCGGTCGAGCGCTTTGGCGGCGCCAGGCCGCGACCGCCGCAGCCGGAACTCCTCGATGTTGTGCGGCGTCTGCCCGGTCAGCGCCAGGTCCTTTGCGATCTCCCCGAGGACCGACGTGAACTTGAAGCCGTGGCCGCTGCACGCTGACACCATCACCACCTGAAGCCACAAACACCACCCTCACAGACCCACATGCAGTGGTAGACGCGACCAAAGCATCCGATCGAGCTGCACCACATCCCGGGCGCTCATCTGGCGAGGCTCAATGTGCAGCTCGATTTGCAGCACAATGTGCTGCGCACGCATGATCACACGGCACCACTCCCGCATGGCCGAGTCTATGGGCAGATCTCGTCCTGACAAACGCGGGTCGGCAGATCGAATTGCCTGGAGACGTATGGCATCGCTCTCAGCGCCTCCAACGTCGCAGTTGTGTGTACGGTGCTGACGTCAAGGCTGCCCCACAACCACACACTGATAATCGGGCGTTGCTGTGGAGTCGTACGTCGGCACTGGTGGGGTGAGACGCCCCTGTACCTGTGCCGTTTCGGAGGGCGTGTGAGTTTCATGCGAGGTTCGGGGACCATCTCGCGCCCAAGTGCCCAGTGCTGAGCATACTTCGGGTGGAGCGGTGCTGTGCATGCTCTGAGTACAACGCGAGGGACCACAGCAGCAGCAACCCAGGCACGGCCCGACACCGACACGCATGACAAGAGCATCACGTGATCACCATGGTGCAGCAGCAGACATCGGAGGGCCGCACGTTGTCGGCGGCGGGGTGCTTGTCGAGCAGGAAGTGGCTGTCGGGGGTGTTGGTGAAGAGGCACGTCGAAGACTGCAGCACGGCGCCGTCCGCGCACGGGAAGCAGTCCGCGACCACCTCGCGCAGCACGGCGATGTCCGCCGCGTCCACCTCGCGTCGCACCGCGTCGGGGTCGGTCTTCTCCCGCAGGTGGTGCATGCGGCCGATCTTGAAGCCGGGCTGGTCGCCAAACTGCGGGAAGCCATAGTAGTCGCCGCCGTTGCTGTGGCCCATGATCCACACTGGGTGTGACGTGTGGCGTAGGGGTGACACGGACTCGTCCACCTGTACCATGCTCCGCGGTCGCCTCGCGCGGAGGTTTCTTGTACATGTGCTCGTGTGTCCGGTCAACCACATGTGGTGTGTGTGCCATGGGCTAAGCAGTGTTGCTTCGCTGTCGTGTCGAGGGGGTGCAGCAGTCCATGCATGCAGTAATCAGCGCACGTTGCATGCATGACGCGTGCATGCCACAGTTTGCATACCACATGCAGGAGGCCTTTTGAATAGTGTCCTTCTTGCGTTGCACCGGCCCAATCGCATCGGCCGCAAGTCGGGTGCGGATGGTGGTGCAGGCCTATGTGGAGCCGTTCCACGTGCCGATCAGCTGGGTGCGGCCAATTTAGCCGTGGCGGTGCAACATGGCGGAGGTAACAGGCGCGTTGTGTGCACTGCAGGCTCACAACCATAGATGCGCAGGCAAAAACGTCCGCATTGAGAGGGGACTTGCCCGCCTTGCAGGGTCACAGGTGTGAGGATTCACACAGCCGCACCACTGAGCAACCTGCTTGCAACACCGCCATGCATGCAGACCATGACTCACGCACAAAATCTAACGCGTCGGTGTGATGGTCACGCAGGCATCAGTGCCAGCTCAGGCACACGACTGTGCGCAATGCTGTTGAGTCAGCACCTCGCAGTGCTGTGATGCTGACTTTGCCCCTGCGCCGACACGCACTCCATCTTCGGTGAATGAGCCACCACGAAAGGGGCGGTCGAGCCTCCATACATGATCATAATCATCATCCAGCCATATTGCAAGGGCGCACCTCGAACCATGCGACCACCTGCCGCTCGGCCTCGAGGTACCGGTCGAGCTGCGGGATGAGTTTCGGCATCCACGCCCCCGCAGCCAGGACCGCGGCCCGCGCCTGGAACGAACGGCCGTCCTCCGTCACCACCTGCGGCTCCCTGGGCCCGTGGTGGAAGGTCTTGACACGTGCATGGAGCTCAATCTGCGCGCCGTACTTCTCCGCTCCAGCTAGATGCGCCCGGATGCAGTTCTCGCTCTCGAGGATCCCACCAAACGGAGAGTACAGCACCTGTATATGCATGTAGGCCCCTGTGCTCTGCATGGTGCCCGGCCACGCGCTGCACATCTATGAGATTGTTTACTAGGACTTCAGAAAGCTGTGTTGGTAGCAGAAATTCACCTCTGTGCACTCCTGCTGGGCCAACAGTGCACGTCACGTAAAGCATGCTGTGGTGCAGAGGGAGAAGGGCTGACTCTGGTTCTTGTCGAGACCAAGCGGTGGCTGTTTGGGGCTGCGCGTGTGGCAGCTGGTGTGGTCAACAGGGATGCAGAGGCCCAGCCTGGCGGGTATCCAGTCATGTGCAGCGCTGAGCAGCTCAGCGGAGTTAGATGTGTGAAACACATTGTCAACAACAGCCTGTCACGGCCACCAGCTGAATCCAGCCAGTGTTGTGCGGTAGGTAAAGGGGGGGGCGTCAACTGTGCCCGAGCTAGCGCCACGATTCTTGTGCTGCGCTCATCACCTGATGCATGGAGAACGTGTGCGGTGCTCAGCTCTTACCCAGAAGAGGCTTTTACCCAGAAGAACGGCAGATGCGGCTGGTCAACGCAAGCTGGCATCTGCCCGTAATGGACTGTTGACGAGTACTTGCTGCTCTGAGTTGCTCGTGCGGTACGACCACGCATGCTGCCGGAGGACCAGATGGGCACTGGTTATGCCATGCATGCCATAATGATGCAGTCGGTGGGATGGGGCGACTGTTGCTCGTGCACGCATCGAGAGTCACATGCACAGCAGGAAATGCGAGACCGCCATAGAGCAGCACGTGTAACAGATGCCGATGCCTGACAGGGCTCGTACAACCGCACACTCGACTAGTGTCCACAGGGAAGCTGAAATGTGCAACAGCAGCATGAACAGGCGTCTCGGCTGAACTTCGGAGCAGGTTGCCAGAGCTAATAACAGCAAATCTGTTGATGGCTCACCTCTTCCTCACCAAATTCATAGCCTGGGTACTTTTGGGAAACTTCAGGGCCTGACATGAGGGCGTACTCTACATCATGTGTCTCGCAGGCTGCTTTGGCTGACTGGACGATGCCAGAACCAACATCCAGGCAGCCTGTCTGGTGAATGCATGGTACACCCACATCTTCTTGGAGCTCTTCAAACAGCTGCCAGGCTCGCCTGAGCAGGGGTACGTAAGAGGAGCCTGCAGCATACATAATGCTGACATGCGCAAGGGCCCCACGCTCACATCACTGTCAACGGACTCAATCATGGCGAAGTCTCAGCTGCTAATACAGTGCTCAGGTACACACCAAGCTCACCTCATACCGCCCGAGTCTGCAGAATCACAGGGAGCGTGAGCAACCCCCGTTGTGTGCTGCTTCTGCGGTATGATGCTGGGCCTGGCAGCCTGGCTCACTGAGTGCAGAGCGGACACCGGTATCAGCATTATTCGCGCGAACACGGAATGTATACGAAGACCATAGGAAGGATATGCTGTCAGGCATGAGACGGTGTGCTTTGTAGGGGCCCGCAACGTCACCGCACCTTCGTGGTACGCTCCGCGAATGATGCGCGTCGCTCCGTGCGACGATCCTTGGTCATGCGCAATCCCATGCGCTTCTATGCCGATCACTTTCTTTCCAGCCTTGGCCAGGTGATAAAGGGCTGCAGATCCAGCTCCACCCAGGCCCACAACCAGGCAATCATACAGCGCTGGTTTGCTCATGCCTCGTAGCCCAGTCTACAGGGCATCCAGCAGCGCAGAATTGAGGGCTTTGAAGCTAGTCAGCCACAAAACAACTTTGAGCAGTGTCTGTTTACATGAGCGCTAAGCTCGCTCGGACTGCTGTCTGTGGACCTCAGAGGTCGACACGCGATCGGGCATGCACCGACATGATCACGTCTCGCGAGTGCAGCAGACCATGTCGGTCAACAGAGGCATTAAGCTGGTGACAATCACATATGCTCTTTCGACAGATTCTTGTGAGAAGGTGCTCGCATTAGGCCCACAAGCAGTCATACCTGCATACGTACGGGAAAGTTCGAAGCGCGTTCCGATGCAAGTGGCTACGAGAGTCAATTTGGTAACAAGTCAGCGATGAGCAGTCAACCCAGGGTCCGTTGAGCACAGACTGGTGGTCAGGGTGACGCCTGCCGTCTTACATGTGGGCTAAAATGCATCCTTCCTGCTGTAAATTACACACTTATCTGTGAGCAATGCTGTGTGGTTGATTGTCAACACAAATGGAGTCTTGACAACCTCTTTGAGCCACGGATGGCCCTTCAATACAATCTGCATCTATACTTTGCGCAAGATGCAATGTCACTGGTATATTGGGAGCCTTGTTCCCGGCAGAAAATTGTGCAGGTCCTCGAAATACTTGTGTTGTAGCGCAGCTACAGGCGTTATGCGGTCCCCAGGCGTGTACCTGAGCATCTGTTGCAGCAGGTCCAGACCCTGGGGGTCCAGCCTGCCTTTGATGACATGATTGAGATCTTGCCTTTGCCATTTTGGAAAGGTCGGCAAGTAGTCCGGGAGCTCGGAAACGCCGGGCCAGGTCTCTTCGTCCGGGGTGCCCAGGATCTGGAAGATCTTGAACAGCTGACTGATCTCCTGCAGCCCAGTCACACACACCATGACATGCATGGCATAAAATTCTGCAATTCAGCATCACACGGGAAGACGGAAAGACAGATGCACGTGCACATGATGTGTGAAAATGTTGCAGGCTCTTGATCTCAGGCGAAGTACAGTCGAAGAGTGCTGCATGCCACAACCAAACATTTGCGACAGTGGTGGGTCATAGCCAAAGTGCGCTTGCTGCAGGCTGCTGCAGGACATCTTCGCCTGGCACAGATCATGCATAGCAGCAGCGTAGCTGCAGGGACAAAGCTTGGCCGGATTGCTATGAGTGAGACGATAAGCTCCGTGTCCATCATCCGACACATGACGGCAGCAAGATCATGGCTGAGATCGCACATTCTCTCCTGGGAACAAGGGCTCGCCTCCTGAGATCAGCTCAGCCATGATGCATCCGACGGACCACATGTCCACTGGAGTCGAGTACACTTTGACTCCCAACAAAATCTCAGGCGGGCGATACCACAGCGTCACCACCTGGAGCATGGCATCTCCACTGTAGATGCCAAATAAACCTGGCCCCATGTGACAGACTGATGCTCACACAGTGATGTGGTACATTGCTCTCATCTGTGCTCGTGCAGAACGTGGCCAATGCGGGTCCCATCAGCCATTGTCAAGCTCGGCAAAAATCAGTGCTGGAGAAGCATGGAAAAGGACTGTGAGCATCCCTGCCACACTGTGCGCCTTGCCATGGAGATGAGAATGCCTGGCTGACATCGATCTGATAGTCTGAGTGGTTGGTCAGTCCAGTTTGCATCTGATTGCGGCAGGCAGGTGCTGAGGCATGGTTGCAACGATGTCTGACAAGGGCGAACCCACCTCATGCGTGTACGTTCGGACAGGGATACCAAAGACCCTCGCTAATCCAAAGTCGGCAAGTTTGACGACTGTCTGACCAACATTGATCAATATGTTCTGTGGCTTGAGATCTCGATGAATGATTCTGCACACATCAGAAGCGTAAGCTGAGCCTGACGCTTTGTTGGATTACATGCGTGAATAGACCTACAAAGGTGTGCTCACTGCAACATGTATGAGTCCAAGCACACCTTCTTCTGTGGATGTAGTCCAGGCCATGCAGCATCTGCCACACAATGAACTGCAGCACCACCATGCTTGTTTACTTACAACATATACAACGTGGAGATCAAGACGGCAAGGCCTGGCCTTGAACCGGATCGTGTGCACATATTTCCCCACACACCTTCGCCAGGAAAGGCTCCCTCAACAGCAGGTCCCGATGTGAATTCATGTAATCTTTCAGGTCCTTCTCGGCATACTCAAATACAAGTGTTAGTCTGGCTTCAGAGTGGAGTATGTCGTGGAGCCTGCACTCCTTTAGATTGTGACGGGTGATCGATTCAGGACCATAGCGCCCGAAAACGATCATGGACTTCACTGCACGGGTACTCGATCGCGCACTTGATAATATTTGGATGATCCAGCTCCCTCAGCAGCGCGATCTCCCGCAGAGCGGTGCTGGGGATGCCTTGCTCGTCGGCATCCAATCGAATTTCTTTGAGAGCCACGATTCTGTCATCTACTGTATCTTTCGCCCGATAAACTTTGCCATATGTACCAGCACCCACAAGCTTGATTCGATTGTAGCGATTGCTGTGATCGTGCAGTTGGCTGGTTCCGCGCTCTTGCAGAAGCGGTGCTACGTTTGCGTCTACCTCCATGCCAACGCAGCCCCAGAATGCTTCAAAGAACGGATGCCACACTTCATTCAGCTGCACAAGACATCGATGACTAGGTGGCGTGCAGCATGCAGCCAAATACGTGCGGAGCGACTGCGCCCGGGTCAGTCAAGCGTTAGACTGTGAATACTGCTCGGTCAAGGGGCTGAATTTTGTGTTACTGCTTGCGGGATTTGTGGAGTGCTTGCTTGTATCCTAAAGCAAGGTGCGGAAAGCGCTGCCGCGTTGCGTTTCGACGTGGGCCAGATACAATTTGAACACAGGCCCCCGAGAAGACGAGGTTGGACCCGCTGAACCGACGCGATCGCGCGCGTGGGAAATCAATTCGGTAAAAACTGTGAAAGGTCATGACCGGTGAAGTTGTGTCACATTTGTCACGATCGCATCGGATTTCCAGCGCCGGTTGTTTGAAAGCCCATGCGCGCCTCTGCGTGTGCGTCGTCCAGGCATGCACTCCCCGCTGGCGCCCGGCCGGCATGGGGTGCTTCAAATGATGCCAGCGGCAAGGCCGACTTGTCAGCGTTCTACTCATATACCGTATGTTTTTGATATATTCGCTGACGCCAGTTGCGATTGCAGCATGGCCAGAATAGTGCGTCGATTCAGCCACTGCACGTGCTGTGGTCGCGCATGCGCTGGGTCATTAGGCGGACACTCTGCGGCACAAACGAGTGCTGCGTGACCACCAAGAGCTCCACGTCCACAACCCTGCTTGTCCGCTTGCAAACTACATTACGCGGCACTGTCGCTTTTGGTTTAGGTTTGAGATGTGTTTCAGATGAACGTTTGCTGACACTAGACTCTTGCGAATGGCATAACCAGGGACGATACTGTCGTGACAAATCTGTCATCTATGTTCTGGTAGCCAGTCAACACTTTCATCACTGAGCTTCTGATGAACCGGACTTGTTGCAGTTGGAAATAGTCAATGGACAGGCACTAATCTTGCCCGCATACAACTCGCACACCATGACGGACGCGTGCGCACTCTGTCCAGACTCACTGGCATGCACCCCGCCATGCCAGTCAGCCTGTTGCTGAGACGCAATACAGCTGTGTCGCGTTCTCTCATTCAGCATCGACTGACCGATCTCATGGCCTTAATCAATCGTCAACGTTACAGCCGAGCCTCCAGCGTCTCTGGGTCCCGGCAAGGTTGCCGGCGCAGCTCACGTATCATCGTATCATGGGACTGGCCAGACTGACTCCTCGCAACCGCGCAGTCGCTGCTTCTGCTTTAAAATCCATGCAAGACCTCTTTTGAAATTCTTGAGTCGTTTGGCCGCACGCAGCAGAGAGCGCAGCTCCGACAGCACCCACAGTGTCAATCATGGCCATTCCCACAGCCTACATGTCACACTCAGAATCGCGGCAAGCATTATAAAATCATTCCCGGCATAAGCCGCAAACCAGTGTTAGTCGATTTCAAGACATGAGCAGTGCGGAAAAGGTGGCAGGTGCTCCGGCGGTGAGTGTGCCCTCTATGCTTGCGTCTGGTATGGTCATGTGCCGTTGGAGGGTAAGACACTCACAACTGACACCGATGCAGGAGTTTGCTGACTTTGTCGCCCATGGATGGCATGTTCAAGGCCCAGAACAGTATGCACTCCTATGCCATTGCCATTTTGCTAAGTTGGCCTGGTGTCAACACTTACGTGATACAAAACCATGAATTCTGGGCTGCTGCAGCAAGGCCACGGGCCAATTCTCCATGCAACAACCTGGGTCACAAGCTGAGGTGGACGTCTTGGAATGTGGCTCTTCGCAAGCCGCAAAGGACCTGGGCATCATTGAAGACTCAACGGCGTGTATCTGCTGGTGTCGGCCACCCGAATTGAGCAGCAGCACAGACGATGATGGTCTCCAATCAGTTCAAATAGCTCTCAGGCATGCAATGGCAGCCGTAGCTGCCAGCAGAATAGCTGCATGCGCCCTGCAACACAGTGGTTGGTGTATCGCCGCCCTGCAAACTTTAGAGACGATGATGACTCAGCTCAAGGCAAGCACGAAAGAGGCTGACTCTTGGCCAGATGGCGGCGCGCAGTCTCCAGCGGCCATTGCACTCAAAGCTGCCGTGTCGGCGCTTGAAGAGCCATTTCATACGTGCTTAGAGATCCTAGATGACTTCAGGCCGCCAGAGGCAAACAAGGTAGATGCCGAAAGCGTTGTGTTTCTGATTGCTAATCTGGACTCCATGTACTACGTTCTCTTGGACCACCACTTGACAGCTCCCTGGACTACACCATCTGTGCCACCTCCACACAAATATTTTCCTGCCTTGCTGGATCTGATGAAGCCTGAAGTCGAAGCTGCTGTAAGCTCTCTCGTACAGTACGCCGGCCCAGTAGCGGCGGACGCATTTCGGCAAGCCTGGGGGCTCTCGAAGGAAAATCAATTAGAAGCCGAGGCGGATCCTTTGCGACAGGTGTGGCCTCATCACACCACCATAGCCAAGCTTGGCATCCCTCATCCTCGTGCATGTGCGTGATATCCATGCCTCATCTCCGCGTCCTTCTCACAGCAGTGTGTGAGTGCCGCCTCACTGTGGGTTGACTCAGCTACATGCAGCACCATGTTCCGTCCCCTTTCAGTCCACAGCATCGAACATCCGACCGCCAGATTGCAGTCTGGTCGCGAACATCTGACCGGCGGAGTCTCACAGCATGGAACGCACGTGCAATCACAAGCAGCGTGCACCCGCTCCCACACAGATGTTGTCAAAGCTGCCAATGGTCCAGGTGATGTGGGCACGGTGGCAGGAGGCAGCCGTGCTGCTGTACCACCGAGGCCTGGGTGCAGCTGGCGAGATGGACCAGGCAGCGGAAGAGGAGGCCGGCTTCAGGGAGTGGGTCGCGAACCGCGGCAAGTCTGACCCCGACGATGCCACTGCTGTTGGTGTGGGACATGGCCTTGTTGATGTGCCTGAAGACTCTGTGGAGGACTCAGGTGACGTGGCCATCGGGTCTGCAAAGCCTGGTGCCCAGATTGGCGGGATGTCAGAAGATGAGTTTGACCAAGCCATGAAGATTGCCCTGGGTGTGATTTCCTGCATGCATCCCTCGTGCCAGTTCTTGCTGCTCCCAGCCGTTGCCGCTCTCTACCACCTGTCAACGTCCACCTGCTCCGCAAGCTGGCTAGGCGTGCACATCCGTACGTCCCATATAACGAGTTCATGCCGTCCTATTGCATGCCAAGCAGTAAGAGCAGCCAGTCGTGTACTGTGTCCGTTGCATGTCATGCAAGGCATAGGATGGCTGTTCACTCAGGCTGAGGCGCAGGCGCAGCGGACGGGTCCGACGATGAAGATGACTCCGGGCAATTGGCACAAGAGGCGCGGATCGGTGCGGATGCAGATGGGGTCAAGCCTGCCCCTCCTGCACACATGGCTTTGCAAGTGCGCCTTCCCAGGCTTCTACGCTGCATATTTCTGGCCCTGTCCTTTGCTTCTGTGCAGCCCAAGTCTGCTTTGACTGTGCCAGCGGTGCTTGCAATGGCTTGCTGAGGGTGTAGGCTCGACTTGCCAAAATCTAGCATGCAATAGCTGCCTTGCACTGTGACATGATGAGCATTGTGATGTGATGAGCATTGTGATCAGATGGCTCATGTGTGTATCAAGTCGTGTGGAGCTCTGTCGATGCTGTGTGTCTGCGTGCATAAGCACAGCAGCAACAGATGAGGGTTAATGCGTCCGTTGCATGCTCTTCTGTCACTGTACTAATTGAAGTCCATTCCACAGGCACAAAGGCGCATCTGTCGAATTCAGGGCACACGCATGCAAGCGGCCAGGCGATCTGTGCGGTGGCTTGGGAGCAGTTGCAGCTCGTTTGTACAAGAGTGGATGTGATGTGACATCGGCATGTGTGCAATCTTCATCTGGAGAGCTGTGCAGGTGTTCCGAGACAGTGCACGAGCGTGGGCGTGCCATCTGTACGCCTTTGCAGCACCTAATGCAGCAGCTATCGCTGCACTGGCAGCTACTGGCCCCATTCTTGAGGTCGGGGCAGGCGTAGGCTACTGGGCTCATCTGCTCAGGGAGGCAGGTGCCACTGTCGTTGCGACAGATGAGTTGCCGACGTCGCAGTGTGACTCAGAGAACGTGAATCAGTACCATGGAAGAGTTCCGTCGTGGACCCACATCGAAAAGGCCATGTCGTCCTGCACCGCCGACTATTCGTGCGTTCATCCTCTGTGTGTTTCAGGGTGTTGCCATGCGTCGCTCATGCCAGTAGCACATCCGACACACTACCTCACAAGGGTGTGTGTGTGTGTGTGTGTGTGTGTGTGTGTGTGTGTGTGTGTGTGTGTGTGTGTGTGTGTGTGTGTGTGTGTGTGTGTGTGTGTGTGTGTGTGTGTGTGTGTGTGTGTGTGTGTGTGTGTGTGTGTGTTTCACGTTTCTTTGTTGGTTTCCATCTCATTACTGGCCTTTATTCCTAATTCACTGCTGGCAGTGGTGTTCAGGAAATACCAATGCAGTGTGACCTCTATGCTTCCCCTCTGGCAATCAATCAAAAAGACTCTGCCATGTCATTGATGCACACGACCGTTGAAACATCCTGGTGCTGGCGCGATGGTCTCGATGACATGGAATTGGTGTAGCAGATGCGATGCTGTCCGTTGCAGGGATCATACCCTCTTTCTGTGCTACCCTCCCCCGGCCTCAAAAATGGCCGAGGAAGCCCTTGCCGCCTACACTGGAGACACCGTAGCACTGGTTGGGGAGTGGGATGGTGACACGGGCACCCATGACTTCTCCGAGGTGTTGCTCATGGGCTGGACGCTGCAAGAAGCGATCCCGCTGCCCAACTGGAGTGACACCGCTCATGACTTGACCATCTGGAGGAGGCGCCCAGAAAGCCTGCAGGCAGACCGATTGGACGCCGTGCCTTGGCCGCTGTGCAGTGGGACTGGTATGCGCCTGTGCCTCCGAATGCCCTTACACTGTCATTGAGCAGAGTTGCATTGAGGGCATGCTGTACGTTATGTGATTGCTTTGCGCTGGTGCATTTGTGTTGGTTGCGTCATGTGGAGGACAGCGTGTCTGTGTTGCTGGTGTTGTGCAAACTGCTCAGTCGTGTTCAGTCGTGTTCAGTCCCAGCATAAAGCAGCGTCGTATCGTGTGTTGCAGGGAACACTCTGGGACAGTGTCTGCAAGGCGAAGGTCGAGCGTTTAAGAGGTGCAGATACCTGCGATCGCTTCAGTATTGCAATGAGAACGCGTGGGAGAAGCACAGGCAGGTTGCAAGTGGACTGATGGCTTTGAGCTTTGTCTTATTCAAGCGCACTCTGTCGTTTGACTCTAGTATGGACTTTGAAGATGTCAGCATACTCACAAAGCGAGCGAATGTGTAAGATTTGCCGCGTGTGTACTTTGATATATGCGGAATTAAGACATAAGGATTAGATGCAGCCGGAGATGGTTGCAGTGTGGAATTTCCCTACAGCTCGATCCCGAGCCATGGCATAGCAGATTAGACCCGCCAAGTCGAAGATGTAAGTAGGCTCACAGCTGACATGGCCATCGAAACCTTCTGATTGCAGCAAAGCGCTGAAATCGATCACCACGTGAAGTCTGAATGTGTGTATATCCGCCGTGGTTGGTCCCGGTAGTGGACTTGAGTACTACCAGTGTGCACAAGAAGGGCACCAACAGCGAAGTGATGCAGGCGAAACGGTGGGGCCTTCCGCAAACAAGGTTGTTCAGAATTTATACATCAAATCGCAATGCTTTGCTGTGGCCATGTGGCCCATTGCAGGCACCACCCCTAATGCCCCGCGGCCGCGGAAGTATCGCGGTTTTGCAACATGCATGCAAAAGTTTCACGCAGCTGCGGTCCGATGCAGCGGAAGTCGAACGAGCGAAAGGTCGCCGACCATGGATCTTGTACGGTATTTATGTCCAGTACGAAACGCACGCCCGTGTGCGTCTGCGAATTACTATGTGAGCCGTTCTGCTTTCGTTTCCCATTGACTCGTCTGGTTTGTAGGTACATAGCTCCTGCGTTTGACCTCATCTGCGATACCCAACCTTTCTACACTCACTTGTAGCCAAGATGAACTCAGACCTGCTCAACACTGACGGGCCTCTTACGCGCAGCAAGCGCAGGGCATTGACCAAGACCGGAATGACACCCGTTGCAGGTGTGCCCTCGCACTTTGATACACACGATGCAGAGATGTCCATGCCAAATGCGCAGCGAGTAATGTATGACAAGGCCCTGATTATGATTTCTATTGTTCTGCTGTCGTCTGTCCTGCCACGCTCCCGCAACAGTTTCATCGCTGAACTGCGTAGCCAGTCTCTCTCGCTTGCGATTCCGAATGTATAATCCAAAATCCACCCCGTCATATCAAATAAATGCAGTAAGTTTCAACATTGAGCAGTCTTTGGTATGAAACTGGTTTAATCACGTTGTTGAGTTGCAGGCGAGTTGGGAGGGGCGACGCCAAACCTGCTGCAAGAGACGCCCATGGCGAGGGAACTATTCACGGATAAAACAAACATTGTCGATCAGGTAACGTTTCTCTGCCACAGAACTGTGTTCCGGCTGTGATGACGTCGCAAGCTAGGTCAACTGTGTTGGCCCTCGCATCTGCGCGCCGATCGCAGTCGATCTTGCTTTGCAGGCACGATCCTTCCAATCTATCCATGGTAAAGATTCATCTCCCATTAACGGATGGGCGGCAAACGGGACCCCAGGTGCGACCCAAGGCTTGCAACAACTGGCGTGAACTATAACACCTGTTTGCCAAGCAATGAAAGCTTTGTTCATACAGGTGACATCTTCAAGATCAACCCAGACAAAGATAACGAGCTGCCTGTTACGCCAAACCTGTTTTCAAGTGGTCAAAAGCCCGATGTTCAGCATCAGACTCCTGCATCAAGTGTGTGTGTGCATGGCCCAACACCTAACAACACACCTGCGGCCGGATGCATCCTAAGCATGCCTGCACCAACACTTCTGAGTCAGGCTGTAAATGAGCTGAAGGAGGTATGCCTTGATGGACCATCCACAGATATTGTACGCCAAGGTGCTAGCATATCGTCAAATAGAGTATGTACTTCACTGATTGACAGCTGGATACATTCAGGAAGCGCGAGAACATGATGAGAACAATGTGAACGTATCTACACCTACGAAGCACGTCGAAGATTTGGACGATAGTGACATTGAGGACCTGGATGCAGGTGCGTGTACTTCATGTTTGGGCCTGAAGCCTGCGCCTCTTGCTAAGCTGCTTGCTAAGCCATGGAACAATTGTACCAACAGAAATTTGTCTTGCTCAACCATGGTTCCTGACTGCAGATGTGAACGTACATGAAGGAGCTGAGGGACATGAAGATCACGAAGAAGAGGAGCAGTGCAGTGAAGACAATGACCCTCGCATTGCTGAGCTTCTGGAAGAACTGGATCATTATGTCCTGGGCAGTCCCGCTGACGCCGCACATTCGGAGCATGCAGTTGCCCAGGTGTGCCTTGACTGCGTGTTTCAGTGCTCCTGGGCTCCAGATGAGATTTGTCAGAGCTTCCAGATTTGATGGCATGGGCAGGCCCGCTCAGTGTGCAGACGCATATGGATCACAAGTCTCAAAAACTCAGTATGCAGATCTGTCCGAGCTCAGCCATCAGGATGAGTGAGGCTGCATCAGGGGTGGCACAGGTGCTTGCACTGACACCACCTGAACCCGCAGTGGCGGACGACATATCCAGTGTGATTGTGGAGCCACCATCCGTTCTCATGGCCAGCCCAGCACAGGCTGGTAGCGCTGAGGAGGTCCAGCCTGTTCGAGGGGTCCAGAAGCCTGGCGCTTCCATCGTTCGCGAAAACGAGACCCGGCACACAACTGATCAGGTACACACCCAGGTCACCCCAATGCAATCCATTGATAACACATCACCCGTTTCTTTGACCATCATGGTCCACACAGTGATGTCACTAATTCGCTGTTGTGCAGGAGCTGCCTGTGTCATCAGGTCCATATTCCCGGCCGTATTTCGCAGTGAACGAGTCCAGTGAGGACATCGTGCAGCAGGCATCGCCTGCGCTGCCGTCGTCCGCTCTCTTTCCGGCGGCCGCGACACCTACAATTGCAGCGGCTGATGAGCAGTCCCCTGTTCAGCTGCAGGCAGCCGGCCGGGAGGACGACCTCCCCACTCCCGGATTTTTCCAGCCCACCGGCAGCTTCATCGTCAAGTCAGTGGGCAGCCCCATGACGCCAGAGGATGCATCTATCAAACCGCTATCCTTTGCAAAGTCTGCTGGTTCGCAGTTTGCCACTCCAGAGGTGCCAATCTCGTGCGGCATGACACCCATGACCACGATGGAGGAGCGTCAAGCGCAAAAGCACATTCCGGCATGGAATCGCGTTTCAAAGGCCGTCGAGAAGCAGCTGCCTCTGGTGTCGAAGATAGTGCAAGGGCTGTGGAACGCGCCCTGTGATCAGCCAGCATGGTCAAAGACACCTTTCATGCTGCTGCACGCAGTGTGTGTTGCGAAGGGGTGGGGCCTGACAGTGTCGCCAGAGACCGAGGCACGCATTGGGGCTGGCTGTTCAATTGTGGCCACAGTGAACATGCCATTGCCCACAGTTGAGGGCGGCCGGACTTTCACTGCGACTGGAAAGAACATGGGTATGCTTCGCCAGCGGCTTGGCATACACACTCGGTAAATGTTGAAACAAGCTTATGGGTCTGTTGATGATCATTGCACGCAAGGCGACAGCTTGTCTTTGGCGATGTCCCCGATGACCAAACAGTCGCTTCCTTGACTTCACTTGTCCATCTCCTGGGCATTGGTATCAGTGCATGCCTCCTTCATGCATGTGTGGTCTCGGCTCGTTCACCAATGACATCCTCCATGCGCCTGCAGGTCATCTGGAGTCGTTGCTGCTTGCAGCAGCAGGGGTTTTGGAGAAACTCCTGAAGGACCACATGATAACCGGCAAGGATGCCACTGCGGCCATGAACGCTGCCCCGTCCACCCTCAAGGCCGGAAGCGTGCCCTCCATGGTCGGTAGCACCCTTCACTTCGGCAGCGCCACTGCTCATTCCCACTCTACTGCCTTTGCTGCCGCCCGATCCAAATTCTCTGCTGGCCCGCAGTCTCGTCGCCCTCCTGTGCCATTGCCACGGGCCGTTCGTGGTCCCATGGCGGTGCCCAACACAGACATCAACACACCGATCGAGTCCTCCCCACATGTCGGCATTGGCGTCCGTGCGCCGCCGGCCCAGATCGGAGGAACTCCGGAGCTGGTGCCTGTGGTCTCTCCTGCTGGCAGCCTGCTCAGTGCCAAGATCACAGCTAAGCCAGTCACCCCGGTGTACCACCCCCCCATGCGAACCGGAACATCCAGCGTTCGCAGTAAGAACAAGGCAACGATTGCAGCGGCCGCCAAGCCAACTGGTCTGAAGGCGATTCACGAGCAGCAGAAGGCACTGGCGCGAGACATGAAGGTGAGCAACTTTCCTCGCACATCAAGTCTATTCTGGAATCATTGCTCCTCCAAAACATACCCCAATCCCTCATCACCTCTGACAGCACCTCGCTGTTCCTTGCAGAAACAATCTGACATCATGGATGAATTAACAAAGTCAGTCGGCAAGATCAGCATCGGTGCCAAGGGCAATGTCCCACTCCGGGGTCTTCCAGTTCCGCAGGGATCAATTGTGAAGTTTGATGACGATGGGCATGCAAGTGAGGTCGAGAAGCGGGACATGCTGCGCGGCGTGCCTGCTGCACGAGGAACACATACACACTTCGACTAGTACGCCTGTACGTACAGGTATACGAACAGATATAACACAGGAGGAAGTAGATATGCTATGGAGGTCTTTGGGGAGAATAACATGATGTGATGAGAGCGCCAGACTCGGGTAGCTGTTGCATGCCCGCTCGTGCGAAGTGCTCCTTACACAATGCTGATGTGCCACTGCTCTGGCACATGTGTAGGCACAGGCAGGTAGCAGTACGTGGACATGTAACGTTGATGCTTGCGATTGATTGTGGTCTGTCTACCAATTTGCTGCATAAATGGTGCAATGCCCCAGAAACCCGATGTTCTTTGGATCCTGCCACAGTGCTGGGATGAGTCTGGATGGTACGCAGCACATCCGCTGTGAGTGACACCTGCGACTGCTTCTGGGGTCTGTGTGCAATGCTGTGGAGGAATTGATGCTTGTGCCAAACTGCCGCGCTAAGCGCTGACAAAAGGTCCATGGTCGATCTAACGGCACGAGGTACACACTCTAGCATGTTGCCTACAGCAGCTTGCGCAGCAGATGACAATCGATGCAACATCCGCCATCAGGAAGCGCTGGCATCGGGTGGCACTCAGTGCAAGACCGCATGTGGAGTTACATGCACACAACAAGTGTGACCAACGATCCCAGGTTACAAACGCCGCCCAGCGAGCCTATTGCCTCTCATCAATCTTCTGGTCGGGCGCCAGCGGCTCAACGTACGGCTCCGTCGCCTTGCGGAACCGCGACCCCCGGAAGCGGTCAGGGTCCTCGTTCAGGCTGTACGCGTCGTAGCTGGGCTTGTTGCGGGGGAAGGCCGTGGTGGAGCCCTCCATGTCATAACCCGCACCGTCCCCGCCGACGACGTGGTCGATGATGCCATATGCCTTAGCCTCAAGGGGAGACATGTAGCGGTCACGGTCGGTGTCCGCCTCCACCTTCTCCACCGTCTGCCCGGTGTACTCGGACATGATGCGGTTGATGTTGCTCTTCTGGTACATCATCTCACGAGCCTGCACCCGGCCGCTTGGTGTGTGGAACATGTTTTGGCAGCGCACACGGCGTGCATGCGTACCTGACGCGCACAATTGACACTGGTGTGTGCTTGTGCTTGTTATGGGCAGTGCAGGTATAGCCAGCGGGCCTGCGACGGTTGGGGCACTGTGGAGGGGATGTTTGCAAGCGCCGAAGCACTCTGCAGTTCGTTGGTGTGATACCTACAAATCGTTGGTGTGCACTGCAGGTGAGGAAGAGGTGGCCTAGCGCCACAGTGCCACGGCGGAGCTCAGCTGGAGCATGCACGGCGCCGCCTTGAGGAGCGACGGCAATCAATTCTGGGATCAAGGTCAAAGGGCAATCGCGATTAAACACTGCATTGGCGTGCCTAGGTCTCTGTCCATGTGGCTAGCCTGACAACAGCAACGAGACACCGGGATTCATAACGGTAGAGGTTTGCATGTGAAACTGACCCAGTGTTGTACATGAGTTTGGGCCAATCCGTTGATAGACGGGCTGTGCATGAACTACGTCATGAACTACACTGCCTGCTGCTTCTGGACAAGTACATGTGCAGGTGAAGAGCTGACAGCATCGCTCAGCATTGCAGAAAGGGTGTGGCGTTCTGTTCTGTGTGTTGGAAAATTTTCAAATAGGCATGGCAAAACCTTTGGCAGCACAAGCTGATCAGGTGATTTCTCCAGCAGGTCCTTGCTGCCAGTCAGGACGGATGAGAGCATGAATATGGAGAGCACAAAAGTACTGAGCACACGCCGTGGCATGCTCCAGGATTGCTTGGCCCTCATGGCTGTACATGACAAGAGAAGCTGCGGCTTGAGGGCTCACCTGGATCTCCACATCGATAGCCTGGCCTGAGGCACCACCCAGCGGCTGATGGATCATGATCCGCGCGTTAGGCATGGAGTAGCGCTTTCCCTGAGTCCCGGCACCCAGGAGGAAGGCCCCCATCGATGCTGCCAGCCCAAAGCAGTACGTCGAGATGTCTGCCCTGCACAGTTGCATCGTGTCATAGATGCCCATGCCCGCTGATACCGAGCCTCCTGGGGAGTTGATGAAGAGCTTGATGTCCTTCTTTGGGTCTGTCGAGTCGAGGAGGAGCAGCTGTGAGATGACGGCATCAGCGGAAAAGTCAGTGACCTCTCCACCGAGGATCACAATCCGTTCTCGGAGCAGCAAGCCATACGGGTCCATGCCTGCGTCCGCCGTCCGGGGAGCCATCAGTGGACTACCTCCTTGCGCTAGGATTGGATTCACGCCCCTGCAGACCCTGGGCTTGTTATACGCTGGTACCTGTTGATTCATGATACTGCTACCAGCTTTGTCGCCAAACATACAATGTGGCAACAGCCTGTAGCTTCTGCTCAACGCATCACATGCGGAAATTGGGTGAATAGCATGTCAAGCAGTGATCGGGTGGGGGAGCACGCACCCGCTAGGCTCAGGAGTCAGAGCTCTCACAACATGTGTGCGGCCACGGCTCGGCAGCCTGGGGCATGCCTTGCATGTTCGAGGAGCAGAGAGCTTGTAGGCCATCTTTAATGTGTGCACCGGTGCTCCTGTAGCAGCACCTGTACAGCTCATACTGTGGTTGTGCACGTCGTGGGCGCGATAGCGCCGGCAGGTGTCGTCGTGCAAGAGAGAGAACGTACGATCTGAATCACTAGCAAAGCTTACAGGTCAAATTTGCCTGATTACGTGACAGTGGCACGGAACAGGTAACACGCGTACAGACGCACAACAATCTGTCGACACGTGTGGTCTCCGGATGGTAATCGAATGTTCTCCTATGAAGGGAAACGTGCGCCGACGGTACACATCACCAACTCTCTCGTTTGCAAATTGCAAATCTACCTCATTGACCCGCACGGCGTACGGAACCTTTCGCGTGAGCCATGCACTGCCGATCTGCGACGACCCTCAAGCCACGATGCCGTGCGGCATGCCCGGGAGAAAGACTCCCGCAAATGGAGGGTCGCCGCTGCAGAAACTTGCACATTATGAAGTACATGCACTGCACTTCGCGACTCCTGATCACTTCGGTGCAGTTTATATTCACGAAGGTGGTCAGCTGTGCAAGGTCATCTGTACGTGCGCCACAGGCCCCGATCGTCGCGCGATCGTCCGCCCACTTGTGTGCTGGAAAGTTGCTGATCTTGATGGCAGGCCATGGTCGAACATCCTCCCCGCAGCAATGGTCAGCCCGACAAGCACAATCTCAACGTTACACTACTCCATGGGTCCGCACATGGCTTGTACAGGCACTGCGTGCCCCAAGCGGCACAACACGAACGCGCACAGGAGCCATCATCAAAGCATGCTGCAAGCAGAGTTCCTCTGGCAAGAGCTCACGATGGGGGGGCTCAGACCAGGATGCGGCAAACCTGTCAGTCAGCTGGCCAGTCAGTGCGCCAGGCATCGCCGCCAAACACCGTTGCCTGCATCACCGCAGGAAAGCTTGCTCAGGGCATCTCAGGTTGGCTCCAGGACCTTCGCTTACCCTGCCAGACGGCATAGTCGTCAATCTAGGCACTTCAGGCCAATGTCGCTGAAGCTCGCTGTGTTTGAAGGCAACCAAGGAGTCTTCCCTGCTGCAATGTCTCATCCTGGACAACGAGTAACCAGACAACCCCATGGCACCCCCATAAACTCATCAGCGCCCGCTACCCCAATGACAGACACCATGGCTGCCCAGACTCGCCATGCAGATCCTGATAGCAGACCTCGACCCACTACTGTTGCCACGGAAGACCACGTTCACACAGCTGCGGGCTTGCCAAACTCTGTTCCACACAGCACGCCAGGAACTGCTGCTTGCAGTGCGCCTTCCCATGCGCAGCAGCCCCATGGTGTGGCAGGACTGCCATGCCATGATGCACGACTTGGCCATGGCTCAGTCTTCTGGGCAGATGACATGCACACCTCCTGCGAGGAATGCCAACCACAAGCACTACTGACGATGCTTCCAACCGACACATCTACCACCATGCTGCTACATCCATCCGCTGACACCAGGCACGGCCTGGATGCACTCCCGGGAGTGGTCGTGCCTACAGCAGTGGCCCCTCAGACAGCCTCAGCTTCATGTGGCCGTCCAGGAGATCACAATCCAGAGACTGACAGCTCAGCCCCACGAAACGCCTCTCCTGGAACAGGCAATGAAGTGACCAAACCAGCAGAGTGTGTCGCCAGGCCACGTCCGTGGTCACCTACATTGATGTCCAGTCATGGCAGTCACGTTGACATTCATGGCAAAGTGTCTCACGGTGTACTCATGTTGAATGTGATCAGCACAGATTCCAACTCAGGCACCACCTGTGAAACCAGTCAATGTTCCTGGCAGAATTCACCGGGGCGTGACGCTGTCCCATCTGCAGGCCACACAGTGAAGTAACAGCAGCTGTAAAGCAGCCAGAACCATCCACTCTGGTCAGCCCCACCCCTTTCCAGCTCCCAGAGCAACAGCTTCTGGAGAAGCCTGCAGATGCACTTCAACAGCACGCGGCGATAGGAACAGCTGCTGCCGCTCCAACACCGCCAGCATACGAAGCAGAGCTGGCAACAGCGACAGTCGAGCACCAGACCCAGGCCCTACACGAACACACTGACAGAGAGCCTGCGAATGTGCCCAATGCAGCCGTTGGCCCAGCCGCACCTCTTGTAGTTCTGCCAGAGTGTGCTCGCAGCATTCACGTCGACGCGGCAGGGGGAAGTGTCCGTCTTAGCAGCCTGGCGAAAAACGCTGGTGAATGCCAGGCCGCTGACGGAGGGGCCGATGCCGATGCCGATGTGGACACAGCAGCAGATGTCAGACAGGGAGAGGAAGGAATGGTGCCCATGGCGGTGGGGCAGGATGTGCAGGGCACGGTCGGGGACGGCGGCAGGCTGAGGCAGGAGGCTGCCTTTCGGAGGCTGCCGTCGCGGCTGACACACCTGCGCATGCACAACGTGTTTGAGGGGGAGGACAGCGATGCCAGCGAGGCCTGCACGCCATCGGTGCGTCATTCCACGCCATTCTCCCACTCACTCAAGATTTGAGTGGCAGGACACTTGTACGAGCTGCACATTTGTGTGTACGGGCATGTGCATATATGAGCACACGGCTCCTCCTGACCAAATGCTTCGCATACACTCGATCGCTGTCGGCTGAGCACAGTGGTAGACACCATGGCGCTGGTGCTGCTGCCACGCGCCGTGTGGGTGGCGTCAGACAGGCTCGCTGGTATGTGCCGTGTGATTCTTACAGAGGTGCTACCGCAGCGGCTGTGCTCATGCATGCAGCAGTAGCATATCTACGAACAAGGTGGTATCGCCTGCAGGGACATGTGTGCTCGGGAGTGTGGTGCTGCTGAGGCATGCGTGTGATCCTCCAGACGGGCCTCAGGTTTGCCGTGGCGATGAGCCGTACGCGGGCGGGGCGGGGGCGATCAAATCCTCGCGCAAGCTGTCGCTGCATCACGCAGCTGTTGTACTTGCATCCTGCCGGGTGACCGGGCCAGCACCCTCGCAGCTGGTGACTGCTCAGCACATCTGCACGTCCGCAGAACGGCTGGCTTGAGAAAACACAACCACAGCACGCAGCATGCAGGTGGAGGCGTCGGCGGAGGACGGCAGCGGCGGTGGCGGCTCTGCGGAGCTGGAGGGCAACTGGCCGTTTGTGCGCGACTACGCGGCCAAGGCGGGCGGCGTGTCAGAGCAGATTGGCGGTGCAGCGCGGCAGGAAGCGGCGCGTGACGAGTTCATCGCCGACGCGATGGCGCGCCTCCGCCAGGGCCTCATCTCGCTGGAGGACTTCCGGCTGTACATGCAGAGCCGCAGCAGTGACGAGGCGGCCCAGGTGCGCGTGCTGCGTGACCCGCGTCACATCTTCTTTCCGCATGGCGGCTGATCTCTGCATGCGAGCCTAGCAGCTATGTGTACAAACTGGATGTATCGTGAGCGCTCTGGGGTGCGGCAGACCACCCTGGAGCTGGGCGTAGGGGTGCACAGCCGAGCCGAGTGATTTGCGGCCGGCGGCCGCCGGGCCCGCAGGGTGAACCGGACTTGTGAAGCTGCTGCGACCTGGCGGCATGTGACAGCAGCAAGCGGCACGCCTTGCTGCACTCACGTGTGAAGCTGTGAGTGGGTGTCCTGATCCATGCGTAGCGCGGTCCGCACAGCGTGGTGACAGCTTTCACAGTGGCAGTCAGCCCTGTGTGCGTTAGTCGCTGTCCCTTTGTGCGCTGGTCAGCCCTATCCACGCTAGGCAGCCTCGTGCCGGTCGTTCTGGCACACAGGGCTGACCAGTGCACACAGCGCTGACATGCTGCGCGTGCTGTGCAGGCGGTAAAGCGGCTGGCGCAGCTGGCTGTGGACGTGGACCGCGACGTCGCGCGGCTGTCGGTGACGCTGACCGCGTTTGAGCGGCTGAGCGACGCGACAAAGGCGCACGAGGTGGAGGCGGCCGTCGCGGAGTGCCTGCTGGGCGCGCTGGGCCTGGCCGGAGCGCGCCTCTTCCTCGTGGACCGCCGCCGCAAGCGCGCGACCAGCTGCAGCGGCCCGAAAGCCACCACGTCGTGGAAGGCGGCCGCGCTGGACCAGCAGCCCTCCCTTGTTGCCTGGTGCGCTGCATGCTGTGTGCTGTGCGTGCTGTGGTGGGGGAGCGGTGTCCACAGACGTGTGCATGGTTTTGTGCTGTTTGGGAGCATGTGCTCTTTGGCTGCTCCTAAATTTAGGAGCAGCTGTTTGGGAGCATGCATGTGGATGCTTGCGAGGTCTCGCTGAGAGCCGGGTCGTCGACGCGGCTGGCTCGCCAGTTTCAAAGTAAGAATAGTTGTGTGGCGTCGGCTGGACTTGTGCCCGTGATTGACTGCTGTGTTAATGCTCGGTGTGGCACACTGTGTCTCCCGGCTTGTTGGTGGCTGGCACACGCGCCTACCCTGACATGCGCAGCATGCGAGGGCCACAGCACAGCAGGCCTGCGCAGCATACCGTGTCTCTGCAGCTCCGTGCAAAGTGTTGGATGATTTATTCTGCCGCACGCTATGTCGTAGTGCTCGAAGTTGTGGTGAGGTACCCACCACACCAAATTGGCAATGCATGGTCTCCATGCACTGGGACCCACGCATGCAGGGCGGCAAAGCTGGGCATCGGGCTCGCGGTCACTGACACGACGACAGAGCGGCGGTACAACCCCGCCGTGGACGGGACGGCGACATCCCTGCTCACGCTTCCGCTGCGCAGCGACGGCACGACCGGGGACCTGCTCGCTGTGCTGTCACTGCGGAAGGTCGCGGCACGCGGCGGCGGCGGCAAGAACGCGCGGCCGACCGGCTTTAACCGTGACGAAGAGACGTTCGCGCGCGCTGTGGTGCAGGCGACCGGCCCGTTCCTGTACACCGTGCAAACGGCGGCCGCGGCGCGGCGTGCGCTGGAAGAGGAGGTGGTGGCTGTCGAGCGCATGCAGCTGGTACGCATGCAGGGCAAGCATGATACCCCCTGTAGCCACTCATATCGTTTGGGGGGGCCTTAAGTCGACGCGGAGCGAGAGCTCACGAGACAATTTTACCACTTGCGATTGCGGTGCCCTGACATGCGAACTGAGCAGGGTGCATGCTCATGCTGGGATCATGCTGGGCTCGTGCGGCTGCAGGCCGGCGCGCGGCTTTTGCGGTGCGTGGCCGCAGGCGGCGACCTGCCGAACAACCTCGCGCGGGTGGCTGCGGAGACGGAGCAGATTGCGCGGCAGGCGACCCGCGCGGACGCGGCCGCGCTCTACATGCTGGATGCACAGGCGCGGGCTATGACGACCCTCACGCCACAGCACGGCTTCTCGCCACGCGAGCGGTTTCCCATATGGCTGTCAAGCGTCGCTGAGACTGTGGCAACGGCCAAGGCCTGGCGCGCGGTGCGGTCTCCTGAGCCGGCCAAGTCCAACTCACGGACGCACTCGCGCATGCATGCACACTCGCGACCCCACCCATAGATGCAGAGGTAGTGGATGTGTCCGCATTCGGCATCGGCGGATGCATCTGATCTGTGTTGTGGGGCGAAACGCATGTGGCGCTCCTCTCATTCTGATCATGCACGCTGTGTTGTGCAGGCCGTGCCTGCGCTGCAGCTGCGGGCGGCCGACCGCCGCAGGCAGGAGCGGCATGCTGCAAGGCTGACATGCATGCTGGCGGTGCCGCTCACAGCAGCGCCGGCAATCGTGGGCCTGCTGCAGCGGCACACCCACGCCACCATCGCCGAGGACACTAGTGGCGGCGACGGTCGAGAGGGCGGTGAAGCGGCGGCCCCGGTGCGATGGCCGCATGCATGCTGGTGTCTGTGCCGTCCCCTTTACTGAAACACCTTGCTTGCGTTGTCAGATGTGTGCCGCTTGAGATGGCAGTCAACGCTACAACACCTGGCTTCTGCGCAAAATGCTGCGGCGGCCGCCTGCACGGATTGGCCTGACTCTGGTCGATGCGAGATGACGACGCAGCGGGCTTGCATGTCAAGTGCATGGGTGGGAA
Source organism: Ulva mutabilis (assembly GCA_900538255.1). Lineage (NCBI taxonomy): Eukaryota > Viridiplantae > Chlorophyta > Ulvophyceae > Ulvales > Ulvaceae > Ulva > Ulva mutabilis. The sequence continues at coordinate 2,090,305 of UNSF01000001.1, forward strand.
CTTCCGGGCGTGAAGACGGCGTGTATGCAGCACAGTGGGAACCGCTGCTGACTATGCAGATGCTAGACGTGATGTGCCATCACATGCACAGACGAACCCGCACAGTGAGCCTGTGTATTACACCTGTATAGTGGGTCTGTGTTGTAATACACCTGTACAGTGGGTCTGTGTGTCAGGAGCGCCTGGCAGAATCCCGGACCTCGTGTAGGTCGAGGAGAATGAGCGAGAGCAGGAGACAGAGGGCAGTGCACGAGGTGGACCGGATGGCGCTGCATCTGATGGCCACATGTGCGCCTTCCTGACGGAAAGCTGAGTCGGTGTCCGTGCAGCACTCTTCACAACCATACACCAGCCAGAGCTGCATGCCTGGTCTGCTGGCCTGCACGAATGGACATCAAGCGGCGGTATCAGCACACGCAAGTGAAAAGACAAGCTGCGGTGGGGTTTCGTGCCATGCTGTTAATCACCAACGGCACCGATGCAAAGTTTCACAGTGCTTGCTGCGCTGGCCAACACGGACGCCGTGGTTAAGCTCGTGTTGCCGACGGTGCCTGTGCTTGCAGGGCAGATGGGCTGGAGCCATCTCCGGCAGAGGTCGCTGCTGGTCCGGCCCTCCAGGCCCGCATCAATGCTGCGCTGGAAGCCAGCACGCAGTCTCTGCAGGAGCAGGCTGCTGAAGATGATGCGCCCCAGGTGTGATAGTCAGAGCAGGTGTCGCTCAGTGCAGCTGGCCCGAGTCAGCCGGGCAGCTTTGCCTGGGCAGCTTTGCCAGCATAACAGTTGGCCACGAAGCACCGCTGTGAGTACAGTACATGTAGAGTGGAGTGCATGTTGACCGTTCTATTCGGCGGGAACAGGATGCATGTGAACACGGTGTGGAAGTGAGCGTTACAATACTGTGACGTGCTGAATATGTAGTCTCGGGCACAGGTGCAAGCCCGAGCTAGTACTGAGTTCTGCATGGCAGTCACACCAATGCATGAGATCTTAACACGTTTTTCCGCCCCTGTCCGCAGGGGTGCTCTGGCCGATGCCCATTTGGGTTTGGCAAGATGCCCGATTGGTTTTTTTGTGTGGTTTTTCTTGGGCATACACCTGCTTGCTGTTCAACAGGTGATGCTACTGTTGATCAGGACTGGCATGCCGTGTTGCTGGGCGGCATGTTTTCCGTTGATCACTGCAGGCCACAGCGCTTGCAAAGAGTCCAAACGCAGCAGTTCAGGACACTCGTCTGCATTGACTCAACCGACAGCTTGCAGGATTTGCTGATGCAGTCACCGGTTCACCCACACAGGTCCGACTTACTCTGCCCACAACTGCTGTTGCACGCATCGCTGACAACGGCGCGTGTTCGTCATGCTCACGTCCATGGTCAGTTGGGTCATGTTCAGGATCCTGAGAGGATGCTGGACGACGGAGATGCGGCGCTGGCCGGCGCGGGCAAAGGCGGCGGCGGTAAGCAGCTGCTGGCAGGCGTGCTCACCGTATACAGCAAGCGGCCGGAAGGCGGCCACGAAGATATGCAGCCGGCCGTCGCTGACGGTACCATCCAGCGGCGACTGTCCTACCCGGACCCCTTTTACCCCCAGGTGCGCACCTCACCCCTGCCGCTGCCGTGGCAATCTTAATTCATATTGTCATACCCTATACTCGCAAATCAATGGATCTGACAATTGCTCTCAAAAGAATCCATCAACGCTGCTGTATTTGGCAATGCTCAACCAAAAAATCAGAGATGGGGGGTTCAACATTTGGCGGGAGTACGGTATGTTACAACATATGCCCAACACGGCTCGGGCCGGCTGCATGGCACCAGACATCTCTGGACGAGCCGCATCACCATGTACGTCCATACCCCGGCATGCTGCTCTAGAGAGATGAGATCGCATGCATCTGCCGCATGCATCTGCCGCATGAGGCACTGACACGGCGGGTGCTGTGAAGGATGCTGCGAAGGATGCTGGGCCGGAGGCGCAGAAGGGGGCCGTAGAGTTTACCGAGGAGGACGCGGCGCTGCTGGCGGAGGTGGCCGGGCACGCGGGTCTCGTGATGGGGTCGCTGGAGCGCGGCCGCCACCGGGAGGAGCACCTCGTGTTCACGCAGCGCCTCACCGCCCTCTGGCACGCCTTCCTCAAGGCGCGCCCCCGCGGTCGCCCTGTAGCGTTGGTTGTTCGGAATCCGCAACTTGGGTTCAGAACGCTGAGCGCGCCCCCGCTGCCGCCCCTTAGCCGCCGCACCCCTTGCACATGCTGTTCCCTTGCCAGGCGGGAGATTCATGCCGCATCTGTTGGCGCTTCAGTAGGGTACCTACCGCGGTGGCGAGGCCGGCGTGGCACTGCGGAGGGTACCGCTGGGCGAGTCGAGCAGACAGGCGCGGCCACGCAAGTGGCGTCTGCTGGGGTTGGATAGCCTGCTTGAGCTAGGCTGCACACATGAGAAGATCACAGGAGGGTTCCAGTACTGCACATGCCATGACAGCTCTGCTGCCAAAGGCCGTCGGCCACGGCGACATCGGCCGGCGCTGCGGCGGTGCCCAGCGCCCAGCATGATGCATGGGCCACAGCAGCACTGACAGCCGAGGCCAGCCTGCAGGCGCCTGACTGTGCCAGGCGGCACATCTGACGTCGTGCTGGGAGGTCAGGTGTACCGATGACGGGAGGGATTCGAATGACGCGATGGAAGGGCGTGGTCTGTGCAGGAGGCGCCCCGTCTGCACTGCGCGGCGACCACGCTGCCGGCCGCAGCACGTGCCGTCGCGGGCATGGGCGTGCGGCTGCTAGGGTGCACGTACAGCGCCGTGTACCACGTGCGCGCCCCGCGGCGCGGCTTTGCGGAGGCCGACAGCGTGCGCACGCACGTCTACGCGGCGGTGCAGGGCCGTCGGCGGATCGACGCGGCGCCGCTGCGGCGGCGCAGCCGCGCCGTTGCGGCGGCCGCGGCCGGCATCGAGGCGCCCGCCGTGTTCAAGGCCGTGCGGCGCAAGAAGATCCTTCGCATGCATGGCGCCGCATGCTTGCTGCAGGCGAGCGACGCCGCGTTCTTTGAGGGTTTTAGCTCCAAGCCGGCCGAGGTGGATGCTGAGGTGGACCCGCTGGCAGAGTGCGGTCTCCTGTGCTGTGCGTGCTGTGCATGCTGGGGTGTCAAACCATCGCAGACGTCGAGTGCTGGCGGATGCGAGTCGTAGCCGACCCCAACGAAACTATTCCTGGATGATGTGGAGCAGCGGGCATCACAACTACAGTTGGCGTTGATATCGCTCATGCATGCCTGAATCAGCACCCTGAATGGCACCCGCGATCTCTCCCAAAACCTGCTCTTCCACCACGCTCAGACGCCCCATTCCACTGCAGTAGTCGCCCCAAGCCGCGTGCTTACGAGCAGAAACGCGTTACAGTGCGGCGTCAAAACCTTGAGTCTGAAGGCCGTGCACGCGTGCAGGGAGGACTGGCAGCGGCGGCCCCCGGAGCACCGCAGCCACATGATCGTGGTGCCCGTGCTGTGCCCCCACTACGGCCACTTTGCCGCCGCCGACGACGACCACCTCCCTGGAGGGGCCGCCCATCAGACAGCCGTGTCAACGCCGTCGGACAACGTGGCGCTCGTTCCCGGGCTGCCAACGGGCAAACCCACCAAGCTGCCTGTGATCGCGGCGCTGGTGCTCGCGTGGAGCGCCGTCGCAGGGGCCGACGGCGCGGACGCGGCTGCGGGGTACTCCCCAGAGAAGGAGCAGATCGTGTATGCTCTGGCAGAGCAGGCGTGCATGGTGTTGTGGAACTGCCTGTGAGGGCAGCGGCGGCGGTCAAAGTTGACGGTGTGGCGCTGCATGACGAAAGGATGTCGTGGAATGATCAAGCAAGGAAAAGGTTTAAAAAAAGGAAAACAGGAGTGAGGCGAGCATGTGGGGCTGCTTGGAACGCGGCCGTCAGGAGTCATCTGGCTGAGGGCCACAGTCGACTACATCTGGCGGCGGCATGCATGCGTGCAGATGCGGGCCCCTGACAGCCAAGCTGCCGTACCACACAGCCGCAGGTGATCATGGGATGAGGTAAACCAGATGGCTCATGCCCCATGCAGCCTGTGGTGAACCGGCCTGGAAGAGGAATGCATTGGGCCTGCCGTGACATTGCGCCATGCAGTGACCCTCATAGAGATGAGATGCATCTCACCAACAGCACTGCTGACGGTGGCTGCACAACTTGTTGACATGAGGCTTTTTGGGTTGCCATCAAGCGAGGCTTGGTCTGGCATGGATCACAGCAAAGGCATGGCATACTGAGTGCCGCATGCCCACATGTGCCTTTTATAGCTACCCAGTGACAAGCCTGACCGTGGCACTTTGCCGCAGACGAATAGCTGGGGGTGGTGCTCGCCAAGACCCGCTGCGGTATGCTGTCACACCCACTTTGGGCCGCTGCTAAAAAATAATACACACAGCCCGTGATGTGGACACACCGGCACGACCCTGATGGGTCAGTTAGGTTGACCACAGTGCCATGCGTATGTTGGAGTGCATACCCTTGCAAATGGATGGACCGCCTGATCAAACATCTGCTCGTGAGGGTGTTCATCAAAGCTGCTGTGAATTTCAATGCTCAGCTAAAACCAGAGTTGGCATTTTCAATAAGGACACGGTCAGAACGATCAGGCATGCTGGCAGGTGCATGGTATTACAGCCATATGATTTGAAATGGTTGCGCTGGTCTGCCAAGCTGGCGCATTGTGACTGTGCAGATCACAATCTGCGATCTTGTTCTGTGCACCTTGGGCTAAACATGCCCGCACACCCGCCACACACATACTCACTCTCAATAATGTCAGGCGCAGCATATTTGGAAGTTTTGAGAAGGCATGTCCTCTCTCTTTCGGCAAGCCACGGACGCCTCAGTGTGTATGTCCTTGCTGTAGGCTACCCCAAGGCCCCCCACTCGCCCTCGGCAACAGGACTGTGCTGACACTGTTTTCGCAGCACGCATCTGTGGTGGCCCTGGGGCCAACAGCCCGCACGCGAGCGCCCCTTGCGCCTACAGGGGCCCCAGACAAGCGTGTCATGCAGAGAAAAAAAAGGCCACGGCGCCTACAGCAGGCGCTGGGGGACCAGACCGACAGCCTGGCTCCGGGTGACCGGCGATGCGGTTACTGCACAGCCTGATCTCACGGGATGACCAGAGCTGGCCTCACGTCAACAGTGAAAACACCGGGGATCTTTGCGGGACTGGCGTGGCCATACCAGCCAGCCAGCAACTGCTGTCAGCTATCTCACAGCTGACGGCCCCTGAATGTGATCATCCCGGTGGTTGATCCGGCCTGGGCTGCAGTGGTAGCGCAGCGGGGCAGGCAGTTGCAGCTGCGAGCTGGTCCGGATGATCTGGGAGCTGGTCCGAGCTGGTCCGGGTCATCTGAGGAGTGCCGCGGGTGGACTGGTGCCTTATTCCGGCTGCAGAGGGTCGTGCAGGAGGGCTGTGCGGGACGGCTCATGCTTTGCCTTCGACAGCGCCCGCATCCGGGACTCGGGCCCGCTTGACGGGGGGCACGGCTGGGGATGGGTGGGGGCTAGGGGAGACCCGGTGCGGCTGTGCCATGACGGACCGTTGCCTGGCATGCAGTGGTGCCAGGCACCCGGACGCCCCCTTCATGATGCTGCCATTCTGCGGCAGTTGTGCGTTGGGAAACTTGTCGCGCTCGCTGTACAGTATCAACCCCATCTGCACGGAAGAACGGGAAATCAGCGAACATGGAGTGTGCAGGCGAGGTGCGGACCTGTCTGCTACCGCAACGGGTGTGGGCTCGTCTGCGGTTTGAGCGCGTGATGGTCTGCGGGTCGAGCATCGCATGCTTCTGGGTGTTGCCCTCTTGTGTAAATACTTGTGAGGATGTACAGTGATATGAAGCCAAAAGATGATATGGTCCCATTGTACGCTGGGAGGTGCAGATGTGATGACAGGATTGCACAATAGAGGCAGCTCTATTGTGGTGGTGTTTGTGCTGGTGGGTGGGTGGGTAGCAAAGACAGGCTGCAGTCGTGGCGAATGTGGCTGTGTGATGGGAAAGCGGCGGCAATGACATCAAGCGGAACGCATGCCATCAGAATGGTGGTCGTGTAATGGCCGTGGACTCAAGCTTGGAAGTTGAGCTCGGGAGCTGCCATGCAACATACCTTGAGCTTGTAGTTATGCTGCGGGTCGAAAACGCGGACTCGAACGCTGGATTGTCGCCATGGCTGGCCACTGCTATCGCGAGTGACCTCGTAGCATTGCATCATGCTGAAATACTGCTGAGGAACGTGCGTTTCAGCGAGCACGTGCATGGAGCGCTCCCCTCCAAACCAGTACGGAGTCTGCTTGCTCAAGTCCTCGACGGTAAAGCACCGGGTCGACTGAGCGCCAGTCACAAAGTCTGTGACATGGCGAATGACGATGACGTCGGGCGTGAACGTGCTCTCTATCGGCGAGTCTTGAGTGTGGTACCACCGGTCCATCCTTGCGGATGCTTCCTGCACAGTCCGATTTTGGCTCGTCACGCGGTCGGGCCAGCGTAGTGCCCCTACACTGTTCCGAACACGGGCGTGCAGGCCCGACCAGACGATCGAAAGTTGAACATTGATGCACTATGGGGAGTGCGAGCCGCACAGTTGCCACGACGGAGTGTCGCGGCGACCGTGTGCACATCATGTTGTCAGAGCCCGTGATGACACCGCGATGTAAATGCGCCTACGAAAGACTACGTACAGAGATACCCGTCTGCGAGCCACATACCTTCATTTTCTCGAGCCTCTCTGCCATTGAGAGCGAGTCTTGCAGCGGATTAGGTAGCAGGCTCTGCCGGAGCGAGTAACGTTGCGGTAGTGCGTCGAAGAGGTCGGAGGGCATCCGCATCCGATAGAAACACATCCGTTGCAATCGGAGTGACTGTTGAGAGAGTGCCCCCCTCATTGCGACAAGCACCAGCGAACCGCCCTCGATTGCCGACGCAAGTGCCCAGAAACCTTCATCGGCGTCGAGCACGGTGGCATGGCACCACGCCGCGCCCCGACTTCCCTCAGGGGGCTTCAAACAAGGTATCTGGGCGACCGCATACGCTAAAGGTCCCGGGGTGGACTTGGCAGTGAGCTCGGCCAGTTGCTGCTCAGGTAGATGCGCGGAGATGGCGTCCAACGACGCATCTAGAACGCGCGCATTAGCGCGCATGTTCGCCAAAGTACTCAGCATGTCTTATACTGTAGCTGGTAGCGACAACTGGCACCGGGTCGGGCTGGCAGCGATCATAGGCTGTGGCTGTGTTCCGAACAAGCTGCTAATGCAAAATCAAGGTTGCGACCTCGGGCGTATATGTGTACCGCAAAACAGGTTGCGAAAGGGAAGTTCAAAGACATAAACAAATTCTGGGTCTCCTCAATCGTGTATTTATGTCGCAAACATCGGCGAGGGATGACACATGCTATATCTCTGGCCATGGCCATAAACTTCATGACGTTACCCTCTGGCCAAGCACACGCATTCCGTGTTGAGCATCGACTGACGCCGCGGCCACCATGCTGACGCAATGTCTGACTGTTACATTTTCCAGACCCCATGAGCAACAGTTCCGCATCCTGTCTCGTGAGGCATGGCATCATCCTACCAATGCGCACCGGCATCACCGGCGACAGCAGGCAGCAGCACCGCTACCGCGTTGTTGAGGGCATGTTGCATCCGGCCATCTGACCAAAATTGTGCGGTTTCTACATCTACAGCACGCGCTCCGCATGGGCACATCCACGCACCACGACCGCCAGCGCAGTTGTGGGACATGCCGCGCGCAGCCCACACGTGTGCGCGAGCTTGCATCCGCTATCACGATACCACCAGTGCTCTCGGAATGAACACCCGGAACCATCGATCAGGTTCTCATCTGGCGATTTGACCAGTTAGGGGGCTGCTGAACGCGCGCAGGACGAGCCCCGCGGCCGGGGCCGAGCACATATGCATGTTAATGTATGTCAACTGGTGCGAACCATGGGCTGGCCACGGCGAGCACTTGACCCGCAGCAACGCTTGGGTTTCGGTGCGTGCGTTTGACAAGCACGCCAGATCCTGCGAATGTAAGTTGTCCTACAGTGTGTTACACAGTGATAGATCTAGGACTCAGCAGCGCCGAGGCAACAGACCAGGCAACAAGCAAACAGACAGACCGGCCGTTGTAAGTTGTCCTACAGTGTGCATTGGCCTAGGCCTGTGACTTGTTCACACAGCACGAGGGCGTGCAAGGCAGCAAGGTAGCCATGGCGTCACGCGTCAGCACTGCGCATACTCTGTGGCCGATCGACTGTTGCCGCTGTGTGGTTCCGGCAATTGAGTTCAAGTTGTTGGCATCAATAATAATCAAGTGTGCACAAGCTCCAGCTGGATCCAGCACATGTGCACACAACGTGTTGGCGTCCTTTTTCTCACGTGGTCGCGACCTGCCCGCCAGCTGCAGCGTTCATTTCCGTGTAACCCGCCAGCTGCAGCGCGCAGGCCTGATCAGGCCAAGCGGCCAGGGCTAGACGAGGAAGCGAGGGACTGGTAGCCTCGAGATATGTGAGATCGATCAGGACGCACAGGTCCGGATCCGATTCGAAAACCAAGCGATGGTGTGCAGGTTCCGGGTTCGACGTCGTGCATGCCGGTGTTTATGGTAGTGCATCATGATGTACCCATGGCACTTGCTCTCTGCAGAGCTCAGCCCTCGGCTGCAGCTGTTTGTGGACTGGGTTTGTGGCTTGGCTACAGCTGCAGCAACATTCCGTTGCCAGTTCGTGCCATTTTGACCCTTTGACAATTGCAGTTCAATGCTGTTTCACATCTGTGCTGCGCCCCCGGATTGCCACCATCCTGCTTGAGAAGGGGTACCGGTTTCCGAAACAAAGCGGGACAGGGAATATAAGACAACTGTAAAGGCCACATGGACAGGGGAGCTAGCTGGTACCCACTGAAAGCAGATTGGGGTGGCAGTCTCGACGCAACATTTTCAGTACACAGTCAGTGTACTGCACACAAGCCCCCTCTCCCCCCATGTGTGTACACATGGCCAAAATACATGTATGGCTTTTGCATCCCAGAGACCACACACCCCTCTTGTAGCCTCAAATTTCAGGCTTCAGATTGGGCTTCAGCTGAAGCCGGACGTCCGCATCACAGCGTTCCTACACGCCGTGCAGCATGCCACTGCCTCAATCGTGCCGTCCAGAGCAGAGTCAAATCTGTCCTGGTGATGCGGGAGACACGCTGTTGGCGGCCTCGTGCCCGCGCTGTTGGCCGCCAACAGCGCGGGCGGGGCTGTGGCAGGAGGCGTGTGCGTGGTGAGGCGGCCTTCTGCAGCCCCGGTTTCATGCGCAGCCCTCACGAGCAGTGATGGCATACTTGCACGTGTATGGCAGTAGAGTGGCAAGCAGGTACGGGCGGAGAGACGCAGCCGAAATGCACGCTCGGCGGACAAGAGCGTGTGCCTGCAGCCGCCGTGGCCAACTGGGTTTGGCGTGGTGTGGCGACGCCGGCTCGCGGCATACGCATCTGCCTCAGGGCAAGCAGCCGGCTGCCTCGTGAGGGACAGGGGCGCGCGTGGGGCGTGCTCGGGCGGACGTGGGCGCCGCCACAGCAGCCAAACGGCACCGGCGGGTGGGCTGAGCAGGCTCGCCAAGCAGGCATGCGGGCTGCGCAGTGGCAGCAACAGCGGCAGAGTGGAGGGCGGCACACGGCGCACGCAGCACGCAGCACACAGCACACGCGGCACACGGAGATACAGCGCCGCATCAGCAGCGCCCGAGGGGAAGCGAGCACACAGCACACAGCACAAGGGACAGCACAAGCACCCACGCTGCTGCCACCGTGACCTGCGCTCACAGCCAGTGTGTTGATATGCATGCATGGTGCAGCTGCCCCGTGCTGTGCATACTGGCAGTGATGAGAGTGATGAGAGTGCAGGCCTGCCAGATGTCATGTGAGTGGGAAGACCTTGCACCCTTCTCAAATGGGTCCCAGATCTATCACAGTGTAACACATAATAAGCTGATGTTGGCATCTCCCACAGTTGGCATGCACCCCTGTGGCAAGCTAACATTGTCCCACACAGCTTACCTGCCCTAATATCTGGAATGGGCGGCTCTGCAACTGTCACTGGGTGCTGAGTCATCTGTCAGCATGCCAGGGAGAGGAGTCTCCCAGGAGACGCTTAGTGATCTGCTGCGGTGTGCCCAACTGCCTCCAGAGTCCCTGTGGTGACCATACTTCTGCGATATGCTAGCCCTCCTGGCAAGTACTCCAGTAAAAGTCTGTACACTTGGGGTCACCCTCACCTGCCTGAGGTTTATGCAAATGGTGGCCACAGGCCATGTGCCATGGCAGCTGCGAGCTTGCATCAGGTCATGCTGCCATCCTCAGGTGAGGCCATGGCTGGCATGAGGCCATCCCAGGCTCAGGCCACATGCATGCTGCAGCGTTATTGGAACATGAGACAACATGAGATGCATGAGGTGTGGCGGGCAAGAGGCCATCCCAGGCTCAGGCCACATGCATGCTGCACCGTCTTGGAACACGAGACAACATGAGATGCATGAGGTGTGGCTCAACAGATCTCAACACATCTGCCCAGATGCTGCTCACTGTGTCTCTGGAGCTCAGGCTGTGGGTGCTACCGTGCTTGGAGTCTGCCTGAAAGGTTGGGTGAGGGTAGGCGCATGGTGTGTCACATCGAGCAAGTAGTGCCCCTGAAGCCAAACAGCAGGAGCAACAGCAGTTGAGGATGCTCATGGCAGGTGCATGGCTGCAGCATGCAGGAGCACATCAAACGCAGACATGATGTCTGCCAGCACGGCAGTCCCTGCAACAGTGTGGGTGACTGTGGACCCTGTGGTGCCTTGGCAGGGAGGTGAGAGGAAGCCGTGGCCTGCCTGCCTGCATTGGGCACCACATGCCACAGGCACTTGGGACACCGTGTGCTCATGATCATGAAGGAGATGTGCATGAGCACAGATGCTGTGTCATGCGCAAAACCTACACAGCCTGGGGTCTTGCGTTGATCTCCGTGTAACACAGCCTGGGGGAACTTGTGTGCAGGTCTGGACTGGCCACATGGTATATGCGCGTTGCAGGCACAGTGTCAGAAAAACAAGAACAACACCGCCTTATCCTCCCTGCTACAGTTCACCTACAGCACAAGTATCTCTATCACTGCTAGCCATGCACGGCAGCCTCATGTGACTGTCAATTTGCTACCCCTGTCTGCACTGGTTTCTGCCGTGTGGGCGTGCGGTGTTTAAACACAATTTTGAGGGTGTGTCGCAAAGCTAAGGCTGGTACGTTCAATATCATGCTGTGCCATAAGCGCAGGCAATGCCGCCTTGCCATTGCCATTCTGCTGGAACCTCGAGCGTGGCTGTGTGGCAGTGAGGTCAGATCAAGCGAGGCAGGGGCCTGGGCTGGAAACAACCCTCGCATGGGGGGGACTGCACCAACACGCGTCTGCTGCACCATATGCATGGTGTCATGATCACAGCATGCTGAGCACAGAGCACACCATCCAGCTCTGGCAGGTTGGACTTCCCCGCCTCTCCCATGTGAAAGGCCCCTTGTGCTGTGGTGTAGCGCTCGCACCCCTGTCTGTCCGTGCAGCGTTCAGTGCCACAACTGACAGTTTCGACTGAAATAGATCAGTGCCTTAGCCGCGCCGACATTTCAGGTGTCAAGTGTCGACTGATGTACTTGCCGGGCAGCTGCGGTGCCTTACTAGAGTTCAGGCGTGGGTGTGAATGTAATTGTACTTTTTTTGACTGGCCGTAGCCGATGAGGCCATTGACATCTCTGGCGAACCGGGACCCAGGAGCCGGACGTGTAAATCAACCGGAAACGCCCCTCAAAAGCGCACATGCAAGCTGCAGGGTGAGTAAATGTGGTAGTAGTACCGGAGGAGTAGTACCGGAGTCGTGGTCTGTGCACACCCACATCAATCCAGGCCGAGTCCGCACGAGCGTGGTCGTGGACACCATCGATGCGATGGATTTTCTGGATGTGAGTCATGCCCGTTGACTCCTGCTGGTCCGTGGGCAGTGTGCGTGTTTCACGTGTGAGGGGGCATGTATCCCGCCGTGTGCCCTATACTTGTGAATTAATGGACCGCCTGATCTGGAAATTGCTCTCAAAAGTGTCCATCAGAGCTGCGGTATCTGGGAATTCTCAGCAAAAAATCACAGATGAGGGGATGTTGACGAGAGTAAAATATGCCTGGGGGGCTCATCGGCATGGCAGCCTGTGCTGCTGTACGCTGCTTGCTGTGTGTTACACTGTCATACATCAAGGCCTCAGCAGCGCTGGAAACAGAGTACGTAACAGGCAAACAAACAAGCGCCAGCAGCTGCTTGCTGTGCGCAGAGAGCGGCGGCACGAGCCGCCGCTCGAGGCGTGCTGGGTTGCCGCTCCATCTCTCGTGCATAATCTGATGGGCATGCACCCCACACACACCTACACACCTTGTGGCGGTGCTCAATGCCAAGGAAACCCAAGGATCGAGCATCACACCAACCCGATTCGGGCATCGGCCACGGCACCCCTGCGAACAGCGGCGGCAGGACAAACAACATGCACCAGCACACCAGGCACAGCCGCAGCAGGCGCGCCCCACGCGAACACCGCAAGCATCTCATGTGCCAGACTCTACCTGGCGCAGCTCGTACGTTTGTGCGACAGCATGCGTTCAGGCAGGACCCATGTAATGCGTGAGGATGCACACGCCTTCTGGCGGTTCTGCCTCGCCATTCAGTCAATGCCAGTACAGAGTGGCACATCGCCAATCTACAGCGCAGATTAACATGCGAGACGCTGAGAGGTTTACACCCTTACGATGGTCTGGATTGATGCGTGTCTGGCTGCTTTTCCGGTGTGCCTGTGTTGTCCTGGAACTACTGCGTGACGGCGGGTATGCATGGGTGGTGCTGATGAGCCGGTGATACATGTGGGCAGACTGGGTCGAGCGGCCATCAAACTATCTGATCCACAGAAGATCGTACCAACATCACTCAGCAGCATCCCACTGCTGTAGCAAGGCTCTGGGGGATATACATTCGGAATCATGACGATGGGACCATATGTCAACCAACAGACTCTACATCCGCGGACTGCAGAAGCACAAACGGCAGAATTTTGGCAACCCCATATTGGCGGTTTATGTATGGAGATCTATCTCCGAGATAGGAGCCCAAACTACAGTACAGCGATACTGGCTGCACTGATACCGTGTACTTTCTTGTCGAGTCCCCAGCACGGCCACAGGCACCCAGCTCACCATCCCATGATGTATCTTGACGTTGATGGCATGTCTATGGCATGCCAATCAGCAAAGTCATCCCGAATGCCGGTACAGCATAGCTGCATCACCTCGGCCAATGGCAGAGAGCAACCGGCGCGCAAGCACACGCAAGCCCAATGAGGAAAGTTTTACGCGTGAACAGGCTTCGACACACTTTTCTCATTCAAAGAAATTGCGGTATGACTCTGCCCCTGGTGGAGGATCATTCCGGCAGGTCTCTGCGGCTTCGAGCTGCGCCCGCCCTCACGCTACAATGACCGTATGGGACAATGGCAAAACGACTCCTGGTGGGCTAACATGCGGGAGAGGGGTGGCGTTGTGCGATCAATCGGAATACTCGCCAGGGACTTCAGTAGTTTGCAGCGTGATTCCAGTAACGCCTCCAATCGGGCACATGTACACATATGATCACATCGAAGTTTCAAGGCTTGTTTTCCAGGTCTTGCGCAATGTGATTATTTTCCACATGTTGGCCGCATCACCCGCGGTATGCTTCATGCACACAGAAGCGGGCCAAGCCAGCTGTCGCCACAAACTCCGCGGGATCCCGCGGGATCCCGCGCGATGCATCCGATGTTAACCCACAGATGCGCGCAGGCGCGCAGCTTTGTGATCTTCAATTGGCGCACACCCTCACAAGTCTGCAGAAGAGCCTATGTGAACATACATGCACTGGTCTGGCGGCTGTCTTGAAATGAGTGTTTCGTGTTAGTCGTGTGTTCAGTACGGACAGCATGAATCCCGGCGACAAGGAAAACTGTAGAAGCGAGAATACTGCTGAGCAACGCCAGTTCAAAATCGATGATTTCGAGTTTGGCGCAAAGCTCGGGCGGGGCAGGTTTGGGAACGTCTACTTGGTTAGGGAAAAGAAGTCCGGCTACATTTTTGCTTTGAAGGTATGCGTACTGCGACGTGAAACAACCAATCGTAGATGATCTTCAATCACTGATCTATGTGTTCATCGCTCTGTGCTGCCTCCTGCGGGAGTGAGTGGGCCTGTGCAGCATTGGTTGGGGGTGAGTGTTCTGTCTCGCAGCTGTACAGCAGGATCATTCGTGCGCAGGTCATTCTTAAAGATCAGATCAAGAAGTCGAGAATGGAGTATCAAGTCCGGCGAGAAGTTGAGATCCAAGCGAACCTGCGGCATCCCAACATTCTACGCATGTATGGGTATTTTCATGATGATGAGCGCATGTACTTGATCCTGGAATTCGCCTCAGGAGGAGACGTTTATAAACACCTGCGTGAGGCTGGGAGGTTTCCTGAGAAAAGAGCGTCCAGATACATTGCCCAAGTGACATCTGCTCTTGTGCAGATGCACAAAAAGCACATCATCCACAGGTGTGCAGAAACGCGGATGCTGTTCTGCGCTTGTGTTGTATCGCTGATCTAAACATCATCGAGTTGCCTCTTTCCTATGACCAGGCGTCACTTGACTGATGTTGCGGTGCGGCCCAGGGATATCAAACCAGAGAACCTGCTACTTGGTGACGATGAGCAAGTGAGGATGGCTGATTTTGGTTGGTCTGTACATGCACCTCACAACAGGAGAACGACGCAGTGTGGCACGCTTGATTATCTGCCCCCCGAGGTGATTGATCGGGCTGGCTACAACTGCAGCGCTGACCTGTGGTGCCTCGGTGTGCTGCTGTATGAGTTCGTGATGGGCTTCGCTCCGTTTGAATCACATGACCCGCCATCAACCCACGCAAGAATCAAACGAGTGGACCTCAAGTTTCCAAGCGGCCTGCCGGTACGCATTGCAGTCATGCGCATTGCAGTCACATGGTGGTGGACAGTCGTGCTGTCCACAGTCTCGTGTGTTCCGGCTGATGCTCGATCAGTGGGCTACATCATCGTAGCCAATTCTGTGTCGCGTTGCAAGCCCTGTTATTGGAGGATTGATTCCTGCGCTGGCTTTCGTGGGAGTCCTGATGACAGTCTTGGGTGTCAATCGCAGTGCACACCGTGTGTGCAGATTTCAGATGAGTGCAAAGACTTGATCAAGCAACTGCTGAAGGCAGAGCCTAGGCAGCGAATGACTTTAGCGGGTGTATTCGCTCATCCCTTCATCCGCAAGCACACACCAGTGTCAACACATCGTCTGTGAGGACCATCGTGATTTGCTCATGTGTCCATCTGCAAGGACGTGCGAACGGCTCGCAGAGCAAAGCTTTTGCATCGAGTTTGCCACAGCGGTGGGGAGCGCTTGATTGTGCGCGTGAAATTCAATTTGTGTAACATCTTGCAAACATGCATTGGCGGATTCGGACCACCTTGACCACTGTACATGAAGGAAACCAGCGATGCAGCGACATCTTGCGCCATGCCGCCTCATGTATTTGACTACATTCGAAACTGGAACATTCTAATTAGTGTCTACTCGGCTTGTCCGCCGGTTGAAGGTTTGGGCTGTTTGTATACGCGCAGAACAGGCGATCTATCTTTATTGTCATCTTGTTGAACTATTCCATACCATGCTAGGCATGAGGGGCCTTAGTGCTCGCTATAATGTCCTAGATGTGTCTGGTGCTGTCCTCCGTCGTGCACGGGGCCACACCGCCAGCGTATCGATGGTAGCCACAACATGTACGCATGGAGCAGCGTCCTGCGCGAACCTAGCAGACCAGAAGACAAGGCCAATCAAGTGCAAGGCATCAAAGGACAACCCGTCTGGATTTGAGTGCGCTATTCCGCTGGTGCCGGAGCCTGGAGTTGACCTTGCCGTCGTGCTTGATACCCGGCCGCAGAACGCCTTCGGCGCGGTGCCCAGGGCAAAGCAGCTCCCGCGATCGTTGCCACCGCACCTTTGACTGCCCCTGATTGACACCGTCATTGCAAGTGACGCACCAGGTGATATCCTTTTTCCGCGCACCTCACTCGGCGCTGTGCACAGTGCCGCTCAACGCATCTAAGTCGTATCGCAGATTTCTGAGCGTGTGTCCCGCTTTCCGGACAAGCCGATGTACACAAGTCTCCTGCATGATCATAAGCTTCATGTGTGTACCCATGGCCGTTGTTTGGGTGCAGCCCCCAAGATCAGAAGTACCTGTCCATGCGGGCTGAGGTCGAGAGTCCGTTCCGAACCTTCAGGATCGCGCTGCTCACCTTCTTCCTCCTCTCTGCCAGCATAGCTTCCCTCGTAGCGACCTCACAGTTGATAGGCTCCCTCGGCAATGCACCAGCTGCCATGCCCCTGGCCAACACCTCACAAACCTTCGGAATTGACATCGGTGCGCCCCGACCGGCAGCTCTGAGCATCAGCTCTGAGCATCAGCCCGCCAATCCTAATTTTACATGCTTTGCCACCCCCGTTCAACTCACAGCACTAACACTACAGCCCGCACCACCACCAGCCAAGCCAGATGCCTCCAAACTAGTCTCCATCGCATGCCTCAAACCGTCTAGCTCCTCCTCATGATGACCCCAACGCAACACACCATCACCCCACCATTGTCCTTCATGCCCCGCTGCCCGCTTCCTCTCACTACATATATGACACATATACCTGTGAACCGGGGCCGGCGGGGGGCGCTGATCCAGGGCATCATGCCGTTGTACATACAGCGAATCTCCAGACCCACTTGCCCTGGCTCCCGAGGTCAATCGATATATGCACGTACACACCCATGCATGTACAGTCACCTGGCCGGATCACATGCGCTGGGTAACATGTGACCACACTTCTAGGAAAAAGCTGTGCAAACGCCTGGTGCGCTGGATCAGGGCCCCGCTATGAAATCGTACATACTGTGTATGTTCTCTTACATTGAGGGGCTCCGCTCCAGTGCACCAAGCGAATGTACAACTAGATTCTAAACTCACATGCTAGCCAGCAGATGCGAGCCGGCCAGGCGGTCACCTGGCACGAACTGCGCACCCGTGAGCCGTGCTACCCCGGACATGGTCTTTCTGATCACAACCCCGTTTCCTGTGTATGTTACCGTGTTACCGTGTTAGACATGTGTATGTATGCACACATGAAGCTCAGCCCTCGCCGCGTGCAGCCTGCGTCGGCGTCATCGCGTATTTCCTTCGGGGGGACCTGCAGGCGCGCGACAAGCAGATCGCGCGCATCGGCCGCGAGGAGAGCCTCGCCTCACTGCGCCTCGAACTCGCCAGTGGCAAGACGCTGCCCCTCGGCCGCCTCCGCTCCTTCTGCCGGCCGGTCATGTTCTACGGCACGGCAGAGCAGGTCGAGAAGGCGCGCGAGGCGGCCGCTCCCTTTAAGGAGGAGCTGCTGCGGCGGGGGGTGTTCCTCGTGCCGCTGCCGCTCAAGGGCGACGCGAACGGCGCGGCGGCGCTGCCGCCGTTGGACAAGGACGACAAAGAGTCCGCCAAGTGCGTGCTGCCTGCTGTGCGCTGGTGCTCACATGCATGTGCGCGTGTGCTGGGAGATTGTGCGCGTGTGCTGGGAGATTGTGCGCTCGGTGACGCAGACGGCGCCACGCTACGCGCTGCCCGCTGACACTGCACGCCCAGCAGGGCAGGAATGGCCATCCGGGCCGGAGTGTTTGTGTAGTGTGGGTTGGTGGGTGTGTGCCACCACTGCTGCTGCTGCCGGGGCTGAGCCTGTGTGCGGTCTGGCCATTCGCGATTCAGCCAGTGGCCTGCCAGGATGCTGTGCATGCTGCGCCACTGGCGCTGGACCATTGCGCGATGCGCGCTCCCCTCCCACAGATGTCCCGCAGCCGGGTGTGGGGGTTGCGGTGGCACAGCGACAGGCGATCTGGGAGGGGGGGGAGCCCAACAGCCAGCGCGGCGGGCGAGCAGCGCAGCATGCAGCGGCACCTGCCCACAGCGTAGTCAGGGCACATACTGTCGGCAGCAGGCACAGACCGACACATGGCACATCGTGTCGGCAGCATCACAAGCCCATGCATGCATGTTGTGTCATGTGCATGTGGCCCCCCCACACATGTGGCCCGCACGCATGCACCCAACGGCCGCCTGCCAGCAAAGCCAGCGGCACGCGTGCGGACACAGCCGACCATGCTGCGTGCTGGGCGTGCAGGTCAATGCGCGCTGCTCGATGCGCATCACTTTTTGCAGCCGTGCCGAATATTTTGAGAATGCGTCTGGGTGTACACTGCACTCTACACTGCACTATACACTGTACTCTACAGTGCACTATACACTGTACTCTACACTGTACTCTACACTGCGCAGGCTGCAGGTGGGAGGGGCGTGCGGTGCGGACAAACGAGTGGCGGGACTGGTTTGAGAAGCAGGCGTCGACGGCGAACAAAAACACCGACGCTGGGCTGTACGTCGGCCTGCGGCTGGACGGCCGCGTGCGCGCCTCGGGCGCCGGGGCGCCTCCATGGAGCATCTTCGCCAAGCAGCTCGCGCCGGTCGAGGGCATGTGGGGCGGCTTCTTAGACGGCATGGACGGCCGGGTCGGCGGCTAGGCCGCCATGCGCGCTGCGTGCTTGGCCTGTAGTACCGGCTTACGGGTAACGCGCTGTAACCACGGCATGCAATGTCTGGGACCATGTGCGCGCGCCACTGGCTGCTAACAGTGATCCATCCATCTTGCGGCATCAATGCTGCGGCATCCACGCTGCGGCATCCATGCTGCGGCATCCATGCTGCGGCATCCATGCTGCGGCATCCATGCTGCGGCATCCATGCTGCGGCATCCATGCTGCGGCATCCATGCTGCGGCATCCATGCTGCGGCATCCATGCTGCGGCATCCATGCTGCGGCATCCATGCTGCGGCATCCATGCTGCGGCATCCATGCTGCGGCATCCATGCTGCGGCATCCATGCTGCGGCATGCTGGCCGTCTCTTGTGCTGCTGTGTCGGTGCCGGTGTGGAGCGCAGCGGGCAAGCACAGCATGCCTTTGGGCGTGAGGTGCGCTGTGCTGTGCTGGGCGTGAGGTGGCGTGCTGTGTGCTGTGTGTGCGGCAGGCTCGAGGCGGTGCGGCTGCGGTTGCGTGCGCAGCCGTCCGGATGTCAGCTTTGTGTGCCGCCGGAAATGGACTCTGTGCGCGATGCCTGCGTGTGGCTGCACTGAATGGCAGTGGCTGGTTACGTGGCGATTTCACGGCGCTGAATGCGAGCCCAGCTGACAGCCTCGCTCTGTGTCTTGGTCTTACGAGCAAAGGTTTTGAACCACTGCAGTTATGAGCGAGCGTTGTGGACATGTCCGCGCGTGCACAAGCCGAGATCAGCATGGCGTCACGCCATGTGGGATGCAGGGCTCTGGCACGGTCGTCCTGACCTGCTGTGGCGAGCATGACATGGCAGGTCCCACCGTGTTCCTGTCGTGGTGTTGCATGTCATGCATGTTGGGGTGGGACGCGTCCGGACGTTGGGAGGGCAGGGAGGGGGGGGGGGCATGGGCCATGCGGCGTGGTGCTGTTGCATGCCATGGTGCCCAAGGAGGGCCATGGCGTTCATTAGCAGATTGAGATCGAACAGGTAGTTGCACTGAGTCGGGATCATATAGAGGTGTACAGTCTGTGCGTCATGGCATGCTTAGTGTATGGAGGGACTGCCCCTTTCTAAGCACCACCGACACCCGGCCGCGGGCTGGACAGAACTTGCAGCAGAGATTGGCACTACCACATTACAGGCGCATGGAGGTCTATGGAGGTGCTGCTGTGGAGCGGTGCGTGGGTGTGACATGGAGGGCCTTGGCCACTGGCAGGCCTGGGCGTTCCCGCGCGCCCCTCGGGGCTTCGCTGCGGCCACTGGAATCAGCTCAATTCTGCTCAGCATGAGCCATCACGCGCCGCGGCTCAGCCCAGGCGTGCGCTAAGCTGCGCAAGCGCGTCAGACCTCGATAACACCATCCCCGCCATACCGTACGCAATATCAGGGCCGCACGCCTGCCAGACTCCTCACAGCCTCTTCGCGCTCGTCAGCGCGCTGCCCAGAGAGGAAACACCCTTCCGTCAACTCCACTCCCTCTCCGCCAGCGTTTCATCCGCAACCTAGCCAAGATGCAGGCTTGATCTAGTAGGTCCTACAGTAAGAGTGTCGCGTGATATGGAGGGGTTCGCGGGCAGTGGCAGCGAGGACGTCGAGGATGGTCGCTCGAACGGGCCTACGATCGATGTAGCCCTCGAGAAGCACATCGGCGAGCTCGGCCGGCACCAGATCTGGCTCTTCTCGATCGTCAGCTCGGCATGGATGCCCGGCGCGCTGATGGTGCTCAACATGGCGTTCTTCGGTGCGCAACGCCTCACGAGTTCCGCTGTCGTGTTGTCGAGACGTCCACAGCTCCTGCGGCCAAACGCACAGCAACTACAGCGGATTCTGCGCATTGCTGCATACGTGGTGGTCATGAGCGGGCATGCTGTGCTTTGGTCGATTGACGGGTCAGGCACGGCTTGCGTGTGGGTCGTACAGCTGGCATCCGCTGTGTCAGTCGGCCAGCGCACGTCTGCCGGTTCATCTGCTGCCGCAGCACGCGCTCCTGCGCGATCATCCATCCCCACGTTCACGTTATTCGTGCGTCAGGCTCTCAGCATCGACGCGTTATGCATCGCATACCACGTTGCAGCTGCTGTACATTCACAGGCAACCGCGAGTCGCAATGTCATTCCTCCTTGCGCAACAGCCCTAAAAACCGCAGCCTATGGCCATACGTATTCCATGTGCTCAGTCGGTGGGCCTGGTGAGCGCCTGGACACAGGCCAGGTTCAGTTTGTGACGCAGTCTGCTCCTGCTGCCTCGCTCCCGCCACATTGTGCTGCCCTCAGCGTTGCATTGGTATAGGTGGTAGATGTCTGTATAATCTATCTCAGCGGCATTGACACTTTCTGTATGATTTCAATCTGCTGCTCCGATGCGATGTCCCTCCTTTGACACAGCAGCAGTCAACTGCACCCATTCATGAACCATGTTTCTCCCCCCCGCCCCCGCCATCGCCAGGCGACTCGATGCGCAATTAAGCTTGCGTCGCTGAGCCCCTTGGCCTCGATCCAGGCATGGATGATCCGGCTACGACGGTGGATTAGTTCCGCTTGCCAGAGGTGCCAACATACTCATCCGCAGAGCTGACCGCCCGGCCTGCCTGCAGGCAAGGATCCCATCAAAGAGCACCTCTGGGAGTGCATCGACCCCGACAACGGCGCCTGCGCCGCAGCCTTTGACCAGCTCAACCCCGCCGAGGACTTCTGCGCCCTCCCCCGCGACGCCTGGCGCTGGACGCATCCTAGCGAGTCTGTGCGCAGCGACTTTGGCCTCTTCTGCGACTCCGCCTGGCTCCTCGACCTGTCGAACTCGGCGTTCTTCCTCGGTTTTCTCTTCGGCGCCGCCGGCTGGGGCATCGCGTCGGACAGCATCGGCCGCTTCGGCTCCCTCATCGGCGCCTGCATTCTAAGCGGCGCCTTTACCGCGCTCACCGCCGCCGTCTTGAACTATCACTGGTTCGTCATCCTGCGCATCCTCAGCGGTGCGGCCCCCGTCCCTGCGCTCACGCGCATCCGAATGCCAGACGGCTCATGAAACTGTGCGTAACCGCACAGGCGGGCTGAGTTTGAAGCAATCACCTACCTGCCCGCTTCCACCCTCGCCCGCTTTCCCAGGCCGCGCCATGCCCAATGCTCCGTGCTGCGCGCTGTGTGCTGCGCGCTGTGTTTTTGGAAGGCCTGGGTCGCCTGTGGACCCTTCCACACTGTTGTTACAGCCGCAGCCTTGCCGAATGTTATGGCTGGCTGCACAGCACGCAGCATGCGGCTCTGCCGGATCACATGCCAGTGCGACCATGCGCCCGCCGCTGCCTCACCTGCTTCACCGTCGTCCTCTGTCGGGGCTCTTGGTGGCGGCGGGTGCACACCGCATCGTACCGCGAGTCGGCTGCGTCGTACCGTTCTACTCCCATGCATGGTGCGGTGGTGGTGTGCAGGTGCCAGCACGGCGGGCATGGGCCTCGTGTCGTTCACGCTGGCGTGCGAGATCGTGGGAGCGTCGTGGCGCGGCATCATGGGCATCGCGTCGCAGCTCTTCTGGTGCACGGGTGCGCCCCCCCCCCCCTCCCCTCCGACCATGTGTTGCAGGCCCCCGGCTCCATCGTTTCCGGAAGCTACCCGGAGCGCCGGCTGGGCGTCTCCCCCGCAGCACGAGGCCATGAGCGCAGCAGCGTGCGGTGCAGGTGCATGCATTATGCCGCTGATCGCGTGGCTCGTGCCGCAGTGGCGGCCGCAGACCGTTGTGTGCGGCGCCTCCATCCTCCCCCTCGTCCTCATCATGCCCTTCTTCCCAGAGTCTCCCCGCTGGCTCCTTGCAAAGGTGCGCAGCCCCCCTCCCCGCCCTTCCCCCTTTTCACCTCATGGAGCATGGGAACGTTTTGAGGAGACTGTAGCGCAATACTGAAGCTGTTCATTTCAGCTTGAGTACAGGAGTCGGCCATGGTCCATGTGTCTGATGCATCGCCATGCTTGCCTGCCCCTGTATTCTACCACCTATTGGAGCATACCTCTCCAACGTTTCTCGCTGTTCAACCCGTCTGCAGCTGCATCGAATCCTGCCTCAGCTGCTCATCCCAGTTGGAGTCAACAGAGCGTTCCCCTTGAAGCAAGACCGCCACTGAAGATGTTTTAAACAAGCGCACGCCCAGACCCCTGCCGCCGCTCCGCACGCTGCGTGCTGTGCATGCAGGGCCGGCACGCGGAGAGCACGGCGGTGCTGACAGAGATTGCGGCGCGCAACGGCACAAGCATGCCCGACACGCCGCTCGCGATGCCCGCCGCGACGGCAGGGCCGCCGGCGACACTGCTCGACACGTTCCGCGCGCGCGAGCTGCGGCGGCGCATGTGCATCATGATGGCGTGCTGGTTCATCGTCAGCCTCGCATACTACGGCGTCAGCCTCGCGCTCGAGGCGCTCGAGGGCAGCCTCTACCTCAACTTCTTCCTCATCTCCCTGATCGAGTACCCCTCCTACTTCGTCACGATCGCGGTGCGCCTGCTGCTCCTGCTGCGCCTGCTGTGCTTGCTGCGCGCACTGCGTGTGCTGGTTCTGTTGGCTCTGGCCCCAGTGCGCAATGCTGTGCTGAGCTGTGCTGTGCTGTGGCGCACGGCTTCGTGTCCGGCATGCCATGTTTGTCGAGATCGAAGGGGCAGTGATGAACAATGTTAGACATCTTTTGAGTACTTGTTCAATGAAGAGTACGTATTGGAGCTGTCCAAGCCCGTGTCCCGTCCAAGTCTCGCACAGCATGATTCTCAGCGCACGTCACTGATGCATGCTGTTGACTCAACGCAGCCCCCGCCCAGGCCCCATCAGCAGTGGGCCTTCGCACGTGCACACTCACCAACCGCCGTGGCCACTGGCGCACCACTCGCCCAGCACACCCCCACGCCGCACACGTCAAACGCAACCGCTTACCGTCGACCCATGCTGTGTGCTGTGCGCTGCAGCTGATCAACCGGCTCGGGCGGCGGCGCATCACCATCTACGCCTTCCTCATCTGCGGCCTCGCATGCATGCTGTGTGCTGCGGTGCCCGCCGGCGAGCCCGGTTCAGCGCGCGCCATGGTGCGCATCTGTGCCGCGGTCCTCGGCAAGTTTGGCGCGGCCGCCGCGTTTGCGCTGCTCTTCGTGTTCACCACCGAGCTCTTCCCAACTGTGGTGCGCAACGCCGCGCTCGGCGCCAACTCAGCGGCCGCACGCATCGGCGGCGTCGTGGCGCCGCTGATCGTGCTGCTCGCTGCAGCCATGCATGCCGGCACGCTCAGCTTCGCCGTCTTTGGCCTCACCTCGTTTGTTGCCGGTACGCCCTTCCTCCCTCGCGCTTTGATGGGGTCCCACAAGAGCGCCCGTGTATGTCCAAGCCAATCCTTCTCACCACTGCGCAGGCGGAATGACGCTCATCGACCTGGTCGACCACGCACCTGTCAATTTACTTTAAAAACAACAACCCCGTCTCCGACGTGCAAAACCCTCATGCTTTCTCGGCCCACGCCCAGCGAAAACTTGCGGGCACAACGTCGCTATGAAACTCTCATCTGCGTCCTCATATGATACCCTGTGCTATGCCTGCTGTGCGCACAGCGACCACCATGCACAGCGCACCTACAGAGAGCAGCAGAGTGCGACAGGAGCGTGTGCTGTGGTGCCAACAGGATCGTGCCGCGTGGCCAAAACGGGCCAAAACGGGCGTGCTTGGTGCAGGGCTGCTGATGATCAGTATGCCAGAGACGCAGGGGCAACCACTGCCGGAGACCATCGAGGAGGTGGAGACGGCGGCGCGGCGGCCGCGGCAGCTGGTGGGCGCTCTGCCGATCTCTGGCAGCGCGGCCGCCGAGAACGGTGAGGCCGCGCGCATGCTGCACCAGGAGGAGCAGTAGCAGCCGCGCTGTGCCGCACTGCGCTGCTGCTCTCGGCCGCAGGCGCCTGTGCTGCGCCCTCAGAGCTGCTGCTGCTTCCTCTTCTGCGAGTGCCTGCACCGCAGCCCGCTTCTGCTGATGCCTAAATTACGGCTCCTGAATTACGGCTCATCTCCGTTGGCGCAACTCGTGTCGTGCTCAATCAGCAGGCAAAGGGCGGAGCATGAGGATTAGAAGAGGGCGAGGGCAGACGGCTGCCGTGCTCTGCATGCTGTGCAGATATGCATGACGTGTAGTTGCATCCATAGGGCCTATAGGGATCTGAGCCAGAATGGCTGGGAACGTTCCCTCCCGGGGGGGGGAGGGGGGGGTGGCTGCAGGAGCCTTGCTGTGAGGGGGGCAGCTGGGATCGGCGGCTCGGATGTGGACAGCAGTCGGGGTCCGCACAGGGGCGGTTCATGCATGCAGACTTGCAGCGAGACGCATGCGCCAGCTGGCGGGTGTTGGAAGGCCCGTTTCACATGAGCACAGCCCTGTGGCTGGCATGCGCGCGTCTGAGGGGGGATCCGGTTGGTTTCCCCCTTCGGCTCCTGGGTCCCCGCTCGCCGGAGATGTCAATGGCCTGATCAGCTAGAGCAAGTAATTAAATTTACATTTCTATTTACTTTGACAGCAAACGGAGACGCCGCGCGCTGCTTGGCGCGAGGGCCAGTGGTGGGCTGCTGCTGGTGGTTGTTACGCCACAGAAGCATGCATTGCGAAGATGCGCGCATCCGCACCTCACGCAATTGCTCTCTCTAAGGGGTGCTCTCTCTAAGGGGCATGCCACATGAATGCATGGCAATAATTGTGGCTCATGCTCGAGCATGCTCCCGAACAAGCGAGTGATGTCCCCGAAATAGGGCATCATGTGGCATACCCCTCAGTAGTTGCTCTCAAGGAGCTGCAAGCCCAGCGCGGCCTCAGCCCAGCGCGGCCTCAGCCCAGCGCGGCCTGAGCCCAGCGTGGCGGTTCTGACAGATGGCTGTGGAGGACAAAGGAGAGGGGACTGCTGTGTTTGCGAGTGAGCAGGATGGTCGCTCGCTTATTCAATCACCTTTGTGGTTGCATGTGAAGGCCGCCCACCGTTGCTCGTGCGGCCATGGCTGATGCGCACTGCGGTATTGAACGACTCCTGAACCCATCGCCTCTGGTGTAGGTGTGCTCCTCATGCCTCTGATGTACACTGTGCTCCTGCTGCACAGGGCATAACGCCATGTACCGCAAACGCTAGATAGAGGTGCCAAGTAAGATCGTTGGGCGACCCATAGATCACTGATGATCAACAGCCAGCATCGGACTAGTGCCGCAGGTGGCGAGAACCACTACTGCTAGTGCACACGAGTGCGACGAGGCAGGTGAGCAGTTGCACACGAGTGCGACGAGGCAGGTGAGCAGTTGCACACGCGTCCGGGACACTAGCCGCATTAGCCTGCACGTTTGGTGGATACGGGGCGTAGATTCGTTGTTTGAGCGGTTGGAGGTGAATTTCTCGGGAGCGTCGGAGGGTGCCTCGATGACTGGATGTCAACAGCTGGGCATTACGTACCACGACAGTTGTGACCACCGGGGTGCACTGAGCGAATGTCGCGTACGTTGCACGGCACAGACCTGCGCATGATGTGCACGAGTTGAAATGCAATCTGCAGGTCTGCGAATAGCGCGTTCGTGATCATTGGTTTTGCCGCTTTCATGATGGCTACCCATACGGATGCGCTGAGCTTTAGCACCAAAATATTGCAGAGCAGCGACAGGCGTATTGTTCTGCAGAATGAGAACGGGCCGTGCCCACTACTAGCCATATGGAATGCTATGATCTTGAAAGGCGATCTGACTCTTCCCAGTGGAGCTGTCGACAGCTCCATTCTGCAGCATACGCTGGTCGGAAAGATCATGGATATGCACGGTCATTCCCAAGACGAGAACCTGCAGAAACAGATTGCTGAAACAATTGATCTGGTGATGAAAGGTAGATTTGTCGAAGGCCTGGATGTCAATCCCAGGTTCGGCTCTGTGTCGGGCTTTGAATTCACCAGCGAGATGAATGTCTTCGATCTGTGCAATGTTAGGCTCCTTCATGGATGGATTGCCGACAAAGATGGTGGTCCGGCCATGGCTCGGCTCGCACAGATGTCTTACAACAGCGCCACCGAGATCGTCTGCACAAGCCTGGCGGACGACCGTGTTGTACAAAATTTGCGATCGTCCTTGTCGGGATCGCAGCGCCGAATGCTAGGATCGCTAAGGTATGATTCTGGTATTTGTTGGAACTGTTCGCCTTGAGCTTTGTGTACTCGGCCCTCCGTTCACACACGCGGCATGTGCAGCCTCGGATCTACCAGCAGAGGCCATAATGATGTTTTTGACTCGCTAATCAGCCCCAACGTTCGACCAGAGGCATCGTCGGTGTCCGCAGCACGAGTGCCTGGAAGCTCAGAGCTAGGAGTGACCCACACTAACAAGCCGGGCACCCCTCCGGTTGCACCTTCCGCCGACAGCGGAGACATCGCTGCACAAGTCCATGGGATAATGGATGAAATGCTGGATCGCATTTCTCGTGTCAGCCTGAGCGAGCTGGATCCGCTGGCAGGAACCAGCGCGCAACCAGCACCAGTTTCACCAGCAGCTGATGCCAAATCACCTCGAGCATCAGGTACCGCACTGAAACACTGCGCCGTGACTGAATCATCCATGCTCTAGCCGCATCTCCGCTGTGTGGAAACGGTGCACCACCAATTGTAGAATGTGCCATGTCGCCACTGACAACCCACCACATGGTCCAGGTTCCGCTTCATTCAACCAGGCGGAGCTCATGGCTATTGCGCAGTTCATCCAGGACTCTCAGTCCCAGCTCACCATTACTGGCCTATTTCAGCTCACGGAGCAGATGCGGTCAGGTGAGCTGGCTGTGCTGTTCCGAAACAACCACTTCTCGACACTGTACAAGCACACGGATGGACACCTGTACTGCCTTGTCACCGATGAAGGTTACCGTGGCGAGGAGGGCGTGGTCTGGGAGAAGCTAGACAACGAGAAGGGCGACACTTGTTACGTCAGCAGTGCTTTCGAGCCATACAGTGTGTACAAGAAGCGCCAGCAGGAAGAGCAGGAAGAGGTGATGCGCCAGATCAGGCTCTCAGAGCAGGTGCTGCTCCCTCCACCTCCATACATCTACCACCAGCTGTTGACTGTGCTTTCCTCCTGTGCATCTGCCATGCTGCAGAGCGCTTGCGTGCAACAGGGCGACAGCCTGAGCTGCAACATAGCTCATCTGGGTCACAGTGTTGCACGATGCCTGGGTCGCCATGGCCTGAGCTGCGTAGTGATGCATTGCAATGTGGCGATGCGCCTGTGTGCTGATTAAGGTCAGACCAGGACTGGCAAGGTGGTCCACACCAGCGCCTCACTGGAACTCTGCCGTCAACCAGGCATGCAGTGTCCTTCTCACAACGCAGTGCTTTGTAATGCAATGCTCTGGCGGTAGCAGCTGCATCAGCTCCCACATGCGGTCCAAAGCTAGTGGAGCTGCGTAACACCTGTTTGGTTCTCAAGAGTTGCAGCGCACTGGGCCGAATCTCAAGTCAAGGCTGTACCTGATCCATGCCTTCATGGATGTCAATGCGGTTCGCATCACTGCACTGACCCTGGTGCTTGGTGCAGGCAGCAGTCGGTGCTCCGGGAGCGGCACCTGCAGGCGACGAAAGCCAGCAGGCCGGAAACTGGGTCGGTGTGCAAGCTGGCCAGCCGGTCGCAGGGCCGTATGCAACGCCACCTCCGCATGCAGTCGGCATGCCTGCCATGCAGGCGGGTGAAGATGCGGACTACGCGCTGGCGCTGCGCCTGCAGCAGCAGGAGAACGAGGCTGTGGAGCGTGAGCAGGCGGCGCAGCGGCTTCAGGAGCAGGCTCAGCAGCTGCCAGCGCAGCCGCTCCGAGGTGGGCCGCAGATGCATGGCCGCCATGCACAGGACATGCAGTACAGGGGTCGGGCAGCGCCCAGGCCTGCTGCTGTTGGGGGCACGTATCAAGCGGCGCCATCGGGGCGGGGGCGGGGCCAGTTCACAGCTGCGCGTACGGATGGGCCTGTGTACACGGATCCGCCGAAAAAGAGCAAGGCGTCGGACTGCAGCATCATGTAGGCCAGGGAGAAGTGGGTTGTGTTGGATATCAATGCGTAGCAACGAGACCTGGTAGAGGTGATTGTAGTGAGCGGGCAGTTGTTGTCCAGGGCATGTGTAGTGTAGGTGTTCAGGCTGCCTGCACCAGCTCGACACACAGTAATGACAATAGTTTGTTACAACTCCGTCACAAGCCATCATCAAATGACCGACAATTGTACTGGGCCTGCAAAACATCGCGTGATCCGCGAAGGCAGCAAGGCATGCACCTGCTGGTCACGTAACGGATTGCAGTCTAATTCCAGAGCACTGACTTCGGTAAATCACGAGCAATCCTGCCTGCGAGTCACGAGCTTGCACGATACAGTTCAACACCCGTAGCTGACGTTAACGTCTCAACTCTTCTTTGATCAGCAGCTCTTCCTCGTCTGCACATGTGATCGTAGCCCGCTTGCTTTTCCCCTGTATATTTTGACTACCTCAGCTCGTCGATAGGACACTCCAACACTGCACATAGCTGAAGGTCGGCAATTAAAACCCTACCTCGTCTTTTGCCTTCTTCGACTTCTTCTCCTTCTTGTTGACCTTCATGTCAGCGCTGTCCAGGCCACCCGCTGAGCTGCCAGGCCGCACCTGCTCATCAGCCGCAACACCTGCAGCTGCCTTTGTCCCCTTGCCCTTCCCCTTGTTCTCCATCTCCTTCTCGTCTTCTACCGGTGCATCCTCCGCATTCCGCTTCTTCCTGTCTCTGCTCTTCTTGTCCTTCTTTGGAGTTTCGGCTCCCAGGTATGCGACGCCCTCATCCTCCCGCCTCTTCTTGTCTTTATCCTTTTTCTTCGACTTCTTCTTCTCTGCTTTCTTATCCTCCTCCTCCACTGCCGCGCTTTCCAGCTCCTCCTCTGCCACATCCTCCGCCTGCGCCTCAGTCTCCACAGCAGCTTCATCTCCCCCATCCTCGCCCTCCTCCCTCTCTTCATCCTCCTCCTCAGTTATCACCTCTCTCGTGGCGCGGCCTTTGCCCCCCCGTCTCTTCTGCTTCGCCGCATGCCCACCCGTACCCGGCAGCGTCGTCAGCAGCGACGCCTGCACATCCCGCTGCATTGGGTCCGCGATCGCCGACTGCCGCTCCGCCTCAGCGCGCAGCACGCGCTCGCCCCGCTTCCGCGCGAGCCACGGCTTGACGTAACGCCCGATCACCATGCCAGCAGCCAGCTGCCGCCAGAAGTCGACAGAACCCTCGTCAGCGGCAACAAACTTGAAGATCACAACAGAGTCACGAGGCGGCGGCGGCTCGGGCTCCATGCCCAGCATGATGCCGATGGTGGCAGCGAGGCGGTCCTGGAAGAGGCTGCCGTGCTCCTCCACCACCTTATGCAGCACCTTCTTCTTCACCAGGTCCTGCAGCGACAGCAGCTGCGCGTGTCATGCCGGCCGCGCCACACATTCCACGCGCGACATGCCTGCCTTGGGAGCGCCGTCCGTGACATGGGGTCCAGGCGGCTGGCCACAGTTTTGCCGGTTGCAGCAGCGCACCGGCCGCAGTGCCGCGGCCATCCACCTGACTGGCTCCTCGCCGGTCCACAGCACACTCTACACTTGCAGAACTTCGAGCGCGGCCGTTCAATACAAACTTTGCGCAAGTGTGCCTGACGGCTAGACGCCTGACCGCCTGGCCAACGCGGCACTGTGTGGCTCAAATCGCACCCCACTGCCGCACAACGCGCACCCTGGGCAATCAAAAGCCGAGCACTTGCGGCCACGACCCACAGCATGCACAGCACACACAGCACGCGGGCCGCACCTGCATCTTACACATCATGAGCTCCACGACGGCGTGCAGGATGGTGGCGCCCTGCTCCTCCATGTCCAGTTTCGCGGAGCGGCTGAGCTGCCACGCGGCGTGCGCCTGCCGGAAGAGGCCCGGCAGGAGGTGGAGGTGCGCAGCGGGCAGCAGCTGCATGGCCTTGCCGTGCGCGTAGGCGGGCAGGTTGCGGATGGAGAGCGCCGAGGCGACCATCCACACGTTGATCGCCACCTCAGCGTCCTCCAGCTCATCGATCTCCGCGGTGTACATGAACTCGCACGCCAGCGTGAACGCCTGCGCAACACGCAGCACAGCGGTCACGTCGCGTTACCGTGTCTGCGGCCACAAACGGACAGAAACCAGGAGAATCAGGGAGGTAGGTGGGTGGATTGGTCGGCGTGCTGCGTTGGGGCTGGATGGCATGACGCAGCATGCACGCAAGCCGGCATGCATGAGAGGCAGGTGCGCACCTCGTACATGGAGGTGTCGTCGAGGTTGCCGACGTTGCGCATGGGGATGACCTGCTTGTAGATGTTGGACACCTTTTCGAGCTTGGCACGCATGACAGGGCTGTTCTGCTCGCAGGAGAGCGCAACGGCGTGGAAGAGGGAGCCGCCGACGGAGAAGGCAACAGTGTCCATGCGCTGCACGTTCACCAGGCCCTTTGCGAGCAGCCCATCGCGCATGTCCACCGGCGCTGCCTCCATCGCCTCGAGCGCCGCGTGGAACGACTGCCGCGGCTTTGGCGGCGTCGGGTCCAGCACTGCACGTGCACAGGCCACGCTTGTGACAGAGGGTGGGCCGTGCAGTGGCCAAAAAGCCGTGGTGGTGATTTGCCGGGGTAGGGCGGTGCACAGGCGGTTTGGTCTGGCCAGGTTTATCAGCTCGTTTGTTTATTCCAAGGTGCACATGTGGCTGCAAGCTGCTTTTTACGGCACTGCGCTGCGAGTTCAGAGCTCTCACGCTGATGTGGCGGCTTGTCGCAGTATATGCCAACAGTTATGGGTGTACCAGCAGCTGCCTGCTTCCTAGGGCCATGCCAACCAGCGTATGGCATCTGGTTACGGAACTTGTTTGTTGTACACAAGCCAGGCTGCACTGCCACGTGCCACGCACTGAGCCTGCTTTCCAGCTGTTGCAGCAGCTGACGACCATTCCCACTGCCATACCGTACTCTCGCCAAGTATTGACCCCCTCGTCTCTAGTTCTTGGGCTGAGTATTCCCAAATACAGCAGCGTTGATGGACACCTTGAAGCGCAACGGTCAGATAACCTGGTCCATCACTCTGCAAGCTGAGGGCAGGCGGAGGGCGCACTGGAGGGGCGGTCGCCGTCGGCGTGCCAGGCGGGCTGTGTGACGGATAGAGCAAGGTGCTGCAGGGCGGCGGCGGCGGGCGTGGCCGGCACCATGTCGACGTCGAGCTCGCGGAAGTCAAAGAGCGGGCCCTTCACCGGCGCCGCCACCAGCGGCACCATCTTTGTCATTTCTGTCGCCTCTGTGCAGACGTCCTCCACAATCCTGCACGCACGCGCCGCACCGCCTCCTCAGCAGCGAATCAATCCAGTGCAACCAGGACCACGGACGGACAGCACTGGGCGGTGTGTGACTGCCGTGCACAGTGACATGTTCATCGGTCCAGTAAACAGTGCATGTCACAGCTGCAGAGTCACCGCCGGGGTGACCGGGATGGAGACAGAGAGCTGCGTGCATGCATCGGTGGGGCAGCAGAGCGTGTATGGTAAATCTGAACAGGCCATTAAACGGGCCAACTGCGCAAGGGCGGGTGGAGGAGGGGGGGGCACCTGCGGATGCGACCCCAGTCCTCCGCGAGGGGGCGGTAGGCGGGCAGGAGGCCAGCGAGGAACATGATGGCGTAAGTGTTGGTGGAGTAGGCGCCCGCGATGCCTCCGTGCTTCAGCGCCTGCATCACTGCTGGCTGCATTGCCAGCTCCAGCACCTGCACGCCGGCACCCCCTGAGCCCAAGCCGCTCAACCTTTGAGTGCCAAGCTGTTGCTGTGGCCTGTTCAAGGCGGAGTGCGTTGAAGAACCGGGGTGGTTGCAGGCGATCCGTCCCATGCACTGCTTCCACATTGATGCTTTGCAGATAGCTTAGCAGAGGCAGCGTTGATGTCGACTGCTGTAGCCGCTCAAGGCAGGGTTCCTGTCGTTGAAGGCCGGCCATAGGTCACGCTCGACGCGATTAAAGTCGAGAAGGCGCGCACTGCCCCGCCTAATGCTGGGCAGCAGCGCAGCCAAGCGCACATTTCCAGGCGGTAGTGCTGCATTCCAATTCCAACCAGGCAGTAGACAGGGCAGCCGATGAGGGTGGTCCGGCAGCACCAACACATGTGTGGTCCTGGGGACCACTGACGGAGTGGGGGGGCACATGCCTTGCTCTGGCACCGCGGCCAGGTGCCGAGCGTGTGGAGGCAACGCGCGGTGACGAGGGAGAGGAACCAGTCCTGTGTGGCGGGGATGATGTCGGCAGCGACGGTGGCGAGGAGGTCGATCTCCGCCTGCTGCGTGCCGCCGGCGAGGGCGCGCTCGGGGCGCGCCAGCAGGTTGTGCACGGCGGTACAGACGTCGGCGATGGCGGCGGGCGCGAGCTGCATGACGCACGCCTTACGTGCCGCCGGCTCCATGTGGCCGCACACCGTCACAAACACGAGCTTGACGACGCCGATGAGCGAGCACAGCTCCCTGCAGAGGGCGCGCCGTTTGCGGTGTGAGTAGTGTGTGAGGGGTGGTGCGTGCGTAGTGAGACTTTTACCAGCCGCAGCGAATGGCTGGGCGCTCCGCGAGCATGGCCGCTGGGTGCGGAACGAGGGACCAAGAAAAGATGGCTGGTGCAATTGAGCCTCGGGACAGATCCAGTCGCATTCCACGGGTGTCTCCTATGCACTGATTGTAACACGTAACACCTTCTGTGCCTCCTCGTGTGGAATCTTTGATTTACCAGAGGTCGATCACCGTGAGAGGCATGAAGCAACACATCCAGTCCAAGTCCATCCCTGTGTCCTATCGGGTGTGGTCCAGTGACAATCCAGGTCCAATCATCTGCTGTTTGAGTGTACACAGAGCGGAAGTTCCACTGGCCCACACATGGCAGCACGCAGCACGGCCAGCGTGGGGGCACCTTTGCGCGCCGTTGAGGAGCTTAGTGGCAGCATGATCGCCGTCGGCGATGCGGGCGCCCTTGAGGGCGGCCATGTCGAGGCGCAGCGGCTTGGAGGTCGAGCAGTTGAGGATCTTGTGCATGAGGCCAAGCAGGCCGGCGGACAGCGCGGCCTCCATCATCGCCGGCGCCGGCTTCAGGCACATGAACACGCCTGCACCACCCCCCACGGCATGAGCACGTCACACGGGCATGGTACCGCCACATGGGCATGGCACTGTCACGTGCCACAGGGATATCATGTCCCAGTGTGTCACAGTCACCAGTTGGCCGCCACAGTCAATGTCTCCCAGTCACTAAACTGCCGTCAGTTGCACAGGACACCGGGCGACCCTACATGCACTGCCTGATGAGGTGGCAAGCTATACGCAGTGGCACGATCCAGGAACCCGGCGACCCGAGAGTCATGTTGGGGTCAGTGAGCAGAGAGAGACCTGGAAGGGAGGAGTAACGAGGGCCTGGGTGGGAGGCGCACTGGCGATGACGAAGCTGAGCTGCACTTCGACGAAGATGAGCAGCCCTGGCGCGGCCTTGGAGGCTTGCATGACGGCGTGGGTGAGGGCGTGGAGAAAGGCCTGCGTGTCCGGGGAGCCTGCCTTGAGCTCAGTGGTGGTGGGGATGCAGTAGGAGAGCAGCAGCAGTTGCAGCAGCAGCTGGCTGAGCATCTGGTCGTGGGAGAAGGGGATGAGCTTGTAGAGGGCGGTGCGCAGGAGGTGGCGCTGCTTGTTGTTCGGCGCGGCGGCCTGGGCGTCATGCGAGGCGAGCTGGTCGGCGAGCAGCCAGAAGAGCATGTCGAAGCTGCCGCGCATCGCCAGCTTGACCCTGCGGCACCTGCATGCATGTGCGATACCTGGATGAAATGCATGCGGGGATGAGGTGCATGCGTAGGTGACTGGCTTGGACAGAGTGAAACAGGCGAGGCTGGGTCGAAAGCGCGATGCTAGCAGAATGGCTGGCGGCGTCATGCAGCAGCTGCGGCCGTTAGCCCGAGCGGTGTTTGCGGATGAGCGGACAACGGCTGGGCCTGCATGTGGCCATGGGCGGAGCGTCCCTGACTGGAGTGTGGAGCATGAGCAACTGCCTACTTCAGGCAGTTGTGTGGGCGACCACACGACGAAAGATGCTGTTGTGAGGTGTGCAAAAGCGGGCGATGACGGCAAGTGCCTGTTGTGGGGGGGAGGGGTGCGAGCAGTGTGGGCCGAACCGCTGGGCCACCTTGGTGAGGACGTGAGCGTATCGGGAAAAGTTGATGCCTGAGCCATCCGGCTCCTGCACGGCGCACATGAGCGCCGCCCAGGCGAGGGTCGGCTGCGAGCGCCCCACAGAGCCGCACATCTCCACGAGGGCCCCGAGGCCATCCTCCTTCTGAATGATGGCCTTGTAGCCAAGCTCCCAGTCCCCGAGGTTACAGGTGCTCACGAGAATGTCGTAAAGTCGCATCAGGAGGTCTGTCTGCTTGTGCTGCTCATCGCACCACAGCACTGCAGTCTCCTGCATTATGAACCTGGGTTAGCAGGAGGAGGGAGCGAGAACGAGGGATAGTCGAGCAGAATTGGTCATATGGCGAAATGATGGGCAGGACAGAGGTCCGCAAGAGAGTAGCTCTTGTCCATATGAAGCGAAAATGCAGACGATTGCGGGACCGTTTGGAAGGTTTTAGGGTGCACTGATGGAAAAGTGTACAGTTCCAAGTGCGTTCAGACAAATGTACTAGGCTAGCTAGTGCTGGGCTGATGCAGCAGTGCCGTTCGTGGAGATGCGTGTGATTCCCGGCTCCAGTCGAGTGTACTTGTCCAGCCCTATCAGCCCTGCTTGGAGGTTGCCATGGCTTGAGCCATGCCAGTTCGGTTGAGTCGTAATGGCGGAAATAGTGGGCCATGGACGCCAGAGAGTGACCTTATTAGCCCATTCAGTACAATTGATTTGGGTGACACAAGTCTGTGTGATGTCTCTTGGCTCACCTGAACAAGTCTCATTTTGGCTGTGCCTGGATCAAGCTCTTCTCCCTCGAACATTTGGCAAGCAACTCCATAAAACTTTCCTTGAACCCAGCGGTGTACGTGTTCCAAAACGCGTGACATTCCTTTGAACTGGAGAATTTCCATTCCTACAGTCGGTGTGGCGCGTGTGAGAACAGATTGCAAGAAGCATGCCCAGTCCGACAGCGACTAATGGGGAACACCAATCAAGGTCCATAGATGGCCACAGTATTGGTTAACAAGCGGCTGGTTGAAAGAATTGACAGGAATCGGTTGCAAGTGCTGCCATGTGGGAGCGTACGTGTGCGCGCCTGCCATTGGTCTTTACGACCGCTGGCTGTGCTGTAAGAAGACATTGCGGAAGCAGACGAGACGTCTGAATCAACGCTCACTCGCCGTTCGCCTACATCGCCAACGTGGGCTGCATCAGCAGGTTCCTCCAGCAGCGAGCTTCCAATGCTTGAGCTATCTCCAGAGCTACTCGACATAGCTTGGCGAGTGTATTAGTGATACCGTGCAAAGTGTACTTCCGTGAGATCTCCTAACGTGGTTGCCAGGATGGCTTCCGGGTGTCGAGGTTCTCACGCTTGCTGGGTGAGATGCACACCATGTGCACCGTCGCTGGTGCCGACAAGCAGCTGGCCTCGAGTATTAATGTCAGAGAGTTGGACGTCCGTGTCAAGCATGCCGCTGCTCCGGGACGGCGAAATCTGGACAGAGACCTAGCCCGGGATGTCGGGACTTGCCTGGTCGACGGTGTTTGGCCCAGCGCTGTCAGGCGTGTGAATGGGAAGGGCACTAACAAAACTATACCTTGTATCTGACTGAAAAAGCTGGTGAATAGCATCCCACCAGACACGGCTGCCCATCATAGGCTGGCAACAGCCAAAGAGTACCCCAAAGTGGTAGCATGAGAGACCTCCTTGTATAGGGGTTGCTTTATGGCAAGCAAATGTACTCAAAATGCTGGACATATGGTTCCCTGCCCATTAGTGCACCTGTGATGTGTGCTGTGCGCTTTGCACGAAACATGCGTCAGAGGTGGTAATCAACACGTGTTACTGCACAGCCAGCATCGCCAGATATCCACCTGCCGACCGAGCAGGCCTAGCCAAATCATGCCCAAACCCCAAGGGCTAGAGAAATGTAGACCCCCCTCCCCCCCCACCCTTCCCGCCCTCAAGCGTGGTACCTGCACTGCAGCCACACCCAGCGATGGAATGCATGCACAGGATGCTAATGCACCTGGCTGATTCCATACATGGCACCGCTGGTGGTATGAGCTAGGCCGCCAGTGGGGTGTGATTCTGCCACACACGAGCCCCAAAATGATGGGGGCATGCTGGACTTGCTCTGCCACAGCACGCAGCACGTGCGATCCGTCGGCGCACGAGGGGCGCCATCGTCGCGCCGCCACAGCCCGTGGCGCAGTTGACGCGTGTGCAGCTCCATGCTGGCTCACCTAGTTGTGTAGGTGTTGACATATCGTTGGTTCCCGTCTCAGTGGTCGAGTGTATGTTGTGCGCAGTGGCAGGTGCGTCTCCCGATTAGCAAACCAATTGATTGTACTACGACATCTAGACCATGTCGGTGTGCCGTGACGCGTGCTGGTGTGGCGCAGGGTGCGCTGTTGTGAAGTGTTACACGGTGATAGATCAAGGCCCGAACAGCGCCGAGGGAAGAAAGCACGGAACAAAGAAACAATCACGGGCACCACGTTCACCCCACGCAGCAGCGTGATCCGCACTGACAAGGAGCGAAACCAGCAGCGATAACACACAGCACACCAACACAGCGCATCATTGCACATTCTGTTGCAAAGTTCCAAGTGTAAGCTGATTTAGGTGCCGCAGCGGGTTAGGCCATTGACATCTCCGGCGCACCGGGATCGGGACGCATGAGCCATGTGCCTGCCTGCGAGTGTGCCGACCTCCGAGTCTCCTGTGTGCCTGCCTGTGGCGCAGCTAGCTGCCGTGGGTGGTGCTGGCGTCTGCCTGAGTTACCCGGGCAGGCACAATGCTGCATCACACATTCCGCCCATATTTGCAGCTTTGAACTAGTTGGTGCCGCGGACGATACAGTGTGCCGGCACAGACGTGCGTTGAGTCTATAAGTCCGTGAGAGGATTCTGTAAGGATTATTGGTAGAAGCAGGCACAGGTGACTCGGAAACAGCAGTGCTGGAACCAGGAAGGCCATCTGTCTCCCAGAGGTACACTGGACTGGCCACCCCGAGCTGTCGTGAAGGTGCAGGCTTGCATTCTGTGCTGCTGATTTGGCATTTAATTGCCCACCCAATGCACTATGGCACGGAGTGGCATTCAAATCCTGTGCCCTCAGGCTGGGGTGGCGCACACGGAACTCCTGAGGGCTGCATGGCCGTTGCCCACAGCTTGGGGCTACCTTATGAATGCGACTTGATCACGCACATGCCTCAATTCTGGAACATGCTTGGGCCCAGGCAACGTGCTCGACTGGGCGGGCAGGCCGCAGCAAATGCAAGTCTGTCTGGCAGTGCACATGCAGGTCCGGAAGCAGCAGCACTGGTTGTCTCCTGAGCGATCTTCACATGTGAATATCGTTTATGTTCAGTCGCGCGGGGTGCACTCTTACTTTCTGCCAGTGTGTGCAGCCATCTCTTGTGCGTTATGCTTGATGTCTGCGAAGAGGTTGAGGCCAGCCGTCGCGACATGTCGCGGCAGAAATCTCATGGGGTGTGCCACAGCGCACAGCTGTGGGCTTCACGGAGCGTGATACCAGCGGCGCCAATTTCCCACATTGTATGCTCCTTGAATTGTGTGGCAACGTGGTCGTGATCAAGACTGTAGCGTCGGCAGCGTGGTGAATATCTATCTCCAATTGCACCTAGTAGAGCACAGTGTTAGAGGCGTGACCGTGCCCAAAGCGCGTGCAAAGACCAAGTATAGACATGAATTGTGAAGATGTGAATAAATATTGCGAATACTTCCAGCGTAGGCTAGGAACGGTGTCAGGCCGATCAGGGCATTGATGAACATGCTCGTCCAGGCGCGGCAAACGCTCCGAGGAGTCGCATGGGTGCTGCTAGTAGGTCGCGTAGTCTATGGTAAAGGATTCTCATGGGTACATGAATTTGACAATTGCCCAATTGGCTCGGCGTACGACACCGCAGGCTTGATCTGCAGCCCTTGCGGACAAAATGAGGTGCCTAGCAGTCTATTGTGCTTCATATGTCCGCTTCAGATGTCCGCCGCAGAGCTCAACTATCGTATCTTACAACAACGTTCAAAATACTTGCAGAACGCTACAACAGAGTGTGTTTGTGCCAAGGGGTACAGGCGTGCATACGCCAGTTCTCAATATGATGGCTCCACCTTTGGGAGCTGCCAAGTGTGCAACGGCGCCTCATCCTTCGATGGCTTGCGATGCGTAGCCTGTGATACATCGAGTGGAGCATATCATAGGCCAGCACAACTGGTCGATGGCCAGTGCAAATGCTCCAGTAACGCAGATGGTCTTGGCCTGATAACAGAGCGTGACCACAATGGAGCATTGATCCAAAGCACCAACGGCACGTATATGCAGCGCTGCATCATCTGTGCGGCACAGGTGGAAACAGGTCAAAGTTCTTGCAGCTCCTGTGACTACCCCAAGGTGCTCAATAACCGCTTCGAGTGTGTATGTCCAACCGCACTGCCAGCTGACGTCCGCTGCTCGGACATAGCACCGCTCCAACGAATCTCTACTTCTCTTCGTCTGGATACCAGCGCCACACCATATGCTGGGGTGCCGCCCTCCCGGCCTTTCTCTGGCTCTGCACAGGCTGATGGGGTCGTCCCCGTCAGTGTGTCAGTTGCCCTCAAAGAGCACCTGGATAGTGCTGTGACAGATTGCCATGACACAGGCAGCCCGCATAGCTGCAACGTTGTAGGTAACCTCTGCGCTCTGCAGTTGTACAGTGGGTGCGATCCATCGAGCCGCATACTGTGACTTGCAAATCCTGGCAAGTTACATTCACCTGAATCGGCACAGCTGCACAGCTGCTCTTGTGGTTCCGTTATGATGGTCGCTTGAAAATTGGGGTATGGAGCATGCATTGTTGCCTGGGACTCTCCTGTCAGCTTTGAGAGTCTGCCAGGCTCATGCCCATACCTTGCACATGGCTGAATGAGCCGATTGCATGACCTGATCGCATGATGCCCCTACACAATCGTGCACATTGACCTTCCAAGAGCACTGGCATGCCATACTCTGCTGCAAGTATGGCCATATTTGCAGCAGAGTATGGCATGCTACTGTTAGCAGGTCATTGTGGCGTACATGGCCTTGTGCAGCACTATTCCCAGCAAGACCGCGATGCCTGTAACAATTACGAACGTCCTACCTGCCAGAGGTGTACTGCATCATTATAACAATTTCGTCCGCGGTCCCTGCACCCATCAGTGGCATGTTCCTTGCCGCTCTAGGCTGTCACAAATTGCACTCATCCACAATGACACTGTAGGACGGCAATTTCATGCCAAGTGTACGAGGAGCTCTCAAGAATCCGCAACAGGGATCTGTACCGGCCAGATGAGATCCTGGCAGCCATCGACTGGACTCAGTCCCTCCCATGGCTATACTACCCCAGTGGAATCATCAGCGCCGCTCTTGAGTCTGATGATGTCCAGACAGAGCTGCAGTTCCGTGGTGGCTCTCTGTCGTCAATGTCAGTCTCAAAGCTGACGTTTGTGCTTGCCACTTTCACTCTGTCTGGCACGTACTTGGGCCTGCAGCCACTTGACTTGCAGCTGCAGGTGAGCTCTGAGCTCCACCACTGATGCTGCTCACTAAGCTGTTCTTGTTCAAGTGCTTATCCACGCAGCAGGACTGCTGTGTGGCATGGGTACTCAGACACAGATGCGGGAAGCCTGTTGCCACCCGCAGCAAGTCCTCAAGGCACGGTCCACGTGCAGCTTTATCAAGTTTTGATTTGTCCCGCTTTGTCAAGCTTTGATCAGGCATGCTTTGCAAGCACCAATTTGGTGCAGCCCCAACGCTGAAGCAGCAATGCTGTGGCATCATAGGTGGCTTCAGCAGCACTCGGTGCATGGTTGAGTAGCAATCTCAAGTCGAGGCAGGTCATTACGCAGCGGAGCCTGCCATTGCTGCAGCGTGAGAGATCTTGCCTAAGCGAGTTAGCGCATGTCTGCAGATCTGTGGAAACAAACTTGCAAGGGCAGATCTGTGGGCCAACGTGGGGACGGACTTCTCCAACGAGTGCACCGTGGACGTGCTGGACCTCATCTGGAGTGCGCAGCAGGGCCACAATGAGACGCTTCTGTTTGACCTGTTCTACATAGATGGCATCGAGGAGGATACCTCCGGTATGTTGGACTCTGTGTCGCTACTACAGAGGCGGTTTGGAGGCAGGCCAGTGCTGTTCCCAGTGCCTGTCATCATCAGCAACATACAGCAGAACGATCGGGCAGAGGATGCACAGCTGACGCGGCGGTTCTTCATGATGGATACTCAGCTCGGCCATGCGGTCAAGGACGAGAGTCCATCCTGGGTGCAGTATGCATCCTCTGTGAAGTTGGTCATCCAGGTGTGTTCCTTCTGGCCTCTCCAGCAGCTGCACGTGTTCCAGCAGATTGGCTGAGCTGGCGCACGTGCTGCTCATCATCCCAACATACTACAACTTTCCTTGTGGTACAACTATTGCCTGTTTGCGGGTGCCGCAAATTTCACGGTCAACGCAAAGCTCATGGCGGAGGAAGTCGGGCACAAGTATACTTGTCTACAGGCATACTGCATAGCTCGCTAACAACTTGACCTGGCACAGCAGGTGATCGCCAATGAATAGCCATTGCACTGCTCCAACTGGTGGAGCTGCTGAGGGGCCAGCAGTGAAGCTGCGGGGAG
This sequence comes from Ulva mutabilis, assembly GCA_900538255.1. Taxonomy (NCBI): domain Eukaryota; kingdom Viridiplantae; phylum Chlorophyta; class Ulvophyceae; order Ulvales; family Ulvaceae; genus Ulva; species Ulva mutabilis. The sequence continues at coordinate 2,131,900 of UNSF01000001.1, forward strand.
CAACACATATCAAATGGGGGCGCAGAAGCAACATTTTGCCAGGAAGCCTGCTGCTTGCAGATGTCAGAGGAAGCCCGCTACAAGATCCGGCCTCCAACACTGCATCTAGAGTATTCCGCGGTGAACATCCCTCGCTCTGGAACCGACACCCCTCGCAGCCCCGCCAGCTTTCAGGTGCAGTATGTCAACAGCCCGGCAGTCCGGGCAGAATTCTGGGACGCGTGGGAGATCTGCATGGGCATCTTCCTCAGCCTCGGCTTTGCTTGCGGCTTTCTCCGAGCATTGAAGTGGAAGGTGAGAGCACCAGGCTCATGCCAGCGTGTTTGCTCAAGGGTTATTTCCTCAAGGGCGCTGGTGACGGGTGCAGAGCCAGTGTAGTGCACGCCGGCACTGAATAACCTGCCAGTACCTACACCACCCAGCTCATCCGGCTTGGTGCCAAATGCGTCGTGTCACAAACATTGACGGTATACTTGATGCTGCTGTGAGCTTCAATCGCGATGGCGCTATCTGCACACATCTACACTCGTGCTGCTCACCCTTCACATGTAAGGTGCATCGCAGTAACTGTTGGATCCCTGTCAGAATGCTCCCACTGCAAGCTCAGCATCTCCTGTTATGTGCGACTAGCATCAGTGGCATGCATGCTGAGTGTATGTCTCTGTGCAGGAACGGCGCAGAGGCTCATCAGACGGAGAGTATGCATTCCTGCTGCAGCTGGTGGGAGAGCTGGGCCTCTGCGTGGGTCTGGGCCTAGCGGTCGTGGCCATGGTCCTCTCCCTGCACTCTTTTGTGCTCTTCCAGGGCCAGAAGACTTCGTTCCTGTATGCCATTCCCAACTCCGAGCTGGAGGACTTCAGGCTGACCGTCATCCTGTCAGCATTTGGCCTGGGGCTGTCTGTGATGCACATGCTGTATGTGCAAACTCAGACCACAGACTTTGCCCTCGTTGACTGGGAGCGACCCCAGCAGGTGTGTCGCAGCCTGCCTGCATGGCAAGTGTATATACATTGCAAGTATATACACAATTAGTAAAACAGGGCAGCTGCCAGCTGCATTCTGGCAGCCGCTAGTGCCTCTGGTGCACACAATTAAGCCTCGTGTGCCTTCAGTGGCTTTGCTTGAACAGTGTGCTGCCCGCATGAAACATGAGTACGCTTGTGACCGAGTTGTGTAGCTGAAGCCATTCCAGACCTGTTTCCAGATGTCGGTTGGTCGCGTAACAAGCATTGTCACTACTGTTGCTGTGCTTCAGGTGATCAACGAGGATGGAGAACATGTGGAGGGCGCGGTGAGCTGCTGGCGGAGCATCTTCATCGCCAATGCATTCGGCAAGCTGAGCACTGCCCGACGGGCCAGCCCGACGCTCTCTGTCATCCTGCTGGTGCGACTCCTGGCATGCCATGCCAGTACTCCCGAGCCCCTGTTTCGAGCTAAACAGTCACACACTCAGATGCACTTGTACTGCAAGTGGACCACGTTGCTGAACCAGTTCGTCCAAGGCAACGTGAAGGCACCTGCTCACCTGAACATGCTGCGGGACATGTACACACTGAGAACACTGGCATTAGCGGCCAGCAGCAGAGAACAGCTTTAGCTTGGTCTGGTGCGCCAAAGCTGTGCTTCAGCCTCAGTGCATGCAGATTCTACTGTTTGAGGGGTTGGGCTGGAAGACGGCTGCATACATGGCGTCTCAGGGCGGCGCGGAGTGCCCGGAGGAGCTGCAGCGCAGCCAGCTGCTTGCCCTCGGCGCTGCAGCCGGCACCATGCTTCTCATCATCATCGGCCAGCTGCTCGTACGGGCCGTGCTGACCTCCCTGAAGCTGCCCGGATACGGCAACTGGGAGGACCCGCGCTACTCTTTCATGTGCGCCGGTCCTCCCTTGCTGCCGGGCAAGGCTGCACAGTGCAGCCATTCTCTCATGTAGTGCTCAGTGCTCACTTGCCTGGCAGATGCACACTACACGCCCATTGCCTTGACGCACATCCTGCCTTGATGCAAGATCTGGGTGGCACGGCCTTTCAGCACGCAGCTGCTCAGAATGTGGTAGAGTGCACAGCTGTCCCTTCACTGTTGATGTGCCCGGGCCATGTTCACTCCTGCAGCAGGCGTCCACATGCCATCACCAGCGCATCAGCACAAGCGCTGAGTCATGCAGCGGTCTTGTTCCACGGGCAGAACGTGTGGTTGGCCTCAACCATGCCGTTGCGGTCAGGCCTGGCCTGCCGCGGTTACCCGCACACGCAACCTGCGAACCAACATGTCCTGCGGTGCACGGGCGGAGTGACCACAAGCTGGAATCACCGTATCTCTGCTCAACAATCAACTCCTCAACTCTTGGGTTTTTAGTTGAGCCACCCCGACCACAACGGTCTCGATGGAAATGCGTCTGAGCTCAATACGGGTCAGCATTGCGGCCCCCTTCGTTTCTGGGGGCTGAGCTACGCTGCGCGTCCACTGTCACATGTGCAGCTCAGTTTGAGCACGTGTCCAAGTCGGGTCCACGGGCATGCGACCTATGAGGCGATGTGTGTATGAGGCGATGTAGCAGACGCCTCGTTGTACCAGGAGCTAGACAGCTGGAACTGTGCGCCAGCCCCGCACCACACGCACGTGCTGCTCTAATCAGCACGCTGTCGGATAGCGGTTAAGTTGCAAGGAGAGGGTAATCGGATGAGTAGGTAATCGGGCGAGGGACCACACTACCATGCAGGGACCAGCTGTACTTTTGCAACGTCAGCCTCTTCATCCTCGACGAGGCCATGGCGGGCTTCTACCTCGATGGTAAGTTCATGGAGCCCCGTTCCGACGACACGCTGCAGCGGCTCGCGCGCAACCTTGAGAAGCAGCAGGCCGGCAGCATCACGCGCCACATCGAGTCCGAGATGGTGTTCCTCGGCACGGACCTCCACGAGGCGTACGCCGTCAAGAAGGGCTACCTGCGCGACGCCGAGTTCAGCGCCTCCTCAGCCGCGCAGGCGGAACAGTTGCTGCAGGTGCTCAAGCGCGCCCTGGAGACCTCTCCGGCGGTGCGCGGCGGCCCACCCTGCTCTGCCTCCTCTCCTCTAGACCGCCTGTCGTGCTGCCCTTGGCCGTGCGATGTGACGCACAGCCCAGTGTGAGAAACGTTACAGAGATATGCTCCACACAGTGATAGATCACCGAGGCAGGGAAACATGGCCATGCATCAGGCACAGCCCGGTCGATGCTGTGGTGGTGTTCATGCGCTGTGTCACGCTCGGCCTGGTGCCTGACACGGTCTGCCGAACTGTACGGACACCCGTGGTGTCAGGACACTGCAGGGCACGTGCTGATGTGTGTCCACTGGATGCATGCATAGCCTGCCCCATCCGATTGTGTATTAGCAGGGTAGTTTTTGGTGACCTGCCGCAACGGCACTCCCATGGACTGATGTGAATCTCTACGATCACTTCCGTACCCGGTGTGGTTCATTGGGTTTTTCACTCGCAACGCCCTGGATGTCACGGCCTGGTGGCGTGCAGGTTGTGACGCCCAGCCTGTGGCAGACCTGGACCCGGGATGTGTCGGTGCGCGAGAAAGCAGACACCACCGGTCGGAAGACCGTGCGGGGACGGGACGCGTATAACCTCTGGTCGTCGGTGATATTTTACGGCCAAGAGACGCGGCTGGTTGCGTTTGAGGTCATGCTGCTGTGTGCTATGGACCTTGGGCTGCGCAACACGACGGCCGCAGCGTGCGTGACGTGGATCATGTCTGTCGCTGTCGCGCTGCTGCGCCGGCACCTCGGGCGACACAGCCTCGCGCGGAGCGCCATGGTCGACAGGCGCTTCCTCGTGTGACCTGCGCACGCTGCGCAACCTGTACTCGCAAGTGCTTGGAGATCAGAGACTGAGTGGACCTCGGTGCCAACCGTTCAGCGTTCGAGTTGGGGGCTCTGTGCAGGCATGCTCTGGCACTGGCACCGCGAGACCCACGGGCGCCCGTCCTGGAGTCTGGCCTGCATGCATCATGCTGCCGCAGCAGGCGAACGTTGGAAGCATTTTGGGCCATCGATTGCTTCCTTGCATGTCGATGTCCGTAAAAGCATCTTGGCAGCAATCAGTTCGCTTACCATTCTCCGTACGATGAACCCTGGTGAGGCCTCAGGGACATGTGGACTTGGGCTCCTGGCTGGGGATGGTGACTGCTGTAATTCCTTGGGAAGCGGTGCAGGGCACACAGTGTGCAGCTCCGGGGCGTGCCATGGCATGCCAACACGGGTTTCCAGGGCGCCAAGGCCATGCAACAACCCCAGCTCTGGGATGGAATTGATGTCGCCAAACATAGCTATGCCAGCGCCCATGGTCGCTGTGGTATGGATTTGGAGTCAGCCCTGACTGCAGCAACACCTGTGCAGCCGCACACATTCCCTGACACCGCCGGCCCCGAGCCCCTTTTCACTCAAGATCTCTTGCATGCAGCGCACCCGGCTCTTTGGCACTGACTGCCCCCTGTTTTCTGACCTGACAGCCAGCTCAGCAAGAGGTATGACTTCCTGGTAGATGGTCGCCTGCTGTCTCTCGCTACGTTGGGCATTTAGAGAAACACGTGTGAATTGGAGCTGCGGCTGCTAGCATGCTAGCTGCAGACTGTGATTGCCTGACTGCCTGAGCGTGCAAAAGCTATCAATGTCTCAGATTCTGGCTGGCTCAGTCCCGCGCCTCATCCTTGCTCATCAGTGGATATGCTTTGTGTTGGGTTGGGTGTGGGCGGGGTGTGAGCAGATATGCCTCTTGTAGGGTGTGGGCGGGGTGTGAGTATACAAAGCGCCACCCGCCACAGAACACAAGATGTAGAGCTGTAGGTGGCAAAGGAGACCATGCTGACTGTGCTGTGGGCTGGCTGACACACAGCACAGTACACGAGCATCACTGGCAGGACCTCGAGTGCACATGCTGTGCATGGGATATCCTTGCCGCCCACAAGCTGTTGCATTCATTCAAGTCAGTGTCGAAAGCATGCTTCACTCTGATGTGCACTCTGATCAGGCACGTCGACTGTGTATGAAGTCCGCAAGCCTGAGGAATTCCTGCTTCCACATGGTGCACAGCTCAGAAACCACAGCAGCCGATTTCCCAGCTTGCTGAATTCACACTCCTGATCACGTGACCAGCGAACACCGCACGACCTCACGACAGCCGGCCGCCTCCGCAGCGCGGAGTGCACATGGGGATCGGTATCTCCTGAGCAAACGTAAAGTTCTGCTCGCAGATGCGCGTACCAGCACCTGCGCGGTGGACGTTTCGGGCGACCACGCTCACACACATTCATACGCGACACGCAGATGCGTCCGTTGGTGACTTCGCGCAACTTGTGCCCAGGGACGCCCGCATAAATTCGGAGTCGGTGAACCTGCGGGCGGGCCGGGCCCCCCCGTTCCGGAATATCCTCACGCCGCTCCCGGTGCGCAGTCCGTAAGTGTATACAGATCCCGCGAGGCGAACTTACGAACGCAAGTCGCGCGCGGCGACGAATCAGCCTGATGTGCGCGGGCCCACGTCAGCATTCCTTTATATGCAAACTAGAACCACACAGGTCAGGCGGATTGCGCACCTAGACCGTTAATGACCCCCCCAGGCTCCTCGCTGCCCTAGTCGTTGTGCACGCGTATACGTCACAGCCAGGTCTGACAGTGTATACAACCCACTCCAGCATCTGCGATCAACTGTTCACTGCAGCCATGGGCAACAGTCAAAGTGAATCAGCGCATGGGCGACAACGTTGACGGCCGTAACCTTCTCCTTAAGAGGCGCGCGTGACGCGCTTTGTCGGGGACACGAGGGTCATTTTTCGGAGATGCGAGACACATTTCTTGGGTTCATTGCATGGCGCCCGCGTCTCTGATGCAGACTGACCCCTATATTGCCAGGCTGGAGTTTTGCCGCGGCCACATCTAACGCGATCTGTCCATGCACAGCATCTAGAAGCTAGTATACAGATCTCTTGTCGATGTACGGATCGCATTAGATATGGCTCCCTCCGCCGTGCTTTTGCCAGCCGTCTGTGCAAAGCCGCATGCGGGGTGCGCACCTGCCTCTGGCATTGACCAAGTGATGCTAGTCGTCTACGCGAAACGCCGTACATGCATGGCTCCACTCGATCAGGGTGACTTGATCGGGACCGTTTAGTTGCCTTCGAGACACCTAAAGACTGAGAACTCGGGGTTGACTGGTAGAACTTTGTTTGTGATGGGCATCAGTTACCACTCGACGCCAGTGGGTTATTACAACAAGTTAGAAATCCAATGGTTTAGTACAAGCAACGACTCCAAGACGTCCATCAACTGTGCCTCGGTGCCCCCGTGTTGCGTCATAATCGGTTTTAGTTGTCATGGCGCCTGCATTCTCCGCGACTGCCTATTCTCAACCAAGTTTTTCCCTTGCGGCGCCGCTGCTGCAACTAATCTTGCTGCGCAATACATGTCTCAAGACCTGCATGGCCATTGCACGGCCTTTGAACGTAAGAAACAGCGCGAGCAACACGCAGCGGGAATCCCGCCACCACGTGAGCCTGCGCCCGTACAGTTGAGCAAGGTTGCTGCATGCATATGCTGCACGTTGAGCGTGGTAGCTGTGGTAAATGAGAGAGTTACCTCGAACACACTCGTGCAATGGCCGGCTGACACCGCGTATGGCTACCGCGAAGCGATCTGCAAAACATACAAAGGCGGCTCGTCGTATCTTAGCCGCGATATATCGATGGAGGCGGCGACGTCTCGATGCCCGCCACGGTCGTGCTCGGACCCTACGGTTGCGCGCACAACTTGCTGGCCTGAATTTGTAGCGACGAGGTCATATTATCAAAGAGTGAAAAGCGCAGGAGACACGTCACGCAGCCAGCCACGACCTGGAATATGAGTCCCTTAGCAAGTACATCGAAGTTCCGTGGAGCAGTATAGAGTACAACGTGCACCCGCCCGCCGCCCGGGCAGGCTCATAAAAGGTGTCATGCACCCTCGCCCTTGCCAGTGCCCAAACGTAATGATGGCCCCGGCTACGCGTCAAGACTCAGAAATGCATGGCATGTTCCGTGTTCTGTGTGCCCCGTCGAAACGTGAATGTCCGTAAAAGCCTCGAGCTCTGCACGAAGGCGTCAACGATCTACATTTCCCAAGCACACCTGAACATCACAGACACCCGTAATTCTTCGTATCCACTCCATAAGCTTAGCTTGATCCAATCGACTGCGATAGGGCCGTCAGCATGAAGCAGTGGGCTGTCGCTATCGCCTTTGTCGCGGCCCTCGCCGTGGCGTTTGTGAATGAAGGTAAATCTCCATCAATTGACTTCTTGCATTATAGGAGCAGGCCTCGAAACGATCGGATGCTGAGCTGCGCCCCCCAGCGGTGCCGCTGCTGGTCCTTCAAATTCGCAACCAAAGCTCGGCAAGCCTGAAAGGCGCTCTGCAGACTGCGTTCGTACAGTTCAGTAAAGCGATGTTTGCATTGATCGACACATCCAATCCCAAAACCTGCAGAACTGCTGTCCATACCGTTGCGTTGACCAGTTGGAACCGCTGGTCGTGGGCAAGCAGTGTCCACTGCCAAGGCTGCTGCTGCTCGCCATGTCCCAAAGCGCCAACTTGTACGCACCGTTAGCTTGTCATTTACGCGCGGTGAGGGAGGTTGTCGCGACGATTCTGCCACCTCACGCCGGTGATCTTTCAAACGGCAGTAGCTGCTTGGGCGCCGAACCAATACTGTTGTGTCCAGCAAGCAGCTGCATGCACACGAAGCCCACATGCGGGGGCGGCGGGCCGCATGTCTAACCTCGACGGGCCCGTTATGCGGCAGCTCTGGTTCAGCCCATGGGATGTGAATGGCCAGTGGCAACAGGTCTGCATTACTAGAGGTGTGCAGGGCATGGTTGTACACGCGTGCTGATGTGAGGCGCTTTGCGCGCCTGCTGACTATAAATCCGGTCACAGTTCACGTCTAGCCGCTACTGCCGGCGTTCGATATGGCACGGCGGATACAAGCTTGCCGCCTGCAGCGTTGCACCCGGCGGATACAAGCTTGCCGCCTGCAGCGTTACACCCGACCCTCACCCGCGCGCGCGCCTCCGCCATGCATGGCCATTAGCCACGTCGACCCTCTGCGAGCTCTCATGCACATACACGCCCGTCTCGCAGCTCGCTCTGTACACTCGGTCACGCTTCAGGCGCGCTGTGCACGCCGATGATATGGGCACCCTCGCTATCCTAATGGATCCAGCCATGCATCCGTATCCGCCATGTGAGAGCCTGTACATGTCCCAGACGTCCCGGTCTGACCACCTGCCACACCATTGCTCGCGGGCAAAACTCAAGGCAACACTAGCGCCAATACTTTCAGTGCAATCTACCATCACACATGTTGTTGATGCTAGACGCTAGGCAGCACATGGGTAACGCTGGACATCATGTCCACATCATGTCCATGATGGGCAGCCTGTACACTGACTGCATTACTGGAGATACAGTGTCGCTGGAGATACAGCGACAGGCTTGGAGTTACAGTCAGAGCCCACTTTAAGGCGAGTTAAAGTAGAAGCTGTGATCACAGTGTGTGAGCACTGAAAGCAACACGGAGTGCAGCGCCATGAACTGCTCTTGGCACCGCGGAATGTAAATGCTTGTCAATTTATTACAAACCAAACGCAGCCGCAGGTCACCCGGTGGCCTCGGTGCAAGCACATGTGTGTGTGTGTGTGTGCAGCTGAGGCGCAGAAGGTGTTCCGGGCGTCGTCATCGTCCTCCTGCACATCTTCCGCCGTCTCCCGCTCCGACAGCTCCTCCAGGCAAGTCTTCATAGACCTCGGTGTGCCCTCCTGCTTCCCCATGCATGCATGCATGCATGCACTCTGCTACCCGCCTCAGCCGGGCCGCAGTCGCTGCCAGTTTGACCGCTGTGTTGCGGTCTCTCATGTGGTTTCACACAGACAGTCGCCCCTAGCTGTGGTTGCAATCGGCCGTGTCTGGAATCGGCCGTGACTGGAATCGGCCGCGGCTGGAATCGGCCGCGGCTGGAATCGGCCGCGGCTGGAATCGGCCGTGTCTGGAATTGGTGGCAGGCAGAAGGGTTGCGGCTGCCATCAACACCATGTTGTAGTCTGGCAGCAACACAACCTGTGCTGAAGTGGGCCAGGCAGAGGCACAGGAGCACTCGAGGGCCCTCCAGCACACAAAACTCTCCAATGCATCCCCGAAGCGGGGGTGGGGGGAGGATCTTTTGGAAGCCCTCTCACTCCTTACACCTCCACACCTCAGCCATCCATCCAGCTACGCAGATCAATCTCTTCCATCACTACATTGTGGTGACTCGTCATCAGCGCAGTTTAGCACAATTCCCCATGGTCTGCATGGTCGACGGTGCATGCACCACTCCCCCCATGCCCCCATGCACACTCTGCCCTGCCAGCGCCTGGCCTGACTGTGCTCAATCTTGCTTGCCGCCCCACACAAGCCATGCTGCCAAGTTCCCCATCATCGCATTCGCACGCAGTTGTCATTTTTTGCACTTGTGCACATGCCTGACTGTGCACCTGCAGCACAAAGCCAAGCTGCAGCCGCCAAAACTTCCCACCCATGTTGAGATTGCAGTACTATACCACTAGGCTGCAATCACTTAGCACTGCTCCAACAGCCGCCACAACTTGCATCCCAGAACTTCTCTGCCACTGCTCCAGCCAGAATGCCACTTTCAGCGTCTCCTCTCGTTCCACGTCTCCGCACTTCATCTTCCTTTATAAGGTAATTACCTTCCTTTTAGAGCGTGGATGCCATGGTGACAGGCTGGTGACAGACTGCAGCACTCTTGATATGCTCACACTGCACACAGTCTTGATACACTGTCTTGACACATTGTCTTGACACATTGTCTTGACACTGCACACCGTCTTGACATACCGTCTTCCTGCTCTCAACCGCTGACTCCTTCCCCACACACGCAGGGACCTTTGCCTCCTTCCCCATGTAGCGTGAACACCACCAATGTCAGCGACGGCAAGCCTGGCCTGGGGCCTGGTGCTCGATGGGTCGACGCGCAACACGGCCGTGGTATATGTACACTGGTATATGTACACTGTTATATGTACATACACCGTTGCGTACCATCCTCATCTAAGTGCACATTGCACGCCCCTCGTTTCGACGCCATATCATGGAATCAATTACACCAGCCCCAGTGCGTGCCATTTCACCATGGAATGAAACACACCAGCGCGGCGAGCACCGCCGGCATGCATGCAGGCGTGGATCTCGGCCACTATGTCTGCGAGGAGCAGGCCACCGACGAGGTCATCCGCAAAACCGTGTCCGACACAGCCACCGCCATCGCCGCGACCGTTGTCAGCGTCAGCGCCAAGTGCGCCGGCGGCGGCTGGGCGTCCGCTGGCGGCACCGCCGCCGCGTCCGCCCGGACATCGGCCGCCGCAATCGCCTCGGCGTTCGCCTCGGTCGACGCCTGCGGCAACTGCACGGCGGCCGTGCAGTGGTTTGCGTCGGCGAGCGAGGAGGCCGTGGTGAACAGCACGTCGTACGCCGTCGTGGAGGTCGACGGCGACGCGTCAGAGGCGATCGTGCAGAAGACGATCCGCGAGGCGCTGATCCCGGTGTACATCGAGATCCTCGCGCAGGTCCAGACGGGCTACGGTGATGGGGAGTGCAACGCGCTCGTCTTTGGCGACTTTCTGCTCGGTGACAACATCGCGACATGCGAGGCAATCGCGCGCGCATGGGTTGAGGAGGTGTCCCTGAGCGGCGTCGCTGACGCTGCGGCGACCGCCGCGGCATACGCGTGTGAAGAGGGGCCAATCGCCATCAGCACGTCCGAGGTCGTCGCATTCCAGACGGCGACGGCGTTTGCAAAGGCCGTGGCCGATGCCAACGTGGTACGCACGCGCCGACTGCTGAAACACCTGCGGGGGTTTCACATGTCAGGGTTCACTTGTCAGGGTTGACCCTCCCTGCCGCTGGCCTGCGGTCTTCATGTTGCTGCACGCCGCGTCATTACCTCACAGAAGCCGGGGGAGAGCGAGTGTCTGTGTGCCGCATGCGATGCATGCCTGTGCCATTGCCGCTGGCTTGCTGGCAGCGCACTGGTCGCAGGGGAGCGCAATGCGTGCACCCTGTGGAATTTCTCTTTTTCGTGTTTTTTGGGGCGCCGACACAACCGGCGGTGGCGCGGTGGGATCAAGGCGTGTGGGGAGAGCGAGCGCGTGTGTGTGCAGGAGTGCCAGGGCTCTGGGGAGGTGGACAGCTGCGCTATGAGCCGCACGGCGATCGCGACCGTCGTGGAGGCGCAGGCCGAGGCGTGGGCGACGGCGTGGGCAGAGAGCAGCGGGTGCAGCTGCAAGATCAACGCTGAAGAGACGGCGAGCTCCGTGGCTAAGATCGTCGTTGACGCCGCGGCTGACGCGTACGCGGACGCATGCGTTGACAGTGCGCCCCCCTCCCCCGCAGCTGCCTGCATGAGTTTGTCACCTCCGTCCAACTCATCGTATCCAATAAGGTGGACTCTGTGTGTGTGTGTGTGTGTGTGTGTGTGTGTGTGTGTGTGTGTGTGTGTGTGTGTGTGTGTGTGTGTGTGTGTGTGTGTGCGCGCGCGCGCGCGCGCGTGCGTACGCTACCTCACAACTCAGCAACCGGGCGGACTCTGCCCGCCACGGCTGCCTTTCCACACACTGCGTGTGTGTGGCACATGATGTTGCTGTGTGTCTGTCATGCCAGGAGCACGTTGTATGTGAGTGTCGGTGTTGGGGAGCGGGCGGCGTGGGTCGCCTCCGGGCAGTGCGCGGCGCTCTCCTCGTCTGTGAGCTAGCACACTTCGATGATGCCGTGCTGTGCTTGGCCATGCTACGTGCTGAGTTGGGGGCGGCAGCGCGTGGGCTTCTGCGGGTGCGCCGGGCTTGCCGTCATCTCTGTAGTACCCAGAGATGATGGCTGGGCCCCTCTCGCTGTTCGGGGCTGGGTGTGGCCATGCAGCATAGCAAGGGGGATCTGCGGCCATGCAGCTAGTAGGTAGGGCGACGGGGGGACGGGGGCGGGGGAGGGGGAGCGGTATGCTTGTTGCACAGCGGCTGGGGCGCGGTGTTGTGGGCGCTGGACATGGGAGTCAAGTGTGCATGCCTGGTGGTACGTCATGCATGCTCGCAGCATACACGGCAACAGTGTCTGCGTATTGCACAGAGATCAACGAAAGAACCCGGCAGCGAGGGCAACAGCAGGCAATCATGTCTGTGTGTCTGTTTTTGGACGCAGGGGAGGTGCAGCAGGCTTCTGGCCAGAACATGTGCCAGCCCATCTTGCCGCGCTGTGCTGTGCCTCTTCATCTCCCCTGTGCAGCCAAGCCAGCTTACCTCACCAGCACATCGGCCACAGCGTATGGGTCGGCCGCAGGTGCACGCTCCCAGCACGCATGCGGGAGATGTTCGCACCTGTGCACTTGCTTCACGGCACGCATACTCTCATCATGAGACGGGCCACTTGTATACCCAGTCGCCAATGGCTCTGTCAGCCGTTGCATGAATTTGCGTCTGCTGTTGCAGCCATTGCTATACTGCGTTTGCCACCCACGACGTTCGTGCTTGTGGCTGGCGGCGTGGATGGATGCCCCATCTGGTAAGAGCGCATCCTCCGGTGCCACAACCACAGGTTGCGCGCGGTCCACGTGATGCACACGCACATGCGACTCATGTACTATATACCTTATAGTCTATAAGCGTTGTCAAACACGGTTTGTCAAACACACATGCAATGTGCCTGCATTGCCCGCACCGTGCTGCGCATGCTGCTTGCGGCCCTCGGCGCCGCTCCATATCAGAGCCGTTGCATTCATAACGCATGGAGCACACACACACACACACACACACACACACGCGCGCGCGCGCGCGCTTGCTTAATGCATGTGCTTTGCAGACGAGGCCGTGGCGATGGCGCAGAGTTACTCCGAGTCCGTGGCACAGATGAGCGTTGACGCTGTGGCAGTCGCGATTGCGACCGCCATCACCAAGGGTGAGAACTGCCAGGCGACGGCCAGCGCGAAGGCGTGTGTTGGGTGCACTGGCACCAAATGGAACCGCTGCGCTGGCTTCGGCATTGACGGCGTGCTGGGCTGCTGTGACCCGAAGCACGTCTGCATGCAGCGCAACGCGATGACCTCCGTCTGCGTCGACGCCGACTACAAGGCCCCAGCGTGCGCCCCGCCTGCTGTGCTGCGTGCGCTGTGAACACCTGCTATGGCATGCCTGTTTGCATGTTCCGCCCTGTGTGAAGCTGCGGTTTCTGTCCACGCTGTTGATTGGCCGCCGGACAACCCAGGCGGGGCGCGTGCTGTGCTGTTCCGCTCAAGGGGCACATTGCTGCCTCTGAGTATGTGACGGATCTCTCGAGGGTGTGCGGCCGCAGCAGGCACAGCGCGGAGCTGCAAGATGCTCTTGTTCAACATGTCATGCGTGCTCTCGTCCCATCACGCCGTCAGTGCTCAGGCCTAAGCCGTAACCTGGCAACTGCTTGCAGAGGCTGGGACGGAAGAATCCGGGAGTGTGACTAAGCACAGCATGCTGCCGGAGCCGCATGGGCGCCGCCGACGTGGCGGCCTCGTCCGTGCGGCCCGGACTCTGCACTGTGTGCGGCTGTGCTCTGACTGTGCAACGCGTGGCGCACAGCACGGCGCAGCGCGCTATGCCGTAGTGATGTCTGTCACTGGACCATCAACGCGTGTCATTGGACTGGATTTGCCAGGCTGCATGTGGATCTGAATGGCTCAGGCAGGGGGCCCCGAAAGGGGGGGGGGGCGCACGCTCTCAGGTACCTCGGAACTCGGAGGAGCTTCTGAAGTGTGCGTAAGCGCTCTGGGCTCGAGGACGGAGTACAGGCACGGCGTGCTGCGCCAGGTTGAGCCTGCTGTGCTGTGCTGCGCAACGTGGCTGCTAGGGCAAGTGCCAGTCGCTGCAATCTGGGATCTGGGGCGTGTTTCTTGACTGGGCCGTGTGGGTGCTGCGTGTCGCGCTGGGGAGAGTGCGTTCGACAACAGCATGTGCTCAACCATACCACGCGCTCCGGCGCAGTACGCGCCAGCGCCCCCCCCCCCCCCCCCCCCGCCGCGTGCCAGCGGACCGTCCGTGTAGGGGGGCTTGAGAGGCGGGCCGTTGTTAGCAGAGGCTTGTATAGTATATGCGAGAAGGCTCGCTCAGGGTTGGACATGTGTACGATGTGGGGCTGTGTGCGGAGGAGGAGGACAGAAGCGGAGACGTCAGCATAATCGCGGCGCACAGCATGCGCGTGTCAGCGGTGCGCTTTGCACTCTGCCGCGTGTGTGCGTGTGTGCTGCTGCATTGATAGCTGAAGCAATAAACACTCAGGGAGTGTGTAAATGTGCGAGTAGGGGGATGGGCGTATGGCATACGCCGCCTCTTGTGTAACCGATTCTTGATGCATGGGAGACAGTAAAACAGAGTTGCAGAGTGGGCGGTACAGTTCGCAGGTGCCGCGCATGCTTCTCTCCACTGATACGCTGGCAGGGCGCTCGATCGTGCATGGGCACTGCGCCACATGCTGTACCGGATCGCTATGTAGGCTTGATGCCATCTGCTGTGCCCGTGTGTTATTGCCCATGGGTTGCCATGCCCATGGTAAAGACCCCCCCGCTCATTCTCCACCTCCACCTGTGCTGGAATTGAGTCAGCACAGTGCTGCAGAGTGTGACAAATACGTGACACTTATTTGGTCGTTGAAACGCCTCTTTCTCCAACAGTTCTAGCTCTGGATGTGTGTTATACAGTGATAGATCGAGGACCCAGCGGCGCCGAGGCAACAGACCAGTCAACATGCAAACTCTGGATGTGCCATGGGAGTGAAGCATTTGCCTAGACCGTTCCATGGCTCTGCGTGCCCCAGAGCAGCAGGCAGTATGGCCCATGGTGCAGCACGCGCGGGTAAGCCAGATGTGCATGTGCTGAGCAGGGGCTGCTTCCTGTTTGCTCCGAGGCAAAAGTTGTTGGGGCTGTCTGTGTCTCCAACACAGGCACTGCACCATGCAGCATCATGCGAGGGGTGCTGGTAGATGCAGAAAGCGCCTGTTCGGCATCATGTAAACACCGGGCACGTGCACTGCACCTTGACAGTTCCACATCCATACGTCCGTGGTGCTTGCGGTGGCCTGTCTGTTTGCGTGTTGCCTGGTCCAGGTCTGTTGCCTCGGCGCTGCTGGGTCCTAGATCTATCACTGTGTCACACATGCATACGTCCAGGGGTGCAGCTGCATGCAGGGCCCGGTGATGAGTGCCCCTGTCATTCTTTGCCAACAATTGCCTCCGGACCAAGCAATCCATGGTGCGGATGTCAATACGGCAGGTTCGCCGGCTTGCTCTGGTCCACACTTTCTACCGCCAGAAACGCCGTCCGTTGCAGAGGATGCCGTGTACAGCTGCCCCCCGCTGCGACGACAGCCGCTCCGTGTCGCCAGTGCCAATGCAAGTAAGCCTGATAGTCCCGTTGCCATGCTTCAACGGAAGCTGTTGCTCCCGAAATTCCATGCACCAGACCTGCTACGCTGCTGCCTGTACAGTACACAATGTGATCATGTACACGAGAGTGTGCGCTGGATACGACGACGAAGTTTCCACTTTAGCCGGTAGCCGGCCGTTGAACAGTGTGCGAAGAAAGAAATGACGAGCTGCGTGCGTTCGCCTGCATGCAAAAGCGGCTCTAGTAATGCACAGACGCCGAGCTTCACTGACCCCCGTCAGCTGAGCTGATATCGCTTCCGCGTCTGACCGACGGTGCACAACTTGACAATCCTAACGCACGATCACGCCAGTCGTAATCAAAGCCACTAAGAAGTTGCGAAGCGATGCAAGTGTTTCAATTGCGTCATTGCACTGCAGTGTGATATCCAGCTGCACGCCGTGGCTACAGGGGTGATGGACGCCTCGGTTTGAGCACCAGGAAACTGTTGCAAGGCCAAGCTTCACAATGTGGTGATAGAGACGGCAGGAACATGCAGACACGCGCATGTGGGAAATCCTGCAAACTGCTGGGCCGGCTCTAGCACCGTGCAGTATATCTCACCCATGGTGCACACACAAACACACACACTAACCGTGGCGGGCGTGGTGGGCGTGGCGGGCGTGGCGGGCAGAGTCCGCCCGGTTGCTGAGTTGTGAGGTAGTGCGTCAGATGTGCTACTGGCATGACGAGCGCATAACGACATTCTGTAACCAAAACACTAACGTCTGTCGTGGTTCAGCTAGATTGGGCTAGATTGGGCGAATGCATTCCACATCACCCGCCGCGCCGCCCTCATGCCTGCTGTGCAGGAGCGAGCACCCGCGTTGCCCCGCTGTGCACAGCATGCCCCGCTGTGCACAGCATGCCCCGCCATGCACAGCATGTCTGCAGGCTCCCTGCTGATCTACATGTCCACGGTGGCCCTGCGGGTACGACTCCGATCGATTCACAGCGTGGATGACGGCAAGGCGGCCCTGTCAGCGGTCAGCTGTTCGGGGTTACGCTCCGGCCGGCACTCCAGAACATGCGCAGCAAGAGCAGCAGGAGCTCTTCAACGAGAACGGAGAAAAAAAGCCTGGCCGCGTTCCACGACGACTGCACGCGGTAGCCTCCGCGGCAGCCTCCGCGGTAGCCTCGCCACTGCTGTGCCATCGCCTTCAGACCTCTCATCGCAGCCACCGCTCCATCCGGCCTTCGCCCACAGCTCCCCAAGTGTGTCGCATACTCCACAGACTCAGCAGCAGCCGCCGCCGTGGCAGAGGACCTTAGGATCGCGCATGCAGAGGCAGGCGTGATCGTGACGGGCACCCCCATCGGCACAGCGCGGTTCCAGTCAGTGCATGTGCAACAGACCGCTGGCAAGGTGTGCTTAGACTCATGTCCCTCCCCTTGCCAGTTCCCGGGACTGACCAGTTGGTCCTAGTTTCTTGTGCTCACGGTGTCGATGCAGTGGCACACAATGCTCGCGTGCTGGATTGGGAGCTCGTCTCCGAGCACATGAAGAGGAGAGGCAGCTGCGGTGGCGACAGGGCGGCGACTCATGCGACGGCAGGCAGACTCCGGAGAGGCGGGCGCTGATCAGATGGTGCTACCGAGCAGGCTGGGGGGTCTCGGCCTCCTCAGGACAGCGCCAGAGGTCGGCACAACTTGGAACAGGTCTTATAGAACCAGTTGATAATGGTGCACACACATATCAGCTACACGCAGTGGATGATACGGGTTGGTACACATTCTCGCAAGCACCTGCTTCATGGTGTTGAACAGTGTGGCGGACCATGAACCAACCACTCTCCACGGCGTGTGTGCTGTACCATAACAAGACATGCCCGCAGTGGTGTCTCAGAGCAAGACCCCAGTTCACCATCTATACGATCGATCGGCGTGCAAGAGAATGGTTCGTAGCAGCATGGAAGTGTCAGGCCTTGCCCGCATCTCGTGAGCACGGCCATCAACCGGTAAATGACATGTGTATGAGCAGCTCAGATGTTACACATCCCCTTCGCCAGCGAAACCACCAACGTGGCACTCAACATGACACGGCCACCATACTTCGGGTACATGGAGCTTACTTCGGGTACATGAAGGTGGTGGCGCAGGTGCCGCAGTGCACACGGTCGTTGTGAGTCGCCATGAAGATGCCAGGGCCACACTTCGGGCATGCCTTGCGGGTGCGATTGACCTTGCCCGAGTCGTCAACGTTGTAATACTTGAGCACGCGCAGCTTGACGTTCTTGTGCGTGTGCTTGTTCTTCTTGGGCTTGGTGTAGGTCTTTTTCTTGCGCTTCTTACCAGCACCGAGCAGGCGCCCAAGCACGTCCAGGCTGCAGCCCTCCTGGACACCGCACTCGGTCAGAGAGGCATCGAGGTCGAGCTGCTTGCCACCGAAGACGACGCGAGAGTTGTCTGTGGAGAAGCCTGCACACAGCCCGGGGGGTTATTGCATGCCGGATACCTACACTGTGGCAGAGAATGAGAGACACGGGCTGCGCTAGGTGCACGTGGATTGCTAGGTTGTCGGCTGTAACTGGGACGTGGCAACGGAGCTGATGTTCGTTCATGTGTGGTGCGAGTGCTGATCACCTCAGCAGCTGGTGCCTGTGGCCTGCACAATCGGCAACCCAAATGCACTGCTACAACGTGCCTTGACTTCAGCGCAGCGATGTTATCGGACCACAGATTCGCATATGCAGGACCTGGTCACGGCCAAAAGGCGGAAAGTTGCAACTCTACGGAACGACCGGGCTACAGGGACCACATAGCTCAAGCTTGGCGCAATTCTGTTCGCTCAGCGAGGGAGACAGAGGAATAGCTAGTGTGAGACTGTTGCTCTATATATCTGTTGCCTCGCTGTGAACCTGCTTGGTGCAAGTCGCGGAGACGCCAAACATCGCACGAGCGGGTTGCACGATCAGTGGCATGCGACAATCAGATAGAAGCTCACCTGCTACATCCTCAAAGGCTAGGAGGAAGTCTGAGACTGAAGACGCCGCGGGGACATCGACGCAGTACGTCTGATCGGTACGTACAAATACCTGCACCATTTTGTTCAATACTAAGCAGTCGTGAGAGTGCTGTCCTTGCATTGAATAGGATGGAATTGAGCCGGTCGTCGCTTTTATAGAAACGTGCGACTGATGCATCGCGATGATCGCTGCGCCATTTGCCACATGGCCGAAACCGATGACGTCACACATTTGTCCCCTGTCGCCATATCAATTCAGAAACAGTTCATCACGCGCCGGGAGCCCACACAAGCCACTACGGACGAGCGGGATCGGCGTGACATGTCAACATCACGTTGATTTGCCCAAGTTCTGCTTCCCGGGAAACAGCATGGAAATCGCCATCGAGGATGCAGGTGTTGCCTTTGCGATCGCTTCGGTTTGAACTCAGTCTTGTGCACAGAGAGTGTAGCGACCAAACATCATGGCGGCATGGCCAGATATAGTATTTGATCCACAATGGGCAGATAAGGTGTGTTTATAAAATGACTCTGTGATCTGTGGCTGCACATGCCGAGTCATGGATCACATGGACGGGATATGCTGAGCAGGCAGCAAACGCCAAAGTGCTCATGATCGGCGCTGGGGGTATCGGCTGTGAGCTCATCAAAACTTTGATTCTGGCAGGATATCGAAGGGTCACCATGGTGCGCTTCATCACCACCCGACAACGGACGGGAGGTGCCTATGCCCGTTCCGATGGCCTTCGGCACATGCGATCTGGCACAAACCGCACTTCGGCGTGACATGGGCACCGCCCAGCCGCTGATAATTTGAGGGACAAACTATACGTCTGCTCGCTGAGCCTGTTGGCGAAGAAGTGATCCCCTGTCTCTCCTGGTTGAACTTGCATGCCGATCCGTGCAGGTTGACATGGACACCATCGAGATCAGCAACCTGAACCGGCAGTTTCTGTTCAGAAAGCGCCACGTCGGCAAAAGCAAAGCCGAGACCGCTGCAGAAGCGGTCAAATCGTTCTGCCCCGACGCCAAAATTGTCACGCTGCAGAACAATGTGAAGGAGAGCATGTTTGACATGGCCTTCATCAAGTCCTTTGACATAGTCCTCAACGGCCTAGACAATGATGAGGCACGACGGCACGTGAACCGCCTATGCCTGGCTGCAGATGTGCCTCTAGTCGAGTCTGGCACCACGGGTTACAAGGGTCAGGTATGCTATCCCGCCCGGGCGCGCGCAGCAATACCCGAGTGTGCTACAGCATGCCTGCCCTTACCCTCTACTGCATGCATGCTCCGGCTAACCCGCTGTTCAAGAATTACATGCATGAACGCGGCTGTGGCATTGCAGTCCTGCCACATTCACCGGCTGCTGCCGTGAGATGTTGCGCCAGGACGAGTGTAAACCGGCAGGCCAGAGGCATTGGACTCCTACTCGTGCAGGTGACAGTGCACCTGAAGGGCAAAACCGAGTGCTTCGAATGCCAGCCGCGGCCTACACCAAAGGGCTTCCCGATCTGCACGATCCGCAACACCCCCGAGAAGCCCATTCACTGCGTCGTGTGGGCAAAGGACCTCCTCTTTGAGCGCCTCTTCGGGCCACCAGACGAGGCGAACGACCTCGATGAAGTTGCAGACGACCCGAATGCGAGCGAAGCCGACAAAGCAGCCCAGGCTGGTGCTCCTTCCTCCCCGGTCCTCTTGTCAAGTCCCTCTGCATCTCTGCACCTCTGCATCAGGTCCTTTACAGCCACAGGTAGCACGTGAAGCAGCTTGTGAGCTGATGTGGTTAATCAGCCACTGCTTGCCACGCGTGACCCAGGGGAAGTGTG
This sequence comes from Ulva mutabilis, assembly GCA_900538255.1. Taxonomy (NCBI): domain Eukaryota; kingdom Viridiplantae; phylum Chlorophyta; class Ulvophyceae; order Ulvales; family Ulvaceae; genus Ulva; species Ulva mutabilis. Next base: position 2,152,199 of record UNSF01000001.1, read on the forward strand.
AGGGTGGTTGAGGAGCTCACGGCTAGGTTGGGACCGTGATGATTCTGGTTGTCAGACACTCTACCACGAATCTCATGTACATCGCGATGCACATGGAGACTCATGGTAGAGTGTCTAACTACCAAAATCATCACACCGACCCCCCTGGTGTGGATCTGCGCTGCCTGCCTGGCTGTGCACCCATGACTGCTCCACGATTGCCGGACGGCATGCCTTACTGAGGCTCATGGTGGTGCTGCGCCTCACCACTTTTCTCTGTGCGCACGTGCCATGAGCCAGCAACCCAATGTAAGGAGTACTGCCCGGCACCTCCGCAAAGCCCAGCGACACCCACACCGCGGTCAGCCACGCCATGACCCAATCAGTCACGCGCTTGTACCACCGCCGCCGCGCCTCCTCCTTCGGGCTCCCAGCCGCACGCCTGCTCCACACAATCTCCACACGCACATGCACGTACATCCATGCGCATGCTCGCAGACGTCAGTTTTATGTCTCCAAACCGCTCCAATGTCGCCATGTCTGCTGCGTATGGGTTGCGCCACAGCTACGGCTACCACCGTTCGCGCACGAGCGCTGTGGCCAGCAGCGGTGTCAAGGCAGAGCTCGGGTGGCATGCGTGTTGGCCATCTCAGCGGTGCGGCGGAATGGTGCAGACGCCCCTGCTGCCGGCTGCAGTGGCTTGGGCGGCTCCCGCGTCTCCCACAGCACAAGCATTGTGCAGGCGCGCCTGCTGCAAGCGAGTTCCTGCGCAAGGACGGGGAGGACGCATGGGCGTACGCGCGGCGAGTGTACGACCTTGTGTATGTTCGGGACATCGAGCGAGTGGCTGGCATACCCGTGCTGTGGGAGACGCGGAAGCCGCCCAAGCCACTGCAGCCGGCCGCGGCCATCCTCGGCGACATCGCGGAGCCTTCCGCGTGTGAAGGCACCGACGTCGTCAAGTTCCTGGGACTAAATCCGCGAGAGGTGCGTGCGCGCTGGTTGGTGTGTGTGCGGTCAATCCCACATACGCCTGATTGCCCTTTGGCTCAGCCATGCGCGTGAGGTGCGGCAGACATGGCCATGGCATCTGCGCGGCAGTTCAGGGGGGGTGCTACATCGTCATCATGCCCACTGCGCCCGTCCCGTCATCTGCTGCGTATGACACACAAGTCCACTGCATGCTGTGCTGTACTGTGCTGGCATGTGGAATTCAGAGTAAAGTCACGGCTATCCCCTGTGTCGTGATCTGCGTTGTGAAGTACACACTAAAAGCCAATGTACAAATGCACAACCCCTGTTCCGCAGCACGCTGAATGCTCAGTACCATACAACGTGTAAACGCACCCAGCGTGCATGCCTCAGATGCCTTGTGCTGTGCCGTGACGCGAGCCGTGACTGCACACCTGCCGACAATGCACACGGCCCAGCTCCTGTTGCATGCATTAGCACCCATGCATGCAGGAGTGGACCGTGGAGGAGACGGCGCGGGTGCTCATTGCCGCAGTGTACATCTTCCACGCGCGCCGACCCGCCGACATCGGAGGCAGCCACTTCACAAAGGACGACCCCCTCGCCGTGGCCGTCGTCGCGGCGGCCGCAAACCTGCGTGCGCATGCGTACGGCATCCCCCGGCAGTCGCAGTTCGCCGCGATGGGGATGGCCGGCAACATCATCCACGCGATTGCCACCACGAACGCCGTAGTTGCGGGCATGGTGACACTGGAAGCCACCAAGCTGCTCGCCGGTTGCGACGCGGCGTGCAGGACGACGTTCCTGTCTGGGGTGCGTGTCTGCTGCGTGCTTTGTGTTTGTGCTGCCTGCCGCTACCCTTGCCAGTCTGCGCCACAGCTAGTGTGTCGGCATGTGGACACTCACACGTTCCGGGGTTTCGCGTGTGTGCCATGTGGGGTGCTGTGGCGCATTGCGGCAGTCGTTGTGCTGTGCGTGGTCCGCGTGCTGCGTCGTCACAGATGGGGGATCCCCTGTGGGGGATATGAGCCTGTGCCGAGGGGCAGGTGAGCTGTGCGACCGCAAAGCGGGCATGGTTCACAGACACCGCATCATGGGAGCCACGGCCGGGGCTGCACACAGGCGCGTGACAATGCACAGTGGCTTGATGCCTGGCTCGTGACCGGCGCCTTCCATGCGTGTTGCGGACAGACGGAGTGGCCGTGTTGCTGAATCGCAGCCTGCTCAGGAGCCCTGCCCATTGGCGGGCTGAGTCTGTGTGGCAGCGAGTGAACGGCAGCCTACTGCAATGCTCATCGGCGAGGAGGGGTGCTGCAGCGGGCTGCAGAAGACCGCGTGGTGTGCTGGTGCTGCCACAATCTGAGGGCACAAATATGTGACACAAACACGCTGTGTCTGCCGGCACTGGATGTGTCTGTTCAGCCTCAGTCACCGGCACCGCTGCCAGCATGTGTGCTGTTCAGTCAGCTTGCAGTGAGCAGCTCTCAGATCAGCTTGCATTGAGCAGCTCTCATATTGCAGACTGGGCCAGCAAGCTCGGAAGCAGTCTAGGCCTGGCTTGGAAGCTCACAGGGCGAGTGGCCACTTGTACACAAACCCTTCTGGGAACCTCACTCTTTCCTCTGCTCATCAGTCATGGCACCGTTAATGTCTGTGGCTGCCCGCAACTGGGCAGACAGACAAGAAACATGGCGTCTCTGTGCATCCGTCCAGGCATGCACGGAGAAGTGATCAGGTGGTAGAGCCCAGCATCGCGAGTGCAGGCAAAACCCCGCTTTGTGTCACAGATGTCTGTCATGCCACATGTACTGGTGGCCACATGGTCAGACCTTGCTTGCAGGCCATCCCCAACGTGTACGGCAAGCTTTCGTTCGCTTCGGCAGTACGAGAGCCCAATCCAGCATGCCTGGTGTGCGGCCATGCTGTCGCCAGTGTGAGCCTGGACCTGGAGACCTTTACTCTGCAGAAGCTCGTGGAGGAGCTGCTGAAGAAACGCATGGCGTTCAACTGCCCAATGATCGTCGCGGATGACTTTTTGTATGAGGAGGGAGATGACCTTGAGGAGGACGAGGTGGAAGAGAACAAGAAGCACCTCCCGTGTGTGTTGGCAAAGCTGCCAGGAGGCATGCAGCACAACGCACGGCTGCATGTGACAGACCAGTCGCAGAATATGAAGCTGACCCTCGTCTTGCAGCAAGCGGTGTGCCCCCTGCTCGTGAGGTGGTGTCTCTGCTGGCTGTCAGATGGTTCGACACGGGCGAGTTGGGTGTGGCCATGTTGGGCTGGTGCTTGTGCCAGGCTGCCCTGGCATGAGGCCCGACAACTATTTTGTAGCAGGCGTTGACTGCTTATGGCAGGTGCAGGTGCTGGACGTGAGTGAGCATCCTGATGGATACGTTCTAGAGGGCTCGACGCCCGTGGCCAAGGCAGACGAGGCTTCACAGGAGAAGGCAGCTGAGGAACCAAAGGCATCGCCTGTAGCACCGGGGTCAAGTGCCGGTGTGGACGGTGTTATCGACATTTTGAGTGATGATGATGCGAGTGCAGAGCTTGTGACAAAGGGGACGAAGCGGAAAGCGGGTGATGATGGTGCTGGTCCATCAACAAAAACAGCAAAAATGGACGATATTATTGAGCTTGATTGACTGTTGAACCATGAAAGGAAGATATGTAAATTTGTGTGTGGTCCATCACTCGTGTGCTGCTGTCAAGCAGCGATGTTGCACTGGGCCCAGGCAGACGCCAGCACTGCACCGGTTCTGCTCCACATGGATCAACCAGCACTGGATGCGTCTGCAGCGTCGCAGCTGCACTGGGCTGCTCCATGCAGCAGTCCAAGCTTGTTCAGCTGTTTCTGTCTTGCACTGCATGACGGGTGAGTGCTTCGAACAGCAGCTCATTCATGAACAGCGCATCGCTGATCAACGGTCGCCTGGCTCCGATGACGCACGTACCGTGCCACCTCGCGAGTGTGAACGCGCTATCTGTACTTTCAAAAACACGCGTCGGGACAAGGGCGCATCTGCGGCGTCAAACCGGCCCGACGCAGGCGCAAGCTTGGCGCTCCGGTCACCGGTGCCCAGCATCACATGAGTAGCTGACCGATCAAAGCACGCTACACAGATGAAGGCAGCGATGCACCACAAACGGGCGTACAGTTGTATCTGCTCAGATTCACATCGAGCGGCTGCTCCAGTGGTGCTGTACACGTGAGTCGAGCATATGTTTGCTCGCGCCATTGCAACGTTATACCTGCGTTCTTGCTGACACAATTATCTGCGACTGCCTCCACGCATCGATGGCTCGCGCCCCATTCTGTGGCCTGGGAAGTATAATTTTGGGCGACGAGCTTTGCGTACGAGCACTGGCAAAGCTACTGCAGCTGGCGCAGCGAGGTTGCATGTCTCGGTGTTCGAGTGACCTGCAGCTGCATCCCGTGATATGCGATGCAGATCGGTGGATTCGCCCATGGCCGTACACAACCATCAGTCCGGAATGATGTGGCCATTGTCAGGAACGCAGTTAGCCCACAACGTGTCCGGTGGTGGCGCCGAGTCGCTGGCTGCATCGTCGGGAGATTCCTGCCTTGCAGCGGTGGCCGGAACACGGGAACGACAGATCATGAAGACGTCGTGCCTCAACGAGACACAATTGTCGCTAATGTGGAGACTCAAGAACTCCAGGCAACGAGTGCAGAGCTCGAGCTCAAGCAACTGTGCCGTGAACAGCCCTGGCAGGTCTGATAACGATGGCCTGTGCATGGTGCTAGCTAAAGCTTCCAAACAATAACGATAAGCAAGTTTATGACAGCCGGCTCATGGCCGCCCTTGGGAGGACCAGGACATTGCCCGATGTACAGGCAGGCAGTGCTCAGTTGCTAAGCCGTAAGGCCCTGCACGTGCTATCACATTTGCGCGCTCACTATGCGAGAATGGCCCCAAATTGGAGCTCTGCAGGCTCAACTTTAGCGGGGCGCCGGCGACGCTCATGATCATGGCTGCTCAGGGCAAATCAGCTGCAGGCCTAGGAGGAGGCAGCGCTCATGACTGTGAGACCCTGATCTTACATAATTATGCACATAAATATTGGTCATTGCACGCTGAATCAACGGCGCGAAAGATCGATGCTCGATCTGACAGCACTAGTACTAGTCTTCACGAGTGCCAAGATATGACATGAAAAAGTGAATGAAGAAATACACAATGAGAAGGTGCATCTGAACTCCTTTCCGGGTCGCACTCGGTGATGCGGTTATCGCTTCAAATGTTCATGGAGAGGGCGTGTACACGGGGCATTCCCAGCTGAGGATTTGGAGCGTGAATTTGCGAGTGGCTGGATCAGTCATCGGCGACCCGAAGGCCAGTCCGCGACGTCACTGACTGCACAGGTAGAGCTTAACGACGATAACTGTTAGAGTGATGTACACTCAACGCTGGAGTGTAGATGTGTACAAAGCGGGCCTGAGTGCAGTGCTGAGCACCCTTATAGCTAGGGCTCCAGCTCGAGGCGCAGCACAGTACAGGTACATGATATCGCGATGCATCATGATCTTCTGGACAGGGCTCCTGAGGCATGCGCCCACGACGTTGGGTCTGGCGAGGGGATGCACGCGACTACCAATGTTGCGTGCGTACAAGCTAGCCCTGCGGTGCACATGAACCAATTTGTGAAAGGCAGCGTGGTCTCGTACTCGATGGTTTAGAAGTTGTACATTTGTAAGATGTGCATGCGCGGTCTTCGAGCGCCCCTTCGCAGTGAACACCGCGCATGCCCGCGGGCCCGCGTGGAGCGGGTGGTGCTCATCAGGGGCCCCTCCGAAAGGGGACAGTGTCAATTCATTATTGCATGTGAGCCACGTGATAGCGCAGTGCCCAATGTGACCGCCAAGTGGGAAGGATCCCCTGGATCGAAGCGTACACTGTAGATACATATATGAAACAATTAAGTACCATGTGTGCACAGTGCCACAATCCAAGAAATCCCTGCGTGCAGCCTTCGGACTACTACAGTGGACTTTTACCACCACACCGCAGCGTTCCCAGCATGGCCTGGCTCACGCGGCAAGCGCATTGTGAACATACTACAGCATACAGCGATACGCGTATACGGTCGGCGAAGATCCAACGAAGCGTCAACATGTCACCTTGTTGTCCATTGCAGCCGCTGCGAGACAGCTGCACATAAGGTTGGCACATGTGCGCGAAGGAGAACGCGATCCGCGCTATGCGACCACCTACAGCAGTTCATCTCCGGGTAACATTGCCAGTCGCGATCGCCGTGGTATGGATTGGGTTCAAGCTTGTGGTTGCAACTCCACGATGCATCGCGATGCGACCATATCTACAGCATCCTCCTGGCCACGTCCGCTGAGGTTTGTGGTGAGCACCCAAGTTGGTGTTGCACGTGGTGGCCGTCTGGGTGCCGGGTCCATCCTCGAGATCCAGCAGCAGGCCTGCAGCCTGCAGGCTTGCGCGATGTCACCAACGTGCGCAATTGACGCGATCCACCCTTGAGAATGCAGCTGCGAAAGCCCGTTCCCCACCCGCGCACAGCTCTATCACGAAAGCTCGCACATTGGCAAGCGCATCTAGATTCGCTCGATCCGTGCACCAAGCGAAGGCTGCGATTGTCGCTGCTAGTGTTCACCGCTGCGGGCATATGCATGAGTTGGCCCGACCCGGACACCCGCCACCGACACGCATTGTATACGCATCTAGCCAGCCGGAGGTTTGAGAGTCTGGCAGAGTGACCGCAATCTGGCGCGCACCCGCTACGGTCGGGAAACAGGCTCTCGCGCAGCCGCGCGACGGAATCGCAGCACCAGCGACGCGCTGCGCGCTAACTCACTGCATTAAACAGCTAATGTCATAAGCATATATGCTTTGGCAGAGATGGCAAGGGCGCATGGTGGAGGGCGTGGCGTACCAGGTCGCCAGTTGATTGCTTCCGCCGTGAGTATTTTCGCTGATATTGCATCGATGCGTTTGAGGGCTCGGTCACAGCCGCCCCTGAGCGAGAGAGCCCTCATCATGGTTACAGATCGTTCGTGTTGTCGGGCATGGCCGTGGGTGTCCCGTATCCCGGGAGATACGTGTTGTCGGCCGTTGAGCTCGGGGCCGTTCGATACTCGCGCAACCTCGTTAGCGACTTTGGATGGGTCCCTCCACGGTCGGCCCCTGGACTGCGACCGAATTGTGACACATTCCCACCGTGGTTGCGAGGCTTTTCACATATATGATTGCTCATGCCCAGCGGATGAACAAGAACCGATTCCTTCCTTTCACACCCTTTGTTCAATCCCAAATCTAAATTTGCCTATGGGTGTGCGTCATTCAGCAAGTAAGGATTACATAGCGGGCCGGCCGCTTGTGCCAGGCGAGGCTCCGCTTGATAAGAAGAATAGCAATTATAGCGCATGGAAGCCTGTTCATGAGATCGATGAGCGCGACGAGAAGTGCGCGGACAACTGGGTGCCTCGGCATCCGGACCTCATTCGCCTTACGGGCAAGCACCCCTTCAACAGCGAGCCACCCCACGCCGAGGTCATGAAACAGGGCATGCTCACGCCCGTGTCCATGCACTTCGTGAGGAACCACGGCGCTGTCCCGCGGCTCGACTGGGGCAGTCACCGCATCACCATAACGGGCCTCGTTGAGAGGCCCATGGAGATTAGCATGGATGATATTGCCAAGCTGCCTACTGTCACTGTGCCGGTCCTGCTGACCTGCTGTGGTAACAGGCGTAAGGAGGTCAACATGGTGAAGAACAGCCAGGGCTTCTCGTGGGGGCCAGGAGCTGTGAGTGTGAACAATTGGACGGGCGCGCGCTTGTCTGACGTGCTGAAGCTCGTCGGCGTGAAGTCGCAGGCGCAAGGTGCCAAGTATGTTTCCCGTCCGCAGGCAATGATTGCATGTATCCATTCTTTTGTCTGCTTCTCAGTCGCACCGGCGCGCAATGTGTGCGTAATCCTCACAGCTGCAGTATTGAATTGGAATGGCTGCATGCGAATACAGCTTGACTCAAGCGCACGTATCACACTAGCAGTGCTTGACTAGGTCCCATTGGTTTTAGGTATGTTCACTTCAGTGGACCCAAGGGTGAGCTACCAAAGGGTGTTGATGGGTCGTACGGCACTGCGCTGGCGCTTGGGCATGCGCTCGACCCGTCGATGGACGTGCTCATCGCGTACAAGCAGAATGGGCAGTTCCTCCATCCAGACCACGGCTTCCCTTGCCGCATGCTCGTCCCGGGTTGGATCGGTGGGCGCATGGTGAAGTGGTTGTCTCACATCCATGTCTCTGACAAAGACTCGCAGAACTGGTATCATTTCCACGATAACAAGGTGTGTTGTACCAACCCCCACTTCACTTACTCATTCCTCGTCCTTTGTTATCTGGATCGACTGAGTAATTCTGTTGTCAGATGAGCAGGTGTTCACCCGTTTGTCATTCAGCTGTGTCTGCTGCCTGCTCAACATGTGCCACTAGAGCAGCACATGTGCACGTGTGACCTTCCAAATTGCACCTTTCACCCTTTGAACTGCTCATGTCACTGACATAGACGCATTTCACTGCGTGCATCACAGCATTTTAAACTATGGCCTTGATGCAGGTGCTGCCACCCCATGTGGATGCTGAGTCAGCTGCCAAGGAGGGCTGGTGGAAGGACCCAGCCTACATTCTGAAGGAGCTCAACATCAACAGCACCATCTCCAGCCCCGCCCATGATGAGCGCATCACCATGGACCACAACCGGCGCTACACAATGAAGGGCTATGCGTACTCAGGGGGTGGTCGCCGTGTTGTCCGCGTGGAGGTCTCTTTCAATGGAGGTGAGCATCCCTGCACAAATAACAATGTTGTCTTGTGCCGCATTCTGGCACTTTCTGGCATTTGTACATGCGTGCCCCATGTTTCGGAATGGGTTTCTGTACATGTGGGGATATGGACTGCTGACTCAGCATTATCATACACCAGTCTGTGGTCCATAACCCTTTCCAGCATTTGTGAGCACCCCCATGTGCACAGGTCCCACATATCTGTCTGCAAGCATTCCTGGCACTTCCAGCGGTTTTCTGGCTCAGTTTCAGTTTCAGGAAGCTGTTTGATCCCAACCATGGGCAGCTGCCATGCAGCTTGGATATGTTGTTTGTATTGTCTGTGCCTGGTCCTGCACCATGGTGTGGCCTGCAAAGTTCATCTTGTTGCATGATATTTGTGGCATATCCAATGAGGCTAAACAGCTGCCGCAGCTCTCACAGCAGCAGCTCACGGAACTCTGGGCCTGTGCAGGTGAGACCTGGTCCCACCCAGCCAAGATCATCACGGACTTCCAGCCCAACCAGGGTGGCAAGGTCTGGACCTGGGTCCACTGGGAGCTCCCAGTGGAGACATCCCAGTTCTTCACAGCCACAGAGGTTGTCTGCCGTGCCTGGGATGAGTCCCAGAACACCCAGCCCGCAGTCATGACCTGGACTCTGCTCGGCCAGGGCAACAACAGCATGTTCCGCCTGCGCCTACACAAGGAGGTTGACCCCCAGGTGAGCCCCTGTCATGCCCAAAAGCACAACCATTTTTTGAACCTTGTACTTCTGTTTTCGCCCTTCCGAAGGCAGCTTCATGGGTGCTCCTCTGTGACATTCCAACATGCATGACAAGATGTGCACTTACAGCTGTCCCTGTGACTGTCTTCACCCCACAATATTGAGTCAGCTGACTCACAGAGGGCGTTTCATTTGCAGGGCCGTCTCTGCATCCGCTTCCAGCAGCCAGCCCCGATGCTGGCTGGGCCACTAGGCAACCTCGGCTGGCGGGAAGAGGAGGCCGCCCACGCCACCCCGGCCGCACCAGTCGCCGTCGCCGCTGCGACCCCCGGCCTCGACTCCACCAAGAAGTACGTCACCAAGGCGATGCTTGAACAGCACACCGAGGAGGCGTCTGTGTGGTTCGCGTACAAGGGCCAGGTGTACGACGGCACCAAGTTCCTCGAAGATCACCCAGGTGGCGCCGACTCCATCCTCATGGCCGGCGGCGAAGATGCGACGGAAGACTTTGATGCGGTGCATTCCGACGCGGCGAAGAAGCAGCTGCAGCAGTTCTACATTGCCGAGCTCGCGCCAGAGGGCGTCGCGGTCCCTGCAAACCTGCTGTACGGCGGCTGCGATGCGGCCGTCGTCGCGCTGCCCGGCACGGCGGCCGTGCCGCTGCCGGCGGTCGATGTTGATGCGCCGTTCCTCAACCCGAAGAAGCAGAAGGCGGCCACGCTCGCCGAGAAGATCAAGATCAGCCACGACGTGACAATGTTCCGGTTCGCGCTGGAGCATGGCGAGCAGCTGCTTGGGCTGCCGACCGGCAAGCACATGCTGATCCGGAAAAAGGTGGTCAACGCGGACGACGAGGAGGAGGTGGTGATGCGCGCGTACACGCCGACGACGGCGGACGAGACGCGCGGCCACTTTGATCTCGTTGTCAAGATCTACAAGGCCAACGTGCATCCCAAGTTCCCCGACGGCGGCAAGTTCTCACAGGTCCGCCTCGTCCTCCCCCTGTTCTGTCTCGAATCAATTCATACACCCTGTGTCTATGTCTTTCTGGTGCGGTAATTTGCGCAGAAAGGCAATTTTCGGATGGTGTGGTGTATCCTGACGTGCTGTGCGTGCTGTGCAGATTCTTGAGTCGCTAGAAGTCGGGGACACGGTCGACGTGAAGGGGCCGATCGGGCATTTCCACTATGACCGGCCGGGGCACTACAAGAACCACAAGCTTGAGTCAGAGGTCAAGCGCATCAACATGATTGCTGGCGGCACAGGTCTCACGCCGATGTACCAGGTCATGAAGGCCATCCTCAGCAACCCCTCGGACCTGACGGAGCTGCGGCTGCTGTATGCCAACCAGACGGAGGCCGACATCCTCCTGCGGCCGGAGCTGGAAGAGCTTGCCAAGGCCAACCCTGACCGGTGAGTCTTTTCTGTCCTCTACTTTTCCACGTTGGCATATGTGTTTGTCTTGCTGAAACAGTGTTTTTTTTCTGCTGAAGTTCTGGTGTCTCTCCGAGATGTTTGCTCTCTTGTGGCCTGCTTGTTGCTGTGGCATTGGTGGAGGTTTTGTGTGGGTGTGGGCATGAGCGGGAGGCTGACAGGGTGAGGTGCTGCTGCAGGCTCAAGATCCACTACACGGTAGACCGGCCGACGCCAGGGTGGAAGTACTCGACGGGTTTCATTGACCTCGATATGTGCGAGAAGAGCCTGTTCCGATACGAGCCGGGCACGATCTCGGTGCTGTGCGGGCCGCCGCCGATGCTGAAGTTTGCGTGCCACCCAAACCTTGAAAAGATGGGTTTCGAGAAGGGCGTGACCTCGATTGAATTCTAGGCGGGGGCGCCTCTATAGAGCTCTAGAGCTGAACACAACGGCCGAGCACAGTGGTCGCGCCCGCGCCCGATAGCCGCTCGGCCCTCAGAGGGGGATAGCACAGCAAGGGTCATCCAACGTGCCTGGTGGATGGGTTGAAAGACGCGCTGACGAGGTCCGCTGGATGGTCCCTTCAGTTTTGTACAGTGCGGGTGGGGTGAAGAACCGGCGTACACAAGAAAGTGAGAGAAACAGTATGGATGATAGGTCGCAAATACAGGAGCTCTGTCGGACGTCAGACACCGCTGCAGTTCTGTCAGGCAGGTGCATGATGAGGTGGTCAGTTGAAGACATGATTGCCCTTTCCGGCCCTGCGTTGAGGAGAGATGGGCTGTGTAGCCAGCTCAGGTTTGATGTCACGCTGTGGCAGCCTGCCTGAGGCTGGTTGAACAGTGATGAAGTCTCAAGCGCCGCATGCTTCGACTGAGGAATATCGAATCCGCCAATATCTTTTTAAGCATGGTTACACTTTGATAATAGCAGCCAAGTGGATGGTTCTTGTAAGCAGAAAGATACATCCCTTTCTTGTCTGCACAGTGCTGCCCTTTGTACATCAATCACATGCAGTGTGATTGTGCATCACTTCTCAACCCGCAGGTGTATGAGTTCAAAGTACAACCTGGTGGTGCTGCCTTGTGATTATGTCAGCCTCACTGCGCCACCGGATTCATAACCTGCCTTCACCACTGATGTGACGGCATCCCACCAGACTGGAGGTTTTGAAATTGCACAAGCACCTGGGTCTGGGCAGCAGGTGATTGCATGTATGATTACCTGGCCGTATCCATGAGGAAGTTGACTGTATGTACACTCACCTGAGTTGCACTTCAGACATCACTGACACAAGTCACAACCAGCCTCGCAAAGTTCGTCTGACACACCCCTACGCTGCAGGCCACATACAGGCCTTTCACTGTACCTTTTCTGCAGTATTATGCGTCCATCACCTGTACGTGACCAGCACTGCGGGTCCGTGCTTCAGAGGGTGCAACATTGGCTGCCACATACCAGGCACTTGGTGCACTCTTGTAAGGCAATTGTGAGACTTTCGATGGTGTTATGTGAGTGATGAATATGATGTGGTTAGCCCTGAAGTCTGGAGGGGGTGCTTCGTGCTGCAGACAATGAGGCCTGGTAGATTAGGCATCCTCTGCAGACCAGCCTCTGGTGTGCACACCAAAGGGGTCTACAACCTCCATCTGACACGTGTCTGACACGCTGGGTGATGCATACGTTGTAGAAGCTCTCGTCGCGGCTTAGGCAAGCTCACTGTTTTCGCTCCTGTGGATGTGAACTCGTACATCATAGGGCCTACTCGTCGAAGGGTGCAACTGATCAGGCGTGACGATTACGGCCGATCGGTTGCGCTGAGGGGCGGACCTGCAAACGGTAAAACTAAAGGCCGCTGCAAGATGCCTTTCAAGACCCGCTGGAGGCCTGGCCCCCCGTGATGCGTCCCGCTGTGAAGAGGCCGCACGGAAGCATCACACACTGATGAGTCACACTGATCAGTGTGCACACGTGAAAGGCTGGTTCTCTTGCACCATCCCCGCGAAGAGATGATGCAATTCACACGTTCGGCTGTCATTCACTATACCTTGTTCCTGTTTCAGCGCCCCTTGCTGCTGTGACTGGGCCCAGCTAGCAGCTGGGCTTGAGATCGACGCCACGCACAGCCACAAGATCACATGATTGCCATTGTTCCGACATGCGTCACTCGGGCGTATGAGCGCTCTTTGTGCACCACCTGATGCAACACTGCCATGGCCTGCCAAGGGCTTGGCCGAGCTCGGTCAAACGAGAATGCCTTGGAAGGCTTTGCAGCATCGGCATGACGCTGCGCTGCTCATGGCAACTTCGAATTCAAAGCTGTTGTGAGGGCCATTTGTCAATATGCGCTGCCTTTGGATATGTGTCGCGATCTTACTGTTTGTGTTGCGCTATTTTGAACATGTACGCATCAATGGTGCCTCAAGAAACACAGATGCATATGTTGGCGAGAACGTGCGAATTCACAGCCCTCACATCACAAATCCACAGAATATACCATCTGCAGAGTCATGCTAGTATATGTCCCTCCCTATAGCATGGCACGGGTTGGACACCTGAAGCTGTTGACGGTATTCAAACGACGCGACGCGACGCAAGTGTTGCACGGAGATGACGCGACGACGACGCGACGCAAGTGCGGGAAGCCAACCACGCTTTCTTACCAGAATGTGCACGTCGACAATCGAGGGCACATACAGCACCACTGGGTGCCCCAGGCTCCGGGACGGTGAACCAACGCAGGAGGACTGGATATGACATGCACTGTTTGTCGCATCTCGCCCAATGCACTGTTTGTCGCATCTCTGAAGAGGCTCCTATCGAACGGGCTTTGACTGCATTGTTGACACTCGTGATGCTTACTTCTGGACAGCGTTAACACAGCTCAAATGAGACTGCTCGTTGATGCGGTACTTATCGGTGAGTTTGTGACACACTATGGCCTGCTGTCGGTGTACATGCCCGCGCGCACCGCCCAGCCTGAATTCATCTCAGCCCAGCGAGCTGCAGTCAGCTTCAGGCCGTTATAAGCTTTTGGGTAACATGTTCGCACGCAGTTTTGTGTTGCGAGGAGCCCGTGCGATGCATTCGCAATTGAAGAGGATGTTGCTCTGTGATATGGGCCTTCCGACTGTTGTACCACCACTTTTTGGTGATGTCACCCCATTACTGTGCTCTGCAACAACTGCTCTTGCAACGCCGGTTGTGCTCCGCAACACCATATTTTCATGAAGAAGCTGTGTCTATCAAATGTTGGAGTCTGCCGAGGTATGCAAGGTCTGCAACACTAAAGCGCACTTGCTCACCATACTGACAGCATGCATCATGCCAACTGTAATTACATCCACATGCAGCCCCCAGCACGACAACCTGCACTCATGCAATGGCCCATCTGTGCTGCCAGGCAGACTCGCCTGTGGTAGTTCGAAAGCGCACGACAGGCAGTGGCGGGCCGGGCACACGGGCCTGTGCCCGCCCACCTGTTTGGCAGCCACAGCTGCAAACATCATGCTGCCGCCTAATGTCATGCGGCCACCATGCTCGCCAGCAACTCTCGCTGACCTCAGCACAAGCCAACCACAACCCAACTCTCACAAAACCGCACCGGCCACCTGACCTTCCCACGCATGTCACGCATCCCGCCACCCGTCCATGCCCAGCCTTGCTCTTGGCGCCCGCTCACACCCACAAGCCCTCCCTTCTTCCCACCCAGGTACTGCAAAACCGCGGATTGTGGTGCATGCATCTGCAGCATGCACCACCACGCCACACCCTCAACAGCGCGGCCGCACTACAAAGCTACCACTCCTCAGGCCACAAAATCCATGCCGGCCGGCTGAGAACTGGCACTGCGGCCCGCCACCGACCCTGTCCTCCTGCAGCCTACACAGTGCGCCTCTAAACCCTGCTGCTGCCACGCAGCCATGCGTGCTGCGCACGCTGACTTCCGGCCCCTGAGGCCTGAAACACCACACGCGCTAGGTCGCCCTGCGCGCAACAACGCAGCATGGTCCCGACTCTGCAGCCTGTGCACCCAGTACGGCCCGACATAAAAACCACGGCAGCACCTGCGCCGCTGCCATGTGCCGCGGAGGAACTGCCGCTACCGGAAGCGCGGCGCACCGCCGGATAGCCGGCCCTGGCTGGTCGTGCGCACGCGCAGCGTGCTCTCGCTGCTGCTGGAGGCGCGGCTGGCGCGCGCAGCGCTGTCAGCGCTGGCACGTGCTGCCGTGCTGCTGTTCCAGCCGCCACCACCGCCGCTCGGCGCGCGCACAAACGGCTCCCGGCTCGCGCCGCGCGCCTGCGACAGGTCCCGACTCGGCGTTCGCGCGAGCTGCTCCCGGCTCGGAGTGCGGCTCGGCGTGCGGCTCGGCGTGCGGCTCAGCGGCCGCGCTGGCGTCCGCGCAGGCGGCTCCCGGCTCGCGGGGCGCGCCCGCGACGCGTCCCGGCTCGCCGTGCGGATCTTTGGCGCCTCTGCCGACGCCGACAGCGGCCGCGACAGCCGCCGCGCGCTCGCCCCGACGCTCGCCGGCCGCGGCGGCGGCTTGTTGCTCTCGTCCCGATCCACCGTTGCGCGCGTCGCACGCCCCAGCTCCACCTTCTTCGCACGGCTCGCAAATTCGCAGCTGCACCGGCTCTCCGCCGCACTGTCCAGTGCCGGGCTCAGGTTCACCACAAGCAGCGTCTTGCTCGCGCCGCCGAGCGAGTCCGACAGCATGCGCGTGAGCTTGCAGTTGCGGTACGGCACGTGCGGGTTGTGGCTCTTCAGCGACGAGATCACGTCGCCCAGCGCCGACAACGACGTGTTGATGTTCTGCGCCTCCCGCAGCCGGTCGCCCTGCGCGTGCGAGCGGCTCACGCGCTCGCTGCCTGCGAGATCGATCAGGTGCAGCTTGCTCGCCGTCTTCTCGTGCGTCACGAGGTTGCTGGTGGAGATGTAGAGGGAGAGGATCAGGTGCGAGCGCGAGGAGTGCTCATTCATGTCCGTCGCAAACGTCGAGCGGCCCTTGTCGCCCTTGCGGATGAGGTCCTCAACGTCGCTCACGCTGCCGACCTTCTGGATGATGAGGTTCGGGATCCAGATGTGGCCACTGCAGCATGGCAGCCTGTCAGCACAGCAGCTGGCTTCACGGTCCATGTTGCGGTTGTGAATGCTGCGATTGTGTCACCACACGACGAACCGACCATGATACACATGGCATGAGCTCTGCTTTCGACTGTGCTGTGCGAGACAGCTGAGCAGTTTGCAGGTGATCAGATGCTCGCCCCTGCAAGCGGCTCAGGGTCTTGGTCTGGCACCGCTGCTATGGACGATGCAGACACGGCTACAATGTGGCATGCCGAATTGGCGCATTCAATCACACATGCGCTGACACCACCAGCTGCAGCCCACGCGGTTTCAGCATGGGCATCCCCAAGGGACCGACAGCCCTGTCACCGGGCAGCAGGCGGTCGAGACACCGTGCCTTGGGGCAGCTGCGAGACGGCAGACTGACACGCCCACAACGCGAGCAGCTGCAGTGGTAGAGGCGTGGCCAAGGAGCAGGGGCGAGAGCAGGTGCGGAACGTAATGCTGTCTTGCTCTGCCACTTGATGGAGCATGACTCAGCAGCATGCCAAACTCCCGCCAAATGCTGAACCCCTCACGTCTGATGATTTGGCTAAGCAGTCCCAGATTCAGCAGCTGTGATGGACACCTTTGAGAGCGATGGTCTCGCGAGGCAGTCCATTCATGTGCAAGGGTGAGGTATGCCATCAAGGCGGGGGAGGGGGTGGTGGGTGGGGGGCGCGCACTTGAGCTCCTTGATGTCGAGCTTGGAGCCGCTCTCACGGGGCGAGGGCGACAGCAGGTCGAAGATGGAGTCGTTGTAGATCTCGAGGATGGAGGCCTGCACGGTCATGCGCATCGACTCGGCGCGGCTGTCGGCGACCTGGAAGAGCTCGTGCAGCGCGCGCATGTTGATGCCCGGCCGCTCCGGTGTGCCCTGCATCGTGTACGTCTTGCCGCTGCCCGTCTGGCCGTACGCCATGATGCAGACGTTGTAGCCGTCGGCGCACGACACCACGAGGTCCGACACGTCCTCGTACACCGCCTCCTGCTGATCCTCCGGGCCAAACACGCGGTCAAACTCAAACCTGCACAGCCGGGCGTCGTGGGGAGCCGGGTTCCCGCGGAGCGGGGGTGACATAGTCAGGGACATAGTCAGGGACAGGGGGGGAGCTGTACAAGGCTGGGTGGTGGTCGGAGCGGCCGATGCGTTTGCAGGTGAGGCCGAGGTGCATGTGAGGGTGGTGCTCGATGAGGTGCGGGGCAGGCGGAAGCATGACACGCGCCTGCACAAGTGCATGTGCAATGCTACCGATGCAGGCACTATGTGTGCACAGTCAATAGGAGCAGTGGCCACACAGCCAACAAGGTGGGGGGGGGGGGGGTGGGGGGGGGTTTAAGGAGCAGTGGCCACACATGCACTCCCTCGTGGTGACCCGCTCCGGGGTGGACGGCGGCGTGCGGCGGCCGTGGAGCGGCGCAGAGGTGGCGCGGCGGCGCTCCTCGCCAAGGCTGTTGGGCGGCACGTTGACAACCAGGTTCTCCTGGTCCTTGACCTCGATGGCCATGTCGGTCGTGGCGTCCGCAGCCGTCAGCGGCCGCACGCGGCAGAACACGCGGATCGCGCCCTTCAGCTCCAGCACCTTCTGGTGCAGCACCTTGCGCTTCTCCATCTCGGCCTTCCAGGCGTCCTGCAGCCGTTTATGCACTTATGCATGCATTTGAGCTGGCATCGTCACGGGGAGATCTTGCAGAGCTGTGGACGGTGTGGGGGTATCACAGGCATGTAGACACCCGACTATATTCGGCTAGTCCCGGAGGCCTCACTCCATGCATGAGCAGCAACTCACACGCGGCGTTCACGTGACAACGGGCGACAATGACTGCTACAGGAGATGACAGTTGTGCCATGGGTATTGGGGGAGCCGATTGGAGACCCGGTGTCCCACAGCATTCACGGACTTGAGTGCACAGCTGGCAGCACACGTGGAAACGCAGGCAGCATAGCGAACTCGCAGCGAGCACCGCACCTTAAAGTGAGTGATCTGTGCTTCAGACTCCAGCTTCTGAATCTTCATCAGGTCTGCATGGTGTCGCTCCATGGCTCCGATCTCATCCTTGCGAGACGACAGCTCCTTCTCCAGCTGCTCTATCCGTGTGGTTGCATCGTCGAGCTTCTGCTTCAGCCTTGGAGCCGCCTTGCCACCGGCTGCAGTCCCCCGTTTCCCCCCTCGGGCATCCGCACACGCAATGACATCGATTTCTTTCCGCCGGACAGCGTTGACACACTTGGACAGGATCTCATCAGAGAACAGCTCCTCGTACATTGATACAACAATGTCCTCGATATACTGCTTGTCGGTCTGTAGCGACGTGACTTGGTTGCGCAGCTCGTCCAGTGCAGCAGCAGTCCCAGCCGGGAGGGCGGGTGGAGTGCCGGAGGCTGGTGCAGCGCTTCGAGCTGCAACAGAGGGAGCAGCCTTTGCTGCCACTGCTGCAGCTGCTTTGGCCTTTTGAGCATCTGCACGGGCTGCGTTCAGCGCCGTTTGAGTGGTGGTCAACTCAGCTTGGAGCTGTGCACACTGGTCTGTGAGACGGGTCACAGAGCCACTGTGTTTGTCACACTGAAGCTTCAGGTCCGCACAGTCCTGCGTCAGCTGGGTCAATTCATCGTCGTGCTTTCGAGCCTTTTCTCGAAGCTGAGAAAGCTCCTGATCTCGTTGGTAGATCTGATGGTGGAGCTCCTTCCTGTCAGAGGCACGATTGGGATCGTGTCCTCTGGACAGCTCTGAGTTGCGCTGCTTGAGAATCCGGCACTCTTGAAGCACACGCTCATTCTCCTGCTGAACGCTGTGATGTTGCTGTCGAAGGTCTTGATAGGTTTTCTGGAGCCTGCTCAGTTCTCCTTCCAGCTTGGCTGTTGTCAAGTCATCAGCGCCAATTCCTGTTGAGGGAAGTGACGATTCCTTGAGCGCAGACAGTGCCCGCAGGCTTTGTTCGCGGCAAGATGCGACATATCGCTCTAAATCCGCGAGCTCATCATTCAACTTTGAAGTCATTGCCCTGCTTGGTGTCGCAGCGGCACCCTTGGCCATGTCAGGCAAGGAACGCCTCCGTACTGCCACTGCAGCACAAAAATAGCCATATCATTTTAGCTGCCTTCTAGGCCGGACTAGCTGGACAGCTCGGCTCGGTTCAAGCAAACACTGGTTGAATACGTCTTCAACAATGTCCGTGCTGCAGCTAGCACCCAGATACACCCATAAGATCACAAATATATATATATATGACCTGTTTATAAGCAAGGCAGGTTCGTATGGTTATGATGTCCAGTTGCCGCAAGGCGTGCACCGGTGACATGGCGGACGGGGAAGACGGAAGTACTCCAATGCATCATTAACAGCTCGGGGAGTTTCTATCTATTGTAAAAGATACTCCAGCACAATCCTAGGTCGGATGTCACACCTCATGACCCTTCACCAAACGCCAGCAGCTCTGTGTCCGACGGCAACGCGACCACTACGCTAATCTGCGATCAGTACTCATATAACACTATGTATTCCGTGGGAAATGATCTCGCCGAATGATACGACCGGACAGCCAAGCCCAGGACCTGGCACAGGAACTGCAACGCGGTTTAATCGGACTCTGCTGAGCAACTGTCAGGACCAGAAGCAAACAAGGGAAAGCGGCGACTTGACCGCGGCCAGAATGCCTATTGCGATGCAGCACAAATGAGCATCATCTCGACCCATTGACTATCCGACAGGCGAAAGCACGGACATGCATGCTCAACCCAACGGTGCGGGATGGCGTTACGTATGCAAGCTTCGACGTACCAGCGGTTTGAGGACGTTTCGATCTAACCGAACGCAGCCGGTTTGAAATCAATGTTAACTGATATAAAAACGAGCAGCAGATGGACTGCGCCATCTGGACCCAGTGAATGGCTATGCAAGCTTTCGTCTGCGACGCATATATGCTTCCCGTGCTTGCACTGCGCGCTTGTGCGGGGACAGCATGCTGCAGCACTTGCAATTCGAGAGCCCGCACGGCGCGAAGGGCGTGTAGAGTTTCCGTGTTTACAGCCGCTGCACAGGTATGACTGCCTCGTTGCACTTTTAGCATCACGGATTGTGAATCGCCACGTATGGCTTGCAATTGACCACGGCGAGCTCGAGGTGGCACCGCGACCCCACCGGTACACTGGTCAGCTCTGCAGCCCATGCCGCTGGCCGGTAAACATTTCCCAGCTTACCTAGGGTGAAGTCTCATGAGGGCCCCTCGCTCCGGGCCCGCGGCCAGATTTCATGAACAACAGCATGCCATTTGGGCCCCTGATATCTCGGATGTGACATATGCCAACATAGGCCTGTTTCGATTGTCGTCACGGTGTGGGCCAAGCTACCACTGGCTCTCACATGCCTGACATCTGTACTCCACATGGACAGCTGTGGCTGATGCCCGTCGGGGTCCGGAGTGATGCCCGATTGGTTGTTCGTTTGCTTTGTAGAGCTGTGAAAGCTAGTAGTTGTGAAGGCTAGTAGGTAGCATTGCACCAACCTGGGATGTGTCACAGCAGTCACAGTGCACCTAGTCCAGGGGCTCATCTGAATCAGCAGAATGCACATGCAACCGTCAGTGTAGGCAAGCGTCATTGTCTTGCTGGTGACAACTCATGCAGTGGTATGAGGGAAGGATGGTGGAGGTGTGGTGGCAGAGATGAGCACCCATGGGGGAGATTCTCTGACAGGGAGCAGGCGTACGCGCGGACATGCAGAAGGCAAGAGCAAGCGTTTAACCTTGCTGCAGTGCCCCTGTGGTCTATGCCTCGGTGCATCCTCCATGCGTTTATTAGGTCTGCATTTGCATGGCACTCAGGCTGCACATGTTCACCACTCTGCACATCATGACCCCCTCCCCCCCAATATTGAATATGTGCCGCCAAGGCCACCTCCCCGTGGCCGCCGCCGCTCCCCAGGCACACCTGGGGTGCGCAGCAACGTGTTCAGGGGGCCCTGTGCAGGCTTCACGGCAGCCGTACACACGCTGCAGCTGTGGCGGAGGCCGCATCCGCAGCCGGCTTGGGGCCAACCTGGATGCAGCGTCACGCCGATCTGATGCCCTGATCAGGAGTGACTGGCGCTTGCATGGCAGTTGGGCCCGGCGCGGTTGCTAGGTGTTGGTGATCGTGGGGTTGTATGCCACGGCGGTGCGTCTGTGGTTATGAGTGCCATTCAGGGCGCCATGGCAGGTGGCATGTGGTGCTTGTGCTGTTCGCAGTGCTACGTGCTTGCTTCCCTCGGCGCCTGTGAGGCCCTCCTCTGTCTGAATGTGTAACACACGTGTTCATCGTGCAGTGCCTCCAACGAGGTTTTTTGCACCTGGTGTCCACGCCTCCTACGCCGCCGCACCAGCGGCGCAGCAGCTAAAATGAATGTACAAGAAAGTTGATTATTTGCCGTAGCCGGTTAGGCCATCGATATCTCTGGCCAACTGGGACCCAGGAGGCGTTGTGGCCGAATAGAATTTAACTCTTGTGGTATGTAATGCCGACCCAGAATCATGCGCATAGATGAACATACTGCATGTTGGACGGCTTCACCGTCTTGTGTCATGGTGCAGTGGGGAAGTCTCAGAACACAAGTCACCTTCGCGCAGCACCAAGCATGACCTCTGCAGTGCACGGAATGCTTTATGAATACGTTCGTTGCAACAGGTGCATCCTTTGCTTGCCGATCATGAGGAGAGAGCCAAGGAGCTACATGTCTGGAATGCGCTGGCCGTGGTATATGGCGTGCTGCAAGGTCCACATGAGTACCTGCATGCGGCCGCATGGAAGCCTGCAAGCCTCCCAGTGTTCCCATGCTGGCTCACGCTGTTATTGCTCGCCATAAATGAGTTGTGCCAGAACATTCAAACTGTTTTTTGGGATGCATGGCAGCTCGGATTTGGCACGAGCCAGAGGCACATAGGCATGCCATGCAGCTGAAGCTGGGAGGCGGAATCTGGCACATTCCTGCTATTTGACATGTGCCAGCCTGCGAGGACCAAAAGCGGATCTATACAGTTCTGATCTTTCATTGACGGCGTGGCACACTCTGGCAATGCACCGCCACCGCTCTGGGTCCACTCACTGGAGCGGCACACCGTGGCAGGTCCATAGGTCGGTCAAGCTGCTTGCCTGTGGAGTCGGGCTGAGAGCAATGAGGTTGTGCATGGCTGAAGGGAACAGGTCATGGTGTGAAGTGCCACTCATGATTGCCAGACCCATTGACATGCTGTCACTACACTTCATGCGCTGGATGGCATCGATCTGCAGCCTCTACATCTGGAGCGTTCTTGTGTCACAGAATGCGGCAAGCGCATCGACTTGAAGTGCAGACCTTCGAACATGCCCAGCCGCTACCAATATGACTGACCAATGTGACAGCCCGGATTGAGTGCCCTGCCCCACGCCAGTATCACAGACTCACACACGCTCCCGACAGAATATGACAAAAAGGGATCTGTTCTCCTCCTTGCATCAACACTAATTTTGGCAGAGCAAACGGCCCAAACTTGTGGCCGCGGCACCGGTGAGCAAGCACTGCGAGACAAACTACTCTTGTCTCGCACTGCAACTCAGAAATTGCGGCAGTGAGGCAACCCTGCAGCGCGCTGTGCAAGACTGGATTTACCGCCCTGTGCAATCACTGAACAGTCATTCCGGTCATCCATGCCGATTGGTTGCAGGAACTGTTTGGCATGATACCGGCTTCTCGGACTGCATGTGCCAGCGATGCATGCAACGCACGCAGATACCAATTTAGACAATGCGGCATGATATTGCCCTAGTGCCCTGTTACTCGCCGCGCGGGCTCCATGATGACAGCGACAGAAGCCTGGGCTGCCAACACAACCCAGCAACATCGGTACCCCGTCCCGACGCACGCGTACAAACGTAGAAAGACTTCCTAGACAACCTCGATCCTAGACAACCTCGATTGCCACGACCTCATGAGGGATGTAGCTTGGCATTGTTTCTCTCCTTGGACGCTTGCTTCTTGTTCGAATGGATGTCCCTGCGTGAAGCATGCATCAACCAACGTTTCTCACCAGCACCCCTCTGCATGCATCTGTTGAGGGCGCCGGTGTCATCTGCCTGAGCTCAGCTGAGCGGCTCGATAGGGCCACGCCTTGTATGAGTCATTACACGGCGTCAAGTTTGTGATCACCTGTGAACAGCGGAGGTGACAAGTGTCGCGACCGTGCACGGCCGCAGTTCACTCTTGTTGCACCATCCCGGCGGGGCAGGACCGTGTGCAGAGAAGGAGCGACTGGCCGCAATACCGCAATCATCCTGAACAACGCGAGTCAATGTATGGGAGCAAAACATCCAGCTTGAAAGTTTAATTTCGAGCTAGCGGTTCGCCTATCAAGAGATAGACGTATCCGGGTCATGGACGAGTTTGTGGAGGTCATTCCAGAGGTTCTGTTGTTTGGGTAATTCTGGCAATTCATTGCCAAAGTGTGGTCGCTGGTCAATGGTGGATTCATGGCCATTGCGAGCAACGGTTCATGAAACGCATGCCTGTATGGTTTCGGTAGTGCGCAGGACACAAATGAGGATGAAGACTTCCACGAAGACTTGGAGCCGATGCTTGAGGAGTACAGAAAATCGAAGCAGGATAAACAAGCTCGTCTTGAAAAGAAAGCAGCGCAGGATGGCAGGCCATTCAGCGCTCCAGTCGAGTCCCCCAGCTGTGACTCAATCCGAAGGAGGACAGAGGGCGACCGTGCGTTGAGAGACCATCCACAAGGCAAGCTACTTCCTCTTCTCGACTGCACCTTGCTCATATGTGTGGCGGTGCCCGGACAATGCACAGTGCAGGTGACAGCCGCACCATCTACCGCCCGTCGTCTGGATCAGACAAGCCATGGAGGTCTACAAGCACGGGAGACGAGCCAGGTGGGGAATCTGAAGCGGGTATGGTTCAAGGTCACATTGAAGCTGCATTACCAGCAG
The DNA here is from genome assembly GCA_900538255.1 of Ulva mutabilis. NCBI lineage: Eukaryota > Viridiplantae > Chlorophyta > Ulvophyceae > Ulvales > Ulvaceae > Ulva > Ulva mutabilis. The sequence continues at coordinate 2,176,163 of UNSF01000001.1, forward strand.
TCCCAGAGGAACACATGGCTCTTGGTCAGGCGCCATTGACGTGCTTGCCGTCTACGGCTGACAAAGATCTGTTCACAGATGAGGCCACGCCACTGACAGCTCCTGCAGACAGCCTGGATGCAGGCATGGACCTTGATCTGGCTGGCTTGTCCCTGGAAGATAACGCAGATGCTGACATGTGGAGCATGCCAGGGCCAAACACTCTGCCTTCACTCCAGTCCGGCGGGACTACGGCCACACATCCAGCATCTGAACACATATCCAACGAGCATTCGCATGCATTCGAGCAACAGGCGCCCTTGCTTGACGGCAACATGCACCTCCAGATGCTTGATCAGCTGGAGTCCGTTGACTCTCACCAATCAGCAGGCATGCCATTTGATGCTTCAGAGCAGCAGCATGTGCCACTTGTCCCAGGGTCATGCAGCGTAGGTGATGTGCAAGATGATGTGCACGATGATGTGCACGATGATGTGCAAGATGATACACTTGCTTCCGAAGCTGACTCTGGCAAACGTGGTCAAGGCATTGTGACCAGTCAGTCAATGAGTGAGCTGAATGAGTTGGTTCAAGAACGTGAAAGTGACCATGCCTCACACAGCTGCGAACCGCTAGGTGTGTTTTTGCAACATGTGAGGCACACTGTCCTTCCAGAAGGATACTACGCCTGTTGTAGTCCAGCCTCAAGGATGATTCAATGCACCAGAAATCGTGCAGATGTGCTTGCACTCATGCGTTTGATGATCCTCTGCCGGGATTTGCAGATGAGGGCGGATTGCAACAGAACAGTTCGATTGGCGTCTCAAGCGTGAGTGATGCTGGGAAAGACCTTGGGGAGATGACTGAGAGTGTGCAGAACACCACACGGTTATTGGCATCAGACCTTGAGAGCGGCTCCTATAGTTTTATTGCTCAAAACCTGGACATGAGCTCCCCCTTCATTGATGATGCCATAGGTCTGGATACCCGAGACGATCAGCCTCAGGCGCTTCATAGGCCCTCCAGCCGGCTTGGTGCGCAGGATGAATAGACAACTGTAGTAGCAGACTACACATTGTCTATCCTTGCATATTAATTGATCGCCTGAGCAAACAGTTGCTCTGAGAAAATGTCCATCAAGGTCTCTGTATTTGGGGATGCTCAGCCAACAAACAAGAGTTGAGCGGTCCAGTATTCCGCGGGGATGTGTACCTCCTGGAGCTGCTACTGCTGACTGCAAGCGTCATGGTAAAGATGATGCATGGCGTACAGGTGACGGGGACACCCCAGCCGCGATGGCACATTCAACTGATGCTGCCGCAGCTGTTTGGAGCATGCAGCAGGACATCACTGGGCATGTGACTGCAGCTGACGAAAAAGCGCCAAGATCCGAGCCTGGCAGCACTGGGGACTGGGGAACAGCATGCGAAGTCAGGGAGCTGCGTGGCATAGGTCCTGCAGAGGGTGTTGAGCGGTCCTCTGGGTCTGCTTGCCAGGCTGATGCATCCCAAGCTGGTGCGATCCGTGGCTTGTCAGCTCAAGACACGTTCACACTGCAGTACAGGCAGTTCAAATAAGCCTTTAAGCACAGAAATGTGACTGCATGAGCACTGTACGTGCCCAGGTTTAGTGTGCTGTGAACTAGTTGCTTCCGTACCGTATGGCCTGAGGCAGCAGAGAAGTAAAGCACCCAATCAAGTGTGTCACAGCGAAACCCATTGACTCAAGAGATGCAGGTGATGGCGTACTTGGTCCTGCGCATGCAATGGACGATACGAAAATCAATGGCACAATTGGAGCCTCCACCAGTTTGCGAGGAACACGAGACGTGGTTGGCAGGGCAACAGCGTCAAGCATTCAATCAGCGCAGAATCAGCGATCTGCAATTGGCTCAAACAGTGTGCCTGACAAAGGTGGGAACTCTCTGGTGCTTGAAGCCCTGTGTACCTGACGTGGACGCCCGCGAGAAGTTGACAGTGGCCGTGGCAGTGATGCAAACGGCTTGCGTGCTGTACTGCGCTCTCTTACACAGGCACCGATGCCACCATCATGTCCCGCAGATTGGATGGCCTGTCCAGTGGTACCTTTGTTTGCACATGTGCATGCTTGCACATGTGCATGCTTTGGCAGCGCCACTCGTTTCAACAAGTTGGTGTGTCGGCAGGAATCCTGAATACAGGGCACGCAGTCATTCATTTGATCGTGGAGATGCACAGATGCCATTTCAGCCTGCGCTTTCAGGTAGTCTTGACCATGAAGCGAAGCATGTGGGCCCAGTGAGCGGAGGGAGCCTTCAGCCACATGCGATCCTTGCGATGGAGGCAGCCTGCACCGTGCACGAGGGCAGCACTGTGCAAGCAACACCCAGAGCAAAGTCTCCTGTGTCATCTGAGCATGACCTCAATCAGGCGTATACCGGTTCGGATGCAGCTGCTGAAACAGGAGCAGCAGTTCCAGAACTGTGTACCAGCTTTGGAGTCAGCAACCTGATGAGCCAAAACATCCACCAAGCAGAAGCACCACCACAGGCGGCACAGCCTGACGTGATAGCAGACCTGACTAACAGCAAGGTGGTTGATCGCCTTGTGGCTTTTTCGCTTGGGCAGATGGGGGTGGAAGCCCTGCTTGAGGGCAATGTCATCGGGGCAGTCAAGTTCTTGTTCGAGGCACAGCAGCAAGGCGTGAATGTCGTTGCAGACACACTGCGGCGAGCTGTGACGCTTGCACTTGGCACTGCGTCCTCAAGCAGCTCAACACAGGCTTTCAAAAGTATGCAAATGTTCCTGTCTGATCTGATCGGTGCGCTACACGCCAACAACCACTGCTGACGCAAGCTCCGCTACGATGTTCTGCAGCGGCTGCCAGTGCAGCAGCCATGTGGTGCAGGGCTGATCGATGATGCAGCCAAGCAGAAGGATGTAACAGAGCTGATGCTTGGGGCTCAGATGGACCGCAACCTGACAGAGGTGCCAAAGGCACTCGGAGCGCTGTATCAGCAGTCCAGGGTGGCTCTGCAGCGCATGCTGCACACCGAGGCACAGACTCTCTCTGGCGGCGCTGCAGACACGCACCGCGGGGGCGGTCTTGCTGCCCCTGGGGGTCTACTGCCAGTCAGACCACGTGGAGTGCCGGGGCATGCCACCAGACGTGTGCCTGGTGATGCGGCAGGAGATCGGGGGGCGGATCCGGAGGAGGTGGAAGTGCCAGCTGAGCAGAGGCAGGCTGCCGAGCATAGGCAGGCTGACAACCAGCAGGATGATTCCGGGGCCGATGAACGAGATGAGGTGGCGCAGGAGGTGGCGGGGAGTGGTGCTGGTGTTGCTGCGTGTGCATGTGGCCGGCCGCTGCTGCTGGGAACTGCCGACGGGTGGCTGCGGGTGCCTACGGCTCACCACAACCGTGCCCGCCGCACCTCGAGCGGCAAGAGACAGTGCGCTGCTGCGCGCTACTCTGCTCATGTGCCAAAGCACAACTTCACGTTATCGTTTACATGCCATCATGTTTCTGTCAATTAGGTGTGAGCCCATGTGGATGGCTGCACGTAGCTGCAATGCGGGACTTGGTGCAGCGCGTACAGCGTGCACGTTAGCGCTCAATCTGCAATGGTCTCTGGTTGTATGTTGCGGCCGGCAGTACACAAGCCGTGATTTGGAGGGCCCGGCAGCGGGGGTAGCAGCGCAGGAAGGGGGGGCTACAAGTTTGGAGTGTTGATTAATCAATTAGTATCGCAGTGTGCATTGAGGGAGATGAGGGGGTTTCAAATGTGGAGTGGTGATTGCAGTGTACATGAGGGAGACCAGCTGCCAGATCACGTTCAGCAGCACCTGGAGGAGGCAATGCAGCCTGATGGCGCCGACCTGGAGTACGTCTATCTGCCTGGCTCCAGCCGCCCCACCTCCGCGTCCCGGCAGCCGCCCTCGTTTCACAAGGCAGCCCCCACCCGCACAGGCTCGTACCGGCAGTATGCCGCAGGCGAGTTTGACGATGTGCAGCAGCCGGCCGGGCCTCCGTACGTCGCTGCAGACTTGTGTGAAGACCTGCAGGCCACTGTGCTCCTGCCGGTGCGGCGGCAGCAGGGCAGCGGCCTGCGGCCGGCGACGGCGCAGCCGCGGCGGCGGGCCTGGGACGACTCCCCTGCCGGGGCGCCACCACGGTCGCAGCACACAGCGCAACACGTTGGGAGCCGGTTGCGGCCACAGTCAGCAGGCCAGGGCCAGCGCAGTTCGCCTGGCCACGGCGTGGGTGGCGGGGACGCGTCTGGCGATCTGCAGGCCCTGTGGGATGACGTGGGATCAGTGCAGCCACAGCACCCAGCAGCAGTGCTGACAGGGATGCAGTACACGCCGTACACACAGGAACTGCTGGGCAGGAAGAGCAGGCAGGAGCGGCCGGGGGACTACTTCCAGACCCCGTCTGGCTCATGGTATCCAGCCATGGCCGAGTCGCCCTCAATTGCTGCCGCATGGGAGGCCAAAGGCCGTCCTGGCAGCAGCCCTGGCGCTGCGCACTACCCCGGTGGGAGGGCGCATGACATGCAGCAGGTGTATGCGGAGCAGATCAATGAGATGCTACGGTACGCAAACCAGTGTGCGGCCGCTCTGGGGCTGCGATATCGCTACAGAGCTGCCTGTAGGCGGCCCTCGAGCGCCATGGCGTCGCGGAGCTACGCCCCTGCAGCAATCGAGGGATATGTGGAGCGGCACATCGTGTCGGTGCGTGATCAGTGCCTTGTGCTCGTCCTGTCTGTGATCATCCTGTTGTTGCACCATCGCCACGCTCGATGTGTTGCACAGCGTGCAAGCTGTAACTTGATGCTTGTCAGTACGACTGAGGTTCATGCTGCAGTGTTGGCCCTGTTTGTGCCCTTGTGCTGCTCTGTACTTGTAGCTTGTGATGCACCATTCTGCACGAGCTACCGTGCATCTCTGCTCATGTTGTAACGTCTCTTCGGCCTTGCGCTCTGGGCGCCTTCATGGTTCCTGACGTGGCAAAGAAAGCAGCACTGGTCTTGGCACCAGTGAGCAAGCATGCCTGCACATGCAGGCTGATGGTGCCAGCATTGTGCACGACCCAGGCCAGACCAAGGTGCTGACATATGCCAAGTTTGCGGCAGTTCTGGAGGGGCTTTCACTTCGAGTCAACAGCACACGTGCTTTTGCATCTCCTACCAAGCGCAGCAGCCGGCGCAAGAAGGCCGCAAGTAAACGCAAGCCCAGCTCCAGTGGACAAGCTAGGTTCACCGCACAAGTGCACACATGACTTCTTGCAGAATGCTATCTCTCTGAGAGTGAGGTCCACTGTGGCAGTCAGCCACACAAATACTTGCCAAAGCCAGCACCTCCCATGTTTAAGATCTGGGTCATTCCAGCTGAGGTGACATGCCAATTGAATTGCCCACTGATGTGCAGTTCTCACTCGCACCAATCAGGTGACACATTGGACGGCTCCTGGCATCTAGTAACAAACATGTATTCAAACTAAGATCTCGGTCTAACACTGACACAAAAGCAGCTACATCAACTCATTTGTATGGCAACAAGCCGCGCTGCCTCATACAATCAACAACAGCTACTATCTACCATCAGCTCGCACTGGTAGTGCACGTCTTGAACGACTGCTTTCGCTGAGCCTTCCTTCCCACATGCACCAGCAGCTCATTCAATGTCTGCATCGTCGGAAGTGACATCAACCTCGACTGCCACTTCCGGAGCTGCTGCTCCTCCTTCGGATATAGCTCCTGGCAGAGAGTCCCCTCGGGCACAGCTGACTGGCGACCGCGAGCCCTTGGGTGACGCAGCTATCGCCTCCTCGTCCGTGCATGTGTCCCGGGCCTCCATCACAAGCACAGGCCCTTCTACATCTTGACCATCGCCTTCGGGCACTGCTTTTACACCAGTGGTTTTCTTGGGCGTGTCCTGGTCGCCAAGATCACACCTGGCCGACACCCCCGACTCCTGCCTGTCCAATGGGCCGGTCCGAGCCGGCAGTGCCCAGAGCAGCGGGTCATTGGGATCCTGCACATCCATGACCGGGGCTTGCACAAGGACCTCTGCATTTCCAGCATGTCACTGTACAGCCAACCTGGTCGTGCATGCACTGCACATGGCGGAGCGTATCCGTAGTCTGATCCTGGTCCATGCCAACATAACCTGTTGAATCACTGTCACTCCTGCGCATCCACCGGCACCGAGTGCAGCTGAAAGCAAGCTGCATCTTTGACACCATCGGCCATGTTAAGCCCCGGCCCAGCGTTTCAGTCCAGAGGTCCGATCGTGAGCTGATATTTGCAGCTTTCAGCCCAGCAGCCACCATCTCCAAGCGTAACTGTCACAAATGGCGCCTCCACACCTCCAACAATTATCGTGCATGCATGCATGCCGCCAGGACGCTTCTTCCGCCAGCTGATCGCCAAACCACACACAGCCGCGACAGATCCCAACACACGGCCCCAGCACTGCCCGCTTAAGGTGTCGCAAGCAGCACGCCTGGCAGGTCGATACCTCCGAGTCTCACGTGAAATTCAAACGCTCCAGTGCTCAGGTCATGACCTGCTTACCGGTCAGCAGGCAGCTGCAGTGCTCATGCACACACAGCGCAGCAGGGCGGGTAAGCATCGTGGACGCTTGTAGCACCATAGCTACCAGCCGCAGATGAGATGATGGTGTGCCTGTGCTCTCTCACACAAGTTTGCGCTGAATCACAAGGAAGCAAGCCAACACGCCGTACATCATAACAGGCCCTGGCAGCGAGCAAGTGCGCAGCACAGGCAGAGCAGCAGGGGAAACCGCACGTAGCTGCTCTCCGCCACGACCATGCGCAGGCTCTCGTCGTCCTGCAGCTGCACGTCCACACCCGCCGCCGCGGCTGCGTTGGCGACCCGGCTGCTCCGCCGCCGCAGCTGCCACCACCACCCCAGCCACGCCGCGAGCACCAGCACTGCCAGAATGGGCAGCACGTACACCACCACCACGGTGCGCGTACTGAGCACGCCGGCACGGCCGCTGGCAAACCACCCCGGGAGCCCCTTTGTGCCGGAACCACCTGAGCCACCATGGCCCCCTGGTGGATCTGGCGGCGCTGGCGGGTGCACGAGCACCATACCGAAACCATCCGGCACGACCGTCACTGCAGCCACGCGCCGGATCTCTGAGCCGTCCTGCAGTGTCAGAGTCACGCCCAGCCACAGCGGGCCTTCCGCCAGTTCGCCCAGGGGAACTCTGAGAGTGAGATTTGCTGACGCGGGGGCAGCTGTTGAGGGGGTGCTGTTGGAGTCGAGGAGGTGCCATACGGCGATGCCGCTGCGGCTGTGAATGCGGGTGGAGGAGGGGCTGATGGGGGTGGATTTTGATGCTGCATGTGACGCTGCAGGCGCAGAGGTGGAATGGGGAGCCGCTGCTGCGTGTGCTGGTGTGGCTGCTGCGTGCGCTGTGAGGGTGCGCTGCGCGCGCTGTGAGGCCTGCCGCCGCCCGAGGTATTGGACGTCTGCTGTGATGTTGGCGAGGAAGGCGGCGGCTGCGACCTGTGTCTCGATTCTGCCTGTGGCCCCCTGCACCACACACGCATGGATGCATAGCGTACTAAATTGAGTGAGCCGTGCTCCGTGTCAGGGGGTCAGGATGAGGCAGCCCCACGCTACAGCTCCTCTCGGCCAGGTGCGCATGCACTGAAAACATGTGAAACAGCCGCGCTTCAGGATTCACTGCACAATCGGCAATCGACATGCTGACACCCCGCTATCATGCAATATGTAGACCACAGGATGCCTTCAAACAGACACGGGCATCTGCACGGCAGGGGACAGCGTGTCAGGCGCACCCGATACGCCGAGGCAACGACCTCGTAGCTCTGGCCCGCGACCAGGCGGTCCAGCGCGCCGCCACCACGGTCCTCCACGGCCGCTACGCCGCCGTGCCCGCCAGGCAGCGCGAAGCGCGCAAGCTCCAGGCCCGCCACCGGCACGTCCCACAGCCACGGCGGCTCGGCGTCAGGCTCAGACGCACCACCCGCGCCGTCGCCGCCGTCGCCGGCCGGCACGCTCTGGTCCACCACCGCGCCCGCACGCCCACCCCCGACCGCGTCCGCACCAGGGGGCTGCGCGCCCGCGGGATCCGGCACAGGCGGCGCTGTGCTGCCACTGCTGTGCTCTGGCGGCGGAGCGCTCGGCGTGGCCACAGGCAGCCCCGCGCTGCCACCACTCGGTTCAGGCCTAGCCATCAAATCACCTGCATCATCTCCCCCCCCAATACCCGCGGTATCCCGCACAGGTGGTCGGGCCGCTGCTGCTGGCTCCGGGGGTGCCGTGGAACGCTCGCCCTGGTCCAGGATACCCCCGTCACCCTCCCGGTCATCCTGTTCCCCGGGTGCCGCCTGCCCCTGCGGCGGCTCCGGCTGCTCAGACCCTGACGATCCCAGTCCAGTCTGAGGCGTGCTGCCTGCTGAGGGCGCTGCGGCTGCAAGCGGGCGGCCATGCGTCGGCCCCCTCGCTTGCGGAGCCGGCGATGCTTCTCGCGCAGGCCCGCCGCCACCACCTGGGGCACTGTCATGTGCTGAGCCAGCATGGCGTGGCCCTTCAGCTGCCACCGGCGCAGCGGTGTCTGCTGGACGCACCTCCGGAGGCACGAACTGTGACATGACACCGCCGTCAGCGTCCGCGGCGTCGTCCTCCGGAAGCACCGGCACGGCCACGGGCCCGTCCGCAGGGTCGCCCGCACCTGCAGCCACGTTGGGCGCTGCTGCTGCGGGGGTCGTGCTCTCCGGCATGGAGCCAGCCGCACCAGCCGGACGCGCAGCGTGCGCAGCACGATCTGCTGCAGAAGCTTCTGCCGGATCTGACGATTTTGCGGGCGCTGTGCTAGGGGCAGGCGAAGTGGCACTGTCCACTGCACCAGTCTCTGGGGCCGGTGCAGCACCATATGCATCGCTGCCCGATGCAGCCGCAGCAGGGCCAGGAGTGCCATCAGCTTGTCGGGAGTCAGGCTGTGCCGGAGCAGCGTTTGCAGAGGCGGGCGCTTCGGTCGTAGGCAGCGCACGCGGGGACCCGGCTGGCTCTGTGGACTGTGCAGCCATTGGGCCAGGGGGAAATGCTGTGTCGGCTTGAGTCGGGTATGGCGCTAGCGGCGGCGGAAAGGGTGGCAGCGTGCGCGCCGGCGCAGTCATGACGACGACCCCGCCCCATGGTAGCGGCGGAGGCGGGCCGGGTGAGGGGTGAAGAGCGGCAGCTGGCTCCGGTGAGTCAGCTGTGGGTGCATCGGCATGCGGCCGTGTGGTGTAGGGGGCTGCTGGTGTGGCAGCCGGCTGCCGAGGCAACTCCGCTCTGGGGGACTGTGGATGCACAGGTGCATGTATGGGCGCCGGTTGATGCGGCTCTGGTGCCGCGCCACGCGGGGGAGAATTGTCCGAAGGCGGGTCGGCGTAATCATCCTGCGCCGTGATCTCAGGGCCTTCAGAGCGGCGGGGGTCGACGTACGCAGGAGCAGCGGCAGTCCCAACCACCGGCGGCGCGACATGCACCGGCCCCGACGCATCCGCGCCGTGGTGTGGGGGTCCGGTTTTTTTTTTCCCGGCGGATGGCAGCGCATGCAAGCCGTGAGGTGCGCCAGCAGCACGAGGACCGAAAGCGGTTCCTGTGCCGGCTGGCCAACCCGGTTCGGTTGAAGCCGAAGCAGGACCAAGCAAGTCATCGTCAGCGGCTGGCAACGGTACTTGCCAACGCGCAGCCGCCTCATCGTCGGGCGCAGCTGCAGGTGCGGCAGCGGGCGGCGGGCGTGCAGTCACCCTGCCGCCCGGGCCACTCGCCCCGGGCTCGCTGCCACCAGCATAGACGCCGGCGCTCGCGTCATAGACAGCGTCCCCATCACTGGCAGAAGCAGGTGTGGCAGCAGCAGGCAAGTCGAGACCAGGTGCGGCGGCAGCACTTGCACCGGCAGCTGGTGCAGCGGCGCTGCTGCCACCAGCTGAAGGTGCAGGCGGTGGAGGCCGCAGAGCGGGTGGCAGAGGCGGAGGAGGAGGCGGCCTGCTGACGGGGGCTCTGCTAGCCTGTGGCGGCGGCGGCAGAGGCGGAGGCGTGGGGGCCGGAGGCCAGGAGGGACGTGGAGTCGCATCCTGCTCTGCCGGCTCGTCCGGCGGTGGCGGCTGCTTTGTTGTGAACGGTGGGGCGGGATGTTTGGGTGGCGGGTTTGTGGGCTGGGGCGCAGCCGGCATGGAGCTAGGATCGCTGGGGGCTGAGCGACTGCTCGGCATTGTGTCGGTGTTGGACGGCTGTGTGGCGGCGGGAAGCGGTGCGGGAGGTGGTGTGTCGGTTGGACTGCCGGGAGGAGGTGGGCCGCTGCCTGGCGCCGCTGCTGCGTAGCCATCGGAGGCGGGAATGGGGCTTGGGGCTGGCGATGCAGGCACGGTGGAAGGGTGCGGTGCTGCGCGAGGCGTGCTGGCCCCGCGCGGCACAGGTACTGCAGCAGAGGTTGGAGTGACAGGGCCGCGTGGTGGGGGAGGTGCGGCTGGCGCGGCTCGGGTGGGACGACCCGTCCCACCCGGCGCGCCGCTAGTTGATATGACAGCGGCATCGGGGGGGGGTCCCTCGCTGCTGTGCGGAGGCGCGGCGGGGGCTGGGGGACGCGGGGCCGGTACAGGGGCGCCGGAGGTGGCGTTGCTGCTGGGCGTGCTGCCGGCCGCAGCAGGCGCAGCGGCGCCCGGTGCGGCTGGCACGCCGGATGCTGCCGGAGGCCTCACCGTGCCGGTCGCAGGGTCTTCGACGGGTGTAGGGTCTGACTCAGGGTCCTGCGGTGACGCGCCTGGCGGCGCCAGGGTTTGTGTGCTGTTGGCACCTGCAGGTGCGCACAGCTGCTCAGCAGGACGGCACCATGGCGTGAAGTATGACGAGCGCGTTGCGCGCGCAGCATGCGGAGCGCACTGAAGCTGTGTGGCAGGTAGTGGGGTGCCGTTGGCGCCCTCGGGTAGATCGGCGTCAGCGCTGTGCGTGCTGCTCTCGACAGCAGCGGCGCTGACAAAAGACCCTGCACATGTCTGGCCCTCCTCATGCTGTGCGATCACAGCGCCGTTGACGCAGTTCAAGCGCCACTGCAGCATGACATCGTCATGCATGCCTCTGGCACACGTAGCACCTTCACACATCCCTTCCGAAAAGAGTTGCATTTTGGACATCACCATGCAAAGCACGCACAGCACTCACAGCGTTCTTGCAGGCGTCTGAACGAGGACAGATTCTGCGCTGCGGTGCTCCTCTCCCACGCTGTGCGGTGCTGTGCTGTAGTCTAGAGCATACAGGTATGCAATGCCGCGCCACACAGCACAGAGATGCAGTGTGCTGCCCGTAACATGAATTCTGTGCCGCACGTCGTCTGCCGCGTCAGCTGACACTTGCTGAGTCGTGTGCTGGGCCTGCGCGGCCGCTGTGAACGCTAATGCATGCGTGAAGCCAGCCTGACTCCTTGTCTCCACGACCATCCGCACATGGGCCGCCTCGGTGAAGACGAGCGGCCCCAGCAGCACAGCGCCGCCGACTGTGCGGCCCCGGATCCCCTGCAGTGAGCATGCCTCCACCCCGGTGCCATCCGCCGCAGTGGCAACGCCGGCGCCGGTGTCTGCCTCGCTCCGCAGCTGCCGCGTGTGAGGATCGTGGCGTGCTGTGGCATGCTGCGTGCTCTGCTCGGCCGCCCATGATGCCAACACAGGGAGGGAGTATGTGAGCGCAGCGTCAAACATGTTGACGTCAGTGGGCTGCTCGATGTGAAGTATGAACGCGTAGGGTTCGTCGACGTGCAGACGCGGTGGCGGCCCAACCTACATCAGCAACAGCTGTGAGTGCATGGGGGGAGTGCATCTGCAAGCAGGCGCCCCGCGGCATGTGCATGTCATTCGGTCCACACAGCACGAGTGCATCGTGTGTGCAAAATATCAAGCGTGGCAGCACTGCTACGCATGCTGCGGCGCGGCACTGCTGTGCATGCTAGGGCTTAGCACACCGGTTTGGCGTCATCTTCACCCAGTGGCACGATGAACAGCCGGACGCTGCTCACTGTCCCGTTCTCCTGCCCCACCGTCCACTCCTGGCTCGCAGCCCGTGCCGACATGTCTGAAGCTGCGATCGCAGCGTCCAGCACCCGCGGCACATGCAGCTGCCCCATCACGGCCCGCCCGTCTACTCCACACGGGATTGGAGCCGCTGAACTCCGAAGGAAAAACGCGGCAGAGGGAGACGAAGGGTCGCTCAGCGTGATGGGCAGCAAGACTGCAAGCAGAAGCGCTACCGCAATGACTGCGGCAACGACGAGCCACAGCATGCGGCGCACAGCCACACGGTAGCGGCCACCTGGGAGACGTGGCTGTGGGGGTATGGGGTTTTCGGGGGAAGGGTCGTGGGCGGTGCTGCAGAGGGACGCGTCTGGCGTGAAGATTGGGTATACGGGGAGGAGGCGCGAGAGGATGGAGCTGCCGGAGGAGGAGGTGTCCGGGCGCGCGTGGCCACCAGAGGCGGAGGGCTGCGAGAGGGCGGTCGAGTGGGATTGTGCGGGGCAGGAGCGGGGATCGGCGCCCGCCGACGACGGGGCATCCGCAGCCGTGCTGTCGCTGGGGTTGACCGGGTGGGAGAGCAGCGCGGACAGAGGGGTGGAGGGGCGGCGGACGCTACCGGCGCGAAGGTCGGGGGCAGCGACGACGACTTCACGGGCACCGAGGAGCCACCGCGGCCACGGGACAAATGTATTGTGGAGGTAGGTGCGGGTGGAGCAGGGGGGGTGGTTGGCGGTGGGGGTCGGGTCGACCCCTGGGAAGGGGGGCTGCGTGCGCTCAAGGGGTGCAGAGGCTGCCTTTTGGGCTGTGAAGGTTGGATTGGTCTCCCAGATTGGGGTGGTGGAGGGTGTGGGTGGCGACTCGAGGTGGTGGGATGTGGTGGCAGCGGAGCTCAGAGGGTCACTGGGGCAGGGCGAGCAGGGCCTGAGGGTCACCTCGATGCTGTGTGGTGTGGCTGGAGTGCTGGTCGTGTCGCTTTCGGGGACTGGTGACAGAATGCGCGCAGCTGGCTCCGTCAACGTCGACTCAGTGACTGGCCACGAGAG